>CM046874.1:233877696-236277696 GCA_025667525.1 Glebionis coronaria
GAAAAAACATGCAATCCATCTCACATACAGATCCATACACTAAATCAAAAACAGATTCAAAACCCCACAAACATAAAAGTATCACCGTCTCATAACAAATCCAAATCATATTCACAAAATATCATCACCAAAAATCCAGTCACATCAAAAAATCCAAATTATATTCACAAAACATCATCACCGTTACTCATCAGCTTTTGCAGCTGACACGTCATCATCTTCATGTCCGTTTGCTTCATCCACCAGGTCCAACTTCTACTCGTCTCCATCTCCATCGCCAACCCATGTGTACTCCAGATCGTCATCTCCCACGCGCTTGATCTGGTAACGTCGTACGAAAACAGAACGCGAATACCAGATCCGGATCTCCTAACAGATCCATGGCGGCTGGTTTGAGCTCAGTGGATTCGAAATCTGCTAAAAATATTTTTGTGTAAACGATAGGGACCAAAAATAAAAATTTTTCTTTAATTTTTATCACCATATTAAATTAAATTTGATATATTTATAATCTCGTGCAATAACTAGTAAATCCTATCACATGAAACCTTAACCGTGTCAAATTTATTTTCTGCTTCACCAAATAACATTGTTGTCGGCGACAAGAGTTAACTACTAAAATTACTGCTCAACCTTAAGGGTGTGTTTGGTACAAAGAATTGGAAGGAGGGAAATGGAAATAATTTCATTTCCATTGTTTGGTTGGTAAAGAAATAAAATAGACGGGGAGTTGAATTCTCAAAGAGTTCACCCTTTGTAAATTTTGTGGAAATCATTTCCATTATATTTGGTAAGAATATCATTTCCTAGTTATAAATACTTATTATTATTATTATTATTATTATTATTATTATTATTATTATTATTATTACTATTATTTTTTATTATTTTATTATTATTATTATTATTATTATTATTATTTATTATTATTATTATTATTATTATTATTATTATTATTATTATTTATTTTTTTATTTTTTTTTTTATTTTTTTTTTTTTTTTTTATAAACCGTCACTTCATTAAAATAATAGGATTTACAAGAAATTAGTGGGCAGCCGAGATACTATCTGAGCTCCCACTCCTTTAGCTATAGTAAAACCAATCCTATTAAAGATATGAGCAGCAGCACGTGCACCGATGTCTTGAGCCATAGAGAACTTTCGGATTCGTTTAAGCAATGTAACCGCATCTGCCTCTAATTCCCTTTAATTTCTTGTAAAAATATTTATTTTTATTAAATAATAATAATAATAATAATAAAAATATTTATTTTTATTATTATTATTGTTATTTATTATTATTATTATTATTGTTATTATTTATTATTATTATTATTATTATTATTTTATTATTATTATTATTTATTATTATTATTAGTATTTATTATTTATTTCTTATTTCTTGTTTATTATCTTTTATTTTATTATTATTATTAATTATTATTTTTTATTTTAATTATTATTTTACTAATATTAATATTAATATTAATATTAGTATTTATTTTTATTTTTATTTTTATTTTTTTATAATTATTATCATTATTTTTATTATTTTTTTATTATTTTATTTTTTTATGATTAACTTTTAATTTTTATTTATTAATATTAATATTAATATTATTATTTATTATTATTTTTATTATTATTTTTATTTCTAAATTTTATAAATTATTTTTTTTTTTAATTATTTTTTTTATTTTTTTATTTTATTATTATTATTAATTATTAATTTTAATTGTTATTTATTAATATTATTTATTATTATTTTATTTATATTTTTAAAGTTCAAATCTCCGACGCTACCAAACAAAGGAATTCAATAAACCATTTCCTTAGATTTCATTTCTAAGAATTCAATTCTTTATTTCATTTCTAATCTTTGAAATTCTCTGTACCAAACGTACCCGGTAATGCAAGCTAAGACGAAGCAAACGTCAGAAAAAAAGAAATCATCAGGCATTATACAACTTTGTCGGCGAATACGCAAAAAAGAAGTGAAGAAGAGATTTAACATTCGTGGTAGTTTGTTTAGCTTGAAAGCTTTCGTTCAAACTATGAAAGACTATTAGATAATAAATATGCATATGGTATATTAATTTTTGTTGTGTTTATCTAGTTTCCTAATACGATTAGGTATCGGTTTGGTTTGAATAAATGCATTCGGACACGAATGAGTGTGTTTTGACCTAATACAACTACATGTCCTTCGTATCATCACTACTGATAGTCCTAACATTAAAAAATCTGCTAGTATAAAATATCTGGTCTTCATAATAAGACAAGTACATGTTCTTCTTCTTATCCACATTTGGGTGAGGTTTGAATTATAGCCGATTATAGAAACTTTCGCACCTCAAACTAGAAATGAACCCATCCATTTTTATTTCCGATGTTTGATAAAGGCTAGAACCTTTTTTCTTGAACGCTTTTCAAGTCAGATGTGTAATGCAGCTATCGTCATACAATCATTGGTCTACAAAGTGTTTAAGGTTTATCCATTGTTACTTATATTTCTCGGATTCTTTAAAAGTCTTATATAAAAAAGATTAGACACACTCTTTTCATTTAATACCAAAAAATTAAGTAGTATAACAAATATTACATAATGCACAACTTATTAATGCAGCCAAGAAAATTAAATCTTTTATATAATATTAGAATTAGATTATTTGAGAATTTTAATAAAAGTGGAGGTTGTAGAAAAAACAATTAAACCAATCAAATGACTTGATTTTTATTAAAAGTATAAGTTGAATGTGATATATTTCTATTCTTGAGGGTAAGAAAAGGTAAATATTTCTTTTATATATTTTCTTTGTTTCTAGTTGTGTTACTTTTGACAGGTTTTGGAGAGTGGAAAGGCTTGGTTTGACAAGTTGAGAAAGAGAGGAGTTGCCCTAGTTCTCAGCTATATATTCATCGCATTGTGTCATAGTTAGTTAGTTAGTATAGCTGTTATCATCTCTCTTGTTTAGTCCGCCATTGTTGGTTCTTGAGTTCAGTTATTATCTTTTTCAGATTGTTGGTGTATATTGATCTTGCTTGTAAGATCATTGATACACATTTGTTCTTTCATTCTTTATGTTTGTAAGTACGATCAAAAAGCTAGTTATCACATTTGAAGTGATAGTCTAACGTAGTTTAATAAAAATAAAAGGGGAGGTTGGTTGAATCATTCTTGATTCCTGTTTTTTGTTAAAGATCTTATAAAATCGAATATGGTATCAGAGCCTATGGTTCTTGATACTTGTTTTTAACTTTTTTTCAACTCTGGGTTTCAATTAGCTGCCGTTAATTGAGTTTTTTTAATCTCAAAAAATTAGGGTTTCTTAATTTTTGGGGGTTTTCTTATTTATGGTGTTCCTTTGGGTTTAATTGGGTTCTTGGTTGGTTAAATGGGTTTAATTTCTCTCCTGGTAAGTTTAATTGAAAAAACCCTAAATCCTGACATTAGGGTTTGTCTTCAATTTGGGGGTTTGTTCTTGTTTGTTGGTTATTTGTTATAACTAACGTTTCAGGTTGTTTTTCCGTTGTGCTTTATCTGATTGTGGTGGGATCTTCTTGATCTCTTTGGATCTTGGCTTTTGTTAGTCTGTTGTTGCGCGTGCATTGTAACACCTCTCTTGCTTTATCTTTTAGGTTGGTTTTTAGGTTGCTTAGTGGGAGATTTAGGTGTCGAAGGGTTTAGATAGTGATTGGAGATTGATTCAGTTTTCTTGTGTAATTCTTGGTAGTTGTGTGTAAAGGAGATACAAGGGGATTCTTGTTGTTTTGTTTTGTGTTATTGTTTTGATCTGTCATCATGTCTGGTAACAAAAAGGGTGATAAGGGGGATAAGGCTGTAAGTGATACTGATATTGATGATAATACTAAGACTGTCATACATACTAATGACCCTCTTTACTTGCAACCCACTGATACTAATGGACAACCTATTATAAGTGTTAAACTTACTGGACCAGAAAACTATAAAGTTTGGGCTGCTGGTTTTAAGCTTGCTTTACATACTAAAAATAAATTGGGTTTTATTGATGGTACTTTTGAAAAAGACAAAGAAGATGATATTCTTTCTGAACAATGGGATAGATGTAATGCAGTAGTGTTGTCTTGGATTCTTGGTTGTATCTCTTTTGAGTTATACCAAGGACAAATTTTTTCAAAAAATGCTAAAGATGTTTGGGATGAGTTTAAGGAAACATATGATAAAATAGATGGGTATGTGATCTATAACTTGCATTATAAAATTTGTTCTCTTACTCAGTCTGGATCTTCATTGTCTGAGTATTACCACAACTATAATAGTCTATGGAGGCAGTTTGACTCCCTTGTCAATCTTCCTTCTTGTGATTGTGATAATGTTCCTCAATTGAAGAGTCATAATGCTTTTATGAGGCTTATGCAGTTCCTCATGGGTCTTGATGACACTTTCAGTGTTGTTAGGAGCCAGTTGTTAACTGCTAACCCTCTTCCTGATGTTAAGTCTGCTTTTGCTACTCTGTCTAGGGTTGAGTCTCATAAAAACAACTTGATTCATAATAGTAATGTTAAGAGCACTGCTTATGCTTTTGTTTCTAGACCAAATACTTGGTCTGGTAATAGAAACAATCAGAACAGGGGTTCTAACAGGAATAATAATAACAATAACTTTGTTTGTAAGCATTGTAATATGAATAGGCACACTATTGATAGATGTTATGAGCTGAATGGATATCCTCCAGGTTTCAAGAAAAGAAACTCTGGAGGATCTAATGTGTCTAATGGTTCTAATAATGTTTCTAGATCTCATGGTATTAATGTTGATCAGGGAACAGGGAACTCTCTTCCCTTTACCACTGATCAGATTAATAGACTTATGGCTTTGATAGGATCTAAGTATGATGCTGGTGATGTGCAGTCTTGTGCTGCAGGTATTGTTTTTGGTTCTAATCATGTTATCAACTTTGTGTCCTATAAATTTTTTAACTATAAAACCAATATAAGTACTTATAGTACTTATATTGGTTGGATCTTTAACTCTGGGGCATCCCAACATATGACTTTTTCTACTGAACATTTATATATGTTATTGATGTTTCAAAATTAAAGATATATGTTTCTCATCCTAATGGAACTGTTGAACATGTTAAGCATGTTGGTAATTTCAAACTTTCTGATAAAATTGTGCTAAAAAATGTGTTTGTTGTTCCAAGATATAAGGTAAGTCTTATTTATGCTCATAAGTTGGCCAAAGATGATAAGTTTGTTGTGTCTTTTACTGAGTCTAGATGTTTTGTTCAGGATTCTCTTCAAAAGTCCCTTCTGGGGACTGGTAGTGAGAACAATGGACTTTACTTGTTTGATTAAGGTAGGAAGTTTACTAATAGTGCTATTACTAAGTGCTATTTGTCTAAGTGTGTTTGGCATAATAGACTTGGGCATCCTTCTGACCAAGTCTTAGCTATTCTTAAGGATAAAATTAAACTTGATTCTACTAATGATGTTCAGCCTTGTGATGTTTGTCATAAGGCTAAACAAACTAGGGATCTTTTTCCTTTAAGTGAACATAAAACCAAATCTTTATGTGATATTGTTCACTTGGATGTTTGGGGTCCTTATAGGGTTAAAAGTAGAGATGGATATAGATTTTTCCTTACTGTGGTTGATGACTATACTAGGGTTGTGTGGTTGTACATGCTTAAAGGCAATGATGAAGTTTTTGAAAAACTTGTTGAGTTTTATAACCTAATTAAAAATCAGTTTGATGTTTCAATTAAAATTTTTAGAAGTGATAATGGATCTGAATTCATTAATCATAAATTTGAGACTTTTATACAAACTAATGGCATTGTTCATCAAACTACTTGTGTGTATACACCATGTAACACCCCACTTTGATAACTGGACCATTACGCGTAATTATGGCGTGTCATCAAAGCATACAAGGATAAATGTCTAAAACATTACATGACCATAGGGTAAACCGGAATCAAACATCGGTTCCCAAACATAAGCTCAAAACATAATAAAGTAAATAAAATAATGGAAGACTTAAACAAGCACAAATATATGAAGGCAAAAGGAGAAGAAGTCTATGGCAGCTTCCATCCTATGCATGTCCTCCAAGATGCTCGAGTCCGTCCTTGGGTACCTGCCGTTTTGGGACATGCAAAGGAAAGTAACGGCTGAGCAAAACGCTCAGTGCACGGATATAGACATAGTATGAATGACTAAAACATAATAAAGACTTAATAGCAGCGGAAATGTATAAGTCCTAGAAAACCTGGAACATGTTCATAAAACTGGTTTTATAGTTTGAAAAGCCTTATGTTTATCTTATGAAAACTGTTTAACATATTTTACCATTAGCCAATATAGGTCATGAAAATCCATCGTGCATGAATACTTGGAGGGGTGACCTCATCATGCAAATTAGAGGGGCTGCCTCTAATTTAATATACTGGTTTTGGGTAGGAGGGATCAGCTCCTTGTGAAGGATGCAAGGCACACACCACATTCACACTGAGTAATCTGCTGAAAAACATGTAACTAGGATGCACCCATACGCCCCACATGATAAATATAATAATATGGCCAAAAAGCTGAAGGGACGCCACGAGCAATCACTCCGCCGTGGTGAAGTCATAACATCAGTGCCTCTAATGTTATGGTTATGGTACCTCCATAACTAGGTGAAACTGGTCATGCATGTATATAGCTATAGGTATTTTAAATTAAACATAAGCAAATTAAACATATAAACTTATGCTACGGGAAAACATTTGGCTGCATACGGGGAATCCTAATAAGGAAAGAATGTCCATACTGAAATAACGGGAAATCCGTACCTTATGTCCAGTGAACGAAGAAGACGAACGGAAGAGAGTCCTACTTCGGTATCACTAATGCTACATAAATACATACGTGTATAAGTATCTGATTACTGAATACGTAACTGGTTTAATGTTATGTCTTAGCTTATTTTATACGTTCATGTCATGTTTTACTGTTTTAAGCTTAATACTGTGTTTATCTTATATTCTGTCTATTCTGATTAAGTATTTCTTGTATTTCATGTATTATTATACTTGTTGTGTAATAATAAGTAACTTTCTAAAATTAGCAGGTTTCATAAAATAGAAAGTTTCCAAAAATAGAAAGTTACCAAAAATAGAAAGTTTCCAAAAATAGAATTACTGCTTAAAATAGATAAGTTTCTAAAAATATAAGGTTTCCATAAATAGGTAGTTGCCTTAATTAAATACGTTTCTAAAAATAGAAAGTTTCCATAAATAGATATAAGCTGGTTAAATAAGCTAATTATATAAGCTTAAGTGTTTTCTGATTATTATTCTAAGTCATGTAGTTATAAATTATAGTTTATTAATTATTACATGTAAATTACATAAACTATAGGTTATAAGATTTAATTAAATATAAACATGATTTAATTAAATTAAGTGTATAATATACTTAGGTTGAAAACATGTATTAATATTAATATTAATATAACCTAAGTCATGATAATTAATTAGTTATAAGTCATGTTTAATTATTAATTATTTACTATAGTCTAAATTAAATAATAAAATACTTAGGTTAAATCATGTATTATTAATTATTAATAATAACCTAAGTCTATGTTTTAATTAAATTAATTATATAGCATGTTAAATTAATTTAATTAATCTTATAATAATAAGTCATGATTTATTAGTTTAATTGTCTTGTAATTAATACACATGTTAAGCTAATTAAACGCGAAAAAAAATAACAACCCGTACCCATGTATTAGTTTATTAAAACGCGTCGAAAACCGAACCCGTGGAATCCCGTGAAAATCGTATTATGTTTACATATGCACCGAACCAAACAACCCCTTAACTTTCTGTTAAACCAAAAGCCAAACGCCCACTTAAATTGTTTATAAACCCAAAACCAAACAGCCTCCCAAATCGCCAGTTACCCCTGGCAGTTTTGGGTTTCCCCTGTTTGTTTAAAACTCCCACCGACAGGCTAAACCTGCCAGCCGTGGGTTCCCACTGCCAGACCAAACCCAAACACCCCCAGCTGCCTTGTTGAACCCCACTGTTAAGCCAAACGCACCCCTGCTGACAGCAGGGGTTGCGGCTGAAGGAGGAAAAGGCCCACCGAGAGTCTCTCGACTCTCGGTTTGTGCGCCATATGGACGCCGCAACACCAAAAACGACCCCCCCCCTTTATTTAGCTTATTGTATACATGTTTTAGATAACCCATCTTGGATTTGTGATCGATTAAATCAAAGAAAAGAAAAATAAAACAAGTTAATGGTACCTTTATTCGTGACTAGGGTTTAGGACACTAACAACCTTGATCTCTTGGATTAGTTGCCATGTTCTTCTTGGTTCCCATGGTGTTGGTCGACGGCAGCAAGGAAGACAAAGGGAGAAAACATACGGCTGTTTCTTTTGTGTCTAGGGTTTCATAGGATTTTGTCTAAAAAAAATGTATGCCCCGTCCCTTTTCTTTTTTAAGCCGACCTAAGCCCAAATGGGCCTAGTGTGAGACCCCCAAAATCTGACATGGAACAACTAGGCAACGAGGGGGTAACACGTCATAGTACAAGAAACAATGAATTACAGTTCATACAATGCTGACGAAATAAAAACATGTACATTACATCATAAAAGGTCAGAGTTTTTAAACATAGGTCCCAGAGTTTTAAAAGCGGAAAACTATATTATTTCGTCTCAATTTATATCATAAAGTTGCCCAAAAGATATAATAAACTTCTGACAGTTTATATAAACCAATCTTTAAAAAGCATCACAGAAATCTCCAAGCTGCGAATATCTTGCGGGCTCCCATCCAAGCAAAGCTAAGTAATAATACCTGAGATTAAACATGTAAAATCGTCAACACAAAGTTGAGTGAAATTCATAGGTTTAGTAATAAGGTTGTGGAACACAAGCATTCATTTGTAAAACAAGTAGTATGGAGTATGGTTATGATCATTAACCATAGTCCGAAACATTATTATTGTTGTTTAGTTCATGAACCAAAGCTTAACTCAGTGTAAGTTCCTCTAGTCAGTATTCAGCCTAAATACTCAAGTGAATAAACAAATATTAGTGCGTCAAGGTAATCGGGACGGGGATAGTCAATCCCGATGGATCCACCCACAACATTCGCGCTTGGTAGCAGGATTAATTAACGGTTCATGATCAATGAGAGGTAACTTAAGGCTAGACTAAAAAGCAATAATATCAATGAAAATCAGTTGGAAATCCTCAGGTTCTGGAAAGCATACAATTTCTGGATAGCATACAAGTTGAGGATAGCACACAGTTGTTAAATGGTTGTGTTCCACCATGTAAAATCTCACCCCGCGTTTAGAAACCATGTACAAGTAAAAAGGGGCTATGAACTCACCTTAGCCACGTGGTAAGTAAATCACGGTACTCAGCAACTAAGTAGAAACAATGTAGTGGTAGACGATCACCGACGATATGGATGCCCGGGGAAACACGAAAACCGCAACCTATCAAAATAAGGCGCGCGTTAAGACTCGAACTCGAATATCGATATGTACCAAATATAATATAACTCAAATGTTTTCAAAGTATACACGTTTAAAAACCATTGAACACGAATCAAATGAATACATTTATCCAACGTTACACGTTTAAAACACTTGAACACTTGAACACTTGAAAATGACTCGTCATACGACGCCAAGTCAACGCAAGTCAAAATATCCTTTAACCTTATTTGGACCAGTAGCTAAGTCATTTATATAATGACTAAGCACTTGAGTAAGTCATCATGTCCGATGATGAATACTCAAACTCACGCAACACAAACATTGAACTACGTGTCCAAAATAAAAATCAGCAAGTACACTCCGAATGTACACACCGATCTACCCTATCTAGACTTGTCCGTTTTACATGAAAATTGGTGTCAAGGTCACTTATAACCTGTATAAGACCTCACCAAAATTTGAGCCACAGTTCACACTTTAAAATCCATCAGCTCGACACTTTACTCGACTCCAAATTTTAGGACAGATTTGTACACTTGTTTTGTAAAACCGTTTGGACCACTTTAAAAGTACTAACTCGACAATCCGTCCTTTGAAATCACTACTAGACACATCAAACTCAGTTTGTAAACTTTTAAAACCAGTAGTATCAACAATCTAACCAAGCCTAAAGTCCCCGAGAGTCGACCCAAAATCAACCACAATTTCGGATTGTGCCGACTTGCGTCTCCCGGTACACGAAAACTAAAACTAGCATAACTTTTGACTCGTAATGACTTAGAAGCTCTATCTTATACCAAAACGACCGTCTTGGAAAACTCTACAACAATTTAAAATAATCTTAGCCTTTCACAGACTTTAAACCCACGAAACATACTATTTAAGGCTGCTGTCCCAAATTAGCTTTTTAGAAAACATGACAAATCAATTTTCCAAGCAACACCACTCATTCCTATACCTATAGAATCATCATACTATCATACCCATCATCCAAACACTCCTAAAAACACTTGCATGTAAAATCTAACAAAATCCAAGTTTAAAAACAAGACTTTTAAGGATCAAAACATGATAATCTTACTAAAAACCTTACATGCAAGATGATTAAATCATCATACAATCATGAAATCAAAAGTTCTTGAAATTTTGATGCATGTGGGTGATTTTAGTATCAAAAGAACCACCATAAAAATCTATGATGTGGTCTTTAGATTGTTTTGAATTGATCATGTTAGAATTTGATGAAAATAGGGTGTTTGTGGTGGTGTGGGTGACGGCAAGGGTGGAGGTGGGGAGAGAAATGCATTTTTTTTATTTATGAGTTGTGTGTGAGAAATGGAAGGAAAAATTGGTTTATATATGTTAGTTTAAGTGGAAGGACCATTGTTGTCAAGTTTAAAACTTATGGACTTAAAAACAATTAATAGTTTTAAAGGGTAGCAAATGGTTATTGATAAATATTGAAAATATTTACGGGGTTCGGGTTTCGTAAAAATACTTTTCAAAAGTTACAATGCATCACAAAAATGATTATATGATTTCCCGACACGACTTAATACGTAATTAAAACGAAATCGTTGAAAGTAATAATTATCGAAACAATCGATAAGTAAACGTAAATTTTTGGGCATCCGTCGGTATCGCGATCACTAGGAATTCTCGTTGTACATTGATTTGAATAAACTCGTTGTAAAACGCACGCGGGTGATTTTAAATCAAAAACATTGATTTAAAATAAATATGGAAAAATAAAATAAAAATTTTATAATTCCATACAAAGTACTTATCAATGATCAGAAAAAAAATACTTAAAAAGTATAATTTAAAAATCTCAGGATTTACATATAAGAATACAAGAAAACGAAATACGTTGAAAAATTCAGAAACACAAATAAAAAGAATAAAATAATGCTGGGAAAGTACGGGTTCTCACAGTCTTCCCCCCTAAAGGAACTCTGGTCCCTAGAGTTCTCCTGAAAACAGTAGAAGATGCGAACAAGAGGAGGTATAAAGTGTATAACAAAATTCATTGCTTCCCAGGTAATTTCTGCACCACGACGAATCTTAACGGTTAGAATTAACTATGCTTCAGTTTCTTAACTCTTTTTCGTATAACTTTTCAGTCTTGGACTAGGATAACGATCTTTCAATACGGAGATACATCGAGAGATAGAGTTGTCGGAAATACGTGCGATAAACTAACGTGAATGAACACAAGAATCGCTTAAACAGGCAAAGTGCGATAAAATGAATCAAGATTGTAAATCAACAAGGGGTCGCAAATCGTGCAACTTTAAAACGTGAAAATCTTAAAATGTAAGAATCTAGTCACAAGCGAAATAGAAGGGAAATATGAATAACATATGATCATTTAAAATACAAGCTGTCAAAATCAGTTGTCTAGGATTTTGGTATTACTTTAAAACCTACTTTTAAATATTTTCTTGATTAAAAGAAAATTTTACCAAGTGTAGTGATTAAAATCAAACTCTATATAAAATGAGTGAGTAAACAGTTGTCAAAATCTTTTTCTTGATCAGGACTTCAAGGTAAAAGTAACTCAGTTCAAATAGTTATCCTGATTGACTTAAGAACTTTTGGATGTCCGCATGAAATTATCGTTAAAACCTCAGGTTTATCGTTACCATTAGAAAAATCAGGTTTTTCCAAGTTATTTTGAATCATTGTTAGAAATTATAAATTAATTTAATAATTTCATTATATTGACAGTAAAGTACGATATAATCAAATACTTTAAAAGGTACAACTTGATATCCATTTTAAATACTAGTTATAAATTTACCAAAGAGGATGTATAGATCCGGTACTTAACTTGAAACAGTTATTTTGGTAATTTAAACATTTGATAAAATGTATAAAACGTTCTTAAAAATTAATAATAATTTTTAGAAATTCAAGAGGGCGATTAAGGTATCAAACGATAAACACGTAACATTTTCTGGTTTTCAAAAGATGACAAGACAACAACGAATGTGAATCATATAAAGGTCAACAATCTGTATGCGAGCAATACACAAAGGAATAAGACGAAAGTCGTATCAATTCTTAACAAATGTGATAGAATAGACGCGTCGATGATAACAATATCGTTTCTTGAGTGCAGTTGGTGACACCAATAACAGCTTATTAAGTACTCGGTGGTCGATACACGATCGAAAGAGAAAAGCCACACAATAAATTTTTCAAATCAAAGAAATTATTAAGAAGTTACTTGATAGTAATTCAAGTAAAAATGAACACATTAGCAATGAAAGGCGAAATCAACACGTGGTTCACACGAATGAAATTTCAAGACGACAAAGTCTAACACACATCATAACAATTACACGAAATCATCGTTCACGTCCAGTCATAAATCATTAATCGCGTCCAGAGGCGTTTCATAGGTCTACCAAGATAGATAGAGATGGTCGATCATAGAAGCATAACAAGGTTGAAACTTTCAGTCGGGTATCCATAGTAAGAATTTAGGCAAATGGTAACGAAAATTATATCATGAGGATGATGAGGTAACAAGTAAAGCAGAGATTGTTGAGTAGTGAAATCTGTGCTTGAGGCATGTACTTTGTTCAAGAAAAGATAAGGGTTCATATGTGTAAGTCACGAATTGTTGTTACTCGCATAAGATGTAAAAGTTTTCAAAACTTTTATTTTTTTATCTAACTTTTTAAGAAACATAACTAAAAAGTTGATTGTTGGTCAAATATTTAAGGTGACTATTATTCGGCCTTGCATGGCTCTTTCTAAATTAAGCATAGGTGATCAGGCCATGCATAATTTAGGACTAGCAATGCGATGCTCATCTTCGTCAAACCAATATTACAGGTCATATAATTTAAACTATGTGAAGGTCTACGGATTCTAAGGATTTGATAAATGATGGATTAGATCTATTGATTAATGGTGGAAAAGGGGAAGGAGGAAGATGAAGTGTAGAGAGAGAAAGGAGAGGGAAGAAAAGTAGAGAGAGAAAGTGATTAGATTAAATGAAAAGTCAAAATGAATGAACCACCAACCCCTCCTAACATGCTAGGAGGGGTATATATATATAGCCCACCCTACATGTGGGCTATATGGACTATACATTACTAAGTGGACCACGAGCCCATTACATAATTATCGTTGGAGCGACCGATCCTTCATAAATACGTAAAACGTATTTCCAACAATCTCCCCCTAAGGGAGGTCGCTCCAAGTTACAAAGTTCTAAATATTCTATGGCTCGTGATCTATGCTAATAATGATGTGACCGAGACTTTCTTTGGGAAAACACATTTCCAACAATCTCCCCCTAAGGGGGGTCACACCATTTTACAAAATCTTAAACCTAGCATACTATGCTTGAGTCTTCGATCTTGTGCTTGTGAATATGCTTGATGTGATCTTTGACTTTAGTCTTGAGCATGTTTCCTTGCCTTGACCTTGTGCATTCATCACTTGTGAAATTTGCCTCTTCGTGACTTTATGTTCCACATACTTATACCTTTAAATTCTTGAAAGCTTCAGAGTTTGATACAGCGGAAGACTTGACCTTCAGACTTTCTTGAATTTGTTGAAGTACTAAGTGTATGTAGTATAAGCATGTGGTGACGACTTCTTCTGGATTGTACACCGCAATGCCACCTTCTTGTTACGCTGCATAAGATAGTTAGCAACAAACAATATACACGGATGAAATGGCCTTGAACATTTCATTCTAATTCGGTAGCATTTTACCTCCGGTCGGTGAAGACCGTTGGACGATATTAAATATCGTACTTGTGGCAGGTAGTTTCAATAAAGAACCTCCTTGACAAGATTTCGCGGGTAAACCCGTTCTCTTTACTCGACCGTCCAAAGCTGACTGCGAACGTAAAGAGTGAATCATTTGGATAATATTATCCGCATGATTTGAAGCCGTCAATTCATGTTCCTGGAACAAGTGAAGTTCAATTAAGAACCGCACCATCGTTGCTTTCCAGTTGTCACTAGCTTGATTCATAAAGAATCTTGCAAGTTACCTACCAAGTGCTGTTTGATGTTAACACTAGAAGGATTTCCACTCGTCACTGTGATCAATAAAGAGTCACTCTGAATGTTCTGGCAAGATCATATGATAATGCGTAGAGGCCTGGAACGTGTTTAAATTCATTTAAGAATTAAACCACTGTTGCTTTCCAGTTATCACAAGTTTGATTCATAAAGAATCGCACAAGTCACCTACCATGAGCTTTTTGATATTCGCTCAAGAAGGATTTCCATCTTCATTGTAAAAACTTTCGTATTACTCGGATGTTCAGGCAAGATCATGAAGATTTTGCGTAGGACTCTTAAGAACTTTCTTACTTTTCACAGTGTGTGAAGAAGCAAGTAAATATGAAAGTGTGTCCTAATGAGATATTTGATGATCTCAAATGGCTCTAGACTCGATCGTGCATTTTGGATTTTAGTGATCGGAGGCTGGAGAGGAGTGCCACCTTTTCAATACCAATTTATTCGGAGTGAATAAATCAATAGATAATGTGTTATCTCCGTGTGATTAAAACAAATATCTTTTGAGAGATATCTGAGTTAGCTGGGATGGGTTGTGCCTTGCATCACTGGGTCCATGATGTCTTTCTTCAATATCAAGAATCATTAAAAATGATCTCAATAGCATATGAATTGACCCGGTTTCTGCCTAAAGTTGTAAGGAGGGCTTCTTTCTTTACACCCTTTATCTTTACATTTCTTTTTCATTCTTCAACCCCTGCAATGCTTACCAATACGTCATCACTAGCACCTTGTTGTGATTGTTCCAGTGCTAACTTAAGTACTTGGTCGGCATTCAGCTACGTTCACAATCTTTCTCCATCGTTCCTAAGGACTACTATTTCTAGCTATGGAATGTCCTTGGGAAGATTCCTCCGGTTCTAGAGAAATCATTGGACTTTAACCTATCCTACCATCCTTATGTCACCACAATCTTCATCATCGTGAATAGAGATGTTTTGGGTAAGTGTATGTCACCATGAAATCCATTTTGAAATGCAAATCCATTTTGCTCCCCCTTAACATATGCTACAATATCCGAAAACATTTTGCACATGTCGGGATGAGCTATCACGTTAAGTCAAACCATTTATGATTGATCATATCCCATATTAAATCACATTTTCTCCCCCATATTAAAAATATTAACCCAATCGATGTTTTTAATATCAATTGATTTAATAGCATTTTAAGAAAATTTGGGAAGAAAAATGCAAGTCCAATTATCTTCATGAATTACACAAGCTCCCCCTCAAATTAATGAGGGTGTGCTAAAACATAAATTAAATACCTTTTAAACACAAGTGTAAGGTATTTATTACGTGCAAAGATCATATATGAGAATGAATTCACAAGATTAGCAATATACGAGGTTGGACCTGAAAGATGGAGAACATCATATGAGAGATTCACATGGTTCTTGTTCACGAATGTTGGTCTCCTCGTCACGTTCCCGAGAAAATTAATTCCCGTTGTTGAGTCAAAGCTTTCCGGTGAAATGCTTGACTTGATTATGAAAAGCGGGTTGCTATCTGAAATAATAGCAAACCATATGGAGCATGTTTTAAAACTTTTAAACTTCTGCTCGAACTTTATTTACAACCCCGTGTCATTATTGAATGACATTTCTAGGTTCGTAAATATTATCGATTCCAGAAGACATGCTCGTTTTATCAAAACGTTTTTGAACACACAATTTTGAAAGATTTAGAAAAACCTTTTGAGAAATTCTCGAAAAAATTGTGTTCAAAGTTTTGAAAACCAATTACTTGAGCTTAAGATGTTGAATATCTTACAAAGCGAGCTCAAGTCCGAGAAGTTGTAAACTTCCCGTTGTTAAGGATAAGTTTATCATCGGCGATAAACTTTCCTTTTATCTGAAGAACGAGTCCTAAGCTGACATTTACTTAGAAGTCGTGTTCATGAGCTTGAAAACTTTGACTGTTTTAACGGAAAGCTCATGACCGAGAAAGGTTAATTTCTCGTTACGAGGAAAAGTTCTCTTATTTAAAAGATACACTTTCCTTTCTGAGCTTAAAACTTCGAATGTTTTAATACAAGCTCATGACCGAGAAAGGTGAATTTCTCGTTAAGAGGATAAGTTCATCATTAATGATAAACTTTCCTTTATTTTAAGTTCGAGTTAAAGTCTGACATTTAACTGTAAGTCATATACACGAGCTTAAAACCTTTGAATGGTTTTAATGTAAGCTCGTGTCCGAGAAAATTTTAATTTCTCGTTTTAAGGATAAGTTTATCATCGGCGATAAACTTTCCTGCCTTTGAAGAACGGGTTACAGACTGTCATTTATCTATAAGCCTTAATGCATGAGCTTAAAAACTTGGAATGTTTTTTATATAAGCTCATGCCCGAGAAAAATGAATTTCTCGTTTTTAGGATAAGTTTATCATCGGCGATAAACTTTCCTTTCTTTGATGAGTGAGTTATAGTCTGTGATGTGACTATAAGTCCTTGTGCATGAGCTTAAAAACGTGGAATGTTTTTAACATAAGCTCATGCCCGAGAAAAATGAATTTCTCGTTTTTAGCATAAGTCATCATCGGGATGAACTTTCCTGTCTTTTGAGATCGAGTTACAGTCTGTTATGTGACTGTAAGTCCTTGTGCAGCTTAACCATGAATCCCCTGAGACATTTGTTTATCTGATATCTGCTTCTTCAGCAACCAAACTCTAAGAGTGTCCTTAGTTGAATGGTACACAACGATTGGACCGCTTCGTTCTTTTGGAACATCAACTTTGGTACCTGCAATCTCATTAGGAATTTGCATGCTTTGACGTGGGTTAGCGATATCAATTATAGAAGCACATGGGGGTTCACAGTTGGCTTTACTTGTGTCAGAGGCGACCTGAGTAGATGATTCACTAGTCTTGGCTGGCAAACGTTTCCTTTTATAGAAAACCTTAAGTTTAGGCGTAAGTGAAGTATCATCTTTATCAGTTTCCTCCCTAGTGGACTTAGTAGAATCGGAGATTATCCTAGTTAAAGGGCACTCGTTTCCTACAAGAGTGAAAGTTCTACCAGTGGGGCGCCAAACTTTACCAAAGGGTTTGATTTTAGCTATCCACTGGGACTTAATTCTAGCACGGGAGTTCACCTCATCAAGTAATTTCTTGACACAAGCATCATGATTTGCCGTAAAGACACATTTTCTACATGTTTTACAAGTAGCATATTTAATGTCTGAATAATTCCTAGATGATTGATCGATGCTCCTAGAAGATGGCATGCTATGGTTAGCAGTGTTGGGTAATCTAGAAGGCATCTGACTAGGTTGGACATTGCTATCTCTTGCATGTGTCTTTTGCTTAGCTTCCCCAAGACCAGATTTATGGCAAACGTCATTTGAACTAGTTCTAGATGTGGTCTTGGTATTTTTAGGGAAACTAGAGGCAATCATATGATTTGGTCTTGCTAAAGCTGGAGTGATCACATAGGGCCTAGTTGCTGGAGTGTCTGGTCTAGAAAGATGAACCAAATCAACTTGGGAGGCAAACCGCGGTCTCGAGGATTGTGGTCGCTCGGATCTAAATGCAGTAGGTTGTCTGACAATCGGTTGTCTGACGAACTGATTTGTAGGCGGTTTCCCCAAGATTGATGGTTTTTCAAGCTTAGTGTCCACACTAGTTCCTCTATTTTTCCTTAACTCGTTTTTCAACGCAGCTATAGCAAATACCTTTTCCTGAACTTGGGCTTTTAACGTTTCATTTTCTTTGAGCAAGTTATCTTGGGATGCCAACTTAGATTCAAGCAGTTGAATTTGTTTCAAGAGATTGTCCTTTTCAGCTTTAGAATCTAAAACAGTTTGATCCAATTTTCTTTCAAGAACAACGTTTGATTTTTCAAGTTTTTCAAAGTATGTTTCAAATTTGACCGTTTTCTTAGAAAATTCAAGTTTGGCATCCTCAAGATCTTTTGATTGCCGAGCTACGATCGTTTCGAGCTCTTTAATCTTGGAATCAGAATCAGTTAACGAGGCAGTTATAAAGCATTTATCATGATGAACTATAGCATTTTGAACACTTTCTCCCCCATTATGACTCACATCGGATGAATCAGAAGTGGTATTGCTATCACTCTTTTCCATCCCATGTTTGTCATAAGTAGGTTCAGAATGCTCAATATGCGGCATGTCATCAGCATAGACATCATAAACAACATTATATTGTACCATGTTTGCAGGCTCTGGGTCATAAATGGGTAAGGTGTCATCAAAAGAGATCTCGTGAACATTCCCTGACGTGCCACTGGTATCATGTTGTCCTCCTGATTCCGTGCTCTTGCCATCGTTAGGCTCCAAGTTGTCAATCGTATGACCAATTTCCTCTTGCATCGAAGAGTCTTGCACTCCATTATCATATCCTTGCTGAAGTCGAGATCTTTCATAAATCGAAGACGAGACCGATGTCATGAGTTTCAAAATTGTATCACGGAAAGCTCTAAACTCGGTATGTGTATCTCGAAGAAATGATTGGCAAATCACTGAACTTTCAGACTTGAGGATATTGAATTGGAGGAAAGGCGTGAGTTGTGTCACAAGAGCCTTATAAGCAAGTGCCGATGCAGGGTGATTAAAATTTTCATTGTTAAGTTGCTCTGCGAGTTGGGTCAAGATGGTGAAAATTGAGTTGATGAATATATGACGATCTTGTCCAAAGATTGTCACAAATTCGCTCCCTCCTTGAATCCCCGAAAGAGTGACAAGATGAGATTGAAGCATTCGAAATGAAGTGATGCCACTTTCTCTGACCTTGTCTTGCAAATTATATGATTCTCCCTTGTTTGATGTCGAATTCAAAAAATCCATTGAAAGTCGAAGAAAGATAATCGTGGTAAATGTCGAAAGACCAATACGATACTTGACAAATCGTGGATAAACCAAGAAAATGAAATTCACAGGATTTTTCCACGTTAACTTTCAGAATAACCGCCTCAACAATCCGTCGGCTAAATAATCCTTGTCACTATATCACGTCACTTTGTCTCGAATATATCTTTTTTCAAAATAAAAATTAAAAAAAATTTGAATAAAAATAAAAATAACAATTGATTATCTCAATAAAAATTAATATCAAAATAAAAATTAATATCCAAAATAACAATTTTCAAAATAAAAATAAAATAAAGAAGATTTGAGTAAAAATTGAAATGATAAAAAATTTGGATATAAATTTTATAAAATCTATAAAATAAAAAGTTTTCTTGTGTCAAAAAATACGTATGAGATTTAACTAAACAAAAAACTAAAAAAAACGTTTTCTTGAAAAAATAAAGTAAGATTGAAAAAATAAAAAAAATCTGATACTGTCTCCTTGTTTTCTCCGTCCAACAACACGTGGCCCTAACTAAAAAATCCCACCGCCCCACTTGTTTGCTTTGTTATATCCGCCCCACTTAACTCGTTATCTCACACTTGAATCAGTTCCTAAAAAAAACAATTGCAATCTATTCTCTCTCTCTCTCTTTGATAACTGCTACTACCAAAATCTCCTCTCACATAAACTCCGCCCCAGATAAAAACTTAATCTCTCTCTCTCAAAACAAGATCAAATCAAATCACCAAAAATCCTCCGTCTCTTTCCAATACAGATCACCAAAAACTTGCTATGATCTTAAAACAAATCGGCTTCAAGATCTTAAATGATCTCGGGTAGGTACTTTAACTTTTATTGTCGAAGCACAACCTTTCTCTTCATCTGTGTGTCTTTCTGGTGTGTTTGGGAGTCGAGTGTTTGTATGAGTTGGTTAGGGTTGGAGTCGAGAGGTGTGAGAGAGGGAGTCAAGTGAGAGGTATTGGGTGTTTGTGGTATGAGAGTCGGTTGAGTGTGGGTGTTTTTAAGGAGTCGTTGAGTCTGTTTTTAAGGGTGTCGATTTTGGTAGTTGTGGGTTTGAGGTTGTAGGCGAGGGTGTTTGTGTATCCGAATGTGTGAGTGGTTCGAGAGTGAGTCAATGTGTTCGAGGGTGGGAGTTGTGGGTGAGTCGAGAGATGTGTCGAGAGTATTGTGAGTGAGGCAGCAGGTGTGGGGAGAGTTAAGGGTGGGGAGGTGTCGAGGGTGGGTAAATGATTGGGTATGGGTTGGTTTCTTGAGTCTGAGTGAGTGATGAGTCTAAAACTTTTTGGTGTCAGTCGAGAGGTGAGGGAGTGATGAAGTGAGAAGGTGTTTGTTTGTGTTTGTGTTTAGACGAGGGTGAGGTTTTTCGAGTCTTGGGTAAGGGTGTTTTTGTTTCCCGTTATGCTTGAATCCCCTTACCGTCTATACGGAATAAATCGAGTCTACACGGAATAAATTGTGTCTATGCGGAAAGTCTTATGCGGAAAAAGTTCTATGCGGAAAAAATTTTCTATGCGGAAAAAATTTATCTATGCGGAAAGAATTTATCTATGCGGAAAGGCCTATTCGGAACTATTTGTCTATTCGGAAAGTAGGCCTATGCTGAAAGATGAATCGCTGGAACAAAAACTCAAAAACTGATAGAACTGACAATTTTTGGACTGTTTTGGATTGGACTCATGGACTTTTTTTGACCAAAAACCTTTGGACAGATATGAAAAAGATGAAAATTTGGACGGATTTGGACTGATTAAAAAAAAAAAAAAAAACTTATCTAAAAAAAAAAAAAATTTGATTAAAAAAAATAACTGAGTAAAAAATGATTGATTAAAAAAATTATTAAAAAAAATGATAAAAATTGATTAAAACTGATAAAAAAAATGATAAAAAAAATGATTAAATAATGTGATTAAAGAACTTGATAAAAACTGATTAGATAGATTTTCAAGAAAGAAAAAAAACGAGATGATTATTTAAAAAAATAAAACGAAAAGATTATTAAAAATTAGAAAAGAAAGGATTTTTACCACCAAATCAAAAGATAAAAAATAAGCAAATCCTAAGATTCAACCATGGCTCTTGATACCAATTGAAGAAATGCAATTATGGATCCGGTGGTCTAATGTGGTGGAAAATGGTGGTGGAAGCCATTGATGGCTTAGAGAGAGAGAAAGAGAGGTTGAGAGTAAAAGTGTGTGTGTTCCTCAAAATGAACAAAATACAATCAACACCCCTCCTTGGAAGCTAAGGAGGGGTATATATAGTCACGCACACAACCTAAACTATACAAAGAGCCTAGTCTAGTCTAAATGTGCGTGACTATGATAACTAACGGGAATTCTTAAATGTCGTCACATAAAGTGAGTTTCCAACAATCTTCCCCCATGGGACGACGTGTAGAATTCCTTAAAATATTCTACCTATCAAGTACAAAATAATTAAGAACAAGAGCTTTCTTGAAGCATCCAATGCTGATGAAGTCTTCTGAGGCCTTCGTCTTCAAAACGACTCATCTTTAACTTGTAGTAGAAATACTGTAACGGCACGAGCTAAGTAACCCATACACTTCTGGTTAAGGAGAAGCTTCTGAATTAGCTTCCCCCTAATTCATGCCACGTAAACTTGATGTAGAAGCATTTTAAATAGCTTCCCCCAAGTAGATCAACAACTTTTCATCTCACGCTTGAATAATTCTTCTGAATTTTTCTTCCCCCTGAGAATTCAAGTTATGCATACCAGAAAGAATCAAGACACTTCTTCCCCCACATAGTTGAAGAAGGTAAATCAATCCCAATTATGAAGCTCAAATACTGAAGTGGACACTTTATCCCATTCATGAAGTTGACATCGTAACACCAGAGTCAATTAAGTCCCGGAAATGCACACGTCTTCTTCCAGAGATGCACCAGAGTCAATTAAGTCCCGGGAATGCATATGGGATAATGATGATGTTTAATTGCAACAATCAAACAATTAAACCTCGAATCAGTAGTGTACCGTTTGGAGATTGATAACGACACGAGTTAAAACACTGATTTTCTCTGCGGCTATGACAAATGTCATCCCGGAATATCTTCAAATCAAAAGAAGGTATGAAGTTCATCACGTGTACTCGTTGTGCGTTCAATGTGTCTGCTTCTTCCCCCTTGATGGTTTCGAAACTCGGAACCATCAATAAATTGTACGCACATGAACCTGAAATCTCGTGAGAATAATAAATAAGCTGAATTATATATTTTGTGAGAATCAGCTGTTGATCGAAAATCTCTTCTCATAAACTCTCCATGGCCACCTTTACCATTCCACGTGAAAGCAATTTGAAGTGACCACTGAAAGAATGAACCAGATACGGCAAACGTGAAGCTGAATAAAAATCCTTCGATCTTGTGACTTAAGCTTGCACAATTGTTGAATGAAGAACGGTGGAGAAATCTCTAAGTACTCAATGCATCACTGAAGAAGTCTATAAGCACAACACCTCTTGAAATTATCCACGTCGACTAAGCGCGTGACACTGAGTACAACAATGTAACCCCTTTAAGTGATAGTTATCCGAGTCATCAACCATCCACCCCGAACCCGGAAACCAGATAACCAAGTCTTCATTCTAGGATTAAGCACGAGCAAGTTATCTAGTAAAAGATAAAATAAATACACGCCTTCGAAAAATCCGTCTTCAACGTCACGTAATTAATACCCGATCAAACAAAATCTGAAGCTACTAAAAAATCGCCCATTTTTCTTGGTCTCGTCAAAATAAATTCTCGTCACATTTGTCACTTCAGTTTGTCGCGTCACATTTCTCGTCAGCCCATCAGTGTCAAGAAAGAACTAAAGAACCACAAATGCGACAAAAAAAACTACAAATTCAAAAAAGGAATTTGCTTGTTTGAGCATCTATTCTCCTTAACAATATCTCGACACTTTTAGTCCTGATAATGTCCAAATTCTATCATAATACACAAAATGTTTATTCAAAATGAATAAATTTGAAACAAACAATTTTGTGTATATTTGGTTTGAAGACACACGGCCCAACTCAATTTAATTTAGTCAAGATTTAACCAAAATCGAGTGCCCAAAGCCCAATCATTTGGAATGTAAAACTTGGCCCATCAAAATCCATTACCCGGTTAAAACACATCATAACTTAGATAAATTGTGTCAAACCCTAAAAACACTCACATAGTTACTTCCGCCCCAAAACTCTCTTACCTAACTCATCTCCTCACCTTTTCTCTCTCCGTCCCCCAGACACCATCTCCTCACAACAGTCCAATCATTCACATAGAAACTTCCGCCCCTCCATTTTCACTCCCATCTTAAAACCTCCATCGCCTCTTATCTTCCCAGAATCCACCAACATCAAACAACTTTAATCAATCAACTGATCAAACCTTGAGACCCTAAACAACCACACTGATCATCACACAATCAAAGGAATCGCGTGAGCTTGATGCATGTGAATCGTTCGAACCATATAAAGGCAAGATGAACGCGTCATCAAGACCAATGTAAGGTCACGGGTAGGGTTTTTAACTTGATAGCATGTCGGTTTGAATTCGTTATGTGTTTGTCAAATCGAAATCAAGGAATGGATTATAACATATTTGTTATTAATCCATCTTTAATTCGAAAAGTAATGACAGATCTATGATGGAAGAATTAATTTCGTGTGGAAGATCTTAATAGATCTATGGTTGCATGTCCAAAACACGAAAAAAATGAAACTGAGATCGAGATAAATTTTTCTGTTCTATGTTGAGTCTAGATGGGATAGGTGTCGATGGGTATTTAGGGATAGATTGATGGTGTTGAGATGATATAAGGATGGAGTGAGTTGGTCGACTCAGTGATTTAAACTCAGTTAGGTTGACTGAGTCAATGAAGAGTTATGGCGACTCAGTGAGTGATCTGAGTCAACTCGGTAATTACCGAGTTGACTCGGTTGGGTTGATTTTGGTATTAAGTCACATTTTTGTCCACAAGTCTTTAACAAAAACAGTCCAATCGGAATGTAAAAAACAATCCAATCGGAATGTTTGTTTTATGAGTCAAAGTAATGTCCTACAAGTGAATCCCATCGGAAAGTCAATCGGAAAGTCATCGGAATTAAGCATACACCCCATCGGAATGACCAATCCGAAAGTACAATCGGAAAGGCAATCTGAAACTCAATCTGAAACCCAATCTGAAAAGGCAATATGAAACCCAATCTGAAAGTTGAATCTGAAACCCAATCTGAAAAGGCAATATGAATATCCAATCTGAATCCCAATCTGAAAACCCAATCTGAAAAGGGTTTTGAAGGACCTGAAAAAGTGGATCTGCACATTTTGTCCATTTCTGATTGTATAAACCCAGAAAGATGAACCCAGATTGACCATATTTATATGACTTTTTACCATGAAGATTGATGAAACCGAGACACAAATAGATATAATAAGACCCAAAAACGTGTGACAGAATGGATGAATTGGACAAAAAAATATAAGACGTGACAAAAAAATTGTGATAAAATGGACAGAAATTAATATAACACGAGACACAAGAATAAATTTAGACCACCAAAATCGCATAAATAAACACGATCCAAGGATAGAACCGAGGCTCTGATACCAAATGTAGAAATGTAATTATGGATCCGGTGGTCTAATGTGGTGGAAAATGGTGGTGGAAGCCATTGATGGCTTAGAGAGAGAGAAAGAGAGGTTGAGAGTAAAAGTGTGTGTTCCTCAAAATGAACAAAATACAATCAACACCCCTCCTTGGAAGCTAAGGAGGGGTATATATAGTCACGCACACAACCTAAACTATACAAAGAGCCTAGTCTAGTCTAAATGTGCGTGACTATGATAACTAACGGGAATTCTTAAATGTCGTCACATAAAGTGAGTTTCCAACACTATGTATATAATCCCATTTGTAAAAACAAAAATCAAAATAGTTTATGAAACTATTCGCCAATAAGTTACTGGCTAGATATTTAATTCAACAATTATAATGTTACAAGGGTTCTTTATAAGACCGTATTAGAACAATTTGTGAAAATGCATTGCAAAATTAATATAAATTAATTTTATAAGATAACCTTCAAGTATTTTGTAAAGTCCAAGTGGAACTTTTGTAAAATGTTTCACAAACAATACCAGTTAAATTCATGTGATGACATGATGATAGCTTACAAAATAGCGAGTGGGTTACATGAGGAAAATAAGGAGTAGTTCAAGACAGTCTATGAAATGGTTACAACGTGCTAATGTTTCAAGAGGTTTAGCATGAATCGTCAAGAGACACGTGTCAAGATGGTAACGAACGATACGAAAGCAAGAACTTCAACCCCGGTCCAAATCAGTGGTACGATAGAAGCAAAGAAAGGCAATGGAATGACAAATAAGTCATAAATAAAAGAAAGGAATAAGGAATCCGTATGTGTGCACATCGTGATTAATCTGACAATAATATACTTTTAAGAAAGTAGGGTATCAGTTAACAAATAGTACAATCACACTGAAAAAGTTTCTATATTAGGAAGTTACCGAATTTCAAAAATTCAAGATCTGTGTATAAGTATGACCGAACTCAAAGTTACTATTTTATACTTGTTCCAACGCAACCATTGTTTTTAGTTTGCAATATATCATTAGTTAAAGTTTTACGAGCTCAACGAACTCAAAACGCTTGAAATCATATTTTTAAAGTCTATCAGTTTTGACTTTTGGGTTTGACTAGACCAATTGACTCATTAAACAATATTCTAAGACTCAAAGTCTAATGCATTTCGATGTAAAACAATATTTTGAACAACTTTCTAGTTTTACCCGAGACTTGAAACGGAATAAAAATGGAGGAAAATGCCCTTGCATTAAATCTTTCAGCAAAACGATATTTTAGAACTACGCAAAAATGAATTCTTAAATTTTCACAATCTCAAATGAGCATAACCCGCTCGATTTTAATGTTTATTGGCCAAATTTTATGTCCTAAACGGACGTCTCAACAAGTAGAAATATATATTTTTATGTCTAAAGTTATAAAAATATTTTCTCGACATTGTTAAACTTCCTGTAAAGTTTCTGTACAAAGTATATTTTTTGACATACCTTGAAATCTAATTCAACTTTAACGATCCAAATTTTATGTACACACATTACTTGTGGATTCCATAAAACGAAAGAGAGTAAACTGTACAATTAAACATGTAAAGAAAACACAGTATAGAAATGGTTCAAGAATACCAATGAAAATCTAAGAAATAAAAAACGACGCATATCATCCGTGTCTTCGGCTGCAAGATGAAATTTAGGAAAGTCTCCTTGCGGCGTGATTTTCCAAAATCACAAGACATACCGAGAAAGAAACAAAATATTAACAAGTCACACTCCTGAGGCGAGGAGGTTTAATGAAAAAGGGAGGATACAAGTAGGATCGTATTCCAAACAATCGTCACATAATAATTGACGATCATTGTAACACCTGGTAATTTTCCCTACTTTGTAAAATGACTATTTTACCCTTTGACTTTTATTTAGTCAACTATGTGATTTAACTGTGTTGGAACCGGGAGGTTATCCCGCGTTTTCTGAAAAACTGTTTGATGACGAGTAATGACCTAACACTGTGCTCAGTCATTATTCTGAACATTTTTTGTGAACCTGACCAAAGTGCTGAGACGGTCAATGAATTGACGATAATCCATGAGATTATTCGTTATCTGTGAATTATGTGCTTAACTGTTTAGTTTTTAACAGCGTGATCGTATTTTCTTAAGCAACGTATTTAAATATTTCTGTATATGTTTATATGCCTGTATTTTAGTATTTTTGCTATTTATAGTAATAAATCGTATTTACTGTGAATATTTAATTAACGTATCGCGTTTTCGTATTGTACGTCGTTTTTACGTTTAACCGTCGTTAACATGCATAAAATACTTTATAAACTATAAAATGTCAGTTTTCGTCGAAAAATCGTAAATTTAATATATTTCGTCAAATTTTTAAGTTTTACGTAATTTTAAACTTAACTATATACTTTTTGATATTTACCTAAAACTAACTAACCTTTTTATCTTAAACCTTTTAACTAGTTATCATAGTAAATTTTTTGAATAATTTACCCCATGTGGGGCCCCCATAACCGGTAAAACAACATCACACATGCAAGATACACCAAATTTTTACTCCTTACCCTTTTAAGCTTAACTTACAAGCCCTTACAACATTTAACTTATTATCCATATTAACCCTAACTTTACCTCACACTTATTCACTCATTTCACTTCACAAAAAAAACACACATCTCTCTCTTTCTCTCTCAAAACACACGGCACACAAACACTCTCCATTTTTCCACCATTGTTGATTTCTTAAAGCTCCATTTTAAGAAGAATTAACACAAAATAAATACACCCTAGAGTTTGTACAAGCATAAAGAAGAATGGTTTTTCTTGGTTTGTTGATTTGAGTAGTTTTTGGGTTGAAGTTATAGAAGTAGAGTTCTTGTTGATTATTAGTGGGTTAGAGCGTAGATCGGGTCGTTGTGATTACGTAGAGTCGTTACTCAAGGTTACTTCTTAAACCTTTTTCATCTTTTTCATTTTTCATGCATAATCTTTGTAGATCTATGCATGCATGTTACTCATCAACTATTTTCTTGAAATAAAATGATAAAAACTATTTTTGGTCATGAAATATTTTGGATTTATGAAAATTATGTGTGGATCTATTAGATCCATGCATGAAAATGGTTTAATTGAAAGACTTGTGAAAATATAAGTATGTATATTTTTAGATTTGTGAACTTGAAGTAAAATCTTTGATTTTGATGGTGTTTATGAATAATTGGAGGAAACTAGTAGTGTTACTACCAGTGGTTACGCTTGAAAATGGTCGAAAACGAGTTTTTACGAAAAACATACAATCTGTCCGATTTTTATAAGAGGCGTAGAGGGTCGTAAAAATTGTTTTGACACTAGTTTACTACGATATTATGAAAATATAAGTTAATACCTTCGTTTCGATATATTATGGGCTAAAAACGGAGCTAAAATGAGTAAGATATTATCGTTTAAATTTCGTTGTCGGAAAACTTAATTTTTGTGAAAAAACACTATAATGTGTTTGCTGTCTAGATTTTTAAAGTGGTCGAAACGACGTTTTCGAGTCAAACGGAGTTGTTTTAAGTGTCGAAATAGTTACTAAAAGTTGTGTATAAATGTTGGACTTGTTTTGTAAAAGGGTATTAGCGCGAAATGTGAATACTTGGTGTACCGTTAAAAGTTTGAGCGTTGAAAGTGGAAATTGATACTATTGCGGAAAATGACTTGTTGAAATATTGGCGATTGAGAAAGTGTTGAAAATAGGGGTTTTAGGACGAGATTTGAGTACTTACTAAAAATGGCAAATTTTTACGTGACGCCGAAAGGCTGCCGAATTTTCGTTAGAAATCGTGTTGGAAAATTTGTGAAGATAAATTTTGGTAAATTAAAATTTACACCGAAAGGCTGTCGAAATTTCGTCGAGTCAAAAATAAATATTTTTGCCTAAGTATACATATACTATAATGTTTATAACGATATAACATTTACAAGTCACGATTTTAACAACAATATATACATATGACTGATGAGTAACGTACGTGACGAACTTTTGTGACTTATTTGCTAGCGCCTAAACTACAGTATTATATGTTAATGCAATAATGCCTAAAAACGTTACTTGCATTTTTTGGTCTCGCTTTGTTTTGATTACGACAATATGTAAAAACAAGCATTTACGAAAACAACGAAAAACGAATTCTTGAGTTCAAGTATTTTTCATTTTACCCATTTTCACTTAAGGTATGGATAAACAAGTACTAACCTTAATCAAGTGATCAAGTGATTTAATCTTTTCTTAAAACTCACTTTTTTATTAAGTGTGACAAGTTTTTATTAATCTTTCTTTTTAAGAAAATGTTTTATTAAATTAATTATTTGAAATTTGAAAATGGCATATTCTTATTTGGTTAAGAATATCTTTTCAGGATATTTTTTATATCCAGATAAGACCTCCACCACTAAAGGACAAAAAGGAGCGGAGTCTAGTCCGGCGGTACCTTAGCACCTAGGCGGTACCTTATCGATAAGGTACCGCGGGCTAAGATAAGGTATCGCGGGCAGAAATAGCCGTTGGCTCCTTTGTCCTATAAATAGTGGACCATTCTCAGCTTTTCACCTCACCTCTTTTGCACATTTATTTCCAGATTCAAACCCCTTCTTTAATCACTCAAATCTTTGATCATTTGATTGATTATTACTTGTTTAAGAAGTGAATCTTGTTCTTCCATCCCTTCCTCTCCAAGTGCAAAGAGAAGAACACTATCCTTGTGAAGTGTTGAGTCCACCACCAAAGACCCATTGAAGATCTAATTTCATACATTTGTAGTTGTGTCATAGTTGTGAAGATCCAAGTAGTTGTGTCTATTTGGAAGTTGTGTATCTACTAAGTATAGTTGTGTAGATTGGTCCTAGCTACGATTAGGGCTCGACTTTTAGCTTAGAGTCGGAAATTGGTTAAGCGACGTGTACGGTTTTCTCCACCATAAGGAGCTTGTTGTGTAGTGAACTCTCGAGTAAGGAGTACTCGAGGAGTGGAGTAGGAACGAGGAGTGAGCTTCGTTGCCGAACCACTATAAATCCTTGGTGTTCGGTTTGATCTTTCTTTACCCTTAACTCTTTACATTCTTTATTCTTTATGCATATACATTTGTTAGTATTAGCTTAGTTACACTATCATTCTTTATTCTTTGTGGATATATTTTTGTTAGTATTAGTTTAGTTATACTATCATTGTTCATATTGTGCATAAGAAGATTTCACATATTTCCTCAAGCCTAAGTTTTTTTGAAAAAGGATTTTTGGAAACCACATTTTAACAAGTAAATATAAGAAACTATTCAACCCCCCCCCCCCTTCTAGTTTCTACAATTGGTATCAGAGCGGGTTGCTCAAGAATTTTTAAAGTGTATTGTATTTTAAAACTTGAATCGATCTATGGATTCCAACAAATACCTAGAAGGGCAATCTATGCAAAGACCACCACTTTTTGAAACTGATAGTTTTATTTATTGGAAAAATAAATTTGAAACTTATGTGAAATCAAAAGATTTAGATCTTTGGCATGTTATTACCAATGGTGATTTTTTACCCTTTCAATTTAATGAAGTTTCTAAAACAAAAGAATTGGTCACTTTTGACAAAGCTAATGACGATACTAAAAAGAAACTTTCAAAAAATAATGAGGCTAAAATGGTGATTTATAATGCTTTGCCTAAGAAAGAGTATGGAAGAATTTTTATGTGTGAAACCGCTAAAGATATTTGGAACACTCTTTTAGTAACCCACCAAGGTAATAGCCAAGTCAAAGAAAGAAAATTCGATCTTCTTGTCCAACAATATGAACAATTTGTCATCTTAGAAGATGAAAATATTGATAGTGCATTTGCTAGGTTTAACACCATTAATATTAGTCTAAAAGCACTTGATGAAGGTTTTTCTAGCAAGAACAATGTTAGGAAGTTTCTAAGGGCTTTACATCCAAAGTGGAGAGCAAAAGTCACGGCGATTGAAGAATCGAAAGATCTCTCAACTTTATCACTCGATGAACTCATAGGAAACTTGAAGGTTCATGAGATGATAATTTTGAAGGACTCTAAATTAGTGAAAACAAAGAGTGAAAGGAAATCTCTTGCACTTAAAGCCAAGAAGGCACAAAGTGACCATGATAGTTCCTCGGAAAGCGATGACGAGGAGTATGCATTGGCGGTGAGAGATTTCAAGAAGTTCTTCAAGAGACGAGGTCAACACGTTAGGCAACCCAACTATGACAAGAAACCATTGTCAAAGAATCGGTTTGTCAAGAACGAAAAAGGTGATAGGAATTGATTTAGATGTGGTGATCCAAATCACTTCATTGGTGATTGTCCAAAGCCCGCTCGTGATAAGAACCACACGGCATTCGTTAGTGGCGTTTGGAGCGATAGCGGTGAAGATGATGATGACAACCCCAAAGAGGAGAAATGTCTTATGGCTCACACTTCTAAAGAGGTACATTCCGAAACCGAATATTATAGCAATGATAGTTCCACTTTTGATGATACTGAATTTGAAGGCAAATATGATAGTTTACACAAACTTAGTCTTAAATTCATAGAAAAGAATAAAACTTTAAAATCAACCAAAACTAAGCTTGAAAATGAGATCAATGAACTTAGGGAGAAATTGGCTAAACTTGAGAAAAATAAAGAGGTTGATTTAAGTTGATTAAGTTGTGAGAAACTTAGATTAGAGAATGAAGATCTCAAGAGCACCTTCATTAAATTGGAAAAGTTCATGAAAGGTACTAGTGCTCTTGATGATATGTTAAACAAACAAGTTCATTCTAAGGAAAGACTTGGTCTAGGTTTTAACTCAAGTGAAGCCTCAACTAGTGAACCAAAACAAGTCAGGTTTTCACAAAAAACGCCCACTGTACGCGGTTCCAAATTGTATGGCCGGTTCCTTATCACTATGGAACCGCCGCCATAGATAAGGTACCGCGGGCAGAGGATGATTTTGGTGAAAATCCTGAACTTTCTTAAAAGTCTAATTTAGATGAAAAACTAAAGCATCTTACTGTTAATAAGGTAAAATTACCCATACTTGATGACAATGCTATTGGTAAGTTCTACAAGCCATTAAGTAAACCTCTCATGGGAAATAGAAGTTTATCTAGACTATCCTCTACTCCACCTAGAGTACGGAATGAGTCTAAGCCTAGAAGTAGAACGACAACGCCTAGAAGAGATAATCAAAACAATTCACGATCTAGAAGTAAAACTCCAACACCTAGAAGAAATAATCATAACTCTAAACCTAGATCAAATAAACCTAGGAGAAATAATGAACAACAAAATGGTTACATGAATTACTACCCTCCTCCATTTTGTTCTCCATGGGGAACCCCTCCTTCATTCATGCATCCCAACCAAATGCAAGGGATGTTTGGAACTAACAATTTTGGACCCATGAGATATTGGGGACCAAATGTTTGATCTTGTGTGTTGTTACCTAGATATGCTTGGGAATTGATTTGGATCCCGATGAGTGGATTAAGGATAGTGGATGTTCTAAACACATGACGGGTAATCGAAGTTTGTTCTCGCATTACAAAGCATATGATGGAGGTAACGTCACATTCGCTAGTAGTCTACGTGGTAATATCATTGGCAAAGGTATGGTTTCTCTTGACTCCATGACCATTGAAAATGTTGAGCACGTAGATAACTTAGGATTTAACCTTTTAAGTATAGGTCAAATTTGTGATAATAAGTGTAAGGTCATCTTTTAGGAACATGACAGTGAAATCGTAAAAGATGGAAAAGTCATTGGAAAAGGTGTTAGAAAGCATGGGCTTTATGTCATGAAGGTTAATAAGAAGTCAAAAGACAACATATGTCTTGCGACTATAGATGATAGTTCTACTCTTTGGCATAGGAGATTAGGTCACGCTAATATGCGTTTAATTCAATCTTTAGTCTCTAAGGAGTTGGTAAGACACCTCCCCAAGATTAAGTTTGATAGTCACTTTTGTGATGCTTGCAAAGTTGGAAAGCAAGTTCACTCAAGTCACAAAGCCACGAATTTGGTTTCGACCTCTCGGTGCTTAGAGCTCCTATATATGGATCTTTTTGGACCTTCCGCCATACGGAGTTATGGAGGTAACCTTTATACCCTAGTTATAGTTGATGACTATTCTAGATTCACTTGGACTAGATTTTTGGCATCTAAGAATGAAGCTTTCGATCACTTCGAAATTTTTAGTCGAAGAATTCATAATCAACTAGGATGTTCAATTGTTTCTATTAGGACGGATCATGGTAGGGAATTATTTAATGAAGTGCAATTTGGTGCCTTTTGTGAAGCTCATGGTATTACCCATAACTTCTCGGCTCCTCACACTCCACAATCAAATGGGGTAGTTGAAAGGAAGAATAGGACTCTCCTAGAGATGAGTAGGACGATGTTAAACGAGCAATCTTTGCGTCAAAAGTTTTGGTGCAATGCCGTGGACACATCGACTTATATTCTCAACCGAATTCTTATTCGACCTTTCCTAGGAAAGACCCCCTATGAGATTCTTAAAGGTAAGAAACCCTCATTAGAATACTTTAGGATGTTTGGAAGCAAGTGCTTTATCCTCAACACCAAAGACTACCTTACCAAGTTTGACCCAAAGTCTTACGAAGGTATCCTTTTAGGTTATTCCCAAACTAGTAAAGCCTACATAGTCCTAAATAGAACCTCGGGGGTTATTGAAGAATCACTCAACGTAACCTTTGATGAAACCCCTCCTTCACCCAAGACACCACCATTGGTTGATGATGACTTGGATGAATTAGAAGTAGGTAAAGCCAAAGAGGTTGGAAAAAAGGAGTTGAAGACCTTAGTGTTGAAAAGTAAGTAAACATTAAGGAGTCTAGGGATCATACTCTCAATAATGTCATTGGTGACTTAAATCAAAGGACCCTAAGATCTCAAGTTCAAAACCAAAGCAACTTCTTTTGTTTCGTCTCCTTGATTGAACCAAAGAATGTTAAAGAAGCTTTGTCGGACGAGAGTTGGGTCATTGCGATGCAAGAAGAATTGAATCAATTCGTTGCCAATGATGTTTGGGAACTTGTTCCTCCACCTAGAAGTTCTACCATTATAGGAACCAAATGGGTATATAGGAATAAGTTAGATGAGAATGGTGTTGTGTCTCGTAACAAAGCAAGACTTGTAGCACAAGGCTATAATCAACAAGAAGGGATTGATTATGACGAGACATATGCACAGGTAGCTAGATTAGAATCAATTAGAATCCTTTTAGCCTACGCTTGTGCCTTAGATTTTAAGCTTCAACAAATGGATGTAAAGAGTGCATTTCTTAACGGTTTGATCAATGAGGAGGTATATGTGGCTCAACCTCCCGGCTTCATTGATTTTGAGAAACCGGACCATGTTTACAAGCTTAAGAAAGCACTTTATGGACTCAAACAAGCACCCAAAGCTTGGTATGATAGACTTAAAGCGTTTCTTGTTAAACATGAGTATACCATGGGAATGGTAGACAATACACTCTTTACAAATAAGAAAGGTCCTCACCTCATAATCGTACAAATACATGTTGATGACATTATATTTGGCTCAACTTGTCAAGAATTGTGTGATGACTTTGCCAAAATCATGCATGATGAGTTTGAAATGAGTATGATGGGAGAACTTAACTTCTTTTTAGGACTCCAAATTAAACAAATGTACGATGGTATTTTCATTAGTCAATCTAAGTACGCTAAAGAAATGCTAAAGAAATTTGGATTAGAAGAATCTAGACCAATGAAGACCCCTATGGCCTCGGATACTAAACTCACCGTAGATGATGATTGTGATTCGGTAGACAACACCAAATATAGAGGTATGATTGGTAGTTTATTGTACCTAACGGCAAGTCGACCGGATATCAGTTTAGTGTTTGCCTTTGTGCTCGCTTCCAAGAGGCTCCCAAAACCTCTCACCTTGAAGCGGTTAAGCGTATCTTCCGATACATTAAAGGCACTATACATTTAGGATTATGGTATCCTAAAGGGACCGACGTAGAAACCATTGTCTACGCGGACTCGGATCATGCGGGAGACTATGTGGACCGGAAAAGCACTAGTGGAGTTTGTACCTTCATTGGTTGTTGTTTAACTTCTTGGTTCTCCAAGAAACAAACCGCTCTTGCAATATCCACCACGGAAGCCGAGTATGTGAGTGCCGGAAAAGCATGACAACAAGCTCTATGGATGAAGCAAGCGCTTGTTGATTACGGGATTTCTCTTGATGATGTTCCCATCATGTGCGATAATAAAGGCGCTATAGACCTAAGCAAGAATCCCGTGCAACATTCGCGAACCAAACACATAGAAATCAGACACCATTTCCTTAGGGATAATGTTCAAAAGGGGAACATTTCTATTGAAAAGGTACCCTCCGAGGACAACTTAGCCGATATCTTCACTAAGCCACTTAAGAGGGAACCTTTTAATTACTTGCGTCTAGGTCTAGGATTAATGGAACATCTTCCTTAAATTCTTTTCTACTTGTGTGTTTTCTTTTACCACCTTGAGTCATTGAGTCTTCCGAACTCTTTTTGAAAAAAAACCCTCTCTTCTCCTTTTTCAAAATCCACAAAGTCTCTTTCGAAAATGGTTGAGAAATTCGTTTGACATTGTTAATTCAATCTAAAAACGATTTTTCATAGATTCTCTCTATTAATCTTGAGCTTACATAATTCACATGTATGATTCTCTCAAACATAGCAAGAACAAGATAGAATCATGGAGGATCATTGTGTCATGACTTAAGGTCTTGTCTTACACACCTCCTACATCGATTTTTTAATCCATGTATTTTGGTTAAATCTCTATTTGGTAAGTTTGCATATGTTTTCTTTGTCTATCTTTGCTTTTAAGCATATCCCTATGATAAGTTAGACTAGAAAAATAAGATTTGCTAAAAAATATTCCTCCAAACACCAAACCCTGCCTCTGCAGGCGGTTCCATATGTGAACCGCGGTACCTTATTGATAAGGTACCGCCACCCTAGATAAGGAACTACCTACAGTGCCTTCCTTTTTCGGATTTTTGTCTGAAACTCCAGATTTGCTCCAACATTTTTTAGAATCTTTGTTTCAAACCCTTTGATCACCCCAAAAATACCCTAAGCCTTCCCTATTTAAACCATAAGCATTTTGCATTACTTCACATCCAAAATGTCTTATTCTCCCAATGAAAGCCTTGAATCTCCTCCATTTTCTCCAATTGCTTTCAATCCAAACCCACCCAAGAACACTCTTAATCACATGTCTCCTACCAAGAATGTTGATTGTGGAACATCTTTTCTTCCACCACCACCCTTTAGTGTTCTTCCTCCTTCTCATGATAATGTCATGTATCATGGAACATATTGTCAATGTTGTCAATATCAACACCTTGCTATGGCACACATCTATGAGGAGTTGAGCAACATCAAGAGTCTCTTAATCAAGCCTTCTCTTCACTTTGATTATGAGATCTCCAACAAGCCACCACCACCACCTTTCGCCATTACCTTGTCTTTCATATAAGCATTGGTTGCTTATCCACAAGACACCAAATTCAAGCAAATCTTAGAATTCTAGAATAACTAGAATTAGATTTATGCTTTTGGCTTGTTTCTTTTTTCCATACTTCTTTGTATGATGATCTTTGAGTAACCTATCTTGGATCTTTGTCTTTGTGTTTTCTTCTCTTTTATTTTTTTTATGTGACCTATTGCTATATATTGTTGGTTGTTTTTTTTGTTCAACTAACCCTTCTATGTAGCTTGTCACCATATCTCGATTCCTCGGTGCCCCAAGCTAGGGGGAGTAAGCACCAAGGGGGAGTCTTTGCGAAGTCCGTTTCTTCAAACACCGACTTGTGCAACCTTTTTGCTTCGACAAAGGGGGAGAAACGAATAAACTCGTCTTCGAAAATCTTGTTTTTGTGTGATTGAGTTTATGTATTGTCGGAATCAAAAAGGGGGAGATTGTTAATGCAATAAATGCCTAAAAACGTTACTTGCATTTTTTGGTCTCGCTTTGTTTTGATTACGACAGTATGTAAAAACAAGCATTTACGAAAACAACGAAAAACGAATTCTTGAGTTCAAGTATTTTTCATTTTACCCATTTTCACTTAAGGCATGGATAAACAAGTACTAACCTTAATCAAGTGATCAAGTGATTTAATCTTTTCTTAAAACTCACTTTTTTATTAAGTGTGACAAGTTTTTATTAATCTTTCTTTTTAAGAAAATGTTTTATTAAATTAATTATTTGAAATTTGAAAATGGCATATTCTTATTTGGTTAAGAATATCCTTTCAGGATATTTTTTATATCCACATAAGACCTCCACCACTAAAGGACAAAAAGGAGCAGAGTCTAGTCCGGCGGTACCTTATCGATAAGGTACCGCGGGCTAAGATAAGGTACCACGGGCAGAAATAGCCGTTGGCTCCTTTGTCCTATAAATAGTGGAACTTTCTCAGCTTTTCACCTCACCTCTTTTGCACATTTATTTCCAGATTCAAACCCCTTCTTTAATCACTCAAATCTTTGATCATTTGTTTGATTATTACTTGTTTAAGAAGTGAATCTTGTTCTTCCATCCCTTCCTCTTCAAGTGTAAAGAGAAGAACACTATCCTTGTGAAGTGTTGAGTCCACCACCAAAGATCCATTGAAGATCTAATTTCATACATTTGTAGTTGTGTCATAGTTGTGAAGATCCAAGTAGTTGTGTCTATTTAGAAGTTGTTTATGTACTAAGTATAGTTGTGTAGATTGGTCCTAGCTACGATTAGGGCTCGACTTTTAGCTTAGAGTCGGAAATTGGTTAAGCGACGTGTACGGTTTTCTCCACCATAAGGAGCTTGTTGTGTAGTGAACTCTCGAGTAAGGAGTACTCGAGGAGTAGAGTAGGAACGAGGAGTGAGCTTCGTTGCCGAACCACTATAAAACCTTGGTGTTCGGTTTGATCTTTCTTTACCCTTAACTCTTTACATTCTTTATTCTTTATGCATATACATTTGTTAGTATTAGCTTAGTTACACTATCATTCTTTATTCTTTGTGGATATATTTTTTGTTAATGCAATAATGACTAAAAACGTTACTTGCATTTTTCGGTCTTGCTTAGTTTTGATTACGACAATATGTAATAACAAGCATTTACGAAAACAACGAAAAACGAATTCTTGAGTTCAAGTATTTTTCATTTTACCCATTTTCACTTAAGGTATGGATAAACAAGTACTAACCTTAATCAAGTGATCAAGTGATTTAATCTTTTCTTAAAACTCACTTTTTATTAAATGTGACAAGTTTTTATTAAACTTTATTTTTAAGAAAATGTTTTGTTAAATTAATTATTTGAAATTTGAAAATGGCATATTCTTATTCTGTTAAGAATATCCTTTCAGGATATTTTTTATACCCAGATAAGACCTCCACCACTAAAGGACAAAAAGGAGCGGAGTCTAGTACGGCGGTACCTTAGCGCCTAGGCGGTACCTTATCGATAAGGTACCGCGGGCTATGATAAGGTACCGCGGGCAGATATAGCCGTTGGCTCCTTTGTCCTTTAAATAGTGGACCATTCTCAGCTTTTCACCTCACCTCTTTTGCACATTTATTTCCAGATTCAAACCCCTTCTTTAATCACTCAAATATTTGATCATTTGTTTGATTATTACTTGTTTAAGAAGTGAATCTTGTTCTTCCATCCCTTCCTCTCCAAGTGCAAAGAGAAGAACACTATCCTAGTGAAGTGTTGAGTCCACCACCAAAGATCCTTTGAAGATCAAATTTTATACACTTGTAGTTGTGTCATAGTTGTGAAGATCCAAGTAGTTGTGTCTATTTGGAAGTTGTGTATATACTAAGTATAGTTGTGTAGATTGGTCCTAGCTACGATTAGGGCTCGACTTTTAGCTTAGAGTCGGAAATTGGTTAAGCGACGTGTACGGTTTTCTCCACCATAAGGAGCTTGTTGTGTAGTGAACTCTCGAGTAAGGAGTACTCGAGGAGTGGAGTAGGGACGAGGAGTGAGCTTCGTTGCCGAACCACTATAAATCCTTTGTGTTCGGTTTGATCTTTCTTTACCCTTAACTCTTTACATTCTTTATTCTTTATGCATATACATGTGTTAGTACTAGATTAGTTATACTATCATTCTTTATTCTTTGTGGATATATTTTTGTTAGTATTAGTTTATTTACACTATCATTGTTCATATTGTGCATAAGAAGATTTCACATATTTCCTCAAGCCTAAGTTTTTGAAAAAGGATTTTTGGAAACCATATTTTAACAAGTAAATATAAGAAACTATTCACCCCCCCTTCTAGTTTCTACAATTGGTATCAGAGCGGGTTGCTCAAGAGTTTTTAAAGTATTTTGTATTTTAAAACTTGAATCGATCTATGGATTCCAACAAGTACCTAGAATGGCAATCTATGCAAAGACCACCACTTTTTGAAACCCATAGTTTTATTTATTGGAAAAATAGATTTGAAACTTATGTGAAATCAAAAGATTTAGATCTTTGGCATGTTATTACCAATGGTGATTTTTACCCTTTCAATTTAATGAAGTTTCTAAAACAAAGGAATTGGTCACTTTTGACAAAGCTAATGATGATATTAAAAAGAAACTTTCAAAAAATAATGAGGCTAAAATGGTGATTTATAATGCTTTGCCTAAGAAAGAGTATGAAAGAATTTTTATGTGTGAAACCGCTAAAGATATTTGGAACACTCTTTTAGTAACCCACCAAGGTAATAGCCAAGTCAAAGAAAGTCGATCTTCTTGTCCAACAATATGAACAATTTGTCATCTTAGAAGATGAAACTATTGATAGTGCATTTGCTAGGTTTAACACCATTATTACTAGTCAAAAAGCACTTGATGAAGGTTTTTCTAGCAAGAACAATGTTAGGAAGTTTCTAAGGGCCTTACATCCAAAGTGGAGAGCAAAAGTCACGGCGATTGAAGAGTCGAAAGATCTCTCAACTTTATCACTCGATGAACTCATAGGAAACTTAAAGGTTCATGAGATGATAATTTTGAAGGACTCGGAATTAGTGAAAACCAAGAGTGAAAGGAAATCTCTTGCACTTAAAGCCAAGAAGTCTCAAAGTGACCATGATAGTTCCTCGGAAAGTGATGACGAGGAGTATGCATTGGCGGTGAGAGATTTCAAGAAGTTCTTCAAGAGACGAGGTCAACACGTTAGGCAACCCAACTATGACAAGAAACCATTGTCAAAGAATCGGTTTGTCAAGAACGAAAAAGGTGATAGGAATTGCTTTAGATGTGGTGATCCAAATCACTTCATTAGTGATTGTCCAAAGCCCGCTCGTGATAAGAACCACACGGCATTCGTTAGTGGCGCTTGGAGCGATAGCGGTGAAGATGATGATGACAACCCCAAAGAGGAGAAATGTCTTATGGCTCACACTTCTAAAGAGGTACATTCCGAAACCGAATATTATAGCAATGATAGTTCCACTTTAGATGATATTGAATTTGAAGGCAACTATGATAGCTTACACAAACTTAGTCTTAAATTCATAGAAAAGAATAAAACCTTAAAATCAACCAAAACTAAGCTTGAAAATGAGATCAATGAACTTAGGGAGAAATTGGATAAACTTGAGAAAAACAAAGAGGTTGATTTAGGTTGCTTAAGTTGTGAGAAACTTAGATTAGAGAATGAAGATCTCAAGAGCACCTCCATTAAACTGGAAAAGTTCATGAAAGGTACTAGTGCTCTCGATGATATGTTAAACAAACAAGTTCATTCTAAGGAAAGACTTGGTCTAGGTTTTAACTCAAATGAAGCCTCAACTAGTGAACCAAAACAAGTCAGGTTTTCACAAAAAACACCCTCTGGACGCGGTTCCACATTGTATGGCGCGGTTCCTTATCACTATGGAACCGCGGCCATAGATAAGGTACCGCGGCCAGAAGTTGAATTTTGTGAAAATTCTGAACTTTCTGAAAAATCTAAGTTAAATGAAAAACTAAAGCATCTTACTGTTAATAAGGTACAATTACACATACTTGACGACAATGCTATTGGTAAGTTCTACAAACCTTTAAGTAAACCTCTCATGGGAAATAGAAGTTTATCTAGACTATCCTCTACTCCACCTAGAGTTCGGAATGAGTCTAAGCCTAGAAGTAGAACGACAACGCCTACAAGAGATAATCAAAACAACTCACGACCTAGAAGTAAAACTCTAACACCTAGAAGAAATAATAATAACTCTAAACCTAGATTAAACACACCTAGGAGAAATAATGAACAACAAAATGGTTACATGAATTACTACCCTCCTCCATTTTGTTCTCCATGGGGAATCCCCTCCTCATTCATGCATCCCAACCAAATGCAAGGGATGTTTGGAACTAACAATTATGGACCCATGAGATATTGGGGACCAAATGTTTGATCTTATGTGTTGTTACCTAGATATGCTTGGGAATTGATTTGGAACCCGATGAGTGGATTAAGGATAGTGGATGTTCTAAACACATGACGGGTAATCGAAGTTTGTTCTCGCATTACAAAGCATATGATGGAGGTAACGTCACATTCGCTAGTAGTCTACGTGGTAATATCATTGGCAAAGGTACGGTTTCTCTTGACTCTATGACCATTGAAAATGTTGAGCACGTAGATAAATTAGGTTTTAACCTTTTAAGTATAGGTCAAATTTGTGATAATAAGTGTAAGGTCATCTTTTCGCAACATGACAGTAAAATCGTAAAAGATGGAAAAGTCATTGGAAAAGGTGTTAGAAAGCATGGGCTTTATGTCATGAAGGTTAATAAGAAGTCAAAAGACAACATATGTCTTGCGACTATAGATGATAGTTCTACTCTTTGGCATAGGAGATTAGGTCACGCTAATATGCGTTTAATTCAATCTTTAGTCTCTAAGGAGTTGGTAAGACACCTCCCCAAGATTAAGTTTGATAGTCACTTTTGTGATGCTTGCAAAGTTGGAAAGCAAGTTCACTAAAGTCACAAAGCCAAGAATTTGGTTTCGACCTCTCGGTGCTTAGAACTCCTACATATGGATCTCTTTGCACCTTCCGCCATACGGAGTTATGGAGGTAACCTTTATACCCTAGTTATAGTTGATGACTATTCTAGATTCACTTGGACTAGATTTTTGGCATCTAAGAATGAAGCTTTCGATCACTTCGAAATCTTTAGTCGAAGAATTCAAAATCAACTAGGATGTTCAATTGTTTCTATTAGGACGGATCATGGTAGGGAATTTGATAATGAAGTGCAATTTGGTGCCTTTTGTGATGCTCATGGTATTACCCATAACTTCTCGGCTCCTCGCACTCCACAATCAAATGGGGTAGTTGAAAGGAAGAATAGGACTCTCCAAGAGATGAGTAGGACGATGTTAAACGAGCAATCTTTGCCTCAAAAGTTTTGGTGCAATGCCGTGGACACATCGACTTATATTCTCAACCGAATTCTTATTCGACCTTTCCTAAGAAAGACCCCCTATGAGATTCTTAAAGGTAAGAAACCCTCATTAGAATACTTTAGGGTGTTTGGAAGCAAGTGCTTTATCTTCAACACCAAAGACTACCTTACCAAGTTTGACCCAAAGTCTTACGAAGGTATCCTTTTAGGTTATACCCAAACTAGTAAAGCCTACATAGTCCTAAATAGAACCTCGGGGGTTATTGAAGAATCACTCAACGTAACCTTTGATGAAACCCCTCCTTCACCCAAGACACCACCATTGGTTGATGATGACTTGGATGAATTAGAAGTAGTTAAAGCCAAAGAGGTTAGAAAAATAGGAGTTGAAGACCTTAGTGTTGAAAAGTAAGTAAACATTAAGGAGTCTAGGGATCATACTCTCAATAATGTCATTGGTGACTTAAATCAAAGGACCCTAAGATCTCAAGTCCAAAACCAAAGCAACTTCTTTTGTTTTGTCTCCTTGGTTGAACCAAAGAATGTTAAAGAAGCTTTGACGGATGAGAGTTGGGTCATTGCGATGCAAGAAGAATTGAATCAATTCGTTGCCAATGATGTTTGGGAACTTGTTCCTCCACCTAGAAGTTCTACCATTATAGGAACCAAATGGGTATTTAGGAATAAGCCAGATGAGAATGGTGTTGTGTCTCGTAACAAGGCTAGACTTGTAGCTCAAGGCTATAATCAACAAGAAGGGATTGATTATGACGAGACATATGCACCGGTAGCTAGATTAGAATCTATTAGAATCCTTTTAGCCTACGCTTGTGCCTTAGATATTAAGCTTCAACAAATGGATGTAAAGAGTGCATTTCTTAACGGTTTGATCAATGAGGAGGTATATGTGGCTCAACCTCTCGGCTTCATTGATTTTGAGAAACCGGACCATGTTTACAAGCTTAAGAAAGCACTTTATGGACTCAAACAAGCACCCAACGCTTGGTATGATAGACTTAAAGCATTTCTTGTTAAACATGAGTATACCATGGGAATGGTAGACAATACACTCTTTACAAAGAAGAAAGGTTCTTACCTCATAATCGTACAAATATATGTTGATGACATTATATTTGGCTCAACTTGTCAAGAATTGTGTGATGACTTTGCCAAAATCATGAATGATGAGTTTGAAATGAGTATGATGGGAGAACTTAACTTCTTTTTAGGACTCCAAATTAAACAAATGGACGATGGTATTTTCTTTAGTCAATCTAAGTACGCTAAAGAAATGCTAAAGAAATTTGGATTAGAAGAATCTAGACCAATGAAGACCCCTATGGCCTCAGATACTAAACTCACCGTAGATGATGATTATGAGTCGGTAGACAACACCAAATATAGAGGTATGATTGGTAGTTTGTTGTACCTAACGGCAAGTCGACCGGATATCATGTTTAGTGTTTGCCTTTGTGCTCGCTTCCAAGAGGCTCCCAAAACCTCTCACCTTGAAGCGGTTAAGCGTATCTTCCGATACATTAAAGGCACTATACATTTAGGATTATGGTATCCTAAAGGGACCGGCGTAGAAACCATTGTCTACGCGGACACGGATCATGCGGGAGACTATGTGGACCGGAAAAGCACTAGCGGAGTTTGTACCTTCATGGGTTGTTGTTTAACTTCTTGGTTCTCCAAGAAACAAACCGCTCTTGCGATATCCACCACGGAAGCCGAGTATGTGAGTGCCGGAAAAGCATGCCAACAAGCTCTATGGATGAAGCAAGCGCTTGTTGATTACGGGATTTCTCTTGATGATGTTCCCATCATGTGCGATAATAAAGGCGCTATAGACCTAAGCAAGAATCCCGTGCAACATTCGCGAACCAAACACATAGAAATTAGACACCATTTCCTTAGGGATAATGTTCAAAAGGGGAACATTACTATCGAAAAGGTGCCCTCCGAGGACAACTTAGCCGATATCTTCACTAAGCCACTAAAGAGGTAACCTTTTAATTTCTTGCGTCTAGGTCTAGGATTAATGGAACACCTTTCTTAAATTCTTTTCTTCTTGTGTGTTTTTCTTTTACCACTTTGAGTCCTTGAGTCTTTTAAACTCCTTTGGAAAAATCTTCTCCTCTCCTTTTCAAAACTCTCAAAGTCTCTTTCGAAAATGGTTGAGAAATTCGTTTGACATTGTTAATTCAATCTAAAAACGATTTTTCATAGATTCTCGCTATTAATGTAGAGCTTACATAATTCATATGTATGATTCTCTCAAACATAGCAAGAACAAGATTAAATCATGGAGGATCATTGTGTCATGACTTAAGGTCTTGTCTTACACACCTCCTACATTGATTTTTAATCCATGTATTTTGGTCAAATCTCTATTTGGTAAGTTTGCATGTGTTTTCTTTGTCTATCTTTGCTTTCAAGCATATCCATATGATAAGTTAGACTAGAAAAATAAGATTTGCTGAAAAATCTTCCTCCAAACACCAAACCCTGCTTCTGCAGGCGGTTCCATATGTGAACCGCGGTACCTTATTGATAAGGTACCGCCAGGCTAGATAAGGAACCGCCTACAGTGGCCTTCCTTTTTCGGGTTTTTGTCTGAAACTCCAGATTTGCTTCAACATTTTTGAGAATCTTTGTTTCAAACCCTTTGACCACCCCAAAAATACCCTAAGCCTTCCCTATTTAAACCATAAGAATTTTGCATTACTTCACATCCAAAATGTCTTATTCTCCCAATGAAAGCCTTGAATCTCCTCCATTTTCTCCAATTGCTTTCAATCCAAACCCACCCAAGAACACTCTTAATCACATTTCCCCTACCAAGAATGTTGATTGTGGAACATCTTTTCTTCCACCACCACCCTCTAGTGTTCTTCCTCCTTCTCATGATAATGTCATGCACCATGGAACATATTGTCATTGTTGTCAATATCAACATCTTGCTATGGCACACATCTATGAGGAGTTGAGCTACATCAAGAGTTTCTTAATCAATCCTCCTCTTCACTTTGATTATGAGATCTCCAAAAAGCCACCACCACCACCCTCCGCTATTACCTTGTCTTTCATATAAGCATTGATTGCTTATCCTCAAGACACCAAATTCAAGCAAATCTTAGAATTCTAGAATAACTAGGATTAGATTTATGCTTTTGGCTTGTTTCTTTTTCCATACTTCTTTGTATGATGTTCTTTTAGTAACCTATCTTGGATCTTTGTCTTTGTGTTTTCTTCTCTTTTAATTTTTTTATGTGACCTATTGCTATATATTGTTGGTTGTTTCTTTTGTTCAACTAACCCTTCTATGTAGCTTGTCACCATATCTCGATTCCTCGGTGCCCCAAGCTAGGGGGAGTAAGCACCAAGGGGGAGTCTTTGCAAAGTCCGTTTCTTCAACACCGGCTTACGCAACCTTTTTGCTTCGACAAAGGGGGAGAAATGAATAAACTCGTCTTCGAAAATCTTGTTTTTGTGTGATTGAGTTTATGTATTGTCGGAATCAAAAAGGTGGAGATTGTTAATGCAATAATGACTAAAAACGTTACTTGTATTTTTCGGTCTTGCTTAGTTTTGATTACGACAATATGTAAAAACAAGCATTTACGAAAACGACGAAAAACGAATTCTTGAGTTCAAGTATTTTTCATTTTACCCATTTTCACTTAAGGTATGGATAAAAAAGTACTAACCTTAATCAAGTGATCAAGTGATTTAATCTTTTCTTAAAACTCACTTTTTATTAAATGTGACAAGTTTTTATTAAACTTTATTTTTAAGAAAATGTTTTATTAAATTAATTATTTGAAATTTGGAAATGGCATATTCTTATTCTGTTAAGAATATCCTTTCAGGATATTTTTTATACCCAGATAAGACCTCCACCACTAAAGGACAAAAAGGAGCGGAGTCTAGTCCGGCGGTACCTTATCGATAAGGTACCGCGGGCTATGATAAGGTACCGCGGGCTATGATAAGGTACCGCGGGCAGATATAGCCGTTGGCTCCTTTGTCCTTTAAATAGTGGACCATTCTCAGTTTTTCACCTCACCTCTTTTGCACATTTATTTCCAGATTCAAACCCCTTCTTTAATCACTCAAATCTTTGATCATTTGTTTGATTATTACTTGTTTAAGAAGTGAATCTTGTTCTTCCATCCCTTCCTCTCCAAGTGCAAAGAGAAGAACACTATCCCAGTGAAGTGTTGAGTCCACCACCAAAGATCCTTTGAAGATCAAATTTTATACACTTGTAGTTGTGGCATAGTTGTGAAGATCCAAGTAGTTGTGTCTATTTGGAAGTTGTGTATGTACTAAGTATAGTTGTGTAGATTAGTCCTAGCTACGATTAGGGCTCGACTTTTAGCTTAGAGTCGGAAATTGGTTATGCGACGTGTACGGTTTTCTCCACCATAAGGAGCTTGTTGTGTAGTGAACTCTCGAGTAAGGAGTACTCGAGGAGTGGAGTAGGGACGAGGAGTGAGCTTCATTGCCGAACCACTATAAATCCTTGGTGTTCGGTTTGATCTTTCTTTACCCTTAACTCTTTACATTCTTTATTCTTTATGCATATACATGTGTTAGTACTAGATTAGTTATACTCTCATTCTTTATTCTTTGTGGATATATTTTTGTTAGTATTAGTTTAGTTACACTATCATTGTTCATATTGTGCATAAGAAGATTTCACATATTTCCTCAAGCCTAAGTTTTTGAAAAAGAATTTTTGAAAACCATATTTTAACAAGTAAATATAAGAAACTATTCAACCCCCCCTTCTAGTTTCTACATTTTTGTTAGTATTAGTTTAGTTATATTATCATTGTTCATATTGTGCATAAGAAGATTTCACATATTTCCTCAAGCCTAAGTTTTTTTGAAAAAGGATTTTTGGAAACCATATTTTAACAAGTAAATATAAGAAACTATTCACCCCCCCCCCCTTCTAGTTTCTACATTATATTTAGGTTGTTGCTAGAGTTGCTCGCTACTATTTGATCTTACTTGTGCGGTTTGAATCGTTGCTTGAGGTGAGTTTATAGATCCCTATTAAACTGTTTTTATATGTTTAATGTTTTGGGATGTGATAAATGCGTTGATGCTTGCTTCTGGACGCAAGTAAAACATTTCTGTGAACGCTTTGTGAACACTATTTATGAGATAGCTTAAGTTGCTTTAGCCATAGTCCCCACTATCGTTAATCGTTAGTTACTCTGCTAGAGTAAGCTCTTATGTTACGGATAGATCTATTGAGGGTTGACAACCTCCACTCGGGCATTCTGACGCCGGACGAGTGTGTACCATTTGTATGAACGGAGTCATCTTGGCTAGGTACTCCATTGGGGAAAAATTTATGTATGCAATCTATTGTATGCACTGGATCACTAGTTTCGATGTCACGAGCTTAGCTATCATAAATATTGTGAACACCTAATTTATCCTACACTTGGCACTATATCTCCTATAGTTGCACGTGTACTTGAAATGAAATCTAAAATTGAAATACTATGAACTTTTACTTGAAACCTATATTCTCACCAACTTTATGTTGACCCAAGTTAGCATTTATCTCAGGTAATTGATGATGTGTTGTACCTGCTGTGTGAAGTACTTGGAGTCCGCATGCATTTCTTGGCAATCTTCGGACATTTATTTACTTATGCTTTTGAACTATTATCTCGTTGATGTTTAAAAATTTTACATTCCGATGCACTATCTTTTGAAACTGAGACCTTTTGTAATGTGATGCTTTTATTTAAATTCAACGAGGTATTTTTATAAAACGTCTCATTTAGAGTCGTTCTCTTGTACCTTGAACTATGATACAATGACGTAACAGCCCCCGAGCTTCACCGCTTCCGCATATCACATTTTGGGGTGTTACAATCATGTGTTCAAGGTACAACGGATGTTGTAAGTCCAAGTCGAAACGTAGAACGGTCAATGAAGTAAGATGTAGTCCATGTACAATTGTCGTGTAAAACGGTGACGTAAAGGTAAATCAAGATTACGAAAACTCACGATATTATTCAGCACTGATTCAACGAATGCTTCGAGATGTGTGAATAACACGATGTCTTTTAGTCTTTTCCGGAAACGCATTGAGCAACACAATGGTCTATAGACTATTTTCTAAGACATTCAATCACAAATGGTCGACAAGCAAATTGGATATCTAAATAGATATATTAAAGAAATTAAACAATGAAAGCAACACGTACGGTAGTAGAATGAAAATAAGAAGTTTCGTCGAAAAAAACACTTATTCGATCCCGAGCAATGGTATCACGAGAGTATGCACAACATATAGCAGCGAGTCGAGAAAAACAGATGATTCAAAACGAACGAGCATATGAAGTCAGTCGTATCACGCATAAATGAAATAGCAATAGTACTCAGAAAAATGAGCATGAAAAGTTGGCAGTACACGCGCTCTGAATACAAGTATGTAACGTCATAAAAATGTAAAAATCATCGTAACCAGATCAGTTCACAAGAACAAGAATTCGAGAAATACAGTATAGGCAGATGTAATCACAGTAACATTCAATGACAATTCATGAAGCACAAGCCTTTGAAAAGACATAGTAATTATCGCCATTAAGGTAATGTAGTATTTCAACATGAAATCAGGAGAAGAAATACTACAACGATAATTAAAAGTAAATAATAAGTGTTAATGCAAGTGATGCCTAAAAACATTATTAGTGTTAACTAATCTTTCTTAGTTTTGATCACAACAAACCATACAACACATTTAGTGTAAAACACAAAATGAATTATTTAACTAACACTATCATCAAGGTAATAATCATATCACTAACCTTTCTTAATCGTACTTAGTGATCATCAAAATGATTATCCTTAAAACTCACTTTTGTTAATATGACAAAAGACTTTTTAATAAACTTTCTTTTTTAGAAAATGTTTTATTAAAATAGAAAATGAAAATTTGAAAATAGCATATTCCAAATGCTGTTAGAATATCCTTTGAAGGTTTCAAATACCTCAGATATTCCCACCCCACTAAAAGACAAAAAACGGAGCGTAGTCTAGTGGCGGTACCGTAAGTACCTACGCGGTTCCTTAGCGATATGGAACCGCGGGGTGAGATAAGGTACCGCGCACAGCTAGCCGTTATAGATCCGTTATACTTTGTCTCCTTTAAATAGTGGGTCAAATCTCATTTTCCAGCAAGCCTCTTGGACGTTTTTCTCAGCCATCTTTCTATTTTCTATAGCATAATCATTAGTAAATGATCACTTAAATTGTTAAGGATGTTTACATATAATTATCCTCTTGATCCCCTCCTTTACCTTGTCCAATGAGAAGATCACTCACTCACTAGTGTTGTGATAAAGATGAATCTATGAGCTAGTCATATTCATCATGATACCCTTTTTGTTTTAGGTCAATCCAATGTATTTATGAATACTTGGACTAGTTGTGTTCATCCAAGTTATTTGTGGATACTTGGATTTGTTGTGTACATCTATAGCATATGTGTTTGCTTGGAGTTATGTTGTGTAAATCCAAGCTACATGTGTGTACTTGGATAAGTCTAGTTGAGTTGTAATAGATTTGATTAGGAGTTCTCACTAAACTATAAAGTGATGTGGTTGTGTCTTGTGAGTTCTCACTAAACTATAAAGTGACTAGTAGTTGTGTTGTGTGAAGTTCTCACTTAGCTTCAAAGTGAAGAGTCGTGAAGATTGGTTCTAGCTTTCGATTAGAACTCGACATCTAGCCTTGTGTCGTAAAATGATGAAGTAGGCAACGTCGTGAAGATTGGTTCTACCTTATGATTAGAACTCGACATCTAGCCTTGTGTCGTTAAATTGTGAAGTAGGCAACGTTGTGTAGATTGGTCCTAGCTAAAGATTAGGTCTCGACATTTAGCTTAGTGTCGGAAAATAATGTAAGCAACGATGTAAGGTTTTCTCCGCCGAGAAGGGAGCTTGTGGATATAGTGTAAATCTCGAGTAGGTGTACTCGAGGAGTGAAGTAGAAACGAGGATAGAGCCTCGTTGTCGAACCACTATAAATCTTGGTGTCTTCCCACTAGGTTGTCTCCTTCCTTACTCTTTACTTATTTCATTATCATTACACTTACCTATTATCTTTGCTAGTGCATTTGAATTGAACCTAATCATTATGCAACTTAGCCTCAAGTAAAAGATAGTTTTGATACAAACCAAATTGAAAGTAATTTTAATTTGGTCACCAATCGAAGAGAAACTATTCAACCCCCCCCCCCCCCCCCTTCTAGTTTCTACAATTGGTATCAGAGCGATGGTCACTCAAGATCTTTGAAGTATATTGTACTTTGAAACTTGGATCGTTCCATTGTCTCCTTAAATTAGAAGGTTTAGTTGTACTAAAGTTTCTCTTTGGTCAAAATTATTTTTTCCTTTGAAAATAGGTCTTTTAATTGGTAATATTGCATCCCACTTAGATTAGTAGCCTTTATACATTTTAGATCTACTCTTGAAATGTATCTACTAGATTGCAACTTGTTTTGTGTAGGTACTCTTGAAGATCAATCATTGAATTGGTTGCGGATTGAGTTACTTGCACTTGTAGAAGACTTATCATCATCGATTTTCAATATCTTTGAATGATGAGTGGGATTAATACTAGTCATTGAAGACTTAGTATTCATGATAGTCACTCTTGGGGTTTGCATTGATGGATTGGAATGCTCTTGTGGCCAAGGTACGCTTTCGTTCTTCCACACACCCTTTTGATCATTCTTTTGATCACTACATGACTATGTGCTTGCTCTTGGCATCCTTGCCTTGACATTTATTTGTGGTTTGTGATTCTTTCCTTTTATCCTCTCAAACCTTCATTGCTTGGATACTTGACTCACTATGGTGATGTAGAGTGAGTTAGTAGTAGTTTAAAGTATCAAGCATGATATCATGGTTTGCACCCATACGGTTAGTAGGCCCTTTGTGGGAGAGAAAGTGAATTAATACCTTGCTCATATTTTGGTTTAGACTAAGACTATTATTGAAAGTGATCTTAGTCTATACTTGAATAATTGCTTTGTGCTTATTCATTACCAAAGCCGTTTAACGTTTCGCCGGAAAGGCACGTCTTAAACCACTATATATGACACAAGCTCTTCGTTACCACTATTTGAAGATTGTCATTAATCCCTTGAGCATTGGTCCTAGTCTTGATTCACTTCCCTTGTCTTCTCTCCACTTAGTCGTTTTGCTACGAGTAGTCGTTTGTCCGTTTCGGTTCTTTTCGATCTCGATTTAACTCGTAATCCTTCGTTTAGGCATACTGCTTAGTGTTATGATGATCCAATGATATTTTAGAAGGCTCGTGACATATTTTAAGTGTTTTAGAAAAATTTGTTTTTAAAATTTGGCTTCCTTCATAGATAAAAACCGACCTCTAGAGGCGGTTCTTTATCTCAGCGGCTCAAAGGCGCGGTTCCTTATCGATAAGGAACCGCGGGCAGAAACTTTTGTCAGAGCGCCAGTTTGATTATTTTATTCCTTTTCAAACCACTATCTCTCTCTCCCAAAAACACACAGCGACGGTTTTCTTCTTTTTCCACCATTGTTGAAGCTTCCATAACCTTCAATCACTCAAATTAATTGATTCCAAGTTGTGGGTTTCACTCATCCTTCATCTAACATCCATTAATTGTAAGTATTTTCTTTCAATTTCATCTATTTTGTTCTAGGGTTCATCCTTTCATAATTGGGGATTTTTAAAATTGAAATTGAATTAAAACCTTAATAGTGTGGGTTGACATGGTTGTTTTACCATGATTCCTTAGGTTCATATTCATTAAGATTTCACTAAAACCCACTTGTAGAACAAAACCGAATTTAGGCTAAATGATTTTGGTTGAAAGATGGATTTGAGATGAACCCATGAACAAGTAGGTAATGACATTGTTAATGCTTACCTAAAAACCTTGTTTTGAAAAACCAATGTTCTAATCCATTGTTGATCTAACATAGATCATGTGTTCTTGGTTAATGATGGAATAGACACATTGTGAACATGAGAATGATATGGATTCAATCCTATGTTTGTCAAGAAATTGATATAACACATTCTCATATTTTTGATCTTTGATTTTATTTTTCATATGAGTGATTGGAGAAATATTTTCTTGTGTTTATTTAGGTACGAATCATGCCTTCACAATATCAAAAAGATCATCAATACACTAGACAATACATGCCAAACCTTTCCCAAACCTATGCTTCCCCCAACTTCAAAACTCTTTTCCATCCCTTTCTACCCGTTGTTTCCATGAGGGTAGAGTCGTTGACAAGGAATTAACGGGTTATGACTATATCTAATCTATGTTTGAGCCTTCGGGGTTTGATTGCTTGCTCAACATAGAAGAAGATATTTACCCTTTATTCCTTCTTGAATTCTTTAGCACCTACTCCATGCTTGAATACAATGGAGAAATTTTCATTCGTTTTGTATTGAATGATTAATTGATTTAATACTCTCTCGAAAACTTTGGTGAAATTATCGGTGTGCCATATGAAGGCACTTGTCGCTTTACGGATAAATGGAGACTTGATGCTCTCTTGGAATCCTACAATAAACCTCCAAATGACCTCACCGAAATCGATCTAGAGTTCATCCTTGACATCATCTCGAAAGAGCGTGATGGAAACGTTGTGATAAGCCTTCATTCAAATGTACGTAATGTGAATCGATATGAAGTGCTCTCTAGCGACATTAAGGATTTTATGGTCCAATGGGCCAATATCCTTAGGGAGAATGTCTTTTGCCTTGGTGGAAACCGAGATCATATCCCGGCGTGTATGGTGCATATGTTGAGTTGCATCTTTACATCCACCAAGTACAACTTGGCATTCTATATCGCTCGACGAATCAATTATGCCCTTTCAAAGCCCAAAACAAATCTTCCCTTTGCTATGCTTCTAACTCGCCTTTTCAAAAGGGTTGCTCATGATTTTCCCCACCTCGATCTTTCTCGCTTCTACCCGGTTCATCGGGTTATGTTGCCTATTCAAGAGGCATATGCAAGAAAGACAAGAAGTGATCGAGGATCGAAAAAATCTGTTCATCAAGAGATGGATGATGAGGACATGGACATGCCAACAAGTTATGGTGATGGCATAGGTACTAGTTCTCACTTCAACTCTTCGAGTAATTGCCACCCATCCTCAAACCCATTCGAGGATGAATTTGAAGACTTAGCTCCTCCGCCTCATCATTCTAGTGAAGTATCGGAAGATCTCAATATGGAGCATCTTTACCGTGAAAATCTTAGAACTAGAGGTGAATTGCATGAACACCGGGTTGAGTCAAGGAAGGGTTTCAAGTTCTTGGGGAATATGATCAAGGGAATTGGGCAAAAAGAGAAGGTGAAAGCTTTGAAGTATTTCAAAGAATGCATGTTGGTAAACATGTAATGTTGAACAATATTTTTTATCTTGAATGTGTATTAACTTATGCTACATGTTTGGATTGTTGTTTATTTTGATCCTAAATATTGTTTGTGCCATGATGTTTGTGATTTACATAGCTTTGTGCTTGCCTTATGATAGTTAGCTTATTAGATTATGATCTGTAGTTAACTTTGGCTTGTGAATCTTTTGGTAAAAATCTGGGTTTATAAAAAACTGGGATGGGAAAATTTTGAAAGCCCTCTGGTCGCGGTTCCATATCGACGTGCGGATCCTTATCGATAAGGTACCGCCGGTCCTAGATAAGGAACCACCGGTCACTGTGCCCGACAGCATCTTTGCTTTACACTGTTTTCTCAATTCTGTGTAAAAACTGCATGATTTTCTGTAATAAACTGCACATTTCCTTAACTAGCTTACCTAAATTCATTATTCACCTAAAATGATTTTAACCCATTACTAGTTTGGATCATCCCCTCACCCATTTAAACCCACCTTGTTTGCCATGTTCTTCACACATCAAACATACTTCCCTAAACCTTAAACCACCCTTGTCAACCATGGTGTGTACCAAAACCTCAAACACTTCCAAGACCTCCACCCCAAGGAAAACACTCAAAATAAGGATTAAGGTAGCCAAGCCTAACTCCTCACCTTTCCACACACCTAAGAATGAGATGGTTCCTATCCTCATTTCTTCATCACCTTCCCCACCTCTTGCACCATGCAAGACATCATCCACCCATGGTACTAACCACTCTATTGGTTCTACCTCCTCTTCATTCAACTCAAGAATGAATGAGCTCTCTTCACCCTTCACTCCAAGTGCACCCTTGGATGTGACCACACAACCCCAACCAATCCAAAGCATTCCTTTTGTGAATGACTTTGATGACACTTTGGTGACTTTACCATTTACCCATCATAACTCACCCATTTCACCAACCTTGGAGAATTTACCTCCACACTCACCCATTTCCCCTTTAGGGAACATGCCTCCACTCTCACCCACATCACCCTTGGAGAACTTGTCCCCTCCACCTCCACCCAACTCAAACATTCCAATTTTGGGTGTTCCACTTTCCCTCCTTTTGGGTGATCCATACTATGGGTTTCAACAAACACATGGTCCTAGTTGTCCATGTTGTCTTTACAACCACTACATCGTCCATAACCTTAGGATGGATATGTATGGACTACATAGGAGGTTGCAATAGTTCTTGCTTGCCTTGTTCTCCATGCCTCCTCCTAGGAGATGAATGATGGAGTTTTCTTAATAAGAGTTTTCAACAAAACCAAGCCAAAGAAGACTACTTATCTAGATCTAATGTTAAGCTAGCTATGTATTAGTTAGCTTTATTTGTCATTGTACTTGCTTCTTTCATGAATGTTTCATGTTGTTGATCTATGGATTTAGCTTTGTGTGTTTCTATCCTTTTGTGCACACTAATCAACTTTAATTTGAAATTAAAATTGAACCTAAATCTATCACAACCTCTAAAAACTTGACTAAAATCGGTTCAAAATGATATTCAAATATTTTGTCACCCTTTGTCAAGACATTCTTTGTGAATGTGTTGCTTTTTGCAACCCTAGCATAATTTGATGCTAATAGAGGTAAAATTCCAAGATTTGCAACTTTTTGGAAAAGTCTTAGTTTTTCCCAAAACCCAAGAAAAACATGGTTTCACGTCCACTGTAGGCGGCTCATTAAAAGTCGCGCGGTTCCTTATGTGCTAAGGAACCACCGGTCCCTTTAAGGTACCGCGTGCAGAAATCAGTTTTTGACGAATTTTTGGTCAAAACTTTTAAAACCCTATACCCTGTCAAGATTCCTTGTTTACTCAAATTGACTAAACATTCCTTGACACTTCACATTTTATATTCAAATTCTTACCTTGATTACATTTTACTTATACCCCAACCTTGAGATTTCATTCTCACACCTTCCTAACCTTGAGAATTCACTCTCACACAACCTTGAGATTTCATTCTCACACCTTCCCAACCTTGAGAATTCATTCTCACATAACCTTGAGATTTCATTCTCACACTCTCACAATGCCTAACTCCTACATTCCTAACCTTGACATTTCTTTGTCACAACCCCACTCACCCAAAGCTTCCTCATCCAAGCTTTCAAAGAAACCGAAAATCTCGGTTCGACCTATTTGGGTTAAGAAGAATGAACCATCTTCGTCCAAACCACCCAAAAACCCTACCTTCTCTCCAATAAAGTATTGGAATGAGACTTATACCATTAACCCCATCACCAGAGCAAAAGAAAATGTTCCCCCACCACCACAATCCTTCAATACCCCTCAACTCAATGACCTTTTAACCTTCCCAAACCTCACTAGACATTGTGAAAACATTCCCAAACCCATTACCCCACCACCACCAAACCCGAAGTTTGATGCCATAACCCCATCAAACGATTTTGTGTTGCATCATGGATCCTCGTGTGCTTGTTGTCGATTTCAAAAAATTGAACTTGCTCATGTGTATGAGAAGTTAAATTTTCTTGAATTCCTCCTCACTCGACCTCCTATTCAAGTTTTCGTTCCGGTGGACAAAACTTCGAATGATGCGTCGTCATCTTTTTAGTCTTTTATTTTTTTAGCAATCTTGGAAAATATCACTATTAGACTAGCTTATGATTAGTGGTTTATTTTCCATATTTATTGCTTTTAGATACTCATATTGTGTGTATGACTATCTTCTTTGTTGTGTCTTTTTCTTTTATGTAACCTTTGTGTTTTTTGTGTGTTATTTCATTAGTTCTATTTTGAGTTGATCATGGTTAATTTTTACAATTGCTTATGGGTGATTCCATTAATTCTAAACTTTAACCCATTGACAAGCTTATCATCTTCATCGGATTGAAGCTTGATTTTGTCATTACCTCTTTGGACATACTTAGCAAAATACTTGCTTCTAATTTGAGATTTCTTCTCTCTCTCCCTCTCAAGTTACTTAGTAGGTAGTGATCATATATACATTGGTGTTTCTTTCCTTTCTACTAACCTTTGTGTAGCATGTCACCTTAGCTCACAAACTTGGTGCCCCAAGCAAGGGGGAGCAACCACCAAGGGGGAGCTACTAGCAAAGTTCGATGTTCTTCAAAGACTTGTGCTAACCTTTTTGCTTCGACAAAGGGGGAGAAATGATAGTGATAAACTAGTTAATAATTCCATATTTTGTGCTTCTACGTAAATGAGTTTATCGTTTGTCGTAATAAAAAAGGGGGAGATTGTTAATGCAAGTGATGCCTAAAAACATTATTAGTGTTAACTAATCTTTCTTAGTTTTGATCACAACAAACCATACAACATATTTAGTGTAAAACACAAAATGAATTATTTAACTAACACTATCATCAAGGTAATAATCATATCACTAACCTTTCTTAATCATACTTAGTGATCATCAAAATGATTATCCTTAAAACTCACTTTTGTTAATATGACAAAAGACTTTTTAATAAACTTTCTTTTTTAGAAAATGTTTTATTAAAATGGAAAATGAAAATTTGAAAATAGCATATTCCAAATGCTGTTAGAATATCCTTTGAAGGTTTCAAATACCTCAGATATTCCCACCCCACTAAATGACAAAAAACGGAGCGTAGTCTAGTGGCGGTACCTTAAGTACCTACGCGGTTCCTTAGCGATATGGAACCGCGGGGTGAGATATGGTACCGCGCACAGCTAGCCGTTATAGATCCGTTATACTTTGTCTCCTTTAAATAGTGGGTCAAATCTCATTTTCCAGCAAGCCTCTTGGACGTTTTTCTCAGCCCTCTTTCTATTTTCTATAGCATAATTATTAGTAAATGATCACTTAAATTGTTAAGGATGTTTACATATGATTATCCTCTTGATCCCCTCCTTTACCTTGTCCAATGAGAAGATCACTCACTCACTAGTGTTGTGATAAAGATGAATCTATGAGCTAGTCATATTCATCATGATACCCTTTTTGTTTTAGGTCAATCAAATGTATTTATGAATACTTAGACTAGTTGTGTTCATCCAAGTTATTTGTGGATACTTGGATTTGTTGTGTACATCCATTGCATATGTGTTTGCTTGGAGTTATGTTGTGTAAATCCAAGCTACATGTGTGTACTTGGATAAGTCTAGTTGAGTTGTAATAGATTTGATTAGGAGTTCTCACTAAACTATAAAGTGATGTGGTTGTGTCTTGTGAGTTCTCACTAAACTATAAAGTGACTAGTAGTTGTGTTGTGTGAAGTTCTCACTTAGCTTCAAAGTGAAGAGTCGTGAAGATTGGTTCTAGCTTTTGATTAGAACTCGACATTTAGCCTTGTGTCGTAAAATGGTGAAGTAGGCAACGTCGTGAAGATTGGTTCTACCTTAAGATTAGAACTCGACATCTAGCCTTGTGTCGTTAAATTGTGAAGTAGGCAACGTTGTGTAGATTGGTCCTAGCTAAAGATTAGGTCTCGACATTTAGCTTAGTGTCGAAAAATAATGTAAGCAACGATGTAAGGTTTTCTCCGCCGAGAAGGGAGCTTGTGGATATAGTGGAAATCTCGAGTAGGTGTACTCGAGGAGTGGAGTAGAAACGAGGATAGAGCCTCGTTGTCGAACCACTATAAATCTTGGTGTCTTCCCACTAGGTTGTCTCCTTCCTTACTCTTTACTTATTTCATTATCATTACACTTACCTATTATCTTTGCTAGTGCATTTGAATTGAACCTAATCATTATGCAACTTAGCCTCAAGTAAAAGATAGTTTTGATACAAACCAAATTGAAAGTAATTTTAATTTGGTCACCAATCGAAGAGAAACTATTCAACCCCCCTTCCCCCCCTTCTAGTTTCTACAATAAGGATTAGAGAGTTACCCGCGCAGATATCGAACAACATTGGCAGATTCTGTGGTTGACACTTAGAAAAAATAAAATATTTGAACTTTCGGTTATAGACTAAGTTTTTGAAAATGACTCAGTTCCCTATAACCATCGCTCTGATACCAATCTGTGAGACCCCCAAAACTGACATGGAACAACTAGGCAACGAGGGGGTAACACGTCATAGTACAAGAAACAATGAATTACAGTTCATACAAAGCTGACGAAATAAAAACATGTACATTACATCATAAAAGGTCAGAGTTTTTAAACATAGGTCCCAGAGTTTTAAAAGCGGAAAATTATATTATTTCGTATCGATTTATATCATAAAGTTTCCCAAAAGATATAATAAACTTCTGACAGTTTATATAAATCAATCTTTAAAAAGTATCACAGAAATCTCCAAGCTGCGAATATCCTGCGGGCTCCCATCCAAGCAAAGCTAAGTAATAATACCTGAGATTAAACATGTAAAATCGTCAACACAAAGTTGAGTGAAATTCATAGGTTTAGTAATAAGGATGTGAACACAAGCATTCATTTGTAAAACAAGTAGTATGGAGTATGGTTATGATCATTAACCATAGTCCGAAACATTATTATTGCTGTTTAGTTCATGAACCGAAGCTTAACTTAGTGTAAGTTCCTCTAGTCAGTATTCAGCCTAAATACTCAAGTGAATAAACAAATATTAGTGCGTCAAGGTAATCGGGACGGGTATAGTCAATCCCGATGGATCCACCCACAACATTCGCGCTTGGTAGCAGGATTAATTAACGGTTCATGATCAATGAGAGGTAACTTAAGGCTAGACTAAAAAGAAATAATATCAATGAAAATCAGTTGGAAATCCTCAGGTTCTGGAAAGCATACAATTTCTGGATAGCATACAAGTTGAGGATAGCACACAGTTGTTAAATGGTTGTGTTCCACCATGTAAAATCTCACCCCGCGTTTAGAAACCATGTACAAGTAAAAAGGGGCTATGAACTCACCTTAGCCACGTGGTAAGTCAATCACGGTACTCAGCAACTGAGTAGAAACAATGTAGTGGTAGACGATCACCGACGATATGGATGCCCGGGGAAACACGAAAACCGCAACCTATCAAAATAAGGTGCGCGTTAAGACTCGAACTCGAATATCGATATGTACCAAATATAATATAACTCAAATGTTTTCAAAGTATACACGTTTCAAAACCATTGACACGAATCAAATGAATACATTTATCCAATGTTACACGTGTAAAACACTTGAACACTTGAAAATGACTCGTCATACGACGCCAAGTCAACGCAAGTCAAAATATCCTTTAACCTTATTTGGACCAGTAGCTAAGTCATTTATATAATGACTAAGCACTTGAGTAAGTCATCATGTCCGATGATGAATACGCAAACTCACGCAACACAAACATTGAACTACGTGTCCAAAATAAAAATCAGCAAGTACACTCCGAATGTACACACCGATCTACCCTATCTAGACTTGTCCGTTTTACATGAATATTGGTGTCAAGGTCACTTATAACCTGTATAAGACCTCACCAAAATTCGAGCCAAAGTTCACACTTTAAAATCCATCAGCTCGACACTTTACTCGACTCCAAATTTTAGGACAGATTTGTACACTTGTTTTGTAAAACCGTTTGGACCACTTTAAAAGTACTAACTCGACAATCCGTCCTTTGAAATCACTACTAGACTCATCAAACTCAGTTTGTAAACTTTGAAAACCAGTAGTATCAACAATCTAACCAAGCCTAAAGTCCCCGAGAGTCGACCCAAAATCAGCCACAATTTTGGATTGTGCCGACTTGCGTCTCCCGGTACACGAAAACTAAAACTAGCATAACTTTTGACTCGTAATGACTTAGAAGCTCTATCTTATACCAAAACGACCGTCTTGAAAAACTCTACAACAATTTCAAATAATCTTAGCCTTTCACAGACCTTAAACCCACGAAACATACTGTTTAAGGCTGCTGTCCCAAATTAGCTTTTTAGAAAATATGACAAATCAATTTTTCAAGCAACACCACTCATTCCTATACCTATAGAATCATCATACTATCATACCCATCATCCAAATACTCCTAAAAACACTTGCATGTAAAATCTAACAAAATCAAAGTTTAAAAACAAGACTTTTAAGGATCAAAATATGATAATCTTACTAAAAACCTTACATGCAAGATGATTAAATCATCATACCATCATGAAATCAAAAGTTCTTGAAATTTTGATGTATGTGGGTGATTTTAGTATCAAAAGAACCACCATAAAAATCTATGATGTGGTCTTTAAATTGTTTTGAACTGATCATGTTAGAATTTGATGAAAATGGGGTGTTTGTGGTGGTGTGGGTGACGGCAAGGGTGGAGGTGGGGAGAGAAATGCATTTTTTATTTATTTATGAGTTGTGTGTGAGAAATGGAAGGAAAAAATGGTTTATATAAGTTAGTTTAAGTGGAAGGACCATTGTTGTCAAGTTTAAAACATGTGGACTTAAAAACAATTAATAGTTTTAAAGCGTAAAAAATGGTTATTGGTAAATATTGAAAATATTTACGGGGCTCGGGTTTCGTAAAAATACTTTTCAAAAGTTACAATGCATCATAAAAATGATTATATGATTTCCCGACATGACTTAATACGTAACTAAAACGAAATCGTCGAAAGTAATAATTATCGAAACAATCGATAAGTAAACGTAAAATTTTGGACATCCGTCGGTATCGCGATCACTAGGAATTCTCGTTGTACATTGATTTGAATAAACTCGTTGTAAAACGCACGCGGGTGATTTTAAATAAAAAACATTGATTTAAAATAAATATGGAAAAATAAAATAAAATTTTTATAATTCCATACAAAGTACTTACAAACGATCAGAAGAAAAAAAATACTTAAAAAGTATAATTTAAAAATCTCAGGTTTTACATATAAGAATACAATAAAACAAAATACGTTGGAAAATTCAGAAACACAAATAAAAAGAATAAAATAATGATGGGAAAGTACGGGTTCTCACACCTAGAGCCCATGCTTGTCTTTTCTCCCTTGCCCACATAGCCCACAACAGCCCTTATATATTTTATAAAAATTCGCGTCTTGTTAAAAGACGCGCGTACTCGTATATTGAAATGTCGTGAATTCTCATAGTTATTTTTTATACGTTTTAAAAGTGAACATTACGTACGTAATTACTTGTCGTGTAATTTAATATACGTAGTAATAATAATAATCGTGTTAAGTATTCGTGTTTACGTGTTACGTATTTATTAATTATCGATCGTGACTTAATATATTTGTTCGTGTTCGTAATAAATATATATTCGTAAATAATATTAGTTATTAGTTCGTGATTAAATTACGTTCATGATTATAATTATTATTTGAATAATTATCGTGTGTTAGTACGTATTAAATACTTATCGTGTTATAACACATACGCAATACTTATAATTAATATTCGTGAAACGTAAACATGCTCTAAAAGGAAAGTTCTAATCATGTACGTATGATTATAGATGTACTGTTCATGGTAAAAGTATGTGGGTTTTACACACCACAGCAGAATGGTATAGCTGAAAGAAAACATAGGCACTTACTTAATGTAGCTAGAGCCCTCATGTTTCAGGGGAGATTACCTTTGAACATGTGGCCTGAATCCATTCTTACTGCTGTTTATCTTATTAACAGGATTCCTAGCTCTACTCTCTCTAGAAAAAGTCCTTATGAAATGATATATAAAATGGAACCTAATATCTCTCATTTAAAATCATTTGGGTGTTTGTGTTTTAATATTGTGCTTAATAATATGGATAAGTTTGCTGCTAGGCCTGAAAAGTGTGTTTTTATTGGGTAATCTTTTACAAAAAAGGGTTATAAACTTTTTGGTCTTGAGTAAAAAACAGTGTTGTTTTCAAGAGATGTCAAGTTTTATGAAACAGTTTTCCCTTTTAAAAATGATGTTTGTAAAAGTGATTTGATCTTTGAGGATCAGGGTATTAACAGTTTAAATATTTTTGACTTAGTAGTAAACAAATCTGATGATCCCTATAATGAATTGAGAGATGTAAGCTTAGGTGATAGAGGTAGTATTTCTAAAGGATCTGGCTTAGCTGATAAAGTATCTACTGATACTTCTACCACTATTACCAGTCACTCTCAAGGGTCAGATTCTGTGATTAGCAAGAATCATAGTGTTGGAAACCAGAGTGGTCTAGGCAGTAGTGATGCTAATGATTTAGATCATAATGTTGCCCTTAGTGATGATGATTATGAATCTGAGGGTAAGGATTTTATAGAATTTAATCAGTTGTTTCAAAACAATATAGAGAGATCTGAGTTAAGAAGGTCAAGTAGACCACATAAGGTTCCTGCTAAATTTGATAACTATGTGCTTGATAAAAGGATTAAGTATGATATTAATGCTGTTATGAACTATACCAACTTGTCTGTGCATAACTTTGTGTTCACTAATAACTTGAATAAAATTCATGAACCTAAGTCCTATGATGAGGTTGTCAAAGACCCTAGGTGGGTTGAGGCAATGAATGAGGAAATGGAGGCTTTTAATAGGAACAATACATGGGTTATTGTTGATTTACCTCCACGTAGAAAACCAGTTGCATGTAAATGGTTATGGAAAGTGAAATATAAGTCTAGTGGAGATGTTGAGAGATTTAAAGCTAGAGTTGTTGCTAAAGGCTTTAGTCAAAAAGAAGGAATTGGCTATGAGGAAACTTTTTCACCAGTGGTGAAGATAGTTACTGTTAGATGTCTTCTTTCTATTGTTGTGCACAATAGTTGGCCTGTTTACCAATTAGATGTTAATAATGCTTTCCTTTATAGGGATGTAGATGAAGAAATTTATATGAATCTCCCTGAAGGTTATGGTTCTAACTCTGATAACAAGGTTTGCAAGTTGACTAAATCTTTATATGGCTTGAAACAAGCACCTAGAAAATGGAATGAAAAATTGACAATTGTTCTTACTGAAAATGGATTTAGTCAAAGTAAAGTGATGTTTCATTGTTTACTAAGTCTAAAAATGAATCATTTGTTTCCCTGTTAGTCTATGTAGATGATATTATTATCACAGGGAACAATGATAGCACTATTAATGCCTTTAAAGAATATTTGAGTTCTAAATTTAAAATTAAAGATCTTGGTAAACTTAAATATTTCTTAGGTATTGAAGTGCTTGATAATAAGTCTGGTCTTTGTCTGAATCAGAGAAAATATTGTTTAGAATTACTCTCTGAGTATGGAATGTTAGCATGTAAACCAGCTAAATCTCTAGTACCAGATCCTTCTAAGAAAAAGAAAGATCAAGCTAAAGCTGATGTTGATGTTATTCTTGATAATAAGACATGTTATCAGAAAATTGTTGGAAAATTGATTTATCTGACTTTGACTAGGCCTGATATTGCTTATCAGTTCATTGTCTAAGCCAGTATATGCATACTCCATATAAATCACATCTTAAGCTTGTTTTTCATGTTCTTAGATATCTTAAAGGCTCTCCTGGAACTGGTCTATCTTTTGAGAAACATAATAATCTGAGTCTTAATGCTTTTGTTGATTTAGATTGGGCTAAATGTAAAATTACTAGAAAATCTGTCACTGGATATACTGTATATCTGGGAAATAATCTGGTTTCTTGGAAAAGTAAGAAACAGTATGTTATAGCAAAATCTTCAGCTGAAGCTGAATATAGAGCTATGAGCAGTGTGGCTTGTGAAATAATGTGGATTCTTAAAATCATGAAAGATCTTAAGGTTGAAGTTACTTTACCTGTGCCTATTAGCTGTGATAGCAGTTCTGCAATTTAAATTGCAGCTAAGCCTGTATTTCATGAGAGGACAAAACATTTTGAAATTGATTTGTACTTTCTAAGAGAAAAAGAGTCAGCAGGTTTGATTAAAACTTTTAAAATCAAATCTGAAGACAACATTGCAGATCTGTTTACCAAAGGATTATCTATCAAAGATCACAAATGGTTTTGTGATAAGTTGAAGCTGATTGACCTATATCAACATTCAACTTAAGAGGGGTATTAAAAGTATAAGTTGAATGTAATATATTTCTATTCTTGAGGGTAAGAAAAGGTAAATATTCCTATTATATATTTTCTTTGTTTCTAGTTGTGTTACTTTTGACAGGTTTTGGAGAGTGGAAGGCCTTGGTTTGACAAGTTGAGAAAGAGAGGAGTTTCCCTAGTTCTCAGCTATATATTCATCGCATTGTGTCATAGTTAGTTAGTTAGTATAGTTGTTATCATCTCTCTTGTTTAGTCCGCCATTGTTGGTTCTTGAGTTCAGTTATTATCTTTTACAGATTGTTGGTGTATATTGATCTTGCTTGTAAGATCATTGATACACATTTGTTCTTTCATTCTTTCTGTTTGTAAGTACGATCAAAAAGCTAGGTATCACATTTGAAGTGATAGCCTAACGCAGTTTAATAAAAATAAAAGGGGAGGTTGGTTGAATCATTCTTGATTCTTGTTTTTTGTTAAAGATCTTATAAATCGAATAATTTTGACACATAAGCAAAATAGAGCGATATGATTGGTTGAAAAAAGTCAAAATTGAATTCATTTAGTCAAAATTAAGAATTTTGGTGAGAGAATTTGATAAAAACACACAAAGATATATTTGTCAAATTTGTGAAAATAAATATACTTAAATAAGGAGGATGATATCAATAAAACTTTAGCGATTACATTTTAAATAAATTAGATAAACTCAAGTGTAAACTAATAGTTTTTTATATTTTTTAGTAACTTTATAAAATAAATAAAATACTCCTTAAACTTTATATCTTATAGACTTTATATTTTAAAAATATAACATATATGTTATAACAAAAAATCAAAAAATCACATAATTATAAATATTTAAATAAAAACACAAATTTTTGTCTATTTCAATTATGACACTTAACAAAGTCAAGCAATGAAATCTACGTAAATTATTATTAACGTGGATATAAGTATCAAAATGAATGGAGAACCTCAAATATCTATGTGAGATGAAAAAAATAGACAAGATTCTACTACTACAACACCATATATTTTTTAAAGTAGTTATGTGTTACTAAACACACAATGTAAAAAAATAATAGCTAATATTTCAGTTAAACAAAGTTAATTTCTTTATGCAATAAATTTTATACAAAATTTCAATTAATGTTGTCACATAATAAAAAATCATGTAAAACTCGTGGGTACATGAAAATAGTAACTATTTAAATATTAAATATTAAATATTTAATATTTTTTATAAAACAATATTAAGCGTTGAAAAAACATGAATTTATAAGTCGTGTACGTGTTAAGTTGATGTAAATAGTTTCTTGATTGATTATTAAGAAATTACTATTTAGAATAAAAATATCAAAAATAAAAAAGTATGAAATTCGAAAAATAAAAATTGGGATTAGTTTATATAATTTACAGGGTTCACGGTAAAATAAGAACATAATTAAACGTATAAACATTAGATGTTCTTAAAAAAACATAAATATATATAAAATCGTAATAACGAAATTATTACTTATTTTATTTTTTATGTTCAAGTCTCGTGCGTGTACGGGCATGAAAACTAGTTTAAGTAATACAAGATTTTAATGCATATGTATAACTTTATATCTCTAATATATAAAAAAAACTTAATCATACTTAATTAAAACATAATTAATAATACAATTAAAACACCTCATCACCACAATTTACAAGCAAAACAACACATCGTACAAAATCTTCCCTATCATATTTTTCTCCCTTTTTCCTTGCAATCATATGTACAACCCACTTTTAAGTTGATCTTCATTCAAATGTTCAAAAGAGATTACGCCAATTCTCGCGCTTAATTGAGATCCGAAAAAAAGTTACACATATTACATATACGCCACAAGTAATAATATCCTTATGTCAAAATTACATTTTCGAGACATGTTTTTACGTGAAAACTATCGTCATCCATAAATTATTGCTATGAAAGACGAATAACCGAATAACATAAAAAAATTTAGTCACAAGATACCCGCCGTCGCATCGCGCGGATACCCTGCTAGTTAATTACAATGCAAAGCAAACGTTTCAAGATCGGAATCTTACATATAATCGTTTTTATTTTTTCCAAGATCAAGATCGTAAGTAGAATCGAAATCGTAAGTAGGATCGAGATCGTAAGATCCAAATATGATGTAATTTTCTTAATAGTCTTTGCAATATTTTACAAATAAATAAATTAATATACATCGTAAACACAAAATTATACGAATATTTTTTGAAAAGGTAGCCCTAAATTATAATGATGAAATGTATAAGAAGATTAACACGTTATTTTAAGATTATAAAAAATAGAACATGTAAATTTATAGTTTTTTATTTTGTCGTTCAAGAAAAAAGTAAGATTGAATCGTAACAGATCCTAAGATCCTATCATCAAGATCGAAATCTTATAAGATTTTAAACATGTAAAGATTCTATGTAAGATTTGAATCGTTTTTATTTATAACATCATAAAATGGTATTTTCTTAAGATAATAATCGGAATTTTGACAACCATGATGCAAAGACAGGTTATTTTGTACCTTCTAAATTGATTTTCAGAACTCTTTTCCATTAAATATCTAGTAAAAAAATTCATTAAATATTGAATGAAGATACGTAAATTGAAAAAAGTTTTATGAAAAAAAGTGATTATTGTCCTATAATAAAAACATATGACTTAAAGAAAAATTATTACAGCTTTTTTCTTTTACTTTTTAATATAATAACCTTTTTATCTAACTAAACTTTTTTAAAATTTGTAATAACAATTTCAAGCAAAGATAATATAGTAAATTTTATTAAAAAAATTTCTATCTATTTTTAATAGTAGACAATAATTTTAAGACTTTATGAACTATAACTTTAAAACGAAAAAGTAACTTTTTGTAATATTTGACCAAATATTAGGGGTGTAAATGAGGCTAGACAGTTCGTGAGTTACTCGAGATCGACTCGTAAACTACTCGAAATCGATTCGATTTAAACGAGACGAGCTCGAGTTTGAGCTACTCGAGTATATATCCGAGTCGAGTTCGAGCTCCAATATACTCGGCTCGAGAAGCTCGCGAGCCTTATCAAACGTTAATTAAATATTTTTTACTTTTTATATAGATAAATTGAGTCGAATTGAGCTTGATATGCCGAGTATTTATCGAGTTCGAACGTGACATTTAGAAATAGTCGAGCTCGAGTCGAGTTTCGAGCTCGAGTTTTATATGACGAGCCGAGCTCGAGCTCAAAATATAAAGCTCGATCGAGCTCGAGTTTTTGTATTCGAGTCGAGCTCGAGCTTAACAATACTCGACTCATTTACACTCCTACCAAATATAAAAAAATAAAAAATTTAAAAGGTTAAAAATATTAAAAGACAAAACTCACTAAACATAACATAATAAAAGTATTGATTAGCATGTCTAATTAATACGTTTAATTATATACATAAACTTATGTGATACTATCAGTTTGTTGATAATAGCATAATAATCTAAATTTCCACAAACTAATAAATTATTTACACATTTATTTTGGTTGAAACTAATCACATATTTAAATATCTAATCATACCCTTTACTATAAAAAAATTACATTTTTTTGGCATATATAAATTTTCGATTTAGCATTACGAGCGGACTAATCTAAAAGCGACTATCTTTTTAGATAGCCCTAAATCGTCGCAAAAGCCAAGAAAAAAAGATAAAAGCTTGATACGTTACGCAATGAATCAAAGATTAATTTTAAAGCTTGACGTGAAATAAAAATTGAAAAAAAAACATGATAAAGTGCGATAAATTTTTATGAGTGGACGATAACATAATTTTTTAATATGAAATGAGAAAAAATCATATGCGAATATAATTTTTTGATTTTGTTAGTTATGTATGATATTTTTCATAAACTCAATATATTTAAAATATGATATAAACATAATGATCTATAAATATGTTTCATAATTTTTACCATGGTTCTAAAAGGCTCGCAGAAGTTTCGCAATGGTCTCGCAAAGGCGTAAGGCTCTACCTTCACGCCACGTTATAGGCCAAGGCGTGAGGTTAAGGCTTGATGTGCAATGAGAAGCAAAAAGTATCATAATGCGTGATAAGTCATGATGGATCGAGGCTTTCTTCATTTTGATTTCGATAAAATCGATCTCTTTTATATAAAAATGAAAACGATTACATGTAAATATAGTTTTTTGACTTTAGTTTGTATGTAACACGTTTTCTTAAACTTAATACATTTGAAATATGACATAAATACTACTACGTAATAATTTAGAAATATTTTCGTATTTTGGGCCGCCTTACTTCACGCCTTAAAAACGCAAAAGCTTCGCTTTAGCCAAGCTTGAGGCTTGATCATGTCGTCACACCACGTCACGGTTCACGTTATTTAAAACCTGATTTTTACCGTTTTAAATCGTGTTTTAAAAACGTCATGCTGCTAGGCTGTATATAAAAACTCAAAACTTAAACATCTCAACTGTGGGTGTATCATTAACACCTCTTATTGTTATTCTTTTAAGGTGCAAAGCATCTTTAATGTGTAGAGAATTTTGTGAATGTCAATCCAATTCTGATATCGTCCACCAAGTAAAGAAAGTGAAAAAAATACAAGCCACAGGATTGTTGTATATATCCATCCATCCTTGATGACAGGTGAATGAAGTTTGTTCACGAATTTTGCCATCATGAACACTTAAAAATAAAGAAAAAAATTTACGTTTGGTCTCTATCGTTTACACAAAACATCAAGTTTGGTGGTCAGTATCTCAAACTAAGTCCGCAGATCATCCTTATCGTTTACACTTTAGATAAAAAATGTCCCTATCTTGGATGGGGGTTAGTTTTCTCCGTTAAATTTAATGAAGAGAGAGATATTTTAGACTTTTCCATATTATACATTAATAAAACATATTATTTCTTTTTTTCTTTTTAATATTTTTCTTTTCTTTTTTCTTTTTAATATTTTTTTTAGTATCTATCTCTCTCTCTCTAATCCAGATCTCTCTCTCTCTCAAACCAAAACCCAGATCTATTCCACAATAAAAGAGCCCAGAAACCTAAACCCCTATCTCATTCATCACAGACCTTAAACCCCTAAGGTTGGGTGATCATTCTACTAAGATCCATCACACTGATAAGTAACACACGGTTTTATCAGACGCTTACATTTGTCACAAACCACGGGTCCTTAGTCCAATCCTTCATCATATGGACCCATGGTTGGGTGATCCACACATGAGCATGCTCATATCTTCTTTACCAGCGCTTCGAATCGCACCAACAAGCCCATATGCTGCAACCTTTTCGGCCCACACAGAAAACAAATCAAATAATTCTGTGATCTTGTTTCCTTCTAACTTAACAAAATCCTTAGAACTCGCACATCCAAAAATTACCCAATTGTCGTTCTGATGATCATCTGTGTCTAACAATTCTGAGACTTGTTTCAAGAGGTTTTCATACTACTTCCACATATGCAGATGTTTTGGTCTCTTTCCACATCTGCTTTAACCACTCTCTGCTGCTGTTAAACAGCAACCCAAACACTCCCATGCTGCTGGTACGCAGCGACTCAAACGCACCTTCGTTGATCGTTAAATAAAAACGAATTGTATAATAAACAGAGACAATGATTAATTAATCACATCGAGCCTAACACCGCAACCAACAACTAATCTATCACAACAACAACACCGACTCGATCTATTTCCCGTTGTCATTTTAACTACTTAACACACCTATCATTACCTAAACTTGAACATACCCCTAGATAAAAACAACAATTGATCTCAGATTGTTTTTTTTATATACAATCTTTTCGGATTTTTATAAAAATAAAACACACCTCATCATAGATCTGTGTTGGGGATTACCCATCTTTTTATATACAAAAATGATAGAAGATTAATAACATTTTTTTTGTTAGAATCTTTCTCATTTTCGAGTGTAAAACGACATGCAATCATATATAATCTTACCCGAGACCATTAATGATCTAGAAGTCGTTTCCTTCATAAGGTATTTGTGGGTTTTGATAACGCGAGCAGTAATATGAGTTGTATTTTGTCTTGATTGATGGGATCTGTTTTTTCTTTTTATGATACTGGGATAACAAAGAGGAAAGAGGCGTATTTTTTAGGAGATGATTTCAGTTGTGTGGTGCTGTGTATATTTGAAATGGAAGAGACGGTTGTTGAGATTGGGAAAAAGATGTGTGGCTGTGTTTTATTTTGACTGAGAAGATTAGGGTTGGATTTATGAGGTATCTTAAGACAACTAATATATATATGGAAAAGTTTAAAATACCTCTCTCTTTATTGAACTTAACGAGCAAAACTAACTCTCATCTAAGATAGGGACCATTTTTTATCCAAAGGGTAAACGATAGGGACGATATGCGGACTTAGTTTGAGATAAGGACCATACTTGATATTTGGTGTAAACGATAGGGACCAAAAATGAATTTTTTTCTAAAATAAAAGTAGCGTGGATATATTGTGAAATGAAGAAAACTTAAGTGGAGAAAATTGTAAAGTTGGTATATGAAGCACATGGGGGTGGTACCCACCTATAGAGATTTGATTCTTACAGGAAGAGGGGCCAAAAGAAAAAAAAACTAGCCAGGTTGGAGTGTTAGATGTTTCTTTTAGGTCTTTTATAAAAAGATTTTCAGTTTTTAGCCTCTTTCTAGTGTCAATCTCTTTCACAGGTTGTAAACTTGTAATCCAGTAGTATATACAGCTTAACATAAGAAGTGGTATGCTAATTGCTAAGAACCTCATTCCTACTTTTCTAGTATACATATCATATGGTCTACAAATTATTTACTAGTACATGAATACCCCACCATCTCCAAATTGTACTTCCGAAGATAGCCCTAGTATATACTTGATCAAGCAACTAAAATGCTTTTTGCTAACGCACTAGAGAATTAGGAATGTCCCATTGTAAAAAACATAGGGCGTATGTGTTTAGAAAGCTCTTCTTGGCAGTTGGCACTTATTTGTTTTAGGTCGAAAGCATTAAAGAAGTAGTATATAACTAAAGATTAAAAATAAAATAAAAAAATCTCAAAAATCTTATAGTACATTTTATACATACACAAATTTTATTTTCAAAAGTTATACAAATTTTTTTCTCTTTTAAAAAACATACCAAAAGTAATACAAATTTTTTTAAAAAATAAAAAAAATAAAAAAAAGTTAAGAAAAAGTAAATAAAAATATAAAGAAAATACTTACGGTTTAAAATGTTTCGTTCATCTAGTTAGGTCAAATTTGATATGATTTGTATACTATTGTGCATAGGACTCGGTACGAGAAGTATGGATGGTATAAAAAAGAAAGTATTCTTGTTTGATGTTGTCATTTGCATGTGATGATGCTCGTACACCAATACTTGTGCTGGTTTTTATGTCCTTTTTTATTGTATACATTAACCAGTTATATCGGGACATATAATGTTTTTCTCGTATTTTAATTGGTCGATCTCAGTTTACATATTTTTTAAATCATCCTGTAGTCTCTTCGTAAGAAATTGATGTATGAATCAGTGTTGCAAAACAAGGTTTATAAAAGCGATTAATCGTCGATTAATAGCCAGTGACGGAACAGAATTGTTCACTAGGATAGCCAAAACAAAAAATTGGAAAAGATATATCAATGACAATAATAAAAATTTAAAAAATCGTACGATAAAAGTTCTTTTTATTGAAACTACACAACACTTTTTATGACTAAAATCATTTAAAACACTATTTAAACTAAATATTTCTATAAAAAGGTTATGAGCAATTAAAGTCTTGAAGGATGGAATATTGGAATTGATGTATTCATGGGAGATAACTAAATATTCATGCTCTTTAATTTTTATCATGTAATTTCACCATGTAACACAATTTTTTATTTGAGTGGTTTTTAAATTTTATTTTGGATGGGTCATTTGAAGGTTTATGTATAAAATACACATAAAAAAATCTATACAGGTAATACTTATTAAAAAGTTGGTAGATTTTGACCCACCCTCTCTACTAAGTACTACCGTCCCTGTTAATAGCTATAAAGCATTCAACCTTGTCGATTAATAAAATAATTATTAATTGCGGTCAATTATGGTCAACGACGGTCAAGGGAGGTCAAACTTGCCGAAAACCTGCAAATTTGGCCGAAAATAACAAAAACTCACTGTAAACTTATGTTTATTACCTATAGTAACTATTTATATGTATGATAAGTTGTATATTTAAGAATTATATTGCCGAAAATACCTAAAACTCATTAGAAATATCCAAAACTTGTCAAAAATACCACAAAAAAATTTAAAATGCCAATTCGATTTATCACCGATTAATCACGCCTAGAATGATTACAAGTTACAAAGTGGTCGACCGACCGGCTAGCGATTCACGATTTTTGCGAAATCATCATCCTTGTGTTTGAGAAGTTTCAAGCTGACCTTTTTGCTCTTGTTGAGCTATTTCGATTTTTCTAGGAATTAATACCTTCAAATGTTTTTTATATAGTAAAATGCAAGTTTGCTCCCTGTGGTATGCCAAAATTGCAGATTTGCTCCCCAACTTTCAAAAAGTGCAGGCGACCTCCCGGAGGACGAAGGTAAGTAGCAACAAACCTCTTTGGAACTAACTCTCGTTAAAAGGCTATTTTTCTGTGAGGGTACATTTGTCAATTCTCTTATTAAATGTAAACCACAGAGAGCAAACTTGCATTTTTCTATGAGGGTACATCTTCAAAAACTCCGCCCCATCTCTTCTGTATCCCCATCAACTGCCTATCTCCTATTATCAAATAAATCAAAATATACACTGAAGATCTTACCGGTTATTGGGTCTAAGATTTAATCCCAAAGATATGTATCGTATCCATGTGTTCTTACCGAACTAAACATAGCCATTATGTTCTTTCTTTGATATACAACCTAGTAAAAACCATTAACCAATATTCTTATCATATAAATCGGATTCTTATATGAATCGAACAGTCAACGTAGCATCTTTTTCATTGTTTTTAATGGCACAAAAAATGCGTATCCTCAAGATCTAAAATATGGTCTCAAGTAGGTTGTACCTTTGTTCTCTATTTGTGTTTGACTGAAAGGAAAAGAGTGAAACAATTCTGTTTTCCAAAGATCGTTGATGATTTCTTATTTAAAAAGATAAGATATTTAGAGGTCATATCTTGATGTAAAACCAACGCAAAGAAGCTGAGATCTTTTGTTTTTGTGTTATGTTTCGTGTGGTTGTATCAATTTATGGGAAAGGATAACATTCCATTTCACACTATAAGTGAAACTTATCTGCTAAACTCTGTTCTTTGTTTTATTATTTTGCCGATTATGCCAGGAAAGCTAAAACCCCCTACTTCGATTTGCTAAAATATTCCACAATTAAATGACTAGCTAAAAAATTGAATGATTTGGATATCTAGTTGGGCATCATTCCCGTAATAGCTATCTTATACGCGCTTTTTTTATTACTCTTCACGCTTTTTTTATTCCTTCTTTCGTGAATAAAGAAGCTATTACCACAGGGAGTAACAATGCAATGAAATTAAGCTAGGTTAAAAAGAAATTATGAAAGGACATCAATACCCTTGAACAAAAAAAAGTTAACTAGCAAAAAGTAACGAGAGTTAGATCCAGGGAGGCTCGTTGCTACTTACCTTCGTCCTCCGGGAGGCCGCCTGTATTTAAATGAAGTTGGGGAGCAAACATGCAATTTTGGCAAACCACAGGGAGCAAACATGCAATTTCCTCTTTATATTATAAAACTTTTTTTATATAAAGGTGAACAAATCGGTTTTTTTTCCATAAGGCTGCTCACAATGAGTATAGGTTGATCGAGACTCGATCTATTCGCAGTCGGTCACGAACACTGCGGTGACCGATTTGTTTCGATTGACCGACGAGGATCCATTCTCGATCCTTTCAGAAAATCAGAAAATCAAAATGTTTTAAAAAATCGGATCGTTGGCTATAAAAGAACTTTTTTATAAATTTAAAATTTAAACTCTATACTCCTATAAATATTCAACTTTCATCAATTTTCTTACACATTTAAATTCAAATTTCTAAACCAAAATATTAACCATCCAACATGTCTAGCAAGAGAACCCTAAAAATAAAACCCCAAGTTTCTCAAGAAAGTGTTCTCCATGTGACGCCGGATTTGAATATCATTCACCACAACCATCCATCCAAACATGTACTATGCAAACCGCCCGTTCTTTTCTCCGTACTGTGATAACAACCAACAAGCTTTCTTTGAATCTCCAATGGGTTTATATCGCCCTACTATGGATTCTCTACTTCTTCACATGCTAACCGTCGTATTCTCCGGTTAATCTTTATGATATTGATGTTGATTTTGATCAAATGATGTATACTCAAGAGTACTTTGCGGGTCAAGGTTCGGGTCACGGTCCGAGTCAAGATAAATCTATGGGCCAAGGTTCGGGTCATGGGTCCTATCACGGTGCGGTTAACCTTGACGATGACGCATCTCCGAACGAAGAGATGTTATCCGTCAAACCTAAGAAGTCCTCTAAACGTGCTCCAAAAGACAAGCAGGTTGAGCACAAGGAGCTGTCAAAAGAATGGACAACAGAGAAAGATGTCGCCTTGTGCAAAGGTTGGTGTCAGTGTCCGACAATAGCAAGCAAAGAAGCAGAAAAAAACAAGGGGTTTTTGGGGAGATGTAGTTAAGTATTTTGAAGCCGAGACAGGTTCAACTAGAGGATACGACGCGTTTGTAAGCAAATGAAAAAACAGGGTACGTCTTAGAATTGGTGTTTTTTGTGCTATCATGAATAACATTGAGCTTATCACGAGAGTGGTGCCAATAATCTCAACTCATACCAAAAAGGTTGTACTGAAAACAAAGTGATCTACGAACATCCTTTTACGTTAGAGGCGACGTGGAATGTGCTGAAAGATCACCCACGTTGGCAACTGGTTGAGATACCAAAGTTTACAAAAAGAGGTAACAAAAATCCAAGACTTCAGAAACCACCTCCGGTCCTGGGCGGGGTGGTTACGTGAATTTGAACGATGAATCAGAAGATGACGAGGAAGAGACTCAAGAAAACCGACCAATTGGTCGTGATCGAGCTAAGATGAAGTCATCTACATCGTCAACATGGAAGTTTTCATTTGTTGATGTTGTAACTAACAAATAGGACAAAATGAAAGACTTCAACTGGGAAAAAAGAAGGAGCAACAAGACTCTTACTTTACCTTGAAGCAACAGGGGTTGGATTTGCAGGAAGCAGCTCAACGGGAAGGAGCGACCTTGAAAAAAGAAAAGCTCGAATAACAGCGTCAAGTAATTGAACTTGCTGAAAAAACGGGGCAAAGATCTAATATTCTACAACACTGAAATCAACCCCACACACCACCAACAAGCCTTGCAACAGATGAAAAACAAATCAATGCAACTTACCATTTAAATTACTAGTATTAATTTTTAATTATTATTGAAATGTATTTATATTATTTAAATTATTACGTAATATTTTTTTATTTAATGTAATGTTTTTTTATTTAATGTAATGTTTTTATTTGTTAAATAAAGAAAATAATTTGACCGTCTTGTTGTGGAAACTACCTCGCCTGTAAGTTGCCGAAGAAAGAAAACTAATGTGGGAAAAAAATGTAAATCGCTGGTGCTCGTTGTTGCATGCAGCTTAACTGAATTGATTTTTAAAGCGATCGGTTTAAGTCAAACGGTCAATAAACCGGTTTGACTTAAAACTATATCTATTTAAAACCAGTTTTTGTTTAGATTTTATCCGATTGTAACCGATTTTTGTTTAGATTTTACCCGATTTTTAAGCGGATTGGATCGGTTTGATTTTAATCGGTTTTTAAATCGGTCTCAACCATTTTATTAAACCGATTATGAACCGCCAGATCGATTTGGAAAAACCTGATTTCGCTTTGTTTCCAGCTCGAATCATAAACCGGTTTTTTCCCCTGTACGGGGTCAATGAAAATATGTCCTCATGTGGTGGATACCTAGTCACATAAGTTCATCGAAGGACAAATAAGTAAATGCAACTAACTTTTAGCTTATATGAAACACTGCCAACTCGCTTAAAACTTGATAAAACTTTAAATTCCAACAACAAAATGGTTCCAAAATCCAGAACTGTTGTAAAATGAATTACAAAATATGAACTTATCCTGTTAAATGAAATAAATTACAAAGCCAATGGACCGAAGTGTGTGTACCCTGTGTGCCCCATTCGTACACCTTCATAAATGAATGTTTTTTACATCAATCGTCAATTCACCACGACATCTTCACGTTCCACTTCCACCTCAAAAATCTTTCCACATAAACCGCTTTTGAACAGCAGTAAATAATATTAATAATAGTCTAATACTGAAATCACACAATGGAAGGTGATATGCGTGCTTGTTGGGCATCCTGTAGGCACTTGACAGCACCATCATAATTTAGAAAACCCATGTACCAAAATTCATGGCCGTCAAATGATATCACCTGAATGTATTTCTCAGAAGTATTGGCTCTACTAGATGAAGGGTTAACTGCTTTCAGCTGCGGTAACGGAATGATAACCTAGATACACATGCATCCGAGGTGTTAAATGTGAAGCAAATCTTTGCCTAATTAACAGCAAAACTGTGGATCACAGTATGCCATCATATAGAAAAGAATCGGGTTCAAGTAGAGTCCTAGGAACAAAAAGCTACAAGCTGCCTATTTCCATGTCAAATGAATTAGTAAATCTTAAAGTTCATAACTTCCTAAGTGCAAAAGCTAACAGAAGTGCGCATATAGCCTTAAAGTTTTTGATGTTTCGTTTACCGAGTTTATTAATATAGGCATTTAGGTCGTCTGACTCTTTTGGCATCAACATTATTATACTACATACTAATATCGTCTTAAACTTTCAGTGAAACCTTGTTTGTTTGAGGTATCAGAAATCTAGTTTAGGTCGCATGGATCGAGTCTTGTTGCTACTGATTCTCCTCCCATAAACCAGTTTAGGCAATTAGTGTACTTTTAATTTAGCCCCTGAAGTTTGACACTTTCACACGATTAATCGCCTGAAGTGTAAATCTAGTTTCAGCTATACTTTATTGTCAATAAAATGCGACTCAGTAAACGACATTAGACATATAACTGAAATAAAGTTTATGGGGTGTTCAGTGAAATTCTGAAACATTCACATAGTTTCTTTGACATTCAAATAAAGTTTTCATATAGCCTGTCAAGTATAGAGCTGATTGATGTTTGTCTTCAAACTTGACCAACACAACAAGTTAACTTTATATTATTCCATGACTGGTCCTGGCCTATCACGCCAAAACATTGTACTATGTAAACCTACCATGCTCAGAAAAATACAAAACATCCTTGGCATACAGCATGATGCTTGGCATCCTGGCACAAGTAACAGAGAATCGTTTCATTTGCTATTAGACCATTACTTGTCCCCTTTGCTTTAACAGGTCAAAGTCAAACAAACTACTTTCTATTTGACTGATAGAGATTAATAGATTTGGGGTATGTTTGGCAAGACATTTTTTAAAGCTTTTTAAAATAATCTCTTCTAAAATAACTAACTCTGTTTGGCACAACAACTTTTTGGAGATGTTAGCTTTTTATTTTAAACAAGTAGCTCTTAAATGAAAAGCTGATTCATACAGCTTTTTAAATAACTAGCTCTCTAAAAGCTGTAAATCACTGATATACCCTCCAAACATATTATAATTTATAGCTATTTTTTTTTTTTTTTTTGGTAACCGTGATTTCTGACTAATTGGCCGACTAATCCACGGGGTTTGAGTCCACCGCCACACAGACTCAAACCAGGTAAAGCCCTCCCTTTTCAGGAGGTTGGCGTGGCCACTTCAAGGTTGTTTGCACCTAGTGGGAATTGAACTTGAGACCTCACACACTTTGGAGTGATAGCCACAAATCTTTTTGCCACTAGGCCACCCTTGAGTGGTTAATTTATAGCTAATTTACCAAACACTTTTATTGGAAAACGATATAGCTTATAGTTAACGTTAACAGCTTTATAATTAACAGCTTACAGTTACCAGCTAGTTGACAGCTTACAGTTAACAGCTAACAGCAAGCTTACAACTATTTTTACACATATAGCCTTGGTTCAGCTTTTGGGGTTCACACACTACTAAAATAGGATCTACACACCACCAAAAAGTTTTTTTTTTATTTTGTTTTAATTATAATGCGAAATAAAAAAACAGAACAAAATTTATAAAGTTTGATAAGTCAAAAGTGTAAAATCCAAAAGATACGGACTATCTTTGTTCTGTTAATAAAATAAGTTAAAATAAGTAAAACTGTCGGAAAAAATACGCAACAGAAACCATAATGTCAAAATAATAAAAAACAAAATAAATAAAGCGGATAACAGTGTAGGTGGGAAGAGCAAGTGGTGTATGAGCCCCATCACCCTTTAGTTCTTAAGGCACAATCGTGATTTTAGCAACAAAAAATTGACATCCAAAGTCAATGCCGAGTCAGCAGTTTGCTAAGTCTTTGCCTCAACGCACCAAATATTATTCTGTGTACCAAAAAATAACTCATGTATTGATCGAACGTCTTGTGTTTCTTCTAATTATTTCCCTCCACCCTACAAACCCAATCTTACATTTCCCTCCACCCTACAAACCCAATCTTACATTGCTAAATTGCAAGCTATTTAGCACGTCTAGATTAATTTAGTTTAAGCCATCCTCAAACTCAGAAATGCATATATAAATATCCAGCAGAACAGTCAGCACTAACAAATTTCTGATATTATCGTATGGCATGCAATTACTAGCCTACACCATTGCACTAGTGCTTAATCATGTACGGCTTCTCCTACACTAATCAACATCAGGAATCACTTAGCAGTTTCAGATTTATTTTTATTTGAAACAAAGATACTCACACATGCTTGTCCTATTAGGACTTAAACGCACAAACTCTTAGTTCGTGGGCCACCTTTAATACTGATAAGCCAAACGCCTGTTGGTGGTAGGCCAGCCTTGTCACCAGTATTTACTACTCGTATTTAGATCTAATGCAAGTTATTTGAACAACTTTTTCTTTGGGGCGGATTGACATATGACCACTGAAATAAATCCTAAACCAAACTAATACATATCTCAGAAGCAAGATGACAGGCTCTATCAGGACAAATCATACCTTATAATAACTCCACTCTGTCTTGTCAACATTTTTATATGACAATGGATTATCACTACAGAACGCAAGCTTCGCCGTAGATACATATAAGACCCCCAACACTGGGCCAGCGGAAGTTGACAAGTAGCAGGCATATGAATTTTGAAGCAACTCTTCAGGAACTGTCTCAAATGTCTGGCGAAAAATCTTCTCATACCCTCCCTCCGCTAAAACCTTAGTTCCCTGAGCAATTCTTCCCAAGGCACCATCCGTGAGACTAGGAGCAGTTTTCACTAGTTAAAGATATAAAATAAACAATTCAATCACTGATTTAAGACGAAGCTGTTTTATATAGTAAAAGCTACCGAATGAAATAAAGTTCATATATATAAGCTCCATACAAACATATAGTTAATCAATCTGCAACTGTACAAGCAGTACTAATTGCAAAAAATTATTTTGTCCTGCATTGAATTTAAGCTAAAGTGTATATCAATTCCATAAGCAGCAGAAGAACAACTGTACAAGCAAGAATAATTTCTGCAGTGGTTTATATTGCTCAAGTATGTATCAATCGTACTTTTTTTTGTTTCTCATAGAGGTAGAAATCATATATACAACGAGCATGACTGTCCCTTGCGTTAGCTAAAACCTAAAATGCCAATGTAGTAGATCACCTTTGTTAATTAATAAAAGATGTCAAAGAGAACAAGCGCACTTGAACAACACAAGTCTCAAAAAATAACTAAAACCCTTTTTATGTGAAAGCTATCAGCAAGGTCACTGAACCGGTATATGACAAACGCATTTATCACAAGTACCGTGATTGGTGATGGTTATTCTGGACCCGATGATTGGTGCTGGTTATTCTGGACCCGACAATCATGCGTATGTGATAGGTACAGATGTGATTAAGATGAAAGTGGCTGAGTTTTATTAGAAATAAAGGATAGTGGCCCAATTCGAGAAAGGCACTGTCTCCTGATTACATGAACAAGTAATTTGAAAGATAATTCTGAATGCTAAAACATGAATAACTAGCCACTATTTATACTAACTAAATGCTAGAATTATGGGTAGAAATTAAGGGCAGGATTCTACACCCTAATTTTCTGGACAATCATTATTTAAATTGATTCCCAAAAATCATCCAGTGATTTCATTGAGAAGATTCAACCACTTTCCAAAGATAGCATACAACTGCCCCACTTTTGCAATGGTGGACTTCTATCATTACTTCCCTCCCGGTAAAACGTCTTGTCCTCAAGACGGAATGCAGGAAATTGCTCAGCCATTAGATCATAGGTTTCCCATGTTGCCTCTTCTACAGGCTGATTACACCATGAAATCAACAATTCCAAGTTCGGGCGGCCTGCTTCATAAACCCAACATTGCGTTATGACAGAACTTGGTTGCAAGTCAGTTTCCCCGTCTTTAGTGATGGGTAATGGTGTAGTCGGGGCTGGTATGCAGGTGATGACTTCGGGTTCAATGGCTAGTTGTTGGAAACTGGATAATTTTTGGGGACCAGTTACAACGCCTTCTAGTTTATATCGCTTCCCATCTATTGAAAAAATCATGAACAATTCTTTCCAGTTGGCTTGAACCGTATTTAATGTGGCTAACCACTGAACACCCAAAACTAGATCAGCCCCTCCAAGAGAAAAAGGATGAAAATCTTGAGTGATTTTGAGATCATTAATCTGTAGGGGAAGTTTTTTGCAGATTTGACCACATCGAATTATATCCCCGTTACCAATTTGAACCCCGAAAGACGCTACTGGCTGCGTAGCCAGCTTAAGTTCTTTCACCAAACCATCTGAAATGAAATTGAGTGTAGAACCCCCATCAATCAAAATTAAAACTTTAGTAGAATGAAGCTCACCGTGGACCTTCATCGTGGTAGGCTGGTTCTTCCCCAAAATAGCATGCAAACTTATTTGAGCATCAGATTCTTCTTCGATACAATCGATGCCGAATGAATCTGTTGTAAAGGATTCTTCGACATCCTCGTTAGCCTCTAAAACCTTAAAAGTAGCGGTTTTGCAACGATGCCCCGGTCCATATTTATCGCCACATCTGAAGCATTCCCCCTTTAGGAATCGGTCTTGTTTTTCTGCGTCGAACGTTCTGAAAGTATTTTTTGGTTGGGTTGTTTGGGTTTGGGTGAAAGTTGTTGGTTTAGAATCAGGTTGAGAGGGTTTTGAATTTGGGGTCCAAGAATCATTTTTTTCGGGTCCGTGGGTGGTGAGTTTAGATTCAAACTCTAGAGCCAGACTCATGGCGCTATATACTGTACGAGGCTTGTGAATTCGTACATCTGATCTTAACTCATCTTTGAGGCCATTTAGGAACACCCCCAAAAGACAATGATCGGGCCAGTTAGAAACCCGAGAGGATCTCTTAGCGAACTCCTGTCGATATTCCTGTACTGAACCAGTTTGTTTAATGCTACACAGGAACTCATCCGGGTTCTGGAATTCTGCCGGTCCAAAGTTTTTGGTAAACGCCTGGACTAATTCTTCCCAAAAAAATGAATTGACCGTTAGAGAGCCATGAATAGAGGTCCAAGGCATCCCCTTCTAAGTGCATTGAAGCTATCTCTACCTTCTCTTCATCCGGTGTTTGATAATACTTGAAGTATTTTTCGGCTTTCAGCAGCCAACCGCGAGGGTCTCCGCCACTAAAATTCGGGAAATCAATCTTGTTATAGGGTCTATACGACTGTCGACCCCTCCAAGAACTTTCCCCATCAAAATTCTTGCTTCCTTTGGATCTGGATCGATCTCCTTCCTTCAAAGCTGCTATATCTTCTTTCATTGTTTCAATTGCCTCCAATTTCGCGGCTATTGCAGCCAATTGAGTGGCAATCGGATCGGGTGAATTGTTGTTCTCGCTATTCCGGGTTTGCACCATGTTTCGTTTCCCGGCAATGGAACCAAATGATAGGTACAGATGTGATTAAGATGAAAGTGGCTGAGTTTTATTAGAAATAAAGGATAGTGGCCCAATTCGAGAAAGGCACTGTCTCCTGATTACATGAACAAGTAATTTGAAAGATAATTCTGAATGCTAAAACATGAATAACTAGCCACTATTTATACTAACTAAATGCTAGAATTATGGGTAGAAATTAAGGGCAGGATTCTACACCCTAATTTTCTGGACAATCATTATTTAAATTGATTCCCAAAAATCATCCAGTGATTTCACTGAGAAGATTCAACCACTTTCCAAAGATAGCATACAACTGCCCTACTTTTGCAATGGTGGACTTCTATCAGTATGTCAGAAAGGGAACCAAGGTGGGTGGTGCAAACGGTAACGTAAAGATAGTGCCATCATGATTACTCAGAATTCCCCAAGACGACCTTATCAAAGTGCGTTATGGATACCTCATAATAACCGATTATTCAGATGGAATGAGTTTCTCAGACCTTGGGGTATGCCCAGTAATTTGCTCTTAAAAGGCAGACACTCTAATAAATACCTTTTAAGATACCTTAAGACATACAAACCTCCACATGTCCACCGTGTAGACTTTAAGTAAGATGTGTTGATAGACCTCTTTCTTAGCATAATTTATCACCGGTGACTTGTAATACTACTATGTATTATTACATGTGAAAATACAGACACAAGAAAACGTAACACAGAAACGCAAAAGACCCTTCTCACATAACGGTTATTCTGTTAAACAATACAAGTACTTACGTGTTTGTGACCTGTGCAGAAACCAAGAGCACTGATGTACATATATTTTAGTCCACTATGGATGACCTAGAGGCATTCTCTAATTCGCTTCCATGGCTTACAGCTTACTTTGGGTCCCATCCTAACTAGATCAAGAGATGGAAATTCGCAAATTCTTATCCTTTCCTCCGCATTCCTAGTTTTCAGATTTTGAATATTGTCTCCATTTTACTAAATTGAATCCCAAGTAGAGCAGCTAAGCAGGCTATGTTTGTGTGCATCCAGCCATCCATTAGAGACTTAATTATTTCATAAACAACTTTAACTGATTCTAAATGGATGTTCTTAGATTACACCAATATTATGCAGTTCAAATTTTTCAATCAAGTCTAGCGTCTGTCTCGTTGACAATGTGGTAAAACAAACAATACGCTGCATACTAAGGGCTACTTCTTTATCCTAGATATGATCTTGAATTTAGATCTGCATTGTATCTGACTCTCTCTGTTTATTGGCCTATCTATGGCTAAAAGTTATTTCATTCAATTTTTCAAATAAGGGTTGGTCTAGACTTGAGACGATGAAAATGGTCAAAATGTTGGAGCTTCAAAATTATACGAGTGCTTTATGAACTTATCTAACGGTGTATTGCGTCAAATAATTCTAACAGATCCTGACTTTAGTTCGACTTTTGATTAAAGTGTGTGTGTTTTGCAATACAAAGTGTGTGCGCTTTATAAACTTATATAAGTTGTGGTGCGCTTTACTAAACTGAATTCCATGTACAGCAGCTAAGCAGGTTAGGTTTGTGCGCATCCATTAGAGACCAAGTTATCTCATAAACAACTTTAACTGACTCTAATCGGATGCTCTTAGATGACACCTATGTTATGCAGTTCAAAATTTTCAATCTAGTCCAGAGTCTATATGGATGACCATGTGGTAAAAACAAACAAAACGTTACAAAGTAAGGGCTTATTCCTTTTTTCTAGATATGATCTTAGATTCAAATTTGCAATGTATCTGACTCTCTCTGTTTATTGGCCTATCTGCGGCTAAAAGTTATTTCATTCAATTGTTCAAATAAGGGTTGCTCTACTAGGTCAACCATCAATCCCTATTTTCGGTAGAGTTTAATAGAATACAGTGTAAATTGGTAAACAGTCATGTTAGCTGTGCCGATAACATATACCAAATGCATAACAAGGGAAGGGTCATGCTCAGCCTCAAAATTCCGACTAAGTAGGTGAAGTAATCTTCGGTATAAGTTTCATACTAATCTGAAAGCTTCCTAACAATCAACTAACTACATCCAGAATCTTCATACAGAGCACTAACACTTCATATATGTGTGGTGGCAACTGGCAAATTTATAGTTTCTTAGTCTACGACATAAAAAAAAAAGTTCGACCAAATTTATTTCTTTAAATTCCTGATATTGGATATGCACTATTAGAAACGTTTACTTAGTATTCTGATCAATTTAATAGTTTACTTTTTAATATAAGAAACCACCACCAAGATGTCAAGGGTTGAAAGTTGAAACATCACCAGGTACACATTTGGGTGACAGGGTCAGATAAATAACCCGGTTAGGCCGTGTGAAAATGAGTCAAAAGGCTCGCCCTCCCTAGTTATAATCTCAATTTCATTGTTAATTTCTAGAAATGATCCTCGGGTATACAAAATCCATGTACATTTTCATTTCAAATTTTCAATCATCATACATGCTTTAAAACTAACCACTAACAGCCAACTCTAATCTCTAAAACAAGCTCTAAGTGCTAAGATAGACTTTAAAACAAAAGTGGTACTCCGTAAGAATTATAAAAACTCACGATGTTGCCAAGTATTGCCAGCAAGATCTTCGGCTTTCTTAGTAGCCTCACCAACTTTCTTCCTCCACCTCCCAAACGTATCCTTTATATTCACCATACTATCTGTCAAACAAACAACATTAACCCCCATCCTTAAAAAAAAACTTTTTAAAAAAGAAACAAAGAAATCCTTAACTATTAATATTAAACGACTGCGAAGAACTATCCGATTCACTGGTACGAATAACGTAACGATTATTAGTATTATAATCAGAGTCAGCGTTATTAGTTTTATCTAAGGGAGGTAAAGTTCGTTCTTCAACTAAATCCACACTCCATCTAACTGATTTTTTCGATCTGTTTGGTGTTGTTGTTGTTGTTGTTGAATCTGTTGGTGATTCGTTAGTACTATCCGTTAATACCGGAGATAGATCCGGTTTTGGTTTAGGATCCGAATTTGGATCCGGTTTTAGAGCTGCTGAGTTGGTTTCTGTTGTTGGAGAAGAAGCCATTGGTGGTGATTCCAGCATTTGGTTTATGTCGCGTGGGGAAGAAGAAGATGAAAATGGTCAAAATGTCGGAGCTTCTAAATTTATACCACTGCTTTATACTAGTCAATTTTACAAATTGATGTAAAGCATGTAGTATTTTTTTTTTAGATGACATTTTACCCGAACGTCGTAACGGCGGATATAATACCGGTGAATTTAATTTTAATTTTACGGTTGTTTACAATGATATTTCTAAAAACGACAATTTAACTTTTAGGTAATTGTATATAACTGGCTAGCCGAACTCATGATGACTCCGGTTTTCCGATTAAACCCGTTAAAACAATTCGGTTTTTAAAACTATATACACTATTGCTTCAGGTAAACAACATATGTATATATTTTTGTAAATATATGTTTTTAATTGTTGTAATACTTATATTTTTAAATAACGAAAATTATATATTAAGTAATATTAGTTATTTTTATTTTTAATTATGTATTAATTAGTTTAATATAAGTATTAAATTATGTTTGTATTAATGAGGATGTTAAAATTTGTTATTTTAATATGTTATCCTTGTTTTGGTTGTACACAATACATTAACATATGTAACTTGAATTTTCAATTATTTTATTATTTAAATACTTAAATTATTTTATTATTAGAATATTTAAATTCTTTATATGTAGTATAAATATAAATTTTTAAAAGTTATGTTTTAAATTAAATCAAACTATTATTTTGTTAAAAAAATAATAAAAATGTATTTTTTTCGAGTTTTGAACTTAATAATTACTTGTGATAGGTACAGGGAAGTAGCACTTTTTTAAGGGGGTGTTTGGTTAAGTTTATATGATGGGCTTATAAGCTTATTAGCTTATATGTGCTAAATAAGCCTAAACAAGTGTTTGGTTAAACTTATATGACTTGGCTTATAAGCTTATATAAGGGGGTTTTGGTAAGCCAAAACTTTGAGGCTTTTATATGGAGGTGTAGGCTTATATAAGAATATCATATTAAAAGACTTTTATACCCTTATTTAACTCATTACACCCATTTTATTTTTATGTACTTTTTAGTCATTCTACCTTATTAGTTATAAAAGCTAAACCAAACACTAATTAAAGACTTATGAGCTTATTATATATAAGCCATAAATGGCTTATATAATATAAGCCTAACCTCAATTTATAAGCTTAACCAAACACCCTCTAAGAATAAATACATAATACCTTAATTGCCCTTAAGTTATTTTGTTTTTATAAAATGAGTAAAAAATATTTTCAAAACTGCCACTTTGTATTAACATGATATACATCATGTAGTATAAAGAGTACAAATGTTGGTTTTGTATGTTCTGAACGAAAAAAGTAGTTCTGCATATAGCACTCCACTATATATATATATATATATATATATATATATATATATATATATATATATGGTGAGGTTATTTTCAGAACCAAAAAAATTGTACAGAACTGCGATAACCATTATCAACCAATCAATTTTTTTAAATAATTTTCATTATTTTTTAATTCACAAGGGTATAATAGTCTAATTACACTTTTTTATGTTGAATTTATTTTAATAAAAAAAACGTTTTCATAGTCTTGATTTTAAGAAACGTCTTTTTAATTATTTCTTTTTTCCGCATGCATGATGGTAAGATGCATACGTATTTTTTCCTCTTGTAGTGAAATTTACATATATTTCTTTAGTGTCCAATACCTTAAATCTTATTTGTTCACAAATATTTGCACAAATGCACGAAGTAACAATAAGAAGTATTTTATACGTATTTTATAGTACATTTCAAAAGAAAAACAAAAAACTAGGTACTTTACATGTCCACAATCCTAAACATGATATTTAACTTAATAACTAAAACATCCGAAAAAATAGGTTCAAAAACATAGATAAACACGTGTGCACTCGTCGTATTCTATGACGAGAGCTTTGGCTTTAAAACATGCATATATGCATTCTTCATTTGCTAGAACAATATATCTTATTTCGAGTTACGCACGCGCAAATTGTTCGTTTTCATCATACGACTTCGAGTAAATAAGGTCTCCATGAGACTTGTCCATATAATCAACACAATCTTCGAAAATCTGTTTGAGCCACATTAAAGAAATAATATTCTTGTCAATATCATTCAAAACACAACAAAAACTTAATAAAATGCACATGTATGTACATTTGTCAAATATTTTTTGCACATGTATTCTAAGAGTATAATATCTCTCAAAAGTTCAATAAAAAAATAACACAATTTTGTTTTAATCGAGTGTCATAAAAAGTCTAATATTACATGATGAGATAAAGTCGTTACAATAATACAGGTGCACAATTGTTCTTCCTCTTTAAAAGAATTAATAAGAAAAACCAGCCAACTATTTTTTTTCGAAATATTCTTATCTTGTTCCTTACTTTTTCTTTTATACATAAGAGAATTAGAAAGATATAAAACAAGAAATCCCTCATTAAAGGCTCGACATACCCAATTTTTTACTAGTATATTAAAAAAGAGTTCATGATCTTGATTAAAATATATTGACATTCGTCTTTGTTACTCTGAGTCATCGACCACAAGAAGATTTAGAAACAATTTCAAAACGTAAACCGATACCAAAAATGATTTTAGAGCATAGATAGAGATCAAACCTCGTCGATTAACATCATCATTCATCATCGATTTATACCAACCGTAGTCTGTTTCGAACATGATAAAACCGAACGTCTTCAAGTATTACACAATCATCATCAATCTACATCTTTATTGATAAGATAGAAGAACAATCGTTAGTATCTAGTGGGTAAGAGAGAAAAGCAAATGAGAGGCGGTTGTGATATATAAAACTGACAAGTATTGACGAGAATTACCAATAATACCCTTAATTTAATCTTTTTTCTCAAATTAAGTGGCATGTAATTTCAAAAATGCCATTTTGCATTATGCTTTTGTATATTGTGTATTAATAGAAGTAAAATAGTAGTTCTCGCAGTTCTATACATTTTTTTGGTTCTGAAAATAACCTCACACTATATATATATATTTTTTTTGGTAATGGGTTACCCCGGTAAATATATTAACCAAAAAATAATGTTAAGTACACAGGAATGTGGCCGAAGTACCACATTAACCTCAAGCAAAGGCTTGGAAACTAGTGCTTATGACATGCCATAAACACACTACATATATCAAATGACATAGACTACATCATAAACTAATCATCGAACAGATGAACACCATCAGAATGAAGTCTTGAAACAAAGAAAACATCCCACCACTCCAACAGCACGCCAGCGGCAGCAAAGGATCCACATGAGGCCGCCTCCTTAAAAAACCTTCTCGAGAAAAACCCAATGGAAAAACCCCAAGAAGGAAAAAAGAGTACGGCCCTCATACACTAACACCACCATGAGAAACGCATATACTAGGCAATCTCCACCGATCCAACAAGGACTTGGAACGGGCACTAACCTTCTTAAATCTGAAGGTGACAAGCTTTAGTCGAATAGTATCACAAATCAACACCACAACTTGATCAACATTCCTGCGTTGCCCTCTGAACAAACGAGAATTCCGTTCAGCTCATAAGAAATAAGAAGTCGCAGCCACGACCATTCGGCCAATAATGTTAATCACAGATCGAGCCTTCGAAATAGGGGATAAATAGGCAAAGATGTCCGCAAATCTCGGAGGTACAGATCCCATATCAGCCAACTCCCGAACAGTACACCAAACATGCGAAGAGAAAGAACACTAAAAAAATAAGTGTGAATGGGAATCCGCAACCGCCCCACACAATGGACACCGCAAAGTAGCAATATCCACGTTAAGGCCTACATCCCAATGCCTCAATCTGTCTTGAGTCTTTAGTTTACCCTGTACCATAAGCCACATATGAACTGCATGTCTAGGGATACAATGCGCAAACCACACAACATGGTACCACTCAACAGCCTCTGAATGAGTACGAATAGAGTCCCAAACCCTAGCCACAGAAAATGGGTGTAGGGCGCCCGTAGTATCACGCCACATAATAACATCCTCAAGATCATCCTGGAGAGCCGGAACAGGCAAAGAATCTAACAAAGGATAACGTTCAGGCCAATCCGGAGGCCATTGCCAAGCGCCATTAGAAATAAGGTCACGAACCGAATCAGCAAGAGTAAAACCCGACCGAATAATATTGCGAACAGTAATAACATTCCGGAGAGGACAAATCTCCGCCCATCGATCAAACCACATAGACGTAGAAGAACCGCTGGAAATCTTATGCCAAATAAACGGCCGTACACGCGGCCGAATCGTAAGTAATTTTCGCCAACCCCAACTCATGTCACCAATAGCCGGAACATCCCAGAAGCTCATCCCATTAAGTTTATACGAATGAATCCATTGAACCCATAGAGACTCCTTCTGAGTAATAATACACCAAATATGCGAAGTCATAAGAGCAGTATTAAAGTCTACCAGGTTACGAATCCCCAGGCCACCCTCACGTTGTGGCAAACAAACCAGCTCCCAAGCAACCTTGGCTTTACCCCGTTTCAAAGGTCCTTGGGACCATAAAAAACCACGCATAAGTTGATCCAATTCCGATATGATCCGGGCAGGAAGAATAAAGACAGAAGCCCAGTAAATATGCATAGAAGAAAGAACTGAGCGAATAAGTTGTAACCTACCTGCCAAAGAAAGATACTTATTCTGCCAATCATTAACCCTGCTCTCCAACTTTTCCACAAGGACTTTACAGTCCCTATAAAGAAGTCGAGAAGATATAAGTGGTACACCCAAATATCGAACGGGGAGCTGCCCTTCAGCAAACGGCAACAGATTAAGAATACTAGTCTTCACCGTAGGAGAAACATTGTAGAAGAACACAGTACTCTTAGGGATACTAGGAACAAGGCCATAAACATTCTTAAACTCATCCAAAGCATCCATAATAACACATACCGACTGAAGATGACCATGCGTAAACAAGAATAAGTCATCAGCAAAACAAAGGTTAACAATAGAATTCTTCTCACACCGATAGTGATAATAAAATTCCTCAGCATCACGCACACGTTTCCTCAAAATAAGCATTAACACCTCCATGACAAGAGTGAATAAGTAAGGTGACAACGGATCCCCTTGACGCAGCCCTCTTTTACCACGAAACCAACCATGAATATTCCCGTTAATACAAATAGAATACGATGTAGACGTAACACACACCATAATCCATTCAACCATAGTATGAGGAAACCCGAATCCAATCAGAACAGAACGAAGGAAACCCCAATCAACGGTATCATATGCTTTCTGAATATCAACCTTAAAAGAACACCTAGGCGGCCCACTTCGTCTATGATAGTTACGCATAAGCTCCTGAGTTAGAAGTATATTATCCGATATTCGTCGACCCGGAACAAAAGCAGATTGATTAATACTAACTAAATCACCAAGATCATCCTTGATACGATTAGCAATAATCATACTAATGCACTTAAAAAGCACATTACAGCAAGATATAGGACGATAGTCAGTAATCTTTGTAGGAGTAGACACTTTCGGAATCAAAGCAATAAGAGTATGGTTAATTTCCTTAAGTAATTTACCATTAGCGAAAAACTCCCGAATAGCACAAATAACTTCGCCACCAACAATATCCCAAGCCTTCTTAAAAAATGCAGCCGTGAAACCATCTGGACCTGGGGCTATATATATATATATATATATATATATATATATATATATATATATATATATATATATATATATATATATATATATATATATATATATATATATATATATATATATATATATATATATATATATATATATATATATATATATATATATATATATATATATATATATATATATATATATATATATATAGGGTGAGGTTATTTTCAGAACCAAATAAATGTACAGAACTGCGAGAACCACATTTTTACTCTTAAAATTCACATGTATATTCATCGAGTTAGTTCATTAGGTAGAAATATATGAATTTTCACTGTCGTATGTCACTAGGAACATGTATCGTATGACCATGCGCATGTATTTGTTTTATATGTATTATAATTATCTTTTTGTTGATAATATTAAAACACATGTGCACTCTTTATATCGCTCATCATACTCGGATCTATAACCAATAAAACAATTATTAAATGTTAATTTAAACATAATAATGAAAATACATATCCATTTTTAAGAGTATAAAGGTGGTTCTCGCAGTTCTATACATTTATTTGGTTCTAAAAATAACCTTTCACTATATATATATATATATATATATATATATATATATATATATATATATATATATATATATATATATATATATATATATATATATATATATATAGTAAGGATCTAGTGAGAAGTATTATTAAAATAAAAAGAATAAGAAGGTATTAGAATCATTAGATCAAAAAACCAATGGCTAAAAATGAGGAGTGGCATAATAGTTAATAGTGTGACTTTTAATTCAATGCATGAGGGCATATGGGTAAAATGCAAAGTTTTTTTTCATTTTAAACATATTGCCATTATTTTTTGGTTACTGAATAAAAATTTTCGGTGGCCTAGTTTGTTTTTTCTCATCAACATCCACGGTTTACATGCATTGATATGCATCTGTTTTGTTTTTTTCAAATGCAATTTTTTTTTCATAAAAGCATGCATCTATTTTTCTTATAAGAATTGCATCTAACGTTACTTTATGATAAAAGTAACAATTTTAAATGCATCTGATCTAATTTCATAGAATCATGTACATATGATTTAATTTTCTTCATTGATGAGTTGCATTTTCCTTTATAAATTAATATGCATCTTTTATTTGATAACTAAAATGTTGAAACTTATGCATGCATTCATCTTGTCGATTTAAACTACAAAGCATATCAGCGATGGGCAATTAAAAATATAGATGCATGAAAAGTCATATGCATCTGTAATTTAAAAACTAGTATTACGTATGTAATATAAAAAAAGCCATCACATGCCACATGCATCCATTGTTGGTTGTGGTATTGAAGAAAAATAAGATACACTTACTACGTGAAAATTAAATGTTGTTGAAGATGGTAGAAAAAATAAGAAGCGGTTATGCATGAAAATGTCTACAATACCCTCAATTCTAATTTAAATTGATTGGTTAATATTACTTCTTAATCTTCTTTTTTTAATATTTCTTCTCATTTGATCCTATATATATATATATATATATATATATATATATATATATATATATATATATAGAGTTAGGATCTAATAAGAAGATTAACAAAAATGAGAAGGATGAGAAGAAACCACAACCACTCATTTCAGATGCACCTACAAAAACTTCTGCATCTCCCCTTAAAATTCTCACTCTTATTTAAAATGTGTGGTCCAGAGTTCTTCTTATTCTTCTTATTTTTATTTCTCTTCTTACTGGATCGCTACTCTATATATATATATATATATATATATATATATATATATATATATATATATATATATATATATATATATACATATATATATACATATATATATATATATATATATATATATATATACACTAGCCTTTAGACCCGTCCGGTGGAGGGGATAGCTTTAATTATATATGTTTAATCAAAATTGAAGTTATGTGTGTTTGTATTAGAAGTTTAATAAATGTAGTGTTAGTTATGACATTAATATTTTAATAATGCAGCATAAAATGGATAAAAATAACGTAGTTTAAGATATTTTATTTATTTAAGAATATATTGAGTTAATTGAATTTGCATATGTTAACGTTATGAATAAGTTTATTACATTATAATCTTTTAGAATTTTAATAATATTGTATAAATATTTTATGTATTTTTTAGTTTTATGAGGTAATAAATTTTGTATATGTTAATGTTATGAATAAATTTTTTACATTAATTTTTTCTGAAATTATTATTATTGTTAATTTTTTTTAGCAAAAACATTATATTTAAATATTATTTAGAAATGATTTTGTTTTGTAAGTTTTGTCATAAAATGTATTCTAGCAAAAGTAAGCCCAAAAAGCTGATTCCTGGTATTATTTTTTGTCACGTGTATAATATAGCAACGATATATAGTCCAGTCTAAATGACAGTCCGAATACCTAAAAATAATTTCATTTTAGTAAGTTAAACTATTGTGAATCATTTGTAATTCCTATTTTCTTTTTAAAGCATTTTATGAAAACCCTTTAATGAATTACATGTTTAATTTTTATAAAATTTTGTATTTAAGGCATCATTTATAATTCCTATTTTCTTTTTGAAGTATTTTATGGAAACTCTTTAAATGTGTCATTTTTTATAGAATTTTGTATTTAACACATTGTTTCACCATCATTCCTTATATATGTTTATAGAATTTTGTATTTAAGACATTATTTGTAATTCCTATTATCTTTTTGAAGCATTTTATGGAAACCGTTTAATGAATTACATGTGTCATTTTTATATAATTTTGTATTTAAGTCATTGTTTCACCATCATTCTTTATATATTTTTATAGAGTTTTGTATTTAAGGCATAATTTGCAATTCCTATGTTCTATTTGAAGGATTTAATGGAAACTCTTTAATAAATTACATGTGTTATTTTTATATAATTTTGTATTTAATACATTGTTTCACCATCCTTCCTATATAAGGGTTTTTGATTTGATTATATCAAATCAAATCAAAAACCCTTATATAGGAAGGATGGTGAAACAATGCCTTAAATACAAAATTCTATAAAAATGACACATGTAATTTAATAAAGGGATTTCATAAGATGCTTCAAAAAGAAAATAGGAATTACAAATGATTCTTTAAACATAAAAGTCTATAAAAATATATAAGGAAGGATGGTGAAACAATAAATGACACATGTAATTTATTAAATGGTTTTCATAAAATGTTTCAAAAAGAAAACAGGAATTACAAATGACGCCTTAAATACAAAATTCTAAGAATGATACATGTAATTCATTAAAAGGTGAAAAAATGCCTTGTTGGAAATACGTTTTACGTATTTATGAAGGATCGGTCGCTCCAACGATAATTATGTAATGGGCTCGTGATCCACTTTGTAAGTATATAGTCCATATAGCCCACATGTAGGGTGGGCTATATATATACCCCTCCTAGCATGTTAGGAGGGGGTTGGTCATTCATTTCACACACTTAATCATTTTATCTAATTACTTTCTCTCTCTACTTTCCTTCCCTCTCCTTTCTCTCTCTACACCTAATCCTCCTTCTTCCCCATCTCTTCCACCAAATCCATAGATCTAATCCATCCTTTAACAAATCCTTAGAATAAGTAGGCCTTCAATTGGTATCAAGAGCCATGGTTAAATCTTAGGATTTGCGTTTTTTTTTTTATCTATTGATTTGATTAAAAACCCCTTCAATTGATTGTGTTGTTTTTTTTTAGTTTTTGAATCAATTAGTGATCTTTAGAAAAAATCATTCTTGAATCTTGTTATTTTTGGTGTTTTTGTTATTGGGATTGATTGATAAGGATTGGGTTTAGCTTATTTTGGTAAAAATCATAAAACTTTTTGTGGTTTTGGATCAAAAATCGGAGTTAATAGCTACTTTTTAAGTCTCGGAAACTATTTTTCCAGAATATTCCGAATAGGGATTCCGAATAGGGAGGATTTTCAGCATAGAAAGTTTATTCCGAATAGGATTCCGAATAGGAGGATTTTCAGCATAGAAGAAATTTTTCCGCATAGACTTTCCGAATAGAAGAATCTTTCCGAATAGAAGAATTTTTTCCGAATAGAAGAATTTTTCCGAATAGAAGAATTTTTTTTTCCAAATAGCCGTTTTTTCCGAATAGCAAAAACTTTCCGAATAGCTAATTTTTCCGAATAGACACCAATTTTCCGAATAGCCAAAATTAGGAAATATTCCGAATTGCCATCATTCCGAATAGACAACAGTTTTTCCGAATAAGCCAAATTGCCAATATATTCCGAATTGAAGAAAACATTCCGAATAGGGGTTTTTCCGCATAAGGGTTATTCTGCATAGAGTTTATTCCGAATAAGGGTATTTTCAGAATAGGCTGAATATTCCGAATAGGCTGTTTTTCCGAATAGGCTGTTTTTTTCCGAATAGGCTGTTTTTTCCGAATATGCTGAATATTCCGAATAGGCTGTTTTTCCGAATAGGCTGTTTTTTCCGAATAGGCTGTTTTTCCGAATAGGCTGTTTTTCCGAATAGGCTGAATATTCCGAATAGGCTGTTTTTCCGAATAGGCTGTTTTTCCGAATAGGCTATTTTTTCCGAATAGGCTTTTTTTTTTTTTTTCCGAATAGGCTGTTTTTAAGAGGGAAAATTGCATATATTGCAAGACGATACAAGAAGCAGCCACAAGAGAAAAGAATCAGGAGGAAAACGGGAACCAAGTAGCATGTCAGGTACAGATAATATTCTTCATATGTTGTCTGAAATGAATGCGCTAATTAACAATCCTGCTAATAGTTTTACGACTGCTTCATTAACCAATTCTGTGTCTAGGTCTGAAGAGCTTGCAACCATTTTCGCTCAGCAATCCAAAGAGCTTGAGGATGCCAAAATTGAATTTTCAAAGAAAACGGAGAAATATGAAACATATTTTGAAAAACTTGAAAAGTCAAACGTTGTTCTTGAAAGAAAATTGGATCAAACTGTTTTAGATTCTAAAGCTGAAAAGGATAATCTTTTGAAACAAATTCAACTGCTTGAATCTAAGTTGGCATCCCAAGATAACTTGCTCAAAGAGAATGAGACTTTAAAGGCCCAAGTACAGGAAAAGGTTTTTGCTATAGCTGCGTTGAAAAACGAGTTAAGGAAAAGTAAAGGACCTAGTGTGGACACTAAGCTTGAAAAACCATCAATCTTGGGGAAACCGCCTACAAATCAGTTAGTTAGACAACCAACTGCATTTAGATCCGAGCGACCACAATCCTCGAGACCGCGGTTTGCCTCCCAAGTTGGTTTGGTTCATCTTATTAGACCAGTCACTCCAGCTACTAGGCCCAATGTGATCACTCCAGCTTTAGCAAGACCAAATCATATGATTGCCTCTAGTTTCCCTAAAAACACCAAGACCACGTCTAGAACTAGTTCAAATGACGTTTGCCATAAATCTGGTCTTGGGGAAGCTAAGCAAAAGACACATGCAAGAGATAGCAATGTCCAACCTAGTCAGATGCCTTCTAGATTACCCAACACTGCTAACCGTAGCATGCCATCTTCTAGGAGCATCGATCAATCATCTAGGAATTATTCAGACATTAAATATGCTACTTGTAAAACATGTAGAAAATGTGTCTTTATGGCAAATCATGATGCTTGTGTCAAGAAATTACTTGATGAGGTGAACTCCCGTGCTAGAATTAAGTCCCAGTGGATAGCTAAAATCAAACCCTTTGGTAAAGTTTGGCGCCCCACTGGTAGAACTTTTACTCTTGTAGGAAACGAGTGCCCTTTAACTAGGATAGTCTCTGATTCTACGAAGACTACTAGGGAGGAAATTGCAAAGGATGATACATCACTTAAGCCTGAACTTAAGATTTTCTATAAAAGGAAACGTTTGCCAACTAAGACAAGTGAATCATCCCCTCAGGCCACCTCTGACACAAGTAAAGCCAACTGTGAACCCCCACGTGCTTCAAAAATAGATATCTCTAACCCATGCAAAAGTATACAAACTCCTAATGAGATTGCAGGTACCAAAGTTGATGTTCCACAAGAACGAAGCGGTCCAATCGTTGTGTACCGTTCAACTAAGGACACTCTTAGAGTTTGGTTACTGAAGAAGCAGATATCAGAGAAACAAATGTCTCAGGGGATTCATGGTTAAGCTCATGCACAAGGACTTATAGTCATATCACAGACTATAACTCGATCATCAAAGAAAGGAAAGTTTATCGCCGATGATAAACTTATCCTAAAAACGAGAAATTCATTTTTCTCGGGCATGAGCTTATATCAAAAACATTCCACGTTTTTAAGCTCATGCATTATGGTTTATCATTAAATATCAGATGGTAACCCGTGCTTCAAATAAAGGAAAGTTTATCGCCGATGATAAACTTATCCTTACAACGAGAAAGTAAATTTTCTCGGACACGAGCTTACATTTAAAACCATTCAAAGGTTTTAAGCTCGTGTACACGACTTCTAAGTAAATGTCAGCTTAGGACTCGTTCTTCAGATAAAAGGAAAGTTTATCGCCGATGATAAACTTATCCTTAACAACGGGAAGTTTACAACTTCTCGGACTTGAGCTCGTTTTTATAAGATATTCAACATCTTAAGCTCAAGTAATTGTTTTTTTCAAAACTTTGAACACAATTTTTCGAGAATTTCTCAAAAGGTTTTTCTAAATCTTTCAAAATTGTGTGTTCAAAAATGTTTTGATAAAACGAGCATGTCTTCTGGAATCGATAATATTTACGAACCTAGAAATGTCATTCAATAATGACACGGGGTTGTAAATAAAGTTCGAGCAGAAGTTCAAACTTTTAAAACATGCTCAAAATGGTTTGCTATTATTTCAGATAGCAACCCGCTTTTCATACTCAAGTCAAGCATTTCACCGGAAAGCTTTGACTCAACAACGGGAATTAATTTTCTCGGGGACGTGACGAGGTGACCAACATTCGTGAACAAGAACCATGTGCTTCTTTCATATGCTGTTCTCCATTATTCAGGTCCAACCTCGTACATTGCTAATATTGTGAATTCCTCATCATATATTGATCTTTGCACGTGTTAAATACCTTACACTTGTGTTTAAAAGGTATTTAATTTACGTTTCAAGTATACCCTCATTAATTTGAGGGGGAGCTTGTTAAAATCATGAAGATAATTGGATTTGCATTTTTCTTCCCAAATTTTCTTAAAATGCTATTAAATCAATTGATATTAAAAACATCGATTGGGTTAATATTTTTAATATGGGGGAGAAAATGTGATTTAATATGGGATATGATCAATCATAAATGGTTTGACTTAACGTGTTAGCTCATCCCGACATGTGCGAAATGTTTTCGAATATCGTAGCATATGTTAAGGGGGAGCAAAATGGATTTGCACTTCAAAATGGATTTCATGGTGATTTATACTTACCCGCAACCCAATTATTTCACGACGATGAAGATTGTGGTGACATAAGGATGGTAGGATAGGTTAAAGTCCAATGATTTCTCTAGAACCGGAGGAATCTTCCCAAGGACAATTCCTTAGATAGAATTAGAAGTCCTAGGAAAGATGGAGAAAGAATGTGAACGTAGCTGAATGCCGACCAAGTACTTAAGCTAGCACTGGAACAATCACAACAAGGTGCTAGTGATGACGTATTGGTAAGCATTGAAGGGGTTGAAGAATGAAAAAGAATTGTAAAGATAAAGGGTGTAAAGAAAGAAGCCCTCCTTACAACTTTAGGCAGAAACCGGGTCAATACATATGCTATTGAGGTCATTTTTGCTAATGATTCTCGGTATTGAAGAAAGACATCATGGACCCAGTGATGCAATGCACAACCCTTCCCAGCTAACTCAAATATCTCTCAAAAGGTATTTGTTTTAATCACACGGAGATCAACACATTATCTACTGGTTTATTCACTCCGAATAAATTGGTATTGAAAAGGTGGCACTCCTCTCCAGCCTCCGATCACTGAAAATCCAAAATGCACGATCGAGTCTAGAGCCATTTGAGATCATCAAATATCTCATTAGGACACACTTTCATATTTACTTGCTTCTTCACACACTGTGAAAAGTAAGAAAGTCTTAAGAGTCCTACGCAAAATCTTCATGATCTTGCCTGAACATCCGAGTAATACGAAAGTATTTACAATGAAGATGGAAATCCTTCTTGAGCGAATATCAAAAAGCTCATGGTAGGTGACTTGTGCGATTCTTTATGAATCAAACTTGTGATAACTGGAAAGCAACAGTGGTTTAATTCTTAAATGAATTTAAACACGTTCCAGGCCTCTACGCATTATCATATGATCTTGCCAGAACACTCAGAGTGACTCTTTATTGATCACAGTGACGAGTGGAAATCCTTCTAGTGTTAACATCAAACAGCACTTGGTAGGTAACTTGCAAGATTCTTTATGAATCAAGCTAGTGACAACTGGAAAGCAACGATGGTGCGGTTCTTAATTGAACTTCACTTGTTCCAGGAACATGAATTGACGGCTTCAAATCATGCGGATAGTATTATCCAAATGATTCACTCTTTACGTTCGCAGTCAGCTTTGGACGGTCGAGTAAAGAGAACGGGTTTACCCGCGAAATCTTGTCAAGGAGGTTCTTTATTGAAACTACCTGCCACAAGTACGATATTTAATATCGTCCAACGGTCTTCACCGACCGGAGGTAAAATGCTACCGAATTAGAATGAAATGTTCAAGGCCATTTCATCCGTGTATATGGTTTGTTGCTAACTGTCTTATGCAGCGTAACAAGAAGGTGGCATTGCGGTGTATAATCCAGAAGAAGTCGTCACCACATGCTTATACTACATACATTTAGTACTTCAACAAATTCAAGAAAGTCTGAAGGTCAAGTCTTCCGCTGTATCAAACTCTGAAGCTTTCAAGAATTTAAAGATATAAGTATGTGGAACATGAAGTCACAAAGAGGCAAATTTCACAAGTGATGAATGCACAAGGTCAAGGCAAGGAAACATGCTCAAGACTAAAGTCAAAGATCACATCAAGCATATTCACAAGAACAAGATCGAAGACTCAAGCATAGTATGCTAGGTTTAAGATTTTGTAAAATGGTGTGACCTCCCTTAGGGGGAGATTGTTGGAAATGTGTTTTCCCAAAGAAAGTCTCGGTCACATCATTATTAGCATAGATCACGAGCTATAGAATATTTAGAACTTTGTAACTTGGAGCGACCTCCCTTAGGGGGAGATTGTTGGAAATACGTTTTACGTATTTATGAAGGATCGGTCGCTCCAACGATAATTATGTAATGGGCTCGTGATCCACTTTGTAAGTATATAGTCCATATAGCCCACATGTAGGGTGGGCTATATATATACCCCTCCTAGCATGTTAGGAGGGGGTTGGTCATTCATTTCACACACTTAATCATTTTATCTAATTACTTTCTCTCTCTACTTTCCTTCCCTCTCCTTTCTCTCTCTACACCTAATCCTCCTTCTTCCCCATCTCTTCCACCAAATCCATAGATCTAATCCATCCTTTAACAAATCCTTAGATTAAGTAGGCCTTCATGCCTTACATATAAAATCCTATAAATTTACACATGTAATTTCGTTAAAAAGTTTCCATAAAATGCTTCAAAAAGAAAATGGGAATTACAAATGATATCTTAAATACAAAATTCTATAAAAATATATAGGGAAGGATGGTGAAACAATGCCTTAAATATAAAATTTTATAAAAATGACACATGTAATTCATTAAGGTGTTTCCATAAAATACTCCAAAAAGAAAATAGAAATTACAAATGATGCCTTAAATATAAAATTCTAAGAATGACACATGTAATTCATTTTAGGGCTTCCATAAAATGCTTCAAAAGAAAATAGAATTTACAAATAATGCTTTAAATACAAAATTCTATAAAAATATAAGGAATGATGGTGAAACAATGCCTTAACTACACAATTCTATAAAAAATGACACATGTAATTTATTAAAGGGTTTCCATAAAATGCTTCTAAACGAAAACAGGAATTACAAATGATGCCTTAAATACAAAATTCTATAAAAATGACACATGTAATTCATTAAAAGTTTCCATAAAATGATTCCAAAAGAAAATAGGAATTACAAATGATTCACAATAGTTTGACTTACTAAAATAAAAATATTTTTAGATATTTGGATTGTCAAGTTTTAGACTGCGCTATATACTGTTGCTATATTTTACACATGACAAAAAATAATACCATGAATGAGCTTTTGGGCTTTACTTTTGCTAGAATACACTTTACCACAAAACTTACAAAACGAAATTATTTCTAAAAAATATTTAACTATAATGTTTTTGCCAACAAAAAAAAACTCAACAATAATATTAATTTCAAAAAAAATTAATGTATAAAAGTTATTCATAACATTAACATATACAACATTTATTACACCATAAAATTCAAAAATACATAAAATATTATTAAATTTCTAAAATATTTAATGTAACAAACTTATTCATAACGTTAACGTATGCAAATTCAATTAACTCATAATATTCTTAAATAAATAAAATATCTTAAATTACGTTATTTTTATCCATATTATGCTATATTATAAAAATATTAATGTCATAACTAACACTACATATACTAAACTTCTAATACAAACACACGTAACTTCCATTTTCATTAAAAATATATATACTTAAAGCTAGCTCGTCCACCGGACGGGTCTAAAGGCTAGTATATATATATATATATATATATATATATATATATATATATATATATATATATATATATATATATATATATATATATATATATATATATATATATATATATATATATATATATATATATATATATATATATATATATATATATATATATATATATATATATATATATATATATATATATATATATATATATATATATATATGGGGAGAGATCAAACAAAAAGACTTTTTTCGGTGAGAAGGATAAGAAGGATTTTCAGCCATTAATTTAAAATCAATGGATGAGATTAAACCATAATCCTAACTAACTAACTAACTAACTAACCATCTAAACATGATTTTTAAAAAGTTTTTCAAAAATTCTGAAAAAATTCCAGTAGATCGGGTATGTTGGTGCAAAAAACTTTTGTAAAAAAAGTTTTTTTAATTTGACGTTTTTTAAGTCACAACAACGAATTTTTGATGAACAAAAACGTTGTTTTTTACGTTTCTTACGTTTTTTGTGCATCAAGAACTCATTTTTATGCCCAACTTCTTTTGACTTTTTGCTTTAAAATTTGATTCCGCATCAAACTATAACAAATTAAAAATTTTGTGCATAAAAAAATTTGTACACCAAATTTCACCTTTTTGGGCATCGAATTTCATTTTTTGTGCATTAAAAAAACGTAAAAAACTCAAAATTAAAAAAACTTTCTTCAGAATTTTTTTATGCACCAACATATCCGACATTGTGGAATTTTTTCAGAATTTTTTGAAAACTTTTTTAAAATCATGTTTAGATAGTTAGTTAGTTAGTTAGTTAGAAGTATGGATTGATCTTATCCATTGATTTTAAATTAGTGGCTGAAAATCCTTCTTATCATTTTTATCATAAAAGTCTTTTTATTTTAACTCTCCCATATATATATATATATATATATATATATATATATATATATATATATATATATATATATATATATATATATATATATATATATATATATATATATATATATATATATATATATATATATATATATATATATATATATATATATATATATATATATATATATATATATATATATATATATATATATATATATATATATATATATATATATATATATATATATATATATATATATATATATATATATACTAGCAGGGTACCCGCGCAATGCGACGGCATATACCCTGTGACTATATTTTTGCGCTGAGCAAATGTTGTTCGGTTCACCAGTCTTTTAATTGCTTCCGGCGTTTCAGAGTTGACGATGGTTAGTGATGGTGGTTGAGAGAGAGAAAGGGGGTTGTGTATGGGTATTTTCATCCTGTGTTTGTAAATTTTGTGGACTTTATATACTGTATATCTTTTGTTTTCATAAAAATGTTATAAAATGGGCTTTAAAAAGGTTTAAATGGACTGTTACCTAACAAAATGTTACTAATTGAGATTCAAAACAATTTAATTTTCAGTTACAAATACAAATGTAAAGACAATTTAATTTCAAGATGTAACTTATAACTATTTGTATGTTGTAACTTACTTTTGATTAAACAACAAAAGTATTTTCCTTTTAAAGAAATGTTTGTGGCTTAAACTTTTAAGAATTCTATAATTAGAATAAGTCATAAACCTTTAAAGTATTTAGATTTAGATATATAAGATGAGGGATTTACCAGGTCATCTATCAGGGCACTAATCCCAGTCAACACGGGCTTACATTTTCTGGGCTTACGTGCCACGTTCTGGGCTTAATGTCCATGATTCCGTCTGTTATATCCGTCCTTCCAAAATTTCCTTCCAAAAACACTTCTCCGTGTTCTATTTTTTCTCAAACCCTAAAAGTGAACCTGCACAAACTAATCGATCCATATCTATGGTTCATCAAAAAGTAGCAGATTCTTAAAGAAAAGCCAGGCATTGTTAATCGACTTTTTTAAAAATTTTTGCTATTGTTAATTAAACCTTACTCCGACCCCTTCTCATTAAGTCGATGCATTATCATCAATTTCATTGATGTATATTGGGATATATCTAATGAGATATGAGATGTGATTCTGTATAGTAGCACATGAGATTTTTATGTTTGAGTACATATGAAATTTTTATGTTCGTATTTATTAAGGTATGTTTGATCTTCAATTCTAGTGTTAATTACTATATGAATTCGATTAATTAAACCTTCATATATTGTTTCCAGTGTGAGTTCTTATTTTGATTTCAATCTTGGAGAGAATAGGTACATATTCAGAATCTTATGATCTATAGTCTCTCAAATAAAAGAGCAGTTCCAAAAGATGGTGGGGGTCAAAATCGTACTGCAATTAATGGGTTGAGGTATTCAACCGCTTCTTAAAAACCTGTTTTTTACCACATTCTTCAACAACTTTAATATGATATTGATTTTGTGTGTGTTTTTTTTTAAATTCGAGCTAAGCATGAATCCAAGATCTACAAAGTTTGTAAGTGTTTTTTTTAATCTACCTGTCATAAAAATATCGTTATTTAAGTTTGAAACATCCTAAATCAGCACATAAAACACACACAAATCAATCGAATGATTTCACGCCGCTTTAAATTATGGGGAGTAGGCCATGATCTTTTGATTTGTTCCTCATTGAATACTTTTATTAATTATTTTATTAATGTGTTGTTGATTATGATCATTGTGTTGTTATCAGATATATCAATTCCATAGCTACAACATCAGGCTCCTATACCTTTTTTGTTTTTTTGTTTTCAATTGCGCTCATATGTCCAGTAGTTGTTTTAAATTTTTAGTTTTCAAGTGCTTTTCTGTTTATAATTTTGTGCAGTCCATTCGACGGATCAGGTCTCACACGGATCAAGGGTTGGTCTAATTTGCACCAAAATGGTTCCAACATCAATGATCTCATTATCTCCAGATTGAGATAGAATGGGCAAGAATACTCCCACAAGCTAAGCTCATGTTTTGGATTTTACGTTACATTGTATGCCCTAAAACATCTTCTCAATTTTCCGATTTAGCTTTGTGTTGTTTGTTTGGATACAATGTCAGTATTCCATTTTCAATTATTAAAATCTGATTTTTGGATACGAGGAACTTTATAGATAGTTGAATATAATCAGTTTGATATGATGGTTGATTCAGTTTTTCCAAGAACTAAAGAGATAGTTGATTTTAAGGAGTATGACAGGCACCGGATATAACACTAATCTTAACACTGTGAAGATGGTAGCGTACCACCAATGGCTTCCATTAGAAGACTTCATCGCAATTCACTATAAGAATATAAAAGAACTTATCTTCTATTATTAATATAGTTATTATTTTTGTTTGCAGCATGAATACTCCTATGATTCACCCGAGGGCACTAAGTTGCGAATCAGATCTCGAGGTTTAAATATTTGGTATGATTCCTTTCTAACCAGATTTGCTTACTTCACCCAGGCTTTTAAAGGAAAAATATCCATATTCGACCCGTTTTAGGCAAGTTATACGAATCATGTCAATATATCGTACACACAAAAGCGCTTTATGACCATTATTATGCAACATTACAGAGTGAGTTAAATGCAATGAATAATACTTTTTTGTAATGATTATTTCTGAATTTGGGTTATATTAATGACATGAATTATTACTTGATGATTCTGATTAAGGGAAATTAATGAGGTGTTTGGTAATTCTGTTTAAAGGAGTGTTTGGCTTGACAAGATTTGATATTATCGACAATAAAACGAAGCCCATCTTTTCTTTAAACGAAGTCCATATTATATATTTTGGTCTGTTTTCTCTTTTAGGGTAAATATTACCTACACAGTGGTATAAGGAATGGTGGACAATATTTACACAGTGGTCTTGGTTCTGGCCTTTTCTGATGGTAGAAAAATATTTTTATCGACTCATTCGTTCCCAAGCATTAGTTAACTTATGGTTGATGACGCATTGTTAATTTTCTTTGCATCATCTGTAATGCAGATTGTTTAGACGGAAGTGTTCCTGCCTACCATTTTCAGAAGGATTATGGGTCTGGTTCTAGAAGATGGGTTCTACACATTGAGGTTAGTAGATAATATTCAATGTTACTATTAAATTTACGAGTCATGTTTGGATGAAGGCTTGTGTATTATCGGGACAATGCTACATTCAATGGTTTTTAGCAGCAATATGCTCATAGAATGTGTGTGTGTTGTATATGGGTATTGATCAAATTCAAACTATCCAGCTATATAAACCGTGCTTAAAATAAGTGTGTCAGAAATCAAGAACAAAAAAACAGTTCATATTAATACTTCTGTGTATATCTATAAAATTCAGTCAGATAGAACTTTCGTTGCTCCAATATATGGAGTTTGGTGATTGTTGCAGCGAGTTTCGATGGGCGGCTCTGAACTCACTTGCACCCATATGTATATTTTTTAAACCTTTTAATTATGCATTGCTTATGTCTTCTGTGACAGACCATAGTTCAATCAAAATGTAAACTGAAAGCCCTGCTATCATTTTTAGCCGCTGCATCACTCTACACATCCGAATGTAGTCTTTATGGGATAAAACAGTGGTTCAAGATTTGTTGATAAAACCTACAAGAAATGTTTGACTAATGCAAATAAGTAAAGCAAGAAGTATCACTTCAGGAATAGAAAGTAAAATCTCCGAGTAACATATGTGACAGTTTAGGTATTGACATACTTTCCTATTGTAACATGACCATATCGTATATGCATCCAGGGTGATAGTTTAAAGACTTTTGTTAAAGTTATTACAGAGATGCATAAGAATTCCGATAAGGAATCAAATTCTGTTGGTCAGCTTGAACAACTTGAAATATCTTGCCTTCTTCACAGATTTTAGGATCTACAACACTCAGCATGCTGCAAAATGTTTTGACTTTTGAAGGTGAAGTTAAATCGGTGCATACCTAATTTCTTTATCTTTTGTTGGCTCATTCTTAATTTGCACCCATCATTCAATCTGCCTCCAGATTTTCCATTATGTGCAATTTGGTATCATGTCTCGACCCATGTCCAGTATTCTGTGATCACTTATTTTTACCAGTACGTATCAAAGTCACACCCATCCGAGCTGTGCATGAAACACTTTCAAATTACTTGGTGCGTTATGCCATTTAGGACCGGGTTTGAACAAGATATCCGAATAAATAGTTATTTTTTATCCAGGGATTCATACCCAGGTCTCTACTAAATTTTTTGAGAAGCCTTACCATTAGGTTGATGCGAAAATTCTTATAGTAGTAGGAATCATGGGACCAAATGATGGTCAAATAGAATTACGGGATGCAAAGTGGGTTGAGTTTGTTGTAGAAAATCTCGTGACAAAATGCATTTTGTAGAGGAATTTATCTTTTTTGGAGGAATTTTATGGAACTGAGTATGGTGGTTATGTTAGAATAATAGCAAGGTTTTATAGGTTCATTACCCACGTTTACCAATACAAGTATACTACGCAAGTATTGGATATGTATTTAATTTGATTTTATTGTTATTTATATGTGATAAATAATTATTTTTTAGTGTACTGGAACTAAAACTTTTTGGGTTCAATCATATTTTGATTGATTAATGAAGGTTAGTGAATTTGAGAGTTGGCAAAACGTACAGGTCATAATGGTTTTGGTCACAACAGCATCTTGGCATGTTAAAATGGGTTTGATTTAGTTGATATTGAACCTTCATAGTATGATAAAAAAAATTCCACCCTCTGACTTTTAAGGGGTGTTTGGTGATGATTCTGAACAACAGTTTTAAAGGGAAGTTAGGGTCGTTTATTAGTGGTGTTTAGCATATAAACGACTATCCGTAAATGAAGAATCTACGAGTAGAGTCACAAAGAATGACTAGAAATGTAGAATCTACGAGTAGGGTATGCGGTGGTTTTAAATGTCCTGCTTCCTTCGATATATCCAATGCAGAGATTTATTGAATGTTTGGTTCACAAAACCAAAACATAGATTTTTTACTTTAATATCCTTAATTGAGGTGAATTCAATCTTAACTTTTGTTGTATAACCATGGATCAACTACACGATGATGATGAATCTGAAAACTTTTTTGATGCAGACGGTGAATGATCATACCTTGCTTATTTGCGGATGCAGACCTCGATGATATCAACATGGCTTTACACTTCATTAACAGGTGGGCTGGACCTTGGACAACTAATGGTTGTTGGCTTTAATGATGGCACTAGACCGAATATATCATTGATGTCGGAGAGGATATGCCTCTTACGTCTGTCACTTCATCGATGATGTTGCTGATATCAAATCATATTTTACTGGCTTTCTCATGGCAAAATGCAGGTTTGAATCACTTATATTGATATCTCTTAAAAACTTGAAATTGCAGAAATTTTCTTATTAAATGGGTAGAAATTTGTTTTCAATTCATTCAAACGTGAAAGTGAGTTATGATCAACAATTTAATTCGGATTTGATAGTGAAGCACAGTTTGAACTGAACTAAAATTAGGTTGAGATTTTAAGGGTGTCTTTTTCCCACTAACCACTGTTCTTCTGCACATCCAATCTGAGAATATGAGGAGACCGAAAGAGAACCATGTGGTTAGGGATATGACTAAGCTCTTACCCGATCAGATAAAGGATGGTTGATATGCTCATCATATGCATTACACCTAACTTATTTTATTTCTTATATACTTATTTCTTTTGTTTTTATTCATCACTCGAAGGTGCTTAGTCCTATTAAGCCCGTGATATTTTGAAATTCAGGAGCACGTTGTGTTAGTGTTCGGATACGGGTAAATTCTTTAAGGTTCGGATACGGGTACATTTTTTAAGATTATCCCACAAAGGCCTGATTTGTTTACCCATCAAACTACCTGGCTTCCGAATGTATAAATGCAGCTACAATGCTTTGTCTAACAGAAAAATAGGAACGCATCAAAGGAAAGGTAAATAATCGCTGAACACTTCAATTCACTTTTTTTTTGCGGACAGGGCAGGAGCAGTCGTTACAAGAATCGCTGGACATGGCCTAGAATGATGAATGGCATACCAAAATATTAATCAACCATTTGTTATGGTTTTTGTCATTTTTCCTTATATGGGCTTAGTTTGGATTTTTGATTTCAATTATGTAATGAGGTGTTAGGTATGTGGTTCTAAAAAATTAAGAGTAATACCTACATTGTTTAATGTAAGCTTTCTAATGTCAATATGATGAAGCGAATTCCCATGGTCCTTATACTTACTAGGTGAAAGTATTAACGAAATCAAACATGGAAGACGTCTGATTTAACTCTTTTGCTTCTTCTTTTTTATGAATTTAACTCTTTTCTCTGTCATTAGGCTAGAATGAACAAACTGATAACGATTAGAGTGGAGGAACTTCGGGCAAATGGATCACTTAAAACCTTGGATGGTTGGACTTCCACTGAATGCTTCAGGTCTTCTACCTACATTGGTAGAAATACTTACATGTGTTGGTGTAACTATCTTGCTAATCTAAGCTATTAGCTTCATATATTATTTCCCGAGCATAGCTATATTTTGTAACAAACTTCTTTAATTTCCCGATTAAGAAATAAATTTTTGTTTGCTGAGAAGAAGCTATCCAATTTGGCTGGTTATTATCATATGTCCAGTTTCTGTAAACATAAACTGTATTAACTTAATAGTTGATTCTAGTCTCGATGTACTCGTTAATGTTGAAGCAACAAGTCCACATCTTCATACTATTGGAAACTCATAATCTTTTCATTTGATTACTGATAATTATGCAATACCTATCAACACCAAATCCTATGAAGCTAATGAAAACCCAAAAAGAAAGTAGAGTTTTTCCTCAGGTTATGGTGCCTTATTAGTTCTTTGATTTATGTTTATGTTATAGCAGTCGTGTTTGTAGTAGGAAGAATGGTTAAATTAAAAGACAATGCATAAACGTAAAGGTTTTTGACCGTTTATATGTAAAAAACTACCTGATTCACACATTCAGAGAATTGAGTGGCTTGCATCAACGTGAATATCAACCACGTGTATTGATATAAGACTTTTTTTAAGCCATTTATATATATCACAAAAAGATATAACTTCTGAATTGAGATTTTTGTTTATAATTAGTGGCTTTCCTCACTTGCAGGTTAGCCATTGTTTTACAAGAAAGAAAAACAAAAAAGAATCAGGTCAAAGAAGATTTCTGAGTAATGTGAAATCATGAAGTGGGTGCTGAAGCGGCTGCAAAGGGCAGAGTATTGCCCAGGTTGGCATAAAATTTATTGTTTCTGCGAATTGGTAGTAATCTGAAACTTGCTCATATGTAGTGTGGATACTAACGTGGGTTTGGTAAGTTTTCCTCATTCTTTTCATTAGTCAACATGTCACATACACTGATATGAGTTACGTTAAAAGTATAAGTCATGTGTTATTGGTTTATTATCATGCCTCGAGTCATATGCCTTAAAGACGTTAAAAAAATGAACCAAATTTAAACCAAGTTGACCCATTAAATATAGTGCAGTCAGCTTACATCCTTTCGTATCCACATCGTGTTACTTTTGTTCCTCCAATGCTCCGTTATTGAAACACAACCTTAGTAAAAGACTCAGATCTCCTCGAGAATATATAAGGAAATTGACAACGTTATTGTAGAACGACCCTAATAAACAGTTCATTGCAAATTCCAGCAAAAGAGGAATTGCTTAATCTTTTGTTAAATAAATGCAGACTTCTTAAAATCCCAGGGGCATTAAAGAAATTGAATAAAACAGATGTGGAGCTGAAGACAGGAAGTTGAGGTTAACGTTGGTGCAACGACCATATTGTAGAGGAAACAAGACTTGGATGTGACCCAAACCGAGGCATCTAAGGCACTGAAAAATCAAGTGAAGAAAGCGTTTGTGACATATCAATAACAACATCCCCGGTTTTTATTATGGTCGAGATTCGAGAAGCTGTATACCGGTAAGTAACTTCATTTCTAAATCCCTATAATTTGTTACTTCTATACGAGTATGCATATAATAGAGGTAATGAATGACTTTTAACATCTATAGAGACCCGCCGGTGACGAAATTGATTCTAAGTAAATATTTTCAACAGGCTTTTAGATAAAGTTACTGAATTTAGACAAATTATGGGTGGTAAATCAGCGGCTGATATATATATATGAGTTTAGTTCTTGAGGTTTTGATGTTATATTTGCAGAATTACTAAGATGCGGAGAAAGTTGTAGGCTTAGATGGATTAATATCTTAGAATATTAAAAGAGGTTCATACAATTGGATGCAGCCTTAGTCTCGAACAGACTCTACTACAATCTCATGTTTTTCTACATTTTCTATGTATTTATTATAGGATAAGCATCATGTAATTGATAGTTTTCTTTTCAATCAACATTTAACATTTGCTTCAATTTATCTAACATCACAGACGGATTAAAAAATTTGTGTGCATTTATTATTACAACCTTTTAATATAGATGTACAAGTACGTAATAAATAAATTTGAAGATCTGTGTTTGTATAGTTATAGCCAAAAAACACACAGGCATCACCAAAGTTATAGATAGCGTGAGACGTGGCGAGGTGGCATCGTCAAGGTTTAAACTTTTATGCAAAACTAGACAATACATGATTTTATAACGTGTGATTTAAAGCGGTAATTCATATTTAAAGATTAATTTTATTTTTTTTCACTTTATTATCATGACTTATAAAAATTAATAAATCAAGGCAAAAATTAAAAATATTAATAAACAGAAGTAAAAGTCATAAATATTAGAAAATCCTTCAAGTTTTGTAATGTGGACGTCGAGCTGCACGCTTTAGCGCCACCTTGGCGACAAAAACCGTGCCCTTTAAAACCATTGGTACTACTATGGCAAGTTGTAATCCGTATTTACACATCTTTCTAAGAATTTTCCGTATGTTTTCTATGTCACAAATTTGAGCCACGAGCGTTTCATTGTGATACATGTGTGTGTAGCAATAATTGATGTAACACCTATTAGGCAACTGTTGGGGATCTAAACTTGTTAGATTCCCTGATCACTGATTTAAACATAATTAGGCTGTTAGATAGTCCCTTGCCTGTGCCTAGGAGGCAGGCAAGTTTCGCAAGACTCACAGAGATCCAAGTCTCTATGAGCAACCTCAGAGGAGTCTATGTCAGAGACATTGTCAGGGAAGTCGAAGAATTACCTGAAGACATACTCATTGGCTGTGATGGATAACAACCAAGATGTATCAGGGACTCTGAGGGGTTGAGAGTTAACAGAGGTGGCAATACCCTGATAACTCTCAGCATACTTTGGACATGCCATTTGTGTGTTCGAGACTATGAAGAAAAAGGAAACTGTTTTGACAACTGTTTCCTTAAAGCATAATGGAAGACTACCAAGAATAGAAGGACATCATGTGACTGATGTGGGAACTTGTAAAAGCTTGTGTAGTCGCCATCAAGTACTGTTTAAGTCAAACTCGTAACACTATAAATAGGATGTGTATCCATGCATTAATGTTTAACACTTTGAGATATTAAGAACATTATTGCATATAACTTAGTGAATCAAACAGCTACGACTGTATTCATAAGTTAGGGTTTATTGTTGTTCAAAGTGTGCACAACACATTGTCATCAAACTATGTTATCCATAACACTTGTAATTCTTTATTATACAATAATAAGATTACGTTTGAAAAGTAATACCTTGTGTTGATTAAGTTAAGATTAGGGTTTCTTGCATTGATTAGGGACTTTCAATTGGTATCAAAGCGGTGTTTGATATTAAAACCTTCAAGAAACATCGTTCTCAGTTTTATAATCAAGATCCACCATGCCGGAAACTTCTAACCCACCACAATCACCTTCCACAAACCCATCTTCACCAAGACTTAACCCTCCTGCCAATGACGATGATCTACCCCAACTTCTTGACTCAAGAGGTGGATCACACGTCACAAGTGTACTAGTCTTTGATGAAGAAGATTTTGCCAGTTGGAAGAGTCAATTTCTTGTATATCTTGATGGACTTGAACCTTTTCTTTTAGAAATTTTAGAAAATGGTCCATATATTCCCATGGCGCTTACATCCACTGAAGAAAACCCTCTTCCCAAACCTCTCAAACAATGGAATCCAGCTGATAGGAAATTGGCAAACCAAGATAAACGTCTCAAAAGCATCATAATTTCCTGCCTTCCCAAGCATATCATGAAGTCTGTCATTCAGTGTCCCACAGCTAAATAAATGTGGACAGACCTCATTCTTGGCCATGAAGGACCCTCTGAAACAAGAGAGACAAAGATTCAGGCACTCAGACTTCAGTTTAATGCCTTTAAGTCACTTGAAGGTGAAAAGGTTCAGCAAACCTATACTAGACTGAATATTCTTCTAAATGACCTAGCTATGAATGATGTCACTATTGGTCAAGCTGAGATCAATGCTACTTTTGTCAACAGCCTTCCAAGAAAGTGGCTGAGCATGAATCAGACTCAGAGAGCTAACAACTCAATCAAAAATGATACCCTTGCTCAGCTCTATGGTAAGTACAATTATGAAGAAGGGCTGATCGATACTATCTACAAATCAGAGACTGAAAGATTTGTAGTCCAAGGAGCATCTTCCAAAGCATTGATCTCTGCAACACATCCTCATGACAGCGATTCTGATGTTGAAGAAGATACCCGTAGCAGCCAAGTGTTTTTGACAGACCTCAATGCAGAGTTCCATGAAAGAGCCTTGCTAGCCAACCAAAGAAGATACTTCAAAAGATCAGGAAGAGTAGGATCAGCTAGTAAACCAACTGACAGGTCAAAAGAAACTTGTTTTGCCTGTGGAAAGCTTGGACATTATCAAAAAGACTGTCCTTCCACCAAGACATCCTCACCCTCTTATCCATCATCTTCATCCAAACCCTACAAGTTCAAACAACATAACAACTCATCTCAATCCAATTCTTCAGACACTGAGAAGAAAGATTACAAAAATAAGTACAAGGCACTTAAAGCTGAGTTAGAACAAATGAACTTGAAGATTGAAGCTCTGTCCAAAAAGAAGGGTGGTGAGAAAAAGACAGAGAAAGGGTTGGTTGCTGAAACTTATGATTGGAATGATGAGCCACTGACTTTAGATGAAAAAGACACCACCAGAGTCAGGGCTTTTATGGCGATAGCTGAGGATGAACCAGCTGTTGGAAAAGGTGATGCAAGATCAGGACAATGGGTTGACATCACAATGAAAAAGGTACACAGGCTTTTATCCATGTCTGATAGTGATGAACGTAAGCATGTCCTTGATTACACCATTGTTGATTTACACTTTGTTGAGGAACAAAGAAAGAACCTACTTGATAAGTTTCACTCTGTTAAATCTGAAATGATAAATGCTAAGGCTGAATGTGAAACTCTCAGGCGGGTTAATTTAGAGAAAATATCCCTGCAAAATGAAGTAGCTAGATTAACCTTGAAAAACATTGCTTTAAATGATCAAGTCTCTGAATTGAACAAGATTATTGAAAAATGGCTGTGTGCTAGGTTTACTATTGATGAATTGCTTAGGGATGAAGTGCCTGCTGACTTAAAAAGGGATATATCTGCTAAGAAAAATAAGCTGAGAATTCTCACCAAACCCAAAGACATTGTCTTTAAATCTACAGAGACTATTCATATGTCAGATACCACTTTGACAAATGACACTGTCTCTGAAGATGTGGCTGAGCTACCACCCTTGCCCAAACTCTCTGGAGTTGAACCCAACAGTTCTTCTAGATCTGCTAAGGATGAACTTAGGATAAATATTGAGAATCCTCCAGCTAAAGTTTTTCATGTTCCTGCTAAACAAACTGGCAAACAAGTAGCTTTTAAGCCTGTTACTACTAAAGCTGTGAATAAGGTTGAACCTACCACTGAAGATCGCCTGTTGTCTCTTATGAAAGAAGTAGAACTCTTGAAACAACACATTAAGCCTTCCGCTGAATGCTCTACTTCTCATGAACCTAAGTCAGTCCTAGGTGAACCCAAAGGGGAAAGGTTAATCAAACCTTATTGCAATATATGTAAAAATTCTCACCATTCGACCTTAGATCATGACAGACACATGGCAGCTAAAAGAGCTCAGACACCCTCTAGGGACAGACCACAGAGTTCCAAAAGACAACAGGGAAATTAAAAACCTTATCCTCCCTGTAAATTCTGTGGGTTCACAGACCATCACTCAGAAGAGTGTGGTGACTTCCCTGGGTGTGATATCTGTGGGAGTTATAACCATGAAACTATGAACTGTCCATCCCAACGCCAAAAGTTTTTCAGGAACACAAGAGTTGCTAATAAGCAATTCAGGGAACCCACTGGAAAGTGGGTTCACCATATGAACTAATCTGTTTCTATGTATCTGTGCAGAAATATCTCAAGGAATCGGTATGGTATTTAGATAGTGGTTGTTCTAGACACATGACAGGGATTCAACAATACCTGCACAGATACTCAAAGGAGCCAGGTCCTAAAGTGGTGTTTGGAGATAACTCTTCAGGTGACACAGAAGGATATGGCTCAGTGAACTGCAATAGGATTACATTTACCAGGGTTGCATATGTGAATGGTCTTAAACACAATCTTATTAGCATCAGCCAATTGTGTGATGCTGACTATAAGGTTTTGTTTACTAAGACTCAGGGAACCATATTCAATAAAAACAATGATGTTGTGCTGATTGCACCTAGAAGGAGAGATGTTTATGTCATCAACATGGCTGTGTGCTCTGAAGACAGCTCAAATTGTTTTCTTGCCAAAGCCTCTGAAAGTGTCAATTGGCTGTGGCACAAAAGACTGTCTCATCTCAACTTCAAGAACATCAATAAGATAGCCACTCAAAACTTGGTTGCTGGTCTACCTTCAGTAATGTTTTCCAAAGACAAAACTTGTTCTGCCTGTGTCAAAGGAAAGCATCACAGGTCTTTATTCAAGACTAGGCAATCATTCTCTATTGACAAGTGCTTACATCTCCTTCACATGGATTTGTTTGGGCCTGTCAAACCTCAAACCATTAATCACAACAAGTACACCTTGGTCATAGTTGATGAATTTTCAAGATACACATGGGTGTTCTTCCTCAGAAGGAAAAGTGATGCAGCTGAAACATCATGTCCTTCATCAGACAGGTTGAAAATATGAATGATGTTAGAGTCAAAGCTCTAAGAAGTGATAATGGTACTGAATTCAAGAATCATCAACTTGAATCTTTTTGTGATGAAAAAGGGATTTCTCAGAATTTCTCTTCAGCTGGCACCCCTGAACAAAATGGTGTGGCTGAAAGAAGAAACAGGACTTTGATTGAAGCAGCAAGAACTATGTTAAATGGTGCAGCCTTACCAAAGTAATTTTGGGGAGAAGCTGTTCACACTGCCCGCTACACTCAAAACAGATCAATCATTATCAAAAGACATGGTAAAACCTCCTATGAAGTCTTCAGAAAAAGATCTCCAGACGTCAGCTATTTTCATGTGTTTGGGTGTCCTGTGTTTATTTATAACTACAGGGATAAACTTGGAAAGTTTGATGAAAAAGCTGATGATGGTTTCTTTTTGGGATACTCTCCAACAGCCAAAGCCTTCAGAGTATTCAACATCAGAAGACAAGAAGTAGAAGAAACATTCCACGTTAGATTCAATGAAGATGATGAAGTCATACAGAGAACAGGAACAGAGGGTGATGAAATAGATTTTAATGAAAATATTTCTTTCCCAAGTGATGAGTTCACAGAACCCAGACCTACCAGTCATCATCACTCCAACACTCTCACTCCTTATGTCCCTGCCTTTGACCCTCTGTCTACTCACAACTTAGAAGTTCCTACCTCTCAGGAACTTGATGAAGAAGAACCTCAAATTTCTGATGGTCCTTCTCATGATATTGATGACTCACCAATTCTTCAACTCCCTGAAGATTCTCCTGCTGATAATGAAATAGCTTCCCTTAATATGGCTGAAGAAGACTCTGACACTAAAGTAGTCTTTGAAGAAAGCCCTCCTAGTCAGCAGGATGAGACTCAAATTATACCAGCTGTGCCCTTAAGTACTCCTATCCTTGAATCCCCAGCTCCTCAAAATAAGTGGTCAAGAGATCAACACATTCTTCTTGTCAATATTATTGGGGAACCAAATGCAGGGGTCACAACCAGACAGCGAATCCAAGACTCAGAGTCAGCCTCAGCCAATGAATGTCTCTTTGCTGAATTTCTCTCACAAATTGAACCTAAAAGAGTAGCTGAGGCTCTGGTAGAAGAAGGATGGGTAGCTGTCATGCAAGAAGAAATCAATCAGTTCAAAAGGAACAAAGTATGGACACTAGTGTCAGCTCCACCTGGAAAGAATATCACAGGCACTAGATGGATCTATAGAAATAAGATGGATGAGATTGGGAACATCATCAGGAACAAGGCCAGACTGGTAGCACAGGGGTTCTCTCAGACTGAAGGAATTGATTATGATGAAACTTTTGCACCTGTTGCTAGACTGGAAGCCATCAGAATCTTCCTTGCTTATGCTGCCTATATGAACATCACTGTGTATCAGATGGATGTTAAGAGTGCTTTCCTCAATGGTGACTTGGCTGAGGAAGTGTATGTTGCACAACCTGAAGGATTTGAGAACAGCGAGTTTCCCAACCATGTGTACAGACTTCACAAGGCAATGTATGGTCTGAAACAAGCTCCAAGAGCATGGTATGAAACTCTTTCAAATTTCTTAACTGAAAATAAAATTGTCAGGGGTTCTATTGATAAAACACTCTTTACCTTCAAGGACAAGAGTGATTTCATCATTGTGCAGATTTATGTGGATGATATCATCTTTGGGTCAACAAATGTCAATCTTAGTAAACGTTTTGCTAAATTAATGACCAAGAAATATGAGATGAGTATGATGGGTGAATTAACTTACTTTTTGGGCTTTCAAATTAAACAATGTCCTAAGGGAATTTCAATTTGTCAAGAAAAGTATGTTAAGGATTTACTTAAAAAATATGACTTAGCTGATTGTGCATCAGTGAAATGCCCCATGCTTCCACCCAACAACTTGGGCCCTGATGAGTCAGGGGTCTCTGTCAATGAGACTTTATATAGAGGCATGATTGGGTCACTCATGTATCTAACAGCTAGTCGTCCAGATATCCAATTCTCCACATGTCTCTGTGCAAGGTACCAAGCTAACCCAAAAGAATCCCATCTAGTGGTTGTTAAGAGAATTTTTAGGTATCTCAAAGGAACACCATCTCTAGGTCTATGGTATCCAAAGGAATCAGGCTTTGATCTCAAGGCCTATTCAGATTCAGATTATGCTGGATGCTGTATTGACAGGAAAAGCACTTCAGGCAACTGTCAAATCCTAGGAGGAAAATTGGTTGGATGGAGTGCTAAGAAGCAAAACTCTGTGGCTATGTCTTCAGCTGAAGCAGAATATATCGCTGCAGCCAGCTGTTGTGCTCAGGTGCTCTGGATGAAAAGTCAATTGGCTGACTATGAAATTTTGTATGACAAAGTGCCAATCTTTTGTGACAACACCAGCGCCATTGCCATATCCAACAACCATGTTCTTCACTCTCGTACCAAACACATTGATATCAGGTATCATTTTATCAGGGATCATATAATGAAGGGAGATATTGAGCTGCATTTTGTTCCCACAGAGCTGCAACTAGCTGATATCTTTACAAAGCCTTTGGCTGAACCTTCGTTCAACAGGCTAGTTGCTGAGCTAGGGATGCTCAATATCTCAAAGCCTGTGGCTTGATATTAAATGTGTTCATTAAATGATTGATTCTATATTAAATGTTTTTCACATGAAACTAGGTAGTTATTTTCCAAGTAAATGCAAAAAACATTCTCAAATATTTAATCATTTATTTTTCAGATAACGAGGAGACAAACTTTTTGAAAGGTCAAGGGGACCCACTTGAGCAGTCATTTTCGCACCTTACATTTAATACGGTTGAATAACTGTTCACTTAGTTTGAATATATATTGTCTCCTTTCTCTTCTCACCCACCACCATTCTAAAATCTACTTCTCTCTCTAAGTTCTTATCTCTCTTAACCATCCGCCATTTTCTTTCACCTTCAACCTCAAATCCATGGCGTTTTCAGTTCCCAAAGCTTCAAATGTTAACTTCGAGATCAACGAGAGCATCCTCGCCTCCAACAACGCCATTGGATGGATTAAGGCACCAAACAGCACCTATTCAGATCTGGTAAATTTCATGCAGAATTGTGACCTAAATGAAGCCTTCACCAAATCCCCATCCACCTTTTACCAAGAATACCTTAGGGAATTCTGGCATTCTGCTGAAGTGGTAGAAGACACCATAACATTTAGCCTTTCATGCAATGAACACCCTTTTGCCTTCTCCCTTAAAGACTTTTCAAGTGTGGCCGGATTGAAGCATGGAGATGAATGCCTGAACGTAGTTAACAAAAAGGCCGTCAAGGAAGCCCTGGCCACACTCAACCCTTGCCATGATGTTAACCCTGCACTTACACCAGCTGAGGTCCTCGCCAAATCTCCTCTGAAGATTAAGTATTTCACTCCCATGTGGCGTGTCCTCTTCACCCACATTGTTAAATCCCTGGGAGGAATGCAGGGATCACAGGATCAGATATCTTTCACCATCAGGCTATTGCTTATGGATTAATCTGGGGAGCTGATGTTGACGTTGGAAGCATTCTCTTCTCCAATCTTGTAGAACAACTGAAGGGAAGGAATCAGGTCAGAGAAAAGAATATCTGTTATGTGCGCTTCCTGTCTCTGATCTTTGAAAGCCTGCTGGGAGATAACTACCACAACAAGGCCTTGACTGCTCTTAAGCCCTATCGCATCACAGGCGCCATCTACAAAGAAATAGGAGCTGAAGATGTTCCTGTCACCGCCCATATGCTGAATGTGGCCAACCAAGTACCAAACGCTGAGAAGCCCTTGCTCCCTTCCTCTGAGAAGGTGAATACTTCTAGTGTTGCTGGCAAGTCTATGTCTTTGACCTCTGGGCAGCACACTACTAAGTCCAAGGCTTCATCTGGCCAATAGCCTAAGAAGAAGAAAATCCCCTCTTCTTCCCACTCCAAAGCTTTTACTAAGGCCAAGGGAAAGAAGACTGACACCTCCTCTGGTCCAGATACTCTTGTGGATTCAGATTCTTTGGCTGACAAACAACAGGCGTCTAGTGTCTCAAAGTCAGCTGAGACGACAGGAAACCAGCCTGATCAAGCTGATATCTCACAGGTAATCAGTGTACATTTTTAGAGGTTCACAAGCAGCCACTCTCATTTGTCTGTAGGAGAGAGTGGTGAAGTTAGGTTAATCCTCGACCCATAGAAGTCTGTCAATACACTTAGAATCCTTTAAGACTTCTGTACACCCTGTCTTTGCACCAGGGAATGATTCATTTGTGTTTATAAAGCACCCCGATGACCCTGCACCCTCTAGACAGTATTCAGGCTAACAACAACATGAATACACTAATGTCTCAACCTTGATCAGCTGTACTTCACACAGCCTCTTGGTTCCCTCCTTAAAAGAGTCCCAAAGGATTTATCCTTTTAGGGGGAGCTGAATCATCACCCTCAGCTTTCCTAGGGGCAGCGTAACAGGCGACCTACAACCACATATGTTTCACTCTTAAAAGAGTCCCAAAGGTTTTAACCTTTTGGGGGGGCTGAATAATCACACTCAGCTTTCCTAGGGGCAGCGACTGGCGATCCATAAACAACATATGTTTCACAATCAAAAGAGTCCCAAAGGTTTTTACCTTTTGGAGGGGCTGAATAATCACACTCAGCTTTCCTAGGGGTAGCGAATGGCGATCATTAACCTTATTTTTCACACTTAAAAGAATCCCAAGGATTTATCCTTTCGAGTGGCTGAGTAATCACCCTCAGCCTCTCTGGGACAACGAAATGACGACCATTCCCCTTATATTTTTCCCTGTTACTAATTACAACAAATTTGCAGGCTGAAATTGTACAGCCAGTCATCGAGTCTCAGGTACAACAAGAAAAGGAGGCTGATACAATGACTCAAGACAAACCAAATGATGAAGAGCCTGTGTTTAATGCTGATGAAGAAATGCTCTCATTAGAAGATTATGTCTCTGATATTGAGTCCATGCCTGAGGATGAATTCCCTGAAGGAATGTTCGATGAAGAGGATGAAGAAGATGAGGAAGACCAGCTGTCTGTCTCTCCTCCTAAAGAAATAGCTGTGTCTACACCAACTGGTGACAAGACTTCTCCTCCCAAGGATGCTGTTGATACTCCAAACTCTGCTACCTCAGCAACAACAGTATTCCAAAGACCACCTTATGATCCAACAGCAGAATTTCTCTTGTTTGATCATCCTGCCCAGACCAACTTTGACTTAATACCAAGGGGGGATGACTATGCTCAGCAAAGCCTCAATATCAAGAATCTTCAACCTGTCCATCATCAATCAGATATTGAGCGCTTATCAAGAAAGCTGGATGTGATCAAGTCTGAGATGCACAACTTTACTGTAACATTTCCAGGCATCATCAAAAAGGCTGTGGCTGAGGATGTCACTGAGCCAATTCAGGATGGTGCAAGAAGAGGTGTAGCCCAAGGACTCAGTCATCTTTCAACGAGAATAAAGGATGCCATTGACTCAGCAGTCCCTGCCATGTTCCATGAACATGAACTCACCATGCACAGGCAATTTAATGCTGTTCGCACCAGGCAATACCGCCATGCTAACTTTATTGTCAGGCGTGTTCAGGCAAATACTAATGCAAATGCCAACCTCCTGCTGAAGATTGCCAGGGGAAAAAGACAACGTGCTATGGCTGCCTCTGTGGAACAGATTGCAAGGCGTTTTCAAGCACGTTCATCCAAACATCTGCGAAGTAAGGATAAACGTGAGGGGGAGAAGACTACAACACTCAGCCTTGCATCTGCTGAACAAGGCTCATCATCAGCTAACCCCACCATCACACCTGTTCCTCTCCAAGTCATCACACCTACTATAATACCTGATGATGAGGATAATACTCAGGGGGAGCAATAAACTCAAGATGGAGCTGACTCATCAAAGTCTCTGGTTTTGGTTAACACCAGCAAGCCTGAGGATGATGATGAGCCAGCTGCCAAGAAATTAAAATTCACTGTTAGCTCTCTCCCCAAAGCTATTCAAACTCAGGCTCAGACATCGTTTATCAAAAGAGCTGATGTTTTGAAAAACATAAGTGTGGAGTCCTCTGTCTTGAAGAAAGGAAAGGAGATAGTTTTGGTTGACACAGATACCAAACTTAAGAAGATAGCTGCGGTGCTAGAGACAGGAGGATCCACCACAGACCTTTCCCAATTCTCAACCTTTACACCTTCCGATGAGATTCCTTTGACCCCTGAAGAAATAGAGCAACAGGCTGAAGAATTCAAAAGATTAAATGAACTCAAGACAGCCAAAGAATTAAATGAAGCTACTCTGAGGAAGATGACACCACCTGAAAGGGAAAAACAAAAACAAAGGTTGAGGGAAATGGAAGCAAAACGCGCTGAGGCTTTAAGGAAAGTCAAAGCTGACTATGATGCCTGCGTGAACAACAGATATGCTTCTGGCAAGATAACCAAGTTCAAATACACCATTCATAAATCCACAAACACCCCACAGATGATCTTATGGAGGGAAAACCAACAGAGAAATATGGATGTGTTTGACAACTTCAGGTTAAAGACACTTGGGTTATCAGAATGGTTCGAACTCGAAGCCTTAGCTGCCAAAAAGTCTGGACATGCTAATTTCCTTCTGCTTAAAACTCTTAAGGCCAAGTTTAACTGGATCAAGGAAACAACAGCCAAACTTAAGATTGATCCCCCACCACAGCTTTTTGAACAAGAACCCCCAAAGACAGGCAACAAAAGGAGAAGGATTTCACAAATTGTTAATGAAACTTTTGTTACTGAAGATGTTCAAGTGGATGGCATGCACAGGGATTTGATCCTTCCAAATGGTATTATTGGCCCTGTTGATGGTCAGACATACACAGAGCCTGAAAGAGGAATGACATTCATGAACAAGGCTTGCCAGTATGCTTTTCAAAGGGAAGATGAGCTGTGCTTAGCTTCAACTATTCAGCTACTCTGTCACAAGAAGTGTCTCAAGATCAACACAGAGTATTCCAAGAAGTTTGCAAAGACTTTGCAGGATGAAATTGATAACAGATTAGACTTGGCTGAAGCTGAAGAAAGAATTAAAAATGATGACTATTGAAGATGTTCACAACCCTTTTTACCTTCATCTTTTATTTTGCTTATGTAATGCACTTGTAATTTTCTTTAAGTTTTAATAAAATCATGAGGTATGTTTGTTTAGATCTGTTATGTGTAAGAAGAAGCTGTTAAACTCACTTACCTTAACTTAGTTAGATCTAGCATTATTTATGTTTAAATAGGGGGAGATTGTTGGGGATCTAAACTTGTTAGATTCCCTGATCATTGATTTAAACATAATTAGGCTGTTAGATAGTCCCTTGCCTGTGCCTAGGAGGCAGGCAAGTTTCACAAGACTCACAGAGATCCAAGTCTCTGTGAGCAACCTCAGAGGAGTCCATGTCAGAGACATTGTCAGGGAAGTCGAAGAATTACCTGAAGACATACTCATTGGTTGTGATGGATAACAGCCAAGATGTATCAGGGACTCTGAGGGGTTGAGAGTTAACAGGGGTGGCAATACCCTGATAACTCTCAGCACACTTTGGACATGCCATTTGTGTGTTCGAGACTATGAAGAAAAAGGAAACTGTTTTGACAACTGTTTCCTTAAAGCATAATGGAAGACTACCAAGAATAGAAGGACATCATGTGACTGATGTGGGAACTTGTAAAAGCTTGTGTAGTCGCCATCAAGTACTGTTTAAGTCAAACTCGTAACACTATAAATAGGATGTGTATCCATGCATTAATGTTTAACACTTTGAGATATTAAGAACATTATTGCATATAACTTAGTGAATCAAACAGCTACGACTGTATTCATAAGTTAGGGTTTATTGTTGTTCAAAGTGTGCACAACACATTGTCATCAAACTGTGTTATCCATAACACTTGTAATTCTTTATTATACAATAATAAGATTATGTTTGAAAAGTAATACCTTTTGTTGATTAAGTTAAGATTAGGGTTTCTTGCATTGATTAGGGACTTTCAGCAACTTTTTTAATAACCTTAAACATCAAACACTCGATTATCAATAAATATTTTTAACAATGCGTATGGTTCATAAAAGGTCAAACCCTCGTCGAAAGCATTAGAACAACTATATGTCGGGTCCTAAAAAATAAGAATAAAAAAGTATAATCAAAATTTTTTCTTTACACAAACATCGTCATGAATCATTCCAACAAAAAACAACCCACAAAATAACTACAAAAACATAAACAACAAATATAAGTTAAACACAACCACAAAAGCATCTGACACTAACATAATAAAAGAATAAAATATACCCCATACTATCACACTAATATACTAAAACAATGAATAACTTATACGATACTTAAAAATATAATTATATAAAAAGTTAAACAACAATCAATAGTGATACCCGTCAACCGAACGTTAGAGAAAAATATTTACCAATGCAAAGAAAGTTAAACGAGAATTAAAAGTCATACCCGTCCAGCGGACGGGTTTTACCACTAGTATATATATATATATATATATATATATATATATATATATATATATATATATATATATATATATATATATATATATATATATATATATATATATATATATATATATATATATATATATATATATATATATATATATATATATATATATATATATATATATATATATATATATATAGAGAGAGAGAGAGAGAGAGAGAGAGAGAGAGAGAGATTCAATAAGAAGTCAAAAATAAAATGAAAAGAATAAGAAGGTATTTTTAGGCATATATTTAAAATAAGGATAAGAAATTTAAGAAAGATGTATCTGACTTTGTAGTTTATAAATGCATCTGAAATGTGTGGTTGAAATGTATGGTTGTGATTTATTCTTATCATTCTCATCCTTTTATTTTAGTTAATCTTCTTATTAAATCATAAATCTATATTTAGAACATAATTAGTAAATTGTAAAAGAAAACTGAATTTACTATTTACTTATACTAAACATTTGACCAAAATATCTCATCCTGCATGGTGTTCACCTATATAGACAGTACAATCTAACGTCTCAAATCTCAATTACCACACTACTAAAATACATTGTTTTAAAATCCGATTTTACTTAACCAATTAAACCGGTTGAAACATGACTCGATTGGGTGACCGAACTATAGTTTTGATCGATAAATCGGTTAAACCGTTATCAAATAACTCGATTAAGTTAATTAAAAAATTAATTTTTAAAACATTGTTAATATGCCACCCAACTTTCTAATAACATTAAAATGGATAAAAAGAAAGGTTTATTAAAAAAAAGAATAAAAAGAAAAGAAAAAAGTATTTTACTGTAGCAGGATATTGTATTGTATAAACTATAAAGCAACCTCTGGTCCCTTTAACACAAAGCAATTATCAACCATAGGAAAAAAAACAGATGAGTATTTTCAGATCATCAATGAAAAAACTGGCTAGGATAGCGTTTCTAATTCTTGTCTTGCAAAATAGCGTTGTGGTTCGGCCAGAAGACCACATGGATGATATGCGGACTGCAGATACTAATGAGGGCTCATCGAACAATGTGGCTCTATTCCCGAATAGGAAGATAACAGATTACTCGAACTCCCTCAACGCCATTTCCATGGTTCTAGACACTGAAAGCACATGTTTGTTAACTTTGCTGCCCTATCTTTAACTTGTTGGTTTGGACCGAATTATTTTAGATATATTAAATAAATAAGTGGACAATAACTTTATACCGATAGGTAATATTACATTAGTTGTCGGGGGAGATACCGTCCCCTGCCCCTTAATGGTTCCGCGCCACTGTCGTAGTTATAATTTTAAGTTTGAGATTAAAAGGAGATCATATCACACAACTGAAGAGAAAGACAGAGGGATGGATACTCCACAAAAAGATTTTAACACTCTGTTCCCGAGTTTTATTTTGGAGTGAAAGAGAAAGTTTTGGGAAGGTGACAATAAAAAACTGTGTTCCTAAGATTTTTTTAGGAGAGAAGAGGAAAGTAAAGGAGAGTAAATTACTCCATAATTGCACTCCTAATTTACTTCCCAATATAGGATGATTTGGAAAGAAATTGAGATGAAGGGTGCTTTCTTTTACTTAATTAGTTAGAATTGTTTGTTTTTCACACTTCTTTTCAACTTGAGAACACAAAAAGGTTATGTCATCTTTCACACTTCTTTCCAACTCCGGAACACAGAAGTTTTTATCATTTCCTCTTCACTCCACTCGCTTTCTTCTCATATACTTCCTCTTCTTTTCTCATTAAACTCGGGAACAGAGTGTAAGTAAATTACTCTTAATTCATCCTAATAAATTCAATTTCTTTTCTGTTTCCATTCATCAAATCATTGTTTGATAAACTTTTGATTTTTTATAGAAATACATTTTTACTAATCAGTAATTTTTCTATCGGTATGCAAAAGTTTACATTTATTACTCCTCAAGTCAAAATGGTACAAGAACTACATCGTGTTGACCTTTGTTGGGGTGAGCAATGACATAGAGAACTTAGGCTGGGCGCAAAGGCGATACGACTTTTCGGTCGCGACCGAGATTGCAGTCGGTCGCCCCGTTGTGGCGACCGAATCGGGTCATTCGGTCGAAGCAAAACGACCCCCAGAACCATCGATTGTGAAAAAGGAGAAGTATGTTTGTGTTGTGTTTTTTTTAGGTTATAATTATAAAAAAATTTAAAATTTAAACCCTATTCCGTTACTCGTTGTCAGAAAGTCACCGCTAAATCATACTTTATTTTATTTTCGTCTTAATTATTTAAATTTGTAAATTAAAAACGTAAATAAAAACGTAAACGTAAACAATTTTAATTCGAGAATTAAAACATTTATTCTATACGTAAAACTTTAAAATATTGGAATTCAAATACAATACGAAAGAAAATATACTACTAGACAGATAAAATAAAAATACATAATATGACTAGTTAATTCCCGAATCCGAATCCGATAACTGGCCAGGTAAGTCTCAACCGATTGTCTCTTGGTAATCTTCTTCGGCCCTAATTTCCGTCTCCAGCTCCCTTTGTGCCATTTCTTCTTCTTTTTGTGTTTCTCTCAATACTTTTTGATTTAGGAATAGTTGATACACCTTATTGTCAGTAAGTAAGCCATTTGAGTCGTTTATAATTGGATAGGGTGGATCAGAGAAACATTTCAGCGTCGGTGTTTTTGTGATGAAGAACCGATATGAGTTGTTTCAGTTTGTGATGAAGAACCGATATTAGTTTAGGATGAATAACCCAAGTTATTCAGCTATTCAGTGTTTTTTTTTAATTCGAGCCTCCAATTTTGTCGAATTTCTAAACAAAGATTTTCGCATGTTGAAATTGTTATCAGATTCATTACTTAGAAACATGTCGATTAAATGACGTTTCACTGGGAAAATATCACGTCAGTTCTCACATGTTGTACGCAGTCTCGTTTTATCTTTGTACGCGGCATCGGAATCAAAGGCTAACATCGTAAGCGCACTCTAGCGACGTCGTTGGTTGAATTATTTGATTCTGAAGCATAGCTTTAATGTCGTCAACGGTGTGTGGAAAAGAGCATGCCATTTTGATTTCTGAAATTGTGTGTGAAAATACAGACAGTTGTGTGGAAAAATACTGAAAGTTGTGTGTAAAAAATATGTGTGTGAAAATGTGGTATTTATAAAGAAGAAAAATGATTTGAATAAAAAATAAAAAAAATTGAACTAGGTCGTCTTGTTGGGGCAAATAGGTCGCACTAGGTCGCTGGAGAAAGAAAGCCGACGTGATAGAAAATCAGGGTCGTTAGAGGTCGCTGTTGTGTCCAGCCTTAGTCCCTTGTTCTATAATTATACTCCATTAATAAAAAATATGCAGGTTATTAAAACATTACTTCTTCTAGTTTTATTTCTCTTATTTTTTACGCTATAAAATTTTACAATTAATAATTAATTTACAACTTTTTGTTATTCGTAATAATACTTTCAACTAAAAGTGATATGGTAAACTTAATCTACTTTTCTTATTTATTTTTGGAAATAGACTATTAATTTGGAACGTCCGAAAATAGTATACTCGACTATAATTTTAAGACGAAAGGAGTATTATTTTTCAGAATTAGGTATGGCGGTTGTTGTTCATTTTTATGTTTTTTAATATATAATTGAAGCTTTATTAACATCCTAACAATTATATAAAACCCTAAACGAGATCAAAGCACACATAAAGCGGAAGTGATTTAACAAGATCATAATTAACACAATTATAATTAATCGAATTAGGGTTAATACATTTACGCTAAAGCAAATCCACAAGATGAAGAACGAATCACCAATTAGGGTTTATAACGAACACCACTAAGATATAGTCTAAAGTAAGACTATATTACGATCTTGTACATACGTAATACAACGAGCTAACCGTGATTCTAGCACGTGTAGACCGAGCTTTAACGCTTGTGGGAAATCTACCCAACAACCCAAGAGAGGGGTTGGACTAGATTATAAGGAAAATTGATCAAACAAGAAAACCAACCAAAACCCCCTTTGTGGGTAGTCTTGCGATCGCAGCAAAGAGAGATGGAAGGGAGAGATTCTTGTGTGTCTGGAATTATGAGGTGAGGGGTTGTTTATATAGACCTAATTCTTGTAGTCAAAACAAATAAAAAGAAAGTTTTTCCCTTCTCCTTGTCCTTCATAACCGACGGTCGAAACACCCCAATGGGGTGTTCCGGAACCTTCCGATCTTCTTTATTTTTATTCCACTTACTATATATTCGTTAACACTCGTTAATACTTAACTCTTAGTTATTTAATGATCGTTAAAGTTATATCTCAGTTTAATTTAATAAATACATAAATATATATTATTAAATAAATTAATAAATAAAATAAGTATATTTATTAAATAAATTAATTCTTTACGTATTGAGTGCAATCTCGTAATCTCGAGTTACATCCTATCACGCGACTATTAAATATAAGTCCATAAACTTTCAACTCCCATTTGGACATATTTCGAATATCGTGATTACATTGACTAGCGTCTAGTTACACTTAGCAATGTCTCTAGTACAACTCAAGTAAGGTCTCCTGGATAAAACCTTTTAATGATTCATCATTATTATTATCCTTTTATTTCTAATACAACGTTAATAAGGATATGGATCTCAGTCATTCCTTTCATTAACCATTCTGTTTCTCGTTCACAGATTCAACAAGATTACCAAAACAAATTTGGGTGTGGCCACACAAACATCTTACTAATCCCACGAGGGGCCCAGCTATATTAAACTCCAAAACGAAATTGCAGGAAATAAATTCCATATTGACTACGAGCAAAAATTATGAATTTTGCAACACTTCTAAAAATAAACCTTATAGCTACCAATTACGTTTAGCGTTAGATTATTCCACAGAGATGCACTAGATTCATAACAGTTTCCTGGTATCTCAAGTCTAAGGATAACTATTTATGATTTTCTTGATGACAAATATCCACAAAGTAAAATCATATAGTTGGGATAAGTCCAATATTCAATTCATCGAATATCATCCAAAATCGATCAATATACCTTCAAATATACTCTATCGTAATTTTGTTTTGTCTTAATTTAATAATATTCTCATGTTATTAATTGACAACGGACATTTAGCATAACAATTTATCCATGGATTAAAGTAAAACATGTAAAATAGGATACAAAATTAAATAATAAGAATAAACGAAACTCAATCTTTATTTTATTAAATAATAATGTCATAACATCATTTATCCAAATACTAATCACAAATTTATTGCATGAGATCGCTAGCTAGTTGCAGCCCAATAGCCTTGGCATGCTTAACTACCTTTGGTCTAGGCAAAGCCTTAGTTAAACGATCAACTACGTTATCATATGAACTTTTATTAATTTGATTTCACGAGCTTCAACTTGTTCTCGGACGTAGTGATGTCTACGTTTAAAGTGTCTGGCGCCTTTCATGACTCCAGAATCATTGGCGAATATTATTGCGGCAGAATTGTCCCAATACATATTTATTAGGTTCTTTTATTGCAAGCATCATCCCAAGATCTCCAATAAAACTTCCTAATCCAAACCACCTTTAGTTATGTATATGGCTTCCCTTTGAATACCAAAAATATTCCTTTCGTGTTCCTCAAATACTTTAGAAAATATTTTTACAGCAGTCCAGTGGAGCTTCCCTAGATTCTGTTGGTATCTACTGACCAAGTTCTGAGCAAACGCCACATCAGGCCTTTTGCATCTTACAACATACATAATAGATCCTACAGCCGAAGCATAAGGCACCTTCTGCATGTATGCCCCCTCTTCAAGAGTTGATGCATCCATCTCATGACTCAGATTATGCTTAACTTCCATAGGTTGAAAACCTTTCTTAGAATTATGCATATTATACTTCTTCAATATCTTATCTATATAAGCATCTTAACTTAGACCAATTAACCGTATTTTCCTATCCTGATAGATCTTAATTCCCAGAATGTATGCAGCTTCTCCTAAATCCTTTATAGAAAAACATTTTCCAAGATAATCCTAAACAGCTTTATGTCTTGGAATGTTACTTCCCATGATTAATATGTCATCAACATATAGGACTAGAAATAGTACATCACTCCCACTAGCTTTGCGATATACACATGGCTCATCATGATTTTAAATAAATCCAAAATCTTTGATTTCTTCATCATATCATTTATTCCATTGACGTGATGCTTGCTTCAAACCATAAATAGATCTTTGAAGTTTGCACATGTGTCCTGGATTCTTAGGATCAACATACCCTTCTGGTTGCTGCATATAGATGCCTTCATCTAAGCGACCGTTCAAGAAGCCAGTTTTAACATCCATTTGCCATATCTCATAGTCATAGTATGTTGCAATAGCTATGAGAATCCTAATAGCTCTTAAGTCTGCTACATGAGAAAATGTCTCCTCGTAGTCTATGCCAAAAGTTTGAGTAAAACCTTTAGCTACTAAACGAGCTTTATAGGATTGTACTTTTCCGTCCATGTCGGTTTTCTTCTTGTATATCCACTTATGTCTCACTACTTAGCATTTTGTGGTGGATCTACAAGAATCCAAACATCATTAACTTTCATGGATTTCATTTCCTCATCCATAGCAATTAGCAACCATCCACCTATCCTTCTCAGGATCAAGCATGGCGGATTTATAATTAGCAGGTTCACCAAGATCCCCTACTTCATCATCATCCTCTATGTTAGTACATATATTGCTATTTGCATTTTTAATCTTTGCGGATCTACGCAGAGGAACTAATTCCGGTGGAACCGCTAGACTTTCTGGTTCTACAAGAATTATTTCGCTAGTGTTTTCAGAAGTTAATGTATCTATATGACTCTCTTCAATATCATAATTTATCCTACTGAATTCTTGATTTACAAGATCATTTTCAAGGAAGTCTCCATACCTAGCAACAATCACTTTGTTCTCAGGTGGATAATAAAAGTAGTAACCCATAGTTTCCTTAGGGTATCCTACAAAGATACATTTCACAGATCGTTGTTGGAGTTTGTCTCCCGAGTCACGTTTCACATATGCCTCGCACAGACCTTTAAATAAGACAATTATGGCTTCTTGACATGCCATAGTTCATATGATGTCTTATCGACCTTCTTTGTGGGAACCATATTTAAAATGCGAACAACAGATTCTAAAGCATAATCCCAAAAGGATAAAGGTAAAGTTGTAAGATTAAACATAGATCGCACCATATCTAATAATGTAAGATTTCTCCTTTCGGATACACCATTTTGTTGTGGAGTATAGGGAGAAGTAAGATGCTGAACGATTCCATTCTCACTTAGATAATCTATAAACTCTTGACTTAAATATTCAACACCTCTATCAGAACGAAAAGCTTTAATCTTATTTCCTAGTTGTAGTTCTACTTCTGCTTTAAACACTTTGAATGTTTCAAATACCTCATGTTTATGCTTAAGCAGATAAACATAACCATAACGACTATAATCATCCGTAAATGTTAAGAAGTAGCTAGCACCTTTCCTTAACACATGTCTAAGTGGTCCACACACATCAGTATGTATTAATCCAAGTAGATCAGGAGCTCTTTCAATATTGCTATTAAAAGGTTTCTTAGTCATCTTCCCAGAGATACAAGACTCACATTTATCCAATGATTCATCATTGATATTTCCCAAAAAACCTTCACGTTGAAGCTTTTGTATACGAGTCTTTCCAATATGGGCAAGTCTACAATGCCAAAGATAAGAAGAGTTCTTGTCAAACTTTCTCTTCTTATTCATGCTAAAGACATAATTATTATTATTCTTGGATTCATTATCATTCATGTCTATTTCAAACACACCATTCATAGAAATTGCATTAAAATAGAAAATACCATCTTTCCAAACAGAAATTCCATTATTATCAATCGTGTAAACGAATCCATTATTCAACAAACAAGAAAAGGAAATAATACCCCTAACAATTGTAGGTGCATAATGACAATCATTTAAAATTAGTACTAAACCCGAAGGTAAAACTAAATTAAATGTTCCTATAGCTTCAACTACTGCTTGTGCGCCATTGCCCACTTGCAGAAATTGTTCCCCATAGGATATCTTCCTTTCGAGATTAAATCCCTGCAGCGTATTACAAATGTTAATACCGCGTCCCGTATCATATACCCAGGAATTTAATTTGTATGTTAAATTTAATAATTCAATCATAAATAAAGTACCTGAAGCTGCAGCACTCTGCTCAGACTTCTTTTTTTATTTCTCGCAACTCTTCGAGGTAAAGAGGGCAATTCCTCCTTCAGTGACCACTTGCCTTGCAATGGTGACAAGTCTCATCCTTCTGAGATTTATTCTTCTTGACAAAGTTATGCTTAGTTTTCGAGTAAGTCGCAACTTGCTTGCCCTTAACACCCTTGCCTTTGCCTTTCTTCTTATTCGCTTGCGGTTTTGGCTTACTCACTCTACCCTTTTGTATGGTTAGTACATGAGGAGTAGAAGTAGATGCCTTTTCCTTTAACTCCTTTTCATATTCAATGAACATTGTATGCAAATCATTAACTGTCTTCCCCGTGCAATGCATATTATAGTTTCGAACAAAATAATTGAAGTCCTTGTTAAGGGACCTATTGTTCAAGTTGATAGCCATATTATGATCATAAGGGTGTCCTAGTGCAATGAGTTGTTCCATATAACCCCTCATCTCCAAGTAATGGGCACTAACAGAATTTCCAGGAGTTTGCTTGCAGCTATGCAAAGCATCTACTAAGTCGCAAATCTCCACAGCTTGCGGCTTCTCGAACATAGCCTTGAGCTCATCAAGCATTCGCTTAGGTGAAAATAGCTCATACTTCTGTTGAAGTGGAGGAGCCATTTTTCCTAGCATTAAGCAAGCCACATCTGAGTGCTTCTTAGTAGCGTGTTCAATCCTTTGCGCTTCAGAAGCTCCTTCAGCAAGATCCTCTAGATAAGGAGTAGTCAAGATATCAATAGTACCCGCTACTCTCAAGACAATTCTTAGTGAACGGTACCAATCATTGAAGTTTAGGCCAGTAAGTTCAGGACGATCAAAGAACGTTTTGAACGCAGAACTTATAGTGTTATTATCGGGTTGAGACATTTTTACAGAAATAAGTTCAAATATTAGTATTTTCGATAATAAAATACTTTCAAGAAAATAAAATTACCCCGGTATAAAACCCATATTATTTTCCTTGAATCCTAGAACTATATCGACATAAATCCATTACATCAGTTGATCTGCGTGTAATGAATGTACTCAACATAGCGACTTGTCGAACAATTCAATTGACAAACAATTTTCAATTTCTAGATTTTAAGGGATTTACATTGCCAAAAGAACGTTTTGCATTGTAAACATGTTTTATCCCTTCTGAATGCCTTAAGTTTCTAAATCTCACTGAGTAACTTAAGTAAGTCGTCTAATCTGAATAACGTAAAACCATCATAAGAATTCTCATTCTATGAAAGTTTTCTCTCCATTACAACATCACCCAAAAATCTCATTTGATGACGTAGTAATTTCAAGTGTTCGTCAATTAGATAACATTCAACTTAAATTTTAAGGGTATAAATTTGATGTCAAAATCAATGTATGAAGAAGCATGCATACAACTCCATAGAATAAGTTTAATAAATAATTTAGTAAACTTTTCACGAGACTAAACTTCTTACATAAATTATGTTGAGGTATTGGTTAAAACAATTAAAAAATTTACCCACAACTATTCACAACGTACTTTTTATAGAACTCGGCTAAAGCACAAAGCAATACCCTTATAGGTAATTATAATTTGACGCACAGGCGAGCCGGGAATTTGGTCAGCGACTAATGGCTTAACACCACCTTCCTTAACCGGGTACATGATCAGTGGTGCGTTATACCCACTTTATAGTTTGTCAAAAGGAGTAGGCCGTTAGATTTTTATTGCAATTCACCAATCAACGTAATCTTATGTAATTGAGATCTCAAACAAATCTTAATTTTAATATGATTTAGTCCATATTATTTCTTTTCATAAAAAACCCTTGTTTACAACAATTCAACAATTTTAATATAAACAAGTAAAAAAAACTAAATCATAAAACACATAATAACAATTTATATGTGCAACAAATAAATCAAATACCCACATGCATACGATTTATTCAATAATCGTCAAATCTAGGTTTTTATATTCATATAAAAGTCTTCCCTAATTCAAGATTTATTGAATCAAATAATCACGTACACATAAAATCATATAAACGTATAATTTTACAATCCATGAAAATATGCACGTCATCATGGATCCTCCCACAAATCTTAACAATTAAATCTATACGGATCGTAACCATACATGACATAAAAATTAATCATGCAATTTAATCTAAAATTATCCCACATGTAATTTAAGGTTTCAAAACAATTCTTTTTTTACAAAAAAAATCGACCAAAACCCTAATTTTTAAAAAACAAAACCCTAATTTTAGAAAACCTAAAAAACATGTAGTTTTAACTCAAAACAATTATTAGTTAAAAAACTTTAGATTTTCGATAATTATAACATGTTAAAACGGCTCTCGATGCCACCGAAGGTTTATTAACATCATAACAATTATATAAAACCCTAAACGAGATCAAAGCACACATAAAGCGGAAGCGATTTAACAAGATTATAATTAACACAATTATAATTAATCGAATTAGGGTTACATACTTTTACGCTAAAGCAAATCCACAAGATGAAGAACGAATCACCAATTAGGGTTTATAACGAACACCACCAAGATATAGTCTAAAGTAAGACTATATTACGATATTGTACACACGTAATACGACGAGCTAACCGTGATTCTAGCACGTGTAAATCGAGCTTTAACGCTTGTAGAAAATCTACCCAACAACCCTAGAGAGGGGCTAGGACTAGATTATAAGCAAAATTGATCAAACAAGAAAACCAACCAAAACCCCCTTTGTGGGTAGTCTTGCGATCGCAACTAAGAGAGAGGGAAGGGAGAGATTTTTGTGTGTCTTGAATTATGAGGTGAGGGGTTGTTTATATAGACCTAATTCTTGTAGTCAAAACAAATAAAAGGAAAATTTTTCCCTTCCCCTTGTCCTCCATAACCGATGGTCGAAACACCCCAATGGGGTGTTCCGGAACCTTCCGATCTTCTTTCTTTTTATTCCACTTACTATATATTCTTTAACACTCGTTAATACTTAACTCTTAATTATTTAACGATCATTAAAGTTATATCTCGGTTTAATTTAATAAATACATAAATATATATTTATTAAATAAATTAATAAATATAATAAATATATTTATTAAATAAATTAATTTTTTACGTATTGAGTGAAATCCCGTAATCTCGAGTTAGATCCTATCAAACAACTATTAAATATAATTCCATAAACTTTTAATAATAACTAATGCAAGATATATGAATAGATTGAATTTTAAACATAATTTTATTTTCAACTTTTATCTCTATCTCTATTAAATATACTATATTATTATATAACTACTATATATAGCTCTTTTGTTGAAAATTTCAATATTTCTTAATACAAATTTGAACATTTTTTTCACACATTATTATCGAGTTCGAACACTAGATCACAAGATCTAGAGTCACGGGTTCGACCGTCAAGTCAATCCATTCGAGTCATCGGGTCACAGCATCGACCATCAGGTAAACACGATTGAGTCACTAGGTTACAGGTCGACCATCGAGTCTACCCGGTCGAGTCATTTGGTCATGGGTTTGACCATAGGGTCAACCCGGTCGAGCCACCAAATCAACTCTATATAGTCACTGGGTCACTGGTTCGACCACCGGGTCAAACCGGTCGAGTCTAGTTTACTTATTCGACCACTGGGTCAACCGGTCGACTCACCGGGTCACAAGGTCGACCACCCGGTCAACCGGTCGAGTCATCGGTTCATTGATTCGACCAACAGGTCAACCCGGTCGAGTCGCACGGTTACAGGTTCGACCACCTGATCAATTAGCATATCGTTAACTATTTGTCGATAGACAGTTTCCACAGCTATGTGCGGGTACACACTAATATATATAAATGGTGTATTCTTTTTGTTGAAAAGTTGAAAACTTTACCATTCCCTAATATAAATTTCAACATTTATTTTTTCACATAATATTATCGGGTCGCGAGTTTGAACACTGGATCAATCCAGCCGAGTCACCTGGTCACGGGATCGACCATCGGGTCTACCTGGTTGAGTCACCGGATCACGGGTTTGACCACCAGGTCAACCTGGTCAAGTCATCCGCTCACGGGTCACGAGTCAGACTACCGGTTCAATCGGTCGAGTCACCGGAGGTGGTCAACCTGGTCGAGCCACTGGGTCACGGGTTCGACCACCAGGTCAAACAGGTCGAGTCTCTAGTTCACTGATTCGACCATTGGGTCAACCCGGGCAAGTCATCGGGTCACAAGATCGATCAGGGTCAACCTGGTCGAGTCAACGGTTCATTGCTTCGACCAACAAGTCCATCCGGTCGAATCACCCGGTTACCGGTTCGACTATCAGATTAATTGACATATCCTTAACTATTTGTCAGTATACAATTTCCACAACTATCCACGAGTACATGTTTTATACAATCAAAATCATTTATAATTGAAGTTGGAAAATAAAAACTTCAAAAAAAATCAAAAAATAAACAAGTAATTCGAGACAAAGAACGAAAATTTAGAAAAAGTGAAAAGTATACTCATTCATATATGGTTTGTAAGTTTTCAAACTAAAAATTTCTAAGAAATTTTTTTGGCAATAATCAATCCGTTAATAAAAGTTAGACAAATAAATCCTTAGGGACCAAGATTCAAATGAACATCTTGATAAAATCACTCTCAACACTCTTTTGTTCATTTCATCTTCTTCTCACCATCTCCGATTCCATCATTATCATTTTCTTCCCGCTACATTCATCATTAAAGTACCATAACATCGTAACATCTAAAAAGGGCTGCAACCTCATCGCCACATCCATCATTAATGCCGGTATGATAACGATGTCCAACGTCAGTTCACGTCAGCATAACGCTGATGGTTTTGTTACAGTACCGTGCCCTCTTATAAATGCTTAAACAACTCACCATAAAATCAATTCCACTTAAAATTGCTAAATGCATTAAATAAACTTTTTTTTAAAATGCTACATCACAATAAACTATTTCCAATAACCACAAAATATGTAAAGCCCATCACCTCTACCATCATCATCCTCTAGACCTCTATAACTACTAATTTAATTATTCAGATATGTGGTGGCCGGCTTTGTAAACACCACCATTCACTACCTCAACCACCATATCAGTTGGTAGAGGCGACGAATGGCGGTAGTGATAAAGGCGATAAATTATGGCGAATGGTAGTGGCTGAAGTAGCGAACTATGGCCACAAATCTTGCCACTGAAACTTCGGCCGAGGAGAAGAAATTAGTAGTGGTTGAGATAATTTGTGATGGTTCAGAGTGATTTTATGATGGTCAGAATAGGTATTTTGCGATGAGTTTATAAAGTATATTTGTGGTAGTTGTAAGTGATTTTGATACGGATGACATGCATAGTCGAGTCCAGTTCATAGATGTGTCAATATTGCAGTTTGCTCTAATATTCTATTGTGTTCACTCACTGGTCATTTGTTAAGCTTATTGGGTTAAGTAGTTAGATCATCATTTGCCTTTCTATTTATACGCAATATTAAAATTCGTTAAAGTGTGAATTAAAAGAAACTATTTTAGAGTCTAGTTTCTCTCAATTGTTCTTCGAGTCTTACCCTCTCAAAAACAATACCCACCTTCCTGTTCTTGGGAGATTAACTATCTTTAATCGGTCAACTATTTCATTGACTTAATCGACGCCTCCAAAATAATACCCACCTTCCCTACAAGAATCCATGGCCACCATGATCTGACAACATATTCAAATTCCTTGCATCAGAACTCGCATTCAATACCTAACTTAACATAATCATCAAAACATAAGCCTTACAGTTAGAACAAACTTTGCCCTCATTTCAAACAGTGCTCACACTGATCGAGAAAATACCAACACACCAATCGTCATCATGCCACCACCAGACACACAACCAAACATCACGCCACCACCAAACAGCCGACAACACTTTCTCATACCTAAACTGGTGGAGGCCCAAGAATTGAAGAACATGTTGACTTGTTTCTCGAAGCCCAAGATCATGTGACGAAAAAGGCTTTCTTAAAATAGCCATAACTTAAGCATCATAAGTCTGTTTTCAGCCCGTGACCTATCAAAACGACCAAAAAAATGAGAGGAACGACGTTGTAACCAGCATTAGACTTGATGGTCCACGAATCTTGTGCAAACATCAATAAACAAGGATAAATGAAGAACATTTGCACAATTCAACCAATTGACTAACTAATAACAAAGCTTATACTTTTCATCGTTTGTATATCTTATTAATAATGAATCAACAAATATACAAGACTTGCCCGGTTGTTTGCGGAATAACAACTGGGCGATGAATGAAAAACTAAACTCCCATGTTCATAGCTAGCTAAGCATATGCAACAATGGGAGGATGAAACCCCTATCCACTAAAGTGTTACATGTGTTTTTTCTGTGGTGGGAATCATTAGCCTATTCTATTACAAGGACCACATATATATAGTGGGTGTAAAGCTTCCTTGAGAAGCTTTTACTAAAATACAAGTAACCACCTTGTACTTTGTAGTCTTCCACTAATACTTCAAACAGACACTTCTTTAGATCTTCTAACTTCTTAAGGTCTTGTAATAAGTAATAGTCTCGAGGAGTTAGTAACTTGTTATGTCATCACTTACTAACTCCATCATCCTTGGTTCTTTGTATCACTTACTGAAATCTGCGTCAGCTAATGACGAGTCTATCTCGTAGACTCTAAAGAACTCCAAAGAATGACACACTGAACTTATAACATACGAAGTTCAGTGACTAACACTACTTAGGATACTTTACATCCAAATGCTGTGCAAGGGACAAATCAGGCACTGAATTGGCCCAACAATCTCCCCCTATTTGGATAGAAAAGTAGCCTAAGTTAAATAGCAGTAAGTGAGCATAAAGGCTTCTTCTTACCTGCTATATTACAACAAAGTATACCAAGAATAACTAGCTTCACTAGTCTTGTCCCTGTTGTAGTTGTTACTGAACTCTACAATGTCTGATGTTGTAACTTAATATTTGTGTTTTTAAGTTCGTTTTTCTCGGTATCTTAACGAATTGATTGCACGATTTTAAGCCCGACTAAATTGTTTTTGGTTAAAAGATATTGATATGGTATTTATACTACTTGGCACAAATCACGTAAAAAGGTAAAAATAGACTATATACATATACGTACTAATCTAAAAACATATTGCACATAAAACATTTAAATGCACAAATTGTAAAAAATGTAAAATGCAAATTTTAGACTACAAATGAAAAACCTAAAATATAAATGCACGCAAATCGAAAAATATTGAATTTAAAATTGCTAAAAATTGGCTAAGACTAGAAATGACCATACAATTAATACCGATTTAACTTGTAATATACCCTACATACGTTTTAAATGCAAAGTCTAATTCCAAATTTCAATATTAAAATAAGCCCAATTAGTATAGCAGCCCAACAACCATAAAAGTCTAACTACTTCACGTTTCACAGAATTCAGAAATGAAAATGCCTCTAATCAGATAAAAGCAAAACTATAAAAGTACAACAAGACTTTTTGGACTATTATTAGCTAGCTACTCATCTTTTAAAAATGATTTCTCAAAAACTCTAAATGACCCAGACTGATTTTAAGCAAATGACCTTCTTGACTTTAAAGTTTGACTTTCCTAGAAATTTAAAGGATGTTAGGCTCAATTACTAGCATTTAAACTATATTACCAGTATCAACAATAAAGAAATTCTAAAACACCTAAATATAAGCCTAATTCCAAACACTCTAATGCAAATACAGAAATCAAGAAGTTCAAATTGCTGGATGTAAATCTCAAAAAATAATGACAATCAACTATCAAACAATATCAGAACATATAGCAAGATCTACCAGCTAGATTACACTACAACCATTACACTAGCAGATTCTACTACTATGCAGAAAATATAAAATGCTTGACCTGTTACATCCAGGCCAGTCCGTTGATGACGAGAAGCGCGGCGCTGAACCGGCTTAGAAACTGATCTCTACGACTTCACTTCTGACTGACTAGTCTAACCAAACGGAACTGCAATCACATCATCTACGAATCTGCTTCTCGCCAAAAATTCAGAACCAAACACCTTGTACCTTCAATCCTGCATAAACTGATACAAACAAAGCAAACGAAACAATAACCTATAACAAAGTTATCTACTGTACTGATCCACGACTACTACACTAAACCAATCCAAATGAACTTCTGAATTCTGAAATCTTTGTAAAAAACTGAACATAGCAAAAAAATGAAAGAAAGCAACAAAAAGAATTGAGGAATCTCAATTGATTCATCTTATCATAAAAAACTAATCCAAACACCAATATCTGAACTGAATTAGTAATATCAGAAAGCAACAAGAATAAAACTGCTTATCCAATCACCAATAGCTACTGATTAAAAACTGATCATTAGTTGCTCTAAAGGAAAACGAGTAAGTCTCATAAGCTCATTAGAGCTTATAGTAGAATAAGCTGGAAAACAGATTTTACTAACATAAGCTAAACCACTACTACCTAGCTTATCGACTAAGAGTCTAAAATCTACTCATTAATATCACAAGCTACAAAGGTAAAAAGCTTGAGATCAAATTTCACAATCTTCTACTTAAAGCTTTACTCACTGAAATCTCAACAAACACTAACAATTACTTTCTGAAAAACTGTAAATCTACGTGAACAGTACTCATAACTGACTTCAATGAACATACGGATTCAATCATCATCTAATTACTCCATCACAATATTCTTTGTAAAAACTAATCAATAAAAGAAAAGAGAAAGAGATGAAGCTTTTTTTAAAGAATTCATTAATGAAAGAAAGTATACATTCTGTTATAACAGAAAAACATTCGGTTACAAGATTTTTTAAACAAGAAACTGATCAAACAAACTGAATGATTAACTAAAGATCATAAAGCTTTGAAATAAACCTAACTATCTCTAACTAACTATGTGTGAAAATACACCTAAGCTAACCATCGAAAAATGAAGCCTTCGTCTCTATTTATAGCCGCAGAAGATTGGAGAGGTGACGTGTTGCTTCCAATTAAATCGTGCCACGTGGAAAATACGATGATTTTGATTTATTCTTTATTCTTCAAATTGGGGTTTTCTTCGTCTTCGAGTCTTGATCAAATTAATTGATGTCTTTATGTAGAGGAGATCAAGAGGAGTATTTTTGCTGTTAGAAGCTTTGTCTGAAACCCATTTCTTCTCTCGTAAATCTGATTTGCAGGTGTGATGGTGGATATGGAGAAAATACGTCTTTCTCTCTCTTCTTTCGGTGAAGAAGATGATACGTGTGTTTTGACTGTGCATTGGTCATTGACCAAGTTTTAATGAAAAGTTTAATAGACTTTCCCATTTTAATTTCCTTTTTGGTCCTTTAATTTTCATTTCTTTTCAATTGATATAAAGACTTTGAGCAAATCTCTTTTTCATCCTTTGTTTCTTTAGAAATTGCAACTTAAGCCCTCTATCTTTGAAAGTTTGGCAAATAAGGTCCTTGAAGCATCTTTCGTCTTTTGTGATATAAATCCCTTGAAAACGCGTGATTGCTCAAAAATGTATCTTGTTACCTGAAAACACATAAAACACAAATACACGCGTAATTCTGATATTTTAAAGTTAAAATAATATGTATTTGACAGTGTTTTGAGTGGTTTTTGGATCATTATTGATGAGTGTTTTCACACTTATCAACTCCCCTCCACTTGACCATTGCCATGACCTCATGCAATGCAGCATTTCAAAGCTCTAAAGTGCACTTTTCTCATAATTAACCAACCTTGGCCATTTTATGATTTAATAAACTATACTATGCTATATGATGAATGGTTTTGAATATTTACAATGCAATGCAAAGAAAGCAATCTTATTTATATATTTGGTTTTTCTTGAAATGGTTTTGATGGAAATAACTCATAAAGAAATCAATGACTTTAATTAGGGCTTTGGTACCATGGACATTTATCACCCTCAAGTTTCACTTTCCTCATACCAAGCTTAAAAATGGGATCATTGCATTCACAAGTAAAAAGTGCATCAACTTATTCATGACAATTAAATGTGGAACCGGTTATTATTTGAGCAAATTGCTTGAGAGCAAATTTGTCATTATTTAAAGCGTGAAATATAAGAAATATAAAATCCAAAAATAAGGAAGCACGGTTTTAATCCTAAGTAATCCTCTCATCCATTACTTGAAAAACCGCTCACAATCAATATAAGTTCGTTTCAAGAGTAATAAGTCATTCGCCTTATGTGTAAAATCCTCATGTCATGCTTTCATAAGTAGCTACACACTCGCTAAAGAAAGAAAAATAAAACTCACGCAATAATTTACATCCGCCATCTTTTTGAGACTTTGGATCTTCAACCCCGCAACCCGTCAAGGTAATATTGGATTGGAGCAATCTATTGAATCCTCGCAACCCGTCAAGGTAATATTGGAACTCAATAGTTACTATAATTAACACCACACTGCCCCTCTTGGGAGTCTTGTATATATATATATATATATATATATATATATTTTTTCTAGCCACTCATATTTTTTCATAAGCCGCTCTTATTTTTCTTTATTCCTCACTAAGAAATTTGAAAAGAATAAAAGGAAAAACACCCGCTAAATATTGAGTATGACATAAGTCTAGTACACATAAACCGTTCTAACTTAGAATCTTAAGACGTACTTATACCAACCATGAATGATTAGTCAAAAATGCATAAGAGATTACAAACCAATTAAAACCGTTCTTGATTATTTATTAACAATTATATACATGCGAAGAAATAGAGGTAAAGAAGAGAAGGGTTTAACCACAAGTAATTATCATGAAGTTTATCTATCCCTTTTATACTTGCTTCAACTCTATCATTTCCCATTCTCCACAAATTTAAAATCTCAAGTAATGAGAGTGGTGGATGCTTAGCCTAATAGACCAATGAAGGACTACATGGTTAAGGATACTAGCTAGAGAGTGCTTGGATAAGCAAACTCGGGTTGAGTCAAAATATCCATGGCGGGCCTAATATGTCAAAGAAATCTAAATTTGTTAAACCATGTCCTTATTATATTTTTTCTCTTTTATATATTTTTGATGAAAAATAAAAGAAGAAATATATACAATGCAAATGTGTTATGCAAATGAAAAATGATTAATGCAAAAATTATGAATGCATATTTTTGGTGGCCAAAGTAGATCAAAAATTTGAAAAATGTTTGAAAAATTAATTTTCCAATTATCATGAAGTTAAGGCAATGGTCTAGGTAAGGTCACTTCGATAGAAGTCTCCCCTACACTTAAGATAAACATTGTCCTCAATGTTTAAGAGTATTGGAGTGAACTCCCCTACACTTATTACATTGATTACTTTGCTTAACCCAAGCTAAGGAAGAGACAACTAAAGGGTATTCATTTTAAGGCACAAGTGTGAATATCACAATAGCAAAAACTAATCAAAGTGAACCAGATACACGGGCCTCCTCCATAAGCTCCAAGCATGAAATGAGAGAGAGCAACCCTTGAAGCAAACACCAAAAGACGAAGAAAGGCACCCCTCCACTTCAACTCTACTATAACATCCTTTTAATTAAACCTAACCTATTGAAAATCTACTCTACGTTTTCTAACCTAGTTATTCAATGCTTGAGTTTTTTTAACCCTAAGTCGCTAGCTCGACTCGGCCCCGAATTAGGTTGTCCTTGGGGAAAGCATCATGGAGAGTAAAAGATTTACCCTCTTAGGAAAAACTCTCCATGATAAGGTAAAACAAGTTCTTAAGTACACAAAAGCCCATAAATATCCACCAGGATCAAATACATAATTGCCCTCCCAAGAATAGCACATCCCAAAAGTGGACTTCTTAATCAATGGTGAGGTGGGTAAGGTTTCTTTGTTTATGATTCTTTCCCTTAAGTGTGCCATAAGATGATAAGGTGATATTTTAAAGTTTCCCACAAGTTTCCCTTTTAATGCATCAAGCGGATACTGAGTTGGCTCAACAGTTTTTATACCAGGATCAAAAATCTTTTGCTTCATGGGAAAATAACAAGTGATGGGAGCCTTTTAAGATTCTCCTTGATACTTCACATCATGAGAGAAAGGTTGTGAAGTAGTAAGTGTCATCACACTTGTAGAGGAAACCACCATTTCTTTCTTGTTCTTAGAAAACTCCTCATCAAAAACATCCTCATATGGTGACATAAAGAATCTCTCCAATTCAACATCCAAATGATATAAGTCGCTATCATCTTGAAACTTCTCAAATATTGGTTCATCAAGTGAAGGCTCAAAGAGATTGTGTGAATTGGTTTGTAAGAAAGGTGGTGAAATAAGTGAATCATTTTGGTTTTGAGGTGTTTCACAAGGTGTGTAAGAAGGAGTAATAAGTGAAGGTTCATGAGAAGGTTGAGTGGGAATGGAATCTCCATAAAGCAATATTTCTATTTCACGAATATCCTCATCCCAATTTGAAGAAGATGTATCAACCACAATATCATCTGTCTTAAGATAAGCCTCAATCTCCTCATTAATCAACTCATCTTCACTAAGCATTCTTTCAATCTTTAGAACATCCTCTTTCCAATTTGAACTAGAGTGATCAATCTCAATATCATCTCTCTTAAGATAATCTTCAATTTGTTTATCTATCAATTCATCCTCACTAAGCAATCTTTCAATCTCTAGAACCTTATCACTCTCATCAATGATAGAACCCTCCTCATCATGATAGACATCATAGATTGGCATATCAAGTATTGGTGTTTCAAAAGGTATCTCCTCAAAACTCAAGGTAGTATGATCATCAAATAATGGAGGCTCAAAAATGGAGAACTCATCATCACTATATTCATCATAAATTGGTGTATCAAAAAGAGGTGGTTCATCATAACTAGAATCCTCATTTGCTTCCTTATTGTTTTTGAAAAGAGGATTAGAATCTCCAAAATGAAATTGGTAGGGTTCATGAATATTCAATGAGGAAGTAATGGAGGCTATTGTCTCAACATAAGGAAGATCATATTCACCACTCTTACAAGCTTCATGAAAGTATTCATTACACACTTCATCAAGAATATCAACGTGATTCACCTCTTTATCAAGAATATCAACATGCTTAACCGTCCCAGGCTCATTAGATTTCTTAGACAATTGTCCCATGTTAAACACAATCTTTTGATCTTCCACCCTCATAATAAGTTCCCCCTCCGCCAAATCAATAAGAGTACGACCCGTCCTTAAAAAGGGTCTACCAACAATAAGAGGAACTCTCGGGTCCATATCATAATCAACCACTACAAAATCCACGGGAAAGGTAAACTTATCAACCCCTACAAACACATCCTCCGCTATGCCTACCGGATAAGCTATGGTACGGTTAGCTAACTCAAGTGTCATCCTAGTAGGTGTGAGCTCGGGAAGTGAAAGTCTTTTCCAAAGCGATAATGGCATGAGATTGATACTTGCCCAAGATCCGCTAGTGCCATGCAATTTTCCACCCCAGGAAAATTACAAGGTATCAAGAAGCGCCCCGGATCTCCAAGTTTTGTTGGTAAGGTTTTAAGTAGCATGGCGGAACAATTTTCATTAAGGGATGTGTTGGGCAAATCAACCAATTTTTCCTTGTTTGAGAGTAAATCCTTGAACATCTTAGCAAACTTTGGCATATAAGCAAGAGCTTCCGCAAAGGATATGTTGATGTTGAGTTGCTTGAACATCCTTAAGAAATTTGAGACTTGGATGTCATCCTTGTTCTTTAACTTGTCCTTTTTCAACCTTGAAGGATATGGAAGAGTTGGTTTTGGTGTAGGTGGAGTAGGTGTTGTAGTGGAAGATTTGTCTTTGTTAGCTTCTTCATTAGGAGGTGTGGAAGGTAGAGGAGAAGTAGGAATAGGTTGAGAAGGTGTGTTTGATTGAATAGGAGCATTTTGAGGTGGTGAAATAGAGGTAGAAGGTTTGTCACAAGTAGGAACAAAAGTGGGTGGAACAATAGGAGGTTTAGGAGGTGAAGGATCCTTTGTTGTCTTTCCACTTCTTGTTGTAATAGCATTGACATTTGCCTTTAGATTTGTTTGTGTGTTAGAAGGTAAAGCCCCTTGTGGTCTTTGATTATCATCATAAACTTCTTATTTGTGTCTTCATGCATTTCTCTCATTCTTCTCTCCTGAGCTTCATTCATTTCTCTTAATCTCTTCTCATTAAGTTGGAACCTCCTTTCATTCTCTTGATTCATTTTGTGAAAAAGCTCAATTGTGTTATAATCTTGTGGAACATTTCCTTGAAAACCTTGGGGTTGGAAAGGTGGTGGTTGAAATCCTTGATTGGATGGATGTTAATTATTTCCTTGATCTTGAAAGGTGTTGGGTGCTTTGTAATTGTTCCCTTGGTAAGCATAACACTCCCCTTGATAGCCTTGAACTTTATCACATTGGTGGTAGGAATGGGGACCTCCACAAGTCTCACATGAAAGAGCAATAGTATTCACATCATTGGTGGAATTCTTGTTCAAAAAGAGTTCACAAAATTTCATGAGTGTGTTGGTCATAGTATCAAGCTTTTGAGAGATCATGTTTTAGATTTGAGGAGTAACACTCTCTTGCACCACATGGACTCTCTCATCAAATTGTGTGTTAGCTTGCACCATCGATTTGTTCTCAATAATGTCCCAAGCTTCTTGAATGGATTTAGAGAAAATATTTCCAGCCGCGGAAGAGTTGAGTGAATCTTGGTGGTGTGGTCTTAATCCATTATAGAAAGTGTTGATTTGGTGATCCTTGTTGAATCCATGATTTGGACATTTTCTCAATAACTCCTTGAAATTTTCCCAAGCCTCACTAAATGTTTGATCATTCCTTTGTTGAAAACCAATAATTAATTTTCTCAAAGCCGTAGTTCTTGATAGAGGAAAGAAATGGTTCAAAAACTTCTTCCTTAAATCCTCCCAAGTGAAGATGCTCATAGATGGTTGCCTATCATACCAATTTCTAGCAAGACCCTCTAAGGAGAATGGGAATAGGATCAACTTGATGGCATCAGGAGGGACCCCATTATGCTTAAGTGTATTGCAAAGTAACAAGAACCTCTTAATATGGTCGTGGGGGTCATCCATGGGTCTCCCTAAGAAGGGGCTAGAAGAAACCAAAGTGATCATGTGTGTATTAAGCTCAAAAGTGTGTGCGGGTATGTCGGGTATAACGATGGCGTCGGCATTTCCCTCCACTTTCGATTGGAGAATCTCCATAATAGGACGTTGATCCATGGCTACAATAGCGGTGTCGAAAGCGCGATACTCGTTATCGGCTTGATGGACGGTTTTGTTGTTCTTCCTTTTTGGAGAACGAGATATACCAATCGGTATGTTTACACGTGTGCGAGTACACGTGTAAGTAAACACGAGGAATGAGGGAGTAGCCCTCGGTCGACTTTTGAGAGAGAATAGATTATCTCCCTCGAGGTGCAATATGAAATATCCACAAGAAAGTAATAATATACGTATGTACTACTTGGGTGCAAGACCCCCAATGAAGCCTTCCTTCTTAGAATACTCACTAGTGAACGGGGGGGTTAGGTGGCGCGAAGCACTTAAGTACCTATTGACCCTTAGATGGCATTTTATAGCACATCGCCTTTCTATTCACTTTGTAGTTTGTATTCTTCTAATTATTGCCTATTGGAAGTATTTATCTATTCTTGCTTTATTGAGTTTGATCGATACGCGTGTCAAGGACCGGAACACCCCTCAACACGGTGTATTGCCTCGGCAATACTTATGGAGAATATGTATGTTGGTTGTTCTTATACGTATACGTATTTACATATAATAATATATAGAAAATATTTTGGTATTTATTTGTTTTTTAAGAAAAATACTATATGTACGTAAAAACGATGAAAACCGATATAATATATATTTTTGGGTATAATCTTTTAGGAAAAAGATTACTTTTTGGATTTTTTATTTTTTTGGTTCAATTCTTTAGGAAAAGAATTGATTTTTGTGATTTTTTATTTTTTTTATATTTTTATCTTTTTGATTTTTTTATCTTTTTGTTTTATAATACGTAAAAATAACGTTCACAAAGTGAACGGATCCCAAAATCCAATCGTCTCACTCGAAACCGTTAATCATCACGAAAAGAACCGGCAGCGGCGCCATTTAATATCTGTGTTTTTAAGTTCGTTTTTCTCGGTATCTTAACGAATTGATTGCACGATTTTAAGCTCGACTAAATTGTTTTTGGTTAAAAGATATTGATATGGTATTTATACTACTTGGCACAAATCACGTAAAAAGGTAAAAATAGACTATATACATATACGTACTAATCTAAAAACATATTGCACATAAAACATTTAAATGCACAAATTGTAAAAAATGTAAAATGCAAATTTTAGACTACAAATGAAAAACCTAAAATATAAATGCACGCAAATCGAAAAATATTGAATTTAAAATTGCTAAAAATTAGCTAAGACTAGAAATGACCATACAATTAATACCGATTTAACTTGTAATATACCCTACATACGTTTTAAATGCAAAGTCTAATTCCAAATTTCAATATTAAAATAAGCCCAATTAGTATAGCAGCCCAACAACCATAAAAGTCTAACTACTTCACGTTTCACAGAATTCAGAAATGAAAATGCCTCTAATCAGATAAAAGCAAAACTATAAAAGTACAACAAGACTTTTTGGACTATTATTAGCTAGCTACTCATCTTTTAAAATGATTTCTCAAAAACTCTAAATGACCCAGACTGATTTTAAGCAAATGACCTTCTTGACTTTAAAGTTTGACTTTCCTAGAAATTTAAAGGATGTTAGGCTCAATTACTAGCATTTAAACTATATTACCAGCATCAACAATAAAGAAATTTTAAAACACCTAAATATAAGCCTAATTCCAAACACTCTAATGCAAATACAGAAATCAAGAAGTTCAAATTGCTGGATGTAAATCTCAAAAAATAATGACAATCAACTATCAAACAATATCAGAACATATAGCAAGATCTACCAGCTAGATTACACTACAACCATTACACTAGCAGATTCCACTACTATGCAAAAAATATAAAATGCTTGACCTGTTACATCCAGGCCAGTCCGTTGATAACGAGAAGCGCGGCGCTGAACCGGCTTAGAAACTGATCTCTATGACTTCACTTCTGACTGACTAGTCTAACCAAACGGAACTGCAATCACATCATCTACGAATCTGCTTCTCGCCAAAAATTCAGAACCAAACACCTTGTGCCTTCAATCCTGCATAAACTGATACAAATAAAGCAAACGAAACAATAACCTATAACAAAGTTATCTACTGTACTGATCCACGACTACTACACTAAACCAATCCAAATGAACTTCTGAATTCAGAAATCTTTGTAAAAAACTGAACATAGCAAAAAAATGAAAGAAAGCAACAAAAAGAATTGAGGAATCTCAATTGATTCAGCTTATCATAAAAAACTGATCCAAACACCAATATCTGAACTGAATTAGTAATATCAGAAAGCAACAAGAATAAAACTGCTTATCCAATCACCAATAGTTACTGATTAAAAACTGATCATTAGTTGCTCTAAAGGAAAACGAGTAAGTCTCATAAGCTCATTAGAGCTTATAGTAGAATAAGCTGGAAAACAGATTTTACTAACATAAGCTAAACCACTACTACCTAGCTTATCGACTAAGAGTATAAAATCTACTCATTAATATCACAAGCTACAAAGGTAAAAAGCTTGAGATCAAATTTCACAATCTTCTACTTAAAGCTTTACTCACTGAAATCTCAACAAACACTAACAATTACTTTCTGAAAAACTGTAAATCTACGTGAACAGTACTCATAACTGACTTCAATGAACATACGGATTCAATCATCATCTAATTACTCCATCACAATATTATTTTTAAAAACTAATCAATAAAAGAAAAGAGAAAGAGATGAAGCTTTTTTTTAAAGAATTCATTAATGGAAGAAAGTATACATTCTGTTATAACAGAAAAACATTCGGTTACAAGATTTTTTAAACAAGAAACTGATCAAACTAACTGAATGATTAACTAAAGATCATAAAGCTTTGAAATAAACCTAACTATCTCTAACTAACTATGTGTGAAAATACACCTAAGCTAACCATCGAAAAATGAAGCCTTCGTCTCTATTTATAGCCGCAGAAGATTGGAGAGGTGACGTGTTGCTTCCAATTAAATCGTGCCACGTGGAAAATACGATGATCTTGATTTATTCTTTATTCTTCAAATTGGGGTTTTCTTCGTCTTCGAGTCTTGATGAAATTAATTGATGTCTTCATGTAGAGGAGATCAAGAGGAGTATTTTTGTTGTTTGAAGCTTTGTCTGAAACCCATTTCTTCTCTCGTAAATCTGATTTGCAGGTGTGATGGTGGATATGGAGAAAAGACGTCTTTCTCTCTCTTCTTTCGGTGAAGAAGATGATACGTGTGTTTTGACTGTGCATTGGTCATTGACCAAGTTTTAATGAAAAGTTTAATAGACTTTCCCATTTTAATTTCCTTTTTGGTCCTTTAATTTTCATTTCTTTTCAATTGATATAAAGACTTTGAGCAAATCTCTTTTTCATCCTTTGTTTCTTTAGAAATTGCAACTTAAGCCCTCTATCTTTGAAAGTTTGGCAAATAAGGTCCTTGAAGCATCTTTCGTCTTTTCTTTCCTCTTTTGTGATATAAATCCCTTGAAAACGCGTGATTGCTCAAAAATGTATCTTGTTACCTGAAAACACATAAAACACAAATATACGCATAATTCTGATATTTTAAAGTTAAAATAATATGTATTTGACAGTGTTTTGAGTGGTTTTTGGATCATTATTGATGAGTGTTTTCACACTTATCATAACTTCAACCCTTGAACAACTCTTGATGTATAACTCATAACACCTGATATATATAAAGCTGTATAACAGTAACTTCACCTTAGGTCATCAAAGAAGTATGTATATGCAGGTAGATCGGAGTGGTTCCGATGTCTATTCAGCGACATCTTCAAAGATCAGACAATGTAGCTCCTGTTCAGCAACCTATCTTCAGTGACTTTGCTCAATCAGCTAAATATAAACTTCTAAGTCCCTGAAGGTTATGTGTTGTGATATATGATAATGTGTATGTAACATTAGTAAACTTGATGTTTCTTCACATAAACACAAGTTTACTTCCATCCTCGTTTCTCTTCCCCTCAAAATTTGCTAGGGAACCAAGCAAGTTTTGACCAGCTGCACACTATTACACAATCGCGTGATGGTGATCATCTCGCCTGATGTACAACTCCCCCTGAATTTCATCTCCTACCAAACGCTGATGTTATCCACCCCTTATGTTATCAAACCCCTGTATAATCACTGTTTCTCCAGTTACCGGTGTAACACAGCGTGGTTTCTCAAAAACTCTGCGACTGGGGTTACAGCGGATGGGGTCACAACGATGGGGGGAGGGGGACAACTGTTGAGGAGGGGGTGGCTGTGGGTTTAGTTGGTTGTGGCTTGGTGATCAACAGCTGGAGAATCAACAGCTGGAGAGTTTAGTTGGCTGTGGCTGTGGCTTGGTGATCAACCGCTGGAGGGTTCACAACGACTTAGAAATGGTTGTGGGTACCTATTCAGCGATCTTAGGTACAGGTTTAGTTGTGGGATGGGGTATGGTTAGATCAGAACACAAATTCCCTGTGTAAAATCACAACCATCTTCTTATCTCTTTACATCTCTTATGAAAAATTCAGCGTATATACACTGATGTCTTAAACACCTTGTGGCGTCATACCCCTGAAGTGTCTTCATACAAAAAAGACGCATGATGTTAGCTAATTCTTGATGTATCAAAACGCCTGTGGTTTTATCAACCCCTATAGTTTTATCAACAGCTGGAGGTTCATCAATGGCTGTGTCTATGGGGATCAACAGCTGAAGGTTCAGCAATGGTTGTGGCTATGGGGATCAACAGCTGGAGGTTCATCGGTTGTGGGGATCAACAGTTGGAGGTTCATCGGCTTATTGGTTTAATGGGTAGCTGGCCTTTAACTGTATGTGTTCATACCTCTATGGTTTTGGGTAGCTGGAGTCCAATTATTTAAGATGGCAGAAGTTCAGAGATTGGAGTGCAGAGACTTGCTGGTCCAGAGACAGAGTTCGCTGGGGTGACATCAGCTGAGGGGTCACAAACGGCTGGAGGGTTCAGCAATCCAAAGACAGGGTTCAGCAACAGGGTTCGCTGACCTGGGGGTACAGGGGTCGGGGACAGGGTTCAAACGTACAGCGACCAGTGAAATTTGTTCACTTCTCTGAACTTGGGTTGAATAGTCCAGTGGTCTGGGGTCCAATGGGTACAGCTGTCTGGGGGTCAGGGACAGGCGTCCAATGAGCGTGTTAAAATTTATTGATGAGGTTCGTCGATAAGCCCAACGATCCATTTGTCAGCTGGGGTCCCTCCTTCTAGCGCCAAGAAACGAGGATGCAAGTAAACTTGTGTTTATGTGAAGAAACATAAAGTTTACTCACGTTACATACACACTATCATATATCACAACACATAACCTTCAGGGACTTAGAAGTTTACATTTGGCTGATTGAGAAAAGTCACTGAAGATAGGTTGCTGAACAGGAGCTACATTGTCTGATCTTTGAAGATGTCGCTGAATAGACATCTGAACCACTCCGCTCTACCTGCATATACATACTTCCCTGATGACCTAAGGCGAAGTTACTGTTATACAGCTTTTTATATATCATGTGTTATGAGTTATACATCAAGAGTTGTTCAAGGGTAGAAGTTAAAACATCAGACATTGTAGAGTTCAGTAACAACTACAACAGGGACAAGACTAGTGAAGCTAGTTATTCTTGGTATACTTTGTTGTAATATAGCAGGTAAGAAGAAGCCTTTATGCTCACTTACTGCTATTTAACTTAGGCTACTTTTCTATCCAAATAGGGGGAGATTGTTGGGCCAATTCAGTGCCTGATTTGTCCCTTGCACATGATTTGGATGTAAAGTATCCTAAGTAGTGTTAGTCACTGAACTTCGTATGTTATAAGTTCAGTGTGTCATTCTTTGGGGTTCTTTAGAGTCTACGAGATAGACTCGTCATTAGCTGACGCGGATTTCAGTAAGTGATACAAAGAACCAAGGATGATAGAGTTAGTAAGTGATGACATAACAACTTACTAACTCCTCGAGACTATTACTTATTACAAGACCTGAAGACGTTAGAAAACCTGAAGAAATGTCTGTTTGAAGTATTTGTAGGGAAACTATAACACTTTTATTTATAAATAAAATTAATTAAATTAACATAAACTAAATAACAGAATATAAATAACAGAAAAACAGACACAGACTTAATTATAAACGATAATTAGATAAAACAATAAAATAAAGAAAAGACTTACTAAATCACCAGCAAGTCGACATACGTGTTAGACACGCTTAGCACTAAAGACCCGAGGCACGTGTTTGACACGCTTCCCTTAAAACAGATTCGCCGTCTGTTTCCCAGGATACAACAGCCGAAACAGTAAGTTGTACTGTCGGACTTAACAAAACTGCCTGGAATTTCACCTTTACAGATGCGTACTCCATATGTTGGAAAATAATAAAAATTACTTATTGATTTGATGTGTGAAAAAACTATGGAATTAGGCCTCTATTTATACACAATAGAATCCCTTCCAGTTTACTCATCCCACCGATGTGGGAAAAAAAAAAACTATTTTTCCTCTTTAAGCATGGTACCAAATGCCTAACTTTGAGACACGATATCTCATTCACATCACCTTCATTTTGGACACATTAAGGCTCATTGTGAAGCTCTCTTCAAGGAGAACGCGAACCTATAAAGTATCACTAATATATATGATACATACATATACATAATTGTGTCCAAAGTTGGTCAAAAGTCATTTTGCCAACAATATCTTCTAACAATCCCCCACATGAATAGAGATCGATCGTAATACACAAAAGTTTCAATAAAATTCCAACAGTTGAATCTTGAATAGGATAGGTAGGTGTGACCCTTTGAACCTTCCCTTGTGAGATGCACTTAGTCTCCTATATCTGAGTAGACGCGATGTCTTTGAACTCAGCCTCTGTTTAGTAGACGACGATACACAGTCACACAAGACTCTCCCTGACATTGTCAAGTCCTCATAGTCGTGTTCGTTATGGTCATGAACACTATCCTGGTTCTGCAAGAGCTCTTAGAAATTGCTCCCTCATAATTTCCTTCGAAGCGACCCCTACTTCTCTCTCACATAGGTGATTTCATCTTGAATCATTAAAAACATATGTTTTATGATTTCATCTTGAATCACCATGCTTTATGATTTCATCCTGAATCATTTAAGCCATATGTTTAACATCTCAATAAGTCACATTTTTCTAGGAATGGACTAGGAAAGTTATTATATTAAGTAACTCCCCCACATTGACGTGACTTCCTCCACATTTCTATGATTAGGTTGTCCTATTGAACCCAGATCTTGGGATCTCCAGTCAACTGGGTTAGGTTTTCCTTCATAGAAACTCATTCCTCAAGGGCTTTAGTCTCATTCCTTTAGGCGACTCACCAACTAACTCTGTGCTTAAGCCTTTCGTAAGCGGATCCGCGATGTTATCCTTTGACGTTACGTAGTCAATCGTGATAACTCTAGTTGAGAGTAGTTGTCTCAACAATCACAATCTATGACGGATATGTTGAAGGTTTATAGAGTTCATAACAATTATTTAAAACCCTAATATGGATCAAAGAACGCATAGCGGAAGCGATTAACAAGATCATTAATTTAACACAATTATATTAATCAAGATTAGGGTTACATACCTTTATCCTAGCAAGATCCACAAGACGACGGAACGAACGACAACTAAGGTTTATCACGAACACCACCAAGAATATAATCTAAAGGAAGATTATATCACGCTCTTGTACACACGTAATACGGCGAGTTAACCGTGAGTCTAGCACGAACAAACGGAGCTTCAACGCTTATGGAATATCTACCCAACAACCCTAGAGAGGGGTTAGGACTAGATAAAATAGATTTAATCGAAAACCAAACGAAACCCTAAGTTGGGTGTGTATGGCCAGCGATCAAAGGAGAAGAAAAGAAAGAGGGATTAAAAATTATGAGGCTTGGGGTTTGTTTATATAGCCTTGACAATCCTTGGGCTCCAAGTCATAAACAAATAAGGAAACCAAAGTTCCCCTTTTCCCCCTCTATAAGCCGGCGGTTAACACCCCACCAAGGGGTGTTATGTGTAATTTTTCCTTCTTCTTTTAGCTTCTATTTAATTCCATAACGGTCGTTATAACTTAACTATTATTTATTAACGATCGTTAGTTAAGCTTTGTTTTGATTTAATAAATATATATAAAATATATTTAATAAATAAATTAACCCTTTACGTTATGTGTGCAATCCCGTGATCCCGAGTTCGATCCTATCTCACGACTATTAATTTTAAGTCCATAAACTTTCAGCTCCCACTTGGACAAAATTCTAATATCGTGATCACATTGACTAGTGTCTAGTTACACTAGCAATGTCACTAGTACAACTCGAGTAAGGTTTCTTGGACAAAACCTTTTAACGATATATAATTATTATTATTATTATTATTATTATTATTATTATCCTTTCATTTCATATACAACGTTAATAAGGATATGGATCTCAGTCATTCCTTTCATTAACCATTCTGTTTCTCTTTTATGGATATAGCAAGATCACCAAAACAAATTTGGGTGCGGCCACACAAATATCTTACTACTCCCCCGAGGGGCCCAGCTGTATTATACTTCAAAATAAATTTTGAAGGAAACGAATCCCATTTTGACTACAAGCAAAACTTATGAACTTTGCAACACTTCCGGAAATAATCCTTATAGCTACCAGTTACGTTTAGCGTTAGATTATTCCATAAAAATGCACTAGATCCACGACAGTTTCCTGGTATCTCAGGTCTAAGGATAACTATTTATGATTTACTTGATGACAAAGATCCATAAAGTAAAATCATATAGTTGGGATAAGTCCAATATTTGATCCATCAAATATCATCCAAAATTGACCAATATACTTTCAAGTATACTCTGTCACTATTTTGAATTGTCTTAGTTTAATAATACTCCCATATTATTAATCGACAACGGACATTTAGAAACATCATAATGCTCATGGATTAAAACATGTAAAATAGGATACAAAATCAAATAACAGAAAATAAACGAAATCCAATCTTTATTTCATCAATTCAATAATGTCTTACATCCTTTATCCAAAAAATAGATCAATGCATAAAACTGGTACATGCATCATGCCTCTAGTAATGACATTCATACTTGTTTGGCAAAGCATAAAATAACCAATCTTGACCTATTGAAATTTTGAGAATACTTTCTTCAAGAATTCAATTCATTGAAACTCTTGTACATGTGCATTCAAATATTTTGAATTTGCCACATAGTATCAAAATTGTGAAACATCCTTGATCACCAATTTCCTAAACTTCCAAAACACATTTGAAGTTCAAAGTATTCTAATTCTTTAATGCATAATGCAACTTTAATCAACATGTCATCTCCAAAAGATCCTATGACTAATATTGAGTGTTACCTCAATTATATCTTTTCAAGTTTTACAACTTTTCATAAAAGATATAAATACGTTACCTTTAATATCTATTATGTAATGTTTGATTCCAACCAAAACCTTCAAGTTTGTTGGCTATGATAATTTGCACAACGATTGACAAATTATTCATCTATAGAATATGGAAGCCGATCTAAGATTTAGGATGTTATTCTATTTCCAAACATATTCCTTCAGAATATTCATTACACAAGTTATTTAATAACTTCTTAAATAGATTAATATATTCAAATTATCATGTATTTTAAGCATGATATAAATACAACACGGCACACATGAAAATTTCTCAAACCAGATTTAGATTTCTTCATGTCCTAAATATTCATGTAAACTTACTACATGGCATATTACGTTGTATTTCCACCGCATAATCAAATAAAAATTATTTGTTCCAAGGTTATGTATATCTTATTTCCTAAATCTTCAAAGTAAAGTTTCATCTCAAATCTAAACCAAATCAACATTTAATTTGAATGAAAACTTACTTTCTTACATGTCTATTTGACACATATAATTTAAGAAAATAACCATAATACTCCCACTAGCTTTTAGGAATACTCAAAAACATCTTATTCAAATTTAAATTCAATCTTGGATTTCAAATTAAACATAAGAATAATCTCCTAGATGCATGCTTTTATCCATTCATGGATAATTGAATTTTGTAATTTTCCAAAGATTTATATTTTGAAGTAATAAACTCATTTCGATTACTTAAGTCCTTTCTCAAGTAGTCATTCAAGAAATAGTTCATACATATCCAAATTTGTCAATTAAAATATGACCATCAAAATCTTTATATATTTAATGTGTTTAGGAAAGAATACTAAATCACAATTAATTACTTAAGTGTGACTAATAATCTATTCATAATACATACATTAAATATGTGTACAATTTTGTCCATATAATTTCGACACAAAGATTAAACCACCACAATTGGCGTATTTCTTCCTTTGACGAAACTCATCTCCAATTTCTAGTCAAACTATTTAAGAATAACAAATCTAAAATTGATTATCTTATTGGACAACATCTATATCGTTCATAGTATGAGTAATTTACCCAATTCAATATTTGGTAACAAATCACAACAATTATTTGTAACTCATAATTCTCAACATACAAATCAAATATCCGAGATATCCTTGCGGACCTATGACATAAATTCCTTTATCTTAAGGTTTAGCATTTACACGCCTACCTCATGATAATTACTAGTGTATTTTAGAAGATCATGTATCTTGTTATTTTATCTTTCAAGATCAAAACTCCTACTTGATTTTAGTAACTTAAAATAACTCTTTAAATACATAGCAAATAGATCAACACTCCAACGTTATCTATATGGGACATTACAAAACACAATGTTAGTTCCATACTCTTTATTTTCTAAACAATCCACTTCATAAGTAGTTTAGCAAAATCCGAACTTCTTTTAAGATATAACGTGATTCATCACATTCCATATATAATGGTATCTTATTAATCTTCTTAGCTCAAATCATACTCAACTTTCTAACCTTGATATCTTTTTGGAAGAAAAGGAAGATATAGTTATCTTGAATCAATCATCACCATCAAATTGAGAATTTTGATTCTCCTAATGAACATACCATAACAATGATGTATTTCATTTAGGGAAATATTGTAAGTCAATCTTAACAACATTCAAGATAAATATATATCTTTAGGCTTACCTATATACCAACTAAATCATCTTAATGGTATAATAGATTTCCTAACCATTTTGCATGCTTTATAACTCAAGTACTTTTAATACAAAGTCACTTCATAAAAGTTATAAGTCCATTGCACGTTACATGTATATGTCGTTAGTCATTAACGTCTTACTTTATATTATACGTCTTCCAAGACTTTATGTTTGTAACTTTATGCAACAAATCATAACATGTATAACTAAAGTAAATCATGAACACCACTAGGTTTCATTCATCTTTTCAAGTTAATTCACTCCTATAATATTATATGAACACCACTAGGTTTCATTAGTAGTATAAGATTACTCTATGTATCTTATGTCATTCCAGGAATTAGTCCATTTTAAGAAACTTCAAAACATTCTACGCCCGATCTTACGACATGTGGATATTATACCCTTGAGTTTACAATTTAGTCCAAGCTCTTACATGACTAAATCAAAACAACAAGTGTTTCTTCAAGTGAATGATATATATACTTTTAAGTAGTCTTTTAATCATATTGACACATGATCTAAATATTAATTAGATTGTTATTCTCTTATCTTAAAGACAAGAGAATCATATCTTTATGAGTTGTTTCTTGCACACAATATTCATTTCTCCCACTTGTGCATGGAACAACCTCATATATAAGATAAACATCACGTCTAACGTTCGTCTATACAAAATATGATTGTGCCACATATATTAGCTTTTACAAGTAGATGTAGAACCACTTAATCAACAAGAATCAGTACATAACTATCTTTGAAGATATTAGTGTCAACAATTCGAAAGTAATTATCTTAGGACATACTAAAGATAACATGGGTTATTACCAAGACAACAAGGCTAAATCCCACTAAATTAGAGAGTGTTTTAATAGACTCAAAATCAGTAATACAACACAATTCTCCCACTGAACTTGACAACATTGAAAATGTTTCATAATCGGTGAAAATAATTAGTGTTGTGTTTACTTTCTTACACTTTTGAAAAACACATTCATAACAATTAATTATAATGTTTAAGAGTGTACTCTACTTCGTAAGTGATGACTTATCCATCAAATGCTTTTTAACTTTAAAGACTTGGCATGCAATTTCTTCCTTAATAGGTCTACCAACCCCACAATGGTATGTAGTGCCTATAAATGGTCAAAGCACAACTACTAGACAAATATGCTAGTTTGCCTTATAACCAATTTGCGGTAACTTTTAATAACTCAAAATATGCACTTTCTTAACTATTAAAGTTTGCTATGAGTTACGGATTTGAATTTGACATTTCTAAAATCCTTATTACTCCTTCTTTACTCATGAAAAAGAGTTTTAGGTTTATCTTTCATTTGTAAATTGACTCTATCCTCAACCATACGGTTTGTAGATCAATAAATGAATAAACCACGTTTACGGTGTAACGTTGCATTAATACATTTGCAAAAGAATTTACAAAATTCAATTTTAGTATTTCGATAATACCATTCAAGAAAATAAAATTACCCCGGTAATAATAACCATAGTACTTTCCTTGAAAACTAGAATCCAAATTGACATAATTTCATCACATCAGTTGATCTGCTAGCAATGAAAGTATTCAAGATGGTAACTTGTCGAACAATGATTGACAAACAAATTTGTAATTTCTAGATTTTTAGGGGATTTACATTGCCAAAATTCATTTTGCATTGTAAACATGTTTCATCCCTTCTTTATGCCTTAAGTTTCCAGATCTCACTGAGTAACTCAATTAAGTCGACTAATCTAAAGAACGTAAAACCTTCATGTGCAATCTTATTCAGTCATGAAGTTTTCTCTCCATTACAACATCGTCCGATATCTTATATGACGACAATTGTAACTTCAAGTGTTCGTCAATTAGAGGGCATATGACTTAAATTTTAGGGTATAGATTTTGGTGTCAAAATCATGTATGGAGAAGCATGCATACATCTCCATAACATAAGTTTAATAAAACGTTTAGTAAACTTTTGTTGAGACTAAAAGTTCATCATATACTTGCAAGTTGAGGTATTGGTTAAACCAATTAAATATTTTACACACAACTAAATTCACACCGTACTTTTTCTAGAACTTAGTTATAGCACAAAGCAATAACCTTATTCATTGTGTTTTGGATGTGAATTAATGTAGTTAAATCAACCTTAAAGAATTATACCAATAACAACGTTAGGTAATTCCAATTTTGACGCACAGGCGAGCCGGGAATTTGGTCAGCGCTGAAGCATAACACCTCCTTCCTTAACCGGGTACATGACCAGCGATGCATTATACCCATTTTATAGTTTGTCAAAATTGTGTAGGCCGTTAAGTTGCTATTGCAATTCTAATCAACGCAAATCATATGTAATTTAGATCTCAAAACAATTCATTTCTTTTAATATGATTTAGTCCATATTAATTTTCTTGTAAAAATTACCCTTGTTTACAACATACAATTAAAACAAAACGTATGAAAACAAGTAGGTACAAAAAAAACTAAATCATAAACACATAATAACAATTTATATGTGCAATAAATAAATCAAATAGGCACATGCATACGATTTATTCAATAAATAATATCAAATCTAGGTTTTTATATATTCATATAAAAGTCTTCCCTAATTTTAAATTTATTGAATCAAATAAAGCATGTAGCAAAACACGTAACAATTACCACATAAACATATAATCCATGAAAAACATGCATGTTCATCACGAATCTCCCACATATCTTAACAATTAAATCTCTATGGATCGAAACATGAATTTACACAACATAACAATTAATCATGCAATTCATCAAAATTCCACCCAAATCACTTAACAATTTAATTAAATCACTACGGATCGTAACCACGCATGACATAACAATTAATTCATGCATACATCTAAAGTTAATTACCATGTAATTTTAGGGTTTACAAAAAAAAAAACTTAAATAAAAAATAAAATCGGCATAGCCGATTTAAAAAAAACAATAAAAAATAAAACCCTAATTTTAATAAAAACTAAAAAACAACATGTAATGTTTAACACAAATCAATATTAGTTAAAAAAAACTTTAGATCTTGATAATTATAATCATGTTAAAACGGCTCTCGATGCCACTGAAGGTTTATAGAGTTCATAACAATTATTTAAAACCCTAATATGGATCAAAGAACGCATAGCGGAAGCGATTAACAAGATCATTAATTTAACACAATTATATTAATCAAGATTAGGGTTACATACCTTTATCCTAGCAAGATCCACAAGACGACGGAACGAACGACAACTAGGGTTTATCACGAATACCACCAAGAATATAATCTAAAGGAAGATTATATCACGCTCTTGTACACACGTAATACGGCGAGTTAACCGTGAGTCTAGCACGAACAAACCGAGCTTCAACGCTTATGGAATATCTACCCAACAACCCTAGAGAGGGGATAGGACTAGATAAAATAGATTTAATCGAAAACCATACGAAACCCTAAGTTGGGTGTGTATGGCCGGCGATCAAAGGAGAAGAAAAGAAAGAGGGATTAAAAATTATGAGGCTTGGGGTTTGTTTATATAGCCTTGAAAATCCTTGGGCTCCAAGTCATAAACAAATAAGGAAACCGAAGTTCCCCTTTGCCCCCTCTATAAGCTGGCGGTTAACACCCCACCAAGGGGTGTTATGTGTAATTTTTCCTTCTTCTTTTAGCTTCTATTTAATTCCATAACGGTCGTTATAACTTAACTATTATTTATTATAGATCGTTAGTTAAGCTTTGGTTTGATTTAATAAATATATATAAAATATATTTAATAAATAAATTAACCCTTTACGTTATGTGTGCAATCCCGTGATCCCGAGTTCGATCCTATCTCACGACTATTAATTTTAAGTCCATAAAATTTCATATGTCTCGACTTACCGTTTTATATTTGTGATATGAGCTCTGTCAAATTCTATTGACTATCACACTTTAGAAACATGGCCGTTACCGGTATACGCCATCTTGGTATGTCTTTTACGAATTAACGTAAACTATCCTGCATATTTTATAAATTTATCTCAAATAATAAATTCATATTTCATCATAGATTTAGCTATAATTGTCTCTTTGAAATACTTTCAAGATTTATAAGACATAGCTTTCCAATTAGGATAAATACATCCCCTCTAGTGGATCTAGATTCTTATATGTAAGAATCTATATTTGCATTACTCTATCACTTGATAGTAGTAGGATATCTTTCATAATGCAATATTATTAGTATCATAGTACTCAAGTAATACTTATTCAAATGGTTCCCACTTGACTTACTAATATATCTGCTTACCTGATATAAGTTCTAAATCAGATCATACACACGTCATTAGACACATAAGATACCCAATATTCTTTGAGTATTCAAAATGGGAAACAATTTTACCTCTATTTTAAATAGATTTAAAAAGATGTCATTGGACTCTAGCTAGGCCGGAATCCCCCACATTAAACCTCTCAATAATATTGTTTTTCTTAATGTTTGACTTCAAACAAATCCATATGGGTTCAACAAACCCAACAACTAATGAAATTCATGTCAAATATTGACTCCAACAGATCATTAGTGGATTTATTCATCTTGTTATCACTTCTAGTGATAAGTATATTCATGTATAAACATAAGAGTACATATTTACTACTGATCACGCGTACATACAACAATTTTGAATCCACATTCTGACATGATATGGTCAAAAAGTTTGATGTCATTGTTTGGTAGCTTTACTTAAACCATATAATGACTTAATTAGCCTACAAACTTTTCTCTCTAGCATAGGAACTATGAAACCCTCAGGTTGGTTCATGTATAGTTCCTTTTTCTAAATCCATGTTTAGAAATATCGTTTTCACATCCACATAAGAAACTTCCAAAATTGCTTAATGCGGCAATAAAGTACCATCATAAATGAGGTTATTCGTGTAACATGCGAATAAGCATCAAAGGAAGATAAACCTTCTCGTTTTTTAAATTCTTTGATTACCAATCTTTCTTTGCACATGTCAATGGTGACATCGACTTTAATCTGCTTTTTGAAGATCCATTATAGCCTAGTGGTTTACAACTTAAGGTACATCCACGGGTTTCTAATTTTACTTTTGTAAAATAGAATCTATTTCACTTTTAATGGCTTCTTTCTATTGATACCCTTTCAAAGAAGTTACTGCTTCTCAGTAAGAAGTAGACTCATTTTTCCATTTTTTTTACCATAAAAGAAAAAAAACCGAATCTAACCAATCTCTCGGTTCATGCCATTTTGTTTCTTATAGGTTTAATCTCTTCTTGGGTCAATCTTGTCTCTCTTCTAAGAGATCAATATCATCTCGTTATCTCTGACCTTGGACAACCTCGTCATCTATTCTAGATGATCTTTCACTTTCCTTCGTAAACAAGGAATATATTTCTGAAGAATGAATCATTCCTTAATTCCATTACTATGTCTATTTTCGATTCATGTACAATGAAACGATAAGCACTGCTATTCATAACAAATCTTGTGAACATCCAATCCATAGGTTTAGGTCCAATCTTTCGAACCATGAATTTCATACGGATATCTTAGCTAGATATCCCCCACATTTGTAAGTACTTATAAGATAGTTTTCTTCTCATCCATAAGGCATCTTATCTAAAAGATAAGTAATCGATGTAATCGCTTTCCCCCACATGCGATGGCTTAAACCTGGACTTAAGAACATGGCATTAACCATTTATTCTAAGGCACGATTCTTTTATATATCAAGAGCAACAAATTTGTGTCTTATTCTAAGTTTAGCATAAAAAATTTAGAAATGGAGACACATATTCACCTCCAATAACTTCGAATCACCTTATTATCGATAATAAGTTGGTTCTCAACTTATGTATATAGATCAAGCTTGTCTATATCCTTACTCTCAAGTAAGTGTAAATAGTAATATTTTGTACCACATTCAGCCAATATGGTGAACTACACGATACTCTATACCTTAGTAGGTATCAATTCCAAATCACATAAAACCATGTGAATTATATCAAGGTTTTTGGTTATTTCTGTTCAACCAAGAGAAAAGACTTATCAATTTGGCTTTAACCTAAGTTTTGATTTTGTAATCCGTGTCAATACAAAAATGGGTATCCAATTTGGTTTAATTGGACAACATGTTGAGTAAAAATCTAAAACATGTCAAAGTAAGTCATAACATACATTTACAAATGACCATTATAAAATATAATCAACTTAACCATTTTAAAGACATAACCCGTATGCACTAAATTTATGTTATTCATTAAATCGATTTTTATTTGATTCAAACACATATAAAAAGACAAATTTCATTAAGCAACCATCCAGACATAAGATTCCTACGAATCTCCGGTACTCACAACGTTGGTTAACTTAGTGTCTTTTTCAAATGTGAATCACATCTTCTTTTTCCTTGATATTCGCAGTTGGAGAGTTGCTCAAACTCGTTCTCTCCATTCTCAACTGCATTATAAGGGTTAATCAAACTCTTATCACCATATACATGACATGATACTGAAGTGCGAATGCACCATTTGGTTGGATTCCATCATGGCCTCAGTTTTCATGTCATTCAGACCATATAACGCATAGTTATGGCACAACAAGTTTCTGAATGCTTTAAAGCATCTACCGTACAAGTAAGTATCGGTCTTCATTTTGATGTCACTCGTGACATTCCGAATGTTATTAAGAGGTCCCATGATTTAGTTGACACTAATTTTGGTACTATTAACAACGTGCTAAATCACATATTGTTTCTTAACCAAAAGCGAATTACATCGACTTTTGTTTAAAACGCAAACATTTTGTAGGATCCGTTCTACAAAACCCACTTTAAAGGAAGTCTTTCGACTAAACAATTAAAGAAAATATCATAACATAATGTTTTACAAAAAACACATATGTAATATTATGTTGTCAATCTTCATTTAGAAGATCTTAACTTCACATGATCTTATTTCTACAATGAAACTTAACAAGGTTTCAGTAGATTCATTCTTCTAAAGAAACTCCACAAGGTTTCTATAGATTTACCTTTAAACTCGACAAGGTTTCTATGGATATATCTATAAACTCAAGAAGGTTTCAAGAATTATATCTGGTTTATAATTAAACTCGGCCCAATTTACAATGAATTACACAAGCCAAACAAACTCTTCTACTAATTTAATAAAAATATTGTATGTAATCTGATATTTAATGATAATTCATACCATTGTCAACATCTTGTTTCAAAGAAATTCTTCTTGATTTCATTGAACACGTTTCAATAGTCTAATAAAATAAGAGCTTGCATTTTATGAGATCAATGAATACGTTCTAATAATCTCATAAAATAGCAACTTATCTTTTGTGAGACTTGTGTCAAAGAAACTCCACTTGGTTTCAATGAATCTAAATTCACCATGATTCTAATCATGTTGTAACTGTCGCACCAGTTACATTTACAAGATTCACTAGGGTCACAATTGTGTTACCACAAGTAAAGTTGTCAATATTCTAACGGAATACCGTTAAGTACTATTAAAACAATTTGGTATAATAAACTCGACATGGTTTATACAAACTTGTACCAAATCTGATTCAAAGAAACTCAATCGTGGCTTCATTAAATCTAGGTTAAAACTATAACATATGTAATAAACAACTAAACGATCAGTTTTAAAATAGACTCATCATTTCAACACAAACTAATACGTTATACTGTTTTTAATCGTTTATAGATCTGTAACACAAGATCTGTTAATTAAAATTCTGTTTTACGTGAAAACTGATTTCTCAAAGAAACACAATCTTGGTTTCGAGAGAATACGGTTTGTATAAAAATTTGTTAATTAAATTAATGACTTTAGCAAAAAAGTGTTAATTCTGTTACACAGAATCTGTTTTAAGACTCTAGGGAAACTATAACACTTTTATTTATAAATAAAATAAATAAAATTAATTAAATTAACATAAACTAAATAACAGAATATAAATAATAGAAAAACAAACACAGACATAATTATACACGATAATTAAATAAAACAATAAAATAAAGAAAAGACTTACTAAATCACCAGCAAGTCGACATACGTGTTAGACACGATTAGCACTAAAGAGCTGAGGCACGTGTTTGACACGCTTCCCTTAAAACAGATTCGCCGTCTGTTTCCCTGGGTACAACAGCCGAAACAGTAAGTTGTACTGTCGGACTTAACAAAACTGCTTGGAATTTCACCTTTACAGATGCGTACTCCATATGTTGGAAATCAATAAAAAAATACTTATTGATTTGATGTGTGAAAAAACTATGGAATTAGGCCTCTATTTATACACAATAGACTCCCTTCCAGTTTACTCATCCCACCGATGTGGGACAAAAAATAAACTATTTTTCCTCTTTAAGCATGGTACCAAATGCCTAACTTTGAGACACGATATCTCATTCACATCACCTTCATTTTGGACACATTAAGGCTCATTGTGAAGCTCTCTTCAAAAAGAACGCGAACCTATAAAGTATCACTAATATATATGATACATACATATACATAATTGTGTCCAAAGTTGGTCAAAAGTTATTTTGCCAACAATATTTTCCAACAGTATTAGTGGAAGACTACAAAGTACAAGGTGGTTTACTTGTATTTTAGTAAAAGCTTCTCAAGGATGCTTCACACCTGCTATATATATGTGGTCCTTGTAATAGAATAGGCTAATGATTCCCACCACAGAAAACATACATGTAACACTTAAGTGGATAGGGGTTTCATCATACGATTGTTGCATATGCTTAGCTAGCTATGAACATGGGAGTTTAGTTTGTCATTCATCGCCCGGTTGTTATTCCGCAAACAACCGGGCAAGTCTTGTATATTTGTTGGTTCATTATTAATAAGATATACAAACGATGAAAAGTATAAGCTTTGTTATTAGTTAGTGAATTGGTTGAATTGTGCAAATGTTCTTCATTTATCCTTGTTGATTGATGTTTGCACAAGATTCGTGGACCATCAATTAACAAGGATAAATGAAGAACATTTGCACAATTCAACCAATTGACTAACTGCTAATAGCATTTGAGCATCGTTAAAATTTATGGTTGTTATTCAAAACTGCTACTGCTTATGAAGCGTATGCAATTTTGAGGGAGAGAAAAACCATAAAGTTGAATAAACCTGCCATGGATATCTTATCCAAAACCAAAACACAAAAAACCCACCAATAAAAAAAACCAGATCCATCCAAAAAAACAAATCCACCGTCACAAACCATTATCCAAATCAAAAAAATCTCCCGATCTGTTCTTATAAACCAAAATATCCACAAACCCAGATCCAATAACCACCCATAAACAGCAATCAAATCTCAGAAAAATACCCACAACAATCAAAACATACGAAAAAAAATAACGGTTGAAAAACTTGGGCGAATCTCTTCTTCGAGGCCAGAGGAAGGATTTTGTTATTGTTGAATATCGTTTACTTGTAATAGGTGGAAGCATTCGTGTTGATAGGTATTATTGGTGGATTTGAATCAGTTGTAGATTTGTTGTGATTATCAGTACTCCAAAGAAATGAGTTATTGATGCCGGTAAATGGAGATGAGTGGTGGCAGTTATTATAGCTTTATGGTGGGATTAAAGTGGTGATAATTGAATGATAGATGAACAGCTGTTGTGGCTGATGGTTGTTAAACTGATAATCAATATCAGTGGATTAAAAAAAGGTGGATCTGAAAAGATGGACGTGGTATGAGCTGTTCAAGAAAAGCTGAAAGCAATACCAGTGTTTGCATCAAGAACTGATGTGGGGAGGTAAATGGTAGCTTTCAAGAAAAGCTGAAAAAAAGGTACGGGTTGTTCAGTTTTGTAGAGCTGATAAAAATCAGTTGGGAGGAAATGGGTTGTTCAGTTTGTATATTGCAAACTGATATATACTCGATTTAATGTTAGAGTCCATCAGTACATATTGAAGCCCACGAGCCCAAATATTGAAGCCCAAGAAATCTGAACCTGAACCTTTCAGCAGTTTGAACCTTCAGTATTAATTGAGCCCCTTTCAGTCTTGAACCCCCCCTCTAGTAGACTGAACCTTCAGCAGGTTCTGACCCTCCAGCAAGGCTGGACTGAACCCATCAGTCAAAACTGAACCCCCCTTCAGTTTCTGAACCGCCAGAAAATCTGGACCTCCTTCAGCATGACTGGACGAATCCTTAGCAAATTGGACGTCCAACAACAGCAAAAATAGGGACCCCTTCAGCACTGAACCTGAACCACCAGCAGTGACTGATCTTCAGCAAAGTCTGAAGCTTATATTTGAAGTTTGAAACTGAAGGTGAACCTCCAACATTCTAGACGAACCTTCAGCAAGCAGGTAAGAACTTCGTTATCTCCTAATGCTATCATTTTATTGCTAAAGTATTAGTGTAAACATTCAAAAATTGCTGATGTTATGCAATTTTTGAGGGAGAGAAATACACTAATATTTACAGAAAGAATCAGGAGTAACAAAGCCTTGTTTCATTCACCAAATACTACAAGAACAAACCATAATCCAAAACCAATCTCACAACAAAACATTTTCCAAACCTACAAAAAAAACAACCTGAAGAGGAAGTGGGTGTGTTTGTAAAACGCAATGGTTTTGGGTGTGTCGAGGAAGTGAAGTATTGGGTGAGGCGTATGGTATAGTTTTTTTGTCAAAAGAATGAAGCTGGTTGATACAGGGTTAGTGTTTGATTAGCCTTAATAAAAAAGGCTGAATGGGTTTGATAAAGGGTTATGTTTGCTCATGTTGTGGAGAAGCTGAAAGTTGGTTGTTAAGTGTATACCTAGAGATTGATCACCACTGTTATCCTCTGAAACAACTTATGTTTAAACCTCCAGGTATTGATGTTAACCCATTAAACCCTTCACTGCACTCAAGTTGCTGAACTTACCAAAACTCTAAACTTTGTACCAGAATGTGATTTCAAAAAATGGGTCACTGATGTTATTGTTTCAGGTTTAAGAGTTTATTTTTCGTGCAACTACAACAACAAAGAGTATGTACTAATTTGTTTCTCATTTTTACTCTTTGTAACATCAGCATGTGAGAAGAAGTTGTATTTGCTCACTCACATCTGATGATTTCACTTATGCTATTCTTATGTCCAAATAGGGGGAGATTGTTGGACTAGGATTTGAAAAACAAATAGACTTAGTGTATGTACTGAGTAAAAAACACTCAGTTTGTCATCTTCAAGATTTCAAGCTTCAGTGACCAAAGATGGTCAGCGGACAAAGAATACTTGAACAAAGAAGACGACAACTCGGGCTATTTTTATATCCAAATAGGGAGAGATTATTGGGTCAAGATTTGACCCAATTGTTCCTCACAAGTATTGAATATAAAATAGCCGTTGAAGACTTGAAGAATTGCTGAAGACACTTCAACACCAGGTCCAACACCAATCCAAGTTGAAGACAGTTCAACACCAGCACTTCAAGAGTCCTTTGAAGACAAAGTCTTCACCTTCAGTAGTTGATGCGGATCAGCATCTGAAGGACATGCCTGAATGAAGTTGCCTTCAGTTCAGCTTGGAGTGACAAACCAAGCTGAATGATGTTCATCTAACTCTCGAATTACAACTTGAAGATATTGGCGGGAACTTGCTAGAAGACAAGAGTACAAGAGTGGTTACTTGTACAGCCAATAATAAAGTCAAAAGTAATATTTACTTTTGTACTTTGATGGGAAAGAAAGCATGGGAGCACATGGGCTTCACTTTAGTGAAAGCTTCCTTTAGAAGCTTTAGCTTTTCTTTCCCTATATAGATAGGTTATTAGTAGAGTTGGATAAGTTTTCCATTTTACATAAAACACAAAGTGTAGTGTTAGGAATTCTTCCTCTCTTGTTCATCAAGAGAGAACCCTTGTCATTCAACCACTTTGTTTCCGCAAACAAATTATAGATTTTGTATTTGATTCTAATAAAAGTCTATACGTTGAAAAGTACAAGTTGTGTTATTAGTAGTTAACTGGTCAATAGTGCAAAGATTCACGATAATTTAGGACCTAACAAGGCTGGTTAAGCATTTTTCAAGGCCTAAAAAGCCGTTTTACTATCATTTATTTGTGTGTTTTTTGTTATTTTTAGTTTCTGGTGGACTTCGTATTTGGGCCACAGTCCAACCCATTGGTGTTTTAGGATTTTTTTTTGTTTCCTGTCTTTATTTAAACAATCTGCTGTAACCCTAGCAAGACAGTTATCATATTAAAAAAAGTTAAACCATTGACCGTTGTTTGCTAAGCTTTTACCCTAATAATCGGTATTCATCAGAATCAACGATTGTTAAAAGGAATTGTTTATGTTATTCATTAGAATCAACAGATCCAATTTATTTATCTTGTTTCTAGTCTACATCATAAACCTAACAAACAAGTGGTTTGAGTTTCTCACCATCTCCATTGCGTTTGTAACAGATATCAAAAATGAGGTTGACACACAACCTGGAGCTCCCCTGCTTACAGAGACATTGTAAGCCATCTTTAGTTGCTTGAAAACTTTTCCTACTAGCCACTGATACCATCCCCTAAGCTTCGTTTTATCAAATTTGAAGCTGAAGGAGCCACATGAGCGGAGGTACAAAACCACGAGTCTTGCTTTTCGATTAGGGCATGAGCCTGGTCCTGCTAAAATAGGCCCTCCGTGAAGGATATTTGTCGTCAATGGTGGCAACCTCAGCCTTGAGGACAAGTGCATTTTTCAGGATGGGATTATTGACACAGGATGGCATGCATAGTCGAGCCTAGTCCATAGAAGATGGGAGTATGGGACAATATTGCAGTTTTCTCTAATATTCTATTGTGGTCACTCGTCATCAAGTTTCATTGCTTTTAGATAGTTACAGCATTGTTGTTCTATCAAAGAAGTTGTATGGACGTCGGCTTCATGTTACGTGCACTTTTCCTTTTCTTAAGCTTAGTTGGTTAAGCAGTTAGATAACGGTCTTCCTATTTATATGTAATGTTTGAACTTAGTTAAAGTATGAATGAAAAGAATGTATTGCAGAGTCTAGTTTCTATTTATTGTTCTTAGAGTCTTGCCCGCTTAAATGGCTTTATCCATCTCTTTTGTATTTATGTCTTGGGAGTTTTACCTATTAAAACAAGGTCACATCAAATTTAGTGTGAGTGGATTAGGTATTTTATGATGGTGAAGTTAATGAGAAAAAAAAACATGATGTTGTATTTAAAAAGTAATGCTAAAGGTCTGTTTGGCCGGGGCTTTAAAAGGTGAGATTTGACTTTTGGCTCTCATATTGTTGTTTGGTTAATTTTTAAAAGAAAATCAATAGGTTTGGTAGCCACTGACAGCCACTATTCACAATTTAGTATATTTGATGGATTTCTCATTTCATGTGGTTTCTATCTCACATTATTATTTATATATATTATTTAATAAAATAAAAAATTATTATTTTAATTCCTACTAACATTTTAAAACAATATTTTTAATTTAATATAATTTTTTCTCTCACCAAATCAAAACCAAAATTTTATCTATAATCTAAACCAAAAAATCAAACCTTAAACCCGTCTAGGAACCAAACGGACCCTAAATTTAAAATCAAGAAAACAAAAAAATTTGAAACGAATCTTTCGCAAAATATTTAAAAATCAAGAAAAAATCATGAAATTATGCTAATGAAATAGGAAATCCTCTAGCAAATAGATGTTTTTAGTGAAACGATATTTGTGGTCATTTTCTATAAGAAAAAACTCGTAATTAAAGTAAAACCTGTTGTGAATAAAGGTAAAGAATAAGTGTATTCTTCAATTGATATTCAATGAGGGTAAATACAATGAGTATTTATAAAACAAAAACTAGGGTAAACCCTAATCACTATATGGGCCATGGGCCTTATTCTAGACATCCATATATTATTCATAATACTCCCTCTTGGATGTCTCGATAGATAATACGCTTTGAGAATGTTGCCTCGTTAAAAACCTTGTCAGGAAAACCCAGTGGGACAAAACCATGACTAAGGAAAAGAGTGCAACGCGTATTATCTCCCTCTGATGACTACATCACTTAAGATCTTTAACTTGCCGCATTCCAATATTGTGAATAAGCTTCTTGAATGTTGAAGTAGGAAGTGCCTTGGTAAATAGATCCGCCAAATTGTCGCTTGAACGAACTTGTTGAACCAGAATATCTCCATTATTTTGTAAGTCATGAGTGAAAAAGAACTTTGGTAGAATATGCTTTGTCCTATCGCCTTTGATGTAACCTCCTTTGAGTTGAGCAATGCATGCTGCGTTATCTTCATACAAAACTGTTGGTGCCTCTTTCTCTGAAGAAATACTACATGACCTGCGTATGTGTTGTGTTACATTTCTTAACCAAACACATTCTCGACTTGCCTCATGGATTGCTAGAATTTCTGCATGGTTGGATGAAGTTGCTGAAATTGTTTGCTTTACCGAACGCCATGAAATTGCTGTTCCTCCACTTGTAAAAACATATCCAGTTTGTGACCGACCATTGTGAGGGTCAGACATATATCCTGCATCTGCAAAACCAACTAAACTTGTATGTGATGGGTTAGTAAAGTATAACCCCATATCCTTTGTACCTTGAAGATATCGAAGTATATGTTTTACTCCATTCCAGTGCCTCCTCGTAGGACATGAGCTAAACCTTGCTAATAAGTTTAAAGAAAATGCTATATCGGGTCGTGTATGACCAGCAAGAAACATTAAAGCTCCAATAGCACTTAAATATGGAACTTCAGGACCAAGAATTTCTTCATCAACATCTCGAGGTCGAAATGGGTCCATCTTTACATCAAGTGTCCTAACAACCATTGGAGTGCTTAGTGAATGAGATTTGTCCATATAAAACCTTTTCAACAATTTCTCAATATATGCTTCTTGGTGCACAAGGATTCCATCTTTAATGTATTCAATCTGTAATCCAAGACAAAATTTTGTCTTTCCAAGATCTTTCATCTCAAATTCTCTTTTTAAGCACTCAATAGCCTTAGGAAGTTCACAAAGAGTTCCAATTATATTCAAATCATCAACATATACTGCAATTATAACATATTCGGATCCGGATCTTTTCATAAAAATGCATGGGCAAACAGGATCATTCTTATATCCTTCCTTTAGCAAATATTCGCTAAGACGATTATACCACATTCGTCCCGACTGTTTCAACCCATAGAGAGATTTATTCAGCTTAATTGCATATCTTTCTCGAGAACTATTTTTACATGATTCAGGCAATTTAAACCCTTCAGGGAGTTTCATATAAATTTCACTATCTAGTGAGCCATACAAATAGGCTGTCACTACATCCATTAATCTCATATCAATTCCTTGTTGTATTACCAGACTAATAAGATAGCGAAACGTTGTTGCATCCACCACAGGAGAATATGTCTCCTCATAGTCAATTCCTGGTCTTTGAGAAAATCCTTGTGCCACTAGTCGAGCCTTGTATCTCGTGATTTCATTTTTCTCATTTCTCTTTCGTACAAAGACCCACTTATATCCAACAGGTTTGACATCTTTAGGTGTCTGGACTATTGGTCCAAATACTCCTCTTTTTTCAAGAGATTTTAATTCTGCCTGAATTGCTTCTTTCCATTTTGGCCAATCATTTCTATTCATGCATTCTTGCATAGACTTTGGTTCTTGATCCTCATCATTTTCCATCACTTCTAGCGCTACTTTATATGCAAAAACATCGTCGACTTCGATTTCATTTCGGTTCCAAACTTTTCTAGACATGATATAGTTTATTGATATTTCTTCATTTTCAGGTACCTGTGGTTCTTCTTGAACCAACATGTCTAGTGTCTCTCTCGGAGACCCTGGCGTTTTTCCTACCTCGATTACACTATCTTGAATATTTGCTCCTTTTTTCTTTCGAGGATTTTTATCTTTGGAACCAACTGGTCTACCACGTTTCAAACGTGCGTTAGACTCATTGCCTATATGAGGCTGTCCTTCTTGGACATCAATTTTAACTGGAGCATTAACAGCTGGTATATGTGACTTTGTCACTTTCTTTGGGTCAGTAAATGCGTCTGGTAATTGATTTGCTAATCTTTGTAAATGAAGAATCTTTTGAACTTCTAATTCACATTCCTTAGTTCGAGGATCAAAATGAGATAATGATAATTCTTTCCAACTTAATTCCTTTTCCAGCTGTTTTGTCTCTCCTCCCAATGTTGGAAACGTTGACTCATCAAAATGGCAATCTGCGAATCGAGCCGTAAATAAATCCCCCGTGGATGGTTCTAAGTATTTTATTATCGAGGATGAGTCATACCCAACATATATTCCTAACCTCCTTTGAGGCCCCATCTTTGTGCGTTGTGGTGGAGCAATCGGAACATATACCGCACACCCAAAAATCCTCAGATGGGAAATATTTGGTTCCTGACCAAAAACCAATTGTAACGGGGAGTAAGTATGATAACTTGTTGGCCTGATGCGAATTAATGTTGCTGCATGCAAAACAGCATGACCCCAAGCAGAAACCGGTAATTTGGCTTTCATAATCATTGGCCTTGCAATCATTTGAATCCTCTTTATAAGTGATTCAGCAAGCCCATTTTGTGTATGAACATGAGCTACCGGATGTTCAACAGATATCCCAATAGACATACAATAATCATTAAAAACTTGGGATGTGAATTCTCCAGCATTGTCTAAACGAATTGTCTTAATCGGATAATCTGGAAAATGTGCTCTCAATCTTATTAATTGAGCAAGTAATCGTGCAAACGCCAGATTGCGACTTGACAATAAGCACACATGTGACCATCTAGTCGATGCATCTATTAAAACCATAAAATATCTAAATGGTCCACAAGGTGGATGTATCGGTCCACATATATCTCCTTGTATCCTTTCCAGAAAATTAAGTGATTCATACTTTATTTTAGCTGGTGACGGGCGAGTAATCAACTTTCCTTGTGAGCAAGGAATACATGTAATATCCTTACTTTGTAGGATTTTGTGATTTTTCAAAAAATGCCCTTTAGAATTCTCTATGATTTTCCGCATGATTATAGACCCGGGATGTCCCAGCCGGTCATGCCAAACAATAAAATTTTCACGATCCATAACCGGATGTTTTATGACTACGTTTGATTCAATAGCAGTGATCTGAGTATAATATAAACTGGAGGAAAATGCGGGTAATGTTTCTAGTACATGTTTTTTACCCGTAATCATATTTGTAATCTGAAGACATTCAACATGTCCTTCATTAACTGTCTCAATATGATATCCATTTTTGCGAATATCTTTAAAACTCAACAAATTCCTTTGAGACATAGGGGAATATAATGCATTATCAACTTTAAATTGTGTTCCCCTTGGTAATAATATATTTGCTACACCGGAGCCTTTAATCAATTTGACACTCTCAGATATAGTGCTAACATTTGATTCATGCAAATGCATATTTAAAAAATATTTCTCCTTCTTGAGAATTGTATGTGTAGTTGCACTATCCACAAGACATATATCTTCATCATCAATCATTATACGATCCATTTTCTAAAAAACATAACATGTTATAGCATTAATTTTATGTTACGTAATCACAATAAAACATATACCTACTGTATATATTTATACGCATAAAAAAACACAAAAGACAAACAGAAGATATATACACATAGGTTAAACAAAACTAGCATGAATGTGCATGTAATAAAAATTACAACAAAAACAGTAGATACCAAATTGAACTTTACTACCTATGTCATATGCCATTATAATTAATATGTATAAATGAACTACTGTATCTTTGAATTTCTATAATGATTGGACTGTATCTTTGAATTTTCTATATTATTACCCTATATTTAAACGCAGTATAGTATATCTTCTACAAGAAAGTAAAACGCAGTATAGTATATATGTTCTACAAATAGATATTCCATAAGATATAATGAGACAAACAGATAAACTTTTTATAGCCAAGAATAAAACGGTTCCAAACGTATAAGAAAAAAAAAACAAAGTACGTAAATAAATCCAAACGAAACGAAACACGCAAAAAAAATACAGAAGAAAACACTTAAAGAAAAATTATTCCTGGCTTCAAACTAGCAATTACTCATGTGTGAGAAAATCTCCAACATCCAAGTGAGTTGCATTTGTGGAGTCTTTAGCATCATCAAGGCTATCATATGCCTTATTGTCATGAACAAAATTTGCTTCTGCCCCATTTCCCTTGTTTTTAAGGGACTTTTGATAAAGGTCCACTAGATGCTTGGGTGTACGACATAACTTTACCCAATGATTATAACTTCCACAACGATAACAAGAGTCTGATAATTTTGCTCTATCTTTTCCACCTCCTTCATTCTTGTATATATCTTTTCCTTATCTTGCCAATTTTTATGACCACTTGTGTTCTTAAATTGAACACCATGATTGACACCACGAAAATTACCTCTACCAAATCCACGCCCTTGACCACGTCCAGAACCTCGTCCACCACGACCATGACCGAAAGATCGGCCACGTCCACGGTCATAACCACGACCGCGACCTCCACTATGAACATTATAAGTTGCCACATGTGCTTCTGATAACGGAGCAGTACCAGTTGGACGAGTTTCATGATTTTTCATTAAGAGCTCATTATTCTGCTCGGCCACAAGTAAACATAAAATTAAATCACTATATTTAGTGAATTCTTTGACTCGATATTGCTGTTGCAATAGTATATTAGAAGCATGGAATGTGGAGAAAGTTTTTTCCAACATTTCAACATCAGTTATCTTATCTCCACATAAAAGCAACGTAGAGGTAATACGGTGCATTGCTGAATTATACTCACTGACTGTTTTAAAGTCTTGTAGCCTCAAGTGAGTCCACTCATAGCGTGCCCTTGGCAAAATCACCGTTTTCTGGTGGTCAAATCTGTCCTTTAACTTGTCCCAAAGGACTAGTGGATCTTTCACAGTAAGATATTCAGTTTTTAAATCCACATGAAGGTGATGGCGTAAGAACAACATTGCCTTAGCCTTTAGCTGAGATGATGTTAATTTTCCTGCTTGGATTGTATCTCCAAGTCCATGTGCATCTAAATATGTCTCAGCTTCCAACTTCCATGACAAATAATTTTGTCCATTGATTTTCAGTGCAACAATAGAAAGATTTTCAAGCTTTTGTTCCATGATCACTATATATTAACAATACAAATACGTTAAAGAAAACAACTATATACACAGTTAATGCGCAACAAATAATACACAAAATTAACGTGGATATATTTTAGTTGAAAATATGTTGATTTTAAGTTATATCTGTTACATATATATATATATATATATATATATATATATACGGCAAATCCAATCTAAAAATAATATTCTAAAATTGTGTTTTCAAGACATACAGATCAGGCAATATGCAGAGAAGCAAGATTTAGATTTCATGTATTATCACAATAAACAAATGGATGACTTATAGCTAATTTGTATCCAAGAGCAATAACCATATTACTAAAAGTGTGGGTTATGTGATACGTCTACAGATACAAACAAATCAAAACAAGCCATAAAAAAAAATACTTGCCAATTAAATATCTATACTCGATGAATTAAGATTTGTGGGGCATTTAGTAGCGGATAATCAATCTTTCATCTAATATTATAGATGTAATTACGAGATAACATTTGATCAACAATTATATATCAGAAAAAAAAACCTTAAACAGAACAGGACTAAAAACTTCATAATCAGAAAAAAAAAAAAAATTACATACTAAAAACAGATCTAAGAAAAAAAATAGTTGATAACGTGTTGTGAATAAAGGTAAAAAATAAGTGTATTCTTCAATTGATATTCAATGAGGGTAAATACAATGAGTATTTATAAAACAAAAACTAGGATAAACCCTAATCACTATATGGGCCATGGACCTTATTCTAGACATCCATATATTATTCATAATAAAACCGTATTTTTTCTAATCTTAGCTAGTTAATAAATGCTTGATACTTACTTCATTATCATTTATAGCAAAATCCTAGGCATTCAAAAATTAACAAATACAGCTCTGAAGAAACCTAGATTTCTATGCCTCCATGGACATGACTCAAACGCAGCGGAGTTAGAAGATCGAATGATAGAGCTTGGACCATTTGACGGGGTGTTGGGTTTCTCTGCCGTAAGATATATCTGTCAACTTTTATCGAGTTCGATACATTTACATTTACATATATACTTCGGAAAAGAACTCATTCGCATATCTCTTAATTTAGATACGAACAACGGCATCATAATATTCAGTTTAAGAAATAAGACTTTTCATAACATTGATCTTACCTTTCTTTTGCATACACAACGTTACTGTATTACATTATATGCATATTTTCTTTTACTCTTAACATAACACTAGAACGATACCCGCGTAATGCGACGGCGAGTACCTAATAACGAATTTAAGACTAACAAATATTAATCTCTTACTCATTGTAAAGTTCTAAAAAATCGAATTAAAAAACACATTAAAATTGAAAAAGACTAAAAGTTAATAAAAATATATCAAAATGGATATCGAATTAAAAAACACAAAATTTTAAAAAATATAGTGAAATTAGATTATAAAAATAATAAATAAATAAAAATATTTTTCAATTTAAAAGAAAAAATGTTGTTACAAAAGTTTGTTACAAGGTTGTTAGAAAATGTTAATAGTATATAATATTGATAAAGATATCAACAACTTGCTTTATTTAGTAGGTAAAAAAGTCTGAATTTTCAGCCTTGCTATTTTAAGAATGTCCTAAATACTTTATATAGTAGTATAGATAGATATGTTCTCAATTATTTATTTCTGCAATGAAAATAGGGAGCCGTTGTAGCGGGTTCATTACCAGGAATGCAGGAACAGGTAAGTCATTGTATGATTGTTATTAGAAACATGAGTGACTATTAGTCGTCATGTAGCTATAATTATAAATAATGGTGATCGTATGATATCGACACTGTAATTATATTTTTATAAGGTGTTTCTCTTAAGAAAGTTGGAAAAATTGAACATGTTGTGATAATTTCTGGAGCCAAACTTGGAGGAAAATTGTTTCCATTACCAAAGCTCGCTGAAACAACATATTCTTCACCCATAAACATACCTTCGCTCCATATTTTTGGTAAGAATTAGTTTTATAGAAAAGGGGCATTTACATATATCCCCACTAAATTACAATCCTAACTTTTTTAGGATCATGATATCTAACATAATCATACGATTTGATTGGTTAGTGTCTTTATTTATGAAACTGTCAAGCAAAACTGTTATTTGACATAATCTTCCCAATCAACATAAAAATATGTACTAGAATCATATCCAAACTTTGTCGTCCACGTACTATGTACATACCATAATGGATATGCATCTTAATTCTCTAAGGTGTGCTTGGTTGGCGTATATCGGGAGTTTGGTATGTCAAATGAACGAATTTAAAAATATATAAATTGATAATGTTGGGCCAATGAAAGTTTTAACTATGACCTAGTCTAGATTTGTTTAAATTAGGCTAAATGCTATTGATCGCTGAGAGGACCTGCGACAGAGACCAGACCAGTAGAAGACAAAGCCTCAGCTGGCACACCAGGAACATTCAAGTCAAAGACAACGTCAGAGAAGTCGAAGATAATTTGAAGTCATACTCACCAGCGATTATGGATAGCTGGGATGTAGAAGGAATGTGCTGGTGTTCAAGGATCTCTGAGTTGACAATACTCAGAGATCACTTAAGAACCCTAGAAGTCTGATACAAGCAAAGCTTGTCCAAACCTTTATAGTTTAGGCGGGAGAATCTACCAAGTGTTTTGAGCAGGAAAAACAAGAGAATCAAGATAAAGCCTAGTACGACCTAGTCGGACAAAAGGTGAACAGTTGGCAGAAATGTTCACCTAAAGTTGTTTAAAGGTATGTCTCGATTTGGACATGCATTTAATACGTTGTACTCTTCCATTCAGAAGATGACACGTATCAACTACTCCTACTGAGGAAGCAACCTCGTACCACTATAAATAGGAGTGAGAAAGAAGATTTAAGACAACCCTTGTGCTTGGATAAATTATCTAAGTTATTTCTCACTTTGGAACCGCTGAGCCCTCAACTGTCTACCAGCGTTTCATTGGTTCCCTTGTAAACTTGAGTCTCGAATCTAGTTTACTTGTTCTAGGGTTCATTTTTTATTGTCATTCAACGGGTGTATTCATAGCACTTTGTAATACTTTGTTTATAACAGTTAATAAAGCATTACGCGTTTGAAAAGTATTTCGTTGTGTTTTTGTGGTTATACGAGTTATAGTTTCAACAATTGTCATATTAAGGGACTTTCAATTGGTATCAGAGCGGTTTGATTTATAAAACATTTTATGAACCGTTCTTGTTTTTAAAATCAAGATCCTAATATGAATGATACTATACCTCCTCCACCCTTTGGTCAAACCAGTCAAGGTACCACTTCGACCACCGCACCGGCCACCACATCTACTACCATGCCTACACCGGTTGTAAGCACTGGTAATAATGATGATGACCTTCCCCAACTACTTGATGTTCGTGGGGGGTCACATGTGTCCAATTTTCCAGCGTTTGATGAAGAAGATTTTTCAAGTTGGAAAAGTGAATTTCTTATATATTTAGATGGCTTAGAACCCTTCTTGATAAAAATCTTAGAAAAGGGTCCCTATGTACCATTGTCCGTTTCCTCTACCCCTGAGAGACCCATCAAGAAGCCTGTTAAGCAATGGTCTCCAGCGGATAGACGTCTGGCTAACCAGGACAAGAGACTCAAAAGTATCATAGTCTCTTGCCTACCCAAGAAAATTATGAAGTCCATCATAAAATGCAACTCTGCTAAGGAGATGTGGACTGAGTTAGTTCTAGGGTATGAAGGTTCAGATGAAATAAAAGAAACCAAAATACAAGCCCTTAGACTTAAGTTTAATGCTTTTAAAGCTTTGGAAACAGAAACTGTTGCTCAAACTTATACTAGGCTTAAGATTTTGTTGAATGACTTGGGAAACAATGGAGTTGTTCTACCTAAGGCTGAGGTTAATGCTACATTTGTCAATAGTTTACCTAGAAAATGGCTTAGCCTAAACCAGACCTTAAGAGCAAATAATGCTATCAAAAATGATACTTTAGCCCAACTGTTTGGTAGATATAACTATGAAGAAGGGCTAATTGACTCCATTTACAAATCAGAGACTGATAGGTTTACCACCAATATCACTGGATCAAAAGCTCTTGTTGCTAACCATCCTTTTCAGGACAGCGACTCTAACATAGAAGAGGAAACCAGAAGCAGTCAAGAATTTCTTGATGAATTACATGCTGAGTTCCATGACAGAGCCCTTCTAGCTGACCAAAAGAGGTACTACAAGAGATCTGGTAGAGTTGGAGCTACTAAGGTTGATAAATCCAAGGTGTCATGCTACACTTGTGGAAAGACTGGTCACTTTCAGAAAGATTATTGGTCAAACAAAACCTCCTCTCCAAGCTTTCCTTCATCCAGCAACAACCACAACAGCAAGAAGAAGTTTTCTACCTCACCTTTCAAGCAAACTTCCCACTCTGACTAAGAGGGAAAGAAGGACTACAAAGTTAAGTACAAAGCCTTGAAAGCTGAGCTGTTAAAACTCAACCAGAAAGCTGAAGATGCAGCTAAGAAAAAGGATGTTAAGAAGACTGAAAAAGGTCTGATTGCTGCTTCATTCAACTGGGATGATGAACCCCTTACATCTGAGGATGAAGGAAACACTACCGTTAGAGCCTTTATGGCTGTCGCTGATGAAGAACCTGCTGTGGGAAAAAGCGAAGCAAGATCTGGTCAATGGGTGGACATCACCATGAAAAAAGGTACAAAGACTGCTATCTATGCCTGAAGGTCCTGATAGAGACCATGTCAGTGACTATACCTTGGTTGACCTCCACTTTGTGGAAGAGCAAAGAAAAAACCTGTTAAACAAGTTTCATAGTCTTAAAACAGAGTTAAATCTTTGTCAATCTGAATTAGCAAATCTTAAACCCTTTGTGAATCTTGCAAATCAACTTCAAAATAAAGTAAGCAAATTGTCCATTGAAAATGAGTCTTTAACTGATGAAAACACTGAACTCAGAAAAACCATTGAAAAATGGAATTTGGCTCAATCCACAGTGGAAAAAATAGTTGCTGTAGCCATACCAGGTGATGTAGTTCAGGATATTGGGGGAAAGGGTAGATACAAAAATCATATACCTGTACCCAGTGTTAAATTTGTCCCTTCAGATGTTTCTTCTCCATCTTCCACCTCTATGGATGAGATAAACTCTGACAAGAAATTAGAGGTACCAGCTTTACCAAGACTCGCTGGTGCTATCCAATCTGATTCCTTGATTGGCCCAAACCTCTAACAAAAACCCCAGGGAATTCAATTCTCAAAGTCGCTGATAAAGCGCACAAAAAGGTTTTTGTGGCCAAGGACTCCAACAAACCCACTCCTCCACCTGAAGAGCTTTCACCCACCAAACAACTTCTCCTCACCTTGATGGAAGAAGTAAAGGGGCTGAAAGAACAAATCAACCCCAGAGTTAATAGTCCATCTGTTAACTCTCTTGGTGAAGGATCTAGTAGCTCTAAGGGAAGAGCTTTATTCAGGCCTTGCAAGCATTGCGGTTTCAAAAATCATTCTTCTGAGAACTGCTCAAAGAAACCAAAATGTATCACATGCGAGTCTACTGAACACACCTACAGAGAGCATGAGGAGATCATTGCTGTTCAAAGAACCAGAACTCAGTTAAGATCAAAAACTCCTCACAGGCCCTCTAGAAGAGTTGAGCCCAAACCCAGAGAAAATTCTCAGGGTTACAGACCAAATCCCTCATTCAAATACCATGACTTCTTTGACCATCACTCTGATGAGTGTGAGCATTATCCCGGATTTGACATCTGTGGCAGTATGCGTCATGAACCTAAAGACTGTAACCAAAGAGGGGGAGATAGAAACCAGAGAAGACCAAATATCGCTGGTCCGCGACAACATAGACCCACTGGAAAGTGGGTTCATCATCGAAACTAATCTGGCTTTGTTATATCTATGCAGGAATATCTGAAGAAATCTGTTTGGTATCTGGATAGTGGGTGCTCCAGACATATGACAGGGGTTAAACAATATCTGCGTAGATATAAGAAGGAGTCTGGTCCAAAAGTAGTCTTTGGAGATGACTCCTCAGGGGCTACTGAGGGTTATGGCTCAGTGGATTGCAACGGAATAACCTTCACAAGGGTCGCTTATGTTAATGGACTGAAGCACAACTTAATCAACATTAGTCAACTCTGCAATGCTGGTTTCAAGTTCAGTTCACCAAGACCCAAGGAACAATCTTCAATCAAAATGATGATGTTGTTCTAATTGCACCCAGAAGAAGGGATGTGTATGTCATTGACATGACATCATGTCCAGAAGGGATGAACACCTGTCTCTTTGCCAAAACATCTAATAGTGAAAATTGGTTATGGCATAAGAGACTCTCCCACCTCAACTTCAAGAACATCAACAAACTGGCCAAGAATGATTTAGTGGCTGGGCTTCCCTCTCTGGCCTTCACCAAAGACAGACCCTGCTCAGCCTGCGAGAAAGGGAAGCACCACAGAGCCTCATTTAAGACAAAGCAATCATTCTCCATAAATAAGTGCCTCCATCTTCTTCACATGGACTTATTTGGACCAGTAAAACCTCAATCCCTTAATCACAACAAGTATACACTAGTCATTGTAGATGAATTCTCCAGATTCACATGGGTATTCTTTCTCAAAAGAAAGAGTGATGTTGCTGAAAGAATAATGTCCTTCATTAGAGAAATAGAGAACTTCAATGACTGCAGAGTTAAGGCTATCAGAAGTGACAATGACACAGAATTCAAGAACCATGCCATGGAAGCCTTTTGTAATGAAAAGGGAATATCACAGAACTTTTCTAACCCAGGCACCCCTGAACAAAATGGTGTCGCTAAAAGAAGAAACAGAACTCTCATAGAGGCAGCTAGAACCATGCTCAGCGAATCAAGACTTCCAAAACAATTTTGGGGTGAAGCTGTGAACACAGCCTGTTACACACAAAACAGATCTATTATTGTGAAGAGACACGGCAAGACCTCTTATGAAGTGTATAGGAAGAGAGCCCCTGATGTAAGCTACTTCCATGTCTTTGGTTGCCCTGTTTTCAATCACAACTACAGAGATCACTTGGGAAAATTTGATGAAAAGTCAGATGATGGATTCTTTGTTGGCTACTCTCCCACCTCCAGAGCCTTTAGAGTATTCAACATTCATAGGCAAGAACTAGAAGAATCCATCCATGTCACCTTTAATGAAGCAAATGCTGTCATTACTCACACCAACACAGAAGAATGTGACATTGATTTCAATGAAGTCAATTCATATCCAGAGGATGATTTCTCAAATCCCAAGGAATAATCTCAGGATTGTCACAAGAACTTTCCTTATGTTCATGCATTTGATCTACACTAAATCTCTGACATCACTCCAGAGGTTGAAAATGTTGAACCTATCACTCCACCCACTGAAGTGAATGCTGATCTTATCGAACCAATCTCTCATCTTGATGAGGAGATTATGGATTAAGAAATAACATGTGAAGATCCCCTAGCATTCATTGAACCTGCAGTGAATCCTGAACCCACAGAGACTCCTGCTCCTCAATCCAAATTGAGTAGGAACCAAGATATTCTTCTAGTGAATATTCTTGGTGAACCCTCTGAGGGAGTCACCACCAGAGGCAAATTGAGATCTCTGGAAACAGCCTCAGCGAATGAATGCCTTTTCGCTGATTTTCTCTCTGAAGATGAACCTAAGAATGTGGCTGCTGCGCTTCTAAATAAAGGGTGGGTTGTTGCCATGCAAAATGAGTTGAATCAGATCAAGAGGAACAAGGTGTGAACTTTGGTAAAAGCTCAAGCTGGAAAACAAGTGGTTGGAACTAAGTGGGTCTACAGAAACAAGAGGGATGAAGCTAGCATGATTGTTAAAAACAAGGCTAGGCTTGTGGTGCTGGGGTACAATCAATCTGAGGGTATTGACTATGATGAAACGTTTGCACCAGTAGCCAGATTGGAAGCTATCAGAATCTTCCTAGCCTTTGCAGCTTATATGGGGTTTACTGTATACCAGATGGATGTGAAGAGTGCTTTTCTAAATGGTAAGCTTGCAGAGGAAGTATATGTCTATCAACCCCCTGGGTTTGAAAGCAGTGAGTATCCTGATCACGTCTACAGACTTCACAAAGCACTCTATGGGCTGAAACAAGCGCCTAGAGCCTGGTATGAAACCCTATCAAAATTCTTACTTGAAAATAAGTTTGTCAGAGGTACCATTGATCAAAACCTATTCACTTATAGGTCCAAGGGTGATGTCATTTTAGTACAGATTTATGTGAATGACATAATTTTTGGTTCAACCAATATCACTTTGAGCAAACAGTTTGCCAAACTCATGACAAAAAATATGAAATGAGCATGATGGGGGAATTAACTTTTTTCTTGGGTTTTCAAATTAAACAAAATTCAAAAGGAATTTCCATTTGTCAAGAAAAATATGTTAAGGATTTGCTCAAGAAGTATGATCTGTCTGATTGTGCATCAGTGAAATGCCCCATGCTTCCTCCCAACAACTTGGGAGCTGATGACTCAGGGGTCTCTGTTAATGAGACCTTATATAGAGGCATGATTGGGTCACTGATGTACCTCACAGCAAGCAGACCAGACATACAATTTGCCACATGTCTCTGTGCTAGGTACCAAGCTAACCCCAAGGAATCCCACCTTGTAGCTGTTAAAAGAATTTTTAGGTACTTAAAAGGATCTCCCACGCTGGGTCTCTGCTATCCAAACGGATCAGGCTTCGACCTCAAAGCCTACTCAGACTCTGACTATGCTGGGTGCTGTCTTGATAGAAAGAGCACATCTGGGAGTTGTCAAATCCTTGGAGGAAAGTTAGTATGCTGGAGTGCTAAGAAACAAAACTCTGTGGCCATGTCATCAGCTGAAGCTGAATACGTAGCGGCCGCTGGTTGCTGTGCTCAAGTTCTCTGGATGAAAAGTCAGCTGGCTGATTATGGGATCACTTATGAAAAGGTTCCCATATTCTATGACAACACAAGTGCTATAGCCATCTCCAGTAATCCGGTACTTCATTCCAGAACTAAGCATATTGACATCAGGTATCACTTTATCAGAGACCATATTTTAAAAGGTGATATTGAGCTTCATTTTATACACACTGAATACCAGCTCGCTAATATATTCACCAAGCCTCTAGCTGAGCCAAGTTTTACTAGGTTGGTTGATGAGCTGGGTATGCTCAATATCGGTAAACAAATCTGATAAATGATCTATGTCTGTGGGCATGTAAGGGAATTGAATGTAACGAGGTAGTTACATTCCAATAGGAGTTAATATATTTCCATATTTAATTCAAATGATTATCCTTTATTGTCAACAACTTTCCCACTTTCCAAGGGGACAAAAAATCACATGAAGAGTCAAGGGGTCCCACTTTTTCTAAAAGGTAAACTTTTGCATTAAATGCTTTAATTAAAAACGGCTAAAGCTTTTATCAAAACCCTTGACTCATTTTTCAAACATCACATTACTCATTACTTTCACACACACATACTATTCATCTTCTTCACATCCTCCATTTCTTCCTTCCATCAACAATGGCGTCTTCATCAACAAACACCTCGTTCACCGTTTAGTCCGCCTCGAATATAGATTTTGGGATAAACGATGGAAATATCGCCTTGAACAACTGTGTAGCACTTTTGGAACATAACAATCCTCTCTACCATCCCTTGTTATCCTTCCTCAAGAACTCCACCATTTACGAAGCCATTACTAGGGAACCCTCCACTTGCTACCACCAATACTTGAGGGAGTTTTGGTACAGCGCTGAAGTTGATCAAACCTTATCACACATCACCTTCAACCTTTCCACACATCCACAACCCCTCACCTTTGATTTCCAAACCTTTGCCAAAGTCATTGGACTTCCAGTCAATGAAGGCATGTCCGTTGTGCCCGCCAACGCCACAGTTAAGAAGGCTCTGGCTACCCTTCGTCCTCATGATGAGGATGACAAACCCTTCACCACCCAAGGTTTCCAAAACAAATCACTGATCAAAGTGAATTACTTTTCACCCATCTGGAGGACGCTGATGCTGTACATTGTGAAATGTCTAGGAGGAAACCAGGGGTCACATGATCAGCTTAATGGTGCTTAGCAAGCAATTGCTTACAGCTTAATTTGGGGCAAGATATAGGGACCGCCCACATACTTTACACTGACCTCGTTGCAAAGCTGGAAAACAAAGGGAAAAAGCATCGACTGGCCACCATCTGCTACACAAGATATCTCTCTCTCCTCACAGAGGATATGCTTGGTGAAACCTATACAAATGATGAACTTCACTCCTTCTCTCCCTTTCGCATCACTCCAGCCTCACTGAAGACTCCCTTGGAGGATGAAGTGCCTCTCAGCAGGCATATGATGCAGGTTGCTGGGTTACTCGTTGCTGATGCAGAGCCCTTGATCCCTCACAATGAGGTGAATGCTGAAAGACAAACTGACAAGTCTTTGTCCAAGACCTCTGTGCAGTCCACTTCTTAGCCCAAGGCGCCCAAGGACAAGAAGAAGAAGAGGAAAGACATCCCCCTTTCCTCTGAAACCCCTTATGTTAATCCTTCCAAGACGAAGAAGACCAAGAAGAACCCATCCCCTTCTCTGGAGGATATGGTTGAAGAGCCTGCCGCTGACAAACAACCAGAGTCTAGCGTCTCCCTGTCAGTAGAGACTACTAAGAACCTTCTCAACACTGATATCTCTCAGGTATTAGTTTGCCATTTTTTTCTCTTGGAGGTTCACATACAATCACTCTCAACATTCTGTAGGAGAGAGTGATTAAGTCTTAGTGTTTGCCTCAACCCATAGAGTGTCTATGTCAGCAACTAGAACTCTTAGGATTATCTGTACACTCTGTCTTAACACAAGGATATGATTCACTTGTGCTCATAACGCACCCCGATGATCCTTCACCCTCTAGACTGTGCTCTTGTCCATAACAACTTGAGCATGCTATAGGTCTCGACCCAGAGTCTCTGCACCTCACGTGGTCTCTAGGTCCCCTCATATGAAAAGAGTCCCAATTAAATTATTCTTTTGGGGGGACTGAATAATCACCCTCAGTCTTCCTAGGGGCAGCGATAAAAAGCGACCATTACCTTCAAATATGTCACTACTAAAAGAGTCCCAAAGAATTTATTCTTTTGAAGGGACTGAATAATCACCCGTAGTCTTGCTAGGGGCAGCAATAAAAGGCGACCTTTAACTTCCGATAACTCACAATTAAAAGAGTCCCAAGGAGCAATCCTTCAGGGGGAGCTGGATAATCACACCTAGCTATCCTAGGGGCAGCGAACGGCGACCATTCACCACCTAGTTTTCACAAATCAAAAGAGTCCCAAGGAGTAATCCTTATGGGGGAGCTGGATAATCACACCCAGCTATCCTAGGTGCAGCGAACGGCGACCATTCACCACATAATTTTCACAAATCAAAAGAGTCCCAAGGAGTAATCCTTATGGGGGAGCTGGATAATCACACCCAGCTATCCTAGGGGCAGCGAATGGCGACCCTTCAACATATCTGTTTCACACTAAAAGATTCCCAAGGAGAAATCCTTAGGGGGGCTGGATAATCACACCCAGATTTCCTAGGGGCAGCGAATGGCGATCCATAACTTCATATTTGTTTCACACTGGTTACTAACAAATGTCATAACAGGCTCATAATTTTCATGAAGAACAACAAAATGATGATGCCTATTCCATTGCTCGTGATGATAATGCTGAAGCCCCCCCACACATTGATCTGGATGCCATGTCAGACATTGACTCCATGCCAGAAGATGAGGTCTTTATCATTGAAGATGACCTGACCGTTTCAGACTATGTTGATATGGATGCTGATGATGACCAAGTCACATCCGATTTAAAACCCATTTCCTTCCCTTCAATGGAAAATGTTCAAGAACTGGCTGCCAAGCAGCTATGGGACTAGAGGCTCTGTACACCAACCCTAGTTCCCTTCCCTACCTTGCCCAATGTCATGGAACTGGGGGCAATGAAACACTTGGAACATTTACAAAACCTCAAGCCTGTCCATGTTCCTAGAATGAAAGATGTTCAGGAACAAGCCACTGAGGATCTCTGGGTCAAGAGGGGAGACATCAGTAAAACCAAGCCTAAAGTCACCAATGATGTCATCCTCTCTGAATTACAAACACTCACCCATGCTGCTGAGGAACTCACCACCACCCTAGAGACTTCACTAACTTCATCTGTGGAATCCTCTATGACTGCACTGCTTCCGCAACTGCTGGGAAATGCCTTGAAAACTCACCTCCCAGCAGTTCTAAACTAGAGTCTTCAGCAATACATACCATCAGTCCTTACCGCAGCTGTCAAAGCCAATGTTGCTGCTATTGCCAAGGCATCTGAGCCTTCCAGGCAACTTCTTCAAGGGCTATTACAGGAGGAACTCAAAGAAATATGCTTATTTGTTCATCAAGAATTTGTTAAGTTCCTCAAACCTAGATCAGGCATAGCTTCTGCCGACGCTATGCCTGAGGAGGAGAATTTAGCAACCTCCACCTCTGAAGAAGATGCAGACACTGCTCCACCTAAGGGGGAGCAATCACTTAAACAACCATCACCCTCAAAAGAGATCCCAACACCAAAACCCATCAGATCCTTCAACCCCATCACTGAGGTAGCATAGGACAAGGGAAAAGGTATTGCCTCTGAGGTACCTGAAACAACCCTGCACTCCCTCCAAGAAGAAGGTGGATCCACATCCAGGCACTCTGACTTGAACAAATTTAAAAGTTCTGATGAACCACCACTAACCCCAGGGCAGGCAAAGGCTCAAATCTTGGAACAAAAAAGGTTAGCAAACATTAAAGCTGCTCAAATCAAGAGCAAAGAAGCTCTGAACAAACTACTCTCTCCAGCTGTAAAGGAATCTCAGCTGAATAAGCTCAAAGAACTTGAAGTTAAAAGGAGCAACCTTCAAAAGGAATATGAGAGAATAGTGGACCAAAGAGCAGAGCCCGGTCAAATCACCAAATACGCATGTTACACTGACAAAGACAAAAGAGTAGTGATGATCTTATACAGAGAAAACCAACTGACCAACTACAAAGTCTTCAGTGACTTTAAACTCAGAGATCTGGGCCTCTCTGAATGGTTAGAAATGATGTCTCTTGCCCAAAAGAAGACTGGGCCTGGTGCTGCCCAAATGATGAAAAACATTCAAGCTAAGCTGAATTGGGTAAGAGACACTGCAAAGAAGCTGAAGGTACCTCTGCCTCCTCAACTATCACAACAACAATCTTCTCAAGGACAAAGAAAAAGGAAAACCCAAATGGGGCCTCTGATAGAAAAGCTGGTCACTGAGAATATTGTTGTAGATGGAATTCACAGAAACCTGGTACTTCCCAAAGAGATCACTAAACCAATGGGTGACCAAGTATACTCTGAACCAGAGACAAGAATGGTCTTCATGAATGGTAATTGTGAGTATTGCTTTCAGCGGATGAATGAACTACATCTGGCGTCAACTATCCAACTCATCAGACTCAAACAGGGCATCCTAAGGAACTGCAAATTAGCTGATGATTTTGAGTTTGAAGTTGAGCTGACCATTAACTCTAGGAGTGACAAAGTTGAAGCTCAGAGAATCTGTGATCAAGGCCTCGATCGATGAAGAACCTTTTATTTTGTTTATGCTTACACCGCTGGGTGTTCTTGTAATAGACTAGGTTCTTTATGTTTTAATAAAACTCTGAGGTATGTTTGTTAAATTATGTGTAAGAAGAAGCTGTGTACTCACTTACAATAATTTTAGACTTAGTATAATTTATAAACAAATAGGGGAAGATTGTTGGGCCAATGAAAGTTTTAACTATGGCCCAGTCTAGATTTGTTTAAATTAGACTAAGTGTTACTGATCGCTGAGAGGACCAGCGACAGAGACCAGACCAGTGGAAGGCAAAGCATCAGCTGGCACACCAGGAACATTCAAGTCAAAGACAACGTCAGAGAAGTTGAAGACAGTCTGAAGTCATACTCACCAGCGATTATGGATAGCTGGGATGTAGAAGGAATGTGCTGGTGTTCAAGGATCTCTGAGTTGACAATACTTAGAGATCACTTAAGAACCCTAGAAGTCTGATACAAGCAAAGCTTGTCCAAACCTTTATAGTTTAGGCGGGAGAATCTACCAAGTGTTTTGAGCGGGAAAAAAACAAGAGATTGAAGATAAATCCTAGTACGACCTAGTCGGACAAAAGGTGAACAGTTGGCAGAACTGTTCACCTAAAGTTGTTTAAAGGTATGTCTCGATTTGGACATGCATTTAATACGTTTTACTCTTCCATTCAGAAGATGACACGTATCAACTACTCACACTAAGGAAGCAACCTCGTACCACTATAAATAGGAGTGAAAAAGAAGAGTTAAGACAACCCTTGTGCTTGGATAAATTATCTAAGTTATTTCTCACTTTGGAACCGCTGAGCCCTCAGCTGTCTACCAGCGTCTCATTGGTTCCCTTGTAAACTTGAGTCTCGAATCTAGTTTACATGTTATAGGGTTCATTTCTTATTGTCATTCAACGAGTGTATTCATAGCACTTTGTAATACTTTGTTTATAACAGTTAATAAAGCATTACGCGTTTGAAAAGTATTTTATTGTGTTTTTTGTGGTTATACGAGTTATAGTTTCAACAATTGTCATATCAAGGGACTTTCAGACAAAATGGTTAGAATTAAAATGTGTCTTAAAAGTGAGGAATTTCAATAACACAATGTTACTGCTTACAACCTTCAAGTTACATAACTCATTATATAATAAAATGATTGATAAAACTGTTTCAATTGACATATTTGCACCAAGGCATTTGGTTTATTATGGTACGTGAGTTACCTAGCAACCTAGAGATTGTCGGTTATACTGTGGTATAGGTGGTATAGGACTATAGGTTGTAACAATCCGAATTGAAAAAAAAACATATTTGCATCCATGATCAGACTGAGTTTGTTCGGCGTAGTTTATATATACTTGTGTGTATGATCTTATTAGAATATATGTTCTAACAAAGGACCAAGAATATACACATCATCAATCTTTCTGCACGAATAGGTGAGAATGATGACGCAAGGCCAAATGCACCTGAGCTTGTTGAAGCATATGTAGATCCACTCGTGTTTTACCATCATGGCGGTCATGAGGTGCCAACACTCGGTATTACTATTTCTATTATCGCATGTCATAATCACATATGAAAATCATGACATATTATCATGAATCTTTGCTTCTTTCTTTTGTTAGATGAAGAAGGGTTGAAAATCATGTTCGAGTTCTTAAAGAAAATTAATGCAATTCTCTGAATAAGTTGTTGTATTGTACATGTGGCTTTGATCTTTATTTATAAACGAACCTTTTGGTAGGAAATCAATATATAAGTCTTGTGCATAAGTGCACGCGATTTTACGTCTAACTTATTCACATGTTTTCTTTTCATTTTATGTTTAGTTGTATCGATAGATAAGATCGAATTTATGATATTAAAAAAAGAGATGAGATATTCTCAAAACTTATATTTACTTAGAAACTAAAGGATTGATCTTGGCCGCTGTTACGATTAGACCAGATCCTAAAAAAAAGACGGGGGGATTGATGTTGCAAATAACCAAAAGTAAACCGAGAGACTAAAATGTAAAATTTATTAAATTAAACAAAACCGCTCGATACTTCATTTCCCCCAAATAGAATCTCTCTCTAAACACATACTTCATCTCTAAAACAAAATCGAAACCCTAAAACGATAACAACGAAACATCACGAACGAAAAGAGCTAGTATTGATGCAATTGAAGATTCGAATGATGGTATGATCTTTTTAGCACGAAGTTTTTTTAATTATTCTTTCGATTTTGACCTAATTCATCTAATATTCATTTATTATTGTGGATAATATGAATTTTATTGATTTAAGTGTTATTATTGTGGATGTTATTACTGTGAATAATTGATTTATTATATATTTGTATTTTATTTATAAATCTTTCAATATTATCAGTTATTATTGTGGATTGATTGTGTGGATGAATTTTTGTTAAACTGTGATAATTTAGAGCTTATTTTCATAACATATTTCATAAAACAAAGAGATTTAGATTTTAGACACCAACAAGTTTACCTTACTTGTTTATAGGGGTGAGCATCGGGACGAACCGACCCGTCCCGACCCGATCTGGACTCATCCCGAAACTGACATCGTGGAAAACTCAAACCAAATCCCGACCCGAATTATTCCCAAGTCTCGAACCGAACCGAGTTAGGCCCGAGTTAATCCCAGTTTGTGTGGTTTTTTGTGCGATCTCGATTTAATCCCGAGTCCGGAACTGAACCGAGTCCTGACATCATGGAAAACGCATCACGAGTCTCGACCCGAGTAAGGTCGGTTTGTGTCGGTCGGTGTCGGTTTCGGTCGGTTTATGTCGGTTTTTGATCGTCGGTCGGTTTTTGCTCACGCCTACTTGTTTATATCTAGATATAAAACAAATATGTTGTTTATACCGAAATATAAAAAAAATAGATTTAGATTTTAGACAAGACAAGTTTACCTTACTTGTTTATATCTAGATATAAAACAAATAGGTTGTTTATATCTAGATATAAAACAAAGAGATTTAGATTTTAGACAACGATAAGTTTGCCTTACTTGTTTATATCCAGATATAAACAAACACGCTGTTTATATCTAGATATAAAACAAAGATATTTAGATTTAGACAACGACAAGTTTATCTTACTTGTTTATATCTATAAACAAATAGGCTGTTTATATCTAGATATAAAACAAAGATATTTAGATTTTTGACAACGACAAGTTTGCCTTACTTGTTTATATCTAGATATAAAACAAATAAGTTGTTTATATCTAGATATAAAACAAATAGATTTATATTTTAGACAACGACAAGTTTACCTTACTTGTTTATATCTAGATATAAAATAAATAAGTTGTTTATATCTAGATATAAAATAACGAGTCAGTGCCGATTGCTGAAGCGGGCAGCGTCCATTGTGTTTGATTAGAAAAAAAGTCACCACTGAATGACCAAGATGATGCTGACCGATTGTTTGAAATAAAATCATCAAACCATTCAGCAAATATAAGGCTCTGTTAATTTTCATATCTTCTTTTGCTAAATCATTTTATCATATAAAAAAGACACTTAGATTTTAGACAATGAAAAGTTTACTTATTTTGTTTTTTGGTTTGTTTCAACAGAAGAGTTTACATCTCCGGTAAACTCATCATGTGGAAACAAACAAAGGAAAGAAGGTAAGTTTGTCTTGGTAATACAAATGGAAAAAAGTTTTAAAAAAATATTTATAGCCATTTATATCTTGATATAATATAAAGAAGTTAGGAAACACGACGAGTTTACCTTATTTGTTCGTTTCACCAACCGTGTTTTGCATCGTTTATTTTGTTTGATTCAATATGAACATGTCATAAAATGTTAAGAGTGGTTGTTGATACAAAAGTTGGATAGATCACGTCTGACCCGAATTAGGCTTAATTCGGGTATTGGAAACTCCGGCTCTTGTACCAAGTAAATTTATAGCAAGACCCTGTACCCTAAAGAAAGAACACCGTTATGCTTACCGTGAGATTGTTTTCCATGATTAGACTCCAGCGTAAGAGTAAGTAATCGGTTTGTAATAGTAATCGATGAGGGTTTTAGAGATTGTGTGTATCGTACCTTCTGAGGAACCCAGGGGTTCTTTACATAGCCGGTGAAACCCTACTTGGGCTTATCGAATCTTGTGGCCTAAGCAAGAGATATTTACCATATACATTGTGATCCGTATCTTCTAAATAAGGAGAGAGTATATCCTCTTAACTTAGGTGAATCATAATCCTAATTAGACTATGATTATGTCTGACTCTGTCCGTGTACGACCAGAGCGCGACCTTCATGAAGTCGTGTACAGTAATCGTTCCTTGGGCCTCATGAGCATATTACTATTTATTCGACCCATCCCTGTCGGTCTGGATACGGGTAGTACCCGTGGGTCGGGTTCTTGACCCGACTGGGGACTATAAGTCATCATGTCCCCCCCCCCCCCCCGTCTAGTAGTTACGGTCGTAGCTGTGACCATTAGACTATTAACTGTCCAAAAACGGTCATGCAAATTAGGACAACAATTCACAGAAAATCACAATCGCCAATGCCAATTCGTAAAAGTCGTGATGCATGGGTGACAACAATTCACAAATACAATGAATATGAATAATAACCGTCAGCGGTAGCTGATGTCACCAAACGTGGGCAACTGTGCTTGTGTTAGATCTAAAAAAGTGCACAAGTGGGCCTGCACCTCGAGCCATGTAAGAATCGTTTGTGACAAGACCGTGTGGGCCCGTCTGACGTTACATGTAGAATTATGTAATCCTTAATATATGTTTAGAGAGCGAAAGGGTAGAAAGAGAGTTCGAGCACACACTTGTAGAAAAAGAAACTAGAGAGAGAAAGTAAACGACTTATGTGAAAATATGAAGCAACCAACCACCCTCTCCATCTAAGGAGAGAGTTTATATACCCAAGCCCATGAGATGGGCTTGGGCCTTCGGTCCATGACATTCCATAGACCGGGTTTGCTTAGTGTTATGTAAATAACTAAACTACGAGCCTGTTACATATAAATAGCGTTGGAGTGACCGAGACTTGACATTCCATGGACCGGGTTTGCTTAGTGTTATTTAAATAACTAAACTACGAGCCTGTTACATATAAATAGCGTTGGAGTGACCGAGACTTCCTAAATGCGTAAAAACGTATTTCGAACAATCTCCCCCTAAGGGAGGTCACTCCAAGTTACAATGATATAAACCTAGCATACTATGCTTGTCTTGAGCTCGTAGTCTTCTTTTTTCTTTCTTTTTCTTTTTGTTGTGAATATATTGTAGTGATCTTGACTTTAAGCTTGAGCACGTTTCTTTGCCCTGAACTTGTTCCTTCATCACTTATGATTTTTTCCTCCTTGTGAAGTTGTGACTTCTGAATAGACATACTCATACTTTGTTGTATTCCTGAAAGCTTCAGAGTTTGATACAGTAGAAGACTTGAATTTAAGCTTTCTGGAATTTGTTGAAGTCTTTAGCATGGAGTATGAGCATGTGGATATGACTTCTTTTGACACACCGCTACGCCACCGGTCTTCATATACAACAACATATATAGACACGGACGAAATGGCTTTAAACATTTCGCCCTAATTCGGTAGCATTTTACCTCCGGTCGGTGAAGATCGTTAGACAGTATTAGATACCGTACTTGTGACGGGTAGATTCAATTAAGAACCTCCTTGACAGGATTTCGCGGGTGTTCCCGTTCTCTTTACTCGGCCGTCTAAAAGCAGACTGCGAACGTAAAGAGTTAATCATTTGGATAAACATTATCCGCCTGATTGAAGCCGTCAATTTAGATTCCTGGAACAAGTTTGATTCATTTAAGAATCACACCATCGTTGCTTTCCAGTTGTCACGAGCTTGATTCATGTAGAATCTTGCAAGTTACCTGCCAAGTGTTGTTTGATATTAACACTAGAAAGATTCCTATTCATCATTATTGTAGAAACTAGAAGGGGGGGGGGGGGGAGGTTGAATAGTTTCTATGATTAAGGTTCTAGTTAAAAATTAGGTTTGTCCCAAAATTACCTTTCACTTGAAAACTAGTTTCATAGTTGTTACATCAATTTTCAAACCATTTGCTATATCTAGTGATTATGAAAGTGCAATGCATGAAAGTAAATATGAGTAAGTAAGAAGCAACCTAAGACAAGACACCAAGATTTATAGTGCTTCGACAACGAATCTCTCTCTTCATTCCTACTCCACTCCTCGAGTACACCTTACTCGAGATCTCCACTATATCCACAAGCTCCCTTTTTGGCGAAGAAAACCTTTCAACGTCGCTTACATTGTTTTTCGACACTAAGCTAAATTTCGAGACCTAATCTTAGCTAGGACCAATCTATACACGTCGCCTACTTCACATTTTCTGACACAAGACTAGACGTCGAGTTCTAATCTAAAGCTAAAACCAATATTCGTCTCCCATCTTCTTTTTCGACACAAATCTAGATGTCAAGTCCTAATCCAAAGCTAGAACCAATCTTCACAACTCTTCACTTTCAAGTTAAGTGAGAACTCACAAGACACATACACACGATCACATCACTTTGTAGTTTAGTGAGAACTAACACATAAGACTCATTACAACACAAGACACATACAAGTATACACATATAACTTGGATCTACACAATACTAATCTAAGTATACACAAATACCTTGGATCTACACAAGACTTAGATAAAAATAAATTGATGAACATGACTTGATCTAAGAAAAGATGATCTTCATCAAGGCTTCATCTTTTATCACATCACAAATGTGTGAGTGATCTTCTCTTTGGACAAGTAAAGAAGGGGATCAAAAGGATAATCATAAGTAAACATACTTAAAATTAAGTGATATTTACTAATGATTGGAAATATAGAAAGAAGATAATAAGTAGAAAACTGTCTAAAAAGGCTCTCTTGAAAATGAAAATATGATCTACTATTTATAGGGGACAAGGAGCAACAACTCTTTGGGCATGGCTCAATAAATGGGTTGGCGGCTTAATATTGATATTGAGCCGCATGCACCTATTTTGAGTCGCAGCTACTAGAGTCCGCTCCTTTTTATCCTTTAGTGGGGAAATCCCATCTGGTGAAGTTTATACCTCAAAGGTATATTCTTAGGCCATTTAGAATATGCCATATCCAAATTTTTATTTTCTATCTTAATAAAAATTTTTCTTAAAAATAAAGTTTATTAAAATATTTTGTCACATTTGTATGAATGTGAGTTTTGAGGTTAATCGCTTTCTATGGTCACTAAACATGTATAAGATATGTTTATGTAAGACTTAAATGATTATTACCTTGATGATAGTGTTTGTTGAATAATTCATCTTACGATTATCTTTGATGATAAATGTTTTTACACTTTGTCGTGATCAAAATTAAGAAAGATTAGTTATTATAAATAATGTTTTAAGGCATTGGTTGCATTAACAATTATGAGCACTGAAGAGTGTCATTCTGAATGTTCTGGAAAGATCACAAGGATATTGCCTAGAGGCCTGTACCAAGTTTGAATTCATTTAAGAATTAAACTATCGTTGCTTTCTAGTTATCACAAGTTTGACTCATATAGAATCACACAAGTCACCTACCATGAGCTTGTTGATGTTGACTCAAGCAGGATTTGTATCTTCATTGTGAATACTTGCGTATCACTCAATTATTCAGGCAAGATCATGAAGATTTTGCGTAGGATTTTTAAGATCTTTCTTACTTTTCACAGTGTATGAAGAAGCAAGGAATTATGAAATAGTGTCCTAATGAGATTAATGATGTGATCTCAAATGGCTCTAGACTTGATCGTGCAATTTGTATTTTAGTGATCAGAGGCTGGAGAGGAGTGCCACCTTTTCAATACCAACTTATTCGGAGTGAATAAATCGATAGATAATGTGTTGATCTTTGTATGATTAAAACAAATATCTTTTAAGAAATATTCGAGTGAGCTAGGATGGATTGTGCATTGCATCACTAGGTCATGATGTCTATCTTCAATACCGAGCATCATTAAAGATCATATATGATAACATATTCTCAATTGTAGAATTTTACGATGTTTGACCTAACTGATGAGAACATCATATGATAGAATCATGTGGTTCTTTTCGTCATATGTTGGTCTCCCTCGTAACAAATGTTTGAAGTTATCTTCGCGTCCCGAAAATCGGCAATTTCTTCTTAAATAGATGTAGATCAAGCTGCATCTAATATTCTGAATTCTTGACAATTGCTCCCCCTCAATTGTTGACCCGTTTTCTATCTAAAGAGTTGTAGTCGTCGTTTGAGTAGTCGCTTTATCGAGTATGTAGACACCGATTTGTTGAGAAGACAATTTCTTAAAAATAAGATTTCTCTTATTTTGACAAATAGATGCACTGATGGGTACATAAATTCGTGTTAGATCGTGTTATTACGTAAACACGATCCCTTACATGGTTATAAAGTAAACCATGTCCGAGAAATTAATTCCCGTTGTTAAGCCAAAGCTTTCCGAAGAAAAACTTGACTTAAATATGAAAAGCGGGTTGTAGTCTGAAATAACTACAAGTCATTTAGACATGTTTTTTTAACAATATTACAACTTCTGTACGAACTCTATTTATGGGAGATATCGGATTCGGATCCGGGAACGGGTTAATCGTATTACGTATTTGTTTTTATCTATCTAGTAGTGTATTTCTTTTCGTACTGTATTTGAATTCCAGTATTTTAATGTTTTGCGTATTGAATATATGTTTTAATTTTCTAATAAAAGGGGAGTGTTTACGTTTACGGTTTTACTTACATTTTTAGTTTATGAATTAAGGTAATTAAAAAGAAGAAAAAAATATGGTATGACGTGGCGGTGAGTTTGTCATCACTAGTAAAGTTGTAAAATGAGTATAGTAAATAGAGAGAGAAAACTGATATGATACTTAGAAAGCTTTTCAACAATGATGAATTGCATAACCATTTGATCTAGCCTTATGCAACAACTTCATATATTTATTTGTATGAACTTTTTATTTATCCTCATGAGTTTATTTCTAACGTCTTATCACGTAATACATAATTTATTATCTATTTTCGAGACCTCTTTGTAAAATACTTAAAAATTATACGAGTCTAGGTATAAAGCACTAACAGATACTACTAAGAAGCTTTAAAAAGACATCACACATCCAAAAAAAAATCAAATACACCTATTTCTTCTCTTTAGATCTCATCACCAGTTTTTTTTTACGAATAAACCTTCACCCCAAAAAACGCCGCCTCTTTTATAGTTTTATATATTTATAGATCTCTTTGTATCTAGCAACCATCGACGTTTGAAAAAAAAATGAATGGATCAAATTCATTAAGATCTCAAGAACAAGTGAGGCGGATCCAATCTCTATTGATCAATAACGATGTTTTCTTCAAATGATTGTATCTAAGGTTACCTGGTAATATTATTTGATTCTTTTTAAATTTGTTTTCGATCTGTTAAAATGATTGTCGATGAACTTTTTTTGCTTCGATCTAAAAATAAGGTCTCCTGAATGTTTCTAGCTTTGATATGTTTGAAAGGGTTCATTAATGCTTTCACTTTATGGCGTTGTTTTGAAAAAAAAAATGAAGACAAAAAAGTAAATTTGGATTCTCTGAACATTTTAAAAACAAAAGAAAGATAAACCTTTTTTATTATTCTTTTAATTTTTGTTTGATGTGAATGGCAGTTAGATGTTTTACCTTTGTTTTGATTCATATAAAAAATCTAATAAAAACAAGTTGCAAAGGTAGTGATGTGGAATAATATATCTTAAAGAAGGTTCATTTATATTTTGGAAAAAACATAGCATGGACTTTCTTTGCCCGAAAGTAAATTGGAATCTTTGAAGAGTAAAAACATATACTCCATTTGACAGCATAGGGCATAGGGTCCATTTTTATTGTATCTTTGTTTATGTGATATTTTATAGATGATTGTAGGATTTTATAGCACTGTTGATTGTTTATTTAGCTAATATGTTTTAACTATTGAATATTTCTTTTTGTTTCGATGCAGCCATGCAGGGGATAATGTATTCGGCGCTATATTTATAATGCAATTGTCGTGTTTTAGAAGTCGCGCATATATGTTCTAGAATAGCGTGCATAGATGTTCTTGAAATACGCGCATAAATGTTTTTGGAAGAATTTAACGTATGTGGTCGACGGAAACACATATCGAAAACATATATGTTTTTTAAGACGTACATATATGTTCTAAAGGATTTGATGAGCCAGCGCAATATGAACATATGTTATTGGAAGGATTTTGGATATCACATACATGTTTTTGAATCTTTTGCACATTGATATTTAAGAATATACATTTGTATATGAATTGTATTGATTTGATATCAAAATTTATGTATTGCACTTATATTTTTTCTTTGTTATATATTAGAGATCATGAACATATGCACAATTGTTACCTATTTAAGCAAACCAAGTGTCATGGGTACAAAAAAATGTATATAGATTTATGATATTAAAAAAACATTTATGCACATTTATTTAAAAACATGTATGTTTTCTTAAAACATGTTTGTTTTCTTAAAACATGTATGCTGGAAAAAAATGTATAAATAAAAAAATCATTTTTTAATTTTAAAAATCAAGGGCCTTTAAAAAACGTTTTTAATAAAAATAATAAAAAATGTGAAAATGCATATTACCAATATACCCTTTTGATTTAAGTAAAAAGACTTAATAATAAAAAGATTCTATTGGTTGATATTGGTTCTGTAAGTTCTTTACTAAAAAATGGGTTCTGTAAATAGCGCGCCCCTATATATATATATATATATATATATATATATATATATATATATATATATATATATATATATATATATATATATATATATATATATATATATATATATATATATATATATATATATATATATATATATATATATATATATATATATATATATATATATATATATATATATATATATATATATATATAGTTGGGTTATGGTAGTTTAGTAGCTTAAAGTTGTTAAAATAAAAAGTCATCATAACCATTGATTTTATCAATTAACATGTGATTTATTTTAGATTAGACACAAAATAATAAATATTATACATAAAAATTTGATATAAAACCACTAAAAATTTTATACGTTAAAATTTATAACTGATACATATGATACATAGTTTTGCTTCACAAAATATTATTAACATAAATAATCATTTTATTCGAAAATTAAGTGATACACTATCACAAATTACTTTAGAGTTGACAATAAATTATTAAACTGTGAAACACAACTGATACACGAGAAACTAGTAATATTGAAAATCGTAAACCAACTACTCGTACACGAACTAAAACTTCCAAAAATACTCATACACGAACCAACAACTCATAAACGAACCAAAACTAATCAATAATGTGACATTTACCCATTTTTTATTGCTTCTTATTTTAACAACTTTAAGAACCTACACCATTTTATCTAAATTCTATATATATATATATATATATATATATATATATATATATATATATATATATATATATATATATATATATATATATATATATATATATATATATATATATATATATATATATATATATATATATATATATATATATATATATATATATGGAATGGAGGTTTATATCATTTAGTTGCATCTTTTTTACTTGCAAGTAAGGAGATTAATCATAACTATTTATTATCCAAGATTAAATCTTATGAAAAAACAAGGATGGGACATTTTTTGCCAAAAATATAAAAAAAATGCAAAAAATCGGCGAAGAGATTAAAGTTGTAAATTTTTATTTATATGAATCATGAGATGTGTATCAAAGCTAGAATAGTTAGAATTATACAGTTTCGAAAGGTATATAATTAGTTTTGGTATTTATATGTATGCTTCGTTTATCATGTGATTTTATTTATTTGTATAAAAGACACAATAAATTAACATTAATGATAGAGAGACTTAATTCGTATGCCTAAAAAGAAGCCTAATCACATGATCAAGACAAGTGGCGCAATGATAGATTATGTTTGATTATTTGATAAGGCTATATGCTAATATGAGGTACTACGTATTAAATTGTGTGACAGACATAAAAGAGCTGATTGAAAAAAATGTGAACTCTCCATATTACATGATTTATGTTTAAAAAGAATGTGCGATTAAAGCACATGTGACCATAAAATATAAGTTTATGAGTCATGATTGTTGTAATAATTGGTATGGCCAGTTGGACCATCCCGGGTCAATTATAATGTGAAAAGTATAGAAGAACCACGAGTTTCTTCAAAGATGATTTTGACTATTTTTTATTGTTCTTAGTGGAGGTTCATTATTATCACCAATATATACAAGGATTGGATTCCTTAAAATTTTGAAAAAGATAAAAAGGACATATATGTAGGCCTATACAAGTGCCATGCGAATCATTTTGAGTTATAAAATCGATGCATCGTCAAAATGATCATCAAATACAAACTTAATGTGGCGTGATTAGTGGCTCGATGTGAGCACGTTTATCCAAATTAAATTATTTAGAATAGTGATGAACACTTCTAAGTATTGATTGATTATTTGAATAAGTGTTGAACTTAAAGGTATCTCATGTTCATATGCGAATTGCTTTTGTTGAAACGTTTGTAAAACGTATTTAGTTGATTGCGAATCCAAAAATTATGAGAACACAAGTTTTGGTTTATGGTGCAATTTGTAACATATGAATTCACATCTTACCAACAATTAATAATGAAACCTCTCAGTTATAACGGTTTTTGGTCACAGGCTATATAATTCCCATATGAAATGTTGTATATCATAGTAAATCCACCATAACGAATGATATAGGATCTTGAGAATAATAATTCATTCAGGGGGAGAATGAGCAACAAAATTTTTTGGAATGAATTATGATAATGAAAATTCGATCCTCATAGTAATAAATATGAACATAAAGTTTATGGGACAATTTACATTCCGGATTTAATAATTGCGAGACACGATTAATGACCTAAACAAATGACTAGATCATGTACGATGTGAGTGCTCCAATTATAGTGTGTGCCCCAACAGTAAAGTCAATGATTTGTAGTAAGTTATGGCACGTCTGCAACGTGATAGAATAATCGATTCCAAATAAAAATCATCGATTGAAGAGATAATATGGAGCAAGAAAATTAAGATGGTCGAATCAAGGTAATAAAGACCCCATAATAGTCTCCTACATAGACACTAGACGTGAAGTGATTGAAATAAACCCCGATTGCGTGCAAAATATGAGATCTCAATGAATGCTTTAATGTAAGTCTAGTAGCGTGTGGAATCGAAAAGAAATAATTGACATCGATAGAGATATATGATAATGTGAATAATAATGATAATGTAAGTAAATGTGTGTGGTTAAAAAAAAGTGTTGTATATTGTTATGTACTAATTGATGTACATTTTGGTGCTTATAGATAGATGTTTGGGTCTTTCTTTTGGGGGAAAAGGATTAATGCTATTTTAGGATTAATGCTGGTAGCATTAAGATTAATTTAGGTAGTATAAAATTAATTCTGATGGCTATCCGTTAGTTCCGGTTTGTAAGGAATTTTACAAAGTTACCATTGACATTTTTATGCGAATTACTTCGACCTTAGGTAATCTTTAAAGATATATAAACTTATATTTTTAAAGATACAATGATTACCCAGTCTTACCCTTTCTTGGCAAATTGAAATTAACGGCTCAATCAAATCCCTTCATTTCAACAATAAATTTAAACCCATTTCACCATAAACTCATTCTTACTTTCCTATCTTCAACCCAAATACTTACATCTTTCTTAATCATCTTTTCTTACAATACTAACAATGTCAAACCTCGCTTTCTGTGAAACACACAACCAACTTGCTTACCTTATGAAAGATAATTATCAGCAGGAATTCCATGAGATTTTTGACGTCCTAACACGAAGTCATATTCATCATGCGCTTAGTATCAACCCTAAAATACTCAAAACCGTCCTTCATCAATTTTAGGGCACTGCTATTGTAGAAAACTCTGCTGATGAAAGACAAGTGATCAAAGCTGTGGTAAATGGTGATGAATTCTTGCTTTAAGAGGAGAATGTGAGAACATCTCAGGCTAGGAGATGCTGATGGTATCTTCACTATGCTAAACATACAGATTATAGATGGGATGAATGATGTTGGGTACAAAAGTGATGGCTCCTTGACTTTCAATAAAGCAGCCTTCTCTCATCAATGGAGGTACTTGGTGCATGTTCTTCTTCATTGCATGAGTCCAGAGAGTGCATCAAGGGACCAATTTAAAAGCAATATCGCTAATGATATGGTTTGACTCTCTACCAACAGGTTCTATAGTTTTAGCCATATGATCTTCACTAATATCGATAAAAACGTTACAAGTCAACATAAGTTTTTTTTATGTACCCACGATTTTTAGTGGCCATACTCATTGGAACGAGTCATCCTTTAGGGAACCACAAGAGGGAGTATAAAACTCATGTCCTTACATAAGCCTAACTGTGTCTCAACCTATTGGTCAATGCTGAAGCTGGAAATGATGAGGGAGCACCAAGCCTAACTGTGTCTCAACCTACATCCTCCAGAGAAGCGGTTACTTTCACTATCTCTCCACCTATTTCCCAAACATATAAGGACAAGAAACAAACAAATGTCTCAAGGATCTCAGCTTGGGACATCTACCTTTAACCTAGATGCAAATGAGATTATTAGTGCTTGTGAGCCTAATATAACTAGTGGGGTTACTCCTACTGGTGGCCGACGTAACAAAAGGGAGGATTATTCTTGATAAGACCTCAACTAGGTCCAATGATCGATCAACAAGTGTTACTTCCCTTGGAAGTGGTGAGGACAGATTATCACAAATGGAATTGATGGTTCAAACTCTAGGTACCAATGTGATATCTCTTGAGAAAAACAAGGCATAACAAGCTCATGTGATTACAACTCAAGCACAAGAGATTGCAAGCTTAAAGGTAGTACTTCAAAAGCTCAAACAACACCAGCCATCTTCTTCAAGAAAGTTCTTGGTTTCCTCTGCTTCAAAAGAAATTTTTGCTACACCTGAAGCTACTATCAATTCAGGGGAGGAGATTGAGAAAAGAATGGATGAGGAGTTTCAGTCTGAAGATTGCGATGTTTTTAAAACTATATTAGGCTTGAGATCTGTCAGGGTCTCACGAGAGAAAAATATCAGTACCTGGTAATGCAGAGATTATGTTGGAAATGTAGAGATTAATGCTGGCAATGCAGATCTTAATGTTGGTATAAAATATTATAATTGTAGTAATATATTTGTAAGTACTAGTACTGGTAAGCCGCAGGAAGAGAATCTTGGAGAACAAAGCTCATAAAAGACACAAGATGATGGGTCTCAGTATATTATTAGTCCAAGAGTTACTAAAACAAGCACAAGAATGGTCTTGCCAAGGTTAGAAATAAAAAGTTTAGGGATGCAAGCATCATCTTAAGCAGGTCCAAGTATAGATCCAAAGGATAAGGGAAAGTCTATCCTTATTGAGGAGCCAAATCAAAAGAAGAGAAAAAGAGTCTCTATAGATCCTGATCCAGCAACTCTAGATGTGACTTTGGAATCTAACAAAGAGTTTGAGGCAGATTTGGATGCTAAGGCTAAGAGAAAAAGGATACAAGAGAGAGAGAGAGAGAGAGAGGCTGTTGAGAACAGGTGGTGTGGATGGAAAGCCAATATTGCGGTAACTCAGGCCTCTGATGAGATAAATGATGAGGATAGATCTAAAATATTAATGTAAATTTATTCTAGAGAAAGGAATGATGATCTATCTATAAATTAGAAAAGACAATTCATGATGTCCTTTATTCATGACAAAACAACAACATCAAAGAAGATTTTACAAAGCTATTTATATAAAGAATTGTTTAAATAGGTTTTGATTGTTAGGAGAACAGTGGACGAATTTAAGGATTTTAAGATTAAGAATGAAGAAAAAGCAGCGGAGTCAAAGAATGTAGAGGCTATTGAAGGCAATATTAGGAAAGTGGCTAAAAAATTAAAGACAGCTGGGAGGAACGAGGATATGTCCAAGGAGGACTTAGAGAGTCGTATGAAGGTAGTTGTTTCTGATTAGCTAATTACAGAACCTTTGTTGGTCAATTACCCAATCTATGGAGGAGAAGTTGTAGATGAAGTAAATGATGCATTTACCAAATCTTTTTGGAAGATTCTCAAAGCAAGTGTTTTTAAGACAATGAAAGATACTTTCACTTTGATGACTTGCTTTCACTTTGTGCTATAAAAGAAGATCCTAGGTTAGTTGTAGAAGACATTTTATTATCAATGTTTTTTGCACTTCAAGGGTGTAACCTACTACTCACTTTAGAGTATGTATTAGTATTCTTGATAATAATATTGAAGTGTTTGGTTTATATTCTTTGTTTTGTTTCATACCATATAATGCACATAATCTTCATACTCAAAGAGTAGATTCCACATACTCTTTGATCTCATTCAAAGTTTCTACTAAGACTATATCGAGTTTATTCTGTACGGTGTAAGTCTACAAGCTAGGATCATAAGATCAAAAGGGGTCAACACATATGTTCATAAGCCGTTTTCGCAAATGGGATCGTTTATATGAACTCCTGGGCCTGATCAAGGTTTGGTGTGCCGACATATACATATATGGAGAATCTAACTCTATGTAAAGTGATGCCGATGACTTCATGTTTTGCTTAAAATTTAAAGTGATGATTGTTATGTAACACATTCATTGGTCAAATCAATCTCTATATGTAGTATAGATACCAACATTGAAACACTAAGATTATGGCCTCCTCAATTATGTATCTATATAAGTAAACCTTGCATACTTCAACAATAAATCCTTACATATACAATAATACCTAAACATAAATATTATCCATTACATTACAATTTTTAAAAATGTCTCACTACATTCTGGTTGAAATACAAAGGGAAATAGTGCTTAGACTTACAATGAAATTTTACTTGATTTTCGTAGGGTGTCTCGAAGATGGAAGGGTTCCATTGACCATTTAAACTTCATCCGTCATTACGGCTCCCGTAAACCACATAAGTGTTCTTTTATTTTAGCATATAGACAAGTTATTCGGGCTTTCATGTTAAATGTAGATAGTAGGTTAAATTTCACCCCTTTACAATTTTGTTCAAATCTTGATCATATCATTCCAATTAGTACTTAAGAAAATGTTTGGTTCTTTTCACATGCTAATAATCTTGCCTACGTTCTTTTCAACCCATTTGTAGGCAAATTTGTTTTAGTTATAACATCCAATTACATGAATGAACCCGATTCACCAAAGATGTTGTTTGGTTTTGGTTTCAATCTCGTCACACTTGATCCAACCATTTAGAAAATTAATTACCCAGTGTACGATGAAGGACCATGATATGTTGCAGTACACTCACTTAGATCCAACAGTTAGAACAAACTAGATCATTATCGTTTACCACGTTAATCAATTAGGTTAAAAAGATCTTGTCAAGTAGTGGTCAAAGGTAAAATATATTGGAATGGGTATAAGAAGATTTTTCTCCTGATGGGACTTTGCATAGAAACTACGTTATTATCTCGTTTGATTTGGTTCATCATCAGTTCCAAATTATCGACATTCATGATGGGATAATATTAATGCTTCGACCTCCATATTATATTTCCTACCACGAAGACTCTCTCGTATTTTATGGAGTTACACTTCTGACGATAGAAGTGTTAGTTGTGGATGGGTGTTGGACTTTGGAGAAACTAATCAAATAAGACTATTAATTTAGCTATGGGATGTCAGTTGAGCATATGCCAAAATTACTTGGATTTACCATACACGGTGAACCAATAATTGAATTTGAAGTCGCTCATGCTAAGTTTAAACACGTATTACTCATATGGATTCGATATTCGCATATCTTTGAAAACCTAGATCGTATTGATGGCAATGCTGCAATGATGAAGCCAAGATTTTGGCGTAATATTGGCCAAATAGATTTCGCAAACAATAATAATTTGGTCACTAGTTAAGAAGTGAACTTGTTTGTACATATATCAATATGCAACGGTAACTAGTAAAAACAAAACCGTATGACATCAGTCACACACAATGTTAAATAAGATTTAGGATTAATATTATTTACTTATGAATTGAGTTGATTGGATAAAACTCAGTTTTATATATATGCAACAGTCGTAACTAATAATACAACTCTAACTAATAAAAAGAACACCGTATCACATCAATCAAACAATGCTTAAAAATTAACTTGATCGAATGAAATTATGAATAACATCAAGAGTATATTAGACAATATCATCAAACAAGAGAATAAAACTTATGAAACTATGAATAACATGCTTTGGTTATTTAATTGGATAGGTCAAATTATTTTTTTATAGACAAAAGTAACATATTATATAATATTTGTTCATTGGTATGAAGAGTTTGGGGTTGACCATGGCCCATCCTGGATAAAGAGTAGCTTCGTCTTATTTTTAGCCGGACCATACAAAGAATCGTTAATTTTAAACAACCATCGACAAAATGATGTTATCTTTTAAGTTGAATCATAATTTTAGTTTCATCCTTTTAGTTATATTATAATAATGTAATCATATTTTTTATGTTTGGCTATTATTTTTTTGGGTTTCATTTTTTATTCTAGTTATATCTTTTATGTTGGCTCGTAAATAAATCCAGTACCGTAATGAATTTCTCAATATATCCATTATTCACACAAACTATATCCATTCTGTTTAAATATACAAATATATATCCTTAGTAAGAAAAAAATTTGTTTCAAAAACAACTAAGAGGCCTATGTGACACCCCCAAATTGAGTCAAATACAACGAAAATAATATTTGGGTGTCACGTAGGTGGATCAACAGCAGACAGTGTATAGAGCAACAGATAAAAGATTATCCTTACATTCATTACATGATTAAAAGTGCAAATGTCATTAAAATAAGTCTTAACATTGTTCAGTAGTTTGAATTATTCCCCAGTTTATAAACCCTAGATGAGCTCTATAAATGCAGCCTATCATGATGCTTGACTCCATGCACACCAATACCTACTTCAGTTTCCTGAGAAAACATGCTTAGAGAGTCAACATAAAGTTGGTGAATTCACAGGTTTAATAAAATAAGTTTGGACAATAAATATTCACAGAAGTAGTAATGCACAAAGCATCAATACTTAAAAGTAATTACATTCGCATATTGCCTGAAACTGAGACTTGACAGTTAAGTCCTTAACAAATAAGGACCCTTCGCCTTATAAAAAGGCACCCATAAAAATAATAAGTGCTGACATGTGAAACATCTGTTGTCCTGGCCTAGGCACAGTGAGCATGACTCACCCAGATGGGGACGGTCAATCCTAAATAGATCTATTTATAGCATTCAGGTAATTTAATAATTCTAACAGTTTCAGATGCACGGGTCATGCGGGTTCATCTACAATAGGCAATGTAATCAAAGGTTTCACAGTTCAATCCATGTCCATAAAATAAAATATGCTGCATGTTTTCTTCCCCATTAAAAGGTTTAAAAGTTTGTCAATATATAAAGTGGGGCCATGAACTCACCTCAGTAGTACAACAATAAGTCAGTAGATAAATCTGATAAGGATGCTCACGATACAATCAATGACCTAAATAATTATACGGTCTCAGTAAATGCATAACTTAATGCATAAAAGTTTCAGAATAAATCTGTGCATGCTTATACTGGTTTTAAGCATTTTATTACGATACTTGTATTTTAGTTCATCGTTGTACAAGTTCTAGTAGTATTTATTTTAAGTATAAAATAAATAATAAGGTTAATTTAATTAATCTATTTAATTAATATTTCTGTATTTATGTTGTTTATAAAACACTTTAAATATTTATAAAAGGTAGTTTTATATATATTTGAAGTAATAGAAAATAAATATAAATAATATATTTATTTTATAAGTTAATCATTTTTAATTTATATTTAATATATAAATAAGGTTTATAAAACGTATAACATTTTAATTAAATTCCACGTTTACGTAGTGTTTATAATTATTAAATTATAAGTTTGGAAAAATAACAAATGTTATGTTTATTTAAGTTTTATGTTTTAAATATCGGATATAAATATATAGAAATTTTAGGGTTCGTTATACTTTGTATAAATTACGTTTTAGTCCTTCTATTTAAATAATTACCTGCGGTTAAATTACTTTTATACCCCTAGGGTTTCTAAATCTTTCAAGTAATTACAATATTGGTCCCTCCCTAGTTACACGTGTAACTAGGGTTTGTTTAAGTTTCATAAAATGGCAAATTTGGTCCTTGTAATATTCGGCTTATATTAGGGTTTATTAACAAGTTACACAAATGCCCCCTAGGGCTTATATAAGTTTCGGCTAATGGCACAAATCACCCTTAGGGTTTATCTAGGGCTTGATATAGTTTGTTAACTTGGCAAAATAGGTCCCTAGGGCTTATATTAAGTTTCGGTAAATGGCAAATGAGATCCCTAGGTTTTTCTTAAGTTACACAATTTACCCTTACGCCTTAGTAATTTCATTTAGGTCCTTTTTATTAACTTGAAGTTTCAGATAATGTCCAAAACACCCCCTTAACTCTCGGCTAATTACAAAAGTGACCCTAAGGTTTATATTTTTGGAAAATAAGTTTCTATACTTGTTCATTTAGATCCCTACACTTAGTAAAATTACAAATTCAACCCGAAAGTATTATATTTCCCTTTTTAACCCGAAACATTATAGATTTACTATTTTAATCTAAAGTTTCATAGATCTTGCATTTTAATCCAAAACATTTATGGATCTATGTTTTTAAACCCGAAACTTTACATTGTTATATTTTTGACACCAAAAGTTTTAATAAACATATTATTTACTAATAATGAAGATTTAATTAGGCAACTTATTATAGTGAGCTTAAAACTAAATCTTATAAGGCATAATAGTGAACTTAACGTTTTAAGGCAACTATAATCATAAATCTAGTATTTCTAGTCACATTTAAACATCACAAGTTTAACCCATATTGAATCATGGGATTAAAACCCACGTCCAAAAATATGCATGGACATGTTTTTCATAGATCTTCAAGTTTAACTAACTCATAGTGATATTTTCTTCATCGTTGATAAGATTTTACACCATTTTAAGTCACAACAAAAATCAAGCCGTGACCTAAAATAGGTTTAGGGTTTCATATATTTGCTTCAACATTAAATTTCACTAAGAATAACCATGTGTATGTTAATGTATATGAAAGGTAAATATATTGAAAGATAGGTTTAAGTTTAACTTATTTGTTTAGATAGGTTTAGGAGTGGATAGGAGAATGAGTAAGAACAAGTGATAAGCTTTCAACAATGGAGATCCTAGTAACAAATATGTAGCCGTGGGCTTCAATGAGTATGGCTAGGGCTTCTTTCTTGCATCAATGATCAGGATACTTGTAGAGTGAACTAATGATAAGCATTCAAGTAGGATGGGACATGCTTTAGGAGTAGTAAATGAGCTTGAAGGTTTGTTAATGGTGGAAATGGTTTTTAGCCGTAGGTTGAGAGAGAGATAGATGAAGTGAGACTGGTTTTAAGTATTGTGTGTTGGTGTGTATATGTCACGGCTTATGAAGGAAAGAGAAGTATCCAATGAGATTTGGTTTGTACTATGTATCTCATATGTATCTTGGTTTGATTTACTTAGGATTTGGTTGAGAAATATGCTAGCTTATTCCCCACATGCTCAAAATAGCAATTTGACTTTCCTCCTCAAATGGCAAAGGTTGCCGTGTGTTTAGAGGTCAAAAGGAGACAAGACAAGACTTGGTATAGTGTCATGCATGGTGTGTGTAAGTAAGTGTGTAAGAAAAGCATGGTTTAAGCTTAAGCTATAGTATATTAGTGGGATATACATGATTACACTTGTAAGTTAGGAAAATGATTATGAATGGGTAGGTATGTATACATATACACGGCATTAGCATGCATGTGGGAAGGTGTTTGACAATTTTTCAAGTTGTAGAAACTAGAAGGGGGGGGGGGGATTGAATAGTTTCTTATATTTACTTGTTAAAATATGGTTTCCAAAAATCCTTTTTCAAAAACTTAGGCTTGAGGAAATATGTGAAATCTTTTTATGCACAATATGAACAATGATAGTGTAGCTAAACTAATACTAACAAAAATATATCCACAAAGAATAAAGAATGATAGTGTAGCTAATCTAATATTAACACATGTATATGCAAAAAGAATAAAGAATGTAAAGAGTTAAGGGTAAAGAAAGATCAAACCGAACACCAAGGATTTATAGTGGTTCGGCAACGAAGCTCACTCCTCGTTCCTACTCCACTCCTCGAGTACTCCTTACTCGAGAGTTCACTACACAACAAGCTCCTTATGGTGGAGAAAACCGTACACGTCGCTTAACCAATTTCCGACTCTAAGCTAAAAGTCGAGCCCTAATTGTAGCTAGGACCAATCTAGACAACTATACTTAGTACATACACAACTTCCAAATAGACACAACTACTTGGATCTTCACAACTATGACACAACTACAAGTATATAAAATTTAATCTTCAATGGATCTTTGGTGGTGGACTCAACACTTCATTAGGATAGTGTTCTTCTCTTTGCACTTGGAGAGGAAGGGATGGAAGAACAAGATTCACTTCTTAAACATGTAATAATCAAACAAATGATCAAAGATTTGAGTGATTAAAGAAGGGGTTTGAATCTGGAAATAAATGTGCAAAAGAGGTGAGGTGAAAAGCTGAGAATGGTCCACTATTTAAAGGATAAAGGAGCCAACGGCTATATCTGCCCGCGGTACCTTATCACAGCCCGCGGTACCTTATCGATAAGGTACCGCCTAGGCGCTAAGGTATCGCCGGACTAGACTCCGCTCCTTTTTGTCCTTTAGTGGTGGAGGTCTTATCTGGGTATAAAAAATATCCTGAAAGGATATTCTTAACAGAATAAGAATATGCCATTTTCAAATTTCAAATAATTAATTTAATAAAACATTTTCTTAAAAATAAAGTTTAATGAAAACTTGTCACATTTAATAAAAAGTGAGTTTTAAGAAAAGATTAAATCACTTGATCACTTGATTAAGGTTAGTACTTGTTTATCCATACCTTAAGTGAAAATGGGTAAAATGAAAAATACTTGAACTCAAGAATTCGTTTTTCGTTGTTTTCGTAAATGCTTGTTTTTACATATTGTCGTAATCAAAACTAAGCGAGACCGAAAAATGCAAGTAACGTTTTTAGTCATTATTGCATTAACAATCTCCCTCTTTTTGATTCCGACAATACATAAACTCAATCACACAAAAACAAGATTTTCGAAGACGAGTTTATTCATTTCTCCCCCTTTGTCGAAGCAAAAAGGTTGCGTAAGCCGGTGTTGAAGAAACGGACTTTGCAAAGACTCCCCCTTGGTGCTTACTCCCCCTAGCTTGGGGCACCGAGGAATCGAGATATGGTGACAAGCTACATAGAAGGGTTAGTTAAACAAAAGAAACAACCAACAATATATAGCAATAGCTCACATAAAGAAAATTAAAAGAGAAGAAAACACAAAGACAAAGATCCAAGATAGGTTACTAAAAGAACATCATACAAAGAAGTATGGAAAAAAGAAACAAGCCAAAAGCATAAATCTAATCCTAGTTATTCTAGAATTCTAAGATTTGCTTGAATTTGGTGTCTTGAGGATAAGCAATCAATGCTTATATGAAAGACAAGGTAACAGCGAAGGGTGGTGGTGGTGGCTTGTTGGAGATCTCATAATCAAAGTGAAGAGGAGGCTTGATTAAGAGACTCTTGATGTAGCTCAACTCCTCATAGATGTGTGCCATAGCAAGATGTTGATATTGACAACAATGACAATATGTTCCATGGTGCATGACATTATCATGAGAAGGAGGAAGAACACTAAAGGGTGGTGGTGGAAGAAAGGAAGTTCCACAATCAACATTCTTGGTAGGAGAAATGTGATTAAGAGTGTTCTTGGGTGGGTTTGGATTGAAAGCAATTGGAGAAAATAGAGGAGATTCAAGGCTTTCATTGGGAGAATAAGACATTTTGGATGTGAAGTAATGCAAAATGCTTATGGTTTAAATAGGGAAGGCTTAGGGTATTTTTGGGGTGGTCAAAGAGTTTGAAACAAAGATTCTCAAAAAAGTTGGAGCAAATCTGGAGTTTCAGACAAAAACCCGAAAAAGGAAGGCCACTGTAGGCGGTTCCTTATCTATGGTGGCGGTACCTTATCAATAAGGTACTGCGGCTCACATATGGAACCGCCTGCAGAAGCAGGGTTTGGTGTTTGGAGAAAGATTTTTCAGCAAATCTTATTTTTCTAGTCTAACTTATCATAGGGATGTGCTTAAAAGCAAAGATAGACAAAGAAAACATATGAAAACTTACCAAATAGAGATTTGACCAAAATACATGGATTAAAAAATCAATGTAGGAGGTGTGTAAGACAAGACCTTAAGTCATGACACAATGATCCTCCATGATTCAATCTTGTTCTTGCTATGTTTGAGAGGATCATACATATGAGTTATGTAAGCTTTATATTAATAGCGAGAATCTATGAAAAATTGTTTTTAGATTGAATTAACAATGTCAAACGAATTTCTCAACCATTTTCGAAAGAGACTTTGAGAGTTTTGAAAAGGAGATGAGAAGATTTTTCAAAAGAATTTTAAAAGACTCAAGGACTCAAAGTGGTAATAGAAAACACACAAGAAGAAAAGAATTTAAGGAAGATGTTCCATTAATCCTAGACCTAGACGCAAGTAATTAAAAGGTTCCCTCTTAAGTGGCTTAGTGAAGATATCGGCTAAGTTGTCCTCGGAGGGCACCTTTTCAATAGTAATGTTCCCCTTTTGAACATTATCCCTAAGGAAATGGTGTCTAATTTCTATGTGTTTGGTTCGCGAATGTTGCACGGGATTCTTGCTTAGGTCTATAGCGCCTTTATTATCGCACATGATGGGAACATCATCAAGAGAAATCCCGTAATCAACAAGCGCTTGCTTCATCCATAGAGCTTGTTGGCATGCTTTTCCGGCACTCACATACTCGGCTTCCGTGGTGGATATCGCAAGAGCGGTTTGTTTCTTGGAGAACCAAGAAGTTAAACAACAATCCATGAAGGTACAAACTCCACTAGTGCTTTTCCGGTCCACATAGTCTCCCGCATGATCCGAGTCCGCGTATACATTGGTTTCTACGCCGGTCCCTTTAGGATACCATAATCCTAAATGTATAGTGCCTTTAATGTATCGGAAGATACGCTTAACCGCTTCAAGGTGAGAGGTTTTGGGAGCCTCTTGGAAGCGAGCACAAAGGCAAACACTAAACATGATATCCGGTCGACTTGCCGTTAGGTACAACAAACTACCAATCATACCTCTATATTTGGTGTTGTCTACCGACTCACAATCATCATCTACGGTGAGTTTAGTATCCGAGGCCATAGGGGTCTTCATTGGTCTAGATTCTTCTAATCCAAATTTCTTTAGCATTTCTTTAGTGTACTTAGATTGATTAAAGAAAATACCATCGTCCAGTTGTTTAATTTGGAGTCCTGAAAAGAAGTTAAGTTCTCCCATCATACTCATTTCAAACTCATCATGCATGATTTTGGCAAAGTCATCACACAATTCTTGACAAGTTGAGCCAAATATAATGTCATCAACATATATTTGTACGATTATGAGGTGAGGACCTTTCTTCTTTGTAAAGAGTGTATTGTCTACCATTCCCATGGTATACTCATGTTTAACAAGAAACGCTTTAAGTCTATCATACCAAGCTTTGGGTGCTTGTTTGAGTCCATAAAGTGCTTTCTTAAGCTTGTAAACATGGTCCGGTTTCTCAAAATTAATGAAGCCGGGAGGTTGAGCCACATATACCTCCTCATTGATCAAACCGTTAAGAAATGCACTCTTTACATCCATTTGTTGAAGCTTAATATCTAAGGCACAAGCGTAGGCTAAAAGGATTCTAATTGATTCTAATCTAGCTACCGGTGCATATGTCTCGTCATAATCAATCCCTTCTTGTTGATTATAGCCTTGATCTACAAGTCTAGCCTTGTTACGAGACACAACACCATTCTCATCTAGCTTATTCATAAATACCCATTTGGTTCCTATAATGGTAGAACTTCTAGGTGGAGGAACAAGTTCCCAAACATCATTGGCAACGAATTGATTCAATTCTTCTTGCATCGCAATGACCCAACTCTCATCCGTCAAAGCTTCTTTAACATTCTTTGGTTCAATCAAGGAGACAAAACAAAAGAAGTTGCTTTGGTTTTGGACTTGAGATCTTAGGGTCCTTTGATTTAAGTCACCAATAACATTATTGAGAGTATGATCCCTAGACTCCTTAATGTTTACTTCCTTTTCAACACTAAGGTCTTCAACTTCTATTTTTCTAACCTCTTTGGCTTTAACTACTTCTAGTTCATCCAAGTCATCATCAACCAATGGTGGTGTCTTGGGTGAGGGAGAGGTTTCATCAAAGGTTACGTTGAGTGATTCTTCAATAACCCCTGAGGTTCTATTTAGGACTATGTAGGCCTTACTAGTTTGGGAATAACCTAAAAGGATACCTTCGTAAGACTTTGGGTCAAACTTGGTAAGGTAGTATTTGGTGTTGAGGATAAAGCACTTGCTTCCAAACACCCTAAAGTATTCTAATGAGGGTTTCTTACCTTTAAGAATCTCATAGGGGGTCTTTCCTAGGAAAGGTCGAATAAGAATTCGGTTGAGAATATAAGTCGATGTATCCACGGCATTGCACCAAAACTTTTGAGGCAAAGATTGCTCGTTTAACATCGTCCTACTCATCTCTTGGAGAGTCCTATTCTTCCTTTCAACTACCCCATTTGATTGTGGAGTGCGAGGAGCCGAGAAGTTATGGGTAATACCATGAGCTTCACAAAAGGCACCAAATTGCACTTCATTATCAAATTCCCTACCATGATCCGTCCTAATAGAAACAATTGAACATCCTAGTTGATTTTGAATTCTTCGACTAAAGATTTCGAAGTGATCGAAAGCTTCATTCTTAGATGCCAAAAATCTAGTCCAAGTGAATCTAGAATAGTCATCAACTATAACTAGGGTATAAAGGTTACCTCCATAACTCCGTATGGCGGAAGGTCCAAAGAGATCCATATGTAGGAGCTCTAAGCACCGAGAGGTCGAAACCAAATTCTTGGCTTTGTGACTTGAGTGAACTTGCTTTCAAACTTTGCAAGCATCACAAAAGTGACTATCAAACTTAATCTTAGGGAGGTGTCTTACCAACTCCTTAGAGACTAAAGATTGAATTAAACGCATATTAGCGTGACCTAATCTCCTATGCCAAAGAGTAGAACTATCATCTATAGTCGCAAGACATATGTTGTCTTTTGACTTCTTATTAACCTTCATGACATAAAGCCCATGCTTTCTAACACCTTTTCCAATGACTTTTCCATCTTTTACGATTTCACTGTCATGTTTCGAAAAGATGACCTTACACTTATTATCACAAATTTGACCTATACTTAAAAGGTTAAAACCTAAGTTATCTACGTACTCAACATTTTCAATGGTCATGGAGTCAAGAGAAACCGTACCTTTGCCAATGATATTACCACGTAGACTACTAGCGAATGTGACGTTACCTCCATCATATGCTTTGTAATGCGAGAACAAACTTCGATTACCTGTCATGTGTTTAGAACATCCACTATCCTTAATCCACTCATCGGGATCCAAATCAATTCCCAAGCATATCTAGGTAAGAACACACAAGATCAAACATTTGGTCCCCAATATCTCATGGGTCCAAAATTGTTAGTTCCAAACATCCCTTGCATTTGGTTGGGATGCATGAATGAGGAGGGGATTCCCCATGGAGAACAAAATGGAGGAGGGTAGTAATTCATGTAACCATTTTGTCGTTCATTACTTCTCCTAGGTGTGTTTGATCTAGGTTTAGAGTTATTATTATTCCTTCTAGGTGTTGGAGTTTTACTTCTAGGTCGTGAGATGTTTTGATTATCTCTTGTAGGCGTTGTCGTTCTACTTCTAGGCTTAGACTCATTCCGTACTCTAGGTGGAGTAGAAGATAGTCTAGATAAACTTCTATTTCCCATGAGAGGTTTACTTAACGGCTTATAGAACTTACCAATAGCATTGTCGTCAAGTATGGGATTGAACCTTATTGACAGTAAGATGCTTTGGTTTTTCATTTAACTTAGATTTTTCAGAAAGTTCAGATCTTTCACAAAACTCAACTTCTGGCCGCGGTACCTTATCTAGGGCCGCGGTTCTATAGTGATAAGGAACCGCGCCATACGATATGGAACCGCGTCCAGAGGGTGTTTCTATGAAAACCTGACTTGTTTTGGTTCACTAGTTGAAGCTTCATTTGAGTTAAAACCTAGACCAAGTTTTTCCTTAGAATGAACTTGTTTGTTTAACATATCATCAAGAGCACTAGTACCTTTCATTAACTTTTCCAATTTAATGGAGGTGCTCTTGAGATCATCATTCTCTAATCTAAGTTTCTCACAACTTAAGCAACCTAAATCAACCTCTTTGTTTTTCTCAAGTTTAGCCAATTTCTCCCTAAGTTCATTGATCTCATTTTTAAGCTTAGTTTTGGTTGATTTTAAGGTTTTATTCCTTTCTATGAATTTAAGACTAAGTTTGTGTAGGCTATCATATTTGCCTTCAAATTCAATATCATCTAAAGTGGAACTATCATTGCTATAATATTCGATTTCGGAATGTACCTCTTTAGAAGTGTGAGCCATAAGACATTTCTCCTCTTTGGGGTTGTCATCATCATCTTCACCGCTATCGCTCCAAGCGCCACTAACGAATTCCGTGTGGTTCTTATCACGAGCGGGCTTTGGACAATCACCAATGAAGTGATTTGGATCACCACATCTAAAGCAACTCCTATCACCTTTTTCGTTCTTGACAAACCGATTCTTTGACAATGGTTTCTTGTCATAGTTTGGTTGCCTAACGTGTTGACCTCGTCTCTTGAAGAACTTCTTGAAATCTCTCACCGCCAATGCATACTCCTCGTCATCACTTTCCGAGGAACTATCATGGTCACTTTGTGCCTTCTTGGCTTTAAGTGCAAGAGATTTCCTTTCACTCTTGGTTTTTACTAATTCCGAGTCCTTCAAAATTATCATCTCATGAACCTTCAAGTTTCCTATGAGTTCATCGAGTGATAAAGTTGAGAGATCCTTCGACTCTTCAATAGCCGTGACTTTTGCTCTCCACTTTGGATGTAAGGCCCTTAGAAACTTCCTAACATTTTTCTTGCTAGAAAAACCTTCATCAAGTGCTTTTAGACTAGTAATAATGGTGTTAAACCTAGCAAATGCACTATCAATAGTTTCATCTTCTAAGATGACAAATTGTTCATATTGTTGGACAAGAAGATCGATTTTACTTTCTTTGACTTGGCTATTACCTTGGTGGGTTACTAAAAGAGTGTTCCAAATATCTTTAGCGGTTTCACACATAAAAATTCTTTCAGACTCTTTCTTAGGCAAAGCATTATAAATCACTAATAAGTGTGAAAACACTTATCCTTTTACCACTTATTTCAAATAATAACAAGACCAAAACGTGTGATTTATGTCGTAAAAGTCGGAATTATGCGTGGTTTGTGTTTTTATTGTGTTTTAGGACCAAAATATGAAAAAGGAAGAAAACACGGGCTTTCACGGGCTTTTATTGAAGAAAACGGGAAAAGACGAAGTCAAAAGATCAAGAATGCAAAAAGAACGGAAGTCCAAGGCCTATTCTGAAGATTTATCGAAGAAAAAGTCAAAAGACGGAAGTTTAACGAAGTCGAAGAACTTAAGTCTAATAGAAGAAGAAAATTAAAAGACAAGTTCAAATCCCGAGACGACAAAGACGAAGAATTAAAGTCGAGTCGAGAAAACGTGAAGAAAGCAAGAAAGAAGATGCAACACATGCACTCCTTCCACCTTCCCTATAAATACCCTCCTAATAGTCATTAGGAGGGTGGTTAGATTTTTAATTAGTTTTTTTTTACTTTTTAGTTTTTTTTTAGAGAGAGAAAGTCTTAAACTTTCTCTCACTAGTTCATCTTTTTCTTTTAATCTTTCAAGATTAAACACTTTTGTATTGCTTATTTCATTAATCAAAGTTCTATTTTAAGCTTTTATTTCTTAATCTCATTCTACTTTTCTTTGATTTAAGGTTGATTTTGGTGCGTATATCATAAGATCCGTGTTGTTCTAATTGATTTCGTGCTTAAAAAGTTAATCTTTTGATCATTTTATAAGTTTTCATTTGATTAAGCTTTAAGACTTTTGTGCTTATTGGCTTATTTTGATGATTAGCTTATTTTTCTTATTAAAAAGTTTTATTAAAAAGTTTATGTTTTTATTGTTTGATCTAAAAAGTTGCTTGATTTCGAGTTAGATAAGTTGATTAAAGTGCTTATTTGATTCGGTTAAGTATTTGGATTTATAAGTTTTGGATATTAGCTTATTGAACTTAGCTTATTATCTAGCCTTAACAAATCCCCTTATTTTCGGAAAAGGGAGCTTAAATCCCCTTTCCGATCGCCTGTTCCGACCGGATACACCATCTAACCGATTTCCACCATTTTAGGAAAAGGTACCAACACCCTTTCCGATTGTTCTATATTCCGACGGCACTGCACTTCAATATTCCGATTGACCCAATCGGATTAGGGTTTGTCCTTTCCGATTGGTCCATTGTTTGCACGTATTCAGATTGATAGCTAGCTACATATTCCGATTGGGCCTCAAGTTTCATTTTCCGATTAGTGGTCTTGTCCCGTATTCCGATTATAAGCAGGTAGGACATTCCGATTGTTCTTCATAACTTGAGTATTCAGATTGGGACTTTCCCAGCATTCCGATTGGGTTGATTCCACCTACATTCCGATCAACCGATCGGAAAACATTCCGATCGGGGGCCTTTTTGGCTTGTTTTGGTTTCTTTCGATATCACTTTCTTATAGTACTTTTTATTTTCTGAAAATTTTCCAAGTGTTAGCTTTATTTAGTGAGTTAGCTCTTTTCCATTTCACCTTTAAGTTTATATGCATCCATTTTTATTCGTCACTTATAATATTCATCTTTATTCTTCCACTTTACTAAACGACACTTTAATTACTTGCTAATAGATTAAAAACAAACAAACCAACCACTCTCTTGATTCACCAAAAGACGATTGAGTCGCACTTAAGACCGGTTTTCAATTCGAAAAGACTTGGGACTAACATTATTTTATACTAGGTGTCAAAAGCCTTGTATTAAATGGCGCCGCTGCCGGCTCTTTTCGTTAAGATAAACGGTTTCTAGTGAGAGACGCATTGAATTTTGGGATCCGTTCTTTGAACGTTTTCTTTTCATTGCTAAAAAAAAAAAATTTTTTTTTTTCCAAAAATCCATAAAAAATATAAAACTCTTCAAAAATACAAAAAAAAAAAAAAAAACCTATAAAAACCAAAAATATTATATTCTTTGTGTATATTTTTCTTCTGCAGGTGCATGCGTACTAGATCTACGAACTATTCTGAGCCCGAGAATCGTGAAGATCTAGATATGGCTGGTGTTAACAACAACAATAATCACCCACCTCAAAACAATTTGAATAACAACAACAACAACAACAACAACAACAACAATGTCCTTCTACCTGATTTACGAACCATGGAGGAATTGTGCCAACCCACCATGAACGGACGCGGAGGCCCGATTGCGCCAATGCACGTCACGGCTCAGGAGTTTTCGTTGAAGCATCACATGATCCAGCAAGTGCAAACGAACCCGTTTCGTGGAATTCCGGATGATGATGCCAAAAAACACCTCGACAAATTCATTACCATTACCCAAAGCATGAAGTGCCCCGGTGTTTCTATGGATGACCTTCGCCTTCAACTTTTTCCACATTCGCTTTCTCACCATGCCGAAAAATGGTTTGACCGTCTTCCTAAGAATTCTATTCATACGTGGAACGACATGACTCAACGCTTTTTATCGCGCTACTTTCCCCCATCCATGGTCACTAGCCTTCGTAACCAAATCAGTGGATTTATGCAAGAGAATGATGAATCGCTTTTCGATGCTTGGGAACGTTACAATGATTTGATCGACCGCTGTCCTAATCACAATATGCTCCCCGTCACTCTCATTGACACCTTCTACAATGGTCTCACCTTTCGTGATCGTGACACGATCAATGCCGCCGCCGGTGGTACTTTTATGAAAAGGAGACCGGAGGAGTGTCGAGAGTTGATTGAAAACATGACTACTCACCACAAGAATTGGGATTCTTCCGCATCCTCAAGATCTAATCAGAGAGTCAATGTTTCATCTACTTCTTCCACCACCAACTCGTCTATTTTGGAACGTGCTATTCTTGATATTAACAAAAGTCTCCAAATTTTGACTTCTAACCAAACTCAACAAGCTAAAGCCGTTGTTATTTCTTGTGACACATGTGGTGGTCCTCATTCCTACAATGAGTGTCCTTCTACTCACGGAAATTATTCTGAAGACGTTAACGCAGCATATGGTACTTATCCCACGGGAGGCTATCAAGCTCGCCCTCAAGGAGACCGTAGCTTGCTAAGTTATCGTTCCAACAATTATCTTGCTCCTCCCGGTTTCCCTCCTGCAAACCAAAACCAACAACAAAGCTACAACCGAAACAACCAATCCCAACCTCGTGCTCAAAATCAATATCAATCCCAAAGAAACCCATACCCAACTCAAGGAAATTCTCAAGCTTACCAAGCTCCACCTCTCAATCAACCGATGGCCGTTAACCAAGACGTCGAGACGTTCATGAAGACTAATCGTGAGATGGTGACGAATCTTCAGAGTCAATTTGTCAACTTGAAGAATGACATGGTGAAACAAGGGAGCGATATTCGAGCCGAGCTAAGGAATGACATGGCCAAACACAGCAATGATATTAATGCCAACATGCAAAACTCTTTCAATAATCAAGCTCTTCACCTTCGTGATATGATTGGTTCGCTCATCCAAAGTAATCAACCCTCTTCTTCGGGTACTCTTCCGAGTAATACCGTTGCGAATCCAAGGGGGGAGATGAAAGCAATCACCACTCGTAGTGGAAAAGGTTATATGGAACCCGAGCTTCCTACACCTCCACCCGTGATTGTGAACAAGGAAAAAGAGCAACTTTCCCCACCTCCTTCACCTTCTATCCCCATTTCCTCACCACCCGTGGTTGTGAGTGATCCTATTCCCTTAAAGCCTTCTTCTTCATCCAATATACCTTATCCTTCAAGGTTGAGGAAAGAGAAGCAAAAGAGCAAGGATGATATTCAAGTTTCAAACTTTCTTAAAATGTTTAAACAACTGAATTTTAACATCTCCTTTGCCGAGGCTCTCGCTCACATGCCCAAATACGCTAAGATGTTTAAAGATCTTCTAAGTGATAAGGAAAAGCTTCTTGACATCGCTCAGACCCAACTTAATGAGAACTGCTCCGCAGTACTCTTAAGGCAATTGCCCACCAAACTTGGTGATCCGGGTCGCTTCTTGATTCCTTGCAACTTCCCAGGAGTAGAGAATTGCATGGCCCTAGCCGATCTAGGTGCCAGTATAAACTTAATGCCTTTAAGTGTTTGGAAGCAATTATCTCTCCCCGAGCTAGTCCCCACCAAAATGACTTTGGAATTAGCCAACCGTACGGTTGCTTATCCAGTTGGGATAGCCGAAGATGTCTTTGTTGGCGTTGACAAATTCACCTTCCCGGCGGATTTTGTTGTCGTTGATTACGAAATGGATCCCCGTGTTCCATTAATCGTTGGACGTCCATTTCTGAGGACCGGTCGTACTCTCATTGATGTAGCCGCAGGCGAAATAATCATGAGAGTTGGTGACGATAAAATTGTCTTCAACATGGGTAAGATTTCTAAGCAACCTTATTCGTATGAGAGTGTTAATGCTATTGATGTTCTCGAAGAGGCTTATGAAGAACATTTTCATGATGCTTGCAAAAGTACTCTTTCTTCTCTATCCAATGTTGAGACCGTTGCCTCAATTGCTCCAGCATTGACTCCTTTTGGAGAAAGTGACTTGGATGATTTCGAAGCTAGCTTGGGTCCTCTCGATATTAAGTATGATAATTTGTCCACCAATTGGGATGAAGACATTCGTACTATTGAGAGACTTCTCAATGAGGACCCATTGTCTCCTCCTGCTCCTAAAGAGGTGACTAATGATGATGCATCGTTAGTTTCACCATCTATTGAGGATCCTCCTACTCTTGAGCTTAAGGACCTACCGCCTCATCTTGAGTACGTTTTCCTGGAAGACGACGAGAAGCTACCGGTCATCATCGCAAAGGATCTGAAGGAAGACGAAAAAGCCCGACTTGTCGCTGTGTTGAAGAAGCATAAACGAGCTATCGCTTGGAAAATCTCCGACATCCGTGGAATTGATCCTCACTTTTGCACACATAAAATTCTCATGGAGGACGACTTTAAGCCCATAATTCAAAGTCAACGAAGGGTGAATCCTAAAATTCATGAAGTCATCAAAAAAGAGGTTATCAAACTTCTTGATGCGGGTATGATTTACCCTATTTCGGATTCACCGTGGGTTAGTCCAGTCCATTGTGTGCCTAAGAAAGGCGGAATCACCGTTGTGCCCAATGCAAACAACGAGTTAATTCCTACCCGTCTCGTTACTAGGTGGAGAGTTTGTATAGACTACCGCAAACTAAATGATGACACGAGAAAGGATCATTTCCCTCTACCTTTTATGGACCAAATGCTTGAACGTCTAGCGGGTAATGAATATTACTGCTTTCTGGATGGTTTCTCGGGTTATTTTCAAATACCCATCGATCCCCAAGATCAAGAGAAGACAACATTCACTTGTCCCTATGGCACCTTTGCTTATAAACGAATGCCTTTTGGCTTATGCAATGCCCCCGGGACTTTCCAAAGGTGCATGTTAGCTATCTTCCATGACATGGTTGAGCAAACCATGGAAGTCTTCATGGATGATTTCTCGGTCTTCGGGGATTCCTTCTCTTCTTGCCTTGCCAATTTGGAACGTATGCTTAAGCGGTGCGAAGACACTCGCCTTGTTCTGAATTGGGAAAAATGCCATTTTATGGTAAAAGAAGGCATTGTGCTAGGACACAAAATCTCAAAAGCTGGTCTTGAAGTCGACCGTGCTAAAGTCGATGTCATAGCAAAATTACCTCCACCTTCAACTGTGAAGGGTGTGAGAAGTTTTCTGGGTCATGCGGGCTTCTATCGTAGATTCATTCAGGATTTCTCTAAAATCGCTCGCCCGATGACCCACCTCTTGGAAAAAGATACTCCTTTTATCTTTTCTAAAGAGTGTCTCGAAGCCTTCAATCTTCTCAAGGATAAGCTAACTAAGGCACCGGTCTTGGTTACCCCTAATTGGGAGCTGCCTTTTGAATTGATGTGCGATGCTAGCGACTTTGCTATTGGTGCGGTTTTGGGCCAAAGAGTGAATAAACACTTCCAACCAATCCACTACGCTAGCAAAACAATGACGGGGGCTCAATTGCATTATACGACAACCGAAAAAGAGCTTTTAGCTGTTGTCTATGCTTTTGAAAAATTCCGCCCCTATCTTGTTCTATCCACCACCATCGTATACACGGACCATTCTGCGTTGAAGTACTTGATGACTAAGAACGATTCTAAGCCAAGACTTCTTCGCTGGGTTTTGCTCCTTCAAGAATTCAACATTGAAATTCGTGACAAGAAGGGAGCCGAAAACCTGGCCGCGGATCATCTGAGTCGACTTGAGGATCCATATCAGGGGGATCATCCGAACAAAGAGATCAATGACTCTTTCCCCCTGGAGACTCTAATGTCTATAAATCTCAACCTTGATGGCACCCCGTGGTTTGCGGACATTGCAAACTACTTAGCGGGTGGTATTCTCATCCAAGGGTTAACATCCCAACAAAAGAAGAAGTTCTTGAATGATGTTAAGACTTACTTTTGGGATGACCCTTATCTATTCAAACAGTGTGCTGATCTGATTATTCGTCGATGTGTTGACGGACCGGCAGGTTTCGATATCCTCCAAGCTTGCCACAAAGGACCCACCGGTGGTCACTTTGGTCCCAACTACACCGCTAAGAAAGTGTTTGATTCCGGATTCTACTGGCCCACCATTTATCGTAACGCTCACGAAATGGTTAAACATTGTGATGCTTGCCAACGTCAGGGCAAGATCACACATAAGGATGAGATGCCTCAAAATTTCATACAGGAATGTGAAATCTTTGATGTATGGGGCATCGACTTTATGGGGCCATTTCCATCATCCAAAGGGAACAAGTACATCCTCGTCGTCGTCGACTACGTCTCTAAATGGGTTGAAGCTAAGGCTCTTCCTACGAATGATGCGAGGGTGGTTGTGAACTTTTTGAAGCAGCTTTTCGCTCGATTTGGCGTTCCTCGTGCTATCATCAGTGACCGCGGGACTCATTTTTGCAACGATCAATTTGCAAGAGTCATGGCAAAGTATGGTGTCACTCACCGTCTTTCCACCGCCTATCATCCCCAAACCAATGGGCAAGCCGAAATTTCCAATCGTGGCTTGAAGAGAATTTTGGAGCGTACTGTGGGAGAGCATCGTGCCACGTGGGCCGATAAGTTAGATGATGCTCTGTGGGCTTTCCGTACTGCTTACAAGACCCCGATCGGTTGTACACCTTATCGTCTTGTGTACGGGAAAGCCTGCCACCTACCCATCGAGCTGGAACATAAGGCACACTGGGCCTTGAAGTGGGCTAACTTCGACATCATCAAACCCGGTGATCATCGCAAGGTTCAACTCAACGAGCTAAATGAACTGAGGAATGAAGCTTATGAGAACTCGCTGATCTACAAGGAGAAGACGAAGATGATCCACGATGCTAAAATCAAGAACCGAGAGTTCCACGTTGGTGATCAAGTCTTACTCTTTAACTCTCGGTTAAAGATCTTCTCTGGCAAGTTGAAGAGCCGCTGGTCTGGTCCATTCACCGTCGCCAAAGTCTTTCCGTATGGGACCATTGAGCTTTCTCAGCTGAATGGACCAAATTTCACGGTGAATGGCCAGCGTTTGAAGCTGTACTTTGGTGAGGACATCTCTCAGGAGATGATTCCATCCCTCACCACGTTCCCCATGAACTAAAATTGGGTCGAGTCAGGCTCATGACTCGGTAAACAAAAACAAGCGCTTCTCGGGAGGCAACCCGTGTTCTATCCTTTACTGCTTTCATAATAAGTGTAGGGGGAGCCCCGCATATGTTTGTTGTCTTGTTTCTTGTGCTGTGCAGGGATTAAAGCTTCAGAAAGCATCTTGATGACTTTTGACGAACCGTGATATCGTGTTTTCCATCTTTCCGGTTCTAACTTAAACTCTTGTGATTCAATATTTCATATTTTATATGTTCACATTGAATTCACTTTAGTTGTCTTTTCCTTAGCAAGATTTAAACAAAGTGCACAATGTCCTAAGTGTAGGGGAGTTTACTCCCACATGCTTAAACATTGAGGACAATGTTTATCTCAAGTGTAGGGGGGACTTCTATCGAAGTAAGTGGTCTTTTCCATGAATTTGCCCTAATTTTAACCAGAAAATTTGATTTTTTTCGACATTTTTCAAAATTTTTAATCTATTTTGGCCTAGTTGTATAGTTGTATTTGCCTTTGTTATGTTTCCTTTGCTAGAATAAATTCTCAATAAAGTGGTTTTAGATTTTTATTAGTCGTGAACATTTTGACTCAACCCGAGTTTACTTATCTAAGTTTGCTCTAGCTAGTATCCTTAACATGTTTAAGTCAAGTTTTGCTAGGCATTTATATAGGGAGCTATAAAACGCGAAAGTCTTAACTCTCACGGGTTAAGAACAAGAACTTTTCGCAAGTTCCTATAATTGATCCTAGAGAGTCGTTTATCAAGGGAACTTTAAAATGCGATCTCTAAACTTGAAAAAGTATAAGAAGTTGCAAGATCCTATAGGCGATTCGAAAACCCAAAACTTTGATTTAATTGGCTAAGCATCCACGAGTCTCATTCCTTGAGATTTTAAACTGTGGAGAACGAGAGATGATAGAGTCAATTATAAGTTCGGTATTCTTTCGTGAATTTATGTGAGTTAATTATAAGCCTATTCTCCCTCCGCTTGTTAATAAATTTATCTGCAATAAATAAGGTTGTACGATTTAAAAGGTTACTTAGCTTCTAGCCCCAGATCGTTTAAAAGTTGCTCGGTAATGACGAGAGTTCATAGCCAAGGCATAACTTATGAAGCGGGGCGCGAAGATTGGCGAGTCCGAAAAGGCCCTAACAAGGCATGAGGGCTACATTTTGTTGCTAAAGATCCAAAAGTGATGTGAAGAATCATTGATCGAAAATCAATATGAAGGATCGAGACACACGACGAAAAGCAAGAACTCCCCAAAAGTCATGGAGAAGTCTATCCGAAAAGACCCTAACAAGGTATGAGGATAAATAGATCCAAGTCCTAAAAGGAGGCGGATCGTTGTATATCAAAGTCCAAAATAAAGATTGGAGAAAAATGAAGAAGTCGTGGTCCAAAGATGAAGAATCTCTCAAAAACTTCAAGTGAAGAAATTCCTATTATGAAGAGAAGACCATAATTTCAATAACGTCTCTCGAAGATTCGAAGTATGAAGTCGCTGCCAAATATCGGCCCGAGAAAGGTCTCAAATCGCGAACCAAGTTATGCCAAGATATGAACTTTTTGATATCCCGAGAAGCAGTTTTAAAAGATTTGGTCCTTTAGCTAACTATTGATTAAATCGTTCACCTTATTTTCGGACTAAATAACTATCGAAATAAGTCAAACAATGCATCCTCGTGATCATTCAAGACAAAAATAAAATATAAGAGATACACCTAGGAATAAGGGAGTCTAAGTGAATAATTGGCCCACATGAGTTCGTGATAGTCTGCTAACTTATAATAACAATGATCTCGTTTTTAAGCTTGGTATGGGGAACGTGAAACTTGAGGATGATAAATGTTCATGGCCGCCAAAACCTAATGTAAGTTTTTAATTTCTTTACTTATTTCTATCTTTTATGTTTAGTATTTAATAAAGGCCAAGGTGGGATATTTATGATGGAAAATGTAAACCATGCTTTAAAATTAATGCATTGCATGAGGGCATTGCAATGGTCAAGTGTAGGGGATTTAATAAGTGTGAAAACACTTATCCTTTTACCACTTATTTCAAATAATAACAAGACCAAAACGTGTGATTTATGTTGTAAAAGTCGGAATTATGCGTGGTTTGTGTTTTTATTGTGTTTTAGGACCAAAATATGAAAAAGGAAGAAAACACGGGCTTTCACGGGCTTTTATTGAAGAAAACGGGAAAAGACGAAGTCAAAAGATCAAGAGTGCAAAAAGAACGGAAGTCCAAGGCCTATTCTGAAGATTTATCGAAGAAAAAGTCAAAAGACGGAAGTTTAACGAAGTCGAAGAACTTAAGTCTAATAGAAGAAGAAAATTAAAAGACAAGTTCAAATCCCGAGACGACAAAGACGAAGAATTAAAGTCGAGTCGAGAAAACGTGAAGAAAGCAAGAAAGAAGATGCAACACATGCACTCCTTCCACCTTCCCTATAAATACCCTCCTAATAGTCATTAGGAGGGTGGTTAGATTTTTAATTAGTTTTTTTTTTACTTTTTAGTTTTTTTTAGAGAGAGAAAGTCTTAAACTTTCTCTCACTAGTTCATCTTTTTCTTTTAATCTTTCAAGATTAAACACTTTTGTATTGCTTATTTCATTAATCAAAGTTCTATTTTAAGCTTTTATTTCTTAATCTCATTCTACTTTTCTTTGATTTAAGGTTGATTTTGGTGCGTATATCATAAGATCCGTGTTGTTCTAATTGATTTCGTGCTTAAAAAGTTAATCTTTTGATCATTTTATAAGTTTTCATTTGATTAAGCTTTAAGACTTTTGTGCTTATTGGCTTATTTTGATGATTAGCTTATTTTTCTTATTAAAAAGTTTTATTAAAAAGTTTATGTTTTTATTGTTTGATCTAAAAAGTTGCTTGATTTCGAGTTAGATAAGTTGATTAAAGTGCTTATTTGATTCGGTTAAGTATTTGGATTTATAAGTTTTGGATATTAGCTTATTGAACTTAGCTTATTATCTAGCCTTAACAAATCCCCTTATTTTCGGAAAAGGGAGCTTAAATCCCCTTTCCGATCGCCTGTTCCGACCGGATACACCATCTAACCGATTTCCACCATTTTAGGAAAAGGTACCAACACCCTTTCCGATTGTTCTATATTCTGACGGCACTGCACTTCAATATTCCGATTGACCCAATCGGATTAGGGTTTGTCCTTTCCGATTGGTCCATTGTTTGCACGTATTCTGATTGATAGCTAGCTACATATTCCGATTGGGCCTCAAGTTTCATTTTCCGATTAGTGGTCTTGTCCCGTATTCCGATTATAAGCAGGTAGGACATTCCGATTGTTCTTCATAACTTGAGTATTCAGATTGGGACTTTCCCAGCATTCCGATTGGGTTGATTCCACCTACATTCCGATCAACCGATCGGAAAACATTCCGATCGGGGGCCTTTTTGGCTTGTTTTGGTTTCTTTCGATATCACTTTCTTATAGTACTTTTTATTTTCTGAAAATTTTCCAAGTGTTAGCTTTATTTAGTGAGTTAGCTCTTTTCCATTTCACCTTTAAGTTTATATGCATCCATTTTTATTCGTCACTTATAATATTCATCTTTATTCTTCCACTTTACTAAACGACACTTTAATTACTTGCTAATAGATTAAAAACAAACAAACCAACCACTCTCTTGATTCACCAAAAGACGATTGAGTCGCACTTAAGACCGGTTTTCAATTCGAAAAGACTTGGGACTAACATTATTTTATACTAGGTGTCAAAAGCCTTGTATTAATCACCATTTTAGCCTCATTATTTTTTGAAAGTTTCTTTTTAGTATCATCATTAGCTTTGTCAAAAGTGACTAATTCTTTTGTTTTAGAAACTTCATTAAACTGAAAGGGTAAAAAATCACCATTGGTAATAACATGCCAAAGATCTAAATCTTTTGATTTCAGATAAGTTTCAAATCTATTTTTCCAATAAATAAAACTATCGGTTTCAAAAAGTGGTGGTCTTTGCATAGATTGCCCTTCTAGGTACTTGTTGGAATCCATAGATCGATTCAAGTTTTAAAATACAATATACTTTAAAAATTCTTGAGCAACCCGCTCTGATACCAATTGTAGAAACTAGAAGGGAGGGGGGTTGAATAGTTTCTTATATTTACTTGTTAAAATATGGTTTCCAAAAATCCTTTTTCAAAAACTTAGGCTTGAGGAAATATGTGAAATCTTCTTATGCACAATATGAACAATGATAGTGTAGCTAAACTAATACTAACAAAAATATATCCACAAAGAATAAAGAATGATAGTGTAGCTAATATAATATTAACACATGTATATGCAAAAAGAATAAAGAATGTAAAGAGTTAAGGGTAAAGAAAGATCAAACCGAACACCAAGGATTTATAGTGGTTCGACAACGAAGCTCGCTCCTCGTTCCTACTCCACTCCTCGAGTACTCCTTACTCGAGAGTTCACTACACAACAAGCTCCTTATGGTGGAGAAAACCGTACACGTCGCTTAACCAATTTCCGACTCTAAGCTAAAAGTCGAGCCCTAATTGTAGCTAGGACCAATCTACACAACTATACTTAGTACATACACAACTTCCAAATAGACACAACTACTTGGATCTTCACAACTATGTCACAACTACAAGTATATAAAATTTAATCTTCAATGGATCTTTGGTGGTGGACTCAACACTTCACTAGGATAGTGTTCTTCTCTTTGCACTTGGAGAGGAAGGGATGGAAGAACAAGATTCACTTCTTAAACAAGTAATAATGAAACAAATCATCAAAGATTTGAGTGATTAAAGAAGAGGTTTGAATCTGGAAATAAATGTGCAAAAGAGGTGAGGTGAAAAGCTGAGAATGGTCCACTATTTAAAGGATAAAGGATCCAACGGCTATATTTGCCCGCGGTACCTTATCACAGCCCGCGGTACCTTATCGATAAGGTACCGCCTAGGCGCTAAGGTACCGCCGGACTAGACTCCACTCCTTTTTGTCCTTTAGTGGTGGAGGTCTTATCTGGGTATAAAAAATATCCTGAAAGGATATTCTTAACAGAATAAGAATATGCCATTTTCAAATTTCAGATAATTAATTTAATAAAACATTTTCTTAAAAATAAAGTTTAATGAAAACTTGTCACATTTAATAAAAAGTGAGTTTAAAGAAAAGATTAAATCACTTGATCACTTGATTAAGGTTAGTACTTGTTTATCCATACCTTAAGTGAAAATGGGTAAAATGAAAAATACTTGAACTCAAGAATTCGTTTTTCGTTGTTTTCGTAAATGCTTGTTTTTACATATTGTCGTAATCAAAACTAAGCGAGACCGAAAAATGCAAGTAACGTTTTTAGTCATTATTGCATTAACACAAGTGTTGAATGAGAATAATAGCCCTTGTTTAATATTGTATGCATTTGTTGAGTTGTAGGTATTTTTGTTGAAGCTTTTAGGTAATTTAGTGAAAGTGTATAATGAATACATCACTATAATTATTTTACTTATGTAAAAATAATGTACATTGTTTTAAGGTGTTAGGTGTTTATTCCTATTATGTAACATATGTAAATATGTACATATAAAATAAGTCTAGGTACTTAATAATTAAATTAAGTAAGGTTATAGTTTATCTTAAAAAATATGTACTGAGGTGATAAGTCCTGGTTCATTAAGGTGGCCAGTCAGTTGCCAGAGTAGTCAACAATGACTAGAGGTCCATATAAATATAAAATAAATATGAAAGGTAGTATGACAAAAGGTATATGATTAAAAATAAGCCATATAAAGGTAGAATTATATAGATTCCAAAAATAAATAGTACAACAGTTGACAAAGTCAATAAGGTAAAATCAGAGGTTTTACAGCACCATCCTGTTATTTTAGCTTTGTCCTCAAATCTTAGGATGAAGTCATTGGTCAGGTGAACAAGTGTGGGTACTTGGTTTTGAACGAGTCTTCTCGTTCCCAAGTGAACTCAGGGCCTCTCCTAGAGTTCCAACGTACTTTGACCAATGGGATGCGACCGCGTTCAATTTCTTAACCGTCCTCTCCATGATTTCTATTGGTCCTTCTATGAACTGGAGTTTGTCGTCAAATTGAACTCCCTCCAATGGCATAGCCAATGGTTCTTCAGCATAGCACTTCTTTAGGTTAGACACATGAAAGGTAGAGTGTACCCGACTCAGTTGCTGGGGCAACTCCAAACGATAAGCTACTTTCCTGATCCTGGATATTACTTTGAAAGGGCCAACATAACGTGGATTCAGTTTTCCACGTTTGCCAAAGCGTACAACACCCTTCCAAGGTGATACCTTGAGCATGACACGGTCACCTACTTCAAACTGCATAGGTTTGCGTTTCAGGTCCACGTAGCTCTTTTGTCAGTCGCGAGCAGCTTGAATTCTCTGCTTAATGAGGACGATCTTGTCTGTAGTCTCCTGGATTAATTCTGGTCCAGTGAGCTGAAATTCACCTACTTCTGCCCAGCACACAGGTGAACGACATTTGCGACCGTACAATGCTTCAAAAGGGGCAGCCTTAATACTGGCGTGATAACTGTTGTTGTAGGAGAATTCCACTAAAGGAATGTGGTCAACCCATCCATTTCCAAAATCAGTCACACATGCTCGTAGCATGTCCTCTAGAGTTTGGATGGTTCGTTCACTTTGACCATCAGTCTGCGGATGATAAGCAGTGCTTATGTCTAAATTGGTTCCTAAGGCTCGTTGGAAAGCCTTCCAAAAGTTTGATGTGAACCTACCATCTCGATCACAGATTATCGACACTGGTATTCCATGTTTGGTCAGAATCTCTTTCAGGTACGTTTTTGCTAGTCTTGCAAGGGAATCATTCTCCCTAATTGGCAGGAAATGAGCGGACTTGGTGAGTCGGTCGACGATTACCCAGATAGTATCGTAACCATGGGATGACTTTGGAAGTTTGGTGACAAAGTCCATGGTGATGTTGTGTCACTTCCATTTTGGTATCTCGGGTTGTACAAGTAAACCCGATGGTCTTTGGTGTTCAGTCTTGACACGTGAACATGTCAAACACTTCTGCACGTAGGTGGCGATGTTGGCTTTCATATTTGGCCACCAGTATAATTTCTTCATATATCTTTTCAAATCCGGGATGTATAGAATATTTAGACTTATGAGATTCGTGCATGATCACGTTCCTCAAATCTACATAGCAAGGTAACCAACTTCGTCCGTGAAGGCATAGGGTTCCGTCTGCTCTAGGTTCTAGCTTCTCCTTACTAAGGTCGGTTCCGAGCATTCCCCCGACGTCTTCCTTCACGAGGTTTTCAGGTAATTGGGCTTGAGTCGAGCTTTCAAAATTTGTTTGGGCAGATCAAACTGTTCGTCATAACTAATGCCCGAACTCTCATAGGAGGGTCCGTTTCCTTACGACTTAAAGCATCAGCAACCACATTTGCTATACCAGGGTGGTATTTGATCTCGCAGTCGTAGTCACTCAACAACTCAATCCAACGGCGTTGTCTCATGTTCAGCTCCTTCTGATCCAATATGTGTTGTAAACTTTTATGGCCAGTATGCACTGTGCACTTTGTTCCGTATAGGAAATGTCTCCAGATTTTGAGAGCAAAAACTACGGATCCAAGTTCTAGATCGTGAGTGGTGTAATTCTTCTCGTGCTTCTTCAGTTGTCTTGAAGCATAGGCGATCACTTTCATCCTCTGCATCAATACTGCACCTAAGCCCTTGTGTGAGGCATCACAGTATACAACAAAATCATCGTTGCCTTCAGGCAAGGCCAGTATGGGTGCACTGCACAATTTCTTCTTGATCAGTTGAAAAGCTGATTCTTCCTTCTCTCCCCAATCGAACTTTATTCCTTTCCGTGTGAGTTTGGTCATCGGCTTTGCTATCTTGGAAAAATCTTCAATGAATCTGCGGTAGTACCCGGCAAGGCCTAGGAGTTGGCGGATCTCCGTCGGTGATTTAGGAGATGCCCAATCATTGACAGATTCTACCTTTGCTAGTCTACGTGAATACCGTCACAATCGATGACATGACCGAGGAATTGCACTCTGGGAATCCATAATTCACATTTGGAGAATTTAGCATAGAGCTGCTCCTCCTTGAGTACCTTTAGTACTTGTGCAAGGTGTTCCCCGTGTTCTTGTTCGTTCTTGGAATAAATGAGTATGTCGTCAATGAAGACGATCACGAATTTATCCAGGTAGGGTCTGCACACATGGTTCATAAGGTCCATGAAAATAGCTGGTGCATTGGTCAACCCAAATGGCATAACCTGGAATTCGTAATGATCGCAACGGGTTCTAAAAGCTGTTTTTGGAATATCTTCCTCCCTGACTCGTAGTTGATGATATCCAGATCTCAAGTCAATCTTGGAATACACACTTGACCCTTGCAGTTGGTCAAATAGGTCGTCAATGCGAGGAAGCGAATAACGATTCTTCACAGTTAACTTATTCATCTCTCTGTAATCGATGCACATTCGAAAAGAACCGTCTTTCTTTTTGATAAATAACACAGGAGCTCCCCATGGTGAGGAACTGGGTCGAATGAATCCTTTGTCAGATAGTTCTTGGAGTTGTTCAGCTAGTTCTTTCATCTCTGACGGTGCCAACCGGTATGGAGCTTTAGCTATAGGTGCAACTCCGAGAATCAAATCAATTTGAAATTCCACTTTTCGGGTCGGTGGTAAGCCTGGCAACTCATCAGGAAAGACTTCTGGAAAATCTCGGACGATGGGCACGTCCTTGATTTGCTTCTTCTCGGGCTTGTCTTCTTCATCTGTTTGAGAAATATGGGCCAAGAAGATAGGAAATCCTCTCAACAAATATTTCTAAGCTTTTGTACAAGAGATAACACTAAGTCTAGTGTCAGCGAGGTCGGTGTTACCGTCTCCTCGAATGATTAAAGTTTCGTTTCCCCATGGAATACAGACTAGCTTTTCATCACAAACAATGACTGCGCGGTATCTTGCTAACCAGTCCATGTCAATAATAACATCAAAACTACCAAGGTTTACGCGAATAAGGTCAATGTTGAACGGATGCTTGGAAAGATTTAAGGTACAACCTCTAATGATAGTGTCAGTATCTATAGTTTTACCGTCAACTAATTCTACGGAGTAACGGTGATTTAAGCTTGTAGGAGTAACTTCTAGTACTTGGCTAAATTCAATGGATATAAAACTTCGGTCTGCTCCAGTATCAAATAAAACAGATGCATAACGATTGTTCAGTAGAAACGTACCAGTAACGACATTTGAATCAGGGTTGGCTTTTGCATTGCCGACCACGTACACTCTGGACGAAGCTCCTCCACTGTTCTTGTTCTGGTTGGCCCGCTTAGGGAAACCTGGTCTCACGTTTCCTGGTGCTCCAGACTCATAGCACACAACTCCCTTCTTGGGTCCATTGCTGTTACCTATATCAGCATTGTGGTTCCCCTGTTGTCCATTCCTGTTCCCACGGGCATTGTATCCGCCCCTGTTATGGTAGTTCCCAGTGTTTTGAGTGGGTCGGGCCTGAGTGACAGCATTAACTCGACATGTTTTAGCAAAATGACCCACTTGTCCACATCTGTAGCAGGTCTGGCATGGGCTATCAACAGTATGATGGTAGTTGCACTTTGAGCACAAAGGTTTGGCGCCCACGTACGAGTTAGCTCCTGCAGAGGTAGCACTGTAAACTTGCCCAGCATTCTGTTTCTTAGGATGCTGCTGGTGCTGACTGCGGAAATACTCATCTGCCTTTCGCTTGTTGTCAGTTTGCCTCTCGGATATGGTACGGACTCTTTTATTGATCAATTCAGTAGTGAACTCAATGGCATTCTCGACGGTAGTAGGTCGAGATGCGAGCACACTGTCGTGAATGGCGTCTGGGAGTCCACCCACATACTTCTTAATCTTATCTTCCTCCTCCACAAACATTCTGGTACACATTAGGGTCAACTCTTGGAACCTTTGGTTGTACGCAGTGATGTCATTGTTCCTACATCTGAGATCCCACAATTAGATCTCAAGTTTCTTCATTTCTCCCCTTGGACAATATTTCTTTGTCATTCTCTCCTTCAGCTAAGTCCAATTGAGAGCATAGGCAGCATCGTGTCCAAGAGTAGCAACTACAGAGTTCCACCAAGTAAGAGCACTCTCAAGTAGGGTGCAGGTGGAAAACTTCACTTTGTTCTCTTCTACACAGTCGCTGATGCGGAATACCGTTTCTAACCTTTCAAACCACTGCATCAGTTCCACCACTCCTTCTTTGCCCTTGTAGCAAGAAGGCTTACATTTCAGAAAATCGGGGTAAGAGCAACCTCTAGTGGCTTGGTTGTTCCTGCGGGCATTGGAGTTTAGACTATCATCCCCGTTTCTACTGGCAGCCATCGTAGTTGCGATACCATGGTCAATCATTTCCCTTAGTTGGGCAGTAGTGATGTTTTGGGCAGCAGCCGCGTTGTTGGGGTCGATAGTGAGTCTAGTGATTGCCATTTGTCTATAGTCATACACAAAATAATATCATTAGTTTCATGTATTAGTAAAATTTATATTTAGGTGCATGAAAAGAGTACATGCATAGAATTCACAACAAATATAACAACCTGTTAAGAGTTCATAATATAATACAGCATATAATATAACAAAAGATGACGAGTACATGCCATTTCTCGAATAGGAATACAATACAAAATGCACAACCTGATCCAAGACAGAGCACAACCCGCCTGTCTGGGATGGTGGTACATGTAATCTAAAGTACATCGTCTACAATCTAAAAGTACAGTACAAGAATACAACTGATGAAAGGAAAATACAAATACAAAAGATCCTAAATCATGCTAGACGGGATGCAACCCTAATAGCTTGACATGATGTACAGAAATCTAGTACCACTAATCTACCCACGTCTAACAGACTCCTCAGAAACAGCTGGTGCCACTGGTGATGGTGGGGCAATCAGTGCCTGTCTAGCATCCTGCATCGCGGTCAGGGCGGCTCGGGTCTCCTTATGGAGTCGAAGTACCTCTATGAACCGGTCTTTGAAAGTCTGCTGGACTCCTCGAAGGTGAGCGGTCTCTGACGTCAATCCCTGGTGGCGGACGTCCTGAAGGTCAAAGAAGATGGCAAGAGTCTCCTCCATGGTCAAGAGAGCGATGTGAGTATCCGTCTGCTGGCTCTGTAGTAAGTAGATCTGCTCACGAAGGAACTCATTCTCCTCCAGCAACCACTGGAGAGAATGGTAAGTAGTATACCACGCTCCTCGTGCAGCGTGCGCCTCAGCTCCAACAGTCCAAGATAAGAGGTCCTGACGCTGCTGTAGAACAGTGCGTCCGGCCTGTCCAGCCGATAGTAGAGCATGAATATCCGCTACATCCTGAGCCTGGCGTGCGGCCAGTGCAGTAATCTGGGCCTGAACGGGGCCAGCATGTCTAGCCCGGGAACCCTCACCGATCTCAAAAGTGGAATCGAGAGTTGCCTCGTACCTCCTCTTACGAGGTGGCAGAGACTCAGGTGCATAGCCCAGCAGGGTAGAGGCTGGTGGTAGAGGTGGTAAGGCATCTGTCGGCTGAACCTCTTCTCCAGCGGGGGAAATAGGTGAAATAGGTGGAGTAGAGATGAGAGCCTCAATAGATGCGGCGTCAACAGAAGTGTGACTATCGTATGCGTCACTGGCAGATAGCCATCCACACAAGACGGTCGTCGGGGATACGGCATCAGGAGTATCAGTAGGTGATGTCATGGCGAATCTGAAAGTAATATAGTTTTACTTGACATAAGTATAAACTTACTCAAGTTAAAAGTTTTGGGAATAATAATTTAAATTATATAACAGTGTCGTTTAACATGGCGATGTTAAAGGTTACGTTCATACTTATAAGATTAATCAACCGGATGTTAATAATCGATGCACAGTCAATCACACAATAGATGTATGCTCTACACCCTATATGCTTAACTATTCTAGTTCCAAAAATCCCAAAAGATTTTTAAAGCAGTTATAGTCCAGATTATATAAAAATTTTATTTTTATATTTATTTTAATTTTGTTCTGATTCTCTATAACTATCGCTCTGATACCATTCTGTGACACCCCCAAATTGAGTCAAATGCAGCGGAAATAATATTTGGGTGTCACGTAGGTGGATCAACAGCAGACAGTGTATAGAGCAACAGATAAAAGATTATCCTTACATTTATTACATGATTAAAAGTGCAAATGTCATTAAAATAAGTCTTAACATTGTTCAGTAGTTTGAATTATTCCCCAGTTTATAAAACCTCAGACGAGCTCTATAAATGCAGCCTATCATGATTCTTGACTCCATGCACACCAATACCTGCTTCAGTTTCCTAAGAAAACATGCTTAGAGAGTCAACATAAAGTTGGTGAATTCACAGGTTTAATAAAATAAGTTTGGACAATAAATATTTACTAAAGTAGTAATGCACAAAGCATCAATACTTAAAAGTAATTACATTCCCATATTGCCTGAAACTGAGACTTGACAGTTAAGTCCTTAACAAATAAGGACCCTTCGCCTTATAAGAAGGCACCCATAAAAATAATAAGTGCTGACATGTGAAACATCTGTTGTCCTGGCCTAGGCACAGTGAGCATGACTCACCCAGATAGGGACGGTCAATCCTAAATAGATCTATTTATAACATTCAGGTAATTCAATAATTCTAACAGTTTCAGATGCACGGGTCATGCGGGTTCATCTATAATAGGCAATGTAATCAAAGGTTTCACAGTTCAATCCATGTCCATAAAATAAAATATGCTGCATGTTTTCTTCCCCATTAAAAGGTTTAAAAGTTTGTTAATATATAAAGTGGGGCCATGAACTCACCTCAGTAGTACAACAATAAGTCAGTAGATAAATCTGATAAGGATGCTCACGATACAATCAACGACCTAAATAATTATACGGTCTCAGTAAATGCATAACATAATGCATAAAAGTTTCAGAATAAATCTGTGAATGCTTATACTGGTTTTAAGTATTTTATTACGATACTTGTATTTTAGTTCATCGTTGTAGAAGTTCTAGTAGTATTTATTTTAAGTATAAAGTAAATAATAAGGTTAATTTAATTAATCTATTTAATTAATATTTCTGTACTTATGTTGTTTATAAAACACTTTAAATATTTATAAAAGGTAGTTTTATATATATTTGAAGTAATAGAAAATAAATATAATAAATATATTTATTTCATAAGTTAATCATTTTTAATTTATATTTAATATATAAATAAGGTTTATAAAACGTATAAAATTTTAATTAAATTCCACGTTTACGTAGTGTTTATAATTATTAAATTATAAGTTTGGAAAAATAACAAATGTTATGTTTATTTAAGTTTTACGTTTTAAATATCGGATATAAATATATAGAAATTTTAGAGTTCGTTATACTTTGTATAAATTACGTTTTAGTCCTTCTATTTAAATAATTACCCGCGGTTAAATTACTTTTATACCCCTAGGGTTTCTAAATCTTTCAAGTAATTACAATATTGGTCCTTCCCTAGTTACACGTGTAACTAGGGTTTGTTTAAGTTTCATAGAATGGCAAATTTGGTCCTTGTAATATTCGGCTTATATTAGGGTTTATTAACAAGTTACACAAATGCCCCCTAGGGCTTATATAAGTTTCGGCTAATGGCACAAATCACCCTTAGGGTTTATCTAGGGCTTGATATAGTTTGTTAACTTGGCAAAATAGGTCCCTAGGGCTTATATTAAGTTTTGGTAAATGGCAAATGAGATCCCTAGGTTTTTCTTAACTTACACAATTTACCCTAACGCCTTAGTAATTTCATTTAGGTCCTTTTTATTAACTTGAAGTTTTGGATAATGTCCAAAACACCCCCTTAACTCTCGGCTAATTGCAAAAGTGACCCTAAGGTTTATATTTTTGGAAAATAAGTTTCTATACTTGTTCATTTAGATCCCTACACTTAGTAAAATTACAAATTCAAGCCGAAAGTATTATATTTCCCTTTTTAACCCGAAACATTATAGATTTACTATTTTAATCCAAAGTTTCATAGATCTTGCATTTTAATCCAAAACATTTATGGATCTATGTTTTTAAACCCGAAACTTTACATTGTTATATTTTTGACACCAAAAGTTTTAATAAACATATTATTTAGTAATAATGAAGATTTAATTAGGCAACTTATTATAGTGAGCTTAAAACTAAATCTTATAAGGCATAATAGTGCACTTAACGTTTTAAGGAAACTATAATCATAAATCTAGTATTTCTAATCACATTTAAACATCACAAGTTTAACCCATATTAAATCATGGGATTAAAACCCACGTCCAAAAATATGCATGGACATGTTTTTCATAGATCTTCAAGTTTAACTAGCTCATAGTGATATGTTCTTCATGGTTGATAAGATTTTACACCATTTTAAGCCACCACAAAAATCAAGCCGTGACCTAAAATAGGTTTAGGGTTTCATATATTTGCTTCAACATTAAATTTTACTAAGAATAACCATGTGTATGTTAATGTATATGAAAGGTAAATATATTGAAAGATAGGTTTGAGTTTAACTTACTTGTTTAGATAGGTTTAGGAGTGGATAGGAGAATGAGTAAGAACAAGTGATAAGCTTTCAACAATGGAGATCCTAGTAACAAATATGTAGTCGTGGGCTTCAATGAGTATGGCTAGGGCTTCTTTCTTGCTTCAATGATCAGGATACTTGTAGAGTGAACTAATGATAAGCATTCAAGTAGGATGAGACATGCTTTAGGAGTAGTAAATGAGCTTGAAGGTTTGTTAATGGTGGAAATGGTTTTTAGCCGTAGGTTGAGAGAGAGATAGATGAAGTGAGATTGGTTTCAAGTATTGTATGTTGGTGTGTGTATGTCACGGCTTATGAAGGAAAGAGAAGTATCCAAGGAGATTTTGTTTGTACTATGTATCTCATATGTATCTTGGTTTGATTTACTTAGGATTCGGTTGAGAAATATGCTAGCTTATTCCCCACATGCTCAAAATAGCAATTTGACTTTCCTTCTCAAATGGCAAAGGTTGCCGTGTGTTTAGAGGTCAAAAGGAGACAAGACAAGACTTGGTATAGTGTCATGCATGATGTGTGTAAGTAAGTGTGTAAGAAAAGCATGGTTTAAGCTTAAGCTATAGTGTATTAGTGGGATATACATGATTACACTTGTAAGTTAGGAAAATGATTATGAATGGGTAGGTATGTATACATATACACGGCATTAGCATGCATGTGGGAAGGTTTTTGACAATTTTTCAAGTGTTGAATGAGAATAATAGCCCTTGTTTAATATTGTATGCATTTGTTGAGTTGTAGGTATTTTTGTTGAAGCTTTTAGGTAATTTAATGAAAGTGTATAATGAATACATCACTATAATTATTTTACTTAAATAAAGTAAATAAATGACAATGTAAAAATAATGTACATTGTTTTAAGTTGTTAGGTGGTTATTCCTATTATGTAATATATATAAATATGTACATATAAAATAAGTTCAGTTACTTAATAATTAAATTAAGTAAGGTTATAGTTTATCTCAAAAAATATGTACTGAGGTGATAAGTCCTGGTTCATTCAGGTGGCCAGTCAGTTGCCAGAGTAGTCAACAATGACTAGAGGTCCATATAAATATAAAATAAATATGAAAGGTAGTATGACATAAGGTATATGATTAAAAATAAGCCATATAAAGGTAGAATTATATAGATTCTAAAAATAAATAGTACAACAGTTGACAAAGTCAATAAGGTAAAATCATAGGTTTTACAGCCTACTTTGGACATTCATAACTATAATAATATTTGTAACTTAAAATCGCACATAATTTACACCATTCTAAAGGGCTCATCAATGATAACACAAATCACCAAACGAGTAAAGTTATATAATCCATATACTTACACAATAACCTTCACAAAATCACTTCTAATTCGATCTCAATACCGCAAAACCCTAAACCTTAACACAAACCCTATCCAAATTAAACCCTAACATCAAAAACGACCAAAATCTAAGGCTATTTTTCAATATTAAATAGGTCTCTGGCACATATACCCCACGAACACCTTCCTACTCTTTGGGTTAATGTTATCAAATCTGTCCATGGTGAAGAAGTTGATCTCGGTTGCATAACAAGTTTCTCCACGAACACCTACCTACTCTTGGGTTAATGTTATTAAATCTAAGGCCATTTTTTAATATTAACAAGTTCAACTTCTCATAATAAAGGTGTATGGAAAAACATTGAAGGATCTATAAACTATTTGCATGATAAAAACATTATCCTTCGTAACAGTTTCTCTAAATGTGTGGGTTATGGTATGCATACTAAATTTTGGAAAGATATTTGGATTGGCGAAACTCCTTTGATGCTTCGTTATTCTCGTCTATTCTCTTTAGAATTAGACAAAGATTGCACTGTAGCTAATCGATGGAGTGACAACAGCAGGTCTTGAAATTGGAGGCATAATAATATTCGTGGCATTTCAAACTCTTAACTTGCTGATTCAGCTTTGTTGTTGCATGGTTTCCAACTTTCACCTTCAACTCCTGACAAATGGATATGGTCAGATGCTCTAGATTTTATCTTCTATGTTAAACAGGCTCGTTGCATTATTGATGAACATGTTCTCCCTATTGGCCCAACCTCGACCCTATGGAACCGCTTCGTACCCAGAAAGGTCAACATCTTTTTTTGAAGGTATAGATTAAACAGGTTCCAACGCGCGTTAACTTGGATCATAAAGGTGTTGATGTCCCTTTCGTATTATGTTCCATTTTTGCCTCTTACGTAGAAGACTCTCACCACATTTTTCTTGTGTCCCACTTCTCAACTAATATGGCAGAGTATTGGTAAATGGTGTGACTAACAGTTACCTTATTTTTCAAATGTGGCTGACATGATTACTTGAGTGGTTGACGCTCTTATTTCAAGAACTAAAACTCTGCTGCTTAAGCTATTGTGATGACCACTTGTTGGGTGATTTCACGCTAGCTTGTTTGATACAAAGAGACCTGGTAGAGATGTTTTACTTAATTCTATTTTTGATCTTTCTTTTTCTTGGCATATTCATAGAAATAGGAAGATTAGTTCTAGCTATATTAGGCTGGGCGCAACGCATAGAGGTCGCGACCTCGTTTTTTCGGCCGGCGACCTAGTGCGACCTATTTGTCACAACCCGGCGACCTAGTGCGACCTAGTAAAAATTTTTTTTTTTTTTTTTAAAATCAATATTTTTTCTTTATAAATACCATATTTTCACACACAGTTTTTTCACACACAACTCAACACACAACTCTGTTTTTTCACACACACATTCAGAAATAAAAAATGGCATGCTCATTCCCACATACCGAAGCCGAGATTAAGGCTATAGTTAACAGACAAATATTTCAACAACAACGCCGTTACGAGCAGCTTACGAAGTTAGATGATGATTTCGATGCTGCGTCCGAAGAGAATAGGGAATTGAGCTCGGCATGTAAGAAATGCCGTGATCTCTCCCCACAGGAGCGTCGGTTTATCGACACATATCTTAGTAAGCAAGCTGAATTGGATTTCAGCCTCCGGAGATCTTGCGCAAGAAAGGCGACAAAATTTGAGGCCAGAATTGAAGAAAATACTAAATGGTTGAATAACTTTGGTTCTTCGTCCCGATATCAAACAACACATATCGGTCCTTCGTCGCAACAACACCGAATAAGAAATGAGTCGCCCGATCTACCCTTTCCAATTCCAAACCTCACAGATGGCAGAATGACTGACATTGAGGTGTATCAAGAATACCTAGATCAAAAAGTGTTGAGACAAACTCAGGAAGAAGAAGAAAGGGAAAGAAGGGAGCGGGAGACGCAAATTATGGCCGAAGAAGATGAAGAAGAAACATTGCGTTGGGAGTTTCCTTGTGGTCTGTTATCGGATTCGGATCCGGGAACTGACTAATCGTATTATGTAATTTTATTTTTAATATCGTATTATGTAATTTTATTTTTAGTATCGTATTGCATTTCCTATTGTATTTCAGTATTTTCAAGTTTTATTATTATTAAATAAAGTTTTAACTTTCGAATACAAGATTTTTACAATTTCTTACAGTATACAGTATAAATTATATAGTAAATTTTTTTTTTTTTAAACACAAACAAACCATTTATTTTTTTTTCAAACAAACACAAAGCCAAAATTGATTAGACCGTGACCAAGGTCGGGTTGGGAGAGATTTTTACCGGCGACCGAATCGCCGCAACGCGACGATTCGATCGCGACCGAGTCCCCGACCGAGAAAATCAGGTGCGTTGCGCCTAGCCTTACGTAGCGTGGCTCAAAACCTCTCTTCTAACTGTTGGTTTGTAAGTTAGCTTTTTGCTAACTTCTTCTAATAAATTAATCCGTTCAAAAAATAAAATAATAACCAAACCAACCACAAAATCATCTATAAATCAAATCGTCCGCCACCCACATACTAAAAATCACACATTTAACACTTGATAAATCATTCATCTCAAAATAAAAATACTTGATTCATCACCCCGATGTTAGTTTTTTATAGAGTATTTTGTTGCAATCGTAAAAAATGTTTTGTCTCGCACAACTTATTCTTCTAGTTTCGCCAGTGACAGCCAACATGTAACACACATAATCCCAAGCTCATTTCCTTTACACACCACTTTCTTCAAACGATTGCATTAATTTTATTGAGAAACTCGAACATAATTTCCAATCCCTCTTCGTCTGACAAGAAAAGAAAAGATTCATGTCAATATATATGTCCTGCAGATTCGTATAGCATGTACGTGACATCGAATGAGATGGTAAAAATGTACAGTAATACCTAGTTTTGGCACTTCATGACCACCATGGTGGTATATCACCAGTGGATCAACATATGCTTCCACGAGCTCAAGTGCATTTTCCCTTGCGATGTCATTCACACCTGTATGTGAAGAAATTTAATGGCGTATCCATAATATTTTGCTTGTATATATTTACACGATGACTAGAGAATATGTGAACTATGATAAACTCTTTCCAATTATATACGAATTTAATTTTGTCTTTTTAACGAGTTTTATCACGCACCCTGTGTGTATATTTGCTAACACGACAAAAGTTCATTTGGATCATGGTATTTTCAAGTTTTAGAGTATATGAAAATGAAATTGCCCCACTGAAGATATAGGATGTATAAAACAGTTTTAACAACACAAAGTGATGAATATGTTGGACTAGTGATAACAAAGCAAAATTTTATTATACATGATTCTTATTTTACCAAAAATGTGGAGTGAAGGAATATTAATGGGAGACTTATACGCTGCTTCAGCCAACTTCGGCAACGGAAACATTCCTTTTCCAAGTTTGGATCCCGAAATTATTACCACATATTCAATTTTCCCGACTTTCTTCATACAAACACCCTGGCAAAATGCAAATACAATGATAGCAAAGGTTCATAATTTTGTCGTGTTTAATTGCTTATATTGATCTTGGTTTACTTACAACCAGTAAGTTATGTTGTATTGATGTTATAAGACTTGCGTTCAACATGTAAGATCACCTAATATAGTACTGTAATGAACATAGTTACCGGTTATGCTAACTTTATAGTTTATACAACTCGGTCGTATATTCCGGATTTTCTTTCACATGACTATAACACACTATTAAAAGTGACATTCAATTTGAGAAATGAAAGTGTTACTAGGTTTTACCTGCTCTTGCAGTCCTGGTAATGAACCTGCTATAATTGCACCCTGTTTTTAATTTATAATAAAAATTAACAAATTAACTCAGTAATAAAGTATCATATTAATTATAAATGCTAACCATAGATGATGTTTTGATTTATGGCAAGTCTTGAACTTAAAAGTGAACCTACTCGGGAGCAAAGTGAACTATTATTGTTTTTTAAATCCACATGCAGTTATATATAACTCAATACAGTAAAACTATAAAAGGTTGCTGATGAACCTTACTTCAGAAAAACCAAGCACACCGTCAAATGGTCCAAGCTCTATCATACGATCTTCTATATATAATATGCCCTCCTCAAAGTTGTCGTACTCCGTATTAACCTTGACATTAAGTTGTTTTATACATCAAATATATCATAATAAAGTTAGTAAAACGAATTAAAATTAAAGTGTGTTTAGTGAGACAATATATATCATGATATATGTGTTCCGGGCCATGGCAACCAATTATAAACGACTAAACATGGTCTAGCAACAGCATTCTGATTTGAGGAACAAGTGTATGATGATCGACTTAAATTAGCATGTAGAGTTATGTATCTTTACCTTATCTATGGCGAACCATTCATAATGTTCATCACCTGGCGTTGGATACTCAATAGGAAATGGACCATTGATGAATACAAGATCGATTTTACTGGTAATCGAATCTGGCCACACGTCAAAAAATGTTTTAAATATTGCAGCACTTGACCCGTGTCCGTGGAGGCATAGGAATCTAGGTTTCTCCGGAGATTGTATGCTTGATAATTTTTGAATGCCTTTAATTTTTCAACAAAACAAACACAAGTAAATAACAAACAAGTCAGTTAATTCAAGAAACGTCAATGAAGAAGTTTGGGTGCCAAAAGAAGTTGCATTCATCAGTATTATTTCATCTATTTTTCTTAAACATCTACTGAACCAATAATTGTTAGACAGAGTAAATTATATCGTTACGATTATCACTTATTTTTTCTTTCTATGATCAATTAGATATACTTTCGACAAACTTTATTTTCTGTTTTCTTTTTACTTTTTTTTTTTTAAAAAAACTTGCATAAGAAATCACAAGTGATTGAGGATAAGCTGAATATAATAAAATCACATGTGCTATTAGTGTTAAGTCATATTGTCACATGTGATATTATTAGTATATTGAAATTAGTGTTTAACCATATGTGATTTTTTCATGCAAGTTTCAACAACAAATAAGAAAACACGAGAAACTAAAGTTTATCAAAGTGTTCATCGAGAGAAAAGTAATTAAATGCTCGTTGTAATTACATATTTTTTTTCGTTTAACGATTAACGTTTAAAAATTTATTAAATTTTGAACCAATGATCATATCACATTATAAGTCGAACTCAATTTGAGATTTTATCAAATCACTAACACACCATAATGTTTACAAACCTGTCATTTCTGTATCGAGAACCGTGGCAATAACGTTGCTAACACTCAAGTCATGTTTCGGCCCCCAATCAGTCCAGACATTCTCATTCGCTACCCCATCTTCTGCCGCGACAATGTCAATATTTTGCGAGAGCAGAAGGAGAATGGTGATCATGCACCAGTTGATCATCAGTGCCCTTGATTCGTTTAGTTTTTTTACCGTTGATAATCTGAAACAAGCAATTTTATTTCAGTTGGGGATATATCATATATATGACCTTTATGCATTCGACATCCTAACCGTTTCTACTTTATACACTAACCATCCCAGATTTTAAGCATTACTATCCAAGCATTTTGTACTAATATCATGATAAATGAACGAGAGCATAAAGTATGTAAGTTGTGATTAAAAATTTAAAATACTAAAACACTTGAAAAATAGAAAGAAGCTCACTTTTTCACTTCATATGGAGTATATTATTCAGTATTCACCCCTCTTCTTCAAGTTCCAATATCACGTAGGGAGTACAATATTTCCATTTGCTTTGTCTGTTTATTGATCATTTCAAATGTTGAGATGAGGTGGTCCTGATAACATTACAATATTTACTAGAGGAATGGGCCAATATCATTATCTTCATTAATTTATACGCGTTCTGATAAAGATTGATTTGAGATGTCGAACAGACAAAGAGGGTTGTTTGCAATGTTTTAAAACTCGGTTTTTTAGTTGACTCGGTCGAGCCACCGGGTCACGGTTCAACTGGTTTAATCGACGGTTCAACCGGGTTTTAGGTTAAAACTGGCTTTCAGTCATCGGGTCATGGTTCAACCGGTTTAACCGACCAAGTCAACCGGGTTTTAAAATGCTGTTATTTGGATTATATTTGTAGTCAGAGATATTAAGGTTATAATCAAATAAAACAGCCTCAATCACCACAAGGTCATATCAACTTTTTCTTTATATCAACTTTTTCTTTACCTTATGAATCGACAACTTTCACCGGTCAAAGCCACCACATTTTTTTTATGAATCCACGAACTTGTAACATAAACGTTGCGGATTAATTAAAAATGTATACATACGTTACGAAATTAAAAACGTAAACATTACATAGATAATAAAAAATGTAAGCTAAAATGTCAAGTTACACCTGGCCTTGATGATCACCCGCTTCAACTTTTCATAGGTAGTCTATGGATGCGCTTCATCTGTTTAACGTTGATCATTTCTTGGATTTTTAACTTACATTTTTTACGTTGATCCATTTCTCTGATTTTTAGCTTTACATTATAACGTCCAAAAGGACAAGCTTACATTATAACGTCCAAAAATTCGTTTCTTGGACTTTTAGCTTACATTCATAAGTAGTCGACAATTATAGTGTGACTTTTATTGTTTTTTTAATCTCTGATACGACCCTATCTCATACTAGGCTCAAATGGTTTATAAGTCTAAGTGTATAATTAAAGCAAAAATTTAGCTTGTAAGAGGAGGGGAAACCTAGACATTACAAACCACCTCCAATCCTATACATGGCCGACTTGAGATCGTAGTAATACCTATTCTTTGAAAAACCAACGTCTTCGTTAGTCACGGTTGGCACCTTTCTTTTTATCCAAACCACCACTCCGAGCTTGTTGGTCACGGTTGGCACCCTTTTTTTTCGGATCCAAGCCACTACTCCGAGTATTGGAACCTCGAAAGGTTGGGCTAGTTGTGGTCTCCCATCGATACGAACTTAGCACATGCTAGGTTCGTGTCAGTTCATAAGTCCAGATGTAAATCTCACTCAAAAATCTATCTTGTAAGAGAAGGAGACACCTAGATATTATAAACTACTAGCCAATCCCATACTTTGGCCAATGTGGGACCGTAACAATCTCCAATAACTCTGCAATGTTCTGGCCAGTTTGGACGTTGTACTGTTCATTGAAATTGCACATTCGTTTACCATCAACCTAGTCAACGCTTCCAAATCAAGAGATGTCGAGGTTGTCACTATTTCCCTTTCCTCTTTGTTTAGTCCCTGCTCATGGGACGACTTGGACGAATAGATTTTATGACGATGATGTGCTTGATCAGTTTGTGAATCATTTTAAAATATTTTTAAGGGAGGCTTGTGATACTCAATCAATGGATGATCGTTAAAGCTTGTCTTTTCATAGAATTAGCGAGGATGAGGTAAATAGAATGGTTAAGGATGTTAATGATATGGAAACAAAACATGTAATTTATACATTTTGATAATGACAAAGCCCTTGGTACAAAGGGATTTACATGTTGTTTTCCAAAAAGGCATGAAGTATTGTGGGGACTAATGTGTGTAATGCAATTAGGGAGTTCTTTTATAGTGGAATACTCAAGTGAATGTCACTATGATTTCCCTCATTACTAAGGGTCTATTTGGTTTGTTGGTGGGTTTAGGATTAACTTTGGTATTTAGTCTAAAAGTTAATATTCACTTTTGATTTAAGTGAAATGATACCTGTTGAGTTTACTTCTTGAAAGATCTTTGAAACTTTGATCACAATACAAAGAATGTGTGGAAATCAATCTTTATATATAGGAAGAACAATAGAAATAACCAAACGTTTAAGGCTCAATATATTAATACGCTCACTCTAAATAGTGATATGTATGTGTAGAAGTGAATACATCTTTACACCCTAGGACCTCCTTATAGTGCCAGGGGTCCTAGGTGGTTATAATATAATTATCGTTTGCCTAAGTATTATACATTAATACCATTTAATTCTTTTCTAAATAAACTTGTAACCTCCTCATCATAATTAATATATTTAATACTTTTCATAAGAATAGGAACACCAAATATTTGATCTTATCTTGTACAATCTTCCTTGATCATATCTTCTATAATCTTCCTTCAACATTATAAAACTACCAGAAGGAACTGTATGCTGCCACGAGGAACGAAGTATGCCAGGAGGAACTGTATACTACCAGTAGGAATGATGTACTACAGAAGGAACTGTATGCTACTAGTAGGAACGAAGTCCTACAGAAGGAACTGTAACTCACCAGGAGGCATTATGTAAAACCCACATGATTTTACCATGAATAGTACCCTTACGATCGTACGTACATGATTAGAACTTTCCTTTTATAGCATGTTTACGTTTCACGAACAAGAATAACAAGTATTACGTACATGTTATAACACGATAAGTAGTTATTACGTATTAAGACACGATAATTATTTCAATAATAATTATAATCACGAACATACGAACATGAAATCATGAACGTAAATTAATCACGAGCTTAGTATTACGTATGTATGTATATTTATTACGAACATGAATAAATATAATAAGACACGAACAATAACTATTTAATCACGTAAAACACGAACACGAGAACACACTAAATATTAGTCACGAGAAAAGTACGGGTTACCCCTTGTGGGCCCTCTTACCCGCGGATACAACAAGGAACAAGGGCCAAGCCCATGCAATTATACTAAACATGAAATTAAGGGAAAGATTATTTTTCATAATCAAAAAAATAATTAAAACCCTAAATCTTTTTCTCCTTCTTCCTTCCTCTCCTTGGCCGCCGGGTTTAGCACACACACAAGGTGTGTTTTGTTGATTTTGGTGTTGATTTATTGCAAGGATTGTTAGTGTGTTCATTCTCTTTGATTCACGTGATCGGTATAACCCTAAACCTCTTTTATTTTTATGATCTTGATTTATTTAATCACATGAAATCATGAATGTTTTAATAAAATTAAAAACAAGTTATAAATCATGTAATTAATTCTGGGAGCAAATTAATTAATGGTTAAGGGGTGTTTGATTTGTGGCCGACGCATGAACCGAGCCCCAAGGGGGTCTCGGTTTGTTTTTGATTCGCACCACCGAGACCTCAAGGTCTCGGTGTGGTGGTCTTGTGTGACGGCAGCAGAAACCAAGGGAAACCCCGACCTCGGTCGGGGTACGTTTTGCTTTGGTGGGTCTCGACTAAAACATAAAACCACCACCAACTTATGCCGGTGGCTAAATATGGCAAGCAGGGGGAACCCTAGCCGCGACAGCAAGGGTAACCACCGGCTAGCCGGTGGGAACTTTTGGCTAGCCGGCTGCTAGGTTTTGACCAAGGGTGCGTTTGGTTGTCGGTTCACGGGTTTAAATCAGTCCGGTTCACACATGTTTAGATTAAAACAAGGTTCGGTTCATGGATTACTTTTTACAATATTAATAATATGTACAAGTTTATTTTTACAAGACTTAAATTAAATTAATTAAAACATGCACATGATTAATTTGATCTCGCAGTCGTAGTCACTCAACAACTCAATCCAACGGCGTTGTCTCATGTTCACTCAACAACTCAATCAGGGTGGTATTTGATCTCGCAGTCGTAATCACTCAACAACCACAGTTGTCTCCTTACGACTTAAAGCATCAGCAACCACATTTGCTATACCAGGGTGGTATTTGATCTCGCAGTCGTAGTCACTCAACAACTCAATCCAACGGCGTTGTCTCATGTTCAGCTCCTTCTGATCCAATATGTGTTGTAAACTTTTATGGCCAGTATGCACTGTGCACTTTGTTCCGTATAGGTAATGTCTCCAGATTTTGAGAGCAAAAACTACGGATCCAAGTTCTAGATCGTGAGTGGTGTAATTCTTCTCGTGCTTCTTCAGTTGTCTTGAAGCATAGGCGATCACTTTCATCCTCTGCATCAATACTGCACCTAAGCCCTTGTGTGAGGCATCACAGTATACAACAAAATCATCGTTGCCTTCAGGCAAGGCCAGTATGGGTGCACTGCACAATTTCTTCTTGATCAGTTGAAAAGCTGATTCTTCCTTCTCTCCCCAATCGAACTTTATTCCTTTCTGTGTGAGTTTGGTCATCGGCTTTGCTATCTTGGAAAAATCTTCAATGAATCTGCGGTAGTACCCGACAAGGCCTAGGAGTTGGCGGATCTCCGTCGGTGATTTAGGAGATGCCCAATCATTGACAGATTCTACCTTTGCTAGTCTACGTGAATACCGTCACAATCGATGACATGACCGAGGAATTGCACTCTGGGAATCCATAATTCACATTTGGAGAATTTAGCATAGAGCTGCTCCTCCTTGAGTACCTTTAGTACTTGTGCAAGGTGTTCCCCGTGTTCTTGTTCGTTCTTGGAATAAATGAGTATGTCGTCAATGAAGACGATCACGAATTTATCCAGGTAGGGTCTGCACACATGGTTCATAAGGTCCATGAAAATAGCTGGTGCATTGGTCAACCCAAATGGCATAACCTGGAATTCGTAATGATCGCAACGGGTTCTAAAAGCTGTTTTTGGAATATCTTCCTCCCTGACTCGTAGTTGATGATATCCAGATCTCAAGTCAATCTTGGAATACACACTTGACCCTTGCAGTTGGTCAAATAGGTCGTCAATGCGAGGAAGCGAATAACGATTCTTCACAGTTAACTTATTCATCTCTCTGTAATCGATGCACATTCGAAAAGAACCGTCTTTCTTTTTGACAAATAACACAGGAGCTCCCCATGGTGAGGAACTGGGTCGAATGAATCCTTTGTCAGATAGTTCTTGGAGTTGTTCAGCTAGTTCTTTCATCTCTGACGGTGCCAACCGGTATGGAGCTTTAGCTATAGGTGCAGCTCCGAGAATCAAATCAATTTGAAATTCCACTTTTCGGGTCGGTGGTAAGCCTGGCAACTCATCAGGAAAGACTTCTGGAAAATCTCGGACGATGGGCACGTCCTTGATTTGCTTCTTCTCGGGCTTGTCTTCTTCATCTGTTTGAGAAATATGGGCCAAGAAGATAGGAAATCCTCTCAACAAATATTTCTAAGCTTTTGTACAAGAGATAACACTAAGTCTAGTGTCAGTGAGGTCGGTGTTACCGTCTCCTCGAATGATTAAAGTTTCGTTTCCCCATGGAATACAGACTAGCTTTTCATCACAAACAATGACTGCGCGGTATCTTGCTAACCAGTCCATGCCAATAATAACATCAAAACTACCAAGGTTTACGCGAATAAGGTCAATGTTGAACGGATGCTTGGAAAGAATTAAGGTACAACCTCTAATGATAGTGTCAGCATCTATAGTTTTACCGTCAACTAATTCTACGGAGTAACGGTGATTTAAGCTTGTAGGAGTAACTTCTAGTACTTGGCTAAATTCAATGGATATAAAACTTCGGTCTGCTCCAGTATCAAATAAAACAGATGCATAACGATTGTTCAGTAGAAACGTACCAGTAACGACATTTGAATCAGGGTTGGCTTTTGCATTGCCGACCACGTACACTCTGGACGAAGCTCCTCCACTGTTCTTGTTCTGGTTGGCCCGCTTAGGGAAACCTGGTCTCACGTTTCCTGGTGCTCCAGACTCATAGCACACAACTCCCTTCTTGGGTCCATTGCTGTTACCTATATCAGCATTGTGGTTCCCCTGTTGTTCATTCCTGTTCCCACGGGCATTGTATCCGCCCCTGTTATGGTAGTTCCCAGTGTTTTGAGTGGGTCGGGCCTGAGTGACAGCATTAACTCGACATGTTTTAGCAAAATGACCCACTTGTCCACATCTGTAGCAGGTCTGGCATGGGCTATCAACAGTATGATGGTAGTTGCACTTTGAGCACAAAGGTTTGGCGCCCACGTACGAGTTAGCTCCTGCAGAGGTAGCACTGTAAACTTGCCCAGCATTCTGTTTCTTAGGATGCTGCTGGTGCTGACTGCGGAAATACTCATCTGCCTTTCGCTTGTTGTCAGTTTGCCTCTCGGATATGGTACGGACTCTTTTTTTGATCAATTCAGTAGCGAACTCAATGGCATTCTCGACGGTAGTAGGTCGAGATGCGAGCACACTGTCGTGAATGGCGTCTGGGAGTCCACCCACATACTTCTTAATCTTATCTTCCTCCTCCACAAACATTCTGGTACACATTAGGGTCAACTCTTGGAACCTTTGGTTGTACGCAGTGATGTCATTGTTCCTACATCTGAGATCCCACAATTAGATCTCAAGTTTCTTCATTTCTCCCCTTGGACAATATTTCTCTGTCATTCTCTCCTTCAGCTAAGTCCAATTGAGAGCATAGGCAGCATCGTGTCCAAGAGTAGCAACTACAGAGTTCCACCAAGTAAGAGCACTCTCAAGTAGGGTGCAGGTGGAAAACTTCACTTTGTTCTCTTCTACACAGTCGCTGATGCGGAATACCGTTTCCAACCTTTCAAACCACTGCATCAGTTCCACCACTCCTTCTTTGCCCTTGTAGCAAGAAGGCTTACATTTCAGAAAATCGGGGTAAGAGCAACCTCTAGTGGCTTGGTTGTTCCTGCGGGCATTGGAGTTTAGACTATCATCCCCGTTTCTACTGGCAGCCATCGTAGTTGCGATACCATGGTCAATCATTTCCCTTAGTTGGGCAGTAGTGATGTTTTGGGCAGCAGCCGCGTTGTTAGGGTCGATAGTGAGTCTAGTGATTGCCATTTGTCTATAGTCATACACAAAATAATATCATTAGTTTCATGTATTAGTAAAATTTATATTTAGGTGCATGAAAAGAGTACATGCATAGAATTCACAACAAATATAACAACCTGTTAAGAGTTCATAATATAATACAGCATATAATATAACAAAAGATGACGAGTACATGCCATTTCTCGAATAGGAATACAATACAAAATGCACAACCTGATCCAAGACAGAGCACAACCCGCCTGTCTGGGATGGTGGTACATGTAATCTAAAGTACATCGTCTACAATCTAAAAGTACAGTACAAGAATACAACTGATGAAAGGAAAATACAAATACAAAAGATCCTAAATCATGCTAGACGGGATGCAACCCTAATAGCTTGACATGATGTACAGAAATCTAGTACCACTAATCTACCCACGTCTAACAGACTCCTCAGAAACAGCTGGTGCCACTGGTGATGGTGGGGCAATCGGTGCCTGTCTAGCATCCTGCATCGCGGTCAGGGCGGCTCGGGTCTCCTTATAGAGTCGAAGTACCTCTATGAACCGGTCTTTGAAAGTCTGCTGGACTCCTCGAAGGTGAGCGGTCTCTGACGTCAATCCCTGGTGGCGGACGTCCTGAAGGTCAAAGAAGATGGCAAGAGTCTCCTCCATGGTCAAGAGAGCGATGTGAGTATCCGTCTGTTGGCTCTGTAGTAAGTAGATCTGCTCACGAAGGAACTCATTCTCCTCCAGCAACCACTGGAGATAATGGTAAGTAGTATACCACGCTCCTCGTGCAGCGTGCGCCTCAGCTCCAACAGTCCAAGATAAGAGGTCCTGACGCTGCTGTAGAACAGTGCGTCCGGCCTGTCCAGCCGATAGTAGAGCATGAATATCCGCTACATCCTGAGCCTGGCGTGCGGCCAGTGCAGTAATCTGGGCCTGAACGGGGTCAGCATGTCTAGCCCGGGAACCCTCACCGATCTCAAAAGTGGAATCGAGAGTTGCCTCGTACCTCCTCTTACGAGGTGGCAGAGACTCCGGTGCATAGCCCAGCAGGGTAGAGGCTGGTGGTAGAGGTGGTAAGGCATCTGTCGGCTGAACCTCTTCTCCAGCGGGGGAAATAGGTGAAATAGGTGGAGTAGAGATGAGAGCCTCAATAGATGCGGCGTCAACAGAAGTGTGACTATCGTATGCGTCATTGGCAGATAGCCATCCACACAAGACGGTCGTCGGGGATACGGCATCAGGAGTATCAGTAGGTGATGTCATGGCGAATCTGAAAGTAATATAGTTTTACTTGACATAAGTATAAACTTACTCAAGTTAAAAGTTTTGGGAATAATAATTTAAATTATATAATAGTGTCGTTTAACATGGCGATGTTAAAGGTTACGTTCATACTTATAAGATTAATCAACCGGATGTTAATAATCGATGCACAGTCAATCACACAATAGATGTATGCTCTACACCCTATATGCTTAACTATTCTAGTTCCAAAAATCCCAAAAGATTTTTAAAGCAGTTATAGTCCAGATTATATAAAAATTTTATTTTTATATTTATTTTAATTTTGTTCTGATTCTCTATAACTATCGCTCTGATACCATTCTGTGACACCCCCAAATTGAGTCAAATGCAGCGGAAATAATATTTGGGTGTCACGTAGGTGGATCAACAGCAGACAGTGTATAGAGCAACAGATAAAAGATTATCCTTACATTTATTACATGATTAAAAGTGCAAATGTCATTAAAATAAGTCTTAACATTGTTCAGTAGTTTGAATTATTCCCCAGTTTATAAAACCTCAGACGAGCTCTATAAATGCAGCCTATCATGATTCTTGACTCCATGCACACCAATACCTGCTTCAGTTTCCTAAGAAAACATGCTTAGAGAGTCAACATAAAGTTGGTGAATTCACAGGTTTAATAAAATAAGTTTGGACAATAAATATTTACTAAAGTAGTAATGCACAAAGCATCAATACTTAAAAGTAATTACATTCCCATATTGCCTGAAACTGAGACTTGACAGTTAAGTCCTTAACAAATAAGGACCCTTCGCCTTATAAAAAGGCACCCATAAAAATAATAAGTGCTGACATGTGAAACATCTGTTGTCCTGGCCTAGGCACAGTGAGCATGACTCACCCAGATAGGGACGGTCAATCCCAAATAGATCTATTTATAACATTCAGGTAATTCAATAATTCTAACAGTTTCAGATGCACGGGTCATGCGGGTTCATCTATAATAGGCAATGTAATCAAAGGTTTCACAGTTCAATCCATGTCCATAAAATAAAATATGCTGCATGTTTTCTTCCCCATTAAAAGGTTTAAAAGTTTGTTAATATATAAAGTGGGGCCATGAACTCACCTCAGTAGTACAACAATAAGTCAGTAGATAAATCTGATAAGGATGCTCACGATACAATCAACGACCTAAATAATTATACGGTCTCAGTAAATGCATAACATAATGCATAAAAGTTTCAGAATAAATCTGTGAATGCTTATACTGGTTTTAAGTATTTTATTACGATACTTGTATTTTAGTTCATCGTTGTAGAAGTTCTAGTAGTATTTATTTTAAGTATAAAATAAATAATAAGGTTAATTTAATTAATCTATTTAATTAATATTTCTGTACTTATGTTGTTTATAAAACACTTTAAATATTTATAAAAGGTAGTTTTATGTATATTTGAAGTAATAGAAAATAAATATAATAAATATATTTATTTCATAAGTTAATCATTTTTAATTTATATTTAATATATAAATAAGGTTTATAAAACGTATAAAATTTTAATTAAATTCCACGTTTACGTAGTGTTTATAATTATTAAATTATAAGTTTGGAAAAATAACAAATGTTATGTTTATTTAAGTTTTACGTTTTAAATATCGGATATAAATATATAGAAATTTTAGAGTTCGTTATACTTTGTATAAATTACGTTTTAGTCCTTCTATTTAAATAATTACCCGCGGTTAAATTACTTTTATACCCCTAGGGTTTCTAAATCTTTCAAGTAATTACAATATTGGTCCTTCCCTAGTTACACGTGTAACTAGGGTTTGTTTAAGTTTCATAGAATGGCAAATTTGGTCCTTGTAATATTCGGCTTATATTAGGGTTTATTAACAAGTTACACAAATGCCCCCTAGGGCTTATATAAGTTTCGGCTAATGGCACAAATCACCCTTAGGGTTTATCTAGGGCTTGATATAGTTTGTTAACTTGGCAAAATAGGTCCCTAGGGCTTATATTAAGTTTTGGTAAATGGCAAATGAGATCCCTAGGTTTTTCTTAACTTACACAATTTACCCTAACGCCTTAGTAATTTCATTTAGGTCCTTTTTATTAACTTGAAGTTTTGGATAATGTCCAAAACACCCCCTTAACTCTCGGCTAATTGCAAAAGTGACCCTAAGGTTTATATTTTTGGAAAATAAGTTTCTATACTTGTTCATTTAGATCCCTACACTTAGTAAAATTACAAATTCAACCCGAAAGTATTATATTTCCCTTTTTAACCCGAAACATTATAGATTTACTATTTTAATCCAAAGTTTCATAGATCTTGCATTTTAATCCAAAACATTTATGGATCTATGTTTTTAAACCCGAAACTTTACATTGTTATATTTTTGACACCAAAAGTTTTAATAAACATATTATTTAGTAATAATGAAGATTTAATTAGGCAACTTATTATAGTGAGCTTAAAACTAAATCTTATAAGGCATAATAGTGCACTTAACGTTTTAAGGAAACTATAATCATAAATCTAGTATTTCTAATCACATTTAAACATCACAAGTTTAACCCATATTGAATCATGGGATTAAAACCCACGTCCAAAAATATGCATGGACATGTTTTTCATAGATCTTCAAGTTTAACTAGCTCATAGTGATATGTTCTTCATGGTTGATAAGATTTTACACCATTTTAAGCCACCACAAAAATCAAGCCGTGACCTAAAATAGGTTTAGGGTTTCATATATTTGCTTCAACATTAAATTTTACTAAGAATAACCATGTGTATGTTAATGTATATGAAAGGTAAATATATTGAAAGATAGGTTTGAGTTTAACTTACTTGTTTAGATAGGTTTAGGAGTGGATAGGAGAATGAGTAAGAACAAGTGATAAGCTTTCAACAATGGAGATCCTAGTAACAAATATGTAGTCGTGGGCTTCAATGAGTATGGCTAGGGCTTCTTTCTTGCTTCAATGATCAGGATACTTGTAGAGTGAACTAATGATAAGCATTCAAGTAGGATGAGACATGCTTTAGGAGTAGTAAATGAGCTTGAAGGTTTGTTAATGGTGGAAATGGTTTTTAGCCGTAGGTTGAGAGAGAGATAGATGAAGTGAGATTGGTTTCAAGTATTGTATGTTGGTGTGTGTATGTCACGGCTTATGAAGGAAAGAGAAGTATCCAAGGAGATTTTGTTTGTACTATGTATCTCATATGTATCTTGGTTTGATTTACTTAGGATTCGGTTGAGAAATATGCTAGCTTATTCCCCACATGCTCAAAATAGCAATTTGACTTTCCTTCTCAAATGGCAAAGGTTGCCGTGTGTTTAGAGGTCAAAAGGAGACAAGACAAGACTTGGTATAGTGTCATGCATGATGTGTGTAAGTAAGTGTGTAAGAAAAGCATGGTTTAAGCTTAAGCTATAGTGTATTAGTGGGATATACATGATTACACTTGTAAGTTAGGAAAATGATTATGAATGGGTAGGTATGTATACATATACACGGCATTAGCATGCATGTGGGAAGGTTTTTGACAATTTTTCAAGTGTTGAATGAGAATAATAGCCCTTGTTTAATATTGTATGCATTTGTTGAGTTGTAGGTATTTTTGTTGAAGCTTTTAGGTAATTTAATGAAAGTGTATAATGAATACATCACTATAATTATTTTACTTAAATAAAGTAAATAAATGACAATGTAAAAATAATGTACATTGTTTTAAGTTGTTAGGTGGTTATTCCTATTATGTAATATATGTAAATATGTACATATAAAATAAGTTCAGTTACTTAATAATTAAATTAAGTAAGGTTATAGTTTATCTCAAAAAATATGTACTGAGGTGATAAGTCCTGGTTCATTCAGGTGGCCAGTCAGTTGCCAGAGTAGTCAACAATGACTAGAGGTCCATATAAATATAAAATAAATATGAAAGGTAGTATGACATAAGGTATATGATTAAAAATAAGCCATATAAAGGTAGAATTATATAGATTCTAAAAATAAATAGTACAACAGTTGACAAAGTCAATAAGGTAAAATCATAGGTTTTACAGCCTACTTTGGACATTCATAACTATAATAATATTTGTAACTTAAAATCGCACATAATTTACACCATTCTAAAGGGCTCATCAATGATAACACAAATCACCAAACGAGTAAAGTTATATAATCCATATACTTACACAATAACCTTCACAAAATCACTTCTAATTCGATCTCAATACCGCAAAACCCTAAACCTTAACACAAACCCTATCCAAATTAAACCCTAACATCAAAAACGACCGAAATCTAAGGCTATTTTTCAATATTAAATAGGTCTCTGGCACATATACCCCACGAACACCTTCCTACTCTTTGGGTTAATGTTATCAAATCTGTCCATGGTGAAGAAGTTGATCTCGGTTGCATAACAAGTTTCTCCACGAACACCTACCTACTCTTGGGTTAATGTTATTAAATCTAAGGCCATTTTTTAATATTAACAAGTTCAACTTCTCATAATAAAGGTGTATGGAAAAACATTGAAGGATCTATAAACTATTTGCATGATAAAAACATTATCCTTCGTAACAGTTTCTCCAAATGTGTGGGTTATGGTATGCATACTAAATTTTGGAAAGATATTTGGATTGGCGAAACTCCTTTGATGCTTCGTTATTCTCGTCTATTCTCTTTAGAATTAGACAAAGATTGCACTGTAGCTAATCGATGGAGTGACAACAGCAGGTCTTGGAATTGGAGGCATAATAATATTCGTGGCATTTCAAACTCTTAACTTGCTGATTCAGCTTTGTTGTTGCATGGTTTCCAACTTTCACCTTCAACTCCTGACAAATGGATATGGTCAGATGCTCTAGATTTTATCTTCTATGTTAAACAGGCTCGTTGCATTATTGATGAACATGTTCTCCCTATTGGCCCAACCTCGACCCTATGGAACCGCTTCGTACCCAGAAAGGTCAACATCTTTTTTTGAAGGTATAGATTAAACAGGTTCCAACGCGCGTTAACTTGGATCATAAAGGTGTTGATGTCCCTTTCGTATTATGTTCCATTTTTGCCTCTTACGTAGAAGACTCTCACCACATTTTTCTTGTGTCCCACTTCTCAACTAATATGGCAGAGTATTGGTAAATGGTGTGACTAACAGTTACCTTATTTTTCAAATGTGGCTGACATGATTACTTGAGTGGTTGACGCTCTTATTTCAAGAACTAAAACTCTGCTGCTTAAGCTATTGTGATGACCACTTGTTGGGTGATTTCACGCTAGCTTGTTTGATACAAAGAGACCTGGTAGAGATGTTTTACTTAATTCTATTTTTGATCTTTCTTTTTCTTGGCATATTCATAGAAATAGGAAGATTAGTTCTAGCTATATTAGGCTGGGCGCAACGCATAGAGGTCGCGACCTCGTTTTTTCGGCCGGCGACCTAGTGCGACCTATTTGTCACAACCCGGCGACCTAGTGCGACCTAGTAAAAAAAAAAAAAAATTTTTTTAAATCAATATTTTTTCTTTATAAATACCATATTTTCACACACAGTTTTTTCACACACAACTCAACACACAACTCTGTTTTTTCACACACACATTCAGAAATCAAAAATGGCATGCTCATTCCCACATACCGAAGCCGAGATTAAGGCTATAGTTAACAGACAAATACTTCAACAACAACGCCGTTACGAGCAGCTTACGAAGTTAGGTGATGATTTCGATGCTGCGTCCGAAGAGAATAGGGAATTGAGCTCGGCATGTAAGAAATGCCGTGATCTCTCCCCACAGGAGCGTCAGTTTATCGACACATATCTTAGTAAGCAAGCTGAATTAGATTTCAGCCTCCGGAGATCTTGCGCAAGAAAGGCGACAAAATTTGAGGCCAGAATTGAAGAAAATACTAAATGGTTGAATAACTTTGGTTCTTCGTCCCGATATCAAACAACACATATCGGTCCTTCGTCGCAACAACACCGAATAAGAAATGAGTCGCCCGATCTACCCTTTCCAATTCCAAACCTCACAGATGGCAGAATGACTGACATTGAGGTGTATCAAGAATACCTAGATCAAAAAGTGTTGAGACAAACTCAGGAAGAAGAAGAAAGGGAAAGAAGGGAGCGGGAGGCGCAAATTATGGCCGAAGAAGATGAAGAAGAAACATTGCGTTGGGAGTTTCCTTGTGGTCTGTTATCGGATTCGGATCCGGGAACTGACTAATCGTATTATGTAATTTTATTTTTAATATCGTATTATGTAATTTTATTTTTAGTATCGTATTGCATTTCCTATTGTATTTCAGTATTTTCAAGTTTTATTATTATTAAATAAAGTTTTAACTTTCGAATACAAGATTTTTACAATTTCTTACAGTATACAGTATAAATTATATAGTAAATTTTTTTTTTTTTAAACACAAACAAACCATTTATTTTTTTTTCAAACAAACACAAAGCCAAAATTGATTAGACCGTGACCAAGGTCGGGTTGGGAGAGATTTTTACCGGCGACCGAATCGCCGCAACGCGACGATTCGATCGCGACCGAGTCCCCGACCGAGAAAATCAGGTGCGTTGCGCCTAGCCTTACGTAGCGTGGCTCAAAACCTCTCTTCTAACTGTTGGTTTGTAAGTTAGCTTTTTGCTAACTTCTTCTAATAAATTAATCCGTTCAAAAAATAAAATAATAACCAAACCAACCACAAAATCATCTATAAATCAAATCGTCCGCCACCCACATACTAAAAATCACACATTTAACACTTGATAAATCATTCATCTCAAAATAAAAATACTTGATTCATCACCCCGATGTTAGTTTTTTATAGAGTATTTTGTTGCAATCGTAAAAAATGTTTTGTCTCGCACAACTTATTCTTCTAGTTTCGCCAGTGACAGCCAACATGTAACACACATAATCCCAAGCTCATTTCCTTTACACACCACTTTCTTCAAACGATTGCATTAATTTTATTGAGAAACTCGAACATAATTTCCAATCCCTCTTCGTCTGACAAGAAAAGAAAAGATTCATGTCAATATATATGTCCTGCAGATTCGTATAGCATGTACGTGACATCGAATGAGATGGTAAAAATGTACAGTAATACCTAGTTTTGGCACTTCATGACCACCATGGTGGTATATCACCAGTGGATCAACATATGCTTCCACGAGCTCAAGTGCATTTTCCCTTGCGATGTCATTCACACCTGTATGTGAAGAAATTTAATGGCGTATCCATAATATTTTGCTTGTATATATTTACACGATGACTAGAGAATATGTGAACTATGATAAACTCTTTCCAATTATATACGAATTTAATTTTGTCTTTTTAACGAGTTTTATCACGCACCCTGTGTGTATATTTGCTAACACGACAAAAGTTCATTTGGATCATGGTATTTTCAAGTTTTAGAGTATATGAAAATGAAATTGCCCCACTGAAGATATAGGATGTATAAAACAGTTTTAACAACACAAAGTGATGAATATGTTGGACTAGTGATAACAAAGCAAAATTTTATTATACATGATTCTTATTTTACCAAAAATGTGGAGTGAAGGAATATTAATGGGAGACTTATACGCTGCTTCAGCCAACTTCGGCAACGGAAACATTCCTTTTCCAAGTTTGGATCCCGAAATTATTACCACATATTCAATTTTCCCGACTTTCTTCATACAAACACCCTGGCAAAATGCAAATACAATGATAGCAAAGGTTCATAATTTTGTCGTGTTTAATTGCTTATATTGATCTTGGTTTACTTACAACCAGTAAGTTATGTTGTATTGATGTTATAAGACTTGCGTTCAACATGTAAGATCACCTAATATAGTACTGTAATGAACATAGTTACCGGTTATGCTAACTTTATAGTTTATACAACTCGGTCGTATATTCCGGATTTTCTTTCACATGACTATAACACACTATTAAAAGTGACATTCAATTTGAGAAATGAAAGTGTTACTAGGTTTTACCTGCTCTTGCAGTCCTGGTAATGAACCTGCTATAATTGCACCCTGTTTTTAATTTATAATAAAAATTAACAAATTAACTCAGTAATAAAGTATCATATTAATTATAAATGCTAACCATAGATGATGTTTTGATTTATGGCAAGTCTTGAACTTAAAAGTGAACCTACTCGGGAGCAAAGTGAACTATTATTGTTTTTTAAATCCACATGCAGTTATATATAACTCAATACAGTAAAACTATAAAAGGTTGCTGATGAACCTTACTTCAGAAAAACCAAGCACACCGTCAAATGGTCCAAGCTCTATCATACGATCTTCTATATATAATATGCCCTCCTCAAAGTTGTCGTACTCCGTATTAACCTTGACATTAAGTTGTTTTATACATCAAATATATCATAATAAAGTTAGTAAAACGAATTAAAATTAAAGTGTGTTTAGTGAGACAATATATATCATGATATATGTGTTCCGGGCCATGGCAAGCAATTATAAACGACTAAACATGGTCTAGCAACAGCATTCTGATTTGAGGAACAAGTGTATGATGATCGACTTAAATTAGCATGTAGAGTTATGTATCTTTACCTTATCTATGGCGAACCATTCATAATGTTCATCACCTGGCGTTGGATACTCAATAGGAAATGGACCATTGATGAATACAAGATCGATTTTACTGGTAATCGAATCTGGCCACACGTCAAAAAATGTTTTAAATATTGCAGCACTTGACCCGTGTCCGTGGAGGCATAGGAATCTAGGTTTCTCCGGAGATTGTATGCTTGATAATTTTTGAATGCCTTTAATTTTTCAACAAAACAAACACAAGTAAATAACAAACAAGTCAGTTAATTCAAGAAACGTCAATGAAGAAGTTTGGGTGCCAAAAGAAGTTGCATTCATCAGTATTATTTCATCTATTTTTCTTAAACATCTACTGAACCAATAATTGTTAGACAGAGTAAATTATATCGTTACGATTATCACTTATTTTTTCTTTCTATGATCAATTAGATATACTTTCGACAAACTTTATTTTCTGTTTTCTTTTTACTTTTTTTTTTTTAAAAAAACTTGCATAAGAAATCACAAGTGATTGAGGATAAGCTGAATATAATAAAATCACATGTGCTATTAGTGTTAAGTCATATTGTCACATGTGATATTATTAGTATATTGAAATTAGTGTTTAACCATATGTGATTTTTTCATGCAAGTTTCAACAACAAATAAGAAAACACGAGAAACTAAAGTTTATCAAAGTGTTCATCGAGAGAAAAGTAATTAAATGCTCGTTGTAATTACATATTTTTTTTCGTTTAACGATTAACGTTTAAAAATTTATTAAATTTTGAACCAATGATCATATCACATTATAAGTCGAACTCAATTTGAGATTTTATCAAATCACTAACACACCATAATGTTTACAAACCTGTCATTTCTGTATCGAGAACTGTGGCAATAACGTTGCTAACACTCAAGTCATGTTTCGGCCCCCAATCAGTCCAGACATTCTCATTCGCTACCCCATCTTCTGCCGCGACAATGTCAATATTTTGCGAGAGCAGAAGGAGAATGGTGATCATGCACCAGTTGATCATCAGTGCCCTTGATTCGTTTAGTTTTTTTACCGTTGATAATCTGAAACAAGCAATTTTATTTCAGTTGGGGATATATCATATATATGACCTTTATGCATTCGACATCCTAACCGTTTCTACTTTATACACTAACCATCCCATGTTGGACTGATAATTCGTAAAGACTTGTATCTTAGTTTACTATCTGTAAATTCGTATTAAAGACATATTACTGTATTTATTGTATGCTGTAAATTAGTTTAGGGCCAGCCCAAATAAAACAGCAAAAGGCTGCAAGCCCATTAGGGTTAGAACGGTTGGTAGTTTAACTGCCGTTTGTTAAGCGTTGTATCGCTTCAACAAACTTAACAGACACACCTGTTCTTATGTATATATAGATTAGAACGTTGTAAAAACTCTTTAACATTGAATCAATAATATTACTGTTAGTTTAAATCGTGTCTTGTGCAAATACCTTTCAATCGTTTGTTTATTCCCACTGCTATACACATATTATCCCACTGCCTTAGTAAAACCATGGCGAAACAAGAAACCCTTCCAGGTTTTGGTTGACAGAAAAGGGGCAGACGCCCAGCCATTCACAACATCTGGTATCAGAGCAAACGCTCTGGGGAAAACCATGGAAGGATCTCGGATCTCGAATCAATTAGAAGACGAACGAGAAGAGAGAAAGAATACAAGATTAACCGATGTGTTATGCAGATTACTAAAAGCTGTAAGGAAATGTTGAAGGATAAGTTACTGGAAATTGAGGCATTCAATTCCTCAATTAATAAAGGAGAAAGGAAGAGCATCCGTTGTTTTTACTGTAAAACGATTGGGCATCCAATGAAGTTTTGCCCAACCATGGCGGAAGACAAGAAAAACCACTCACTTGGGAAGACGCAGGCCGAACCAGAAGAAGATGAAGATCAAATCGTCCTCTGTCACATCTGTAAAGGCGAAGGACACATTCAAAGGGATTGTCCCCAGAATCAGCCCGTACCCTACATACTCAAGTACCCAGAAACGATCCATATGCCCACTGACGGAGTTCTCAAAGGTTCCGACGAAGGCACTTGGAACGACTTTTGGTACATCAGTAAGGTCTCCCAAAATCACTACTGCTCTAATCTTAATTCATTTCGTAACATATTTGAAGAATTCTTAGTCAATAAATATGAACCCACTAAGCAATTCTTATTCACTTACGGGATAGGAGAGGTATTACTAGAAAACTCGTTTCAACCTTACTTAATACCCGGGGTTTATTACGCCCCCGAAGTCACTCTAAACATCCTTTCGCATGATCTCCTAAGAAAACAAGGGTTTGAGTTGATAGAAGAAGGAGATAGGATTAGATTAGAGTATATGTTCAAGAGAATAAAGGGAAACAGTTTGAATCTAGATGCGTTAAGAAAGAAACAAGACGATTTCTTAGAAAGCCACTTTGAGAGCGCGGAGAGAAGCCTAGAAGAAACCAAAGATCATACGGTAGAAACAGAAAATCATTCGTTTCATGACTTTGTTTCGTTCTTAGACTTAATCAAAGATGATAAGATAGTTACTTCAGATTGGGGATACTTTAGGGAGCGTTTCATGGCTTATTACACTTGGTTCTATGCCCATTATCTCAAGAAAGAAACACCAAGTCCCCTACCACCGTCCATACTTGGCACAACCGTCCACTTATTTGACCTCTACAAAATAATGGACTGCATGGGTGGATACCTTAGCGTCAATTTCTGTAATGAATTTGGAGCGATTGCTGAGATACTTGGCCTCAACCGTAAAGATGGAGATGCAATCAAGGATGTGTATACTTCATATTTGGATGTTTTCGTTTCCTACTACAAGACTGCAAGAGTCCCTACGACGAAGGTAGAAGAAGACAAGGATCTTAGCCCTTACCCAACGAACCGAGGTAAGAACGAAGACTCTTCGGCAGGTCTAAAAGGAAAGAAAGCGATTGAACACTTTGGAATAGTGTTGGATGACGAGGGCCAAAGTAGCAAGAAGGAACACCATGGATATCATAACAAGTATGCACCGCTCTTAAGTTTGGATGATTCAAGTTCAGCGACAAGCGATGACTTCATAGTTGTCACTTGATGGAAGGAAGGAAAGATGCAAGCCGTACAACAAGCCTTCACGTATTAAGGGGGAATTTGTTGGACTGATAATTCGTAAAGACTTGTATCTTAGTTTACTATCTGTAAATTCGTATTAAAGACATATTACTGTATTTATTGTATGCTGTAAATTAGTTTAGGGCCAGCCCAAATAAAACAGCAAAAGGCTGCAAGCCCATTAGGGTTAGAACGGTTGGTAGTTTAACTGCCGTTTGTTAAGCGCTGTATCGCTTCAACAAACTTAACAGACACACATGTTCTTATGTATATATAGATTAGAACGTTGTAAAAACTCTTTAACATTGAATCAATAATATTACTGTTAGTTTAAATCGTGTCTTGTGCAAATACCTTTCAATCGTTTGTTTATTCCCACTGCTATACACATATTATCCCACTGCCTTAGTAAAACCATGGCGAAACAAGAAACCCTTCCAGGTTTTGGTTGGCAGAAAAGGGGCAGACGCCCAGCCATTCACAACATCCCAGATTTTAAGCATTACTATCCAAGCATTTTGTACTAATATCATGATAAATGAACGAGAGCATAAAGTATGTAAGTTGTGATTAAAAATTTAAAATACTAAAACACTTGAAAAATAGAAAGAAGCTCACTTTTTCACTTCATATGGAGTATATTATTCAGTATTCACCCCTCTTCTTCAAGTTCCAATATCACGTAGGGAGTACAATATTTCCATTTGCTTTGTCTGTTTATTGATCATTTCAAATGTTGAGATGAGGTGGTCCTAATAACATTACAATATTTATTAGAGGAATGGGCCAATATCATTATCTTCATTAATTTATACGCGTTCTGATAAAGATTGATTTGAGATGTCGAACAGACAAAGAGGGTTGTTTGCAATGTTTTAAAACTCAGTTTTTTAGTTGACTCGGTCGAGCCACCGGGTCACGGTTCAACTGGTTTAATCGACGGTTCAACCGGGTTTTAGGTTAAAACTGGCTTTCAGTCATCGGGTCATGGTTCAACCGGTTTAACCGACCAAGTCAACCGGGTTTTAAAATACTGATTATTTGGGCTGTTATTTGGATTATATTTGTAGTCAGAGATATTAAGGTTATAATCAAATAAAACAGCCTCAATCACCACAAGGTCATATCAACTTTTTCTTTATATCAACTTTTTCTTTACCTTATGAATCGACAACTTTCACCGGTCAAAGCCACCGCATTTTTTTTATGAATCCACAAACTTGTAACATAAACGTTGCGGATTAATTAAAAATGTATACATACGTTACGAAATTAAAAACGTAAACATTACATAGATAATAAAAAATGTAAGCTAAAATGTCAAGTTACACCTGGCCTTGATGATCACCCGCTTCAACTTTTCATAGGTAGTCTATGGATGCGCTTCATCTGTTTAACGTTGATCATTTCTTGGATTTTTAACTTACATTTTTTACGTTGATCCATTTCTCTGATTTTTAGCTTTACATTATAACGTCCAAAAGGACAAGCTTACATTATAACGTCCAAAAATTCGTTTCTTGGACTTTTAGCTTACATTCATAAGTAGTCGACAATTATAGTGTGACTTTTATTGTTTTTTTAATCTCTGATACGACCCTATCTCATACTAGGCTCAAATGGTTTATAAGTCTAAGTGTATAATTAAAGCAAAAATTTAGCTTGTAAGAGGAGGGGAAACCTAGACATTACAAACCACCTCCAATCCTATACATGGCCGACTTGAGATCGTAGTAATACCTATTCTTTGAAAAACCAACGTCTTCGTTAGTCACGGTTGGCACCTTTCTTTTTATCCAAACCACCACTCCGAGCTTGTTGGTCACGGTTGGCACCCTTTTTTTCGGATCCAAGCCACTACTCCGAGTATTGGAACCTCGAAAGGTTGGGCTAGTTGTGGTCTCCCATCGATACGAACTTAGCACATGCTAGGTTCGTGTCAGTTCATAAGTCCAGATGTAAATCTCACTCAAAAATCTATCTTGTAAGAGAAGGAGACACCTAGATATTATAAACTACTAGCCAATCCCATACTTTGGCCAATGTGGGACCGTAACAATCTCCAATAACTCTGCAATGTTCTGGCCAGTTTGGACGTTGTACTGTTCATTGAAATTGCACATTCGTTTACCATCAACCTAGTCAACGCTTCCAAATCAAGAGATGTCGAGGTTGTCACTATTTCCCTTTCCTCTTTGTTTAGTCCCTGCTCATGGGACGACTTGGACGAATAGATTTTATGACGATGATGTGCTTGATCAGTTTGTGAATCATTTTAAAATATTTTTAAGGGAGGCTTGTGATACTCAATCAATGGATGATCGTTAAAGCTTGTCTTTTCATAGAATTAGCGAGGATGAGGTAAATAGAATGGTTAAGGATGTTAATGATATGGAAACAAAACATGTAATTTATACATTTTGATAATGACAAAGCCCTTGGTACAAAGGGATTTACATGTTGTTTTCCAAAAAGGCATGAAGTATTGTGGGGACTAATGTGTGTAATGCAATTAGGGAGTTCTTTTATAGTGGAATACTCAAGTGAATGTCACTATGATTTCCCTCATTACTAAGGGTCTATTTGGTTTGTTGGTGGGTTTAGGATTAACTTTGGTATTTAGTCTAAAAGTTAATATTCACTTTTGATTTAAGTGAAATGATACCTGTTGAGTTTACTTCTTGAAAGATCTTTGAAACTTTGATCACAATACAAAGAATGTGTGGAAATCAATCTTTATATATAGGAAGAACAATAGAAATAACCAAACGTTTAAGGCTCAATATATTAATACGCTCACTCTAAATAGTGATATGTATGTGTAGAAGTGAATACATCTTTACACCCTAGGACCTCCTTATAGTGCCAGGGGTCCTAGGTGGTTATAATATAATTATCGTTTGCCTAAGTATTATACATTAATACCATTTAATTCTTTTCTAAATAAACTTGTAACCTCCTCATCATAATTAATATATTTAATACTTTTCATAAGAATAGGAACACCAAATATTTGATCTTATCTTGTACAATCTTCCTTGATCATATCTTCTATAATCTTCCTTCAACATTATAAAACTACCAGAAGGAACTGTATGCTGCCAGGAGGAACGAAGTATGCCAGGAGGAACTGTATACTACCAGTAGGAATGATGTACTACAGAAGGAACTGTATGCTACTAGTAGGAACGAAGTCCTACAGAAGGAACTGTAACTCACCAGGAGGCATTATGTAAAACCCACATGATTTTACCATGAATAGTACCCTTACGATCGTACGTACATGATTAGAACTTTCCTTTTATAGCATGTTTACGTTTCACGAACAAGAATAACAAGTATTACGTACATGTTATAACACGATAAGTAGTTATTACGTATTAAGACACGATAATTATTTCAATAATAATTATAATCACGAACATACGAACATGAAATCATGAACGTAAATTAATCACGAGCTTAGTATTACGTATGTATGTATATTTATTACGAACATGAATAAATATAATAAGACACGAACAATAACTATTTAATCACGTAAAACACGAACACGAGAACACACTAAATATTAGTCACGAGAAAAGTACGGGTTACCCCTTGTGGGCCCTCTTACCCGCGGATACAACAAGGAACAAGGGCCAAGCCCATGCAATTATACTAAACATGAAATTAAGGGAAAGATTATTTTTCATAATCAAAAAAATAATTAAAACCCTAAATCTTTTTCTCCTTCTTCCTTCCTCTCCTTGGCCGCCGGGTTTAGCACACACACAAGGTGTGTTTTGTTGATTTTGGTGTTGATTTATTGCAAGGATTGTTAGTGTGTTCATTCTCTTTGATTCACGTGATCGGTATAACCCTAAACCTCTTTTATTTTTATGATCTTGATTTATTTAATCACATGAAATCATGAATGTTTTAATAAAATTAAAAACAAGTTATAAATCATGCAATTAATCCTGGGAGCAAATTAATTAATGGTTAAGGGGTGTTTGATTTGTGGCCGACGCATGAACCGAGCCCCAAGGGGGTCTCGGTTTGTTTTTGATTCGCACCACCGAGACCTCAAGGTCTCGGTGTGGTGGTCTTGTGTGACGGCAGCAGAAACCAAGGGAAACCCCGACCTCGGTCGGGGTACGTTTTGCTTTGGTGGGTCTCGACTAAAACATAAAACCACCACCGGCTTATGCCGGTGGCTAAATAAGGCAAGCAGGGGGAACCCTAGCCGCGGCAGCAAGGGTAACCACCGGCTAGCCGGTGGGAACTTTTGGCTAGCCGGCTGCTAGGTTTTGACCAAGGGTGCGTTTGGTTGTCGGTTCACGGGTTTAAATCAGTCCGGTTCACACATGTTTAGATTAAAACAAGGTTCGGTTCATGGATTACTTTTTACAATATTAATAATATGTACAAGTTTATTTTTACAAGGCTTAAATTAAATTAATTAAAACATGCACATGATTAATTTAATTTATACATGACTTAGGTTATTAATATTATTATTAATACATGAAATTTTAACCTAAGTAATTTCCATTTAATTAGACTATATAATTAATTAATTATTAAAATCATGACTTATAATTAGTTAATCTACATGACTTAGGTTATATTATTAATAGATAATACATGTTTTAACCTAAGTATTTTTACCTTTATTTAAATAAATCATGATATATTTAATTAAATACTTTAACCTATAGTTACCTAATTCACATAAAATAATTAGTAAATTATACTATTTAATTACAAGACTTAGTATATTAATCAGTAAACACTTAAGCTTATATAATTAGCTTAATAATCCAGCTTATATCTAATTATGGAAACTTTCTATTTTTAGAAACTTATTTAATAAGGCAGCTAATCTATTTATGGAAACTTTCTATTTTAAGAAACTTATCTATTTTAAGCAGTAAATCTATTTTTGGAAACTTTCTATTTTAGGAAACCTGCTATTTTTAGAAAGTTACTTATTATTACACAACAAGTATAATAATACATGAAATACAAGAAATACTTAAACAAAATAGACTGAATACATGATAAACACAGTATAAAGCTGATATCAGTAAAACATGACATAAACATATAAAACAAGCTAAGACATGATATAAAACCAGTTACGTACTCAGTAATCAGATACTTATACACGTATGTATTTATGTATCATTAGTGATACCGAAGTAGGACTCTCTTCCGTTCATCTTCTTCGTTCACTGGACACAAGGTACGGATTCTCCGTCCTTTCAGTATGGACATTCTTCCTTATTAGGATTTCCCCGTATGCAGCCAACTGTTTTCCCCAGTATATGTTTTATATGTTTTTGAATTGCTTATGTTTAATTAGAATACCTAAAGCCATATACATGCATGACCAGGTTCACCTAGTTATGGAGGTACCATAACCATAACACTGGAGGCACCAGTGTTATGACTTCACCACGACGGAGTGATAACTCGTGGCGTCCCTTCAGCTTTTGGCCATATTATTATTATCAGGTGGGGCGTATGGGTGCATCCTAGTTTACATATTTTCAGCAGATTATTCAGTGTGAATGTGGTGTGTGTCTTGCATCCTTCACAAGGAGTTGATCCCTCCTACCCAAAACCAGTATATTAAATTAGAGGCAGCCCCTCTAATTTGCATGACGAGGTCACCCCTCCAAGTATTCATACACGTTGATATTTCATGACCTATATTGGATAATGGTAAACATGTTAAACAGTTTTTTACAAGATAAACATAAGGCTTTTCAACTATAAAACCAGTTTTAATAAGATATAACCAGGTTATCCAGGACTTAGTCTTTTCCGCGGCTTCATGGTTATATGCTTATATTATACATGCTATACTTGTATATCTGTGCACTGAGCGTTATGCTCAGCCGTTTTCCTTTTCATGTTCCCAAAACGGCAGGTACTTAGGGACGCTCGTAGGCTTTAAGCGTACGTGCATATGGATTGGAAGCTTCCTAGCCTTCTTTACTTTGCATTTCTTTATACTCTGATACTCATTTCAATGGACATTGTTTAGTCCTTTCATTTATAGTACTTATGTTTGTGTGTGATGAGTTCTACTTATGGGGTACCGATATTTGATTCTGGTATTTCCTTTATCGTCATGTAATGTTTAGACATTTATCTTTGTATGCTTTGATGACACGTCATAATCACGCGTGACATTCCATTTATCAAAATGGGGTGTTACAATTATGGTATCAGAGCCAAGGCTTCGACCTGTAGGCTCTCAAAACACGACATGTGTTTAGTGGGTAATCACTATGGTCTTCCTAGAACTGACAGTCGGTTTTCATGCATTCATCATTTTCATGCATACATATATATGTCATTTTCACATGTTTATGACTAAGTAATGGTTGGTACAGGACTGACCCTATTTAGTCGCATGTGTTTTATCGATACTTTTAAATTTGGGATCGACCCATTAGCGTCCCCTCGCCATGTCTTTTGTTTTGAGTGAACTGACCGTAGGCGTCCACTCTCGCGCATACAAAAGTTTTGTAGAAACTAGAAGGGGGGTTGTATAGTTTCTCTTCGATTGGTGACCAAATTAAAATTACTTTCAATTTGGTTTGTATTAAAACTATCTTTTACTTGAGGCTAAGTTGCATAATGATTAGGTTCAATTCAAATGCACTAGCAAAGATAATAGGTAAGTGTAATGATAATGAAATAAGTAAAGAGTAAGGAAGGATACAACCTAGTGGGAAGACACCAAGATTTATAGTGGTTCGACAACGAGGCTCTATCCTCGTTTCTACTCCACTCCTCGAGTACACCTACTCGAGATTTCCACTATATCCACAAGCTCCCTTCTCGGCGGAGAAAACCTTACATCGTTGCTTACATTATTTTCCGACACTAAGCTAAATGTCGAGACCTAATCTTTAGCTAGGAACAATCTACACAACGTTGCCTACTTCACAATTTAACGACACAAGGCTAGATGTCGGGTTCTAATCTTAAGGTAGAACTAATCTTCACGACGTTGCCTACTTCACCATTTTACGACACAAGGCTATATTTCGAGTTCTAATCGGAAGCTAGAACCAATATTCACGACTCTTCACTTTGAAGCTAAGTGAGAACTTCACACAACACAACTACTAGTCACTTTATAATTTAGTGAGAACTCACAAGACACAACCACATCACTTTATAGTTTAGTGAATCAAATCTATTACAACTCAACTAGACTTATCCAAGTACACACATGTATCTTGGATTTACACAACACAAATCCAAGCAAACACATATGCAATGGATGTACACAACAAATCTAAGTATCCACAAATAACTTGGATGAACACAACTAGTCCAAGTATTCATAAATACATTAGATTGACCTAAAACAAAAAGGGTATCTAGATGAATATGACTAGCTCATAGATTCATCTTTATCACAACACTAGTGAGTGAGTGATCTTCTCATTGGACAAGGTAAAGGAGGGGATCAAGAGGATAATCATATGTAAACATCCTTAACAATTTAAGTGATCATTTACTAATGATTATGCTATAGAAAATAGAAAGAGGGCTGAGAAAAACGTCCAAGAGGCTTACTGGAAAATGAGATTTGACCCACTATTTAAAGGAGACAAAGTATAACGGATCTATAACGGCTAGCTGTGCGCAGTAGCATATCTCACCCCGCGGTTCCATATCGCTAAGGAACCGCGTAGGTACTTAAGGTACCGCCACTAGACTACGCTCCGTTTTTTGTCTTTTAGTGGGGTGGGAATATCTGAGGTATTTGAAACCTTCAAAGGATATTCTAACAGCATTTGGAATATGCTATTTTCAAATTTTCATTTTCCATTTTAATAAAACATTTTCTAAAAAAGAAAGTTTATTAAAAAGTCTTTTGTCATATTAACAAAAGTGAGTTTTAAGGATAATCATTATGATGATCACTAAGTATGATTAAGAAAGGTTAGTGATATGATTATTACCTGGATGATAGTGTTAGTTAAATAATTCATTTTGTGTTTTACACTAAATGTGTTGTATGGTTTGTTGTGATTAAAACTAAGAAAGATTAGTTAACACTAATAATGTTTTTAGGCATCACTTGCATTAACAATCTCCCCCTTTTTTATTACGACAAACGATAAACTCATTTACGTAGAAACACAAAATATGGAATTATTAACTAGTTTATCACTATCATTTCTCCCCCTTAGTAGTAGCCAAAAGGTTAGCACAAGTCTTTGAAGAACATCGAACTTTGCTAGTAGCTCCCCCTTGGTGGTTGCTCCCCCTTGCTTGGGGCACCAAGTTTGTGAGCTAAGGTGACATGCTACACAAAGGTTAGTAGAAAGGAAAGAAACACCAATGTATATATGATCACTACCTACTAAGTAACTTGAGAGGGAGAGAGAGAAGAAATCTCAAATTAGAAGCAAGTATTTTGCTAAGTATGTCCAAAGAGGTAATTGACAAAATCAAGCTTCAATCCAATGAAGATGATAAGCTTGTCAATGGGTTAAAGTTTAGAATTGATGGAATCACCCATAAGCAATTGTAAAAATTAACCATGATCAACTCAAAATAGAACTAATGAAATAACACACAAACAACACAAAGGTTACATAAAAGAAAAAGACACAACAAAGAAGATAGTCATACACACAATATGAGTATCTAAAAGCAATAAATATGGAAAATAAACCACTAAGCATAAGCTAGTCTAATAGTGATATTTTCCAAGATTGCTTAAAAAAAATAAAAGACTAAAAAGACGACGATGCATCATTCAAAGTTTTGTCCACCAGAACGAAAACTTGAATAGGAGGTCGAGTGAGGAGGAATTCAAGAAAATTTAACTTCTCATACACATGAGCAAGTTAAATTTGTTGAAATCGACAACAAGCACACGAGGATCCATGATGCAACACAAAATCGTTTGATGGGGGTATGGCATCAAACTTAGGGTTTGGTGGTGGTGGGGTAATGGGTTTGGAAATGTTTTCACAATGCCTTGTGAGGTTTGGGAATGTTGAAAGGTCATTGAGTTGAGGGGTATTGAAGGATTGTGGTGGTGGGGGAACATTTTCTTTTGCTCCGGTGATGGGGTTTATGGTATAAGTCTCATTCCAATACTTGATTGGAGAGAAGGTAGGGTTTTTGGGTGGTTTGGACGAAGATGGTTCATTCTTCTTAACCCAAAATAGGTCGAAACGAGATTTTCGGTTTCTTTGAAAGCTTGGATGAGGAAGCTTTGGGTGAGTGGGATTGTGACAAAGAAATGTCAAGGTTAGGAATGTAGGAGTTAGGCATTGTGAGAGTGTGAGAACGAAATCTCAAGGTTGTGTGAGAGTGAATTCTCAAGGTTGGGAAGGTGTGAGAATGAAATCTCAAGGTTGGGGTATAAGTAAAATGTAATCAAGGTAAGAATTTGAATACAAAATGTGAAGTGTCAAGGAATGTTTAGTTAATTTGAGTAAACAAGGAATCTTGACAGGGTAAAGGGTTTTAAAAGTTTTGACAAAAAATTCGTCAAAAACTTATTTCTGCCCGCGGTACCTTAAAGGGACCGGCGGTTCCTTAGCACATAAGGAACCGCGCGACTTTATTGAGCCGCGTCCAGTGGACTTGAAACCATGTTTTTCCAGGGTTTTGGGAAAAACTAAGACTTTTTCAAAAAGTTGCAAATCTTGGAATTTTACCTCTATTAGCACCAAATTATGCTAGGGTTGCATAAAGCAACACATTCACAAAGAATGTCTTGACAAAGGGTGACAAAATAATTGAATATCATTTTGAACCAATTTTAGTCAAGTTTTTAGAGGTTGTGATAGATTTAGGTTCAATTTTAATTTCAAATTAAAGTTGATTAATGTGCACATAAGGATAGAAACACACAAAGCTAAATCCATAGATCAACAACATGAAACATTCATGAAGGAAGCAAGTACAATGACAAATAAAACTAACTAATACATAGCTAGCTTAACATTAGATCTAGATAAGTAGTCTTCTTTGGCTTGGTTTTGTTGAAAACTCTTATTAAGAAGACTCCATCATTCATCTCCTAGGAGGAGGCATGGAGAACAAGGCAAGCAAGAACTCTTGCAACCTCCTATGTAGTCCATACATATCCATCCTAAGGTTATGGATGATGTAGTGGTTGTAAAGACAACATGGACAACTAGGACCATGTGTTTGTTGAAACCCATAGTATGGATCACCCAAAAGGAGGGAAAGTGGAACACCCAAAATTGGAGTGTTTGAGTTGGGTGGAGGTGGAGGAGGCATGTTCTCCAAGGGTGATGTGGGTGAGAGTGGAGGCATGTTCCCTAAAGGGGAAATGGGTGAGTGTGGAGGTAAATTCTCTAAGGTTGGTGAAATGGGTGAGTTAAGAGGGGTAAATGGTAAAGTCACCAAGGTGTCATCAAAGTCATTCACAAAAGGAATGCTTTGGATTGGTTGGGGTTGTGTGGTCACATCTAAGGGTGCACTTGGAGTTAAGGGTGAAGACAGCTCATTCATTCTTGAGTTGAATGAAGAGGAGGTAGAACCAATGGAGTGGTTAGTACCATGGGTGGATGATGTCTTGCATGGTGCAAGAGGTGGGGAAGGTGATGAAGAAATGAGGATAGGAACCATCTCATTCTTAGGTGTGTGGAAAGGTAAGGAGTTAGGCTTGGCTACCGTAACCCTTATTTTGAGTGTTTTCCTTGGGGTGGAGGTCTTGGAAGTGTTTGAGGTTTTGGTACACACCATGGTTGTTTAGGGTTAAGGGAGGTATGTTTGATGTGTGAAGAACATGGCAAACAAGGTGGGTTTAAATGGGTGAGGGGATGATCCAAACTAGTAATAGGTTAAAATCATTTTAGGTGAATAATGAATTTAGGTAAGCTAGTTAAGGAAATGTGCAGTTTATTACTGAAAATCATGCAAGGTTTACACAAATTTAAGAAAACAGTGTAAAGCAAAAGATGCTGTCGTGCATAGTGGCCGGCGGTTCCTTATCTAGGACCGGCGGTACCTTATCGATAAGGATCCGCGGGTTGATATAGAACCGCGACCAGAGGCCTTTCAAAAATTTTTCATCCCAGTTTTTGTAAAACCCAGATTTTTCCCAAAAGATTCACAAGCCAAAGTTAACTACAGATCATAATCTAAGTAAGCTAACTATCACAAAGATGCACGAAGCTATGTAAATCACAAACATTATGGCATATTAACATTAAGGATCAAAATAAATAATAATCCAAGCATGCAACAAAAGTTAATAAACAACTAAACCAAAGTGTTAATAACCAAATGTTTAACCATTAAATCCAAACTTTGACACAACTTCAAAGTCTTCACCTCCTTTTCTTTCCTAAACCCTTGATCATCTTTCCCAAATACTTGAATCCTTTTCTTGACTCCACTCGGTGTTCATGTAATTCTCCCCGAGTTCTAAGATTCTCACGATAAAGATGCTCCATATTGAGATCTTCCGTAACATCACTAGAAGGGTGAGGAGGAGGAGCTAAGTCTTCAAAATCATCCTTGAATTGATTTGAGGATGGATGGGAGTTACTCGAAGAGTCAAAATGAGAACTAGGACCGATGCCATCACCATCACTTGGTGGCATATCGGTGTCCTTATCATCCGGCTCTTGATGGTCGGATTTTCTCGAACCACGGTCACTTCTTGGTTTCGTTCATACGCCTCTTGAATAGGCATCATAACCCGTTGAACCGGGTGAAAGCAAGAAAGATCAAGTTGAGGAAAATCTTGACCAACCCTTCTAAAGAGGCGAGTAAGAAGCATAGCATAAGGGAGGTTTGTTTTGGGTTTGGAAAGAGCATAATTTATACGTCGAGCATGTAATATGCAAGATTGTACTTGGTGGAAGTAAAAAGGCAAAACAACATATGCCCCATGCAAGCCGGGATATGATCTCGGTTCCCACCAAGACAAAACACATTTTCCCTAAGGATGTTTGCCCATTGGAGCATGTAATCCTTAAGGTCGCTTGAGAGCACTTCATACCTATTCACATTTCGCACATTTGTATGAAGGCTTCTCACAACGTTTCCACTATGCTCTTTCGTGATGATTTCAAGGATGAAATTTAGATCAACTTCGATGGTGTCATTTGGAGGTTTATCGTTAGACTCCAAGAGAGCATCTAGTCTCCACTTATCCGTAAAACGACAAGTGCCTTCAAATGGCACACCAAGAATATCACCAAAGTCATCGAGGGAATATTGAATGATTTGACCATTCAACAAGAAACGAATAAAGATTTGGTCGTTGATTTCAAGCATGGAGTAAGTACTAAAGAACTCAAGAAGAAACAAGGGATAAATTACCTCGTCTATGTAGAGCAAACAATCAAACCCAATAAGCTCGAACATAGAGTTGATATAATTATCTCCCGCTATTCTTGAATCTACAATCCTACCCTCATGGAAATTACGAGAGGAAAGGGATGGGTAAGAGTTTTGGAGTTGAGGGGAAACAATGGTTTGAGAAATGTCGGGCATATAATCTCTAGTGAATTGATGATCTTTTTGATATTGAGAAGGCATGATTAGTACCTAAATAAACACAAGACAATATTTCTCCAATCACTCATATGAAAAATAAAAATCAAAGATCAAAAATATAAGAATGTGTTATATCAATTTCTTGACAAACATAGGATTGAATCCATATCATTCTCATGTTCACAATGTGTCTATTTCATCATTAACCAAGAACACATGATCTATGTTAGATCAACAATGGATTAGAACATTGGTTTTTCAATTCAAGGTTTTTAGGTAAGCATTAACAATGTCATCACCTACTTATTCATGGGTTCATCTCAAATCCATCTTTTAATCAAAAATAATTAATCAAAATTCGGATTTGTTCTACAAGTGGGTTTTAGTGAAATCTTAATGAATATCAACCTAAGGAATCATAGTAAAATAACCATGTCAACCCACATTCCTATTAAGGTTTTAATTCAATTTCAATTTTAAAAATCCCCAATTATGAAAGGATGAACCCTAGAACAAAATAGATGAAATTGAAAGAAAATACTTACAATTAATTGATGTTAGATGATGGATGAGTGAAACCCACAACTTGGAATCAATTAATTTGAGTGATTGAAGGTTTTGGAAGCTTCAACAATGGTGGAAAAGGTAAAACCCGTCGGCTGTGTGTTTTTGGGAGAGAGAGATAGTGGTTTGAAAATGAATAAAATAATAAAACTGGCGCTCTGACAAAACTTACTGCCCGCGGTACCTTATCGACAAGGAACCGCGGGTTTGAGCCGCCTAGATAAGGAACTGCCTACAGAGGCAGGTTTTTATCTATGAAAAACGCCAAATTTTGAAAACCAAGTTTTTCTAAAATACTTAAAATTAAATCATGAGCCTTTTAGAATATCATTGGATCATCATAACACTAAGCAATATGCCTTAACGAAGGATTACGAGTTAAATCAAGATCTAAAAGAACCGAAACGGACAAACGACTACTCGTAGCAAAACGGCAAAGTGGAGAGAAGTCAAGGGAAGTGAATCAAGACTAGGACCAATGCTCAAGGGATTAATGACAATCTTCAAATAGTGGTAACGAAGAGCTTGTGTCATATATAGTGGTTTAAGACGTGCCTTTCCGGCGAAACGTTAAACGGCTTTGGTAATGAATAAGCACAAAGCAATTATTCAAGTATAGACTAAGATCACTTTCAATAATAGTCTTAGTCTAAACCAAAATATGAGCAAGGTATTAATTCACTTTCTCTCCCACAAAGGGCCTACTAACCGTATGGGTGCAAACCATGGAAATCATGCTTGATACTTTAAGCTTCTACTAACTCACTCTACATCACCATAGTGAGTCAAGTATCCAAGCAATGAAGGTTTGAGAGAATAAGAGGAAAGAATCACAAACCACAAACAAATGTCAAGGCAAGGATGCCAAGAACAAGCACATAGTCAAGTAATGATCAAAAGAATGATCAAAAGGGCGTGTGGAAGAACGAAAGCGTACCTTGGCCACAAGAGCATTCCAATCCATCAATGCAAACCCCAAGAGTGACTATCATGAATACTAAGTCTTCAATGACTAGTATCAATCCCACTCATCATTCAAAGATATTGAAAATCGATGATGATAAGTCTTCTACAAGTGCAAGTAACTCAACCCGCAACCATTTCAATGATTGATCTTCACGAGTACCTACACAAAACAAGATGCAATCTAGTAGATACATTTCAAGAGTAGATCTAAAATGTATAAAGGCTACTAATCTAAGTGGGATGCAATATTACCAATTAAAAGACCTATTTTCAAAGGAAAAAATAATTTTGACCAAAGAGAAACTTTAGTACAACTAGACCTTCTAATTTGAGGAGACAATGGATCGATCCAAGTTTCAAAGTACAATATACATTAAAGATCTTGAGTGACCATCGCTCTGATACCAATTGTAGAAACTAGAAGGGGGGTTGAATAGTTTCTCTTCGATTGGTGACCAAATTAAAATTACTTTCAATTTGGTTTGTATCAAAACTATCTTTTACTTGAGGCTAAGTTGCATAATGATTAGGTTCAATTCAAATGCACTAGCAAAGATAATAGGTAAGTGTAATGATAATGAAATAAGTAAAGAGTAAGGAAGGAGACAACCTAGTGGGAAGACACCAAGATTTATAGTGGTTCGACAACGAGGCTCTATCCTCGTTTCTACTCCACTCCTCGAGTACACCTACTCGAGATTTCCACTATATCCACAAGCTCCCTTCTCGGCGGAGAAAACCTTACATCGTTGCTTACATTATTTTCTGACACTAAGCTAAATGTCGAGACCTAATCTTTAGCTAGGACCAATCTACACAACGTTGCCTACTTCACAATTTAACGACACAAGGCTAGATGCCGGGTTCTAATCTTAAGGTAGAACCAATCTTCACGACGTTGCCTACTTCACCATTTTACGACACAAGGCTAGATGTCGAGTTCTAATCGAAAGCTAGAACCAATCTTCACGACTCTTTACTTTGAAGCTAAGTGAGAAGTTCACACAACACAACTACTAGTCACTTTATAGTTTAGTGAGAACTCACAAGACACAAACACATCACTTTATAGTTTAGTGAGAACTCCTAATCAAATCTATTACAACTCAACTAGACTTATCCAAGTACACACATGTATCTTAGATTTACACAACACAAATCCAAGCAAACACATATGCAATGGATGTACACGACAAATCCAAGTATCCACAAATAACTTGGATGAACACAACTAGTCCAAGTATTCATAAATACATTGGATTGACCTAAAACAAAAAAGAGTATCATGATGAATATGACTAGCTCATAGATTCATCTTTATCACAACACTAGTGAGTGAGTGATCTTCTCATTGGACAAGGTAAAGGAGGGGATCAAGAGGATAATCATATGTAAACATCCTTAACAATTTAAGTGATCATTTACTAATGATTATGCTATAGAAAATAGAAAGATGGCTGAGAAAAACGTCCAAGAGGCTTACTGGAAAATGAGATTTGATCCACTATTTAAAGGAGACAAAGTATAACGGATCTATAACGGCTAGCTGTGCACGGTACCTTATCTCACCTTGCGGTTCCATATCGCTAAGGAACCGCGTAGGTACTTAAGGTACCGCCACTAGACTACGCTCCGTTGATTGTCTTTTAGTTGGGTGGGAATATCTGAGGTATTTGAAACCTTCAAAGGATATTCTAACAGTATTTGGAATATGCTATTTTCAAATTTTCATTTTCCATTTTAATAAAACATTTTCTAAAAAAGAAAGTTTATTAAAAAGTCTTTTGTCATATTAACAAAAGTGAGTTTTAAGGATAGTCATTTTGATGATCACTAAGTATGATTAAGAAAGGTTAGTGATATGATTATTACCTTGATGATAGTGTTAGTTAAATAATTCATTTTGTGTTTTACACTAAATGTGTTGTATGGTTTGTTGTGATCAAAACTAAGAAAGATTAGTTAACACTAATAATGTTTTTAGGCAACACTTGCATTAACAATTTTCATAAAATTGCATCATGCATTCATGTACTAGTTTTCCTGCATAAATTTTTTCTCATGATTTATTGGTATAAATTTTTTTTCTTCATGTATATAGTTTATGTTTTAATCAGTTTAATCAGATGGTTCTCACACGCGAGCAGGAACAACTCAATGCAGCGATCCAAGCTGCAATGCAAGCTATGCTTCCTCAGCTGAGGAACGAAATCAGGGCTGAGGTTCAGGCTGCCAACAACCAGCAGCAGCACCGAGTACCTCCTCCTCCTCCTCCAGCAACATTGGGCACATGGCTGGATAGATTCAATAAGATCCGCCCTCGAGCTTTCGAGAGAACAGATAGCCCCAGTGAAGCTAAAAGCTGGTTGGCTCACATTGTGAAGATCTTTGATGCTATGGGCTGTGACCCCGTCTTCAAGTTGAGGTTGGCATGCTACCGGTTCGAAGGTGATGTGTTAGCATGGTAGATAGCACTGAAGCAGTCTGAGAGAGGTGATGATTGGGTGGCTGGTTTGACTTGGGCTTAGTTCAGAGGTAGGGTAATGGAACAGTTCTTTCCCAAGGCTGAGCAAGACAAGCTGAAGAGAGAGTACCATGGAATCCGACAAAGAGCTGGGGAGAATAGCAACGAGTTCATGCAGCGCTTTCTTCGCTTGGCTGGGTTCCTTGGTGCAGCAGTAGGTACTCCTGAAGAGCAAGCACACCACTTCAGGTGTGCTCTTCGTACATCGGTCGCAAACAACTTGGTATGTGCTACATTCAACATGGTAGCACAAGTGGTCGATGCAGCACGTAAGCTAGAGATGCTGCAGGAAAGAGATGCGTTCGGGGAAGCAGAGAGACCCGATAAGAGGTAAACATTCATATTCAAGCGGTGACCAATCCGTATTCTTTCAGTATATGTCAATATTTCATCTCTTTAAATTGTATCTTCCAGGCAGAAGAATGGGGACCGGTCTCAGCCGGCTACTCAGCAACACCCTAATCAGCCCAAGGGAAACGGTCAGACTCACGACCGTTCTGCTACGGATAAGCGTGGCGGTAATGATAATTACCATAACAACGTTGGACACTCCAACAGCAGCAGGTCCTTATACTTACGCATTTTCTTATGATTACATGTTATAACTCTTAATTCTGACACATTAGCAAATCTTCTACCATGAATCATGGTAACGGGAGGGACCAGAACAAAAGAGGTTCACAGCCTAACCGTCCGGCTATCACTGGTATTCAATCTTACGATTATCCTCATTGTCCTTTGTACCTATTATCATGTCTCATGTATATTGTTTTTAGCAGGCTCTCAGCCAGTCAAGACACCTGCTGGAGGGTATACTCATCCTCTTTGCTCTACTTGCCACCGTAGGAACCCAGGGCCATGTCGCCGGGACAGCGACGCATGCTACAAGTGTGGTCTTCCTGGCCACCACATGAAAGATTGCCGCAAGGGCGAGATGGAAGGTACATCGGGACATGCTGATACCAAGCCGCCTCTTACTAGTGGACGCGTTTACACGACATCTCGCGATCAGGCCAACAAGTCTACAGGTACCATCACTGGAATCTTGTATATGTATGGTCAAGCTGCATGTGTTCTGTTTTATACGCGTGCTACTCACTCGGTCATTTCTACTGCTTATGCCAAGGATGTTAGGATACTCCCCATGCCACTAGATGTGAGACCCCCAAAAATCTGACAAGGAACACGTAGGCAACATGGGGGTACCACGTCATGGTACAAGAAACAATAAAATACTGTTGACACAAGTTGACGTAATAAAGACATACATTACATCAAAAACATCAGAATATTTTTTATACAAAGGTGCCAGAGTTTTATAAGCGGATAAATCTATTATTTATACATAGTTTTGTAATATATAATTGCCAAAAATCCAAAATAAACTTCTGTGAGCTTTTACCAAAATCAAACTTTAAAAATAACACAGAAATCTCCAAGCTGCGAAAATATCCTACGGGCTCCCATCCTAAGCAAAATTTAGCATTAGTATTACCTGAGAAATAACATGTAAAAAGGTCAACACAAAGCTGAGTGAAATTCATAGGTTTAATAAGTAGTGATGTGGAATACAAACATAAATTTTATAAGAATAGCAACATGATATGATTTAGTACCGTCATACAAAATCATTAATAATTAATTATTGCAATAGCTCATGACACCGAAGCTTTAACATAACAGTTTTACCCCTAGTAAGTATCTAGTCAAAATACTTAGGTAGTCAAATGTAAGTGCGTCAAGGTAATCGGGACGGGGATTGTCAATCCCGATGGATCCATCCACAACATTCGCGCTTGCAAAATGTGAATTAACGGTTCATGATGTAGGGGCTTTTTGACTAAGGTACTAATGCAATAAGTAAATGTGTAATCTGTGAAAGCATACAGTTCTCGGATAGCAAACAAAAAATTTTAAATGATTGTATTCCACGCATGTTATTCTTACCCCGCAATTTGTAACAAGGTATATAAGAAAATGGGCTATGAACTCACCTTAAGCCGCAAGATCAAAAGATGCGATAGAAATCGACGGGAGAACCGCAAGTTTCTTAGGAACCACCTAGAAACGAATTATGCGTCTTAGGCATATGTGTAAAATGGAATGAATGCACATGATTATACTTGATTCATACAGATTAGGCATTGTACATAGGATTTTCAGAAGTCAAAAAGTCAAACTTCCCAAAAATAGTAAGTTCCCGACACTTTTAAAGACTCCGCTTCAATAGTTTTACTAATTTGGCCGAACCTTTATTCGACTTGCAAAAATCATAATTCTCAAACCGTAAATCGTTTAGACTACTTCTTTACATCCCTAGAATCCTAAAAGAGTCTACTTTCCTGTAACAATTACCATGAAACCATAAATCTCAGTTAAATTGGATTTATAATTTTAATACTACAAGTCAATCCTAAAGAAAACATGTGACTGATTTTTAAGGCTTACGGAAACAGGCGTAATTTGAAATCTACAAGTGCTATCAAAGCAAACTCAGTGGGAGGTGATAACCCTCTGAGTTCTCTACATGGATCAAGAGCTCCTTTTAAAAGATTGTAGAAAAATCTGGAGTTATTACCCTTTTATCAGCAGTGTGCAATATCAGACCCGTTTTACCAGAAAAATCATAATTAAATAACTGTAACACATCTCACAATGAGCTTTCTTGATACATCAAGCTAAGACCTGTATCTATGTCCATATATTTTTAACTAACTGTATAAACCTACTTAACATTTTCAAAATCAACCAAACATCACAGACCTTCAAAATTTATACCAAAATATAATCAGTCCACTAATGTTGATGTATCCTCCAATCTATAGACCCAATTAAGATGAGAAAAATTGGAAATGAAAGATATAAGGGTCCTATACAGGTCATAGTTTTACATATTTGGGTGTTTATGTGCAAAAGTTTTGAGTTATTGGCCATATACAGCAGGTGTGCAAAATCTGCGCACCTTCACCATTTAAATCATAATTAAACCATCGGACCTCGTCTTGGATTGAACGAGCCGGCATAACGAACCTAAGACCTGGAGCTATCTCATCCTATCTTTCTTTTAAATGTGAATCTCATGAAACATTTTTAAAACAGCCAAACAATGCAGGCCTATCAAAAATCAGCAATCCAATTTATCCAAACACTAGTTTTAACCCATTTCAAATTCATCCAATCTCATACAATGCCATAATCAATGAGATGAAAGTATAATTACATATATATGAATATGAATACTGAAAACTAATCAAAACCCATGAATGATTTTATAAAGAAAATGAATACAAATCAAGAAAATCAAGAATCCTTACAAAGAAAAAGGAAGATATCATCACAACAACAAGGCAATCTTAAAGCTCTTAGCTCAAACCCATATTTTAACCAATCACATGATCTTTAATCAAACTTGAAAACTCATGGAAGAACTCTTTTATTCAGCCCCTAATGATCTTCTAAAATAGTGATGTTGATGATGATTTATCATGATGATTTAAACCAAAGACTAGAACTAGCAATACAATCTTTCAACTTTTGATATTGATAATTAATCAAATGAATGGTAATATGTGCTGTGATTACTTGTTGCTCGTCAAAACCAACAGGGAAAAGAAAGAGTATTTTTTTTTCTATAGATGTTGACAAATGAAATAGGAAGATAAGTATTATCTCTAAATATGACTTTGGAAAAAAAAAACAAGTATACACTTGTTGAAGTGGAAGACCTCACATGACACGTTTCTATACATATTATTTCTACTGATGTAAAGATAGTGGGGTGAGTTTATTATATAAACTTTGCCCCACAATTTGCTATAGCGAGTATTATCGAGATCCGATATTTTAAAAGTTATGCGATTTGAAAGATACACGTAAAACACGAAAAATAAACTCTCAATATAAAATAAAAACATCGATAATCAGATCACGTTGATATATTTATAAATAAATGGGATTTATAATATAATAAGGTTTAACGCGTCGAATAAACGAATGACGCCTAAAAGTTTAACGTAAATTACAAAGAAATGCTCGTAAAATGCGAGACTAAAACGCCGATAATAGAAAAATATTTCTATGTCATAACGATGATATTTATGGAAACATAATTATTTTGACTTCTTAGAGTTGAAATAGCCATCGGTAATGGTTCCATCGAATCGGGTAAACTTTTTATAAAACACGTGCGAGTGCCTTTAAATCAAAACATTTGATTTAAATAAATATAGACAAATAAAATAAAATTTTAATAGTTACAAATAAATTATTTTGCATTGTTATTTAAAATATAATTTAATTAAAATTCTTAAGTTCTCAAGATTTACGCATAAAAAGTAAAAGAAACAGGTTAAACATTATAAAATTGAAAGGCACGAATAAAGGATAATTTATTTACCGGAAAAAAATACGAGTTCTCACAGTCGGCCCCCTAAAGGAACTCTGGTCCCTCAGAGTTTAACTGGAGATAGAAAGAGACGGGAATAAATAAGGATACTTTGCTTATCAAGGGGTTTGGTGTTTAGAAATCAAAACTATTAGTAAAGGATATTTTTAACTATGTTACATTGGGATTAAACCAAAATTATATATTGAATGAGTAAACAATCGCTATGTCTTTTCTTTGATAAAGATGGTGTTCAAAGTAAAAGTCAAACATTTCAAATATTATTTTGATCTTCTTAAGAAATTTTGGATGATTGCATAAAATTATTGTTAAAACTCGGGTTTATGGTTACGATTAGAGAAAATCAAATTTCCATATTATTTAGAATCATTAAGAGAAATATAAATTACATCAGTAATTTCATTAACTTGGAAGTGTGATAAAAAAATTCAAATACTTTAAAAGATAAGGTATGGCGCCCTTTTAAACACTAGTTATAAATCTAGCAAAAAGGATGTATAGATCCGATGATTAACTTGAAACGGGTATTTTTGTAATTTCAACGCTTGGTAAATTGTGTAAAACATTCTAAAAAATTTTAGAATAATTTATAAAAATCCATAAAGGTGTTTAATGCATCAAATAGTAAACAGGGGACACATTCAGTTTTCAAAGATGACAAGATAGCAAACGAATATGATGCAAATAGTTGTCAGCAATTAGTATGCAGGCAATGACAAGAGGAAATAAAACAAAGTTCGTATCAATTTCTTAACGAGCATGGTAGAATAGAGGAATCGATGATAAAAATAATAAGAACAAAGTATTTAGCAAGATTAATTCACGAGTGTGGTTGACGTCACAAACAACGGCTTATTAAGTTCTCGGTGACACTTTCGAAAGAGAAAAGCCACAAAACAAAGTTTCGAATCAAGGAAAGTTCTTAAGAAGTCACTTGAGAGTAATTCCAACAAAATGAACAACATTAGCAAAGAGAGAGCGAAGTCGACACATAGTTCACACGAATAAATTTTGAGACGATAGAGTCAAAGACACATCATGACAAAATATACAAAATCATCGTTCGCATCCAGTTATAAATCATTATTCGCGTCCGGAGACGTTCGAAAGTCTACCGAAGTAGATAAAGAAGGTTGGTTGATCAAGAAACATAAAAACATGAAACTTCCAAGTCTGGCACCAATGGTTTGTAGTTAGACGAGTGGTAACGAGAATTATATCACGAGGGAAGATGAGGTAACAAGTAAAACAAAGATTGTTAAGTAAAGATATATGTGCTCGCAGAGACCTAATTCGTTCAAGAAAAGAAAAGGAAACAAATGCGTATATCATGAACAGGTGTTACTCGCATAATATGTAAAAGTTTTCAAAATTTTAAACTTTTCATAAACACAAGTAAAAAGTTGGTTCTTGGCTAAATATTTAAGGTGACTACTATTCGGCCTCGCATGGCTCCTTCTAAATTACGCATAGGTGATAAATCCATGCATAATTTAGGACTAGCAATGCGATGCACGGTTTCGTCAAACTAGTATTACATATTATATATTTAAATTATATATATATATATATATATATATATATATATAATACCAAAAATAGAAATCGGAATAATTCAAGAAACTTTTCGCAAGTAAGTAATTGGCTAGATATTTAGATCAAAAATTTTAATGTTACAAGAATTCTTTATAAAACCAATGTAGAACAATTTGTAAAATGATTCGCAAACAATACCAGTTTAAGATTATATAGTGACATGGAGATATCTTATAAAATAGCGAGTGAGTTGCACGAGAGCAGTAAAGAGTAATTCATAAGAAAATCGATGAAATGGTTACAATGCGATAAGGTTTCAAAAGGTTTAGCCAGAATTGTCGTGAGACACGTGTCAAATATGATGATGCAAGATGTGAAAATGAGAACTTCAAATCTTGACCCAAATCAATGGTGCGATAGAAGAAAAGAAAGATAAAATGAATTGACAAATGAGTCACGTATAAAAGAAAGGATAAAGGAATCCATATGCGTACAGATAGAGAAAAGCAATAGTAATACTTTAAGAATTATCGGCGACCTACAAGTGTGATCACGACCTTAGATATTTGTTTTATAAAAGTATAAAACGTTTGTATCAAAATATTTTGTAAAAAAGTTGAGATACATAAGTAACTTGCACAAGTAACCGAGTCTAAGTGTAAACATGACCTATAAAGCTTAAAATCTGTAGGAAATACATAAAATGAAAGCTATGTGTCTTAGACTAAGATTCTCAAACACTTTGGAACCTGAAAACGCCAATTATATGTTAACTGCGACCTAATACGTAAAAAGTCAACAAAGGTCAAAGTATTACCCGAGTATGACTCAATAATGAAAAGTTGTAAAACAATACATGTAATTTACTGGAATACAACAAAATATGGTCATACAAACTTGTTTCATCAAGCTATATAGCTTAGAACTCATTTTTATAAGTTTTGACTAAACGTATAGAAAATAGTCAACTTTTGGCTTTTCCGACTTGAGGCGAATTACTAATCATTAGACCTAAATTTCACTTCAAATGTGATGTTATACATCTAAGTATGAATATCGATCATCCCAAATCCATTCCATAAGGTTTAGGCTTGCTTAAGGGGCGTTTGGGTAATGAACTAGTCATTTACTCGCTTAATGAAAAAGTGTAGAAAACTCCTTTTCGCGAGGCTTAAAAATCCTATATAGACTCTTGGAAAAATTCTACAAAAATTCAGAGAAGTTATATACATAATGAAGTTAATATCTTGTGAATTTTAAGAAAAGTTTTGAAGTCTAGATGCCTTTTTAAAATAAAAGCCAAAACGCATTTTGCGCGAAAAAGTCAAACTTTACAGTCTGTATTTTGCATTTTTGAGGGTCAAATGTCCACTTTAAAGCTTCCGTTTCCGCACGGGTGACTAAAAACATCATTCCGGACAACTTTGTAGTTTTATCCGAAGGCTGAAAACAATTTTACGACACATTTATCCCTATGACAGCAGCGATAAAAGCATAATTTTATAAATTTTCAAATAAGTCAACAATACCCACTTATGTGTCAAAAACTTAAAGGTAGCTAACGGACACTAAACCTTTGCATCAAAAGTCAGCATAATATGTTTCTCAAATGTTTTAAGTGATAAATCTTGGCTAAACACCCGTTAACCATACCAAGCACGCTAAACCAAACGCTAGTTTAGGTCGGTTGTTCCCTATTAGACTAGTTTCTAAAATGCCCGCCATTTCTTCGTTATGAAGAGATAGACGATGAACCTTATACCGTCAGAAAGATATTTCATACCCGGCATTCCTAGCTATATGAATTTATCTCAGTTTTCCAAATGGGAAAATCCATCTTAGAGAAAGGTTAAAATTTTAGAAGATCGGTTATAAAATTAACGATCACCGTTTTAGTCATAAAATTTAATTGGTGATGGCTATTAACGCAAGCTCAGCGACCAAGCTAAGCTTATAATGTCTACTAACTACCCAAGGCAAAACATAAGGGTTAAATAGGTCATAACTTTCTCATATTAAAGAGTTAGAAAGCGAATTTTATACAGAAACGAACCTTGTGACATTAACTTTCAACCAAGACCTTAAAACTTAGTTTCGAAAAGTTTAAATTTGCCGAAATAAACCCCAAACCTGATGTCCTAAAATGGTCACATCAAAACACCTCTAAACATCAATTTCAACAACATAACTTAGCTTTCTATGCATCCTAATACCATCCTAATGTCATACCATTAATCACAAATCATCCAAGAACATCAAAAACAGAAATCCCATCAATAAAAATAAAGATTAAAATGAAACTGGATCAAGATAAGAAATCTTACAATAGAGGTGGAAATTTACAAAGAAGATTATCAAGAAAGGAATGGAACATTAACTAGTCGCACTCCTGGAGTGAGGAGGTTTAATGAAAGGGAATGATACAAGTTTATAGAAGTAGAATTGTATTCCAAACAATTGCCACGTATTAGAGGATATGAATCACAAGATGAGATGGTGTTTCCAAGGTACAAACGAACGTTGTAATTCAAACTTGAAACGTAGAATGACCAATGAAATAATATTTAATCGATATACGAGTGTCGTGTAAGACTGTAGCGTAAAGGTCAATCAAGGTTACAAAAACCCACGATATATTCAACACGGATTTAAGGAATGCTTCGAGATGTGTGACTTACACGATGTCCTTTAGTCTTTTCCGGGAACACACTGGGCCAAAGCTCTATAGACTAGACATCCAATCAAGAATGGTCGGAAAACAAACTGGATATCTAAATATATATCTTAAAGAGGTTTAAGGATGAAAGTAACACGCACAGTAGTAAAATGAAAATCAGAAGTTTCATCGAAAGCAACACTTACTTAATCCCAAACAATGGTATCATGAAAATACACACACCATGTAACAGTGAGTTGAGAAAACTGGCGGTTCAAAATGGACGAGTATATGAGGTCAATCGTATCACGCATAAACAAAATAGAAATAGTACTCAGAAAAGTGAGTATGAAAATTCGGCAGCATATGCACCCCGAATACGAGTATGTAATGTCATAAGAATATAAAATTATTGCAACAAGATCAATTCACAAAAATAAGAATTCAGGTAATGCGGTAAGGGCATATGTAATCATAGTAATATCCAATGCTAATTCATGAAACACAAAGGATTTGGAAAGAAATATTAATTATCGTCATTAGGGTACTGTAATATTCTAAAATGTAATCAAGAAATGAAATACTACAATGATAATTTAAAAGTAAATAATAAGGATTAGAGAATTACCCGCGCAGATATCGAACAACAATGGTAGATTCTGTGTTTGACACTTAGAAACATGAAATATTTGAATTTCAGTTATAGACTAACTTTTAAAAACGGCTCAGTTCCCTATAACTAACGCTCTGATACCAATCTGTGAGACCCCCAAAAATCTGACAAGGAACACGTAGGCAACATGGGGGTACCACGTCATGGTACAAGAAACAATAAAATACTGTTGACACAAGTTGACGTAATAAAGACATACATTACATCAAAAACATCAGAGTTTTTTTTATACAAAGGTCCCAGAGTTTTATAAGCGGATAAATCTATTATTTATACATAGTTTTGTAATATATAATTGCCAAAAATCTAAAATAAACTTATGTGAGCTTTTACTAAAATCAAACTTTAAAAATAACACAGAAATCTCCAAGCTGCGAAAATATCCTACGGGCTCCCATCCTTAGCAAAATTTAGCATTAGTATTACCTGAGAAATAACATGTAAAAAGGTCAACACAAAGCTGAGTGAAATTCATAGGTTTAATAAGTAGTGATGTGGAATACGAACATAAATTTTATAAGAATAGCAACATGATATGATTTAGTACCGTCGTACAAAATCATTAATAATTAATTATTGCAATAGCTCATGACACCGAAGCTTTAACATAACAGTTTTACCCCTAGTAAGTATCTAGTCAAAATACTTAGGTAGTTAAATGTAAATGCGTCAAGGTAATCGGGACGGGGATTGTCAATCCCGATGGATCCATCCACAACATTCGCGCTTGCAAAATGTGAATTAACGGTTCATGATGTAGGGGCTTTTTGACTAAGGTACTAATTGTCGTTCCCATTCAATCCATAACACAAGATTTAGAAGAGATATTTAGAGAGAGAAAGAGAAGAAAGTAGAGAGAGAAACAAGAGAAAATTTGGAAGGTTAAACACTTTTAGAGAGAGAAACAAAATGGTAACCAACACCCTCTTCCACACATGGAAGAGGGTTTATATACCCTTGGCCTTTTGGGCCGTGGGCTTTGTTTCCTTGGGCCGGGCTTGGCTTTGCTTTGGGCTTACGCCCCTATCTTATACAATATTAGCTTAAAGTCCAAGCCCGGTTTTCCCGACTCACCTATTACAATACAAGACCATTTAACGACTGAGATGACCTATTACATTCTTGTTCGACTATATAAAATATAGGGCTAACAATCTCCCCCAATGTATCGGTCATCTTAAAATGCTTAAAAAGCATAAGATGGTTGAGTGAATACATTCTAGTAGAGGAGATCTTCCTGCTTTGGTCTTGTATCTTGGTCTTGATCTTGTTTGTAACAGCTTTGTTCCTTCATGCTTTCGTGATCTTTATCTTGAGCCTTTGTCATTTGACTTTGAGTGCTTAAGATCTTCATCTGTACTCCTTGTGACTAAGATGACCTATTACATTCTTACATTCTTAGGTATCTTGATTATCGCCATCTTGTGCTCTTGTGACTTCTGAATCGACATTGGTTACACAGCTACGCCACCTTCTTGATATGCAGCAACATATACAGACACGAATGAAATGGCTTTGAACATTTCACCCTAACTCGGTAGCGTTTTACCTCTGATCGGTGAAGACCGTTAAACGGTATTAAATACCGTACCTGTGATCAGATAGATTGCATTAAGAACCTCCTTGACAGGGTTTCCCGGTGGTAGTAGCCAGTTCTATTTACTCGACCATCTCAAAGCAGACTGCGAACGTAAAGAGTGAATCATAAGGATAAATTATCAGTCTGATTAGAGTCGTCAATTCAGATTCCTGGAACAAGTTTGATTCTAAAAGAATCGCACCATTGTTGCTTTCCAGTTTGTCACAAGCTTGATTCATAGAGAATCTTGCGAGTTACCTACCGCAGTGCTGTTTGATGTTGACACTGGAAGGATTTCCATTCGTCACTGTGAACACTAATGAGTGTCACTCTGAATGTTCTGGCAAGATCACATGGATTTTGCTAAGAAACCTGGAATCAAGTTTGAATCAATTAAGAATCCAAACTTAGTTGGTTTCCAGTTCTCACAAGTTTGATTCATGTAGAATCGCACAAGTTACCTACCATGAGCTTGTTTGATGCTGGCTCAAGCAGGATTTCCATCTTCATTGTGAATCGTATGTTGGGAATAAATCTATGCTTATTTGTTTCCCCTGCTAGTTGATTATTTGTACCCCTGCCAGAGTAAGTTCCCCCTGCTAAACAACAAAGGCAGGGGGATTGGTTCCCCTGCTGAAGTCAAAGGCCCTGCCGTCAAAGATAAACATGGAATAGATTTTTACGCGTTTCAGTTATTATTCCTTAATACTTTCCATAGTTTGTTAGTAGTGATCTTGTACGTGAGTTCTTGTGCCTATAAAAGGACTCACTAGGTTAGCATGCAAAGTGTGTCTTTCTCATTTTGTCTTTCATTATATTACTTTAAGGTTTTGTAAACCCTAATACCATTTTGGGTATTCGTATATCTTTGATATATTAAAGTTCAACGTTTGAATCATATTTGTTCTTGTGCTAAACATTATATTCCGCATCTTGTTTAGTTACTTTGCTTTGCAAAGTTTCTCTAGTGTTAGATTGAATCCTTTCTCTCTATCACAACCCTTAAACAAGCTATTAAGGTTTAAGATCTGACTTTGGGATCAACAAGTGGTATCAGATCTTGTTGAGAAACTTTGTCTAAATCAAGAACAAAATCCTCATAGCAAACATGTCTTCAGATTCATCCACAAACAGCAACAACCACAATAACCTCAAGTTACCTATGTTGGATCCTGAAAACTTTGAATTATGGGAATTCAGAATCCAACAATACCTCAAAATGGAACACTATGTTCTCTGGGAGATCATAGAGTTTGGTGATCAATTCAACAAAATGGTGAACGTTGAAGAGAGCAAGGATGAAGGTGAAAGTTCCAAAAGTAAGGAGAAGAAGAAATATGCTGCTCTGTGTGACAAGGAGATACTGGCTAGAAGGCATGATGTCAGGGCTCACAGCTCATTGCTGTTGGCCCTACCTGATAGACATCAACTCAGATTCAGGAAATACAAAACAGCTAAGGATCTATGGGAAGCCATAGGCAAAACCTTTGGAGGAAATGAAGCCACAAAGAAGAAGAAGAAAAATCAAATGCTGAATGATTTTGCTTCTTTCAAAGCAATTGGTGATGAATCAATTGGAGCTATTTACAATAGGCTTCAAGACATGGTGGCCCACTTGGAATTCTTTGATATTGAGGTATCAAAAGAGCAGGTGAACACCAGGTTTCTTAACAGCCTCCAGAAAGAATGGTTTGTCTATAAGGCAATTTGGCAGAATAAGGACGATTTGGATGAAAAAGACATTGATGACATATATAATAACTTAAAGGTTTTTGAACCTATTGTCAATGAAATGAAGTCAAAAGGAACAATCCCTACCAACTCAAGTGGAATCATTGATTCCCCTGCTAACATGGCATTCATATCACAAAGCAGTGGAATCTCCAAGAACAGTAGAATAGAAGTAGCCTCTGCTACTTATTCCCCTGCTACCAGGTCTGGACCTTCCTATGATGAAGAAAGACCAGCTACATTCAGCCTTGATACTACGTGTACTTTTATAGCATCTCAAGGGCCACAAGGATCTACAGTGTTACATGAAGATCTAAATCCAATCAGTAAGCAAGCGCTAGAAGAATTGGATATCAAGTGGAATATGGCTTTGCTCAGCATGAAAGCCAACAGGTTCCACAAGAAGTATGGGAAGAAGATCACAATCAATCCCTCTGATGTGGTTGGGTTTGATAAAACAAAAGTTGAATGCTACAATTGTGGCAAGAAGGGTCATTTTGCCAGGGAATGCAGAGGACCTAAGTCTGGAAATAGCTACAGAAAGGAAACAAGAGATGATGATTCTGGTGCTAAAGCCATGGTAGCCATGCAGGGGATAGATGGAGCAAATGGATGGGACTGGAGTGCTATGACAGAGAATGTGGAAAGAAATCAAGCCTTGATTGCTGAGGAAAAGGAAGAAGATTTTGCACTTATGGCTATGTCAAGTTCCAGTTCTGACTATGAGGTATATGATGACTCATACTGTACTAAAGCTTGTAGGAAAAATACTGAATCTTTGAATGATCAAATCAGAAAGGTAAAAACTGACTATATCAATTGTGATAATGATCTTGATAACTACAAACGTGCTTTAGAACAATTAGAGTCCACCATAAGAGAGTATAGGCAAAGAGAAAGTGATTATAGGGATCACATTGTGATTCTAGAAAGAGATGCTAAGGAGAATAACCAATCTATAAAAGTATTAACTGCTGAACTTGAAATTTTCAAAGCTAACCAAAAAATAGATGAGGAAACTGTTGAAAAATTTGGAAAAGCTTCAAAAGATTTAACCAAGGCAGTTGAAATTGGTCAATCTCCTAGGGACAAAACAGGGTTTGGAATTAAGAATATGAATGCTACCATACCACCACCCCCTGCTAACATCCATGCTCCCTCTCCTAGAAAAGACTTGTCCTGGACTGGTCTCCCTTGTTTTGAAAAACAGGATGACATTGAGTTTGACTTGAGTGCTTATATACCTAATAATCTTGATATAGAAGAGTCTCTAGTTAAAACTAGTATCATCAGGGATGTTAAAAAGGAACATGTTGGTTTAAAGCAAATTGACAACCCTGTTCGATTTTCAAAAGAAAGAATTTCTGGCAGCCATTCTAGTTCTAAGAGTATCTCTCCCAAATCTAAGACTAGGCCACAGTCCCCTAAGCCTACCATTAAATATGCTGGTATGTACAGGAATGTCAGAGGTAATCAAAGAAATTGGAATGACCAAAAGTCTCATCAATTAGGAGAAGACTTTGTGATTAATACCAAGCCCTGCTTCACATGTGGCAGCTTTGAACACACTTATCAAGAGTGTAAGGCACCAATGGAGATGGTGGCTGCAAATCCTTTAAAGGATATGCAACCTAAAACCATTCTTCTAAATGCAGGGGCAAAATCCTTTTCCCCTGCCAAGTATGTTGCCCCTGCCTTGAGAAATAGGGTGACTGACAAATATGTTGTTCCTGCCCTTAGGAAGGAGACTGATGTTCACCCAATGTCCAACACTTCTGTGACCACCCCAACACCTTATACTGCATATAGATCTGGCTCTAGACCTTACCAACACATGAATAGAAGCCAAAACAAAAGGTGGGTTCCCTCTGCTAAGCATAGGGATTCCCCTGCTAAAACTGGGGTATCCCCTGCTAGAAAAGTTGTACATTCTAGGAACATGGGAAGATGGGGAAAAGCTGTGAAAGCCTCAGCTCGTTGGGTTTGGGCACCCAAAAGGGGTACTCAATCTAATGGTGTATCACTAGTTTTTGATAAGCTATCCTACATTGATACACGAGGTAGATCCAAGTCTGTAATGGCTTGGGTCCCCAAGAAAAACTAATTTGTTTTTCCTTTTGCAGGTGACAAAGACGAAAAGGGATGATAGAGCATATTGGGATAGTGGATGCTCAAGAAGTATGACTGGACAAAAAGCTTACTTGTCTAACTTTGTGCCCCTGCATGACAATGACGGTGTTTCTTTTGGAGATGGGCATGGAACTATAACAGGAAAAGGAACTATTATCACAAATGGGATGACTTTTGACAATGTGTACTTGGTGAAAGAACTCAAGTATAATCTCTTCAGTGTGTCACAGATGACTGATAACAAGAATTTTGTCTTGTTTACTGACACTGAATGCTTGGTATTAGGAAAGGATTTTGTCTTGCCAAAAGACACTCCAATTGTTCTCAGAACACCAAGACAGAAGAACATGTACACAATTGATCTCAAGGACATATCTCTCCAAGACAATGAAACATGTTTCATTGCCAAAGCTTCAGCAGATGAATGTAAGAAATGGCATAGAAGACTTGGTCATCTTAATTTCAAGAACATGAACAAACTAGTAAAGCATAATCTGGTTCATGGTCTTCCTTCCAAGTCTTTTGCCAATGAACATACTTGTGCAGCATGTCTGAAAGGGAAGCAACACAGAGCATCTTGCAAGTCAAAAACAAGTATGTCCACCACCAAGCCATTGGAACTACTGCATATGGATCTTTTTGGTCCTACTTCTGTGGCAAGTATAATGAAGAAATGGTACTGCTTAGTGATTACTGATGATTTTTCAAGGTTTACATGGACATTCTTTCTATTTGAAAAGAGTGACACAGCTGATGTACTCATTGGGTTCATCAATCAAATTGAACTGTCAAAAAGCATGAAGGTAGCTACCATGAGATCAGACAATAGTGGTGAGTTCAGAAATCAGAAACTGGACTCTTTCTGCATAAACAAAGGCATCAAGAGGCAATTCAGCATTGCTAGAACACCTCAACAGAATGGAGTGGTAGAAAGAAGGAATAGGACACTCATTGAAGCTGCAAGAACTATGCTGTCTGATTCCAAACTTCCAGTTATTTTTTGGGCTGAAGCTGTATCCACTGCTTGTTATGTACAAAACAGGGCCTTGGTAATTAAGGCACACAACAAGACCCCTTATCAACTGTTCAATGGAAGACCACCCTTAATTGACTTTTTCAGACCATTTGGATGTCATGTGATCATCTTGAACACTATTGATAATCTAGGTAAATTCAGTGAAAAGGGGGATGATGGATACTTTGTGGGTTATTCATTAAACATCAAGGGATATAGGGTCTTCAACAAGAAGACAAGTAAAATCACAGAAAATCTTCATGTGAACTTTCTTGAAGACAAACCTAAAGATGTTCAAACAGGTCCTGACTGGTTCTTTGATATAGATGTACTTTCCAAGTCCATGAATTATGTACCTGTTGTCTTGCAGAACACTAACATTTCAGGTACTCAAGAAATAACTGGTGCAGAGAAGTCACCCCTGAGGTACATGAACGTACCCTCATTGTTTCCTATTGAAGCTGATGATCAAGAAGATAATTCTGCTCCAGGAAAAGAACAGCCAATCTCATCCCCTGCTATGGCTGAAGGCAGTGGAATGGCTGAAAGCAGTGGAATCCAGGATTCCCCTGCTAGAAAAATTGATTCCTCTTTCACAAAGGATCATGATGCTAATGAGACAACTGATGCAGAAAGAGAATCTCCACTCATCTCATCATTTACACCAATAAATGATGGTCCTATCATATCCAGCAGTGGAAGCAGAATCATCAGGAGTGGAGGTCCCAGTTATTCAGAGCTTCATTCTGCTCATCAGCACCCATCTCTAGGTCATGCTGTCTCATTTGGGAGTTCCTTTGAGGACTTCTTTCCTAATCAAAATAGCCCCATCAATTCTGATTTGGAAGAAGATGAAACAGAAGTCATCATGCAGCCTACCTATAGAATCAATAAGGATCATCCTATCTCTCAGATCATTGGCAATCCTGAAGCCCCCAGACATACAAGGTATACAGCAAAGGAGCACAGTTTCATTGCTAATATCACCATGAAGTTCAATCATGACAACATGCAATGTTGTCTGTTTACTGCATTTTTGTCACAAGAAGAGCCAAAGAAGATTTTTCAGGCTTTAAATGACCCAAGCTGGGTTGCAGCCATGCAAGAGGAGCTCTTACAATTTGACATACAAGAGGTTTGGATTCTGGTTGATTGTCCCAAATGGGCAAGGCCTATTGGGACCAAGTGGGTACTCAGGAACAAAAAGGATGAAAGGGGAATAGTTGTCAGGAACAAAGCAAGATTAGTGGCACAAGGGTATACTCAGGAAGAAGGGATCGATAATGAAGAGGTGTTTGCTCCAGTAGCCAGGATTGAAGCTATTAGATTATTTCTCGCCTATGCCTCATTCATGGACTTCACTGTTTTCCAGATGGATGTGAAAAGTGCCTTTCTATATGGAACCATTGATGAAGAAGTCTATGTCATGCAACCTCCAGGGTTTGAAGATCCAGAACATCCTAACAAAGTATACAAAGTGAAAAAGGCCATGTATGGCCTTCACCAAGCTCCCAGAGCCTGGTATGGTACTCTCTCTAAATATCTCTTAGACAATGGATTCAGCAGGGGGAAGATTGATCAGACCCTGTTTACCAAGAAACAAAAGGGTGACCTTCTGCTGGTACAAGTCTATGTGGATGACATCATTTTTGGATCAACTAACTCCATGCTTAGCAAAGAGTTTGCCAAATTGATGCAGGATAAATTCCAAATGAGTGCCATGGGAGAACTAAACTTCTTTTTGGGATTACAAGTTCAGCAGCGGAAAGATGGGATATTTATCTCACAAGACAAATATGTGGCTGAGATTGTAAAGAAGTTTGGCATGTCTGATGGGAAGAAGGTGTCCACTCCCATGGACAAAGATCATCCATGGGGCAAGGATGGTCCTGGAAAGCCTATAGATGTCAGGAATTACAGGTCTATGATTGGGTCTCTTATGTATCTCACTGCTTCAAGACCTGACATCATGTTTGCAGTCTGCTTATGTGCAAGATATCAGGTGTCACCAACAGAGTGTCACTTATTTGCAGTGAAAAGGATTTTTAGGTATCTAAAATGTCATCCTACCTTAGGACTCTGGTATCCAAAGGAGTCACCATTTGAGCTGATAGCCTATTCAGATAGTGATTATGCTGGTGACAACAATGATAGGAAGTCTACAACAGGGGGATGCCAATTTTTGGGGAGCAGGCTTATATCTTGGCAATGTAAGAAGCAGACTATCATGGCAACATCCACAACTGAAGCTGAGTATGTAGCAGCTGCTGCATGCTGTGGTCAAGTTCTTTGGGTGCAAAATCAATTGCTTGATTATGGGTATAACTTTCTTAAAACCAAGATATTCATTGACAACAACAGCACTATTTGTATTATAAAGAACCCTGTTTTTCATAGCAAGACCAAACACATTGAAATTAGACATCACTTTATCAGAGATTGTTTTGAAAAAGGACTGATTGTTCCTGAGAAAATTGATACAGAACTTAATGTTTCTGATCTTTTAACAAAAGCTTTTGATGTAGGGAGGTTTCAGTATCTGGTTGCAGGTATTGGAATGGTTACTCCTTAAAATCTGATGTCTATTTTGTCATGTATAATCAGGGTTACTTCACTGCTGTTGTTGTATATTTGTTAGTCCATTTTTCCATTTCTTTCATTCCACTGCTTTTTAACACTGATTCCCCTGCTTGGGGTTCATTCCTCTGCCAAGAGGATTTTTTTAAGCTGGGTGTGTTCTTTTTACAAAAGTGGTTCTATGTGGTTTTAGACTAACAATGCAGAGGTTCGTATGGTACACATTATTCTCATTGGTGGATCAGGTATATACTCTATGTTTCAGGGGAGGTTAGGTCACACCTTTAGGACTCATGGTATCCTTAGGATGCTCATATATGATCTTAGATCATATCCACTGGTGAGTGAGGGTTCAGGATGATGATGACTTGCTGCAAAGCTTGTCAGAACTCTGAAACCTTGAGGCACTGTAGTGTGTGCCTACATTTCTCTATTAAAACAGCTTGCTGTTCAAATACAGAATTGTGGCACATATTGCCAAGACTGACTGACCATAGGTAAGGGACAAGGTTGGGATGGTGACTGGGGTATGCATGTTTTCTTTGGATAACCTGGTGTAGGGGGACTTATGTATTAACTTTTTGTATTGGGACCATTGCTGAATAGAGGACTCTTGAGTTTCTATGTATCTATCTTGTGTATACAAGTGTATGCATTAGAGCAGAGCTAGTTAGCATTAGTCTCTCCATGACTAGTTCAATACCCCTAGGAAAGTTTCCCCTGCTTTTATCTTTTATTCCCCTGCTTTCACAACATTCCCCTGTTTGATCGTTGACCGACAATACCGTTACCCTGTTCATAGCCGTTGGGCCTGCTTGCTTAAATTTTGGTTAGGGAATATTTTATTATTTTTAAAAGATATTTAAGGCGCTTTCTTCGCTGATTGGTAATCTTTTCCTTCTATTTCAAATAAATTAATTTTTTATCAAGATTTATCCTTGATATTTTTGCAAATTGAAAATTTTGGTCCAATCACAGCTCTTCAATTCGCCTATATAAACTTAATTCCCTTTACCAGCAGGTCCATCTTTCTCTCTCGGCTTAATCCCACATAACTCTCATCTCTATAAACCTTTAAACTATTTTCAAAATTTATCATGACTCTTAAAATTGCTCCTAATCATAACCAAATTGCTTTGCTTCATGATGAACCAGCCGAGTTTGCTGATGCTGTGGCCTTTCTAAAGTCTTCGTACTTCAGAGTGGCTCTTCTCATCAATCCTCGCATATATACCTCACACATTCAACAGTTCTGGTCTAAAGCCATGACCAAAACAGTGAATGGAGAGGTCATAATTCAAAGCACAGTTGATGGTCATTCCAAGGTAATCACACTTGCCTCCATCAGGGAGAATCTTCTCCTTGATGATGAGGATGGAATAACCAACTTTTCTGAGGCTGAAATTTTTGAAGGTCTTGTTAAATTGGGGTACAAACTTTCTGAAAATCAAAAATGTAAGTTTGCTAAAGGCCAGTTTGCTCCTCATTGCAAATATTTGATTCATACTATTATGCAATGTTTGTCACCAAAAACCACTGCTTTTAATGAGGTTGGTAGTGAGATAGCTTCTGCTCTGATCTGCTTTGCAACAGGGAGGAAGTATTGTTTTTCTCAAATGATTTTTAAAGGCATGGTTAAAAATGTTTCAAGCACCTCAAAGTTTTGTATGTATCCAAGGTTTATAGAAATTCTGATAAATATGAGTGATCATGGTCCCATTACACACAGAAACTATTTTTCCGCAACCCAACACACCACCAAACTCTTCACCACACTACTTGCACCATCACCTTTGTTTTCTGGTAGAAACATTCCATTCACTTCAAGTATGATGGACCAAATTAAACGAGAAGAAGCCAAAAATCAAACAGCCATAAATCAACCTTCTGATTCCCCTGCCAAGAACCTACCACCTGCTGATCCACAACAAGAAAGGCGTTCAAAATCCAGGTTTGCCAGGTCTCCCTTGCCTGGTGAATCTTCACAAGCAGCAGAAAGGAGAGTCTCCAAGAGTTTGGAGCAACCTGGGGGTTTGGCTGCCACTACTGTCTCATCCTCAAGGGGTGAGCAGGATAGTGACACCATCAATAAGTCCTCTCCCCCACTCCATGATATCCAAAAAGGGGAGAAATTCCCTTCTAGGATTGAGAGCAGTATGAAACCTTTGACAAATTTGGAATTGACGAAAATGTGTATGAGTCTGAAAAGGCAGAATGCACAACTAGTACAAGATGTCAAAAAGCAAGGTCTGGTTATCTCTCACTTGGAAACCAGACTTGCTACTCTTGAGGGGAGGAGAAAGCCCAGACTGATTCTTTCCACAGATGAGGATGCTTCCAAAGGGGAGGAAATTCCACACACAGAAGGGTCTACTGAGTATTATTCATATCCTGGTGGGGAGCATGGAAAGATAACAAGTGCTCAGAAAGGGGTGGAGAGAGAAAGTGCTGATAAGGGAAGTGACAAGGGGAGTGCAACCAAAGATATTGCTCAAACATTGCTCACCATGGGCAATCCAGAAGAAGCCCCTGCTTCAAAAGTTTCCCCTGCCATTACTGATCCCACTGCTGTAAGTTTATCCCCTGCTAAGAACATTACTCAAACATTTGTTAGAAAGAACAGAAAGCAACCAGCTCAGAAGGGGATAACAATCAAAGAACCTGCATCTAAAGCAAAATCAGCACCAGCAGTGGATCCAAAGGACAAAGGAAAAGGAATCATGGTGGAACAGCCCAAGAGAAAATACAAGCATCTGACTCCTGAACAGCAAAGGGCTCAAGAAGCACATGATGCACAAGTAGCTCTCAGGCTACAACAAGAGGAGATGGATATGCGGGACCAAAGAATGGAGAAGATGAGGCCCAAAGATATGCTAAAGCAGGTTGAGATTATGCATAGAGAACTAGATGACAGGGTACCTCATGTTGGAGAGTTTCTTGATCAATGGGAGAAGGATTTGAAAAATGCTCCTTTGGAAGACAGGTATGAGTTGACTTGCCTTGTTTACAAATATCAAACTGAGTATCTGGAAAGAAGGGCAATTCAAATTCAGAGTGAGAAGTATCGAACTTCAGAGAAATGGCAACTTGATCACTACAAAGTTCTGGTTAAGAGACATAGAAAGTGGAAGGATGGTGACTTCAGTGATATGAGTTTTGAAGCCATAAAAAGAGCAGTCAGACCAGTTCTAAAGTTGTATGATGTGGAGGATTGGATGACTATCAACACTCCTGAGGAAGCTGAGTATCTTAGGAGACAAAGTGAAATGCTACAGAAAGCTAGAGAATCAAAGAAGAGAAAAGCTGGAGAGACTACACAAGCATGTGCATTATCCCAAGCAGGGGCATCGCATCAAGCAGGTGGAAGTTTTCCAGAAGCACTTGAGAAGTCTGTACTTAATGTACAAAGGGCAGCAAAGAGACTTAAGAGAATGGAGAAAGTAGGCATAGTTACTAAAGAGTCTCAAAGACCTTCAAATGATGAGATTGATAAACAGCTAATTCTGTAGGAAAATGATGATATCTCACCTAGTGAACTTGGAAAGAAGTTTGCTATTATAGAGTATGCTGTTTATGAACACAAAGGGAGGACTTGGTGGAAGCTTACAAGAGCTGACAATACAGCACAGACCTTTCTAAGTCTAGATGTCATGTTTCAAATTTTAGATAGTGAAGACTTAGAAGATCTGTGGAAAATATTGAAGAAAACGTTTGCTGCAAGACCTCCTACCATGGATGGTGTGGAGAAGGATTGGGTAATCTGGGAGTGCATGCATAGGATGTATGAGCATGAGTTATTTGATCCTATATTTGATGCAGTAAACAAAGGGGATTTGTTGTATTGGAAGCTATTCACTAATTCTGGGGTTTATGAGGTGGTGATGGAAGGTGTGAGTGTGTACTTGCTCAATCATAGGTATTATCCCTTCTCTCAGGACACCTTGAAGAAACTGGCACAGGCTAACCTAATTGTAGATGCTAAGAAGCCTGTTGCTTATGATTTGGTAAGAATGGTTCATAGTCAGATTTGGCCAGAGAGTTTGTAAGCATCCTCATCAACTAGCATTTATTCAGAAACTTGTCTTTAGGGGAAAGCACAAGTTTAGGGGAGGATTGTTGGGAATAAATCTATGCTTATTTGTTTCCCCTGCTAGTTGATTATTTGTACCCCTGCCAGAGTAAGTTCCCCCTGCTAAATAACAAAGGCAGGGGGATTGGTTCCCCTGCTGAAGTCAAAGGCCCTGCCGTCAAAGATAAACATGGAATAGACTTTTACGCGTTTTAGTTATTATTCCTTAATACTTTCCATAGTTTGTTAGTATTGATCTTGTACGTGAGTTCTTGTGCCTATAAAAGGACTCACTAGGTTAGCATGCAAAGTGTGTCTTTCTCATTTTGTCTTTCATTATATTACTTTAAGGTTTTGTAAACCTAATACCATTTTGGGTATTCGTATATCTTTGATATATTAAAGTTCAACGTTTGAATCATATTTGTTCTTGTGCTAAACATTATATTCCGCATCTTGTTTAGTTACTTTGCTTTGCAAAGTTTCTCTAGTGTTAGATTGAATCCTTTCTCTCTATCACAACCCTTAAACAAGCTATTAAGGTTTAAGATCTGACTTTGGGATCAACATCGTATCACTCAGATGTTCTGGCAATATCACAAGGATAATGCGTAGGACTCGATTGTGTCCTAATGAGATGATAGATAGATCTCGATTGGCTCTAGACTCAATAAGTGTATTTTGGTAATCGGAGGCTGGAGCAGACTGCTACCTTTTCAATATTAACTAACTCGGAGTGAGAAAGTCAATAGATACGTGTTGATCTCCGTGACAATGAGACAAGTTTCTTTTGAGAGAAACTCGAATGGCTGGGGAAGGGTTGTGCATCGCATCATTGGGTCCATGACACTTGTCTTCAAAAGATGTGTTAACCCGGTTTCTACCTAAGTTGCATAGAATATTCAACTCCTTCAATGCTTACCAATACGTCATCATTAGCACCTTGTTGTGATTGTTCTAGTGCTAACTTAAGTAATTGGTCCGCATTCAGCTTCATTCCACTCCATCTTTCCTAAGGACAACTATTTCTAGCTATGGAATGTCCTTGGGTAGATCCCTCCGGTTCTGGTTGGATCATAGGACTTAGTTTCCTATCCTAAACCACCTTTTGACTCCATCGTTCCGTCGTGGATAGTAGGCTGTTTTGGGTATAGATCGTAACCATAAACCATTGAAAACCATTCAAAGTGTTTGATAAAAATCAAAACTTTTAACACTTGAAAGTTTTACATTTCCGAAAAACTCCCCCTACACACATGCATCGATATACGAAATAGTTTGGCATGTGAAGGAAAGAGTTGCACTTGAGTCTTTAAGATCACTTGTTGCGATATATTACATTTTAGTCACATTTTCTCCCCCTATCTCTAATATAAAAATATAATATTAGAGATACCAATAGATTAAAATATGACAATTTCCAAAAAATCAACGGGAGAGAAACATGTGTGCACGCATGAATCATGGAACATTTTCAGTCGGGTCGCTCCCCCTCAACAATATATGTGTGTCTTGAGACAAAAATTGACAAAATTTTAGAAAAACGACACCACAAAATATGTTGAGGTACGGAGTTGAGATGCCTTTACCGATAATATATGACAGATTTAATATCATTTTCGGAATGTGTTGGATACATAAAATATGACAATTTTAGAGATGTACCCAACAACATTAAAAGGCTTGATTTTAAAACGCTCCCCCTCAAAAATTGATCAAAATAACATATGACAATTTTGAGATATAAAAACCACTTATGAGGAAGGGAGTGTTAAACACACAATTTTGAAAGATTTAGAAAAACCTTTTGAGAAATTCTTGAAAAATTGTGTTCAACGGTTTTAAAATAAATTCCGATTTACATGAGCTCAAAACTTTGAATGTTTTGTGACTAGCTCATGACCGAGAAAAATTAAATTCCCGTTGTGAAGGATAAGTTATCATCCGTGATAAACATTCCTTAAGTGGAAGTACGAGTTCTAAGCTGACATTTACTTAGAAGTCGTTATTCATGAACTTAAAAACTTTGAATGTTTGTATGAAAAGCTCATGACCGAGAAATGTGATTTTCTCGTTAAGAAGGATAAGTTATCGTCCGAGATAAACTTTCCTTAGTTGAGGTCCGAGTCCTAAGCTGTGATGCGCTTAGAAGTCATATACACGAGCTTAAAACTTTCGAATAGTTTTGAGAGAAGCTCGTGTCCGAGAAATATTAATTTCTCGTTTTGAGGGTAACTTATCGTTGAAGAGATAAAGTTCCCTTTCTTTGACGTTCGAGTTACAGTCTGATATGTGATTGTAAGTCATTTTCAATCTTACTTGTGAAACCCCTGAGACACGTATTTCTCTGATATCTGCTTCTTTAGCAACCAAACTCTGAGAGTGTCTTTTGTTGAGCGGTATGAATATGGAAAACCTTTATGTTCTTGTTGAACCTTTACTTTATTACCTGCACTGTCATCAGTAGTTTGTATGCTTGCATGTGGGTTAGCGATATCTTGATGAGAACCATGTGGGGGTTCACCTTGAACCTTTTTCGAGCTAGAGGGGAATATCTTTCCAGTAGGAACCCACCTAATACCTATTGTTTTGAAGGTTCTACCCGTTGGTATCCACCTAAGACAAGGTCGAGGAGACATAGTTTTTTCATGCACAGCAGAAGACTTAGTTGGAGAAAACCTATTTCCTTTAGGGTTCCGTCTCTGAGGTGCTCTAGCTTTTTGGTTCACCTTGTTCAGGACTTTAGTGATACAATCATTATGAATGGCATTAAACACGCATTTGTTACATTTCGTGCAAACAAAGTGCTTAGCATCTGAGAAGGCTCTAGAGTTCCTAGGGTTGGCAGAATTGTGCACATCATAGAAGGGTCTAGAATTCCTAGATGTGTGAACAACGCTCCTAGGTTGTGGTTTGGTCCTATCTCTTGCTTGTGTCTTGTTTTTAGCATCCTCTAGATAACTTTTGTGACCCGCGTCATTTGAACTACGCCTAGGCATGTTCTTGGATCTATTTCTAGAGTTGGTTGAAGCATTCATGTGATCGGGCTTTGCAGAAGCGGATTTTCTGAAGGAGGGTCTAGATTGTGGAGTGACTGGTTTAGGAAAATTTCTACGCACGTCAACTTGGGATGCAAACCTCAGATTCGACGTTTTTAGTCGTTCAGATTTAAACGCATTCGGTTGTCTAGCAACTGAGCGATTTCGGACTGGTTGAGAAGGAGGTTTCCCCAAGACTGACTGTTTTGCTAACTTAGTATCCACACTATTTCCTTTTAGTTTCCTTAATTCATTTTTCACCGCTGTCAATGCAAAAACCTTTTCCTGAATCTGAGCCTTTAATTGCTCATTTTGTAGAAGTAATTGAGCAACACGTTGTTCTAACTTAATGTTCATATTATCAAATATGGCATTATCAGTATTCGCATCATTACTATCTACAATGTCGATAGGTTGCACAGATAATTCAGTTAATGAAGCAGGCGGAGGACTTGGATTTTGAGAAGCCAACTTTGATTCTAACAGATTTATTTGTTTCACAAAATGTTCTTTTTCCATGTTAAAATCTTGAATCTTACGATCCAATTTTTGTTCAAGAACAACATTTGCTTTTTCAAGTTTTTCAAAGTAAGCCTCAAATTTGTTATTTTTCTTTGAAAAATCGAGTTTGGCATCCTCAAAATCTTTAGTCTTCTGAGCTAACAGAATTTCAAGCTCGTGAATCTTAGAATCAACATCCTGAGAAGTCTCTCCTCCATTAGTACTCGTATCTGATGAATCAGGTGTGGCATTGCTATCAACCTTTTCCACTAGATACGTGTCAAGAATGGGTTCAGATTGCTCAGTATGTTGAGAGACATCATATTCAGCATTTAAATGTACCATAGCCATTGGCTGATCATCATAAATGGGTCTGATATCCGCATCATTGGTTGTTTGATCATTCCCTGAGCTGGTACTGATATGATGCGTTTCTGATTCTGTCTCGCTGCTCTCTGTATCAACCGAAGAAGCATCCAATGCTTGATCTATATCGACAGTGCTCTCTTTCGTCTGCATCAGTATTTGATTCACCCTTCTTTGAAAGTGCCTTTGATGGCGTGTTCTTTCAGCAATTGACTTCTTTATGTTGCTCATATGTTGAAGAAGTGTCTCTTTGAACGCTTGAAGATCTACAAGAGTATATTTGGTAAAGTATGTGCTTGTGAACTCTCGATCGTTTTTGGATAAGCCACTTGAGTCAATGAATTGCTGGAACTGAGTGTTGAGAGCTAAAAGGACCTCCATGGATATATATTCGTGAAAATCGTCTCTGTCAAGTTCTTGTTGAAGATGGTCCACATTAAGTAGCATCGTTCTGATGAATGTCTCAACATCTTGACCAAATAGTAGAAAGAATACCCGTTTGAATCCAATTTCAAGACGAGTGCCTTTTAGGTCTTCTCTTGAAAGAACCTGAAGGTGTGACTGAAGCAACGTTATGTGTTCCATGCATCTTTCTTTTGCTTTCGACATCTTGTATTTGATTGCATGAACGGTTTTGGTGGTAGAATCCTTGTTAGAAGGTTTACTGATTGGAGTCTCAGTATTTGTCTGAACCTCTGGATTCTGCATCTTCTCTTTATTCATCTCAGTCATGGACGTTGTTGGTGTTGAATCCACGAAGATGTCCATTGAACGGATGTCTCGAAGAAGATATGATGTGTATGGATTACGGATCTTAGTGGATGTGTTGTGATTTGATTGTGGTTGAAATTCCGAAAATTCCAATTTTTTCTCAGTCCGACAATAAATTCCTCAGTCCGACAAAACGGTAAGCCGAAAAATTTTGAATCACCAAATTTTGAAATCGAGTTAGAAATAGCCAAAAACTAGTAGGGAAAAATTTGAAAAGTGAAAAATTTTGACAAAAATAAAACCTAAAATTGGCCTAAAAATTTGAATTTTGGTCCGAAAATTCGAATTTTTGGTCGAAAAATTTTTCGCTTCGTCAAAATTTGAAATTGAAGCTTAAATGGCCTAAAAATGGTCTAGGAAAAAATAAATTTTTCTATGGTTTTCCCGCCAAAAAACTCTTTTTTTTTTTTTGGAAACGATGTTCCGAAACTAGTCTAGATAGTGGCTAAGTCTAAAAATTACTCAAACAAAATATCCATCGGAATGTCCATCGGAATAACCTTGTCGGAATGTCCTTGATCGGAATACCCTTGTCGGAATAACCTTGTCGGAATAAACCCAATCGGAATGTCCAATCGGAATGACCAAATCGGAATGACCAAATCGGAATGTCCAATCGGAATGACCAAATCGGAATGTCCAATTGGAATGACCAAATCGGAATGTCCAATCAGAATGACCAAATCGGAATGTCCAATCGGAATGACCAAATCGGAATGACCAATCAGAATGTCCAATCGGAATGACCAAATCGGAATGTCTAAACCCTATTCCGATTACACTGATCGGAATAACTGTAAACCCCTTTCCGATGACCTGATCGGAATAAATCCCACTTTTCTCGGACAAAACTCAACCAATTCGTGATTTTAAGCCAAAAAATGATCAAAACACCCAAAAATTTTGTGTTTTTAGCCAAAGTAACTATACCAAATCTCTACCACAACTATGTAGAAGATTTGTATCAAGAAAGAGCCATAAAAAACACAAGAAAAATTTTGGGACGTGATATATAGATCAAAATGACCACGAAAAATCAAGAACACACCACACGAATCTTCAATCACCTATCCACTATAGGCTCTGATACCAAATGTCGTTCCCATTATCAATAAACATTAAGCTTTAGAAGAGATATTTAGAGAGAGAAAGAGAAGAAAGTAGAGAGAGAAACAAGAGAAAATTTGGAAGGTTAAACACTTTTAGAGAGAGAAACAAAATGGTAACCAACACCCTCTTCCACACATGGAAGAGGGTTTATATACCCTTGGCCTTTTGGGCCGTGGGCTTTGTTTCCTTGGGCCGGGCTTGGCTTTGCTTTGGGCTTACGCCCCTATCTTATACAATATTAGCTTAAAGTCCAAGCCCGGTTTTCCCGGCTCACCTATTACAATACAAGACCATTTAACGACTGAGATGACCTATTACATTCTTGTTCGACTATATAAAATATAGGGCTAACACTAATGCAATAAGTAAATGTGTAATCTGGGGAAGCATACAGTTCTCGGATAGCAAACAAATTTTTTTAAATGATTGTATTCCACGCATGTTATTCTTACCCCGCAATTTGTAACGAAGTATATAAGAAAAGGGGCTATGAACTCACCTTAAGCCGCAAGATCAAAAGATGCGATAGAAATCGACGAGAGAACCGCAAGTTTCTTAGGAACCACCTAGAAACGAATTATGCGTCTTAGGCATATGTGTAAAATGGAATGAATGCACATGATTATACTTGATTCATACAGATTAGGCATTGTACATAGGATTTTTATAAGTCAAAAAGTCAAACTTCCCAAAAATAGTAAGTTCCCGACACTTTTAAAGACTCCGCTTCAATAGTTTTACTAATTTGGCCGAAACTTTATTCGACTTGCAAAAATCATAATTCTCAAACCGTAAATCGTTTAGACTACTTCTTTACATCCCTAGAATCCTAAAAGAGTCTACTTTCCTGTAACAATTACCATGAAACCATAAATCTCAGTTAAATTGGATTTATAATTTTAATACTACAAGTCAATCCTAAAGAAAACATGTGACTGATTTTTAAGGCTTACGGAAACAGGCGTAATTAGAAATCTACAAGTGCTATCAAAGCAAACTCAGTGGGAGGTGATATCCCTCTGAGTTCTCTACATGGATCAAGAGCTCCTTTTAAAAGATTGTAGAAAAATCTGGAGTTATTACCCGTTTATCAGCAGTGTGCAAAATCAGACCCGTTTTACTACAAAAATCATAATTAAATAACTGTAACACATCTCACAATGAGATTTCTTGATACATCAAGCTAAGACCTGTATCTATGTCCATATATTTTTAACTAACTGTATAAACCTATTTAACATTTTCAAAATCAACCAAACATCACAGACCTTCAAAATTTATACCAAAATATAATCAGTCCACTAATGTTGATGTATCCTACAATCTATAGACCCAATTAAGATGAGACCAATTAGAAATGAAAGATATAAGGGTCCTCTAAAGGTCATAGTTTTACATATTTGGGTGTTTATGTACAAAATTTTTGAGTTATTGGCCATATACAGCAGGTGTGTAAAATCTGCGTACCTTCACCATTTAAATCATAACTAAATCATCGGACCTCGTCTTGGATTGAACGAGCCGGAATAACGAACCTAAGACCTGGAGCTATCTCATCCTATTTTTATATTAAATATGAATCTCACGAAACATTTTTAAAACAGCCAAACAATGCAGGCCTATCAAAAATCAGCAATCCAATTTATCCAAACACTAGTTTTAACCCATTTCAAATTCACCCAGTCTCATACAGTGCCATAATCAATGAGATCAAAGTATAATTACGTATATATGAATATTAATACTGAAAACTGATCAAAACCCATGAATGATTTTATAAAGAAAATGAATACAAATCAAGAAAATCAAGAATCCTTACAAAGAAAAAGGAAGATATCATCACAACAACAAGGCAATCTTAAAGCTCCTTAGCTCAAACCCATAATTTAACCAATCACATGATCTTTAATCAAACTTGAAAACTCATAGAAGAACTCCTTTATTCAGCCCCTAATGATCTTCTAAAATAGTGGTGTTGATGATGATTTATCATGATGATTTAAACCAAAGACTAGAACTAGCAATACAATCTTTCAACTTTTGATATTGATAATTAATCAAATGAATGGTAATATGTGGTGTGATTACTTGTTGCTCGTCCAAACCAACAGGGGGAAAGAAAGAGTATTTTTTTTCTAAAGATGTTGACAAATAAAATAGGAAGATAAGTATTATCTCTAAATATGACTTTGGAAAAAAAAAACAAGTATACACTTGTTGAAGTGGAAGACCTCACATGACACGTTTCTATACATATTATTTCTGCTGATGTAAAGATAGTGGGGTGAGTTTATTATATAAACTTTGCCCCACAATTTGCTATAGCGAGTATTATCGAGATCCGATATTTTAAAAGTTATGCGATTTGAAAGATACACGTAAAACACGAAAAATAAACTCTCAATATAAAATAAAAACATCGATAATCAGATCACGTTGATATATTTATAAATACATGGGATTTATAATATAATAAGGTTTAACGCATCGAATAAACGAATGACGCCTAAAAGTTTAACGTAAATTACAAAGAAATGCTCGTAAAATGCGAAACTAAAACGCCGACAATAGAAAAATATTTCTATGTCATAACGATGATATTTATGGAAACATAATTAATTTGACTTCTTAGAGTCGAAATAGCCATCGGTAATGGTTCCATCGAATCGGGTAAACTTTTTATAAAACACGTGCGAGTGCCTTTAAATCAAAACATTTGATTTAAATAAATATAGACAAATAAAATAAAATTTTAATAGTTACAAATAAATTATTTTGCATTGTTAATTAAAATATAATTTAATTAAAATTCTTAAATTCTCAAGATTTACGCATAAAAAGTAAAAGAAACAGGTTAAACATTATAAAATTGAAAGGTACGAATAAAGGATAATTTATTTACCGGAAAAAAATGCGAGTTCTCACACTAGAGAATATACTGAGTATTTCCACGCCTTTGAGAGACTCTGTACGCATAACCCATGTGTACAAGAGCCTTCCCCTAGAGTTTGACGACAAGGTTCGTCCTATTGATGCACTTCCGCTGGACATGAATGATTTTGAAATGATTTTGGGCATGGATTGGCTATCCAAGCATCATGCTACCATAGACTGCCATTCATATCGAGTCATCTTCGGTGAGGTTAATGCGCCAGAGTACATTCACAACGGGTTCGTACCCGGCAGGTCTGTACAAATCATATCAACCCTGCAAGCACGTGCACTACTTTCACATGGTTGGGAGGGTTATCTAGCTACTGTTCATGACATGGATATTAAATCCCCATCAATTCAGGATCAGCCGATAGTGTCAGAATTTCCAGATGTATTTCTAGAAGAACTTTCGGGCATACCACCTACACGTGAAGTAGAATTTAATATCGAGCTCATCCCAGGAGCTGAGCCGATTTCCAAGGCTCCTTATCGCATGGCTCCCATAGAGTTGAAGGAGTTGAAGGATCAATTGCAAGAACTTCTGGAACGAGGCTTTATTCGATCGAGCACATCTCCATGGGGCGCACCGGTCTTATTCGTTAAGAAGAAGGACGGCAGTATGCGTCTTTGCATAGACTATAGCTCAACAAGATTACCATCAGAAATAGGTATCCACTACCACATATAGATGATCTGTTTGACAAACTCCAAGGGGCCAAACATTTCTCCAAGATTGATTTAAGGTCAGGTTATCATCAGTTACGGGTTAAGGAGCAGGATATCGCCAAGACTGCTTTCGTACACGCTATGGCCACTACGAATTTGTAGTCATGTCATTTGGCCTTACCAATGCTCCAGCAGTGTTTATGGATTTGATGAACAGAATCTTCCATGAATTTCTGGACAAGTTCGTCATTGTCTTCATTGACGACATCCTGATTTTCTCTAAGTCCAAGGAGGAACACGAAGACCATCTCCGTACAGTACTACAAATTCTTCGCTAGAAGCAGCTGTATGCTAAATTCTCCAAGTGTGAGTTCTGGTTAGAAAAGGTGGCATTCTTAGGTCACATTGTATCAGCAGAAGGAATCACGATGGATCCAGCGAAGGTTGAGGCTATTACCAAATGGCCAAGGCTGACATCAGCGACTGAAGTCCGTAGTTTCCTAGGCTTAGCTGGTTATTACCGTAGGTTCGTGGAGAACTTTTCCCGCTTAGCACTACCATTGACCAAACTAATACGGAAAGGGGAGAAATTCGTCTGGACGGAAGAACGAGAGAAGAGCTTTGAAGACCTGAAGCACAAGTTAGTATCTGCACCAATTCTTACTCTCCCATCTGGTACAGGTGGATTTCAGATCTACAGTGATGCATCGGGGAAGGGACGTGGCTGTGTTCTCATGCAACATGGGAAAGTGATCGAGTACGCTTCACGGCAGCTTAAGCCTTATGAGGAAAATTACCCTACGCATGACTTGGAACTTGCAGCAGTCGTATTTGCATTGAAGATATGGAGGTACTACTTGTATGGAGCATCATGTGACATTTTCACGGACCACAAGAGCTTGAAGTATATCTTCACTCAGCGTGAATTGAACATGAGACAGAGGAGATGGTTAGAGCTGTTAAAGGATTATGACATTAATCTGTAGTATCATCCCAGCAAGGCGAATGTAGTGGCAGATGCACTTAGTAGATGGTCCGGAATGATAAACGGCATTAAAATTGAGGAGGAAATCATAAGAGACTTGGAGCGAGTAGACATAGAGATCATGGTACGTGGACAACACGGTTACTGGGCTAATCTTAGAGTGGAACCCGAGTTACTCTCTAAGATCAAGGAAGCTCAGAAAGATGATGGAGAAATCTGGGCGATAATTCAGAATTTCGAGAAGCAGAGAGAATTTCGAGTAGATGCAGATGGTATCTTATGGCAGGGCACGAGACTTTGTGTTCCTGATGACCAAGAACTCCGGGAAGCATTGCTAGTTGAGGCTCATAGCTCCCCATTCTCTATTCATCCTGGTTCGACCAGGATGTACCATGACATCAAGCAGTACTTTTGGTGGAGTGGTATGAAACAGGATGTTGTAACTTACGTCTCCAAATGTCTTACCTGCCAGCAGGTTAAGATCGAGCATCAGCGATCTGGCGGTCTTCTTCAACCGTTGGATATTCCAGAGTGGAAGTGGGACAAAATCACCATGGATTTTGTCACTGGTCTTCCGCCGACAAAGAAGAAGAACGATGCAATTTGGGTTATCGTAGATCTACTTACCAAATCAGCTCATTTCTTACCGATCCGCAAGGAAGATTCGGTCAGTAAACTCGCCGATACTTATAGAAGGGAGATCATGAGACTTCACGGTGCTCCATCCAGCATCGTCTCAGACAGAGATCCTCGTTTCACTTCGCGATTCTGGAGAAGTCTGCAGAAAGCTTGGGGTACACAACTTAAGCTTAGCACGGCTTTTCATCCTCAAACAGACGGGCAGTCAGAGCGAACGATTTAGACATTGGAAGACATGTTGAGGTCATGTGCATTGGAATGGACGGGTGATTGGGACGATTATATCTGTTTGGTGGAGTTTGCATACAACAACAGTTGGCACGGAAGTATCAAGTGTGCTCCTTTCGAGATGTTGTATGGCAGAAAGTGTCGCGCCCCAATCTGCTGGGATCAGGTTGGTGAGTGAACACTTGAAGGACCAGAAATAATTGAGCTGACTAATGAGAAGGTCGCAGTAGCTAAGTAGAAACTGCAAGAAGCAAGGTAACGTCAGAAGATTTATGCAGACAAGCATTGTAGAGACTTACATTTTAACGTAGGAGATCACGTTTTCCTTAAGGTTTCGCCGGCACGTGGTGTTAGACGTTTTGGAAAAAGGGAAGCTCTGTCCTCGATTTATCGGACCGTTTGATGTCATTGAACGATTCGGTGAAGTATCTTACCGTTTAGCGTTACCTCCGCAACTTTCTCATGTCCACAATGTGTTTCATGTGTCCTTACTCAGAGGGTACCAGTATCACCCCCTTCACATGGTTCAGTATCCACTGGAACATATTCGTGAAGATATCACTTTCATAGAAGAATCCGAACGAGTTCTTGACAGACAAGAACGAGTCATGAGAAGGAAGACGATTCCATTCCTCAAAATCCTTTGGAGGGATCATACCGAGCGGGAAGCCACTTGGGAAACAGAGGAGTCTATCTGGGCTTCTTACCCTCATTTCATATTTTGAATTCGGGTATGTTCTTATTTTCCAGTTTATTTTATCTATAATTCGGGGACGAATTATTCTTTTTAGCGGGAAAGAGTTGTAAAACCCGCATGCTTTTACCATGAATAGTACCCTTATGATCGTACGTACATGATTAGAACTTTCCTTTTATAGCATGTTTACGTTTCACGAACAAGAATAACAAGTATTACGTACGTGTTATAACACGATAAGAAGTTAATACGTATTAAGACACGATAATTATTTCAATAATAATTATAATCACGAGCATACGAACATGAAATCATGAACGTAAATTAATCACGAGCTTAGTATTATGTATGTATGTATATTTATTACGAACATGAATAAATATAATAAGACACGAACAATAACTATTTAATCACGTAAAACACGAACACGAGAACACATTAAATATTAGTCACGAGAAAAGTACGGGTTACCCCTTGTGGGCCCTCTTACCCGCGGATACAACAAGGAACAAGGGCCAAGCCCATGCAATTATACTAAACATGAAATTAAGGGAAAGATTATTTTTCATAATCACAAAAATAATTAAAACCACAAATCTTTTTCTCCTTTTTCCTTCCTCTCCTTGGCCGCCGGGTTTAGCACACACACAAGGTGTGTTTGGTTGATTTTGGTGTTGATTTATTGCAAGGATTGTTAGTGTGTTCATCCTCTTTGATTCGCGTGATCGGTATAACCCTAAACCTCTTTTATTTTTATGATCTTGATTTATTTAATCACATGAAATCATGAATGTTTTAATAACAAATTAAAAACAAGTTATAAATCATGTAATTAATCATGGGGGCAAATTAATTAATGGTTAAGGGGTGTTTGATTTGTGGTCGACGTATGAACCGAGCCCCAAGGGGTCTCGGTTTGTTTTTGATTCGCACCACCGAGACCTCAAGGTCTCGGTGTGGTGGTCTTGTGTCACGGCAGCAGAAACCAAGGGAAACCCCGACCTCGGTCGGGGTATGTTTTGCTTTGGTGGGTCTCGGCTAAAACATAAAACCACCACCGGCTTATTCTGGTGGCTAAATAAGGCAAGCAGGGGGAACCCTAGCCGCGGAAGCAAGGGTAACCACCGGCTAGCCGGTGGGAACTTTTGGCTAGCCGGCGGCTAGGTTTTGACCAAGGGTGTGCTTGGTTCCCGGTTCACGGGTTTAAACCGGTCCGGTTCACACATGTTTAGATAAAACACGGTTCGGTTCATGGGTTACTTTTTACAAGATTAATAATATGTACAAGTTTATTTTTACAAGACTTAAATTAAATTAATTAAAACATGCACATGATTAATTTAATTTATACATGACTTAGGTTATTAATATTATTATTAATATATGAAATTTTAACCTAAGTAATTTCCATTTAATTAGACTATATAATTAATTAATTATTAAAATCATGACTTATAATTAATTAATCTACATGACTTAGGTTATATTATTAATAGATAATAATACATGTTTTAACCTAAGTATTTTTACCTTTATTTAATTAAATCATGATATATTTAATTAAATACTTTAACCTATAGTTTATATAATTCACATGAAATAATTAATAAACTATAGTATTTAATTACAAGACTTAGTATATTAATCTGTAAACACTTAAGCTTATATAATTAGCTTAATAATCCAGCTTATATCTAATTATGGAAACTTTCTATTTTTAGAAACTTATTTAATTAAGGAAGCTAATCTATTTATGGAAACTTTCTATTTTTAGAAATTTATCTATTTTAAGCAGTAAATCTATTTTTGGAAACTTTCTATTTTAGGAAACCTGATAAACACAGTATAAAGCTGATATCAGTAAAACATGACATAAACATATAAAACAAGCTAAGACATGATATAAAACCAGTTACGTACTCAGTAATCAGATACTTATACACGTATGTATTTATGTAGCATTATTGATACCGAAGTAGGACTCTCTTCCGTTCGTCTTCTTCATTCACTGGACACAAGGTACGGATTCTCCGTCCTTTCAGTATGGACATTCTTCCTTATTAGGATTTTCCCATATGCATCAACTGTTTTCTCCAGTATATGTTTTATATGTATTTGAATTGCTTATGTTTAATTAGAAAACCTAAAGCCATACACATGCATGACCAGTTTCACCTAGTTATGGAGGTACCATAACCATAACACTGGAGGCACCAGTGTTATGACTTCACCACGACGGAGTGATAGCTCGTGGCGCCCTTCAGCTTTTGGCCATATTAGTATTATCAGGTGGGGCGTATGGGTGCATCCTAGTTTACATGTTTTCAGCATATTATTTAGTGTGAATGTGGTGTGTGCCTTGCATCCTTCACAAGGAGCTGATCCCTCCTACCTAAAACCAGTATATTAAATTAGAGGCAGCCCCTCTAATTTGCATGACGAGGTCACCCCTCCAAGTATTCATGCACGTTGATATTTCATGACCTATATTGGCTAATGGTAAACATGTTAAACAGTTTTTTACAAGATAAACATAAGGCTTTTCAACTATAAAACCAGTTTTAATAAGATATAACCAGGTTATCCAGGACTTAGTCTTTTCCGCTACTTCATGTTTATATGCTTATATTATTCATTCTATACTTCGTTATGCTCAGCCATTTTTCTTTTCATGTTCCCAAAACGGCAGGTACTCAGGGACGCTCGTAGACTGTAAGCGTACGTGCATATGGATTGGAAGCTTCCTAGCCTTCTTTACTTTATGCATTTCTTTATACTCTGATACTCATTTCCATGGACATTGTTTAGTCCTTTCATTTACAGTACTTATGTTTGTGTGTGATGAGTTCTAATTTTGGGGTACTGATGTTTAATTCCGGTATTTCATTTATGGTCATGTAATGTTTACACATTTATCCTTGTATGCTTTGATGACAAGCCATAATCACGCGTGACATTCTATTTATCAAAATGGGGTGTTACACACTAAGTACTCAAAGATGAGATGCCTCAAAATTTTATTCAAGAATGTGAGATCTTCGACGTGTGGGTGTTGATTTTATGGGACCATTTCCGTGATCTAAGGGCAATAAGTACATCCTTGTAGCCGTCGACTACGTTTCTAAATGAGTTGAAGCTAAGGCTTTGCCTACTAACGATGCTAGGGTTGTCGTTAATTTCTTGAAACAATTGTTTGCTCGATTCGGTGTGCCTCGTGCTACTATTAGTGATCGCGGGACTCATTTTTACAGATCAGTTTGCACGAGTCATGGCTAAGTATGGTGTTAATCACCGACTTTCCACCGCGTATCATCCACAAACTAATGGTCAAGCTGAGGTTTCCACTCGTGGTTTAAAACGTATCTTAGAGCAAACCGTGGGAGAGCAGAGTGCTTCTTGTTCTGATAAACTAGATGACGTTTTGTGGGCTTTTCGTACCGCTTATAAGACACCTATCGGTTGTACTCCTTATCGCCTCGTGTACGGGAAAGCGTGTGATATCTGGATTTTTACTCGTTTGAAAGTTCGATTCTCAGAATCTCCTCGAATTGATCGCAGTTAAAAGTGGAATGATTTGTTCTTGGTAACAAAAAGGGGTTATGGTTTTCTATTCTATTAAAAAGGTAAATAAATCAAGTAACTAAAAATTAAAGCCAAGTACAGTTAATGAATGGAAATAGAAAGTGATTAAAATTTAAAAGTCAAATGATTAAACAGAAAAGGACCCTTACTGACAAAATAGTGCTATCCGGAATGTTGATGATACGGAATATTGTCCTACTCGGAATAATAAGTCTATGCGGAACAATGATGCTATGCGGAATGTTTTGACTATGCAGAATAAAAGGGTTACGCGGAAAAAAAATGCCCTATGCGGAATAATAGAAAAGAAACACATATGCGGAATAATGGAAAGAAAACCTTACGCGGAATGTTTAAGCTACTCGGAATAATACACTATGCGGAATAAAATCCGAATAAAGAAAATGTAAGAATGCTATGCGGAATGTAAGGGCTACCCGGAATATCTGAAAAATTCCGAATAGTTAAAAAATAAAAAGGCTGTTCGGAATATCTTAAATATTCCGAATAGTGGAAAAGGAAAAGGACTATACGGAATGTTCTGGGAATCAAGAACATAAACAGGGACTTAAACAGTAGACACGAATTTAACCAAATCAAGCTAAATAATCGAAACGGTTTTACCAAATTAACCACAATTCATCTACTAACGACAAAGATCAAATCCCAATCATAAAAACACAAATTCAACAACTTTTTAAGATCAAACTTCAACTAAATAAAAACTTAAGAACTTTAAATAAAAAGATGATGAAGATCAAGACGAATGAAAAGATTAAATGAACACTTGTATTGATGATTTAGATTTAGTAACAAAAGGAAAGGATCAAGCTTACAAGATTAAAGAACAAATCAAAGAGGATGAAGAACCACTCCTTAAGGGAGATGGTTACAGAAAGGAAAAAAACTAGATTCCAAAATTTTGTGAGGGATTTCCTTTTATAGGCTGAGTGGTTGGTTGGTGAGTGGGCTTTCCCCCTTTCTTCTTGTCTTCTCGTCTTTTCAGAAAAGTTGACGTTTTCGATTCTGATTCGGGATTTGTCGTCGGTTAAATTCAACTCGTCTTTTAATTTCTTCGTTTAATAGACTTGAGTTTCTTCGACATATGCAAATCTTCCGTCTTTGGTCCTTTTCTTCGATAAATCTTCAAATAGGCCCATTGAATTCAAATCTTTTGCATCTCTTGGACAATAGACTTCGTCTTGAGTCTTTTTCTTCGATAAAACCCGTGCAATCCCATGTTTTCTTCAATAATCATCCGGTTGACTCTGAAAACACAATAAACACAAAAACCACGCATAATTCCAAACAAATGATATTAAACACGCTTTTTGGTCTTGTTTTAGTAAGAAATAAGTGGTAAAAGGATGGGTGTTTTCACACCTATCAAATCCCCTACACTTAACCATTGCCATGCCCTCATGCAATGCTTAGTGATAAAGCAAATTTACATTTTTCTCATAATCAATCAACCTTGGCCTTATTATACTACTAAACAAAAAATTAAATACTAAGAGAAATTAAAACTTTGAAGTAAATAAAAGGATAGAAATAACTTGCAAAGAGATCAAGGACTTACATTAGGGCTTTGGTGCTGCGAAGATTTATCATCCTCAAGTTTCACGTTCCCCAAACTAAGCTTAAAAACGAGATCATTGTTATTATAAGTTAGCAAATCAAACACTTACACACATGGCTTAATTATATGCTTAAACTCCCTTATTCCTAGGTGTATCTCTTATATTTTATTTTTGTCTTAGAATGATCATGAAGATGCATTTTTGGACTTATTTCGATAGTTTATTTAGGCTGAAAGCAAAGTAGGACGATTTGATCAATAGTTAGCTAAAGGACAAAATCTCTTAAAACTGCTTCTCGGGATATCAAAAAGTTCATATCTTGGCATAACTCGGTTCACGATTTGAGACCTTTCTCGGGCCGATATTTGGCATGTACTTCATACTTCATATCTTGAGAGACGTGCTTGAGATAATGGTCTTCTCATCGTTCATAGAGTTTCTTCACTCGGAGACTTTTGAGAGGTACTCCAACTTTGTTGACCACGACTTCATGATTATTTCTTCAATCTCTATTTGGGATTTTGAGATACAACGATCCGCCTCCTTTTCAGACTTGGATCTATTTATCCTCATACCTTGTTAGGGTCTTTTCGGATAGACTTCTCCATCATCTTTATGGGAGTTGGTTGCTTTTCGTCGTGAGTCTTGATCCTTCATATTGACTTTGGGAATAATTCTTTTCACATCACTTGGATCTTTAGCAATAAAATGGAATCATCATGCCTTGTTAGGGCCTTTTCGGACTCGCCAATCTTCGCGCCCCGCTTCATAAGTTATGCCTTGGCTATGAACTCTTATCATTACCGAGCAAATTTTAAACGATCTTGGGCTAGAAGCTAAGTAACCTTTCAAATCGTACGCCCTTACTTATTGCAGATAAATTATTAGCAAGTGATGGGAGAATAGGCAAATAATTACACCAAGTGAGCTTGTGCAAGAATACCGACTTATATTTGACTCTATCATTTCTCGTCCTCCACAATTTAAAATCTCAAGTAATGAGACTCGTGGATACTTAGCCTAATAAACCAATTAAGGTCTACATGGTTAAGGATACTAGCTAGAATAAACTTGGATAAGTCTATTCGGGTTGAGTCAAAATAAACGCAACGGGCCTAATATGTCAAAGACTTCTAAACTAGCCACACCACTTTATTAATATTTTTGACTTTATTGCGGAATATATACATATGAAAGCAACGATAAAAATTTAAAAATTACGACTAAATGGCCAAAGTTAATTAAAAATTTGAAAAATGTTGAAAAAGATGATTTTCTGGTTAAATGAAGGCATTTTCATGGAAAAGTCCACTTAAAACTTCGATAGAAGTCCCCCTACACTTAAGATAAACATTGTCCTCAATGTTTAAGCATGTGGGAAAAGTCTCCCCTACACTTATGACATTGTGCACGTTGGTTAACTCAAGTTAAGGAAGAGACGACTAACGTGATCAATTTCAAATGTGAATATGAAGAAAATTGAATCACGATAGTTGAGAGATAGAACCGGATTTCGGATAACACGGGAGCACGGTTCTTCAAAGGTTCCAAAAGTGCATTCATCCCTGTAATCACATCACCACACAAATACAAACACCTATGTAGGTCCCCCTACACTTGTTTTTGATAACCGAGTCACGAGCCTAACTCGACCCAAAATTAGTTCATGGGGAACGTGGTGAGGGATGGAATCATCTCCTGAGAGATGTCCTCACCAAAGTACAGCTTTAGACGCTGGCCATTCACTTTGAAATTGGGCCCATTTGGCTGAGAAAGCTCAATGGTCCCATATGGAAAGACTTTGGAGACGGTGAATGGACCAGACCAGTGGCTCTTCAACTTGCCAGAGAAGATCTTCAACCGAGAGTTAAAAAGTAAGACTTGATCACCAACGTGGAACTCTCGGTTCTTGATTTTTGTGTCATGAAGGATCTTCGTCTTCTCTTTGTAGATCAGCGAGTTCTCATAAGCTTCATTCCTTAGTTCGTTGAGCTTGTTGAGTTGAATCTTGCGATGATCACCGGCTTTGTTGATGTCGAAGTTAGCCCACTTCAAGGCCCAGTGCGCCTTATGCTCCAGCTCGATGGGAAGGTGGCATGCTTTCCCGTACACAAGACGATAAGGTGTACAACCGATCGGGGTCTTATAAGCAGTACGGAAAGCCCACAGAGCATCATCTAACTTATCGGCCCACACGGCACGATGCTCTCCCACAGTACGCTCCAAAATTTGCTTCAATCCACGGTTGGATATCTCGGCTTGCCCATTTGTTTGGGGATGATAGGCGGTGGAAAGACGGTGATTGACACCATACTTAGCCATGACTCTTGCAAATTGATAGTTGCAAAAATGAGTCCCGCGGTCACTGATAATAGCACGAGGAACACCGAATCGAGCGAACAGCGATTTCAAAAAGTTACAAACCACCCTTGCATCATTAGTAGGTAAAGCTTTGGCTTCAACCCACTTTGAAACGTAGTCAACGGCTACAAGGATGTATTTGTTTCCTTTAGATGAAGGGAATGGCCCCATAAAGTCGATACCCCAAACATCAAAGATTTCACATTCTTGTATGAAATTCTGAGGCATCTCGTCTTTATGTGTGATCGTGCCTTGTTTTTGGCAAGCATCACATCGTTTAACCATCTCGTGAGCATCACGGTAGATGGTGGGCCAATAAAATCCCGAGTCAAACACTTTTTTGGCGGTGTAGTTGGGACCAAAGTGACTACCAGTGGGTCCTTTGTGGCAAGCATCAAGGATTTCCGAAGCTGCCGGTCCATCAACACATCGGCGGATAATCAGGTCGGCACATTGTTTGAATAGGTACGGGTCATCCCAAAAGTAAGTCTTAATGTCTTTGAAAAACTTTTTCTTTTCCTAGGATGTTAACCCGTCAACGAGAATTCCACCCGCCAAATAGTTTGCAAAGTCCGCAAACCACGGGGTTTTATCAGAATTCGAATTTATAGACATTAAGGTCTCCAAAGGGAAAAGAATCATTGATTTCTTTGTTCGGATGATCCCCTTGGTAAGGATCCTCAAGTCTGCTGAGATGATCCGCGGCTAGGTTTTCAGCTCCTTTTTTATCGCGAATTTCGATTTTAAATTCTTGGAGTAGCAAAACCCAGCGAAGAAGTCTTGGTTTGGAATCTTGCTTTGTCAACAAGTACTTCAACGCGGAATGATCGGTATACACGATTGTGGTGGAAAGGACAAGATAGGGGCGGAACTTTTCAAAGGCATAGACAACAGCTAAAAGCTCTTTTTCGGTTGTCGTGTAATGCAATTGAGCCCCAGTCATTGTCTTGTTAGCGTAATGGATCGGTTGGAAGTGTTTGTTCACTCTTTGTCCCAGAACCGCTCCAATAGCAAAGTCACTAGCATCGCACATCAACTCAAAGGGAAACTCCCAATTAGGGGTAACCAAGACGGGTGCCTTAGTTAGCTTATCCTTAAGCGAGTTGAAGGCTTCAAGACACTCTTTAGAAAAGATAAAAGGAGTATCTTTTTCCAAGAGGTGGGTCATCGGGCGAGCGATTTGAGAAAAATCTTTGATGAATCGACGGTAGAAGCCCGCATGACCCAGAAAACTTCTCACACCCTTCACGGTTGAAGGTGGAGGCAACTTAGCAATAACATCGACTTTAGCACGGTCTACTTCTAGACCGGCTTTGGAAATTTTGTGTCCCAGCACGATGCCTTCTTTTACCATAAAATGGCATTTTTCCCAATTCAGAACAAGGCGAGTGTCTTCGCACCGCTTAAGCATACGTTCCAAATTGGCAAGGCAAGAAGAGAAAGAATCCCCGAAGACCGAGAAATCATCCATGAAGACTTCCATGGTTTGTTCAACCATGTCATGGAAGATAGCTAACATGCACCTTTGGAAAGTCCCGGGGGCATTACATAAGCCAAAAGGCATCCTTTTGTAAGCAAAAGTGCCATAGGGACAAGTGAATGTTATCTTCTCTTGATCTTGGGGATCGATGGGTATTTTGAAATAACCCGAGAAACCATCAAGAAAGCAGTAATATTCATTACCCGCTAAACGTTCAAGCATTTGGTCCATAAAAGGTAGAGGGAAATGATCCTTTCTCGTGGCGTCATTGAGTTTGCGGTAGTCTATACAAACTCTCCACCCAGTAACGAGACGAGTGGAAATCAACTCGTTGTGTTCATTGGGAACAACGGTTATTCCGCCCTTCTTGGGCACACAATGGATTGGACTAACCCATGGGGAATCCGAAATAGGGTAAATCATACCCGCATCAAGAAGTTTGATAACCTCTGTTTTGATGACTTCATGGATTTTTGGATTCACCCTTCGTTGGCTTTGAATTGTGGGCTTAAAGTCGTCCTCCATGAGAATTTTGTGTGTGCAGAAGTGAGGATCAATTCCACGAATATCAGAAATCTTCCAAGCAATAGCCTTCTTATGATCTTTCAACACGGTGATAAGTCGGGCTTTTTCTTCTTCCTTTAGGTCCTTAGCAATGATGACTGGCGACTTCTTCTCTTCTTCAAGGAATACATACTCGAGATGGGGCGGCAACTCCTTAAGTTCTAAATCCGGAGGATTTTCGACGGGAGGCATATTCGAAGTCGGAGTATCGATAGCAATGACCGTAAGAGATGGAGGAGAAGGATTGTCTTCGTTGAGAAGGTTGTCAAAGAAATGCATGTCTTCATCCCCATCGGTGGGAGAATCATCAGTAGCTAAATTCACATCTCCCATGATGTCTTCAAGATTGTTCCAAAACAAATCACTATCTCCAAATAGAGACAATGATGAATCGATAGAGGCAACGGTTTCAACATTGGGAAGAGAGGTAGGAATACTTTTGCAAGCATGTTGGAAGTGTTCTTCACAAGCCTCATCAAGAACGTCAATACAATTAACACTCTCGTATGTATAAGGTTGTTTAGACAACTTTCCCATGTTGAAGACGATTTTATCGTCACCCACTCTCATGATAAGCTCACCGGCTTCAACATCGATAAGAGTGCGACCGGTCCTCAGGAATGGACGACCCACGATCAAGGGAACACGAGGGTCCATCTCGTAGTCGACGACGACGAAATCAGCAGGAAAAGTGAATTTGTCGACTCCTACAAAGACGTCTTCGGCTATCCCCACTGGATAAGCAACCGTACGGTTAGCTAATTCCAAAGTCATTTTGGTGGGGACTAGCTTTGGAGAGATAATTGCTTCCAAACGCTTAGAGGCATAAGATTAATACTGGCACCTAGATCGGCGAGGGCCATGCAATTCTCTACTCCAGGGAAATTGCAAGGGATTAAGAAACGACCCGGATCACCAAGCTTGGTTGGCAATTTCCTTAAGAGCACTGCAGAGCAATTCTCATTAAGTTGGGTGTTGGCAATATCGAGAAGCTTTTCCTTGTCGCTCAGAAGATCTTTAAACATTTTCGCATATTTAGGCATGTGAGCGAGAGCCTCAGCGAAGGAGATATTGAAATTCAATTGTTTGAACATTTTAAGAAAGTTCGAAACCTGAATATCATCCTTGTTTTTGAGCTTCTCTTTCCTCAACCTAGATGGATAAGGTATATTGGAAGAAGAGGAAGGCTTTGGAAGAATAGGATCACTCACATCCTTGGGTGGAGGAGGGGTAGAAGGAAGAGGTGGAGAAATTGGGGAAGGAGAAGGATGAGGAATAGGAGCAGGTGACTCGTTCTCCTTAGTCACAACCACCGGTGGAGGTATAGGAAGCTCGGGTTCCTTGGTACCTTTGCCATTGCGAGTGGTGATTGCTTTCATCTCCCCTCTTGGATTCGCAACGGTGTTACTCGGAAGAGTACCCGAAGAAGAGGGTTGATTACCTTGGAAGAAACTAGCCATCATGTTCTTCAAGTCATTCGTTTGACTATCCAACGTGTTTCTCATGTCAGCTCTCAAATCGTTCCCTTGCTTGACCAAGTCCGCTTTCAGGTTGAGCACTTCTCTCTGAAGATTTCCCACTATCACATCGTTAGTCCTCATATAAGTTTCCACTTCTTGGTGAAGAGCGGTGGGTTGGTTGGGAGGAGCATTGTATGCGGGTGGTTGGTAAGCAGGTTGTTGGTAGACTTGGTTGTTTCGTTGAGGTGGTTGTTGCTGCTTGTGAGGTGGAATGTATGGTGTACGAGGTTGTTGTTGTTGTTGAGGAGGGCGGTTGAGGTTTTGTTGTTGGTTTGGGTTGGTATGAGGAAAACCGGGTGGTGAAAGATAATTGTTGGAGCGGTAGCTAAGCAAATTACGGTCACCTTGAGGTCTAGCTTGATAAGCAGGTTGAGGATAGGTGCCATATGCCGCATTCACATTCTCAGCAGGGTAGTCTTGGGTGGTGGTACAAGTGGTGTAAGAATGAGGACCACCGCATATCTCACAAGGTTGGCTGACAGCATTAACTTGAGCGTTTTTAGTGTTGCTGCTGTTGTTGTTGGTGACGGTGTGGGTAACAAGCGATTCAAGAAGCGTAGTGATTTTGTCCAGTCGCTTGTCGCTGTCACTAGTGCTAGCACTAGCGACATTGGTCCGAACACTCTTGGTTTGCACACGAGATTTATTCTCAATGATGTCCCAAGCAGCATTGGAAGTCTTAGCCAAAAGATTACCCCCCGAGGCACTGTTTAGTGAATCTTGGTCACTCATGCTTAAACCATTGTAAAAAGTATTAATTTGATGTACTTTGGTAAAACCATGTTGTGGGCATTTTCTTAAAAGATCTTTGAAACGATCCCAAGATTCACTGAACGACTCATCGTACTTTTGTTCAAAATTTATGATTTCATTCCGCAAAGCGGTAGTACGAGAAGGTGGGAAAAAGTAATTGATAAACTTGGTTTCCAAATCCATCCACGAGAGAATACTCTGTGGCGGTTCCTTAGCAAGCCAATGTCGGGCTTGTCCCTCTAAAGAAAAGGGAAAAAGTTGTAACCTGATAACCTCTTGTGGAACACCATTGAATTTGACCGTGTTGGTGAGTTGCAAGAATCTCTTGATATGGTCATGTGGGTCATCAATGGTACGCCCCAAGAATGGTTGAGCAGAGACCATCTGGATAAAGCCTGATTTTAGCTCAAAGTTGTTGGCGGTAATTGGAGGTATGACAATTGGATCAGTGTTGCCATCTACATGAGCTTGCAGCAGTTTAATCATTGGGCGATTATCCGGAAGGGGCTCATTGTTGTTGTTATTATTCATGTTGTTGAAAGGCGGGTTGTTGTTGTTATTATTATTGTTTGGAGGTGGTATGTTGTTGTTGTTTTGTACACCGGCCATGTCTAAGTGATCGAGAGGCTCGGGCTCTTGATAAGACGTGGATCGAGTGCGCATACACCTGCAAAAGAACTAACAAGAGAAAAACAAAGCAAAAATATTTTTGGTTTTTATGTTTTTTTTTTAATTTTTTTTTTTTGGGGATTTTTTTGAAATTTTTTATGAAAAAGTAACGTTCACGGGGAATGGATCCCAAAATCCAAGTTCTCACAAAAAACTTTTGATCTTAACGAGAAGAGCCGGCAGCGGCGCCATTTGATATCTGGATTTTTACTCGTTTGAAAGTTCGATTCTCGGAATCTCCTCGAATTGATCGCAGTTAAAAGTGGAATGATTTGTTCTTGGTAACAAAAAGGGGTTATGGTTTTCTATTCTATTAAAAAGGTAAATAAATCAAGTAACTAAAAATTAAAGCCAAGTACAGTTAATGAATGGAAATAGAAAGTGATTAAAATTTAAAAGTCAAATGATTAAACAGAAAAGGACCCTTACTGACAAAATAGTGCTATCCAGAATGTTGATGATACGGAATATTGTCCTACTCGAAATAATAAGTCTATGCGGAACAATGATGCTATGCGGAATGTTTTGACTATGCAGAATAAAAGGGTTATGCGGAAAAAATGCCCTATGCGGAATAATAGAAAAGAAACACTTATGCGGAATAAAGGAAAGAAAACCCTATGCGGAATGTTTAAGCTACTCGGAATAATACACTATGCGGAATAAATTCCGAATAAAGAAAATGTAAGAATGCTATGTGGAATGTAAGGGCTACCCGGAATATCTGAAAAATTCCGAATAGTTAAAAAATAAAAAGGCTGTTCGGAATATCTTAAATATTCCGAATAGTGGAAAAGGAAAAGGACTATACGGAATGTTCTGGGAATCAAGAACAGAAACAGGGACTTAAACAGTAGACACGAATTTAACCAAATCAAGCTAAATAATCGAAACGGTTTTACCAAATTAACCACAATTCATCTACTAACTACAAAGATCAAATCCCAATCATAAAAACACAAATTCAACAACTTTTTAAGATCAAACTTCAACTAAATAAAAACTTAAGAACTTTAAATAAAAAGATGATGAAGATCAAGATGAATGAAAAGATTAAATGAACACTTGTATTGATGATTTAGATTCAGTAACAAAAGGAAAGGATCAAGCTTACAAGATTAAAGAACAAATCAAAGAGGATGAAGAACCACTCCTTAAGGGAGATGGTTTTCCTACGAAAAAATAGGAAGAGTAACAGAAAGGAAAAAAAACTAGATTCCAAAATTTTGTGAGGGATTTCCTTTTATAGGCTGAGTGGTTGGTTGGTTGGTGAGTGGGCTTTCCCCCTTTCTTCTTGTCTTCTCGTCTTTTCAGAAAAGTTGACGTTTTCAATTCTGATTCGGGATTTGTCGTCGGTTAAATTCAACTCGTCTTTTAATTTCTTCGTTTAATAGACTTGAGTTTCTTCGACATATGCAAATCTTCCGTCTTTGGTCCTTTTCTTCGATAAATCTTCAAATAGGCCCATTGAATTCAAATCTTTTGCATCTCTTGGAAAATAGACTTCGTCTTGAGTCTTTTTCTTCGATAAAACCCGTGCAATCCCATGTTTTCTTCAATAATCATCCGGTTGACTCTGAAAACACAATAAACACAAAAACCACGCATAATTCCAAACAAATGTATTAAACACGCTTTTTGGTCTTGTTTTAGTAAGAAATAAGTGGTAAAAGGATGGGTGTTTTCACACCTTTCAGCGTGCCACCTCCCCATTGACTTGGAGCATAAGGCTTATTGGGCTCTCAAATGGGCTAATTTTGACTTGAACAAAGCCGGCGACCATAGAAAAATCCAACTTAATGAATTGAATGAGCTTAGAAACAATGCCTATGAGAATTCATTGATCTATAAGGAGAAAACTAAGCAAATTCATGATTCTGAGATTAAGAACCGAGAGTTCAACGTCAGAAATCAAGTTTTACTTTTTAACTCTCAGTTGAAAATCTTTTCGGGCAAACTTAAGAGCTGTTGGTCCGGTCCATTAACCGTGGCCCAAATTTTTCCATATGGCACCATTGAGCTAGCTCAACCAAATGGGCCAAATTTTAAGGTGAATGGTCAACGCGTTAAGTTGTACTTTGGAGAGGACATCTCTCGTGAGATGATTCCATCCCTCTCCACATGTCCCTTGAATTAATTCGGGAAATCGAGTGGAGCTAGAGACTCTGGGCATAAAATCAAGCATCGTATAACTAGGTTAGATTTTCCTTAGTTTTTCTGCTAATAAGTGTAGTTAAGGAGTATTGTAAGGGGAGCCAAATAGCGTGTTGTTTTGTGGTGATTATGCCGGGATTTCATCGATATATCATTCCACTTTTGGTGCTTTTTGAGGCGACCCGTGTACCCGTGATACCGGTTCTATCAAAACTATTGTGATTCAATATTGTATATAAATAAATGATTCAATTGAATTCACTTTAGTTATCTCTTCCTTAGCTCGATTTAAACAACGTACTCAATGTATTAGGTGTAGGGGATTTTATTCTTCCACATGTTTAAACATTGAGGGCAATGTTTATCTTAAGTGTAGGGGAGACTTCTATCGAAGTAAAGTGGGCTTTTCCATGAATATGTCCTCATTAAAATTGGCAAATTATATTTTTCGACATTTTTCAAATTTTTGATCTATTTTGGCCTAATAGTATTTTCCTTTGTTTCTGTTATTTTGTTTATCGTAACGTATGTATATATATTGCTATTATAGTCCTTTTAAAAAATAAAGTCAAAAGGAAAAAAATGAATAAAGGATATGGTTTTAACGAGTTTAGACGTCTTTGACATATTAGGCCCGTCGTGAATATTTTGACTCAATCCGAGTTTACTTAGTCAGGTTTACTCTAGCTAGTATCCTTAACCATGTAAATCGTTTATTCGGTTTATTAGGCTAAGCATCCACGAGTCTCATTATTTGAGATTTTAATTGTGGAGAATGAGAGATGATAGAGTATGAAGCAAGTGTAAAGGGCTTGATAAACCTCATAAATGTTATTTGTGGCTATTATACTCCCGTCGGTAACATTTACTTTATTGCCAACACATGTATATATGTTAATAAATAATCAAGAACGGTTTTTTCGGTTTTTAGTTTCTTATGCATTTTTGGTTAATCATTCGTGGTTGCTGTAAGTACGTCTTGAGGTTCTAAGTTAGACCGTTTTATGTGTATTAGACTTTTGTAATGCTTACTATTTAGCGGGTGTTAATTTACTGTGAGGAATAAAGAAAAATAAGAGCGGCTTGAAAAAAAATAAGTGGCTAGAAAAAAAAGCAAAAGAAAAAAAATATATTAAAAGACTCCCAAAAAGGGGGCAGTGAAGTGTAAGGTGGCTATCGGGTCCCAATATTACTCTCATAAGGATTGCGGGGATCGGGTAGTTACTTTTCCGGTCCAATATTACTCTCACAAGGGTTGCGGGGTCGAGAATCCAAGGTCTTAAAAAGGCGGCGGATATAATTTATTGCGTGAGTTTTATTTTTCTTTTTAGGGAGTGAGTTGCTACTTATCTAATCATAACATAAGTTTATTACCCATAAGGCGATCAATTTATTATTTTGAGACGGACTTATATCGATTGTGGGTGGTTCTTCAAGTAATGGATGAGATGGTTAGTTATCGATTAAAATCGTGCTTCCTTATTTTAAGATTTTACATTCTTAATATTTCACGCCAAATAAAGACAAATTTGCTCTCAAGCAATTTGATCAAATAATAACCGGTTTAGAGGAATAATAAGTGGGAGTATATAGTTAACACAATTAATTTTTATGAATAAGTCGATGCACTTTTACTTATGAATAACAATGATCTCATTTTTATGCTTGGTATGGGAAACATGAAACTTAAGGATGATAAATATTCATGATACCAAACGCCGTAATCAAGGTCATTGATTTCTTTACGAGTTTCTTCCATCGAACAATTTCAAAGTAAATAAATAAAGTGAAATTGTATATCTTTTGATTCCTTTGGTAATCCTTTATCTTTTTGGTTTTATAAGTGTAGTATCGTGTCGTAGTATGTATATATTATAATAAAGGCAAAAATAGGTTAATAATGACAAAAGTGTAAATCCGTGCTTTAAAATAGTGCATTGCATGAGGGAATTGCAATGGTCAAGTTTAGGGGCATTTGATAACTGTGTAAACACTTACCCTTTTACCACTTAAAACAAGCAAATATAAACCAAAACGTGAATTAAATATCGTAAAAGTCATAATTACGTGTGGTTTTGTTTGTTTGTGAAATATAGGTACAAAAGGACAAAAACGAAGAAAACACAGGATTTCACAGTCAATTTATGAATAACAATTCAAAGCAAAGTCAAAAGGGCCAAAAGAATTAAATTCAAAGGGCTTGGAATGAAGGTTTTATGAAGAAAAAGGATAAAAGACAAAGTTTGCAAAAAAGAGGGACTAATTCTGCCAAAGGAATAAAGATTTTATTAGCCAAGACATTTGGACCAATAAGAATTGAGGAAAAGGGTGCACACGGATCACCAGCTTATCCATTCAGTTTTACACTTTAACAGAGGCTACCTCAGCAATCTGTGTGACTAAAATTGAGCCAATCACAAGCCAACACGTCAGCATCTTCTTCATACTATCATTGAGATCAAATCAGGCATTTTCATGGCACGACTTCAACAGAAAAAATGATCAAGAGGATGAGACGAATACATTGGTATCAACCAATTAACCTGTCGTTCACTCTATCAAAAATACCCAATTCACATTCTTTATGAACAAACCCTAATCCACTTGGCAGTTTCTAATTGGCTAATTAGACTGTCACAAACTGACACCTTGTCAGTCTAGACTACCCCTGTTACCCATACGTTTTTCCAGAAACCTCCCAACGGCCTTTATATACCAAGACGCTCCTCTCATTTCACACACTTCTATTTTCTAGCTTAATTTTCATGCAGAATTCTCTCATTAGCTTAAGTTTGTATCTAGTTTAGTTTCTATAATCACCTATATCATTTGTACTTCAATTCACCTTCATAATCAATAAAATACCATTAATTCACTGTTAATCATCATCTTCATCTATCTCCACTATTACTATTGCTATTATTGTTGCTATTTTGTGATCCTGAGCTTGAGTACAAGCTATTGGAGCTTTTGATTCATCGTTTGATCATGTTTTGAAGCAAATCAAGTTTTTGGAGGGAAATAGGATAATTTGAAATACAGAGTTCATCACTGCGTTTTCTGGTGTTTTTGTGATTGATAGAGGTTGATTAGCTGTTGTGGATTATGTTTAAGCTTGCTATGTCATCAATGGATGCCTGGATGACAGGTTTGCCCTTGATTTACAATTTTGAGGCACAAAATAGGATTCTAAGTGAACTGCATGATAAATTGTGTTTTGGCCTGAATTCTTTGCTTATTCTACTCGAATTTAATCTATCTTAGCTCTGTGATAGTCTGTTTTAGCTTATAGTATTTAGATCATCATTTCTCTTTGTTATATTTGCTTATTATCATTATAAGGTGTGTTTGGATTAGTGATTTGAGACTTTGTGTTTGAGGCATTGTTTAGAAGTTTATTTGCATCACTTTAGACTAATAAACATAGCCTTAGATAAGCCATAAGATTAGTCAAAACAATAGTCAAACAAGTTAAAAGTATACAAGTGGTTCAAGTTCAACTGTCATCAAATCAGCTTAACTAGCTTACTTTAGAACATCATAAATTCTTCATTACTGTGAACTAGACCTAGTTGTTTGGTGTTTTGGATAGCTTATATGATAAGCTAGTCAGGTTTAAGTGTAAGTTTCTTCTATAGCTCACTACATAAGCCACAGTTAAGCCTTGAAGATAGTTGATTAGGTCTTTATTCCACTGTTTGCTTATTCAATAATCATAGTAGCTTATCCAGTGATATTCCAGCTTAATTCTTTTTCAAAAGTTGCTTAAAATCATCCTTAGATCATTACCTGTGTGTTTGAAGCTTATTGCTTAAGGTCAAAAAGTCAACGAGCTTATTGATAAGCTGTTTTTAGAATTTGAGATCAAATAGCTTATTCAGTGCCTTATTTCCAAATCTAAGCAACATTTCATAAGTTTTACTAGCTTATTAGTAGATCTGGGAGTTTACATCTTAATTGCTCAAGTAGATAAGCTGTTTGGTACTTATTGGCTTATTGAAAAATCCTTTAGAGAGTTCTGGCTTATTTCATATGCTCTTATTAAGTTTGGCTAGGTCATTTATGATTTATAGAGTTTTTCAGAAAGAATTATCAAATTTCATTCAGAAATAAGCTCACAATAAGCTGTTTTCCATTTAGACTGATTTTGGTTTTAAAAAGTTGGTAAATTGCTCTTTGGTTCTTAATATTTCTGTTTGTTTCATACGTGGCCCATTTAGTTAATTGCATTTGAGTCCATAACTTGCAGCTTTATTTTTCTTTGGCCCAAATAGCAACTGAGCTGGGCTTGCTTATTTGGGCCTGTTTAAACACTTGGGTTCGTTTGGATTTGGGTTTTACTTGGGCTGGGCTTCTTTGTTATCAAACCCGATTTTAAATACAAGTTCATAAAACATTTTCTAAAATTGATTTTAAATAGAAAAATTAGTTTTAAATAAATAAATAAAGTAATAAAAAATATTAAAAAATATAAAAAAAACAATTTTAATATTTTGGCAAATTTACATTTACGTTTTTGGGAATTTTTACATTTTGTCATTTTAATTACTTTGAATTTAAATTTCATTTAGTATTAATTTCATTTGCATTTATATTTTCATTTGCGTGTGCATTACCTACTTGTATTTTGTGCTTTAATTGTGGTACGTTGATAGGTGTGTAAACACCCATCCTTTTTACCACTTAACTACAATAATAACCGAGCCAAAACGTGTATTTTATGTCGTAAATGTCGGAATTATGCGTGGTTTGTGTTTTTGTTGTGATTTAGGACGAAAATGTGAAAAAGGGAGAAAACACGGGCATTCATGGGCTGTTATCGAAGAAAAAGACAAAAGACGAAGTCAAGAAATCAAGAGTGCAAAAAGAACGGAAGTCCAAGACCAACTCTAAAGATTTATCGAAGAAAAGGTCAAAAGACGGAAGTTTACTAAAAGCCGAAGAACTCAAGTCTTATTTATGAAGAAAATTCAAAGACGAGTTTAAAGAAATCCCGAGACAAAGTCATTAAAGTCGAAGCATTAAGAAGATTAAGGACTTAATGATGCAATTAAAGAAAGAAGAAAGAGGGGAGGAAGCTTCCTAAGCACCTCCCTAATCCTCCTATAAATAGATGATTAGGATTTCATTTTCATTTTGTTGGCTAAGTGTGACAATTAGTCTTCCACCCTTTAATTACTTGTTCTTTAATTACATGTCATTTAATTAATTGTCTTGCACCTTAAATACATTTAATTTCAAGTAAGTTTCCTTTTAATTATTGTCAATCTTTACTTTTATTGTTTGATCTCCTATCTTCCTTTCTTGTTTGATCTTAATCTTTATGTTTATTGTTCATGTTCATGTTCTTGAGTTTTATTAAATTGGTTAAGTGGGTTTTGATTATTTTGGTTATATTTGTTTGTTTGATTGTTTTGGATTGTTTGTTTATGATTAGTAGATGTTTATTGATTAGTTTGATTTAATCTTTTAGTTGATTTGATTAGTTTTTGTTTAGATTCGTATCTATTGGTTTCTCCTTGTTCTTCGCTACTATTACTGTTTCCCAGGAATATTCCGGATCAAGGTGATCTTCCGAACCAACAACACATTCCGGATCAACATTACATTCCAAACCAAGGAATTCCTCTAATTATTCCGGATAAGTGACATATTCCGAATAAGTGGAATATTCCGAGTGAAGGTATTTTGTTGATTGTTCCGAATCAAAGTATTTGTTAAGAAGGTTCCGAATCAGTGAAGTTCCGAATCAGTGAAAGTTCCGAATCAAGACCATATTCCGGATCAAGGGATCATTCGGAACATTCCGAACGAAGGTGTTCATTCGGAACATTCCGAGTGAAGGGTTGTTCCAGTTATGTGAAGGATTTCATCCGGAACATTAAATATTCCGAATCAGTGGCTGTTTATTCGGAATACAAAATATTCCGGATCAGTGGCTGTTTCATTCGGAATATTCCGAACGAAGGATTTGGGGATTGTTCATTCGGAACATTTAGTATTCCGGATCAAGGGAGTTCCGAATCAAGGGAGTTCATTCGAAATATTCCGAATCAAGGAGTGATTATTCCGAATCAGTGACACATTCCGAGTGAAGGGTTTATTCCGGATAAAGTGACATATTCCGGATGAACCAATTGTTCCGAATGAGTGTTTTGTTTTGATTATTCCAAGTGAAGAAGAAATTATTCCGAACGAAGGTGACATTCAGGACGAGTGATTTATTCCGAACGAAGGATTATTCCGAATGAGATGTTTTGAGGTTCTTTTAAATTTCTGTTTTTGATTTTTAATTTTTAATTTTCAAGCTTTACTTTTTCCGCATTTTTACTTAGTCGCACTTTAAGATTACTTGCCTTAGATTTATTTTAGCCTTGCCTTAGTTTAAGTTTTAGTTGCGTTTTAAGTTTGCCTTTAGGATAGTTTTAAGTTTCCGTTATTTACTTTTAGTACCTTTTAATTCTCGTCACGCTTTTTAGTTTCTTGTCCTTCACTTTAAATTAGAGTTAGATTTACTTTAAAGTTTTTGCACCTTTAATTTTACTACAACGACACAACTATTTGTTTCACCAAAGAACGACTGAGTCGCATAGTTAACTAGGATCGATTCGATTAGACTTGGAACAACGATAATTTTCATACTAGGAAAAGCCGTATATCAAATGGCGCCGCTGTCGGCTCTTTTCGTAAAGATTAACGGTTTTCTGTGAGAGACGCGTTGCTTTTTGGGGTCCGTTCATTCGTAAGCGTTATTTTCTTGCTTAAAAATTTCAAAAAATCAAAAAAATTAAAAATTGTTAAAAATCCATAAAAATTACTAATTTTCAAAAATCCAAAAAGATTTTATTTTTATCTTTATAGTGTATATATATTCTCTTTGTGTTTGGTATTGTTTTCTTTTGCTTTCGCAGGTGTATGCGTACTAGATCTTCTACTTATCAAGAGCCCGAGACTCGAGAAGATTTAGCTATGGCAGGTGTGAACAACAACAATAATCCACCACACCTCAACAATAACAACAACAATGTTCTTCCACAGCCCGACCTTCGGACAATGGAGGAGCTTTGTCAACCTACCATGTTTGGACGAGGAGGACCGATTGCGCTGATGCAAATCACGGCTCCGGAGTTTTCGTTGAAGCATCACATGATCCAGCAAGTGCAAACAAATCCTTTTCGTGGATTGCTTGATGATGATGCCAACAAACACCTCGACAAGTTCATTACTATTACCCAAAGCATGAAGTTGCCCGGTGCCACAATGGATGTTCTTCGCCTACAACTCTTCCCACATACTTTATCACACCACGCCGAGAAATGGTTTGATCGTCTCCCGAAGAATTCAATTCATACTTGGGATGACATGACACAACGCTTTTTGTCGCGCTACTTTCCACCATCCATGGTCACGAGCCTTCGCAATCAAATCAGCGGTTTCATGCAAGAACCCGATGAATCTCTCTTTGATGCTTGGGAAAGATATAATGTTTTGATCGATCGTTGCCCAAACCACAACATGCTCCCTGTGACCTTAATTGATACTTTCTACAAAGGTTTGACTTTTCGAGATCGTGATACGATTAATGCAGCCGCCGGTGGCACATTTATGAAAAGAAGACCCGAGGAGTGTAGAGAGCTTATTGAGAACATGACCACTCATCACAAAAACTGGGATTCCTCCGCTTCTTCAAGGAACAACCCGAGAGTCAATGTTTCTTCTACTTCAGCAAACCCCGACATAACCGAATTCACCCGCATGATGGCCGAAATGAACAAAAATATCTTGCTTCTCGTTACAAACCAACAACAAGTTAAAGCGGTAGCCAATCCTTGTGAGACATGCGGCTGTCCACACTCATACACTGATTATCCTTCCACTCAAGGAAATCCAGAAAATGTGTATGCGGATTATGGTAATTATTCACCGGAAAATTACCAAGCCCGACCTCAAGGGGATCGAAATTTGCAGAGTTACCGGTCCAACAACTATCTTTCACCCGGTTTTTCTCCTCAAAACCAAAACCCCAACAACAATTACACTAGAAGCAACCAAATCCCACCTCGAGCTTCTAATCCTTATCACCCACCCGCCCAACAAGCCCCACCCATCAATCAAGATGTTGAAGCTTTGATGAGAACTCAAGGTGAGCAAATCAAGAATCTGCAGAGCCAAATTATCAATTTGAAAGGAGATATCACCAAGCAAGGGAATGACATTAGATCCGAGCTTCGAGATAATATACAATCCTCCTTCAGCAATCAAACGAATGATTTGAAGAATATACTGGCTAGTTTCTTTCTCACCGCTCAACCGTCTTCTTCGGGATCTCTACCTTCAAACACCGTCACCAATCCGCGAGCGAATGTGAGTGCTATTACTACCCGTAGTAGAGTTACTTTAGTAGGACCACCTATTCCGCCCCCGTCATCTACACCTCCTCCACCACCATTTATCCCTACTACTCCTACACCTAGTATTAGTACACCGTTACCGTCTCCGCCTCGTCATGACGCAGTGCCCACCAAGAATCCTTCACCAACCCCACCTTCACCACCTACACCTTCACCACCCAAACCCAATATTCCTTATCCATCTCGCTTAGGCAAGGCCAAAATGCACACCAAGGATGACATTCAAGTGTCAAACTATTTGAAGAAAGTTTCGGAAATGACCGTCACTTTTCCCCTTGTCGAAGCTCTAGCTCAAATGCCTAAATTTGTCGAGATGTTTAAGGAATTACTTAGTAAGAAGGAGAAGATGGCCGAGTTTGTCAATACTTGATTGAATGAAAATTGTTCTGTCGTCCTTCTTAAAGAACTTCCGGAAAAACTTGGAGATCCCGGTCGTTTTGTGCTTCCTTGTACTTTTAACCAAACCGACAAATTTACTGCCTTAGCCAATCTCGGGGCAAGTATTAATTTGATGCCGTTAAGTGTTTGGAAAAAGTTATCATTACCCGACCTTACACCCACCAAGATGACTCTTGAGCTTGCCAATCGCACTCTCGCTTACCCCGTTGGTATTGCCGAAGATGTGTTCATTAAAGTTGGCACATTCACTTTTCCGGTCGACTTCGTCGTTGTTGATTATGAAATGGACCCTCGTATTCCGTTAAAACTTGGGCGCCCATTTTTGAGAACCGGTCGAGCTTTAATTGATGTGGATAAATGTGAGCTCATCTTAAGAGTCGGGGATGATGCACAAGTTTTTGAAATGGGGAAGCTTACAAGCAAATCTTATGGAAGAGAATCAGCGAATATGATTAATGTGCTTGATGATTTTGTCATCTACAACAATCCTCTATTCGATTCTTGCATTGATAATCCACTTTTTCAAGATGATGTGGATGATTCTCTATCCAATTTGGAACCTTCTCCCATATATGATTCTCCACCGATCTTTGATGCTTATGATGATGATTCTAGCTCAGATACGGATGACTATGATGATTTTACTTCCGAGTATCCCGACTTGCCCACTTATGATGATTTTGATGAGGCCGATACTCTTTCGAGTGATTCTTCTCATGATGAAGATCCTCCGCCATCCATGCTTAATCCTACTTTGGATGATTACTCATTTGAGGAAGACTTTTCTACTTTTCTTAATACATACTTCCCTCATGAGAGTGATGCTCCTCCTTTAGACTTTGATGATTATCGTCTTGATCCTACTTTGGATTTGAAGAAAATTCTTTCAAAGGAGAAGCAACCGGACGACACCAACATCCGCAGCACGTATGATTTAACACCTCTTTGTCCACCTTCTGCGGACGAGGTTGTGCATTTTCTTCGCGGATCTTCTTCAAATTCTGCTGAGCCTGAGTGCTATTTTCCCCTAAAGGAAAAGGTGTTCGACCCCGGTATCAATATTCTTCAGCCATCTCAGTATCCTTCTGATGAAATAAAAGGAAAAATCTTTGGAACTTTTGAAGATATGCTTGCACCACCTCACCCTTGCTACCACCGTGCTCCATCTTTGCTTAAGGGAACCTTGCCTACTTTTCTTTGGCTTGCCTTGTTCGCCTTAAGCTTGTGTTATTTGATGGACGAAAACTATGTATTTGATCCCGGTGGATATGTTTCATGCTTCTTCCTATGCTAATCAAGGTCGAGTCAGGCTCACGACTCGGTGAACAAAAATCAAGCGCTTCTTGGGAAGCAACCCATGTATCTATCTTTTAGCTATCTTTATCCTAAGTGTAGGGGAGACTCGTTGGTGTTTGCTATTTCCTCTCTTCTTCTATTCAGGGATTCGAGCGCTCAATGATCCACTCTTGATGATTTTTGACGACCCGTGATTCCGTGTTTCCGTCTTCCCGGTTCTATCCTAAACTCTTTTCGATTCACTATTTTATATTTTCCAATATTAAAATAGGAATCTCGTTAGTTGTCTTTTCCTTAGCGAGATTTAAACAACGTGCACAATGTCCTAAGTGTAGGGGAGTTTACTCCCACATGCTTAAACATTGAGGACAATGTTTATATTAAGTGTAGGGGGACTTCTATCGAAGTTAAGTGGTCTTTTCCTTGTATTTGTCCTCATTTTAACTAGAAAATCAATTTTTCGACATTTTTCAAAATTTTTGATCTATTTTGGCCTATTAGTTTTTCCCTTTGTATAGTTATTTTCTTTCCTTGCTAGAATAAATTTTTAATAAAGTGGTTTTAATTTTAAACGTTGTGAATCTTTTGACTCAACCCGAGTTTACTTATCTAAGTTTACTCTAACTAGTATCCTTAACGTGTTTAAGTCAAGTTTTGCTAGGCTTTTATATAGGGAGCTATAAAACGCGAAAGTCTTAACTCTCACGGGTTAAGAATAAGAACTTTTCGCAAGTTCCTATAATTGATCCTAGAGAGTCGTTTATCAAGGGAACTTTAAAATGCGATTTCTAAACTTGAAAAAGTCTAAGAGTTTGCAAGATCCTATAGACGACTCGAAAACCCAAAACTTTGATTTAATAGGCTAAGCATCCACGAGTCTCATTCCTTGAGATTTTAAACTGTGGAGAACGAGAGATGATAGAGTCAATTATAAGTTTGGTATTCTTTCGTGAATTTATGTGAGTTGATTATAAGCATATTCTCCCATCGCTTGCTAATAAATTTATCTGCAATAAATAAGGTTATACGATTTGAAAAGTTACTTAGCTTTAGCCCAAGATCGTTTAAAAGTTGCTCGGTAATGATTAGAGTTCATAGCCAAGGCATAACTTATTGAAGCGGGATGCGAAGATTGGCGAGTCTGAAAAGGCCCTAACAAGGCATGAGGGCTACATTCTGTTGCTAAAGATCCAAAGTGATGTGAAGAATCATTTATCAAAGATCAATATGAAGGATCGAGACACACGACGAAAAGCAAATACTCCCAAAAGATCATGGAGAAGTCTATCCGAAAAGGCCCTAACAAGGTATGGATCCAAGTCCAAAAAGGAGGCGGATCGTTGTATATCAAAGTCCAAAATAAAGATTGGAGAAAAATGAAGAAGTCGTGGTCCAAGTATGAAGAATCTCTCAAAACTTCAAGTGAAGAAATTCCTATTATGAAGAGAAGACCATAATTTCATGAACGTCTCTCAAGGTTTGAAGTATGAAGTCGCTGCCAAATATCGGTCCGAGAAAGGTCCCAAATCGCGAAGCGAGTTATGCCAAGATATGAACTTTATGAGGTCCCAAGAAGCAGTTTTAAAAGATTTTGTCCTTTAGCTAACTATTGATTAAATCCTCCCACTTTATTTTCAGCCTAAATAACTATCGAAATAAGTCAACAATGCATCCTCGTGATCATTCAAGACAATAATAAAATATAAGAGATACACCTAGGAATAAGGGAGTCTAAGTAAATAATTGGCCCACATGAGCTCGTGTTAGTTTGCTAACTTATAATAACAATGATCTCGTTTTTAAGCTTGGTTTGGAGAAAGTGAAAACTTGAGGATGATGATCATTCATGACATTTCCAAAACCCGAAGGTATGTTTTTGATTTCTTTACTTTGAATGTTTATAATTTTCTATCTCTTTAATAAAGGCCAATGTGGATTGATTGTGATGAAAAGTGTAAACGTGCTTTGTAACTAATGCATTGCATGAGGACATTGCAATGGTCAAGTGTAGGGGATTTGATAGGTGTGTAAACACCCATCCTTTTTACCACTTAACTACAATAATAACCGAGCCAAAACGTGTATTTTATGTCGTAAATGTTGGAATTATGCGTGGTTTGTGTTTTTGTTGTGATTTAGGACGAAAATGTGAAAAATGGTGAAAACACGGGCATTCACGGGCTTTTATCGAAGAAAAAGACAAAAGACGAAGTCAAGAAATCAAGAGTGCAAAAAGAACGGAAGTCCAAGACCAATTCTGAAGATTTATCGAAGAAAAAGTCAAAAGATGGAAGTTTACTAAAAGCCGAAGAACTCAAGTCTTATTTATGAAGAAAATTCAAAGACGAGTTTAAAGAAATCCCGAGACAAAGTCATTAAAGTCGAAGCATTAAGAAGATTAAGGACTTAATGATGCAATTAAAGAAAGAAGAAAGATGGGAGGAAGCTTCCTAAGCACCTCCCTAATCCTCCTATAAATAGATGATTAGGATTTCATTTTCATTTTGTTGGCTAAGTGTGACAATTAGTCTTCCACCCTTTAATTACTTGTTCTTTAATTACATGTCATTTAATTAATTGTCTTGCACCTTAAATACATTTAATTTCAAGTAAGTTTCCTTTTAATTATTGTCAATCTTTACTTTTATTGTTTGATCTCCTATCTTCCTTTCTTGTTTGATCTTAATCTTTATGTTTATTGTTCGTGTTCATGTTCTTGAGTTTTATTAAATTGGTTAAGTGGGTTTTGATTATTTTGGTTATATTTGTTAGTTTGATTGTTTTGGATTGTTTGTTTATGATTAGTAGATGTTTATTGATTAGCTTGATTTAATCTTTTAGTTGATTTGATTAGTTTTTGTTTAGATTCGTATCTATTGGTTTCTCCTTGTTCTTCGCTACTATTACTGTTTCCCAGGAATATTCCGGATCAAGGTGATCTTCCGAACCAACAACACATTCTGGATCAACATTAAATTCCGAACCAAGGAATTCCTCTGATTATTCCGGATAAGTGACATATTCCGAATAAGTGGAATATTCCGAGTGAAGGTATTTTGTTGATTGTTCCGAATCAAAGTATTTGTTCAGAAGGTTCCGAATCAGTGAAGTTCCGAATCAGTGAAAGTTCCGAATCAAGACCATATTCCGGATCAAGGGATCATTCGGAACATTACGAACGAAGGTGTTCTTTCGGAACATTCCGAGTGAGGGTTGTTCCAGTTATTCCGAGTGAAGGAGTTCATCCGGAACATCAAATATTCCGAATCAGTGGCTGTTTATTCGGAATATAAAATATTCCGGATCAGTGGCTGTTTCATTCGGAATATTCCGAACGAAGGATTTGGGGATTGTTCATTCGGAACATTTAGTATTCCGGATCAAGGGAGTTCCGAATCAAGGGATTTCATTCGAAATATTCCGAATCAAGGAGTGATTATTCCGAATCAGTCACACATTCCGAGTGAAGGGTTTATTCCGGATAAAGTGACATATTCCGGATGAACCAATTGTTCCGAATGAGTGTTCTGTTTTGATTATTCCGAGTGAAGAAGAAATTATTCTGAACGAAGGTGAAAATTCCGGATGAGTTATTTATTCCGAACGAAGGATTATTCCGAATGAGCTGTTTTGAGGTTCTTTAAATTTCTGTTTTTTGATTTTTAATTTTTAATTTTCAAGCTTTACTTTTCCCGCCTTTTTACTTAGTCGCACTTTAAGATTACTTGCCTTAGATTTATTTTAGCCTTGCCTTAGTTTAAGTTTTAGTTGCGTTTTAAGTTTGCCTTTAGGATAGTTTTAAGTTTGCGTTATTTACTTTTAGTACCTTTTAATTCTCGTCACGCTTTTTAGTTTCTTGTCCTTTACTTTAAATTAGAGTTAGATTTACTTTAAATTTTTGCACCTTTAATTTTACTACAACGACACAACTATTTGTTTCACCAAAGAACGACTGAGTCACATAGTTAAACAGGATCAATTCGATTAGACTTGGAACAACGATAATTTTCTTACTAGGCAAAAACCCAGTTATCATACGTGCACTTTGTTTTTAGAATAGATACATATTACGTAGATAATATTGTTACTCTACTTTCATTTGTGTGTGCATTACCTACTTGTATTTTGTGCTTTAATTGTGGTACGTGCACTTTATTTTTAGAATAGATACATATTACGTAGATAATATTGTTACTCTTTTTACGTACTTTGTTTGAAATAGACATAGAATACTGATTGTGCTAAAAATACGTCTTTTGTGAAAAATAAAGTATAAGCGGTAAGTACTAAATGATTCGATTAATGAAATTCAAAACACTTATGACCCAAAATAAGTTTGTTTCCCAAGAAGGTTAATTGTGTATGATAAACTTGTAAGTTTTGGATTACTATTGAGAGAAAATGGGAAAGAAGATGACGGATTACGATGAAAATTAAACTAAGACGAAAAACGTAAAATCATAAAAAGTGACAAAATAAAAACTTACTCTAAAAATTCCAAAAAATTACCAAACATTCCTAAAAATATAACTAAGGTTTACAAATGATCAAAACTTTTTGAAACTTTTTAAATTAATTAATATTTAGTTTTTAAATGCTAATTGAAGCCCTAAAAATAAAATAAATTAATAAAAAGCCCAAACAAAGATTTTTCTACTTATAAACCTTAAAAACATTTTAATTATGCTAAAAAGTATTTTTCAAAATTTTTAAACCTATTAAAATCAATTAAAAACAATTTAAAATTAAAATAAAAAATTAAAATAATAATAATAATAAAAAATTTATAAAAAATTCTAAAAACTTGCAAACTAGTTTATTTTAACCTAAATATATAAAAATGAACTTAAAATTACCAAAATACTCCTATTGGGCCCCAAATGGGCTTAAAATAAAAAAGAGTCCAAAAGTAATGGGCTTTTCAGCCCAATAACATAAAGTCCACAAAAAGCTCTAGAAAAGCATAGTCCAACTCAAAATTTAATTTTAAGCAGAAAAGTCTAAAGGCCCAAAAGCTGAATATGAGCTTATCACAACTTAAATGTCAATAAGCTAATCCTTATTGGGCCAATAAGCCCATTAAGGAATAAGCTGATGCCATAAGCTCTGCTTAAACACACAACCTTCTATTGGATTTTTAAACTTATTTGCAAAAAGAAATTCTGAAAAAGACCAAGAAATAAGCCAAAAACTTGAAATAAGCTTTTTTACTAAAAGACAAAATAGTCAGATTTGAGTTCTAGGGGGTTTCAAGAGCTGATTCTTTTTTCAAAATGTGACAAATGATGAAACTAAGACAATGCAAGAAAGAAATTTTCAATAAGGTGAAAGGAATAAGCTTTAGAAACCAATAAGCACTTGTTAAAAAGCCAAAAAGTTGATTTCCTAGTGAAAAACTTAAATCAGAAGCTACAAAAGCCAAAATCTACTTATAAGCTGAGAAAATGGATGGAAAGTACAAAACTAAAGTTGTTGCACATGTAGATAAGCTGGAATCAAGCAATAAGCACTCTTGGTGTGTTTGACCAAAAGTCAACGTTCACCAAATCATTCCAAATTGACAAGTCTTGTTCTAGGGATGGTATTAAGCTTGTTTGAAGCTGATTTGGAGGAAGCTTTAAGGATAAGGCTAGTGAATTGAGCTAGTCAGTTGGATAACTCAACTTGTTTTGGCACAAAATGCTTAATAAGTCATGGGCTTATAAGCTAGCAAATAAGCACAAAAATACTGAAATCCTTACAACAAGCAGCCAAACAATAAGTATCAATCAATAACTTAGCAAGGCATACACTATCAAAACAGATGCAAGCAAAAACATGTGTGGTCTTTTGCTGATGCAGTTGACCACCTCAGGGACTTTTAAGTCCTTGTAGCTTATTCAATAAGCTCCCAAACCCAAATACCAGATATTTCACAGATGTATTACCACAAAAACTACTTGCAAACCAAAAATTAGCTTCTAAATCCATGTAACAAAGATTTTCAACCCTCTGATGTGTTTGACACTTTTCAAAAGCACAAAATGCAGATTTATGAAAACTAGGGAAAACCTTTTCCAAACTTTTTGAGACTTACCCAATGACCAAAACCACTTCCAAATGACTTGTATGACAGGTTCCAACCCCAAAATCCCAAGGCCAAAGTCCTTAAGACCTTTTGCACAAGAAATGCACCCTTATGCCCCCCTTTTATGATTTTTAGCTTCAAAACATTCTAATCACAACCTTCTGATTTTATTGTTCCTATAGGTCTACTAGGTGAAACTAAACAGAACTAAGTCAAAAACTTAAGCACTAAAACATAGATACACCAAATCACATAGCAATCCAACACTTAGCAGATTTTAGGAAAAATTTCTAAGAGTGAAAAGTTGAGATGGTGTGTACCTCTCCCTTGTTACTTCCAAAAGGGAGTCAGCTAAGCTCCCTAGAGTGAGCTCAACAACTAGAGCTCACCTAGGGTCCTTGAACAATGGTGATGAGAGCTTGTTGAAGGTTCAACAGCTGAACCAAGGTCTATTGGTACAAATCTCTAACACAAAGAGCAAAAAACCTATCCAAAGGCTATAAACTCTTCACAGGCTTGGTATAAGCAAGCTTGAAACAGCTTATAGCTTGTGGAAAAGGATTAGTAACAGTTTATATAGAAACAGTGGGATGATATTAAAACAGTGGAATGAAAACACCTTTTTGAAACTGTCTAAATTAAAATCCACTTGAGATCTAAGCTTCCACAACAAGTATGAGTTACTTAAGATGGAAAGGAATAGATTCAAGCTTTAAGATCCAAAAATATTTGAAGAACAAAGATCTTATAACCCTACCAAAACCTTGACAGAAAACTTTTTCCAAAACTTTGAAAAACTTGAAAACTAAACCAATACAATCTGTGGCCTACACAAACCACTCAAACACAATCACAAATGATATGGAACACAAATCCTAGAAGAATTATACCAACTTCAAGTATATAAAAAGGAATTATTATTTCACAAAGCAAAATACCATACTTTTATAAACTTTGAAAGGAATTACAAATTTTTAAAGTAGAAATGGAACAAAGGGGCTCTCACAAGCTGAGGTCTCCTTTTATACTACTCATATGATTATTCTAGAACGAGAAATACATGTAAACCCTAGTTCTAAATTCCCAGAATTGCTCTTGAGTCCTTTTGAGATGTTGAGCTGTCAAAGTTGATCCAAGTCGTTCATTTTTTTGCCTTTGGGACCAAGTATTGGTTGTGGGTGGTTGATTTGGCCACATGTGATTCCTTGGAGGCTAAGTCGCAGTCTCATTGGTTGTTTAGTGAATGGGTGGGGACCATGGGTGATGGGATGGTTGAGGTTAAGTGTGGGATAAGAACATGTGAGGGTGAATCACACGTTGGATGGGGTAATTGGGTTTTACCCTTTGTTTTAAATGGAGTAATTATGGGTGGGGGACGGTGAACAGTAAAAGGGATTGATCCGTTTTTAGTGGAATAGTACATGTTTGGCGCAATTTGGATATTTAAAAGTTTGGTGTGGCAGTTTTGGTCCTTGTATTTTGGGAAAACATGTATAACAAGTTTTATCAGCCCATAAACTCATTTCCTTTGTTAATGAAGTTTATATTTTCATACTTTAGCCACAAATACTTTTCCAAAGTATTTTTAAAGGTATATTTTGCCATTTCTTGATTCTTGAAGGACTAAACTTGGTATTCCTTGGATCTTGAAGGTCTTATCTTGTATGTTTGACATTAAGGAGGACTAATATTGACAAGTCCGTATTTTTAAGGGACTAATTTTGCTAAGTCTTTAAAGTTCAAGGACCTCTTTGTAATTTTGACAAACTTTAGGGACCAAACTTGTATTTATGAATATACAAGGGTATAAAGTGTCATTTCTTAAATAATGAAGGACCTTTCTTGTATGTCTTCAAATCTTCAAGGACTTTTCTTGGGAAACTCACAACTTGGGCCCGGTTCATTGTGCAGCTTCGTTTCTCATGTTCGTTTTTGCTTGTTTCTTGTGATCTTTTGTCATTTTCACGATATACATACCTAAAACACACAAATAGCAAACACAAGCATATTTCATAGTATTTTATGACATTTGTTAGCATTTAAAGCCCATTTTGGATGATGAGACCATGTATAATTGCAGTCTCATCAAATACCAAATCCGTATTTGAACCAAAAAACGATTAATCTCTTGAATAAATTGGATATCAATTCGAGTCGATTCGAGGAAAAACGATTATACTAAAAATGAATATTACTCGTGTTTATGACAAGTTAAACTTTTTTGAATTTTTTCTCACTCGACCTCCTCTCAAAGTATTTGTTCCCGTGAGCAAATCTTCGAATGATGCCTCGTCGTCTTATTTTACCAATTAACCACACTTTGTGTTCTAATTGTTTGAGTCAAATAAAAACCTAAGAAATCTTGGAAGACTATCTTTACTAGAATAATTTTTTCTTATGTTGTTTATTTTCAATATTTTCAATATTTTCTTTAGTTTAAATATTCATATTGTTTGTATAAATATTTTCCTTGTATGTTCTTTCATATTTTTGTAATAGGATTGTTATGTGTATTATTTCTTGTTTTGCTAATTCTTTATCACACATATTGTTGATTGTGCTTATAATCTTGTCCTAGACCCTCTCTAGGGTTGTTGGGTAGATTTTCCACAAGCGTTAAGCTCGGTTTACACGTGCTAGACTCACGGTTAGATCGTTGTATTACGTGCGTACAAGATCGTAATATAGTCTTACTTTAGACTATATCTTGGTGATATACGGTATTAACCTGAATTGGTGATTCGTTCTTCTTCTTGTGGATTTGCTTTAGTGTAAAGATATGTAACCCTAATTCGATTATTTATAATTGTGTTATTATTATGATCTTGTTAAATCGCTTCCGCTATGTGTGCTTTGATCTCGTTTAGGATTTTATATAATTGTTATGATGTTAATAAACCTTCACTGTGCTTGTACAACTATGAGAGTTGATCATTCTAGTGTTTATGCGGCGACGGGAACTTATGGTAATATCGCTCAAGCTCTTCGTCAAAATCATGTTGCTCCACCGGGTTTTCCGCCTGTTTAAAATAGATATAATAACAATGGGAACAATTTTAACCTGAGAAACCAAGGGAATTATAATCAAGAAAATGGTTTAATGGAAATGAAAACAATCATGGTTTTCAAAAATGTATCAAAATGATTTAACAAGCTATATCAAAACTAATGAGGCAAATTTTAAAGCTTTACAAAATAATCTTCAAGGACAAATAAAAACTTTAAAAATGAGTTTCAAAATACCATCAAGGGGCAAAACAATAAGATAGAATAAAATTAAAACCGTCTTGAGAGTATGTTATCTGCCTTGATGTCTAAGCCCTCTACTTCGGGTGCTTTGCCTTGCAATACCATTCCAAACCCGAAGGGTGACATGAAAGCTATTACCACACGTAGTGGGAAAACTTTAGACGGACCTTTGCTTCCACAAGTGTTGTAACATCCCAAAATCGTATTTTAGGTGCTTTATTACTAAAATGTCATTGCGTAAATTTGACTACGAGTACACATTTCATGTAAATGGTTTTAAAGAGTATTACGGGATCACAATATTAAAGAAAAGAACTTGAGGGATCTAAGTTGCTAAAATTACAAAGTTATAGTTAGAAGTTGAAATTACAAGAATGCCTTTGTGTTTAGATAACTTAAGATCTCTGAATTTTCTCTCATTAAAACACGTGTTGTGTACGTTTTCGTGAGGGGAAGAGCTAAACTTTCTTAAGAATGAAGAAATCACAATTACATGATTTTTGGAAGGTCTTTGAAGTGTCTATATAAACCATGTGATGATTTAAGCTTCTCTAACATGTTCCTCGTCAAAGGTATCGATTAAATTTAGGTTTAGATTTCATGATCATGGTAGAAATTGGGGGTTTTGCCTAACAAGTGTATTTATGATGATTTTAATCATGTTTATAAAGTTTTATCTAAGTTTGACGGTTATACTTAAAGTTAGCATGATTATGGATTAGATAATAATTATAATTCAGATATAATGAAGTTGTGAAATGTTTGTTTAGAGAACTAAGCTAGTTCATAGCTTTGAAGTTTATGCTATATGAAAACTAATATAGGGGTGTTTGGCTAGAGCTTATTGTAATGCCTAAATAAGTTAAATGGGTTTAAGGCTTGAAGAATATTGATTTAGACATGTTAAATAAGTTGATATATAAGTTTGGTAAAGATTGGGATATCTTAATATGATATTTGGGTCGTTTTGGCAATAATCCAAATTAGGACAACAAGGTTTGCAGAAATTGCGCAAATTTTGGAGAATTATAGAAAAATAACCGTAACTCCGTTTAGGATGTATCTTACCTTTTCGGAAAGGTGAAAGAGTCTACTTTCCAAAAAATAGTTACAGGCCCGGTTCTTAGTATAAGTTGGTCAAAAACTGCAAAGTGCAACTGACTACAGAAATTCTGCATAAAAAGGACTTCTAATAAAACGTGTTGAACGATGAAATAACACCTTATATGAATATGTTTGCGTGGTTTAGACCTAAATATATATATATATATATATATATATATATATATATATATATATATATATATATATATATATATATATATATATATATATATATATATATATATATATATATATATATATATATATATATATATATATATATATATATATATATATATATATATATATATATAGGGGCGCGCTATTTGCAGAACCTCTTTTTTGGTACAGAACTTACAGAACCAATTTCAACCAATAGAATTTTTTTATTATTGAATTTTTTTATATAAATCAAAAGGGTATATTGGTAATATATATTTCCACAATTTTCTTTGACTTTTTTTTATTAAAAAACGTTTTTAAAGCTCCTTGATTTTCGGAATTAAAAAATAATATTTTTTAATTTATATTTTTTTTCGAAAATACATGTTTTAAAAAAACATACATGTTTTAAAAAACATACATGTTTAAAGTAAGAGTCCGGTTATTTAAGATACCTTGTATCCTTTGGATACAAGGGGACAAATCTGGACCGTCTATCTCATCTCATCCAACAGCCCAGATTAAAAACAAAAAAAAAGCGGAGGGGTAATTTCGTCATTTTACCCCTCCCACCTAACACCCTCTACCACTCTCACAGATCTGGGATCGATTTCTTCTTCTTCCCTCTAAAACAAACACACACACACAGACACACACACACACACACATATTTACATCTTAATTTATCAACACAGACATCAAATCCATCAATAATCACCTTCGTAAATCGATCATCCTCTTCATAAATAAGGTAAAGTTCATTCAATTTGTTTTGATTCATCTTTTTTAGCTTATTGGATGTGAATAAGCTTATAATTCATCTTATTTTTTATAGCTTATTTGATAAGTTACGTGAATTTAACATGTCGAATGATAAGGTAACTTGATGCTTAATGTGAATAAGCTTATTGATAATCATCAGCTTTATTATGATGAATTATAAGCTAACTTATTAGCTTATTTTCATGAATTATAAGGTTTTTTGGCTTAATCTCGCTGAACATATTTAGTGTAACCTGTTTGTGAAATATCATATATGAAATACTATATCATATATGATATAAGCTAAAATATCATATATGATGAGATATATCATATATGATAATGTGGTTGAAAATTGAATTAACTCTTTTTTTTATGCATTAATTTGGCTGAACATATTTAGTATGACTTGCTAATGAAGTATCATATATGATATGCTATATCATATATGATATAAGCCAAATATCATATATGATCAGATATATCATATATCATTATGTGCTTGAAAATTGAATTAAATCTTCTTTTTTGTGTAGAGAAGGCTGTTTACAAGGCGTGTTGAACATTACAAGCATCAAAAGGCCAAGAAGCTTAATGAAGAAGCTCGTGAATTTTTCTTTTACGTTTATTGTTTGTTTTTTCTTGTAATCTCCTAATGAAGTTTTGAAGTATATGGACAATTTTGTAATCAATTGGTATCTCGTACAACATCTTGTTAATATGATTTAACTTTCTTGGTATTATGTCATGATGGTTTTTATAAATTAAGTCATACGGAGTATATGATCATGCACTATCATATATGACACTCAAGAAAAACTTGGATTTATTAAACAAAGAATCTAATGAATTCATGATTACAACAAAGAGTATGCACAATTAATAATCAAACACTTGTTCATAACATAAAAAATGTACTTTTGAACAGAATCATATATGATAATTCAAACAGAACGTAACCTAATGTAAAATCATATATGATATACCTCTGATATCATATATGATAACGATTTATACAAAATCAAAAAAATGCCAAAAAAACAGATTATCGAATGATGAATTCATGAACAACGCCTACTCCGTCTTGATCCTTAAAACATATCCATGCACAACCTCTTGTTATAATCAACATCCCTCTCTGCTTTGTTCCAAAGCAGCCAATCGCACATCTCTGTCTGACTGCATTTATAAAAGATAAAAAGAACATATTATGCAACATTTTAACACCAAAATAAATTACTCATATATATGATAGAAGACAAGTTTCAAGAGTTTATACTGATTTTCTAAAAAATACTCATACATAATCTGTTTTTTCCTATGGTTTATTTGATATATCATATATGATACTTATATCATATATGATATATCATCAGTTATCATATATGATATATCTATCATATATGAAAAGTGATAATATATCATATATGATATATATATCATATATGATACATCAAGCTTATTGCAGCCTACATCAGCAAACTTAATTCAACTTACATAAAATACCTTACGATTTGTCAAAATAAGCTAATAAGCTAGCTTATTCATAACTCTTGTGTAATTTGTAAGCTTATTCACATAACTCCTATCTAATTCCCAAGATTATTTGTAACTCTCATCTAATTCAAAATCTTATTCAAACAAACAAGCTTATTCACATAAATAATCTAATTAAAAGCTAATTAGAATAAATTGTTCAAAATAAGAACAATCAATCGAAATAATTCGATCAAAATAAGAACTATCAATCGGTATATTTCATTCAAACAAGCTAATGAAAATAAATTGATAAGCTTATTCAAAATCAAATAAGCTAAAAAAAAGATAAGCATAGATTATGAGAATACAAACCTGGTACGAATTCGTGTTAAGTAATCGATCTAATTAATCGATTGTGATGGATTCATGATGATGTTGTGATTATTCGCTTCAAATTTTAGAGAGAGAAAGTAGATCGGGGTAGAGAGAGAAATTAGATCGGGATAGAGAGAGAAGTGAAAGAACGGGGTGTATGTTTTTATGAAAAAGAAAGGATAAAGTGGCTTATATAGTCAGCGAGTGAATTGACGGAAATACCCTTGCAGTGTAAATTGGGGATTTAATCTCAGCCTTTGGATGAGATGGAGATGGATGGTGGGGATGAGTCCCCTTGTATCCTAGAAAACTTTGGTATCCAAAAGAACTTATATCTTAAAGTAAATGTACAAACATGTTTTTTTACTATCTTAAATATATATACATTTTTTTGTGTATCCATGAAACTTAGTTTGCTTAAGCATGTACTACATAATTACATATATGTTCTAGAGTACACATGTGATCTCTAAATATAATAAAGTAAAAAACCTAAGTACAATACATAGATTTTGATATCAAACAAATGTATATTTTTAAATATAAATGTGCAAAAGATTCAAAAACATGTATGCCATATCCAAAATCCTTCCAATAACATATGTGCACATTACACTGACTCGTCAAATCTTTAGAACATATATGTGTGCATGACTGCACGTATCCAAAAGATTCACTTCCTCATCAAATGCGTTAGACGGTACGAATACTCTTCCAAAAACATGCGTGCATGTTGTGCTTTTTCGTCAAACTTATTACAACATATATGTTCGTTTACCGTAACATATGTGCGCTTCAATTTTTTTTACGAGCACCTAATCTGCAAATTGAAAACAATACACATTGTTATTATAGTAACATTTAAAATATAATAATATAATATTATAAAAAGTGTAATATCGTCAACAAAATTTATGACAAATATTTTAATTTAAAAAACTTTATACTATCAAACTGGTTACATTACATCAATGCACCAAAAATGCACTCATTAAATTTCCATATTAAAACCCATATATGATCATCAAATATAAAAGTTAACCTTATAGACTAATAGACAAAATAATAGACCAAGCCAAACTACTGCACCTATATTTTACTCAACCTAAAAGACAAAATTAAAAGCAATTTCCACCATTATTTTTGAGCACCAGATGCATACAATGTCAGTACATTACTCGTAATTTCAAGATGATTATCCAAACGAAAGAAAAACATACTAACCTAATCATCCAAAATGTATTTTGATTATATTAAACTTGTCAACATAATTTTTCGTATATAATAACATTAAATCCTATGCATTGAATAACTGAAAAACTATAATCTAAGTAACTATCATCTAAATGCATCAAGAAATATCTTTAGACATTCTAATAACATAAAAAACCATATGATAAAAGCCTACAAAATAACAGACGAACCCTTTCCAAACTATTACCCAATTAATCTATTAAAAATTTATTACTAACATATATGTTCGTTTACCGAAACATAAATGTTCGTTTACCAAAACATATATGCGAGTAGATATGATACTAGAAACTAAAACACCAAGATGAAAGCTCAAAAGAATGGTGGAACCGAAACCGCAAAAGAGAGGCGGAAGACGAAAGCTCGTTGGACAGTCGGCGGTCAGATGCTTACCGGCAGGTATAGATATTTGTGGTGATAGATCTAGAAAAAAAGAGACGGTGGTCTCGTTACCCGATAGATCTACAAAAAGGCTAGTGACGGGGCACTCACGGTCACCACCAGAGATGTCAGATCGAGTGATGGGGCACTCCCGGTCACCACCATAGATGTCAGATCGAGTGATGGGGCACTCCCAGTCACCACCAGAGATGTCAGATCGTGTGATGGGGCACTCCCGGTCACCACCAGAGATGTCAGATCGAGTGATGGGGCACTCCCGGTCAACACCAAAGATGACAGATATGACAGATTTATGGTGGCCACCGGAGGTGATGAAGATGAATATTGAAACAACATTAGTTTTAGATATTGAGGAATGAGCGAATGTACTGTAACTGATGTTGTATTGGGATGTTATTTTTAGGAAGAGTTAAAATACCTTTTTTACCCTTTATTTTTTGTTTATTTTTTAATTGAAGAATAAATATTTATATAAGTGCCATCTTGCATTAACTTAATGTACATCATGCATTATTATGAGTAAGAATGATGGTTCTGTAGGTTCTGTACCAAAAACATGGTTCTGCATATAGCACTACACTATATATATATATATATATATATATATATATATATATATATATATATATATATATATATATATATATATATATATATATATATATATATATATATACTAGCGGCATAACCCGCCCAACGGGCGGGTTCGTTTTGTAAATCTTTTCTAAAAGTACGTTTGTGTGTTAGTTATATTTGTTGGTAGTGGGACGCTTTTTGTTAAAAGAAAACTTAAAAGAAACCAATTTTGATATTTTTAGGTCTTGGCTCACACAACGTGTCCCATATGCATCTTTAATTGTACAAATATAAACTTTGGTGGGTTTTGGTTTGTAAACAGTTTTTTTAAACAATCTTTAGAACATGGGTTTGAAGTAGGACACATAGATGTTTGTGTTATAAAACATTTGATAGTGTTAATCGTGTATGGTAAGTTATATTAGTTGGATTTGGACATATAATGTTATGTGTAATCGTTTTGGCTAAATGGATATAACAACGGGCGGGTTTGGTTTGTATATATTATTTTTTTGAAACTACTCAAACAAACACTTAAACGCAATAACTCATTTGACTTTAACAAAGAGTTGAAAAAAAAATCAAATAATACCCATTAAAAGAAAGGGCGAGGGTGTCCATTACAGGCCATTCAAAGTAAGTGGTCCGAAGATATTGGTAACTTTAACAGATTTATGTACAATTTAAAGGCGTAAACTATCGATACTTTAGCTCAAACCTCACGAAACTATACTTATAAATGAACCTAGCAGGATAAAGCCATCAAAATGTGCACGAACATGGCAAAAATAACAAATGATAAAGTCGTGAGTCCTCCAAAGCATGACAAATGAATCTTCCTGTGAAACTGTGAAATAGAATATTGGATTAGGATGTTCACGTCATCATTTAGTAAAAAGTACTATGTAGTTGATTTTAGCAGACAATCGTGGGAGAGCATATTTAATTATAGCACAAAGTGCTTCTAATGCACTGACATCGATGTAGGGAACGTTCTAGAAAGCAAGCTAAAGTACTGGCCTACCCAACTTGTTACAAATACCAAGTTTTGAAAATTTTCAAATAGTGAAACCCTCTTAAATATTTCCAATTTCTAAAAACATAGATTTTGTATATCCTTATTAAAAAAAACAAAGTAATTTTCTACATAGTTGAAAATATAAATTGTAATCCTAAAAGTAAATACAATTTTTTTTCTTTTTTTAAACTTATAGAAAATAAAAAATTAAATTGCACGTTACCCTTTTATTAGAAAAAATTTATAAAGTTTTATATTTTTTTGCCTTTTTTATTTTTTTTAAATCTTATTTTTTTAAATAACTTGCACTATACTCTTCTAAAAGAGTAAAAAAATTACTAATTTTGAAAAAAGAATGCGTAAGAAAAAAAATTACATTTTTTAAACTAATTAAAAAAGTAAACTGTAAGGAAAAATCATATTTTTAAAGAGCATTCAAGTTTTTTAAATTACGAAATAAATTAAAAATTAAGTTAAAATTAAAAATAACATTTTTTGTTTTTAATGAATTAAAAATGCCCGTTAACATAAGGGACTAATTTTGCAAACAATCATTGGTAAATGGACTAACTATGTCATATGTTTGGTTCAATTTTGAAAAAAATGAAAGTACGTTGATAATATCGGTAATAAAAAGTTAAATGTCTTAAAGTAGTAAATTTCATAAATTTCGTTTGTATTTTGTAACTTTTATCCTAAATGTTACTGCTTAAAAGTGGGACATAAATGCAAACATTTTTTACGTGATGGAGCAAAACATATATTCATGAATCATGAACTTATATTTATAAAAGTTTGAAAGAAAACTCTTTTAAAAGTGTCCCCTGAGATATTCATAATTTTGAGACGCTCGTCTAAGAAAAGAAATGAATTCACAACTCAAGTCACCTCGTTGCATTTTACTATGGTTTTGGTCAGTTGTCTTATCTTTGAATTCAAGCATTCTCACTTTGGAAAGAAAAATCTTTTCAAGGCACTTATTGCTGCACAATACGCATATTGGAAAACTCAACAAAGAACTTTTTATGTTTTTCCGTAATTTGTGTCTTCTTGTGTTGGATGTGGATCAAGCAAACGACATATACCACTACTCATTATCACAATCACAATAAACCGGATTTACAACACCAAAACATAACCAAGCTAAGTTACATCAAATCATTCTTAAGAGCACAGGATATGGTGCTGAGTCGTCGTACTGAGCCATGAGAAAACACCAAGTTTTTCAAGGGGTATGGTGTGTGGTGGGTAAATGATCCCACAACACCAAAACCTCCACAACACCAAAAATGGGCTCCTTGGTTGGCTTGAGCCGTGGGGTTTATGTGGGCCCCATTACTTTATTAAAAAAAAATTATAAAACAAATTTATTAAACATTTCATTAAAATAAAAAAAAAGTACATAAATTAAAAAAAAATACGAAAATATAAAAAAAATTACAAAAAAAAAATTACAAATAAAAAAAAAATACATTTTATTGCTCTTCTTCTTGATTCCACAAGTGTTCAACAAGGTCGTATCGAAGGTCTTCGTGCGTTGCTCTATCCCGAAGTTCTTTTGTTTTCATTTGTTGTCTTTCGCATCGTTCGACCCAAGTACGTGTAATGTTGGGTTCGGGAGAAACGTACATGTGCATATATTCACTTATATCGAACTTTTGGTCTTTCAATATCATGTTGTGTAATATAATGCAAGTGTACATAATTCTCCTAATGATGTTCATTTGATACGCTCGTGCCGGTTGTTGTATAATTCCCCACCGACCTTGTAGCACATCAAAGGCTCTTTCAACATCTTTTCTTGCACTTTCTTGAACCTTCTTAAACTTCAATGTTTTTGCATCCCTAGCGACACTAAAAGCTTTGACAAAAGTAGACCATTGTGGATAAATACCATCCGCTAAATAATAACATTTGTTATAAGTATTCCCGTTGACTTCAAACGGAGTTTCGGGAGCTCTATCGGCTAGAAGGTCATCAAATAACGGTGAACCATTTAACACATTAAGGTCGTTATTTTCACCTGGTACCCCAAAATATGCATGCCAAAACCATAATTGTTGATCGGCTACGACCTCAAGCATTATAGTTGGGTATTTTTTACATCTATTTTTAAATTGACCATGTAACGCCTTGGGGCATTTAACCCATTCCCAATGCATACAATCTATGCTCCCTAGCATTCCCGGAAGACCGTGTTTCTTCTCATGTAAATCTTATACATGTTGGACATCCGCTAAATTAGGTTTTCTCAAATATTCTTCAACATACAATATATATATGCATTTAGTAAAATGCCATAAGCATTCACGGGAACAACGTGCCGCACATTGCAAATACTCGTCAAATGCATCGGGGCTTGAACCATATGGCAATTGGCGTATGGCGGATGTACATTTCAAACGAGTAGAAAACCCCAAACGACCCGTTGCATCTACACGTTGCTTAAAAAAATGGAAGTATTCGGGCAAAGGGTCGGCATAATAATTTTGTATATCACTAACAATTTTATTAAATAAAGTGGAGCTCATACGATACCTTCGTCGAAAATATTCTTCCGGATATATAGGTGGCGTATCTTCATCCCCAAAATAATCTCGTTGTAGTTTTTCTTCCGCCAATTCTCTTTCACGTGGAATGTAGCGTCTTGTATACGAGTTTCTTTCGTCTTCAACTTCGTCTATTCGATCTAAATAATCGACGTATTGCGCGTAATTATTCATATCAAGTGTGGAGTAATACTTAAATTTACTAGTGTGTGTATATAATTGTTGAGGTGAAAGTGGTGAATTGTATGTGATTTATAGGTGAAAATAGGAGTTTTATAGGTAAAAAATAGGTTTTTTTTGAAAAAAACGAACCTCAAACGGTCAAAAATTCAATTCAAACGGTCAAAAAATCAATTCCAACGGCTATAAACTTTTTCCAAAAAAAAATTAAATATGCACGAAAACGCGCGCCGTCCCCTCGGCGCGAGACACGAAAACGCCACATGGGGTGTGGTTTCTGACGCCGTGATATCGCGTTTTCGCACGGCGCGAGGGTAGAAATGCCCGTACCCTGTGCTCTAAGTTATACTATGTAATAAGTACTTATCTCCCACTTTTCCAATTGAGTGCATCAATCTTAATTATCTTACATAGTAATAGCACCATATCCAAACGTGACAACATATGCTTTGTCCCACCCTCTATCCAAAAATCATTATAGATCAGGAAAACAAAATATTCACATTGCTCATGCATTGCATACACATCCTTAGTAATTTAGTAGGCCTGGCTATCTAGTGATTAGCTATTGTTTATAAACCCATAACATATGGGCAACGGTTGTCTAGAGCAAGCTTTATGATCAGTAGCAGCATGGTTGGATCTTATAGGTTCACGGTATGCACGCCAAGATCCTAAATTGTTTTGGAATGTTTGGATATCTGATACAAGAAAGATTTCATGGCCTGTTTAGGGTAAACAGGTGAAACTGCTGCAGCTACCATTGAGAGAGAGAATCCACTTGTAGATGCAACCGTATATTGAACGGAAGTCTAACGCCTCTTGACATCCGTTGTGTGTGTACATCAGTCATCCAAACACCCCCCTTACAGCAGACATCCTAGGGGAGTGGATGATTTAGACAAATTTGTCTCGTAGAATACTTGTGCAAACATAGGAGGATCAGGAAGGTCACCTAGCTAACCACTTCGTTTCCTTCTTTATCAGGAACGTGTGGATAACCAGTTCCCTTAGTCACCACAACAGACGTACCAACGACATTGCTAGCTAATTCCATTTTCATTCTCTGTTCATCTTCAGCTTTAGGCGACCCTATTAAGTACCTCCCCAACGCCTAGATCTCGTGTTTAGGTCCACACCTGAACAATATTATTCAGTTAGCATGTGATGCGTCTGCTGTGCTCCCACCACTTAGCAAGCTTATTTACGGGTCTATGAACTCATCTGTTTATTGATTACGTTCCATAAGCCCTGTCTTTAGCTTAATTTGGGAGCCATAAGTTTTAAGATAATCCGAAAACAAATGAACTCATCAACCAATAGACATCAGAAACCTAATCAGATCTAGGGAGTGTTTATAATATCCCTTGAGAACATCTAATCAACATTTTAAACAGAAGTGTGCAGTTGCATATCTGATAATGAAATGAGTGATTTGGTGTTCACATTTCAGGTAATACATATTATAAAAGGGTAAAATTGTTGGTTTTCTTTACGTTACATACAGGCAGTTACTAAGAGACATTATTCACCAGCAATCATGCTGTTTCCAACCTTTTTCTCTGTTAGAATTTTACAATTCCAGGCAGATTGGATAATTTGTAAGATATCCACGCACATAGTGACTTCATATAGAAAATTCACTATGATTTGTTCTTTTCTATGGCAGAGTTATAAACAAAATCAAACGTGGATTAAAATTACCAAGTTCTTCTCAGGTGATCGCCAATAGAATCCATGTAACGCTGTTGGAATTGGAAGGTCAAGATCAGTAACCAGATTTAATGTTTGAACACCAGCAAACCGCATTATTTTCTTAGAAAAAACATGAGTTCTATGATAAAGATATAGGGGTCAATTATCTGCAAAACAATAAACATAGTACAATATAAAAAGAATTAACAAACTGAAGGTAAATACAATTACCAAACTTAAGGTAAAGAACAGACCTGGTCCTTTAAATGTCTTGAAAGCATTTCATTGGCCTCATAGGTAGACACGTGGACTCATTTTGTTCTTTTTATCCCTGGTTGAGGATACCAAATTATATTATTTTTGCACAACAATTTTACAAAAACAAATTTGAATGCAAAAAGTATTTTTCGTATACCAGACACAACTGGTTTTGGATTTCAATGATCCGGATAGTGAGTATTAAATGTTCCTGCTGAGCATAAAGGCTGGTGGACTAGGAATCAATCTCACCGTAACCATTACCTGCATTTTCGTAAGCAGCTGCAACCCTTAAGGCCGCAACACCGTCAGTGTCATAGTTATCTGAAAAACAAGAACAGGTGATGAATTCCTGGCCCTTTTGGTGCAGGATTTACAGCAGGCATCTACAACCGAGGGACAGTTCGTTTGGTTGATGGCCTTTGGAAACCCTTGTATCTCTAAACATACTGCTCTATGCTTTTCGTACACAGCTCCCTCTTTCCCAACAACCATTCACATAATTAGCCGTGTAAAACTGAATCCCAGGTGCATTGGTCCTTATCTAAAACTCCTGGACTGGAGCTGACACTATTACTTCTTCCATTATAGCAAAACTTCTAACACCTAACGGATTATCCAACATCAAAACATAAATTTAGTTCGAAACCTGCATTAATAATTTTTTTAAACATAGAGGGCGTTTGGGATTGCTTATTTTTCTGCATAACTGCTTCTCCTTTTTGTAAGATAAGGAGTTTATAGTAATGCATTCAATGTATGCATACCTTATAAAGCACACTTCTTCACGTTCCTTTGTTGCATCAAGTATGTGTTCTGTATCTGACCCAATGGAGTACTATCGCAAGTTTGCAAGTTTTTTATTTGGTTTTATAACTGTTGCCTCTAACATGTATCAGCTACTTGTCTCCCATCTTTACGGATTGCTAACTGAGATGGATATGATATTGATCCCAAACTGCCTTTTATCCGATTGAGACCAATCTCATGTATTTTGGAAAAACGGATAAGAGATTACATCAAAATAATCAGGAATCCCGAGTAGCTCAGGATCTACAGGCTGGTTAAAAACTCCCTCAATCTTAAGTGTAATTAAAGTTAGGAGGATCTTCCCACACTCGCTTCTAACACCATATCCATCTTTAGCTTCTTTTGATGTCCACCGTCTAAGGGCTCCCCGGGCCTCTTCTTATACCCCGGTAATATAACCTTCACCATTATATCAACTCTCACGAAACCCTTCATAACGTGTTAAGTGAAGAAACGAATATGAATTACACTACATAGATACAAAAAGATATGTTAATACCAAACAAAACACGAAAGTATAGTAAAACAATACTGAACTATACCTATTTAATGATGTTGGAAATTTAGTGCAATTGTGGAACGGGTAATACTTATAAATGGGTTTGGAGGTACGGAGTGTACACCCATTAAGTCCCTTACCTCCCTGGACTCAATATAGTGGTTGTGATATCAGTAGGAAGCTGCTCCTGGTCAGGAAGTTGCTTCTGGTCAGGAAGTTGCTCCTGGTCAGGAAGCTGCTCCTGGTCAGGAAGCTGCTCCTGGTTAGGACGTTGCTCCTGGTGATGCACAAAGTCTTTGTAACCTCTTTGACCAGTTAATGAGGGTTGAATATTGACTTGATGACCAGATTTCTGGTCATGTAACCACTATGCTTTATGAAGGTTATTATGAGATTAATAGGCCGATTAATGCTCTTAATACCTTTGACTAGGAGTTACATTCCTTAAAGGAATAGGATCACTATAAATAGTGATCATATTTTGCATGATGAAATACAGAAACAAGAAACACAGAAACGCATAGAGTTCTTGATTTGTGCCTAAAACAAGAACTAACTCTTGGTTTTATCCCAAGGAGGTATTCGTGTTAACCCAGGCATAGGGTCGAATAATCTTCTTTGGAAAGTGATTACACGACTCCAAGAGATATCCGGTAACCATTCATTGGTACGTAGTTAGGCTATTGATTATCTTCACCCTGTTGGAACGAAGTAAACCCCAACAATCAAAGAAGATTATTTTGTGATAATCAATGGCGGCGGCAATGAAGCATATGGTGGCTAACTTCTCCAAACTGGACAAGTTTGAAGGGGTTGATTTTAGGAGATGGCAGAAGAAGATGCACTTTCTTCTTTCTACCATGAACGTGGTGTACGTGCTGACTACTCCTATTCCTGATGGTGGTGATGATGCTACTTTGGAGGAACTGAGGAAAAGGAGCAAATGGGAGAATGATGATTATGTGTGTCGCGGCATAATTCTCAATGGTATGTCTGATTCTTTATTTGATATTTACCAAAATGTTGAATCTGCTAAAGAACTATGGGATTCCTTGGAAGCCAAATATATGGCTGAGGATGCATCAAGTAAGAAGTTCCTTGTGAGTGATTTCACAAATTACAAAATGACTGATTCAAGACCAGTCATGGAACAATACAATGAACTTCTTGGAATACTTGGCAGATTTACACAACATAAAATGAACATGGATGAGACCATTCAGGTCTCGTGTGTCATTGACAAACTACCTCCTTCTTGGAAAGATTTCAAGCACACCTTGAAACATAAGAAGGAGGAGTTAACTCTTGTTGAGTTGGGCAGTCATTTGCGCATTGAGGAATCCCTCAGGGTGCATGAAAGTGATAAGCCAAAGAGCAACAATGTTGCTGGTTCATCTGTTGTCAATATGGTGGAGCATAACAACTCCACCAGGTACAATGACAACAAGGGCAAACGTAAGCATCAGGATAACACCAAAGCTAATCCTAACAAGAAGTCATCAGTGGCTTGTTGGAAGTGTGGGAAACCTGGACACTTCAAAAGGGATTGCAAAGGTGTTAGCATTGGCAACCAAGCTAATGGATCAGGCACAAAAGGTCAGAATATGTTTAATGAATCTCTCCAGATTTATTATGTTACATATGTATCTGAAGCTTACTTTGTGCAGGATGATGATGTTGCGTGGTGGGTTGACTCTGGAGCAACAGTACATGTGTGTAAAGATAGATGCTGGTTCAAGACTTATGAGTCAATGAATGATGGATCTATTCTTCACATGGGAAATGAGTCAACAGCCCTAGTGCATGGACGTGGTTGTGTAGATCTTAAATTTAGTTCTGGAAAGATTGTTTCTTTGTTTAATGTTTTGCATGTTCCTAATATTAGGAAGAACTTGGTTTCTAGTAGTGTGTTGAATAATTGTGGTTATAAACAAGTGATTGAATCTAATAAATTTGTTTTATCAAAACATGGTGTGTTTATTGGTTTTGGCTATTTGAGTAATCAAATGTTCAGGCTTAATATTGATTCTAGTATAAATGTTGATTCTGTCCTGATGACTACCACTAAACTGAATGATTCATCACTATGGCATGCTAGACTAGGCCATGTCCACTATAAGAGGATGCAAGATATGTCTAAGGATGGGTTAATTCCAGCTTTTGACATGGACACTGATAAGTGTCAGACTTGTATGGTGAATAAAATTACTAAGAAACCATTTCAGGATGTAAAACGTGTAACTACAATTTTGGAGCTAATCCATAGTGACCTATGTGATTTGCATGCTACTCCCTCATTAGGGAATAAGAAATACTTGGTAACATTTATTGATGATGCTTCAAGGTTTTGTTATGTCTATTTGTTGCATACTAAGGATGAAGCATTAGATAAATTTAAAGTATTTAAAACTGAAGTTGAATTACAACAAGGAGTCCAAGTCAAAAGATTTAGGACTGATAGGGGAGGTGAGTACATGAATACTCAGTTTTTTCTGTCTGTTGGAATAATCCATGAAACAACTGCCCCCTATACTCCACAACAAAATGGTATATCAGAAAGGAAAAATAGAGTACTAAAAGAGATGGTTAACTCCATGTTGTCCTACTCAGGACTGAGTCAAGGGTTTTGGGGAGAAGCTATGTTAACAGCTTGCTATTTATTAAATAGGGTTCCTAATAAAAGGAACAGGATTACCCCTTATGAACTCTGGACTAAAAGGAAACCAAACTTGAACTACCTCAAAGTTTGGGGTTGTAGGGCTGTTGTAAGACTCCCTGATCCAAAGGTGAAAACCTTGGGTGAAAGAGGCATTGAATGCATCTTTGTTGGATATGCTGAGCATTCCAAGGCTTATAGGTTCTATGTTATTGAACCTAATGATTCAGTTTCAATAAACTCTATCATTGAATCAAGGGATGCTAACTTTGATGAGACTAGGTTCTCATCAGTCCCTAGACCAAGCCTTAGGACTCCTATAGGAGCTGAGGACACTGGTGTTTCAGTGGAACCTGAAAGGGTCACTGATGAGGTTGTGGTTCAGCAACCTGAGCCTGAGCTTAGAAGAAGCACAAGGCATAGGACTCCAAAGAATTTTGGGCCTGAGTTTCAACTATACTTAGTTGAAGGAACAAGGGATGAGGTCTCTGATCAATACTCCTATTGCTTTAATGTTGAGGATGATCCCAAAACATTTGATGAAGCAATGAAGTCCCAGGATGTTGCTTTCTGGAAAGAAGCAATAAATGATGAGATGGACTCCATCATGGGCAACAACACTTGGGTGTTGGTTGATCTACCTCCTGGTTGCCATCCACTTGGTAACAAATGGATTTTCAAAAGGAAAATGAAGGTAGATGGAACTATTGAAAAGTTCAAGGCAAGGTTAGTCATTCAGGGCTTTAAACAAAAGTCAGGGATAGACTATTTTGATACTTATGCTCCAGTAGCACGTATCAGTACCATAAGAATGCTGATTGCTCTAGCAAGTATTCACAATCTGATTATTCATCAGATGGATGTGAAGACAGCATTCTTGAATGGTGACTTGGATGAGGAGGTTTATATGAACCAACCTCAGGGCTTCATCATGCCTGGTCATGAAGGTAAGGTGTGTAAACTGATTAAGTCCTTATATGGACTAAAGCAGGCACCTAAGCAATGGCACCAGAAATTTGATGAAGTGGTTTTGTCTAATAGTTATTCACTTAACCAAGCTGACAAATGTGTATATAGCAAATTTGATGAATCTGGTAAAGGAGTCATCATTTGCCTATATGTTGATGACATGTTAATCTTTGGTACTGACCAAGCTAAGGTTGATCAGACAAAGGATTTTTTGTCATCAAAGTTCTCCATGAAAGACATGGGGGAGGCTGATGTTATCCTTGGCATAAGGATTAAACATGAAAGTGATGGTATTGTAATTTCTCAGTCTCATTACATTGAGAAGGTGCTGAAGAAATTCAATCACTTTGATTGTACTCCAGTAAGTACACCTATGGATACAAGTGAGAAACTAATGCCTAACAATGGTCAGGCTGTCTCCCAGCTTGAGTATTCTAGGGTTATTGGTTGCTTGATGTATGCCATGACTAGTACTAGGCCTGACATTGCATTTGCTGTGGGTAAACTGAGTAGGTATACTAGTAATCCTGGTACTCAGCATTGGCAAGCAATTCAGAGGGTACTGAAGTATTTGAAAGGAACAATGGATTATTGTTTGTCTTATACTGTATATCCTTCAGTGTTGGAAGGTTACACTAATGCAAGTTGGATCAGCAATACTGAGGATAATTCATCCACAAGTGGCTGGGTATTCCTTCTTGGTGGTGGTGCAATTTCTTGGGCATCCAAGAAGCAAACTTGCATTACTGGTTCAACAATGGAATCTGAATTTGTAGCTCTAGCAGCTGCTGGTAAAGAGGCTGAATGGTTGAGAAACTTGCTTCTTGAGATTCCATTGTGGGTCAAACCTATGGCACCCATTTCTATCCGTTGTGATAGTGCAGCTACATTGGCTAAGGCATATAGCCAGATGTACAATGGCAAGTCTAGACACCTAGGTGTTAGACATATCATGATTCGTGAGTTGATCACGAATGGGGTGATTTCAATAGAGTTTGTGAGGTCTCAACAAAACTTAGCTGATCACTTGACGAAGGGATTGGCTAGAGACTTGGTTATAAAGTCTGGTAAAGGGATGGGTTTAAAAGTCCACTCTAGTCACTGAATGCTAGGACACCCAACTCCCTCCTGAGGAAACTTGGGAGCTGAGTTCAATGTGGAAAGCTGAACATTCAGGGGACTGAAGCACATGTATATCATCCCAAGGATGTGCTTGTACCTGCTGAAAGGAGGATGAAGTTATAAACTTCTTAATGGTTAATTTCTTTGAAAAAGTGCTTAAGCAGGAGCATGAACTAAAGAGGAACCACCTATGTAAATGTTGAGGTTTCGCCGCCTCAAGAAGCATGGACTTTGGCTCTTACAACATTTATGAATTGGATATGGACACATGGCTTGTATGGTGTCAGGAGCGTTTTAAGTGTTTGAAAACTTGGGTGTATGTTATCTTCAGGTGTTCAAAGTAGTTGAAGGGTTCAATTCTTAGAACACCCTGATTCTCGAATATTTGGAGTGATGTACTAAGATGGAAATTCAATCCTCAGGACATTTTCATTTATGCACTGGTTTTGTTAAAGTTGATTTTCATGCAAAAAGGAATTGTACTAAATTGGGGAGGATTGTTGGAAATTTAGTGCAATTGTGGGAACGGGTAATACTTGTAAATGGGTTTGGAGGTACGGAGTGTACACCCATTAAGTCCCTTACCTCTCTGGACTCAATATAGTGGTTGTGATATCAGTAGGAAGCTGCTCCTGGTCAGGAAGTTGCTTCTGGTCAGGAAGTTGCTCCTGGTCAGGAAGCTGCTCCTGGTCAGGAAGCTGCTCCTGGTCAGGAAGCTGCTCCTGGTTAGGACGTTGCTCCTGGTGATGCACAAAGTCTTTGTAACCTCTTTGACCAGTTAATGAGGGTTGAATATTGACTTGATGACCAGATTTCTGGTCATGTAACCACTATGCTTTATGAAGGTTATTATGAGATTAATAGGCCGATTAATGCTCTTAATACCTTTGACTAGGAGTTACATTTCTTAAAGGAATAGGATCACTATAAATAGTGATCATATTTTGCATGATGAAATACAGAAACAAGAAACACAGAAACGCATAGAGTTCTTGATTTGTGCCTAAAACAAGAACTAACTCTTGGTTTTATCCCAAGGAGGTATTCGTGTTAACCCAGGCATAGGGTCGAATAATCTTATTTGGAAAGTGATTACACGACTCCAAGAGATATCCGGTAACCATTCATTGGTACGTAGTTAGGCTATTGATTATCTTCACCCTGTTGGAACGAAGTAAACCCCAACAAATGAGCATTCTACGAACAAAAGAAGGTTAATTTTGACGATTATAATTATGAACATCACGAAAACCCTTGCCAATGAAACCTGTACATATATTCTTTCCTATCTGTAAAACACATAGACGCCTATAATAACGGTTATTTTTGTAGACGCCCACTGGAATCTGAATAAGAAGACAAAGCTGCCCTTTTACTCTTGTTGTTGCACTTTCTCTTATCCCTTCTAATCGAGTCTATGATCTGTCTGAATCTGAATTATCTGAATGACGATGGCTTCTCCTGCTTCTCCTTTTCTCCTTCCTGTTCCTACTCTTTCTCCTGTACGATTGGTGCTCTCTGTCCTCATGTGACGACTCATCCTTTCTCATCTTTTTGCTCCTCCTCTTTCTACCACTCATGTCGTCATCTCTATCACTTATGCTCCTCTTTATGCTTCTCTTCTTTGACCAAACTCTTTTCTTCCCATCCTTGGAATCTGAGTCGTCCTCATCAGAATCATTAGCTTTCTTCTTTTTTGAAGAACTATTAGTTCATAACCTACAAGGATTGATAGTTTGCATTGATTTAGATGTACCAGTGACAATTTACATACAGATGGGTCATATAAATAAGATGAAATAAAAAGTGTTCTCCAAATTAAGATATGAAATCAGAATGTTTTGAGTGACCATGAGGACTATCAGTAAGAGTAATATGTTAAGTTACCATGAGGATACACATATCCATAAGCGCAATATCAGCTAATCCATCTTCGTTGTGCTTGTATAAATGGACCCACATATCCATAAGCGCTATAGTAGCTATCTTTTGATCTTCAGGAATTGATACCAGGTCCATATATTATTGCTTGATTCCAGGCTTATTCTTAAACTTATGCAATGTTTTTTATACAGAATGTACTACAAGATCATATTGGTCCCAAACAGATTGCGTTCTTTTAGACAGTTTACTAAACAATTTTTGCCAAAGTGCAACTGGTTTACCCTTTGGCAAACCACCAATCACACTAAGGGCCAATGGATGATTCTTACAACACTTGAACAACAGTTGGTTAAATTTTGGAAAAGTAAAACCTATACGAAAATTTTAAAAAGTTGAAAACATAAAAATGGTTATGCTATGTAGAAAAATACTTCACATTCTATGCCGACTGACGCAACCACAGGCAGATATACAAACAGAAAGGCAAAGAAAAATTCTTTTAGATACAACTAACACACCTTCGAAATAATAAGAGCCGGAGGGCGTTACGGTTTCATTGTTGAACATGATGTCAAGGAACTTGGTGCACACACGTAAGTTATATATATTCAGGCTGATGTCAGATCTAAAGTTATATCCATGTGGCCATTTGGGCTCTATAAGAATATCTGTCCACTTCACAGGAGGCACCATCCCAGACACAATACCAATTTTAAAAGGAGAGACAAACAACCACAAAGAACAAGTTACCTGTAAGATACGCGCAAGTGCAGCCTGGAATTTATCAGAGGGGAGATTTACAAAATGAGGAAAGATCTGAAGTGCATGGGTCACCAGAGTTAGAGTCAGAATATAAGGATGCAAACCTCGTCTTTTGGTAGGAAGGGTAATATAGGAATTAGAATCTCTGTGTCCTGTTACGTGACACAAAAACCAGCATCATAAGGGTCTCTCTTCCAGCAGGCGGGTCTGCATTAATTTCAAGAAGCCGAGGAGACCCACCAAGACGAGTGAAACGCTGTCAAAATTATAAGGAAACTTAGATGACTTGAATTTTGAGTAATAGAACAAAATGTGTGGAGATGGTGTTTGGACATACGACATATGTTAGATATTTAAATCTATTCAGCAGAATATCACTAATTCCGAATTTCAGATATAAAACCATCATTTGTGTTCATGGCAATACATAATCGAACTTTCGCAATAGATACGGGCTTCATTTATGCAAGAAGCTAGATCATATTTAAGATTCAAAATAACAAAACTTCACTTCTTACTATCTTTCTGGTATGCTGTTGCGCCGCAAACATAACCTCCATTATGTCAAATAACTAAGCAATGTTTAAGACTGATGCAGGTTAAGATCAATTGTGCCAAGCTTCCAAACGGATCATCTGCTCGTGCATTCATGCCGACATTCATATATACAGAAGTGAACTAAGTAACCTCTTGTAGCCTTTACGTAACAAAATTACTAATGTTTTACCTGAACAAATCTGTATATATAACATAAGATTAATAGTTCTTGGATTTTTGAAAGGTTTATGGCATAGTTATATACTTTCGTTTTGTAAGGTTTCTTAAACAAAGATTTTGCGGATCAACCCAGCCTACTTTGGCCCCTAATTGTAAGCTGACAAGATTTTCCTAGATATTGTTTTCACCTATAATCAGACCCTCCTACCAATATTCAGATTAAATATGATAATAAGTCCAACCTGGTGAACACTCAAGACATCGGTTCTCTAATGAGAGATTGTTTGTTTAATCCTTAAATCTTGACACATACAAACATATAGATATTATATGCAGGAGAGTATAGTAGAATATGAAAAAACACTCGCCTAGATAGTGAATATTACCTGGGTTGAGAAGGAATCCCTTAACAACATTCAGTATGCACTACCATAGCTATATGTTTACTTGTATATAATTCGTGTCTCAATCACCTATAATAATATCAAATCAAAGGTAGCTCTTGACGATCAAAACCAAAATATAAATGAGATAATGATGACTGAACCTAATTGATTTGCATCACACATATATGCACAAATGTATTTTGCTACTAACCATGTTCCAGCTGATAAGTTTGTGTTATATTCAAACATGAATGGAGATCGGGATATGAATTATACCTTGATAACATACTGAATTAGCCTGTTCAACTCTTGCTGCATATTGGTACTGGAAGTCATATCCCATTGTTCACATAACATGAAGAGGTACTTTCTCATTCACCTACAAAACAAACATAAAAACACCAGTTTCGTTAGGGTTTGAAAAGGAGGAGATCATGCAAAAAAGAAAATAATATACATTTGAAACATAACAAAGAAGATGATCCTACAAAAAGAAACATAAACAAAGAAGATTAAGGTTGGATGCTTGTTGATAGAATTAGGGTTATATATCCGAATTTAATTTGTTTTTAGCATAGAATCAACCAACTAATCACAACCATCCATTTTTATCATGTAACAAAAAAAAACTCATTTTTTAAAAATTAAATATCTCACAAACCGTTCATCGTTACGTAAAACAAAACATATCATCGCGACGAGAATTAAATCATCTATCTATCGAGGGGCACATCTATATACTTTCGACGAAATTTTTTTTCGACTTTTTTTTAAGTCACGTCTGGAGAGAATCATATATGATTCGTCACGAAACATATATGATTCTCAGAAAATCATATATGATTCATATCACGAATCATATATGATTTTCTGAAAATCATATATGATTCGTGACGAATCATATATGATTCGTGACGAATCGTATATGATTCGTGACGAATCATATATGATTCGTGACGAATCGTATATGATTCGTGACGAATCATATATGATTCGTGACGAATCATATATGATTCTCTCCAGACATGACTTAAGAAAAAAATGTCGAAAAAAAAGTTCGTCGAAAGTATATACATGTGCCCCTTGATAGATAGATGATTTAATTCTCGTTACAATTGTGTATTTTTTTTCGTTTGACGATTTACCGTTTGTGAGATATTTAATTTTTAAAAAAGTGGTGGGAGTGGGTTTTTTAAAAAATAGGTGATTATGATTGATTGGATAGGTTTATGCTAATTTAAGTGTCTATATAGATCTTAACTTATGATAGTTGTGTAAATATAATTTAGGAATTGATATGCAATGTGTGTATTTGTAAGAGAAGTTATTATTAAATTTTTTGAAAGGAAATCACAAATAACTGGTAAGCGCAATTGGTAAGGTTGCTTGGACTATAACAAACAAACCCGGGTTTAATTCTAGGCATTGTCATTTTTTAAAAAATTTCGAGAATTTTATCAAAATTCCATTTCAAAACGTGATTTTGATAACTGCATTTCCAAATCGCGAATTTCAGAAAAACTGCGATTTCAAATTGCAAAAAACGTGGAAAGTGGAGATATGTTAGGAAATTCTGAAATACTATTGGCTAATAGTTGCCATGTCACATATGACTGGGATTAGAGGTGTGGTATACCTATAATATATATATATATATATATATATATATATATATATATATATATATATATATATATATATATATATATATATATATATATATATATATACTAGTGGCAAAACCCGTCCGATGGACGGGTATGACTTCTAATTATCGCTTACATTTTTTGGTAAATAAATTATAAATATACTAAGTTTTTTATTGGTAAATAAATTATAAATATACTAAGTTTTTTATTGAATGCATTACCAACGAAAAGAAATGAATGTTCATCTTAATAGAGGTTGCAAAGCTCGCCATGGGTGGGCGCGCCTTTCGAGTATCCTAGGAAATTTAATTATTTTTTATAACATAATTCTAACATTTTTTCTATAATTTTATGTTCTTTGAATATCTATTTTGATATTTTAATTAATTTTTAGTCTTTCTTATTTTTTAAGATTTATTTTATTTTGATTTATTTTTTCTTACAATTTCAATTTTTGAATATAGATATTACGGCAAGAGTTGTAACAATTGTCATCTCAAAAATTGTCACCAAAAATAGTCGTCACATTGCACGGGTACCATGGTATTTTTTGTTAGTTTATTTACACTTTGCTAATGATTACGTAAAATTTTGTGGAGCTTGTAAAATAATAACTATACCTCTTTTCTCATGAAATCTCCAACCTTTGTTGACTCGGATGATCCTCCATGAACTATGATTTTTCTAAAGATAATCTAAAGGAAAAAAACGTCTTACATATTATTAGCCAAACATTCATGTCCATTTATCATTATCAAGATCACGTTTATGTAAATTTGGTAAAATGTAAAATCATAGAATTAGTTATGGCCTTAAGACATTTTATTTATATTATATAATTTTTTTGAACGAACGCATTAGGTTTTAAATATTTTTCGTTAATAACTTTTTTAACAAATACTATATAATATAAACAAAACAACTTAAAAAGTTAAATTTGTAATAATAATTTCGAATGTTAATAGTGAAAATTTGTATAGACACAGTAAAAGTAAGTCATTTGAAAATGGGAGATGTGTCGTTATGACATATAATTTAGGGGCAAAATTATTAACTTCTCCATTTTTTAACGAATTGAATTTCATTACAATAATACCAAGTTTGTGATTGTCTAAATATGTGAGCATATGGATATAGAGAGAGAGGGGGACAAAAGCAAAGGAGGGAAAGTTAAAGTAACAGAACTGGATTCATCTTTCGGTACCCTAGAATATGTGAGCATATGAATTTATATCTTCAAGAATGCTTTGTGTGAGAAATTGTGTGAACTCTAGTGGTGAATTAGTGTGATTTGATGCTAATTATGTATATGAGGAGGCAGCAGATTGATGCTCCTCGTTCTCTTTCAAACTCTCGATGGTTATGAAAGTAGTGGGAAATAGCTTGAGAATAGTCATCAAAGCCTAGTGAACCAAGAGCCTAACATATGTCGTCTCTAGCAGAATATTTAACATTTGCATACGATTAGCTACTCTCTAGCAGCTATGGGTTGTTGACTCCAGAATGAAGCAGCGTCTTATGATTCAAAACTGTATAAATAGGGTACCATCACTCTTTATTATGTGGACTTTGACAGTGAGATAAATCATAGTGTGAATGCAATTAGTATCAAAACTAATTGTATATAATTGCTCTAACTAAAAATCAATCCTGAAACAATATTTCTTGTTCAAGATGCTCTCCTAGATTTTGACTTTTCTTTGCAGGAATGCAGGTACAACATAGAATGACACCTAGCGGGTGCATGAGCTTTATTAACCTAACTCCCATGCCCCATGCTCTGCGATTATTGATAAAAGAACAACTTCAATACCAACAACTTCTCTAAGTTCACCTCCAAGACTTTGTACTTTCCCCTCGCCTAACTTTTTTTATCTGAGATGGGGGTTACGTGCTTGTTGGCTAGAATTAGAATACGCGCCCCTTACAAATCTTCATTATTACGCACCTTTTCTGTAAGCCTATTTTTATGCTGAGTATTTTCTGATTCACCATAACAAGTTAACAGCAAAAGAAGATTATTCATATTTGTTTTGAGGGTTAGAAAGAAGTCCAACCTATAAAAACAGAAAAATAAGGACTTAAATCACAACTTGCAATATTAGTGGGTATTTTATTACTAAAAATGTTTATTTTCGAAGTTTTTATATTTGTGGTTTTCCCTAATTATTAGTGAATGGGTTATAAAAAATGACTTGCTAACAGAAACACGGGTTGTGATAAGCACATTACCAAGAAAATACAAAATGTGGTAGAAAGAATACATGTAATTCTATTTTAACCATAGGTAATCAGTAGCATTAACCAAAAGACGAATATGTTCGTTAAAACATAAAAAATAGTGTCACAATAATAAGACATATATAAAGCTCAGTTTTCCGAACCTGACACTTTTACAAACAGGCACCCGCATCCCTGTTTCAACTTTCATCTGAATATTAGACATTGTCAGCCTCGAAGAGCAAAGGAAACCAAAAAATACGGCTTATCAATGTTTATGCCTCGAATGTTGATTCTTGATTATCTTCACCAGTATAATCCAAGAGAGACTCTAGCGAAAGTGAAAATGAACAGAGCTGTTACAGAGAATATCGTAGTTAAATAACTCATGTACAGATATGAAATGTTGAACAATTTAACTGGTAGATAATTAAGAATATTCATTCAAGAAAATAGAATGTTAAAAACACCAACCTTAGTATGAATCTGTCCTTTTGTCTGGATGAAAAGCTCCGGATGCATAGGCGGCTCCTCCGCTTTTTTCTTATATTTCTTCTCTTTAATATTTGATTCAAATTGACCACCTTAATTTGTCTTTCTTTCTATGTCATCCATAGATTTCTTATTCTTGTCAGACTGACGACCATCCGCTTTAGCTTTCTTCTCTTCCTTAACTTGTATCTTCTTATTATCTTTATGATTGATTTCATTTTAACACCTTTTTCCTTTTTCTTCTAAGATACTAATTTATTGTTCTCTGCCTTGACTTCTGTTTCCTAACTCACCAAGGCTACAATTTTCTTCCAAATAGTTGTACTCGTTAAGTTTTCCTTGGCCACTTCATCCTTATTACCTTATTCTTAGCAACCTTTTTAACTCTTTCCTTATTGACAATAGTCTTATGCTTGCACCAACCACATCTTAGTTCTTTGTCTTATCCTCAGAATACTCGGATTCCTTGACTTCATCTTCTTTTTGATGGTTTTCACCACCAGAATCTTTTCAGTAGTTTTTTAATCGGTAGAAGTCTAAACAGTGACGTTTCTTATTATCTTTCTCTTTCCATACCAAGTGTATAAACATCTGTGTTCTCGGTCAAATTTTCTTTCCAGCATTACTGCCTTCACCGGCTATCTCAGCCCCTTCTTTCTTCTCAATTACTGCATTAGTCTTGTCATCTTTTATAGCTTCCTTTGCTTCATCTTTGGTGCCAGAGCTCCCTTTCTTATTAAGTTTGGACGTTGATCCGGCCTCTATCTTTTTATCTGCTTTATCAATCCTTTTCAAATATTTTGTCGTCCGGCTCATTGTCTGATCAGAATCAAAACATCTATGTAAGCCAAAATTACAGTCTCAATAAGCAAAAATGATAGCCTCCGAAATAAGTTTTTAACAATCTTTAACTTTAGGAGCTTCCTTCTTTTAACATAATTTCTGAATGATTAAATTGATGGATTTAGATCATACAGCTCAGTCATGTTAAACTCAATCAATACAAATCACCATGAAAGACAGTCAATATGCTCATGCGGTCCTAAAATATTGCGTCAACCTACACCTACTTTTTTCGAAATTACGTAGACACACTAAGATAATGAAGATAATATACTTGTGGATTCGCATAGCATAATATTTGTTTTTATCAACTGTATAGTCAACCTAATGAAATTCATCCACAATATCGAAATCTAACTCATTTAATGGTTGTGTATGTACATAATGTTACCCTTTGTTGTTCCCTCTTTTGTTTTGGCCTCAATAGTGTCATTCCTTCTATTTGGTTGGAGTTTGCAAAGTATTTAAAGAAGGCTACCCTCCACTCGGACCAGGATATTATTAACCTAAAGTGTACAAATTGACATAAAAATTAAAACTTCAGTCCGTTCATGATCATTCTTATAAAAAGGCTTCAAAATGCGATCAATTTGTTTGCTCAAAACGTAATATTATAATAGGCTTCAAGTACTACTTATTCAATATCTTCGAGAAGGCTATGATATTTACATGTTCCAGTCATAAACGAAAAGAAAAGGTGTCATGTTTCCTTCCCATTTGTAACGCACAAGAAAAGATAAATATAAAGTAACAAATATCAGTATCTATTTAACACCTGTAATTCTGTAATGCTTCAAATATCAATATCTATTATATGAAGTTAATTATACATATTTTTTGGAGCGGTATAAGTTTGATTTTGTTAACATGATTAAGTTTGAATGGACCTTAAGAATCAGAGTGTATCAGGATAAAGGTGGCGTCTAATGATTAGATTCTTGACACTAATAGTAATTAGTTATCAGCTATATAATTGTATGTGTGTCTGGAATCTAAATTTTTCTCTTATGTTTGTATTTTTGTGTATGAGAAAATCCACTCGCTGAAGCAAAGGTGCTAGGCCAAAAAAATACATTCATATACATATACAGCAGCGAAATGGTTGGAAAAGCCTGACTGTCTGACAACTGTTCAAGGTCTGAAGAAAGAATTCAGCTACAATAAGATACTAAAAGGACGATGAATTTTACTGTAATGGTATTCTCATTCAAGATCAATAACTCGGTCTAGTAAAACATTATACACTAAGCATGTCCCTAATATATGCTAGGCTTATGTTGTAAACTGCATTTAATTAGACTTGACAGCTTTTTGGATTGGTTTAAAACTGATTGTCGTTAATGGTACCGTAATTTGAATATTTGTACCAACTATAAACCACATTGAACATTAATTCCAATAAGCAACATGGCAACCCTGTTATAAAGTACACATTTAAAAAAAAGAAACGAAATAGGAAAAGAAACAGACCCTTTTATAGCAGGCGGGTTTGCTAAACCATCTTTAATGAGTATTTTCTTTGCATTGTGCTCCTGCAAATGTTTTAGTATGTCGAAAAGTAAATGCTCGTTTGAAATATGACAATCATCTTTTTGGATTGAAGGCTCAAACATCCACACAAGAACCAATTCAAATTTATGTATAGTTATGTGGTTACTTTCTGCTGTTGCTAGTCATGATGAAAAATACAAAACAAAAATTATGAAGGCTAGAGCGGTTGGTAGTCATGATGAAAAAAATAAAAAAAAATTATGAAGGCTAGAGCGGTTGGAATACTTACAGGAAGAATGTCACGTTTATTCTCATACAGTCGTGTATGTTGAATTGTCCATATTAACCATCCTTACACATGTGCCACCATCATTTGTCCGTTGCTAATTCAGGGGTTGCATGTAGGCTTATTTCCATGCTCGGGTGTGTGGATGCTGAGATACACGATCTTTTGCGGTTATCAGAAGACTTCTCTTTGGTCTTTTATCAATATCAAGTTTGTCTCGATAGATTGTTTAAAGTTGATGACATTAGGGTCTGTGTTACTTCTTAAAAGTCAATACCAGCTCTCTTTGATCTACTAAAGCCAATTCAGGACCGTCCTTGTGCCTCGTATCTTGCACTCAGACTTCTGATTCAGCTTATGGAAGATAGCCCATCAAATAAGATTGCTTATGGGAGATAGACCAACAAAGTATCTGTCACTTGGCCTCTAAGATGCTTCAGCAAACACTGGTAAACACCGTATTTCCTTGTCGAACACAATGACGGCTAAAATGAAAAGTGTCTCCCCCACTTCAAAAAAACTTGCAATAAGAAGGTGCTTAGATATTGTTTCTTGACTCTTTCAGCAAGATATTTGAGGCTCGTGATCCACTTCACCTACATAGAAAGTACTTCCAATTAAAAAAGTTAAAAAAAACTTTAATACATAGTTAATGAGTATATATACAATGCCTAGGGTAAACTAACTAACTTCGACCTATTACTTTGCACAAGCGATAAATGATACAAAGCAAAGCAAAATCATGATGACATCTATCTGAACAGGTTCTAAGCGCGTGAAGCGAAGGAGGCAAAGCACCAAGAACTCCTATAGCATTTTTGTTCAATCAAAGGCGCTTGTGTGTATTGATAAGAATGCAACCCTTCTCATTTATAAATGTGACCATTGGATGCAGCTCAAATATATACAACTGATATGACCATAGAACTTTTCCTATCTAACAAAAAGTGCACTATAATCATATGCTGTAATAATGCCCTCGAGTCAGCATTCTCAGCTACCAACTATTGGTTTTTTTGCTTCATATGCATCCACCTAGAGAAGTTTACAACATATCTATTTTAGATTAAAATATGAAAAAATGATGCAACATACAATTTTTTTGGTAGAAATCGTTATCAGGCTTCTTTCAATTCGAAGTTCCACGTTAGTATCCACACGGCATGAGAGCAATTTTCAGATTACCACCAATTTCCAGCAGCAATAAATCTTCCGCCAGCTTGAGGAATACTCTGCCCTTTGCAGCCACTTCAACAGTCGCTTCAGCACCCACTTCATGGTTTCACATCACTCATACACCCTCTTTGACCTGATTCTTTTCGGTTTTTCTTTCTTGTATAACAATGACTAACCTGCAAGTGACCAAAGCCACCAATTACAAACTAATAATCTTAATTCAGAAGTTATAACTTTTTTGTGATATATATAAATGGTTTAATAAAAATCTTAAGAATCGAGGTTTTTGACCTTCTTCAGGGCAAAGAGAATCAATCCGGTAGTTTATTTGGATGGAAATTTTAAAAACAAAAGGACCTCTACATGTGTTAATTGAATGATCGATTTGACTGTATGCGCTGATGTTGTCCATAAAGTGTTTGCTAGTCAGTAACTCTTGTATAACAGCTGGTGGTGGCGGTGCGGGATGCATAAATTTTTTCCTCCCCCACAACACACATGATATTCTGGCCTTTGAGTATAAACCGTAGCTTTAAGCCTTTCTTCATACTTGAACAAACAACCACTATGAAAACATCTTTGGTCACAGTCTTCTAAATCAATGTACGACTGCGACTCTACCACAAAAAAGAACGCCGAAAAGAGGTAAGAAAAAAACTACTAATAATTTGGTGCATCAATTTATTTCAGATAGATGGTTACCTCCGTTTGTTGCAGAACTCGTTCTTCGAATGTCCCTTCTCGTACATTGGGAAGTAATAGATCTTCTAGCATCTGATATTTTTCTCATGTTACGTGTGATATTCCTAGAGACACGTGCATCAGGAGTATGACGTTGGATATTATTGGCTACCACAGTCGAGATTCCTGAGCAGTCGGTAACACTCCTAGCACTCATGAGAGAAAAATACAAATTAACCCTTCCCATGGTATCTACAAATTAGCTGGTTGTACAAATCAGCAGATAATAGATTAAATGGATTCGGTGTCTATGCTTTTGATAAAGACCGATGGTCTTTTGTTTGGACGCATAAATTTGTAGGGATTGAGGAAGGATGTCGGGGTGTTTAGAAATTGGCTATATGAATGTTTCCTTCTAAAGCACTGATAATCAAATATGATTATCTAGGCATGGCTAAACTGATTCTAACTATATTCCACATATACTAAATATCAATTTAAACTAATTAGCAAGTTCTAAATATGATTCTTTAGGCATAGCTAAAGTGATTCTAAATATATTCCACATATACTAAATATCAATTCTAACTAATTAACAGGTTCTGATCCTCTGATTCCAATATAAAAGATTAGTTGTGATTACCTTAAGGAAGCGAAAAACTAAAACCCCAGCTGCCAATCTCTTAAATATCACAAAAATTGCTGCAATAAGATCAATAGAACACGGAACATGGATTATACAGCTAAGCTCAAAGGTTGGAAAAATATTCCAATTTATATAAAAAAAACAAAAGTCTCAGATTAATAAAAACTAACCTGAGTATTGATCGATTTGTGATTGGGAGAGGTGTGATTTTTGCGATTTGGAATTGAGATATCATGATCCAATAACAAAAAAATCACCATAAGCAATGAGGAACAAATCAAGAGATCATCGTATTAAAACTAATCCTGGTAATGTGAAATCATTGATGCGATTTTGTATATCTATTATTACGAAGGGCCCATATTACGAACGGGTTTTATTTTTAATGTTTTGATGTGTTTATGAATCTGATTTTTTTATTCATACCACAACTGTTGCTCTAGCTTGGTGGTTAAGGATCTTTGTACTGTGTTTCATGATTCAAGTTCGAACCCTGCAGTGGTCTAATTTTTTAAAATACGAATTTCAAAGGTCAGATCCCATGCTGACGTGGATTAGGGGTGATTAGATGACGTGGCAAATCCCTCCTCTTATATATAATGTAAAGATATATATATATATATATATATATATATATATATATATATATATATATATATATACTAGCGTCGTAACCCGCCCAACGGGCGGGATCGTTTTTGTTGTTGTTTCAGAGGGTTTATTGTTTGTGTGTTTTTAATTTATTGTTTTCTTAATTTAACCTTTAATATATTTTAGTTATATTTTACTCTTAAGTAACGTTAAATTTATTTCTTAGTTATAGTTATAGTTAGCTAATGATATCTTTACATGTTTTCTTGTTTTTGCAGTGCTTCGGCGTGTTTCCAAATCTTATGTTATGATCGGAATCTGTTAAGGTTTGCTTATTTTTTAGGTTTGTTAAAGATAAAGGGGTGGTGTATACTCACAAATATCTCACTCAACAAACTTAAAAATCTTCAGCTCCAGTTGTGATGTTGCTAGACCTCTAAACATTTTTGTTTAGGCGAGGTTTGAGTGTTTTTGTAAGTAGATCCTTTTAAGAAATAACATGTTGAAAATCGTAATATGGCGGCCTACAAGATGCTATAGTACTATAAAAAGCAACATGTTTTTTACCTATGATATTCAAATCTATCTTTTTATTTTGAATATCATTTGCTTTTTCTTAACGTTGATTTTGTATGATATTCGTAAATATTCTCTACTATGTTTGTTTATTAGTTATATCAGTTGTGACTTGTTTTTGTTAAAATAAAACTAAAAGAAAACTATTTTTTGATATTTTTAGGCCTTTGCCCATCCAACGGACGCGTTTTGTCCCATATGAATCTTTAAAACCGCTAATGGTGCACTTCCATATATCATTGGTTGCTGACGGAATTGAATAATTATTAAATAGAGAAAAATTAAATAACATGGTTTTATATGGCGTTGATAATTTCCTATTTTCCTACATGTAAATTTAGACATTGAAGTGTATATGTTTAGTTTTTATAAAATTATATAATACGTATTTGTAAGTTGTTTAATTGATGTCATTCTTAATATTTTCGTCCCTCTATAACATATGGATATTTTACGTGTAAAATATCAGGAATAAAAAAGACTTTTCAACCACCTGTAATTAGAAATAATACAACTCATTTATACCACAACGAAGACAAAAAAAAGTAATACATGATGGATTAATAAAGTTGAAAGACTTAATCTTTTGGATATTTTTTTCAACTTTTTATAAATGTCAAGACCTGTATATAAGATACATGACAGAGAAGGAAACATAAGTTCCTAGGATGAGGACTCTTGAGTATTTTGACTACAAAAACATATATTTTTTCTGAAAATGTATGAACAAATTATTAAATTATGTTTGACCAGTCATGAATAACACGGGTTTGGTAATTGGTAAAACTTCAGTTTGATGTAGGTCTAAGAGGGTATTTGGGATTGATTGAACATAGATTATGTGTTTTCAAAACGAATAATTAGATAATCCGTTTTTATAAAACGTGATTTTGAAATAAGTGTTTGAATTTCATTGTGATATTTGACATTGGAATAATTTGATAATCATCTTTATAGTGTTTTAATTTTAAATTTATTTGTTAATTTAATGTGTAAAATAACTAAAAAAGACATTTTTACATAAATTCTCTTATAATTTAGTCCTTAATGAATTAGCGCCTTGAATGATTTAGATTGATGTGTATGAATTTGGTTCCGAATGAAAACTGGTTGTTTGATATGCGTTCTAAATAATAATCTGAATTGCAAAAATTACTATTCTAACCTTGTGTATCGGATTCGAAGTTGAATAACATACGATTATTCTAACTATTACGATTAAACAAAACAATATATGGAATCAGCATCCGTAGATATTCAATAATCGTAAAAGCAATCGTCACTTTATTTTCATTAACTTAGCTATAATTAATCAATGAAATATAATTCTACGGACTATTACATTACAGAAAATTATGAATAACGAAACAACTCGAAAGATATGTAATCAATATATCACCTATCGTAAATCAACTTATTTTTAAATACAAGAAATATATAAGGTGAGTGAATATGTCACAAACTTGTTGTTATACCGAAAAGAATATACAATATTCATAGTTGTTGAGGAGTTGTGATGACAATGGCTTGAAAAAATTAATATTTTATTTAAGTAAACATGTGAGGAACTAATATATTAAAAATGAATTGATACAATGAAAACATTGAAATAATAAAAGAGGGCAGTTAAGGAAACGATTATTTTAGCAAATCTAAACCACTAAACACAATCATTGAGTTAGTGATCTCAAATTTCAAAATAAAACGTTTTACAATAAAATGGCGGGTAAACGGGCAACAAGGTGCGCCGCAACCCCTTTTTAAATAGCGAGTCAATCCCACTAAAAATAAAGTTATGTGCCTAAGGGTCGATCATCAACATTGTTTTGTTCACTATCACCAAGAAGTTCACAATTGATCGTAATTTTCAGAAATGTTTTTTTCCTTTTTTATGATCTAAAGACACAACAATAATCAAACTAATAACTGGACTTATATGGTATCGTCACTTGCTAATTCCTGTATAAACATCAAGAATGATGGGTAACTTCAGTTCCTTAGATCATACGAATGACGCTATTTTCTTTTATATTTTGGTGAGATTTTCTTAAAACGTTGAAGAAACCTTGTTGAGGTATGGGCTCATAATATTATTTAAAATTGTATTAAGCAGAATTACCTAGTGAGTAGGATTTTGAGGCCAAAATTGAAGCTTTTGCTGATTTTTTGGTCTAACAGTGATATAAAGCCTATCGACCCAATCAAGAGTTTGTTGATCGAAGAGAATCATGTCACTCTAATAGCCTTCAAAATCATATTATGCTCTTAAGCATTTCTTCTTAAACAACAACAACATCAAGTTCAATATTTAATCTGTCTTGTGTGGAGGCAGTGGTAGAGACACCTGCACGTCCATCATCAGTACGAACACGCGTCCTAACATTATGTGATAGGAAGACACCAGCCTATGACCCAAGTCCACCAGATCCCAGCCCAAGTCAGAAATGGGTCACTTTGGCTCAGCTGAATAATTGATATTATTAGTTTGTTATATTTTTTTTTTATTTGGCAGTTCTTTTTCCTTTGTTTGAAGTAGTCAAACTAGTTTGAAAATTCCCTAAGAGTAGGAAACGTGGGTAAGTAGTTTTGGTAGTTATTTTCTTTTTGAGATATGTACTGGAAAACAGGAAAATGGAAAGCACTTTTGATTTTCTGAAAACCACATTTATTCTCTGCAATTAGAGAGTATTTTGCTCCATTGCTATCCTAATTTTAGGCAGGAATTGGGAGGTGATCTTGGGCGACTAATTCAGGTTCTCGTGGTGCGACTGTATCGAGAATTCAGGTTAGTAATACTGCTCAACGAAATTTCTCGAGTGGTGCGACTGTAACTCGAAGAAATCCGTTGTTGTTTTTTTTTGTGTCCTATTTTGTCGGGTATAACGATCCAATTGAGAAGCTCATTGCTATCATTTGGTATCAGGGCTATGGATACCCGCAGTAGTGCCGACTTGAGGAAGATCTTAGAGGCTATGGAGGCCGATAAGAAAGAGTTAGCACAAAAGATGCAGGCCATGCAAGAACAAATTCAGGAGTTGGTTCTTTCCCAGAACCATGGTGACGAGTCTACATCCAGCGGGTCAGTTAACAAAGGCGGTCAGGGTGGTTGGCACCCGAATGACATCAAAGTTGACATTCCTGAGTACGATGGTAAACTAGATTCGGATGAGTTTGTTGAGTGGCTGCGAACGGTAGAAAGGGTTTTTGATTATAAGCAGACAACGGAGGAAAACAAGGTTAAAATTGTTGCCCTCAAGCTTCGTAAGTACGCATCAACCTGGTGGTCGAATACATGTTTGAAACGTGAACGATCGGGGAAAGAAAAGATCAAATCTTGGCCAAAGATGAAGTCGAAGATGAAGCAGAAGTTCCTTCCCACATATTATGTTCAGAACAGTTTTTCACAACTGCATGCCCTGAAGCAAGGAACAGGTACGGCTGAAGAATATTCCCGTGAGTTTGAATATCTTTTGATGAAGTGTGATGTTCCTGAGGATGATCCCCAAACGCTCGTTCGCTATATGGGAGGCCTTGAAACTCGAGTTGCAAACGTTGTTGAACTGCACTCTTTTCAAACCTTAGCTGAGTTAACTTTACTAGCCCATAAGGTGGATACACAGCAACGAACCAAAGGAAAATTTGAGTCGAGCCGGTCCAATTTCAAGCCTAACTCTTACTCGAAGCCCACACAAACCACCAAACCCATTACCCCAAATACTTTTAAACCATCTTTCTCCAGAAATAATCACGAAACCCCAAAGGCCCCTCGCCGTTGTTTTCGATGTCAGGGATTAGGGCACATCGCCTCTGAATGCCCCAATAAGAATCTCATCACTCTAGCTGATTTTGAACTTGCGAGTGGTTACGAGTTTAACTCTGATTTAGCCGGCGATTCTAACCCACTGAGCGGCGATGAAGAAGAGGTCACCGGACCTGATGAAGGTCCGTGTTTGGTTGTTCGAAAGATATTGAGTACTACATCAACTCAAGAAGATAACCTTCAGCGAGAATCAATCTTTCACACTCGTTGTACGATTGCCAACAAGGTTTGCACGGTGATAATCGACGGGGGCAGCTGCACCAATGTTGCTTCTCAGACTTTGGTAACTAAATTAAACCTCCATACTCAACCACACCCTTCCCCATATGTGATTCAGTGGCTTAATCAAGGAACAGGAATACGTGTGTCACATAGAGTATTATTATCATTACGCATCGGTAAGTCTTATAGTGATGAATTGTGGTGTGATGTTGTTCCAATGGACGCGTGTCATGTTCTGTTTGGACGTCCATGGCAATTTGATAGACGAGCGATCCATGACGGGTACCGAAATACGTACTCTTTTGTTCATAATAATCGTAAGATTGTCCTTACCCCTCTCATCCCTTCGACACCATCCTCACAATTGACACCTACAATGAGTACATTATTACAATCAGAGCAACACGAGTATCATTTTTGCAAAGATTTTGTGTTGTTGGGACTTGATGATGATGAAGACAAGCCCTCAACAGCTTTACATCCTCTCGTACAGCCACTACTAAACTCTTATAGGCAAGTTTTCCCAACAGAAATCCCACCTGGCCTTCCCCCAACGCGTTCCATCCAACATAAAATCGATCTCATACCCGGTTCTGTCCTGCCCAATAAACCCGCCTATCGCACTAATCCACAACAAACATATGAAATCAGAAAACAAGTCGACAAGCTGCTGGAAAAGGGTCTTATTCGTGAGTCTCTCAGTCCTTGTGCCGTCCCTACATTACTTGTACCAAAGAAGAATGGTGAGTGGCGAATGTGTATGGATAGCCGCTCAATCAACAAGATTACCATCAATTACCGTTTCCCCATCCCGCGATTGAATGATTTGCTCGACGAGCTCCACGGTGCTACAGTGTTTTCAAAGATTGATTTGAGAAGTGGCTACCATCAAATTCGTATCTATGAAGGGGACGAGTGGAAGACGGCTTTCAAGACCAAGGAGGGGTTGTATGAGTGGCTTGTCATGCCATTTGGTTTATCGAATGCACCTAGTACTTTTATGCGTTTAATGAACCACGTTTTGAAGCCGTTCTTGGGGGACTTTATTGTTGTCTACTTCGATGATATTCTTGTGTACAGCCGAACATCAGACGAGCACCAAAACCATCTGTTACAACTGTTCACACTACTCGATCGGGAGAAACTTTATGGTAATTTGGAAAAATGTGAGTTTTGTACTAACCAAGTCACTTTTCTGGGTTATCTTGTTTCTAACCAGGGCATACAAGTTGATGACAAGAAAATCCAAGCCATTCGTGAGTGGCCGGTCCCACAATCAATTCAACAAGTTCGAAGTTTCCATGGCCTTGCCTCGTTTTATCGGCGTTTTATAAAGAACTTTAGCACTATTGTGGCTCCAATGACTGAAGTGACTAGGTCCAAGCACTTCACATGGAATCCACAGGCTCAGTTGGCTTTTGAAGAACTCAAGAAGCAATTATCCTCCACTCCAGTTTTGGCGCTGCCTTGTTTTGATGAGGTGTTTGAGGTCGAATGTGATGCCTCTGGGGTAGGAATAGGGGCTGTGTTATCACAATTAGGACGTCCAATTGCTTACTTTAGTGAAAAGCTCAACGATGCAAAGAGGCGATACACGACGTATGATAAGGAGTTTTATGCAATCATTCGGGCATTGGATCATTGGCAACATTACTTGATATCCAAAGAGTTCATTCTCCACTCAGATCATGAGGCTTTAAAGTACATTCAAGGTCAACATAAGTTACAGCCCCGACACGCCAAATGGGTCGAATTCATACAAGCATTTACTTTCACCATCAAACACAAGTCCGGTAGACTCAACAAAGGAGCCGACGCTCTATCTCGCAGGCACTCCCTGATCTCATCTCTCCAACCGAAGATTCTCGGGTTTAATCTACTACCGGAGGAGTATGCATCAGATTCCGACTTTGGGGAGCTTTATGCAAGCTGTCAGTCTCATGCCAGAGGTGAATATCATGTTCTTAATGGGTTTTTATTTAAGAGGCAGCAGCTTTGTGTTCCTCGCCATAGCATAAGGTTAACAATAATACAAGAGGCTCATGAAGGAGGGTTAGCCGGTCATCTGGGGGCAGACAAAACTGTGCACATTTTGCGAAGCCATTTCTTTTGGCCCAAGATGAGCCGTGATGTCGAGCATTTCATCAGACGTTGCCTACCGTGCCATCGATCCAAAGGTAAGTCTTCTCCACACGGTTTATACATGCCCCTTCCTGTACCCGTTGCTCCATGGGAAGATGTAAGCCTTGATTTTATTACCGGGTTACCACGCACGCAACGCCAAAAGGATTCGATTATGGTGGTCGTGGATCGATTTTCAAAGATGGCCCATTTTATCGCTTGCCATACCACCTATGATGCTGTCCAAATAGCCAATCTTTATTTCAGGGAAATAGTTCGTTTACATGGAGTGCCGAAAACGATGGTTAGTGATCGGGATGTTAAATTCCTTAGTCATTTCTGGATGACATTGTGGCGAAAACTGGGCACCAAGCTCAAATTTAGCACCTCGAGCCACCCTCAAACCGATGGGCAGACAGAAGTTACCAACCGTACCCTTGGTTCATTACTGCGGGCGCTCATCACTACCAATATGAAACAGTGGGAGGAATTATTGCCTCGGGCTGAGTTTGCTTATAACCGGGCTCCTAATAAAACAACCGGCATCAGTCCTTTCATGGCTGTTTATGGGATAAACCCACCCACCCCACTTGATCTCGCTGTTCTTGATACGTCTACGAAATTCAGCCAAGAGGCTTGTGATTTAGCAGCTGATATCAAAGCCATCCATCAGCGAATTCATGACAAAATCACCAAGAACAATGAACTGTTGAAGTACAAGCGCGATAAAGGGAGAAAACATGTTCTTTTTCAACCGGGTGACCTTGTGTGGCTGCATTTTCGAAAGGAACGTTTTCCCTCTAAACGTCGTTCTAAATTGAGTCCCCGGTCAGATGGCCCTTTCAAGGTTCTTGCTAAGGTGAATGATAATGCGTATAAACTTGACCTTCCGGGTAACTATGGTGTTTCAGCCACTTTCAATGTCGCCGACCTACAACCATACTTCGATCCTGACGAACTCATTCCAAGTTTGAGGCCAAACTTTTTCAAAGACGGAGAGGATGATAGGAAGACACCAGCCTATGACCCAAGTCCACCAGATCCCAGCCCAAGTCAGAAATGGGTCACTTTGGCTCAGCTGAATAATTGATATTATTAGTTTGTTATATTTTTTTTTTATTTGGCAGTTCTTTTTCCTTTGTTTGAAGTAGTCAAACTAGTTTGAAAATTCCCTAAGAGTAGGAAACGTGGGTAAGTAGTTTTGGTAGTTATTTTCTTTTTGAGATATGTACTGGAAAACAGGAAAATGGAAAGCACTTTTGATTTTCTGAAAACCACATTTATTCTTTGCAATTAGAGAGTATTTTGCTCCATTGCTATCCTAATTTTAGGCAGGAATTGGGAGGTGATCTTGGGCGACTAATTCAGGTTCTCGTGGTGCGACTGTATCGAGAATTCAGGTTAGTAATACTGCTCAACGAAATTTCTCGAGTGGTGCGACTGTAACTCGAAGAAATCCGTTGTTGTTTTTTTTGTGTCCTATTTTGTCGGGTATAACGATCCAATTGAGAAGCTCATTGCTATCATTATGCTTAACTGCTTATATTTATACCAAATTTCTATGATCCGTTTGATTCGTGCTCCAAAAGGACTGCATAGCGCACTCGATCCTTTATGGTATAAGTACCAACACGTTTAGACCATTGTCCATATAAGCAGATACATGGTGCTCATCTGGTGCACTTCTAGCAGTTAGGAACTTACCATTTGAACTGCTGCCTATTCCAGTGTTATGCGTCCCTTGTAGGTCATGTAGAGGAAACCATCCTCGTCTTTGTTTTCCTTGTAGATATTACACCTGTAATCACATTATGCACTATTTGTGTTAGGAAATAGTACATAAAGCACCAGCAGTCTTAAACGGTGTTGTATTAGAACGTTCGTACAATGAGGCTTCAGTTAGAAGAAAAAATGTTGTGTAAAGTGGTGATAAGGTAGACGTAATTAACGTTGAGATGACAAATATATAAAATGCAAAACTTACATCTCTTATGCAGTCCCATATTTTATGTCCTTGTCTGTAGCGTCATCACCTATGACATGATGACCTAGGATGGATATTAAAAGAGCAAGAAGTTAAGAACGTCACGTATGGGGGTGTTTCGGATTGCTTATTGTGTCAAACAGCTAGCTTGTTCAAAACACTATCAGTAGTCAACGCTGCTGCTGTATCAGTTTTAATAAGCCATCACATACACCAACTGTTTAATAAATAGAAGAAGGTGGAGTAAAAAGATGTGGCTAAGGGTTCTCCATGAATATCTCTTGTTAAATGGCTTGCCTAAAGATATATGAGAACCAAGGCATATTAAACAACTATAATATTAATTCATTCAAGTTGGGTTTTAAGTTATGTCTAAGGTATGTTGACAAAAGAAACTATATAAACTACAACCGGATACCTATAATCCTGATCATTTACTATGTTAACTAATCAACTACAACCAAACAAATTAATTTTGGTTAAGTAAAATGATAGTGAAACTTACAGTAGTCAATAGTGGTTTCTTTTTCCAATTACCACAAAAGATATTATTCGGGCTCCCATTTGACGTCTCTGCAGTTGGATTTTAGAATGATAGCAGACTCACTCCTGTTAAACTGTTCATAGCCTGAAGTATGGTATAGATATACTCCTCAGCGTTGGACTGAAACATTAAAAAAACACATATGTTAGAACTAATACGAAACAATTACGAACGTTTGCCCATACTCATCATAAGAAAGGTCCAAAGAAGCATACTTCATCGTCTTATAACGTTCTTGAACAACCGTGAGTTTTAAATGGATCTTACAGTTGACCAAAGAAATGTTTTGAAACTCGGTTTTTGACTTGACCCGGTCGAGACATTGGGTCCGGGTCGATCCGGGTCAACCTGGGTCGATCCGGGACAACCCCGTTTTCTAAAAAAATGAACTTTTTTCTTCATATTTTTAATATTAAAAAAGAATAATTATAAAACCATGAAAACTTCCCTATATTGAACATATAAAGTATTTATTTCTCGGCTCAGAAAGTCTTGATGTGAAGAGAGTCTTGATCATAATTTTATATATTGTTGTTACATTTTTACTAAAGCCTAGCTCTTCAAACATTTCAGGTTCATTAGATACTGATATGACTTCAACAAATATGGGAACGTGTACATTAATAGAAGTAACAACATGGAAATTATGACGAGATGATTAAGCCAGAATATAGGGAATATATCAGTTATGATCTAAATGCAAGAAAAGCATATATAACAACCCCATTAATGAAAATCACTGCATATATATCATCAGATACTAATCATTTAAATTTCTTTAAACATTTTAATCTTGAAATCTTGAACTCAAACTTCTTTAAAACAATTTATTTCCTGATGCACATATAGAATGAACATTGGGCCACATTTAAAAACTCTGTATGTCAGCAACACCTGACATGAAAACTTTGAGTTCCACCTAGTTACCCAGTTTGTCAATCTGGCCGACCCTAAATAAAAGTTAATCAAATCTAACTAAAATAATCGATCTATTACTTGACGCCTGATTAATATTTTTCTCAAAAACTCACGGGCATAAGCAGTGGGGGTTCTCCCTTCATCATAGGATTTTCGCGACACATTATACTCGAGAGGCTGACTTGTCGCTCAACTACTGGACACCCACATGGTAGAGAACTGTCAGCAACACTGTTTCAGTCCGCAATAACAATTTCAACTACCTGCAACAATTTGAATCTTACAATATTGTCTAAAGAGATATGCAAGAACAGAAAAAGTAGAGTTTTGACCCAATTACTTTTAAGCTTCATTTCTAGAAGTAATCTAAATTGAATACATTTGGATTATATTATATGAAATAATCTATTTGATATGTATAATCTTTACTCTTGTACCTTGACAGCATGTATCTCATGATTTGTAAGAACAAATTAAACACTCATTTGATAAGCATCATTTTAGGTATATAACAGTATTATGGACATATGTGGTGATAAAGGAACAGTTTGTGCAAATTTGTTTTAAATGGAATGTTATAAGAAAAAAAATAACCCATTTCAACAACAATCTAAGAAAATTATGCAGAAACATTATGATATTGGGGGGCCCCTAATGAAGTATAAACTGTATCCAAAGAAATAACATAAAACTGAAACATGGTCTTTTACCATCGCAATATCAGCATAGACAACTCTTGACTTCGAAAGATCAGCAGAGGCGGGACCTTCTTTCATAGGTATCTGACAATCAAGAGGGTCAATTGTACCATTAAAACAACGCTAATCACAAGTCGCTCCTAAACCTACCAAAACTCCAAAAGTAAGAGATTCGACAGGTTAAAATAATGAGAAAATTCCAAATTCCTACTCTTACCAAACAACAGAATATAATCAATCAGGGGTCTTTCCTTTAATTTGCAATTCCATTTTCAACTACGATTCTATTCTTTAGGATTCATTCACCACTCAATGATCGGTTCACCTTATCCACCACTCGGAATGCCGCCACCTGGACCACTTACTCCTAGCATGTCTCCTGGTCCATGTCCTCCAATGTCTCTTGCTGTCTTTATCATGCAGTATCCTCTCCCTGTTGTTCGGCAACCTGGTCTCCCAGGTGTTCCTCCTGGTGGGCCATCGAGACCTACGTTTTCTCCAATTGGGACCCCGCTTAATTCGGCTATGTTTTTCAATCAACCTGGACTTCCAGGAGGAATATCTCCAACTATACATGGTGCGGGTTTTAATGCTCTAGAGGTACTTTCATGGTTATTGCTTCTAAAGGTACTTCTAGCAACATTTATGAACCAAAAGCATCATTCTGCGCTTCACAAAAGCTATACCCTACAGAAACCAATTTCCTAGCTTCCAATTATCTTAACTCTAAACTATCGTATATGGATTTCCTCGCCTGAAAATTATTGACACTCTAAAGTTAAAGGATCAATAACCAACATCACTAATATATGACAAAGGTAGCATATACTCAAGACCGTTAATCGTAGATATTTCCCTTGCAATGTCAAGATCTGAATTTCCGAGCACCAAAACAATGATTTTTTTTCCCTTTCACAAATTCTGCAGCTGCATCATAATCCATGGCCACATATTCGGTCAAGTGTATGGCCTTGTCGCAGAATATTTCTGGTCCTTTTCTTCAGGGTCTAAGCCATATCAGTTGTATTGACTTGTACAAACAGAAACTCAGTAGCAGATTTATGTGAAGTGAGTTTCAAACAGTAGTTGCAACTCATAGATTTATGAATGAGTCGACTTGGTTATGATTACTTGTAATGGGTAAAACAAACAACATCGTATTCTTATTGATACTATAGATTTTGTGATCTTATTTAAACTAATAAATTATAAAAAAATTTGAGCCAGAATTGTTGATTTACTAACTGTGACACATCAGAGTAACATCTTAGAATACACAAAAAGTCTTCTAATAGCTTGGTGTGTGCGTAAAATCATGCATATGTACATATAGTGTTTAATCACTTTTTAAGTGCGTCATTTAAGAGACAATATTAATTTATAAGATCGTAGTCCATAGATTCATTTTTAAAAGACAAATATTATTACCGGGTTAACCCGATCTTAATTTAACTCGACCCGATATAAGCATATGCAAACACACAACAACTCATTAAGATAGATTTCATGATTCTGTATATACTCCAAAAGTAACGGAGTAGAATGAAAAAAGTAAACCTTGTCCGCTTCTGCTTTGTTATGTGTTTTCATTTGAGCAGTAAAATAAAACTAACTCGTGATTCTTTTGTTTAAACTTGTGAAATCAGATGTTTAAGTGGGTGTTCGGCACTGCTTATTTATGTAGCTAATGAGCTTATCAGCTCAGGAAGATAGGTGTAATACGCCTATACGCCTATACCCTTTTGCTAAGTTTAATGACTAAATAGGCCTATAATTTTTTACAAAGACCAATGTGGAATACAAAGACAAGTATGTTGCGGACTGATTACATCAGCTAGAATAAATATCTAGAGAATGACAGATTAAGAACCTGCAATGTGACTTCATTTCATCTTTCCAGCCACATTCGATAAGTCTTTCCCTCAAACGCTCCTTCAAGTGCCTGATACACGCATGAAGAATTAAGCAATCAACTCACACTTTAAAGCACATGCCAACTGAAAAGGCATTGTTGAGGCCTGTATATACTTGTGCAAGCTGATAATAAACTGATTGGTCCTGAAAAACATTTGGCAAATATGTAAGAAATTTTTGTTGCTTAAAAGTCGCTAGTTTTCAATTAACCACTGAATCATACCTTGGTTTGTAATACATCGCAAACCGTGGCTGTGTTGAAACCGCGAAAGAAGCGGTTTCCAGGACTCCCAAATGAGCACTCTGCCTAGAAACCATAAATGATGGCATGTTGGTCTGTTGACGTGCTTGACGTCTAACTCCAACACATAGTTCCTCCTTTTCGCCCCTATACACATATTTTATTTACCATATAGTCAAGTTTACAAACTAAAATTCAATAAAATTATAGATGATATTAGATTAATAAAAGCACTCCTGCTTGTCGTTAGAAGATGCCGTGTGGGTTGGCCTGATGTTCATGAACAGCAAACTTAATGTACTTTAGAGATGCATACCTTGCGTTCAATCATATGGAAATTGCATACTCGTTCCTTTGTAAGTTGGGATTGCTATCGTCACACGCCATGGATAGCAGCATCGAAAGTAGCAGTGTCCGAGCCATCAGCTCCAACCCATCCTATTTTTGTACCACCCGACCCACCAACACACACCTATATGAAAGTGTACCTCATGATCCATATTTGTAGTACATCTGTCGTGCGTGATTACATATAGCGCGAGTCTGAACCAAAAAGGAATAAAACATTAGATAATAATAAAATGTTTAAGGAATTAAAAGAAAAGAGATATTAAGAATGCCAACCACGAGAGAAGAGTGGTAGTAACAGGAAAGTAAAGTGAATTTTAATTGTGGGTTTCCCACGTATCCTCTCCTTCTCTATTGAATGTACTAATGACGGATTGTCGGCTATAGGTGAGTTGTGAAGTATCGTCCGCAAAATCAAATCACATTTTAAGAAAATAAATTAAGAAAAGGAATGTTGAAATTAAAACAATCTTTACAAGGAAAATTCTCACTTTATGTTATTCCATTTAGCATCAACGGGTATCTAATATTGTAACTAAAGGGTGATAATCACATACTATTTCAGCTACGCCGAAATAAATAAGTTAGATAACAACTATTTGGCACTAATGAGTTGGTATCAAAGGATGCTTAGGAAAGTGGTATGACCGATCTATCTGAAGCCTGCTGCATTTCTCCTATCCACGAACCTTATGAAAAGCTACCTTTACGACCATGGTTTGGCTTCTCTATACGGAAGGCGTTTAGCCTGCAAAGTAAACAGATTCAATACATAAAATAGATGATAAATATACTCGAAAATGCTATAAAAACACCCGCATACCTGGATATCACGTATTAATAGCAAATGTAGCAAGCGATCTCGAATAAGCTTCTATTGCTGAACTTTCAACTGACTCATCCGCAAGAATCAATATCGAATCAAAAGATTCCAAGGGAAGGTTTTCCAGGTGGCAATGTATAAAAGCATTCCCTTCACGATGAACCAGTGTTACATTCATCAACCGCTCAATGTCTAAACCACCGTCAATAAGCTTCTGTTCCCTCACACCTTGAATAACTTCATAAAGATCCAACCAGGTGCTAAAAAGGCGTCCAGTACCTAATAAACACAAACCCGAAACAATTTCAAAGCAAACTTATAAAAAAAGATGATAAAAAATGCATGAGATGGTGTTTTAATACCTTTTGACCGCTATAGCTTTTGATTGGTGTATTCAAGACAATGAGGCCTGCAAAATAATGTGAAATCCAAAGATAAAATAAAAAGAAATTTACATATATACTGGTAAATGGTTCAAAAGAAAAACTGAAAAGAATTCGGAAAGAAACAAAACAGTAGTCAAAAGATTGTGTTCACAGTCGTTAAAAAAAAGAAGATTGTGTTCACCAGCATCTTGAGCACGACTGGATTCTGGAGTTTCTGCTGGTGTTGTATGATCTACTAAGCGACTACTCGACAGTATAGTGACATGCCATTCTTGACATGATATATAATAATGGTTTGTAATTTTATTGGATTAGTACAAACATGATGAAGAGTTCATATGCTTTATTAAAGATCCATCGCAGTATATAAGTTTTAAATATTGAAATGAAAAAACCATGTCGACATCATAAACCCTTGCGCCAACTGGCCTTGGCATAGTTGGTATCCTTGTTGGTGCTTGGGTTTGTTGCTTTGTATGCGCAGGTCCCTTGTTCGAATCATAAACCCTTGCATAGTTTCCAACCCAACTCGTGATAGTACACGCACCATCAAACGTTCCCCATAGAGAAGCTAAAATGATCCATGGTCAAAATCGATTGGAGCTAACAATTTTGTTCTTTCAAGTATAGTAAATGAAACATTTGGTAAGGCGGAAAAAGAGCAAAAGAGAAACTAAAGATGGCAAACAAGGTGAGCCAGACATGTTGGGTAACGGATGAAACGGGTCCTCATAAAAATTGGCAGTTTTAATGTGTCAGTCAAAACGGGTCAGGTCGGTTGGGATTGCACCACTCACCAAAATTCTTTATTCCATGATCTCTAACATAACCTATATACAAAAATACAATTTGAACTCCAACTATTTTATGAATCCTTAAAGTCTAAAATAGCTCAGCCTCCCAAAATAAATGTTCAAGCTCCCTCATTGCTTGACACGTATAAAAAATACGGCCAAATTGAATCTTCTTTAGTATAAATGGTTAAAATGCTATCTCTACAACAACATATGAAACTTGCTATACATATTAAGCCAACATCAGCAAAAAGCTAGCTGCTTATCCTAAATTATAATAATTTAAGTCCTATTAAGATCAACCATATTAATGGTTATCCCGTCTCTTTAATATATCTTACAAAATTGATAATGGGCAACATTGAATCTACTATAACATCGGGTCATTTTGAAGGAATACACGCAATATGTTTATATATTAAAAAAAATTACGCTAATGCATGTACTCTTATTTTTTTGAAACAATACCCAATCAAAATAGACTCAGATTTTTAAAGAAAATATTGGATGAACCTGGTCAAAATCAATAAACCAAGTGCTCTCATCTATAGGGATGGTCTAAAAAAAGATACGTTGATCAAATGAAATCAATTACCTGTCTATTATCTTACAATCAGATGTTAAACAAAACAATAAGATGTAATTGTTCAAGGGTTTGGGTTTATGATAATTGTTTTCCTATAAATTGAAGATTACTGAGAAAGCTAATTGCGATTGTGTACATGGGGATTAGGGTTCATAGGTAACAGGTAGATGGAAAGTGATGCAATTGTGTGTGTCACAAAATTGTAACTGTAGATTAGGTTATGATAAAGACAAGAGAGATCTGAAAATATACGTATGCAGAATAGTATAAGGTCAGCTTATATTCTAAAATCATTCCCAACAATCAAGATTGTGTAGAAAAGCTGTATAGATAAAAACTAAAGTTGGGTTACCTCTGGATCTTTGATCTGGTGTTGAGAATAAGATTTTTGATTTTAGGGTTTTTGAATACCTCTGGATCTTTGATCTGGTGTTGAGAATAGGATTTTTGATTTTAGGGTTTTTGAATACCTCTGGATCTTTGATCTGGTGTTGAGAATAGGATCCCCATTCATGATTGGATTGAATAAAGATTTCATGATGAAGAAGATGGTTATGGAGGTTGTGTGTGTTTTTTACGTGATGAAGAAGATGGTTATGGAGGTTGTGTGTGTTTTGACCCGCCGCCTGTGATAGAAAAAATGAAATAAATAGAGTTAGACAATAGTATATATAGTTGCGATATGAAAACGCCATTTTTTTAAAATTGAGTTTTCAGAAAAACGTTTTTCAGCCAAAAGTGATGAAATTTAGGAAAGTTTTGAGATTTTTTAGGAAAATCTCAAATGGTATTGGTTTAAAGATGTGACTGGGATATGACTGGATTAAAAAGTGTGGTTTCAAATCATAATTATACCTATATATAATATAGAGATATATATATACTAGCCTTTAGACCCGTCCGGTGGACGGCTAGCTTTATGTATATATTTTTTAATGAAAATTGAATTTATGTGTGTTTGTATTAGAAGTTTAGTATATGTAGTGTTAGTTATAAAATTGATATTTTAATAATGTAGCATAGAATAGACAAAAATAGCGTAGTTTAAGATTTTTTATTTATTTAAGAATATTATGAGTTAATTGAATTTGCATACGTTAACGGTATGAATAAGTTTGTTACATTAATTTTTTTTTAGAATTTTAATAATATTGTATAAATATTTTATGTATTTTTGAATTTTATGAGGTAATAAGTTTTGTATATGTTAATGTTATGAATAATGTTTTTACATTAATTTTTTTGAAATTAATATTATTGTTGTGCATTTTTATAGAATTTTGTATTTAAGGCATTGTTTCACCATCCTTCCTTATATATATTTATAGAATTTTGTATTTATGGCATCATTTGTAATTCTTATATATATTTTTATAGAAATTTTGTATATAAGGCATCATTTGTAATTCCTATTTTATTTTTGAAACATTTTATGGAATCATTTTTATAGAATTTTGTATTTAAGACATTGTTTCACCATCCTTCCTTATATTTTTATAAAATTTTGTATTTAAGACATCATTTGTAATTCCTATATGTATTTTATTGAATTTTGTATTTAAGGCATCATTTGTAATTCCTATTTTATTTTTGAATCATTTTATGGAATAATTTTTATAAATTTTTTTATTTAAGGCATTGTTTCACCATCCTTCCGTATATATTTTTATATAATTTTGTATTTAATGCATCATTTGTAATTCCTATATATATTTTTATAGAATTTTGTATTTAAGGCATCATTTGTAATTCCTTTTTTTTAAGCATTTTATGAAATCATTTTTATAGAATTTTGTATTTTAGGCATTGTTTCACCATCCTTCCATATATATTTTTATATTATTTTGTATTTAAGGCATCATTTATAATTCCGATATATATTTTTATAGAATTTTGTATTTAAGGCATTATTTCACCATCCGTCCTTATAAATTTTTATAAAATTTTATATTTATGGCATCATTTGTAATTCCTATATATATTTTTATTGAATTTTGAATTTAAGGCATCATTTGTAATTCCTATGTTATTTTTGAAGTATTTTATGAAATCATTTTTATATAATTTTGTATTTAATACATTGTTTCACCATCCTTCCTTATATATTTTTATAGATTTTTTATTTAAGGCATCATTTTTAATTCCTATATATATTTTTAGAATTTTGTATTTAAGGCATCATTTATAATACCTATTTTATTTTTGAAGCATTTTATGGAATCATTTTTATAGAATTTTGTATTTAAGGCATTGTTTCACCATCATTCCTTATATATTTTTAAAGAATTTTGTATTTAAGGCATCGTTTGTAATTCCTATATATATTTTTATAGAATTTTATATTTAAGGCATCATTTGTAATTACTATTTTATTTTTGAAGCATTTTATGGAATCATTTTTTATAAAATTTTGTATTTAAGGCATTGTTTCACCATCATTCCATATATATTTTTATTGAATTTTGTATTTAAGGCATCATTTGTAATTCCTATATATATTTTTTATATAATTTTGTATTTAAGGCATCATTTGTAATTCGTATTTTATTTTTGAAGCATTTTATGGAATCATTTTTATAGAATTTTGTATTTAAGGTATTGTTTCACCATCATTCCTTATATATTTTTTATATAATTTTGTATTTAAGGCATCATTTGTAATTCCTATATATATTTTTATAGAATTTTGTATTAAAGGCATCATTTGTAATTTCCATTTTCTTTTTGAAGTATTTTATGGAAACTCTTTAATGAATTACATGTGTCATTTTTATAGAATTTTGTATTTAAGCTATTGTTTCACCATCCTTCCTATATAAGGGTTTTTGATTTGATTTGATTTGATTTGATATGATTTGATTTTGATTTGATTTGATTTGATTTGATTTTGATTTGATTTGATTTGATTTGATATATATATATATATATATATATATATATATATATATATATATATATATATATATATATATATATATATATATATATATATATATATAGGGTGGAGTTATTCTACAAAAAATCTTATAATAAAAAAGATAGGGTGAATTGTGGGGGTGACATGTGTCATCCTTTCAAATTATTATACCACATCATATTGTCATGTAATGGCATCTAACTTTAAAAAAATGATTTTATTTTAAAAAAATTCGAAATAAAAAAAGTTCGTAAAATTTTTTATCAAAAAAATTTTTCGAAATTTTTTTTTCAGAAATTCTTTTTTCGAAAAAAAATTTCGAAATTTTTTTTCGAAATTTTTTTCCCGAAAATTTTTTTTTCGAATTTTTTTTAGGAATCTTTTTTTCGAAATTTTTATCAAAAATATTTACTACATCACAGTTACATGTTTTACTGCATCACAATTAAATTTCGAAAAAAAATTTCGTAAATTTTTTTTTGTCAAAATTATTTTCGAAGAATTTTTTTGTAAAAAATTTCATTCTTTTTTACTGCATAAAATAGTTACATGTTTTAGTGCATCATGTTTATAAATAAATGCATTACAATTTTAATTTACTACATTATAGTGCATTCACCAATGCGGTAAACTAGTATTATAATGCACAAAAATTACAAGATATACTAATGATATAGTTTGTATTCTCTGACAGATAAATATAATGCATTTACTTATAATGTATCAATGTATAATTCTGTTGCATTAAGGTTATAAATTACTCCATCATTCGTGAAGCACAAAACTTATAACTATGGTGCACTGGTTAAATTTGGTGCATTAAGATTTCAACTTACTGCATCATAGTTATCCATATAGAAAATCAATGTTATATTATTAGTAATCACATGTATTTTTGGTGTGTGATAGTTATAATTTGTCACATCGTAGTTTTAAATGTGTTGCATCATATATATGAGAATTAAAACATAATTATAACTTTTGTGAAGGAATTATGATGCAATAACTTAAAACCGTGATGCATTAACTTATAAATATGATGCTCTAAAACGTATAACTGTGATGGACTGGATTTTTATTGATGCGTTGTAGTGAATCACACTTAAAATTTCAGTGCATCAAAACTCTAAATATGGTGCATAAAGGTAATAAACTAGTTCCTTATTTTGATGTATTAAATCATCTAACTGCGATGCACGAGATTTATTTTCATAATAGTTTCAAAAAAAATAATTTTGAAAAGAAAAAAAATTTCGAAAATTTTTCAAAAAAAAAAAATTGGAAATAAAATCGAAAAAAAAAAATTCAAAATAAAATATTTTTTGAAAAACAAAATATTTTTGAAAAAAAAAATTTTTTGAAAAAAAGATTTTGAAAAAAAATAATTTCGAAAAAAAAAATAATTTTTGAAAAAAAAAATTTATTTATTTTTTAATTTTTTTTAAAATTTTTTTTTGAAAAAAAAATTCTTTTGGAAAAAAAAAGTTGTAAAAAAATTTCGAAAAAAAAATATTTTTGATTTTTTATTAAAGCGATGTTGTTTGATAATGTTGTGAGAATGTGACACATGTCACTCTCAGATTCATCATTTCTTTTTTATTTATTCTATTATAAGGATTGTTTTATTTTACCCCAACTCTCTCTCTCTCTCTCTCTCTATATATATATATATATATATATATATATATATATAGAGAGAGAGAGTAGGGATCTAGTAAGAAGAAAAATTAAAATGAGAAGAATTAGAAGAAATCCTGACCACAAATTTCACAAAGGAAGGAGAATTTCAAGGGGAGATGCATCTGACTTTATATGTGCATCTGAAATGTGTGGCGGTGGTTTCTTCTCATTCTTCTCATTTTACTTAATCTTCTTATTTGATCCTAACTCTCTCTCTTTCTCTCTCTCTCTCTCTCTCTCTATATATATATATATATATATATATATATATATATATATATAGTGTAAGGTTATTTTCAGAACCAAATAAATGTACAGAACTGCGAGAACCATATATTTACTCATAATAATGCATAAAGTACAACATGATAATGCTAAATGACACTTTTGTAAATACATGCAACTAAATTTAAAAGAAAAAGTTTAATTAAGGGCAATGTTGGAAATTAACATCTCCACAAAAATAGCATCTATAACACAAAAACCGTTTACTCACACCCACTCCCTGTAATTCAATATTCGTCTCTATCTAGCCTCTCAAACCCTAATCATTATCCTTACCTCATTCTCATCAATCCGTCCCAAAAACACCATCATTTACCATTGCTTCACTACGAATCTTTTATCTCCCACTCAAAAAATATACAACCTGTTCTAATCCAAAGAAATTATAATCAGGTTTCGAGAAACTCAATAATGGGCATTTGTTTATTGAGTTTAATGATTTGCAAATTCATGTTTTGTCCAGATTGATCTGGTATCTACAAATTTTGTAATATGAAGTTTTGTTCTTGAATTGACGCATCCATCTTTGTCAAAGAAAAGATTAATTTTATTTATATATGTGAGAAGCTCTTTGATTTGGGTGGGTAACAAAATTCAGATATGTTACGTAATGGATGGGGTGGGTAACAAAATTCAGATATGTCATGTTATGTACTTGTGCAGGTGGTAAAAGATTCAAATATGGCATGTTGTGTGTGTGCTTGTGCACCGGATAAGTATGAACGCACATCTTTATGATTTATCTATCTTTCATCTTTTTCTTTTTATTACGTGAAGAATTTTAATGAAATAAAACACATATGTCCATGAAAGCAACATGTAGTCAGATTTCATAATTTGGCTTCTAAACATAAATGAAGTTGTCTAGTTTGCTAATGGATATTACATTTAAATATCTATGTGTATCATTTTTGTTGGTTTCTATAAAATTGTTTTCTGATGTTGAATATGTATTTTGTAGATTTGTTGAATACGACGATGGAGCCCGGCTAACACTATGAAAATACATGTGCACGGTTCAAGACAACATATAACTAGCCAACAAATAGTATGAAAATACATGCGCATGATTTAAGAGTAGCTTCGTGTACCAAGTTAGCAACTAAGACCGATGAAAATTATTGTGCTTGGCCTAAAACCTTGTATACCTAGTGAATAAAAACAATCAAAATACATGTGAATTGTTCAAAATTACAAGCACCTAATAAACAAAGATGACGAAAATACACGTGTTTAGCTTAATGTTTTATTTAAGCAATTTCTTTCTTGGCGACCAGTGTACATTCATTCCAGAAAATTGAACGTCTATGTTATTGTATTAGCTTTAAAAGAAATAGTATACAAAAGGTGTTTTTCAAGATTCTCTAAATAAAAAAGTTGTACTAGAAGTAACAATTACAAGTAATAATTTTTTTTCTTCCCACAACCGTTAGATAAGAATACAAAAAATACTCGTAAAATCATGGAGTTGCCAAAAAGCAAAAGAAAAGCATTAATTAAGGTAAAAACACTTTTACTTAAATACCCTTTTCATTTAAGCAAAAATTATATTAAATAGAAAAAATATGATTGGTTGATACTAGTTCTCGCAGTTATGTACATTTTTTTCTTCTGAAAATAACCTCACCTTATATATATATATATATATATATATATATATATATATATATATATATATATATATATATATATATATATATATATATATATATATATATATATATATACTAGCGTCGTAACCCGCCCAACGGGCGGGGTCGTTTTTTTGGTTGTTTTGGATGGTTTATTGTTTGCTCGTTTTTAGTATATTGTTATTTTAATTTAACTTTTAGTGTATTTTAGTTATTGTTTATGCTTAAGTAATTTTAAATTTATGTTTAAATTTTATTTTATTTATAATTTTAAATTCAAACCGTATTTAAATAAAAAGTTCTTAATTTTTTTAATTTTTTAAAGTCCGAATAATATAAATTATTAAACAATTTGAAACTTTTTAAAAGAAGTCTAAAACGCATTTTGTGTTTTATTTATGTTTATTGACAATATGTATTTTTTTTTTATGAAAAATCGAGTCGGCCTATACAAATTAAAGTCTTCTATTCATGATGCATAAATCACATGTCCAATGTAAAGTCACAATATAAGATAATCGCAATGACAATTGAGAATCAAGGTACTAATGAAGACGAAAGTTATGAGAAAAATAATAATTATATGATCTCTTGACGTATTCATATAGTACCGATGCTATTTTTAAAACTTATGAAATCTCACGAAAGAAATAAAACATTCGACCATCATTAATACCGAGTCAAGATAAATTATAACAGAGTTGAGATTAATTTAAACTTATTTTTAGTATAAATCACATTAACTAATCACATTTATTCAAACTAACTTTTTATTTATTTTTTAAAAATTAAATATCTTTTAAACGGTAAATCGTCAAGTAAGAATAAATATACCATTACAACAAGAATTAAATCATTTTTATATCAAGAGGCACATGTATATACTTTTGACGAACTTTTTCCAGATAAAATTAAATATGATTCGTATCACGGATCATATAAATTCGTCGAAAGAATACATGTGCCTTTCGATAGAAAGATGGTTTAATTCTTGTCACGATGGTATGTTTAGTTTTGCGTAACGATTAACGGTTTGTGACATATTTAATTTTTAGAAAATAGATTTTTAATAAACTATTTAAATAGTAACATGCCAGATGCGCGTTGCGGCGAGGCTCATTTGTCGTGGATAGAAATAGTTTGGCGTAATAAGTTTTAGTCTAGATGCAATAAATTTACAATAATAACACACTAATATAGATGGAAACAAAACATAATTGTAGTTTAAGATTAGAGTTGTAATCAAGTCAAACTTTTATTAAGTAACTCGAGTTCGAGCTCGAGCTTGGCTCGATCAAGCCAAGCTTTTATCAAGCTCAAGCCTAATCACAAGTCCAAGCTCAAGCTCAAAAAATAGCTTGAAACATATATCAAGCTCAAGCTTAAGCTTTTGATAGCTCGACTCGAACTTTTATCAAGCTTTATTAAAATGTGTTTTTATGATTAATTCATATAATCAACTTATGTTTAATTTGAGTATTAACTTAATTATAAGAGCTTATTTCATAAATAATAAATATATTTTTAGATTAAATTTATAATTTAGCTCATCCTATTTTAAATAATTTATTTAATTTTATAAATTTATTACATGTACTTGGTACTTTATGAAATATAATACATATAAATATTTTTTGTACTCTTTTTAATACGAGGGTGTCGTAAGGGCGTTAGCAATCACATCATTCAATGACATTTGAGACCTTAATCGCATTGGATTGCAAAATGAATTTTCAAACCAAGACTGTACGATTATGTTATTTTTGGTTTTATTAATGTTAAATAAATCGAATTTGGTTTCGAGTTATGGTTTATGTTTGTTTTACTTTATACATAAGTTTTTATTTATAGTTTTGTATTATAAAAAATAATTTTATACACATTCAAGCTTTTCAAGCCAAGCTTGAGCTTTTATCAAGCTTTATGAAGTCAAGCTCAAGCATAGATTGTTAAAGCTTGACAAGTTAGCAAGCTAAGCTCAAGCATACAATTGTATTATCAAGTCAAGTTCAAACCCTATAAACCTTGAGCTCGGATTAACTCGATTACACCCCTATTTAAGATGATGGCTGAAGCCTTGTCAAGATTAGGAGTCCTTTGATAATTTTATATATATACACATTTTCTCCTGATTTATGTATTACTGCTAAGAAAATAACTTTTGAAACAATCTGCTAAGATATATATATATATATATATATATTTAATAGATGGTCACCACTACCAGATGACCATAGTTTTCTCAACAACTCTCCAAATGCAATTGCAAGTTCACCCTGAACATACAGCAGAATCTTAAAATCTATAATGCAATTGTATAAAGTACCACTGTACAGTGCACAAAACATGTAAAATAGCCACATACATGCATTCCTAAAGGATTCTGATTGTTGATCTCTTTTGTGTCCTTGGAACAAATAGAAATGCAGTAAATGGCATCAAACTAATGCCTAAAATATGGTCTACTCATAAGCCGCAAAAATATGTTTTTATTTACCTTATATGAATGGGTCTTATATACTCTTTGTCTATCATCATTCTCGTTTAATTCATATTATCTTATAGAAGGATATCGAGGAATAAACAACACGATTTAGGATCCACTATTTGAGAAATAGTGGTCAAAGCTATAAGCCAATAGTAGAACGGTTTACCTCGTCTTCAGAAAGTTAATGTTTTCTGTGCAGTTTTGTTCGAATATTGGCATCCTTCCATATTTTGTGTACATAGAGTGCTTTTTCCTTCATTTTTGCAACGACGGCCTACAATTTGAAAACGAAAGAAAAACGTCCACATTATACAATATAGTAGTAGTAACAAATTAACAACGACAACTAACTCGAATCACTCGATCTTTCCTAATATGATATTTAAAAACCATCCAATGTCCTACACATCTACAAATTATCAAACAGTTCTGTAATTTGTCAATATTAATAACCTCATCTAACGCCCCATGTTTTTGTGCTTTTTACAGATTTGTCATATTAAAAGCTGAGACTTAACTAATTACATAATAGCATATAAAAAACCTTCAATCAAACACAACTAATCGAATGAGCGAAAGAATTCAAACGGTTATTAAAATTTGGAACGAAAGGTCGTCAAGTTGATATGTTTTTTTATTATATATACCTGCTATCTTCCTGCTAGAGAGGAGTTGGATTTTCGTTAACCATTGTCCAATGCAAACTTTTGTTCGGCATTCTTGAGAGATACACCCGATTCCATCTTCTATTGTAGTACTTTCTCATACTCCTTAAGAGAAATTTCTTGCAACCTGAACATAAAAACGCTCAATGAGTCAATTTGACAGCAATTGCAATGAGACTATGAAAAGGCATATAAACTTTAAACAACACACGGGGATCAGTAACCCGTAATTCTAATATTGAACCAAATGTAAGTCTAATCCCCCACCAAACTGCATAAATTGAAATAAAAAAAACAAAAGAAGTTTAATAAAAAGAAAGAAAAAAGTTACCAAAATCTTAATTCTTTCAAATCTTCAACAAACACTTTGTAGGCAGTAGGCACCAACTTCATCTATACTTTTCATACCAATAACCATAATTCCATCATAATATTTCAAATAAAAACTAATAGAAATAAATAACCTGATTTTTTTAGATTAAGCAACAAACCTTCAAGAGCAGTAATTAATTGAATTAATATTTAGATTCTTAATGGGGCCAGTAAATAACAAATCCCCAATTCGTATTTAATGATCAAACAATGAAACTCCAATTCATTCATTAAAAACTAAAAAAAATACGTGATTGTGATAAGACTTACTATTGGTCGCCTGTGTGACGACGGTTGCGCAAGATTCGCTTAAAGGAATGATCCAAAAGTGGTAAGGTGAAAATGGTTTGTGTGTTTTAATTTTTATTCTGGAAAAATGAAAACCCCATGATACACAGATCCGCAGTATGACAACACATGCACACCTACAGATAAGTCAGACGTGTACTCTTTTGGGGTAATAGTATTTGAAGTTTTTTGTGGAAGTTTGTGCTATGAAATTATCAGCATCAGATGAGCCAGAACCACCAGCTACTTTGTTGCAGATAGTGGAAGCTGCAAGTACTGCTGCTACAGGTCTTGTTCTCGTTCTAAATGAGATGCAGTTTTCAGGTGACCATAAGGTGGAGCTGCAAGCTCGGCTAACATAACTGATGATGCAATTAACTGCAAATATTTCCTTTGCAGCTTGACATTCCCATACCAACCTCACAAGTAACAGGAAAAATCCAACACGACTTGTTTTAGGGTATTCACTCCTACTGGTTGGAATTCATCCTGCAAGTTTAGCAATCTCAACAAATTTTATCAGCTAAATTAATACCTTTGGTTTGCTCCTTTGTTTCTTAGGGAATGATTAACGGGTCAAAACAGTAAAATACTAAGGAATCAGATGACACACAACTGACACCAATTATATTACGCATAAAAAAAACAAAAAATATTCCATTTAAATGACTTAAGCACAAATTCAACTCTGATTGTTTAAATCCAATGCGACTTAGTATCAGATAATATTCCATTTAAACTCTGATTGTTTAAATCAGAATACAATGTTCACGGAAATTGAAATAAATTACTTAAGCTATAATATTCGTCACCACATGAGAAGAATAGATAGGAAAACTAAACACATTAACAATCGTTAAGACTTTTATGATGAAAAAAATTAATTTGCTTCTGTTAAACGCGTTGCCAAACAACCCTTTTTAAAACAGAAAAAGGCGCAAATAAGCTGATCGAAGCTTGTTCTAGAATTCAAATAAGGTGACACAAACCTTTCTTATCAGGAATGAGATGTTTTGACATTTAATGCTTCGAGCTTTTTAAAACAAATAAGCAAAACGAATTATTTTTCAACATAAGCAAAAAATAAAAAATATACGTAGTACTACGTATAATTTAGTTATATATTGATTTATGTTGACACTAACTGGTCGGTTTGCAGCTATTCTTTGTCGCTTGTATTGCGGCTTTGAATAGGGAAGTTGATGATGATGTGGAATATAGCTTGCGGTCAAGAATAGGCAACATTTTATTTTTCAAAAATATTGAGCACTCTAATAATCCAGCATTTGGCAGTTAATCTATGAAGAGGTTAATTAATCTTGCATCTTTCTGATCATATAAGCGTCACAGTCACGTCTTTTTTGGTTTGTCTTCACATAGTCACTTTACTATTCTTTATTCTATGCATTGTTTTTATATGTATATTCAGTAACACGAGGCAGATTTAAATCCGTTACACTAACCTGATATCAACTACAAGAAGAGAAGAATATTTGCATAATTAAGTAGTTATGTAAATCACGAGTATACCTTCAAGTTAAACATTTTCTACTCATCTCGTGCCTGCATAAAACATTGCATCAGTAAGTAATCACTAAGTATAGACATCGTTTGTGTTCTTATATTCTTTTTCACAATAGCAAATAATCATATGTTTTTGTTCCTTACAACATTACTTATTTGTGTATTCTTGTCATTACATCCTCTTTAACAAATTCTATTCATAAACATAGAAATTTATAGGTTGTAGTTGATATTAAGATGAGAAACTACATGATGTTCATAAAGAATTCTTATACACGCATTTCTTCCCATGAAAGTTGCAGTCCATTTATTTGTTAAGAATACTATTTATTACATTTTCTACATCTGTAACATGTTGTACACCTGGACATGTTTTCTATTATTGTCATTAAGTCGAAGATTTCTACAACGGATAGTGGTAACATAAGGTCTTCCCAGGATGTAGCATTTGATGTAATAACCTCTTCATGTGCCGAGAGTGGTAGCATAGCGTCTATCATGTTGGATGCAGGTTTCAAACCACAAACCGAGCCACACCTTCGGGGAATGCTGGTAGCATTTGAGTTGCACAGCTAGGAGACTTACGTGAAAAATTTAGGATATTTGTGCAGGATGGAAGGTGGTTGATGGGATGTTTGGATGAGCTCGCTGTAATCGAGCAGAGTTAATAACCTTGAAGTGGCCACGCCAACCTCATGAAAAGTGGGGGCTTTACCTGGTTTGAGTCTGTGTGGCGGTGGGCTCAAACCCCGTGGATTAGTCGGCCAATGAGTCGGAAATCACGGTTACCAAAAAAAAAATACCAATGTCCCTTTAGAAAGTTGAATTTTTTATTAAAATATTTAGTTAAGAATGAAATATATTATTTTATAGGTTTCTATAAAGATCTACATAAAGACTTAAATTCTGATAATACTGTTTCTTATAAGTTACTATTTGATAGTATTGTGCATTAGTTGAAGCTTTTAGGCTGATGGTATATTACGGTTTCATTTTAAGAAACATTGACCAACTTAAAATATGCTAATACTAAGTATTTACATAAATGGATGATATATAAATAACTAAATAGAGAAATACAAAAGTAAAAAAGACAATATTTTCGTAAGAAATACATGAAAAAGTAATCTTTTTATAAGTTCTTAAAACACATCATCGATCTTTCTGATACAATTCGTCAGTCCTCATGAATCAATATACATTGTCTTGAAGGCCTTGTAGACCCCACCACATCAATCCACAAAACATGTGGAAGTATTATAGTTCCTTTTTTCATTGTTTTGAGCTCGGGTAAAGGCGATTTACCACATAAATGTTATGAACTTCAACTACCTTTTCATATGGACTTGATGAAGGTACCTTATAAAAAGTTTTTTCAACTAAATTTTGATAAGACGAAAAGAATAAGCAAAAGGAATGGCTCCAAGTGCTTGAGATCTGGTGCAGATCTCGTACCTGTCTAAACTATTTCATATGGCATCATTACATGCTTTATGATCAATTTTGAGAGGACAATCTGTATGTTTCTTTCTATATCAGTCTGTACATGTTTGTTAATACAATTTATTTAACATTTTTATTCACTATTGTGAAGCAGGAAAATTTCTACTGTATCTCGCGTTCATGTTTTAAACATTCACATAATTTACCTTCTATGGAATGGTGGCTATCAGTTTACACCAAATCAAAAAATGGCTAAATTACACATTAACACTGGTCCACAAATTTAGGACTTGGCATTTGTTTTGTCACTAATAACCCAATAGCAGATCAAAATAAAATATAGCAACAATCAGCTAAGCAACCAATAACGACCCTTGAGGCTTATCTAAGGCTATGTCTCGATGTGGTTGAAAAAGCCTTCCAAATGTGGGTTCATCCTCAGCTGGGACAGCCATGACATCAGCATCAGCAATGACATTAGCGTGTGGATGACCCTCCATATCTAGTCTCGGTTCATGATTATGCTTTTCACATTTTACCCGTAATGTCCAGCTATCAAACATCTTTGAATACTTTCCTACCAATTGAAATGGACAGTTAATTTTTTTTGGTTGTTCTATTACTGGTTGACTTTTTATTTTTATATATACCACCACGATCACACCTAAGCATAACTTTATTCATAACGCCACTTGCTTGTTTCTTGGATCTTTGAGCGACAATAGCATAACCAAGAGACCGTGCGGTAGTTTTCACCCCATCTATCAAATCTTGGTGAGACTTGAACATCTGAAATTGACAATCATTAGTTATAAAAACGGTAATGTTGCCATGTAAACTAATAAAATGAAAAAATTTATCTTGTTAACAGAAAATTCTGATGTGCCATAGGTAGCATTAGTTCTTTCATTTTCACACATTGGGCGAGTATAACTTGTGTTATACGGTATGTTCAATTGATTTTCAAATCCAATTGACTGTAGCCAAAAAAGAGGATACATCAATTATAAATTTATAATGATCATTAATTAACAGAACCACGCCCATTTAGGTGTAACTACACACATATAAAATCATGACGACGGTTCAGCAAGAGACAGTTTATAGTGACAGACTTAAAATTATACCCTGTTGGGTGTTTTACTTTGGTATATTTTTATGTTAATCTCTGATCGCATTCAAGTTGTACACATGTTATTGCTATACTTTTAGATGTTAAATATGTAAAAGTTAAGATGTTGGCATGCCTAAATCAAATACAGCAAGAGGCACAACATCGTTGGTTGCGTACTGCTGAATTTTTGAAATTTTGACCAACTATCGCGAGTTTGAACTAACACCTACTCCTGCTTGCAGGCCATCGTTGGTTAAGTACTTCCATTTGCGTCAATCACAACCACAAACTCATTTAATGCTAAATTTGTTTGCATGAGCTTTACTGGCTAACAGATTCGACCACATATAATACTTACTAAACATTCTCACTTTGTTTTATGATAGCTGGCTCTTTATATCTGTATGATCAGAAAAAACTTAGATATTTTCGTAAGGATGGTCATAACTGGAGGAAGAAGGATGGTAAGAGTGTGAAAGAAGCTCATCAAAAATTAAAGGTATGTCAACTACCTTTTGCACGGATCTTGATAAAATGCGTTGTTTTGAAGATCAAAATAGTTTTCAGGAAGTAGTGGATGTTGCCTAAGACTATTTTCTGGGCTTACGCTTATTAATAATAAGCAACTTATCGCTTATAATGCATTAAACTCATAAGCCCTTGATGAGTGTTTGTATTAGCTTATGATTATAAGCTAATAAGCTAAGGTGTTTTGATTGGCTTATGGTTGTGGTACAATGTAAAAGTAAAATAATCCCAAGCCCGCTCAAATAAGCCCCAAAGAAGGATCTTATGAAAATCTACAGAAATAAGCTCTCAACCCCAAGCTTATAAGCTTATCCAAACACTTAAATGTTCTCTTTTTTATATATAAGCTAATAAGCCCCCTAAATAAGCCCCCTGAGTGTTTGTTTTTATTTGATATGTCCATGTATTAAGGAGTCGGAGAATATCGTTCTTGTGCATTACAGGACATTAAAGAGGTACTTTACCTAAAACCTTACTTCATGATATTGAGACACTTGTGCTTTCTACTAATCTTCAATTTTTATTTATGATACACTGGGTTGCAAGTTGGGTGTCCCTCTTGTGCTACTAACTCCAGATCCACAGAATCTGCGTCAAAGCAATGAACAAACCATCACACCTGACCAAACACGGCATCCTTCACATGATTTAGTCGAAAGGAACCAACAGTTGATGACTTCATCTGATATTGAGCAGTCAATACGCGGTAAAGCATAACTTGCATAGACACTTATTCCTGTACCACACAAGAATCATTGGAGAAGATATACTACGAGACTTAATTCAAGTATTCAGAATTCTTGATTTCTAAATGGATTGATACAAAGGAGAACCAGTAAATTAATCAGAACTCCGGTAGGATGTTTTAGTAATCTTCAATCAAGCAAACACAACTGACATATAATGGAATGTTACAAAGTTGTTGATACCAAAGAAGCAAATTGACTGAACACAATTATTACAAACGATGTCACTCTTAGTCTCTATGCGTACTTCATAAGATAAAAAAAAGTAAATTGACGTAATAGACAGAACATTGGTCAATATATCGCTTGTCACTTGATATTTTTTCCTAGGAATTCTTAGTTTTGGAATCACATTTATAGGGTGTTGTTATGGTGCAGAGATCCATGAAGTTACTGTTAGCCCCGACCCTTCTTCATCTATGTGGACCAGCATCCATGGATCTTTGAAAAATACTACAGCTGAGTTTCTATCTCACAAGCTAACAGATGCTAGGCTAGATGCTGACAGCCATTCTCAAGACTTCTTCAGCTCTGTGAATGGCTTATTTCCTGCAGTAGAACAGGTCACTTGTCATCTTGTTTCATGCTTATTTTAATGGTCTTTCGTTAATACCATTTTGAAAGCAGATCGGTGCTGGTACTGAAGCATTATACGCATCTAAAAATGATGAGGATGGCGGAGAACTGAAAAAGTTAGACAGCTTTGGAAGGTGGATGGATAAAGAAATGGGTGGAGACTGTGAGGATTCCATCATGGCATCCAACTCTGGAAACTACTGGGGTGTACTTGATACGGAAAATGATCAAACTGAAGTGGGAAGTTTATCACATCAGATACAGTTGAATACGGATTCAGTTGGATCCTCTCTTGCAAAAGAGCATCTCTTTAGTATATGTGACTTTACGCCAGATTGGGATTATTCAAGAAAAGAAACAAAGGTATTGATTTATGCTTCCATCCTTGTTTCTATTCGAAAATACTATAATGTGATACGGAAGTGGCGGCTGAATTTGTCTCGAGTAATGCCATTCGATGTCAAGTTCCTTTATGTGATGCAGGGTGTGTTCCATTCTACATCACTTGCAACAACAGAACAACTTGTAGTGAGGTTCGTGAGTTTGAGCATGTTCAAAAGCCGTCAACTATAGCAGCAGCTAATGAAACTTGTCCTGAAGATGAGTTTGGTTTATTGATTCGACTTTCAAAATTGTTATCTTCGGGTGCTGAAAGGAAATGGCCAGGCTGCTCAGTGGTGAATTGTGAAAAATGCAAGCTGAAGGATTTATTTCATTCTCTCACTGATGACAAAGACGGGTGTTGGAAAAGAATCACAGAGGTGTTTAAAGGGAATTGTCAGGAGTTTCTGATACAGAATTTGCTTAAAGATAAACTTTATGATCAGTTACTTTATGAGGCCCATGAAGCGTGTCAAGGATTACGCATGTTAGATGAAAGGGGGCAAGGCATTATTCATTCGGCGGCTACTCTTGGCTATGAGTGGGCCATCAGTCCAGTTGTTGCTACTGGAATGAGTCCCAATTTCAGAGACACGCAGGGAAGGACCGCTCTCCACTGGGCATCACTTTACGGCAGGTAGGTCGCCACTCATTTGGCTAACTGAGAGCGCATCATGTACTTGCATTAATAATTTTTTTTTGTTTATTTTGCAGAGAAGAAACAGTAGTTGCACTGGTAAAGTTGGGAGCGTTTGCGGGTGCTGTTGATGATCCAACACCGTTAAATCCCGGTGGCCAAACAGCAGCCAATTTGGCTTCAATAAATGGTCATAAAGGGATCGCTAGTGGATCTTACGAGTCACCCCTCAGCGTTGCCTGGGAATATCAATAATGGCTCCAGAAGTAGAGAAGAGGAACAGGAGTCACTTGTAGTAGCAGCCGTGAGAAGATCAGTGCTTGCTGCTGCGCTTATACAGGATGGGTTCAGGGCTCGCTCGTTCCGTCTAAGAAAGGCAACAGCTGTCAATAATGACTTTGCTGAAGCAGAGCAAGTTGTTTCCCTTTCTCCTTCGTCACATAAGGTCACGAAATCAAGTCACTATGAAGATTATTTGCATGTTGCTGCATCAAGGATCCAGCAAATGTATCAGGGTTAGAAAGGGAAGAATGACTTTAAAAAGATCCGTGAGCGTATTGTAAAAATTCAGGTATATTCTGGAGATTCTTAAATGCTGTGCCTATTAATTTTAAATATTATTAATATGGATGTTTGCATTTTTGGCAGGCGCATTAGCGTGGGCATCAAATTCGTAAACATTATAAAAAGGTGCTATGGTCTGTTGGGAACTTGGGATAGTGGAGAAAGCAATACCACATTGGAGACGAAAGAGCCATGGGTTGCGAGGCTTCCAACCGGAGTTAACCAGTGTGGGGGTTGATAGCATAAGAGCAGGAGAGTATGATTTTCTGCAAATAGGTCAAAAACAGAAGTATGCAGGGGTGGAAAAAACATTGACCAGGGTGAAGTCAATGGCTCGTCAACCTCAAGCCCAGGAGCAGTACACGAGGATGGTCCATAAGTTTGAGCATGTATAAGTTGGGCCAAGCTTATATGAGTGTGCTTATCAGCTTATATAATGGTTTTCTGCCAGTCTCTATACTAAGAAGGTTCAACCAGGAAAATCAACTTAATCAAAGAGGGTTTGAGTAAGAAGGCATACAATTGCGAACTAATCTTATCTAAGCTGATTGATGAATTAGTATGGATCTGACCCAGGTCATCTGGTGTACACAAATGCGTCACTCAATCCTGTATACAGCTATCAAGCCTGGTTCAAGACATGTTACCCAACCCGCCTAAGACGCCATCTTGCGAAATCTAATAGAATATTGCATAACATAGTCTCATCTACTCTTCCAATCTCGTATATATATATGATAAAGTCCTAAAGCTCACCATGTTCATCATCATCATCTGTCGAGTCAGCGCCACGACCAGGGTCACCCTGTTCTCTGACAGACTGGAGCACTGCTTCAATCTTCTTTTTCCCATCAGCCTTGAGCTTGTGAGCCAATCTATCACTGTCACTGACTTGATTCTTCATGTTTTACACGTAGGTCACAAGGGCATTACATGAGTTGAATTTTTTCCTTCACCTTGTCTTCCTTTGTAAAATCTTCAGCTTTACGAACCACAACTTGATTTCTTCCTAGTTCAAATTATATAAACCGGAATCCTGTAAGCCCTGTAGATTAATTTCATGAGAAGTTGAAGAATGCATGACAGTCGACATGGAGTTAATTAGCTAGTTTTACAAACATATAAACCATAGCTTGACCTTTATTCTATTCTCTGAAATAACATCGCAATCTTCTTGAAATATAGCTTGCCTAAAAAGCAAGAGTAAACCTATTTAGACAACAATGAGACAATACTCCGAATACCAACTCATAATAGCAACATGAGCTATTGTTTTGTTCCAAAAGGAGTAACAACATTACTTCCAACAACTGTTAGCGTAACCATGAATCCATTGTATTCTTGATTATTCTCCCTACTCACAGTGTCCCTCGTCATAGAATCTCATAATCTATAATTCTATGAGCAAGGATGTTTAAGGCTTATCTAATTATTAATTGGTACGTCTTGATTTTAAATTTATCCAAAATGAACACAAAACCTTACACTATGTTCTTCTTTTTGTAATTGCAGGTGGAAAGTGTTTATAGATATCGAAACAGCTAACTGCATAAGTTCCGTTGGACAGTTACCTGGTATGACTTTTTAGGCAAAATATCAGCATATCCTTTTTCGTCAAACTCTCCAGCTTTCGTTTTGGCTTTTCCTTCACACGCTACTGCTAAATGGCCCACTTGACCACACATAAAACACTTTTCTTGTGTCGAGGAGTAAATACCACCTAAAATGTCACAGTAGTAACAAAATTAACCCCTGCTGACAACATGCACCTATTCTGGTCTTGAAAATCTGTTTAATAGCAAGAACTCAAACTGTGTGTTTTTAGATGTTGGTATTTGGCTGTAATGCTTGTTAGCTTGTTTAAGCAAACTTGGACCGGTATGCAGGATAATGTTCCTTCACAAAATGAGGTAATTTTCGTAATCAATACAGGAAGGAGAAGCATGCTAGGATAGCTAACTGTATCTTCCTAAATACTACAAGGGAATACAGAGACATGTTAATAGGTATCTATCTCCATGTCAACAATAACTTGTGTCATCATCCAAGTATTATTTACCTTACATGTTACATATATGTTAGCATAGACACTGAGAAGCGGACTCTGCACGTAAAAACTACATAGTCGGTATAGTTTCGCATAAAGCTAATAGATGTTTTCCAAAAAATAAGAGGTGACCTAATAAAAAGTAGGCGATCGTATTTGTTTTGAGTTTCATGTCACCCCTGGAAACAGTTTTAATATATGATCATAAGAGAGGGTTGTGCATATTCCAATTATAGGTCTTGACAGAAGTAAGAACCAATATGCATTTTCATTGTAGTGATAGATTGAGCTAATGGTATTTGTACCTCTTGCAAGAAGTCAACAGTGCCCTTTCTCTCAGGACATCTGACTAAATCCAAAACTCTCGAAGACTGGAGTGCATTTTCCAGTGGTTCTTGATACCGATTTGACCATCATATGATAGTGTGATGTCATCAAAAATATTAAAGGTCTCTGGAGCAAGCTTTAGCAAATACATCATGATTATTGACTCGCTGAAGTGAGCTGATGCCCAAAATGAGTTGCTGGAAAAAGAACCGCGCTTGCAACACAGCAGCTAACAACAATTTAATAATATGTGCACACTCGATCCATGCACCGTCTGATCGTTACCAAACACCGCTCTAGAAATCATCAAGACAACAATTGAAGAAAATTTTGCACACTTGTTCCATGCATCGTCTGATCTAAACATCCCTTCACTGAAAACTTCAGCACTTAACGGGAAACAGTTAAAACATAAAATTCTAACCGAATAAGAGAGACAATTACCTCTTTAGGATCAGCAAGGATTCCCACAATAACGGCATCAATAGCATCTTGTTTTTCTGCCCTAGAAATAAACCAAGACTTGCTCCTTATCCAAGCCCTTCGCAAACACCTCAATCAAATTTTTATCAACTGAAAGTTTGTTATGGGTAAGTGTTCTTGTCTTATCACTGCAAACACAATACCAAGATTAAGAAGAGAATAAATACCAAAAAAGAGACGCCCATACTTTATTCAAATACTTCTTAAATTCAAATACTATCTTCCATTTGCCCATCTTATGACAACAAAGAATCGAAAATTACGTGATTAATTTAAGAACTTACCAATTTTTCCAGTGTGGGTTTTGACCGAGGGTCCCTCTTCCAGCTACTATCTGATTTCCCAGGATTCAAGCTTTTAAATTAGAATGGATAATATCCCACGAGTCCACATACCTGTACCACACCATAAAATAAACAAAATAAAGAAAACAAACATACCTTTTTTATGTAAAATGTATTAACCTGCAAAACACAAATAACACAAATAGAGAAAAAGATGTTTGAATATGACCAATCAGAACACAGTTAGTGTTCTAGCCTGAGAAACAAAACAAAAAAAAATCAGAACACAGTTAGGGTTATGAGAAAAAAAAATTTACTTAAAAGAAAAAAAAGAAGACGATCATTAGGGTTTTAGAAGAATGAGGATACATGTTTTTTTTTATTTTATTAATAAAAAAGATACGTACTTCCTTTTAAACAAGTGATAGATTTGAATGAATATATGATACATTCTAAAATATTATTGTTATTATCTTAAACGTTTTCTAAAACATGTATATCTAAATAAATATCTTATTATTTTTAGAAGATATTAATAAAGTTTTTTAAAAGAAAACAAAAACAATTGGTTAGCCTATTTGGTAAAGCTGGTTGTATGTGAATCTTGAATGTGAATTCACAAACCAGGGTTCAAACCTTTTCAACAACATTATTTTTAACAAATTTTCGAAATTCCACAAACCAGGGTCCAGAACCGGCTCCGCCCAGACCCGGCTCGGCCCAGTCATTCAAAACGCAGTTTTCAGGACTGCGTTTTCAAAACGCGATTTTGAAACAAAACGCGTTTTCAAAAACTGTAGTCCGCCCAAAATGAGTTAAAAAAGGAAAAAAGTGAGATTTTCTAGCAAATACTCAAATCAAGTCATAATTATACCTATATATAATATAGAGATATATATATAGGAATGAGATCGTGAGAAAACCTCATCTAAATAGAAAACTTAGAAACTAAGTTAAATGGTAGATTTTGTAAACATTCAAACTTTAAGGTAAACTTAAAAAAAAACTTTATTTATTTATATAATCTAATATAAAATTTTAATATTCAAAAATTAAAATAAAAATCGATTTTTTTCAAAAAAAAAGATCGAAATTTTTTTTCTTCTTTTTTCAAAAACTTTTTCTCAAAAAAAAAATTTCAAATTTTTTTTTTTCAAAATTTTTTTTTTCAATTTTTTTTTTCCCGATTTTTTTTTTCGTCAAAAAAATAAATTCAAATTTTTTAAAAGCACGCACTTTAGTGCATCTATTTGAGAAAATTTAGGGCATCCTTTTATAAAATAATAATACTGTAACTATTATACTTAGAAAAGATGTTAGAACACAAACGTTTTAACAATTTGTGTGATGCCATAATCATACTAACATATACTAATAGATTCTTTAACTTAACATGATGCTCTTATCATACTAAGAGACGCCGTAACACATATTTTGGATGCATTAATTATACAACAAGCGTTATAAAAAGTCGTGTGATGCCTTAATCATACTAAAACATGCCCTTATTATAACAATAATCGTTATATTACGATTAACATTACCTTTATCATAAAAATAGATGGCCTAAACATACACAATGATACAATAACGCTCATTATGCTATAATCAAACTAAATACTAACAGATGTTGTAACACATATTTTGTATTGTGGATGCACTAACTATACAAAAAAATGTTGTAACAGTTCGTGTGATGCCCTAATCATACTAAAAGATGCCCTTATTATAACAATAATTGATAACTAATTATCATTACATGTTACCTTGAACATATAGAAAACATAATCTCGGTAGAAAACATAGAAAATAAAACTAATGTCCTTAAAAATATCAAACAAATTTCCTAATAATTTTGTTTAGGGCATCCGTTTAGTGCATTTCGTTTAGGGCACCTGTTTGATATTTTAGAGCATCTTTTTTTTGTTTTCTATGTTTCTATAAATGGATGAACTAAACAAAACAAGTAGATGCCCTAACTTAACCTGGTACTACTGTCATACTAAAAGATATCATATGAAATATTTTGAATGAATAATATAAACAAACTTTATAACAATTTACGTGATACACTAATCATACTAATAGATGCCCTTATAACAATAATTAACAACTGATTATGATTATACGTTACTCTAAAAATAAATTCCCTAAACATATACAAAGATTTCTTAATTTGCTATAAACAGATGCCCTAAATATACACATAGATGCCCTAATTAGTAATTCCCATATTAAGAATGTCGTAGGTTACAAATAAATTTGATGCCTTAATACAATATTAAACATATGTCATAAAAGAACACAAATGGATGCATTAAAAGAACACAAATAAATTCAAACATTTTAATATTATCGAACTATTTATAAAAAATTTCTATTTTTTTTTCAATTTCTGAGTTTTTTTTAAATTTTCGAACTATTTTCGATTTTTTTTCAAATTTTCATACATTTTTAGAATATTTTTTTGAAAAAAAAATTGAAAATCTTATTTTGAGACAAAAAAATTTGAAATTTTTTTTTTAGATTTTTTTTTATTTCGATCGATTTTTATTTTATTTTTTTGAATACTAAAATTTCTTATTAGATTATATAACTAAATAAAGTTCTTTTTTAAAGTTGACCTTAAAGTTTGAATGTTTACAAAATCTACCCTAAAACTTAGTTTTCTAGGTTTTCTATTGAGATGAGATTTTCTCTAGAACTCATCCCTATCTATTTTATATAATAAACCAAAATAATTTACAAGTATTTTAAAGAACAAAAAATTAAATTAGTTTCCTAATATGGCTACAATGTACAAGATTTTTGATGCACAAGTCATAAACTAGTTTCCATAAATATGTTTTACAATAGGAGCGTCTGTTTGAAAAATTCAAAAAAAATTGAATTACAAATCAAGTCAAAACGTATTAGCTAAATAAGGAATTGTTTTTATGGGCATTATTGAAATAACGCGTTTTTTTGAGCCCATGACGCTCCTGCCCTAAATTAACTCTAAACCTAAAACCTATATAAATCCATTCCACACCACATCTGCATCACAAACTTCATAATGTGTGACATCCATGTTTTTTGTGCAATCTCTCAGATCCCTAAACCTTTATTCTTAATCTCCTTCTTTTGTAATGCTGCCAAGAATTGAATGGATTTAGGTCCATTCATGCAACAACATTGATCTGATTGTTTGCACATATGATATGGATTGCTGATCATTACAATGCTGCCAAGAATTGAATGGAATTATGTCCATTCATGCAACAACATTGATCTAATTATTTACACATATGATATGTATGCTGATCATTACAATGCTGCCAAGAATTGAATGGATTTAGGTCCATTCATGCAACAGCATTGATCTGATTGTTTTCACATATGATATGTATTGCTGATCATTACAATGCTGCCAAGAATTGAATGGATTTAGGTCCATTCATGCAACATCATTGGTCTGATTGTTTACACATATAATATGTTTTGCTGATCATTACAATGCTGCCAAGAATTGAATGGATTAAGGTCCATTCATGCAACAACATTGGTCTTGGCAGCATTCTGTTATAATGGAGATTAATACTGTCTAATCCCTTGGCAGCATTGTAATTCATTAAATGCTTCTATTAAATGCAGGATATAGGTTGATTTGATAATCAATGGCTTTTTGGTTGTTGCATCCAATGATTCTGTTAATTAATATTAATTAAAGGAAAATAGGCAGATTCATAATCAACATAGCTGTTGGATGCCGAACATGATACAGTTGGAATGGATGGGATCAATGTTGTTGTGTATCATCAGACTTTGTAATGTAAATTTATTCAATTTTATGCACATACTGTAATTATGTGTTGAATGGATTAAACTTATTCACAGCAATGTCCATATTAATGTATAAATTTATCAAATTTTAATTTTATAAAAATTGAATGGATACTTCTCTTATTTTTTGTCCTCAAATTTAGAATTATGTGGTTAGAACTTTCATTGTTACAAAAACATTGCGATTTATAAACGCAGTTTATAAACTTGCGTTTATAAACAGCGTTTTCAGAACGGACCTAAACGCAATTTTAATAACCGCAATTTATTTCATACTGTGGTTATAACTGTCATGAATGGAATGTTTAAACAACATATAATTATGACTGAATTTTAATAACTGGTGGATGCAATTTTTAACCAATAAATACAAAGACAAAAATTACAGTTGAATTAACTATGTTTACACTTTTTAATGCATTTAACATTAAACTAAGATTTTTCTTAGAAGTTTACAAAATAGTTAATACACGCATGCGTATAACTTCCTGTAACCATAAACTCTGCCTTTTCATATTCTTTGTGACGATTATATAAACACCTCATTGGTAAATCATGAATATCTCAATTTCGTTTAATAAACAATCCATACACTCTTCAAATTCGTCAAAAAAAATTAAAAGATGTCTGGATCAAACAAGAGAAACTCAACTGCTGCCAATCTAGAAGAAATCAAAGTCAATACTAACAAGTAAGTTACTTTATTTAATAACTGTAATTTGTTTTCTATATATTAACAACATCTTATATTTTGATTTATTTGTGCTTTCAGGAAAACGCGTTTGGGTTCTGCGAAACAAGACATAGTAATATCAGAATCCCAAATTAAAAATCAAGTTAAACCCTGCAATGATACAACCATCCAAAACCATGATGATCCCTGTGATAATCATGATTGCTATGTCCTGGAAGCAGAGTTGCAGCGGCAGTGGAGGATGGAAGCCGAAGAAAAAGCATTACTCGAACAGCAAAGTTTGGAAGAGTAAAAAAAGCGGTTATTGAACGGTAGAGAAAAGAGCAGCAAGAAAGAAATGAAGAAGCAATTTTTGCGCAACTTGAAAAAGAGGAAAGGGAGGAACTTGTAGCGGTAAGAAGGGAACTTGATGAGGAGGAAGAAGGTGAGGATGATTTTTACTATCATTACAACCCAATTAGTGAATCAGAAGAAGACATCGACAGCGAAGAAGATGATTCGTTGGAGTCTCCCGACTATGATGAATTGCATCATTCATTTGACCCTGAAAAAACTCCTAAGTTCAATTTCTAGATGTTGTTTTAAATTCATGTAATGAACATCTTTGCATCATTGTTCAATGAAATTTAATGTATATTCAGTTCAACTGTGTTTATTGTTGTTATTTCAAATGAATATAATTTAAATTCTACTTTTTAATCTTGATTAATTAACAAACAGTTTATATCATTACCAAGGGAAAGCCCATAATTAGTCATTAGTACTTAAACAATTAAGTAATTTCAAGATTTATATTTATGTTTTATTTTCCTTCTTCATATTTTACTTTACAACTCATGTAATTGACATCTTGAAATGTGGAAATAATATTAATGAATATTCAGTAACTGTTTATGGATTGTTTAACTATTTACTTTTTATAAATGTTTATATAGCAAACATTTTAAACTTTAGCAAGGGAAAGCCCAATATTAGTCATTAGGACTTAAGCCCAATAGCAAAAAGTAATGCGAACTAACATCATTAAGCCCAGTTTAAACTTTAATAATGTCTGATTTTGTAAAATATGTCATCAATTTATAAAATATATGTTGTTTATATTAATTCTATGATTTTAAATTTAAAAATCTTTGTCAAATGAACATACAATAATCTCGGAAATTATTATAAAAAATATCTTAACTTTGAACCAAATATATGTTTCAAAAACTTAATTTTTTACAATGTTGACATTTATATAAACAAATTTGTTGGTTTGTTGTATCAAAACAGGTTGTTGTTGTAAATATCATAAGGTTGTTAGGATTTAGTAAAATCATAAGTTTTGAGATCAGTCTAAATAAGTGTATGATTACACCAAATCATACCAGTTTCATCCTTATATAAGTCAACCTAGACTCTTCAACATATGCACATCAAACTTTACTTATCTTAACTTTTGGTGCAATAAACTTCTGTTAACAATGGCTACCTACGTTCCTGGATACATCAATGATCTTTCTGGTGTTAAGGATAACGTGTTGCTTAGGGTGCATGTGCTTAGTACGTGGATGCGAGAGGTTTATGGAAAAACTAACATAAAATATGGAGGTTTTGATTATCGATGAGAATGTAAGTCACAATACCATCAATGTGTACTGGTACGTTAGTTTTTTAATTAATATGTCCATAACTAATGTATTTTATGTAACTTTTTACTTTGCAGAACTCAAGAATGTAAACCACTGTTCGTATGGGATTAGTAAACCAGTTCAAGGATAAGCTGGTGGAAGGAAAGTGTGTTGTTATAAAACGATACACTTTGGGAGAAATCCAACCAAGGTCCAGAATGGTTGACAGGGCTTTTCGGTTGAGTTTTTTGTCTAACACATAAGTGGAGCCATGTACTGACTAAACTGGATCTCTCCATGGATTTGCATTTAGGGCTTTTCAATCCATTACTGCTCTAACTCAAGAAGATCCTGGATAGTTTGGTATGTAATATCACACTTGAAAACATAATCCTTCGTATTGTTGTCTATTCAATTTGTTAAGTCATTTGGTAATTATATTTTTACAAACTGTTTACCAGATATCATAGGCCATATACGTTACTGTGAGGATTTAGATGCATATGATAAAAATGGTAAACAAGGGAAGAAGAAAACATCCATGTTAGTCGATGCAGAGTAAGTAATAATAACATATTTAGGCTGAATAAAACTAAATGTTATTAGAGGTTTAATTTTTTTCACTTCTTCTATTATTTAGAGGTAATGAACTGCGTGCTACCATGTGGGGAGAATATGCTCAACAATTGAGTGACTTCTTGAACAAATGCTCTAGCCATGCTAAGATTGTGATGGTCGTTCAATTGGCCATGATTAAAACATGGGATGGTAAGTAACATAAAAGTTAACATTTGGTGTAAAATAATACGTTGTATGTTTATTTTTGAGCAATAAATTATACTTATTATGATTTTATACTCAAATTATAGGTCAGATGTGCGTTCAGAACGGATATCATGCAACTAAGTTGTTCCTGTTCGACTGTTCTGAACCAATTACTGATGAGAACTTTGCTGACGTTAAAGAATAATGTGGAAGGTATTTTTAAAGTTTTTTAAAAGCCTTTGTTTTGTATTTATATGCGTCCGTGTTGCAGTTTCATGTATTCATATATTTTTTGGGATCATTGCTATTATAAGTTAGCAACCTATCAATCACTCATGTGGCCCATTATTCACTTAGACTCCCTTATTCCTAGGTGTATCTCTTATATTTTATTGTTGTCTTGAATGATCACGAGGATGCATTGTTTGACTTATTTCGATAGTTTATTTAGGTTGAAAATAAAGTAGGACGATTTAATCAATAGTTAGCTAAAGGACAAAATCTTTTAAAACTGCTTCTCGGGACCTCTTAAAGTTCATATCTTGGCATAACTCGCTTCACGATTTGAGACCTTTCTTGGACCGATATTTGGCAGCGACTTCATACTTCGAATCTTGAGAGACGTTCTTGAAATTATGGTCTTCTCTTCATAATAGGAATTTCTTCACTTGAAGTTTTTGAGAGATTCTTCATACTTGGACCACGACTTCTTCATTTTTCTCAAATCTTTATTTTGGATTTTGATATACAACGATCCGCCTCCTTTTAGGAATTGGATCGATTTATCCTCATACCTTGCTAGGGTTTTTCGGATAGACTTCTCCATGATCTTTAGGGGAGTTTTTTCTTTTCGTCATGTGTCTCGATCCTTCATATTGATTTTTGATAAATGATTCTTCACATCACTTGGGATCTTTAGCAATAAAATGTAGCCCTCATGCCTTGTTAGGGCCTTTTCGGACTCGCTAATCATCGCATCCCGCTTCAATAAGTTATGCCTTGGCTATGAACTGTAATTAATACCGAGCAACTTTTAAACGATCTTGGGCTAGAAGCTAAGTAACTTTTCAAATCGTACAACCTTACTTATTGTAATTAAATTTATTAACAAGCGATGGGAGAATAATCTCATAGTTAACTCACATAAATTCATGAAAGAATACCAAACTTATAATTGACTCTATCATCTCTCGTTCTCCACAATTTAAAATCTTAAGGAATGAGACTCGTGGATGCTTAGCCAATTAAATCAAAGTTTTGGGTTATCAAGGCATCTATAGGATCTTGCAACTTCTTATACTTTTCAAGTTTAGAATTCGCATTCTAAAGTTCCCCTGATAAACGACTTTCTAGGATCAATTATAGGAACTTGTGAAAAGTTCTCGTTCTTAACCCGTAAGAGTTAATACTTTCGCGTTTTAAAGTTCCCTATATAAAAGCGTAGCAAAACATGACTTAAACACGTTAAAGATACTAGCTAGAGTAAACTTGGATAAGTAAAATCGGGTTAAGTCAAAAGATTCATGACGTTTGAAAAATTGAAACCACTTTATTAAACTTTATTTTAGCAAAGAAAGTAAATAGCGATAACAAAGGAAAAACTACTAGGCCAAAATAGATTAAAAATTTTGAAAAATGTCGAAAAATCAAATTTTCCGGTTAAAATGAGGACAAATTGATGGAAAAGCCCACTTAACTTCGATAGAAGTCCCCCATACCCTTAATATAAACATTGTACGCAATGTTTAAGCATGTGGGATTAAACTCCCCTACACTTAGGACATTGTGCACGTTGTTTAAATCTTGCTAAGGAAGAGACAACTAAAGTGATTCCTATTTTAATATTGAAAAATATAAAATAGAGAACCAAAAGAGTTTAGGATAAAACCGGGAAGACGGGTACACGGAATCACGGGTCGTCAAAAGTCATCAAAAGTGGATCTTTGAAGCTCCAATCCCTGCACATCATAAGAAAGAAAACAACAAACTCATATGGGGCTCCCCCTACACTTAGGATGAAAAACAGATAAAAAGGATAGATTAACGGGTTGCCTCCCGCGAAGCGCTTGTTTTTGTTAACCGAGTCACGAGCCTGACTCGACCCCGAATTAAATGGTCCATGGGGAAGCCTCGAATGTAATACCGGGATCAAAGACCTTGTCTTCGTTCCCAGAGGAAAATAATAAAGGAGAGGCCGGAGGATAAGTCTTAAAGGTAGAAAAGTCCTCTCAACATATGAAAAGTATGTGAGGTTGTGATCCACGAGAGGTGGGGTAGGTAAAGGAAGTAAATTGTCATCCCCCAAAGACAATTTATGCTCAGAAAGCGGCAAAGCCGTAAGGTTATCAATCATAAAATAGTCAATGTCACCTCCCGTGTCAAAGCACTCATCCTCCGTAATGGTCTCTAAAGGAGTGGATGAAAGGTGCTCGGGAGGGGGACTTGGGACAATATCTTCATGCAACAAAATATCAAAAAGAATATCCCCCTCCGTGTCATCATCATCAATACCCGGAGGTATTGAGTGAATGTCGATTTCTTCCATAAATGTGTCATTATCTCGACGGGAGTAATAGATGGGGGCAAAGACTCGGAAATAGGAGCAGAATTCAACGCTTCAATTTTAGCAATAAGGATATGAACTTTCAGTAATTTGTCGCGAAGAATAACGTCTTCCACCTCATCTACAAGACCAAGTTCAGTGGTGAACTTCTCGTATGTCGGAGAGAATAAATCAAAATCGCCTTCATCGACTAGAGGAGATTGAGAAATTTCAAAGGTGAAATTCTCATAGCATGGAGAAAAATCATCATCATTAAGAGCGACCTCGTCCGTAAGCTCAGCTAAAGTAGGGACATCACAAACCTCCTCAAATAAGTTGTCGAGACCAAATTCACTAATCTCACTCGATGAATCACAATCCTTAGACGCATTTGGGATAACAAGAGTAGGAGTAGTAATCTCAGAAGATGGGTTGAGATCATAGATATCATCCTCGTCATCACTATAATAGTAGTATGGATGCACAAGAGGAGGAGTATAATCACTAAGATTAGATACTTACTCTTGTTGTTGTCGCTTTTCCTCCTCCCATGCTTCTTGTAGTTGAACCACAGCTTCTTGAAGTTGCAAAATAATGGTGTGTGTTTCGTCATTCGGATTCAAAGAAGGTTGATGATCGAGGGTGTATTGTGGGGGCTCAAAATTATGAAAACCAGAATTATAGCACGGATGTGGTCCATCATAAATCATCGGTTGAAAAGAATTAGAACACGGATTTGGCTCATAATAATTCATCGGCTAACAATAAAAGGTATCATGAGGGCCCCCACAATTGTTGCAACACGGGTATTGAGAGAAACCCTGTGCATTTTATGGATATGGATCGTCATATATGGGAGAGGGTGAAATAATGTCATTAGAAGGGAAGAATGAATTGAAGTATGAATTGATCGAATTGCACGATAGACAACGGCCAAATTCGTAATTAGGGATATCCATTCCACACCGTTCGCATGAACACCATTGACAGGATTGACCTACCAGAAGATGGTCTTCCACACCCTACACAATCGACAAACGAGTCCATTAAACATAATAGATAAGTAAGAGGAATATTTTTGGTGCAAAACTTTTGAAAAGAAATGCTTTTTATGATTTTTTTAAATGTTTTTGGAATTTTTTTATTTTTTTTGAAAATTTTAATTTTTATGGATTTTTGAAATTTTTGAGCAAGAAAAATAATGTTCACGAGTGAACGGATCCCAAAATCCAACGTGTCTCTCACAAAAAACCGTTAATCTTCACGAAAAGAGCCGGCAGTTTTCTTATATAAAATTTGTTCGTCTCGATTCAATTCGAATTGATTACCAGTTGAAAGTGCGGCTCAGTCGTCTTTGGTGAATAAAAGAAAAGGTGTCGTTGTCTAAAACTAATTAAGGATAAAAATAAATCTTTAAAAGGAAACGACAAAATAAAAAAGGAATAAACTAAAAATTAAAACGAATGACAAATAATAAAGAAACGATATTAAAAACAAATATGGAAACGAAACAATTAATTAAAATAAAACTAAAAGAAGAAATTAAATTTCGACTTGAAAATAAAATTTACTTAATGAAAAAGGAGAAATTAAAACTATGAGGGTACTTTAAAACTAAACGAGACAAAAGCTAAAGCGGACGCTAAATAAAAGATAAAACTTAAAATTTTCAAAAAAATACTAATACTAAATTGACGAAAAATACAACTAAAAATACGCGACTTTCAAAATAAAAATCAGAACAACTTTCAGATTAAACTAAACGATTACGTAACAATATTAATAAATAAGTAAGCAGGCAGGCACCCTGCTTAAGCAAGCAACCTAGCTGCTCAAAATTGGCGGGAAAAACTTAAGCATGCAAGTAGGCATGCATGTCAATTGTTGCATGATTGGTTATCCGGGTTTTGAGTTTACAAGCTTATCCGGGTTCTGTACTATATTCTTATCCGGGATATATAACTTAAAATTCTTATACGGGTTATACTTTTTTCCAACAATCCGGGAAACGACATGTAGAAACTAGAAGGGGGGGGGGTTGAATAGTTTCTAGTTCATTTTCAAAACATTTCGTTTATTCCACTGGCCGCGGTTCCTTAAATATCACCGCGGTTCCTTATCAATAAAGAACCGCGAGCTCAATAAAGAACCGCCTACAGTGGGTGCCAAATATTGATACGTTGTAAACCTTGACAATCGTTTGTATCAAATTCTCAATTAAGCTTGACTAGATATGAGATGTGTTTGTAATAGATAATAACTATAAGTAAGGAAACACACAAACACATCAAATCAAGTGTACATCAAGCAATAGTCTAAACACTAAGCACACACGTACTAAGCCTTAGCTTTTCCACAACTAAGATGTTTAGACTAAAGGATGCACACTTGACCATAATCTAAACACGAAGCACACACGTACTAAGCCTTAGCTTTTCCGCAACTTAGATGCTTAGATTATGAGATGCACACAACACACAACATATAAATACATCTATAATAGTAAAGACATAAATGTAAAGGAAAGTACCGACACGATGATTTATAGTGGTTCGGTCACGAAGCTCCTCTTCGCCCTACTCCACTCCTCGAGTACACCTTACTCGAGAGTTACTTCACTAGTCAACAAAACTCCTTTCAAGGCGGAGAAAACCATACACGTCGCTTACACAATTTCCGACACTAAGCTAGATGTCGAGTCCTAATCTTAGGTAGGACCAATCTACACAACGTTGCCCACTTCACCATTTAACGACACAAGGCTAGATGTCGAGTTCTAATCGAAAGGTAGAACCAATCTTCACAACGTTACCTACTTCACCATTTTACGACACAAGGCTAGATGTCGAGTTCTAATCGATAGGTAGAACCAATCTTCACGACTCTTCACTTTGAAGCTAAGTGAGAACTTCACTAGACACGACTACATCACTTTATAGTTTAGTGAGAACTCACAAGACACAACCACATCACTTTATAGTTTAGTGAGAACTCACAACTCTTACCTATTACAACTCAATAAAACACATATCCAAGTGTACACATGTAACTTGGATCTACACAACATAAATCCAAGTATACACATATACAATGGATTTACACAAGACTTAATCCAAGTATTCACAAGTACAATGGATTAACACAACTAATCCAAGTATTCACAAATACATTGGATCTACACAATATTGATCCAAGTATACCCATATACATTGGATCTACACAAGATTGGTCCAAGTATACACATATACATTGGATCTACACAAGACACAAATAAAAATGATGAACATGATGATCTTCATCAAGACTTCATCTTTAATCACATCACAAATGTGTGAGTGATCTTCTCTTTGCACTTAAGAGGATGAGGAGATTGAAGGAGAGAATCACATCTTAAACAAGATTAATCTAAACGGTAAAAAACACCCGCGGTTCCTTATCTCTACCCGCGGTACCTTATCAATAAGGAACCGCGGGTTACTTTAAGGAACCTCCGCGTTGGAGTCCGTGCAAAATTTTCCTTTAGTGGGGATATGCCATCTGGGGTAGTTTATACCCTCAAAGGATATTCCTTTGGCATATGGATTATGCCAAATTCAAATTTCCATTTTCTTTTTAATAAAACATTTTCTTAAAAATAAAGTTAATTAATATCTTTTGTCACATTTGATTAAAATGTGAGTTTTAAGAAAATATTAATCCTTGATCACTTAGTTAGGTTAATGACATGTTTGTACATACCTTGAGTGATTCATGTCGAATGCGGTCTTGGAGGTGTCGAGAGAAGTATAAAAATGTATTCTTGAGTGATTACGAGTACCTTAACATTTTACATAATGTATTGCGAATTATACGTTTGTCATCAACAAAACACAAAGAGATTATATCGACAAAGCATCGTAATGTTTGCACTAACAATCTCCCCCTTTTTGATGATGACAAACAAGTAAACCGCAACACATATTAAAATGCATAAGTTACTCGTTTACACTTACTTCTCCCCCTTTTGTCGAATCAAAAAGGTAGTCTTCATTTGTAGAAGAGGAGGATTGACTTCTAGAGAACATGCATCCAAAAATCTAATCATCCATAGTGGTTGTCGTTTGAGAGGCGAGAATCCAAACCATAAACCCATCATACAAAAATATTGAGCTTGCGTCATCCTAGTAAAGTCTTCAATCACCGTAGGTTAACCAACTCCAAGCATAATAATATGCTTATCTACGAGTGTCCAAAATGCATTACTTGCAAGATGTTCGATGAATGCAATTTGAGTGAGTCAACGATCGCAAATGTAATGACTTGAACTATTGCAAATGCTCCCCCTTGATATGAGCTCCCCCTTGCTTGAGGCACCAACAAAGCAAGAATAGTGACAAGCTACAAAAATGGGTTAGAAGTGTCCTACAAAGCAAGGTTAGTAGACAAGAGCATATATAAAAAGAGGATGATAAACAATTCGTTTGCACAAACAATGACAAGCATTGAAGAAAGAAGTGTGCACGCGATGCTATCAACCAAAAATAAATAAATAAAGGAGAGGATCATGACAAGATCAATTCACAATTGTTGGAATAGAGATAGAAAAGAAACATCCATACCAATTGTAATGATAATATGTCAAAGGGTAAAAAGCTTAGAATCTTTGAAATCACCCAAGAAAATTCAAGATTTAACCATCAATCTCTCAAAAAAAACAAGGAGAGGATTTTGAGGAAATCAATTCAAAATTGTTGGAATAGAGGTAGAAAAGAAACATCCAAGAATTTGAAGATATCATCTCAAGGGGTTAAAAACTTAGAATTGATGGAATCACCCATACCAATTGTAAATTTTAACCGCAATCAACTCTCAAAAAGAGGAACAAAAATATCTCAACCTAGAGACATTTTTGACCAAAAAAATAAAAAAAATAAAGGAAAACCAAAAGCGGATAAATCGACGCTTTAAGAAAAATTTGGGATATAGGACATTATAGGCAAAAATGCGTATGAATTTCGACACCAAATGGTGTTTAGCATACGATAAACTACATGCTCAAAGTTTCGTAGCTCTTCTCAATCATTATGGATGTTCAAAGAACAATTACATGATGAGGAAAGGGTAAGGCTCGACTCAACTTAGTTTAGAAAGACTAGAAGAAAGAGACTCGACTTAGAAGAGCATGATTAAAATGAATTGAGAGAGACTCAACAAAGAAGTTAAGGATAACTTCACAAATTGATTCATGAATACTATACCTTAGAAGGTGATAGTGAAATCTCGAAAGAAAATGAGAAAAGAAACTCAAAAGAAGCTCAAGAAGATATGAAGAGTTAGTACAAAATCTAACACATAATCAAGTAAGCACATAGGATAATTCATGCAATGCCTTATGAAGTTTACAATAAACCAATATAGAGAAGGTGCGCAATTAACACATATGGCATGCAAGAAACAAGATTACTTAAAAAGAGAAGACTAAGAAAAACATGTTAGCACGTAGCATTAAAGGACATGCATGAGTTAGACAAATCTAAGAGATATTATATCAGATTTGCTTGACAAAGACAAAACCTTTATAATAAGCATGCATTCATTAACTAATCAATTAAGCATATAACATGCGGATAAACAAGAAGATATATAAGCAAGTAGCATACAAGCAAGTCATCTATCTAGATATCACAAATCAAGCTACATGTAATGTAAATCTCCAAGAAGATTCCTAATTCTTATTAGTTTAAGAAAAGGACTCAAAATAAGAGAAAAGAAAAAAACATAATAACAACAAGATCCAAGACTCAAATAAAAATCATGTTGAAAAACATGAAAGGAAATACAAGAGAATAAAGATCATACAAAGATGTAGAAAAAAAACAAGCCTAAAACTTAAGCATAATTTTAATCTTAGTTACACTAGAATCCTAAGATTTGCTTAAATTAGATGTCTTAGTAATAAGCAACCCACATGCTTAAATGAAAGACAAGGGTGGTGGCGGAATTTGGTGGGATGAAAGGTGAAGTCACCAAGGGTTCAACAAAGTCATTCACAATGGAAATGCTTTGGATGGGTTGAGGTTGGGTAGTAACATCTAAGAGAGTACTTGGAGTGAAGGGTGAGGTTAGCTCATTCATTCTACATTGGAATGAAGAGGAGGTATAACCATGAGAATGGTTGGTACCATGGGTTGAGGTAGTCTTGCATGGAGCAAGAGGTGGTGAGGGTGATGAAGAGATGAGAATTGGAACAATCTCATTCTTGGGTGTGTGAAAGGGTGAAGAGTTAAGTTTGGGTAACTTAATCTTAATTTTGAGGTGAGGTTCTTGTAGAAACCATGGTAGTAATGGGTGGTTTAAGGGGTAAGGATAAATGGTTTGAGGTGTGAAGAACATGGCTAACAAGGCGGGTTTAAAAGGGTGAGGGGATGATCCAAACTAGTAATGGGTTAAAAAGGGAAAGCCCAAGATATTTTGGGAGTGATCAAAGGTTTGAAACAAAGATTCCAAAGGGTGTTGGAACAATTGGGAAGTTTTAGAAAACCCGAATTTGAGAGCTTCTGCCCACGGTTCTTTATCTCCACCGCCGGTTCCATATAGATATGGAGCCGCGGTCTTTTTAAAGAACCGCCTACAGAGGCTAGGTTTAGGTGGTGAAGGAGGATTTTCCAATTCAGCAAATCCTAATGTTCTAGTCTAACTTATCATAAAGTCATGCTTAAGAGCAATAAAAACTAAAACACACACAAAGGAAAGACACATAGGTTCAATTAGCACGAAGAGGAAAGCTAAGAAAAACCTAATGGCTACAAAAGAAAAAGACTCCTAATGACATAAAAAGTTCAACAAAGTAAACTATCATTAGTCATATATAGGAAGAGCCATTTAGCCAATTTAGAGAATGAGTATGAGACTATCACTAGAGGTGCTCAATTAAGGCTAAACACGACCATTTTTACGAGTTATACACCAACTCAACTTCCCACATGGAAGTAATTCAACCGTTAGGTCAAATTAAGATCCTAGTGCATAAATTCTCTAGTAGTCATTCTCAAGTTAGACAGAATGTAATTCCAACATTTGCCTAATAAAGTTTAGCAAGGATGAAACTTGCATGGCGACACAATGCATGACCTAATGAGGGTAAAGAATGCACCATTGCATATCTTGACAAAAGAGTCTAGTTAAGGTTAATTACCTTAATAGATCTTGAGGCCAATAACACTGAATTGTACAAACCAAGTTTACACAATTTGTTAGAACACTCTTGATTGGTCTTTCGGAAATGACACATTTATAAATTGCATGGCAATGTAAATTACTTGAGTATTTCAGATGAAACATCCAAGTTATCAAACCGACTCTATTGTGCATTATAAGTAATTATTAAACAAAATATGTCTAACAATTTGAACAAGTAGATTCAATATAACACCATCAACACAAGTGTGAGTTATGATCTGATGTATATTATTAATAAACCACATTCATGTCTACACTAAAAAAACATGTCAATTAGATTTGATAATGATACCAATCATAGTTTGCATAATGCATTAATATTTAATCGAAATCTTCTTGATTCCCACAAACACTCCATTAATAGAAAAGAGCTAAGATTTTCAAAGGATGTTTCATGTTTTATAGTGAGACATTAATCTACTTGAACTAATAACACAATGATCGAGTAAGACGACCCAAACAATAGATTTGATAAGCTCCCAAAGCTTTCAAACCTAAGAGTGTTAATAAACATAACGAGGTGTACATGATGTTTATATAACATATATAAACCTAGAGATGTTGATCCTATATGCAATGCACAAATAATGTTGCAACCAGAATGCAAGAAATCTAGCATACATCCTAATTAGGAAGAACTAAATACTAACAAATACCAAGCAAGGCACAAGAGACTAGACATATAAGCAATACTACTACAAATAGCAAGGAACACTTAATAATGTCTACATATAATAATAACACACAAAAAAACACACACAAACAATTAGCTTAACACATAAAAGCATTCGTCCATGTTTTGAGTGTTAGATATACCAACGTATACATAGCTTGATCTTATTTGAAAATAGTTTTCGACACATTTCAAAATTTAATTAAGTTCAACACTTTATAAATATATCAATTTACAAAGATATATCAACAAGAGATGTCCAACTTAATATAAAAGAGTAAAACACAAGTTTTACGACAAACCGAGACTCAATACTTTTGACAAAGTATAGAACTTATAAAATATTTAAAATTTAAAGTTTGAATAAAGGTTTGGAAGCATTTTTAATTGAAAGAAAACTCAATTACGTTCGAAACGCCGGGTGGCACGACTTCTACGGACTTACGGTTGATTTTATATGATTTTTCAAAGTTTGCAAAAATCTGAGTCAGACTGACTGCGGTTCCTTATTGATAAGGATCCGCGGGGAACAATAAAGAACCGCGGTCAGAGGACAAAAAATGATTTTTTGGCCAAAATCATTTGGTAACTTTTTGGAAGGACTTAGGACTCTAAAAAATCATTTTAGACACATAGAACTCGTATTTTCGAGTTAATTATGACACAAAATATTTTTATACTTCCAAACATGAAAAGATTTAATTCAAGCTATTATACAAAGTCTATTTAACACCAAAACTTGTACGAATGAAACAACAAAACACATTTCATAAGTAATCACTCTTCATGAACAATTTGATACAAAGATCGTCTCTATTTTTAAAAACCGTTTTCATTTTTAAAAACCATTTGTTTTGAAAAAGAGAGCAAAGATCGATCCAAGCTTTAAAGTACAATATACTTCAAAGATCTTGAATAACCTCGCTCTGATACCAATTGTAGAAACTAGAGGGGGGGTTGAATAGTTTCTAGTTCATTTTCAAAACATTTCGTTTATTCCACTGGCCGTGATTCCTTAAATATCACCGCGGTTCTTTATCAATAAAGAACCGCGAGCTCAATAAAGAACCGCCTACAGTGGGTGCCAAATATTGATACGTTGTAAACCTTGACAATCGTTTGTATCAAATTCTTAATTAAGCTTGACTAGATATGAGATGTGTTTGTAATAGATAATAACTATAAATAAGGAAACACACAAACACATCAAATCAAGTGTACATCAAGTAATAGTCTAAACACTAAGCATACACGTACTAAGCCTTAGCTTTTCCGCAACTAAGATGTTTAGACTAAAGGATGCACACTTGACCATAATCTAAACACGAAGCACACACGTACTAAGCCTTAGCTTTTCTGCAACTTAGATGTTTAGATTATGAGATGCACACAACACACAACATATAAATACATCTATAATAGTAAAGACATAAATGTAAAGGAAAGTACCGACACGATGATTTATAGTGGTTCGGTCACGAAGCTCCTCTTCGCCCTACTCCACTCCTCGAGTACACCTTACTCGAGAGTTACTTCACTAGTCAACAAAACTCCTTTCAAGGCGAAGAAAACCATACACGTCGCTTACACAACTTCCGACACTAAGCTAGATGTCGAGTCCTAATCTTAGGTAGGAACAATCCACACAACGTTGCCCACTTCACCATTTAACGACACAAGGCTAGATGTCGAGTTCTAATCGAAAGGTAGAACCAATCTTCACAATGTTTCCTACTTCACCATTTTATGACACAAGGCTAGATGTCGAGTTCTAATCGAAAGGTAGAACCAATCTTCATGACTCTTCACTTTGAAGCTAAGTGAGAACTTCACTAGACACAACTACATCACTTTATAGTTTAGCGAGAACTCACAAGACACAACCACATCACTTTATAGTTTAGTGAGAACTCACAACTCTTACCTATTACAACTCAATAAAACACATATCCAAGTGTACACATGTAACTTGGATCTACACAACATAAATCCAAGTATACACATATACAATGGATTTACACAAGACTTAATCCAAGTATTCACAAATACAATGGATTAACACAACTAATCCAAGTATTCACAAATACATTGGATCTACACAATATTGATCCAAGTATACCCATATACATTGGATCTACACAAGATTGGTCCAAGTATACACATATACATTGGATCTACACAAGACACAAATAAAAATGATGAACATGATGATCTTCATCAAGACTTCTTCTTTAATCACATCAAAAATGTGTGAGTGATCTTCTCTTTGCACTTAAGAGGATGAGGAGACTGAAGGAGAGAATCACATCTTAAACAAGATTAATCTAAACTAACTAATCAAGGGTTTAAAGATGTTTTTGAAGAAACTGTGCAAAAAGGGTTGAAAGCAAACCTAGAAATGATCCACTATTTATAGGACAACATTGCAACAGTAAAAAACACTCGCGGTTCCTTATCTCTACCCGCGGTACCTTATCAATAAGGAACCGCGGGTTCCTTTAAGGAACCTCCGCGTTGGAGTCCGTGCAAATTTGTCCTTTAGTGGGGATATGCCATCTGGGGTAGTTTATACCCTCAAAGGATATTCCTTTGGCATATGGAATATGCCAAATTCAAATTTCCATTTTCTTTTTAATAAAACATTTTCTTAAACATAAAGTTAATTAAAAACTTTTGTCACATTTGATTAAAATGTGAGTTTTAAGAAAATATTAATCCTTGATCACTTAGTTAGGTTAATGACATGTTTGTACATACCTTGAGTGATTCATGTCGAATGCGGTCTTGGAGGTGTCGAGAGAAGTATACAAATGTATTCTTGAGTGATTACGAGTACCTTAACATTTTACATAATGTATTGCGAATTATACGTTTATCATCAACAAAACACAAAGAGATTATATCGACAAAGCATCGTAATGTTTGCACTAACAAGAAAGATAGAATGAGAATGATTAATTGAAAAAGCTTGGAATTAAGATGATTAAAGATTCAAATTACAAGATTAATGAAAAAGCTTAAAACATTTAAGAAAAGCTAAAGAGAGAAAGTAAATTACACTAATCCTATTCCTAAAACTAATCTATCTACTCCTAAAATGACTAACACCTCTTAATGACATATTAGGAGGGTTTATATAGGAGGAGAGGAGGAGTGTTGATGCTTTCTTCTTTCTTTCTTCTTGTATCGACTCGATTTAAATTCTTTGTCTTTCTTGACGTCGTCTCGGGATTTGTCGATATAAATTGAACTCGTCTTATAATTTTGTTCTTTAATTAGACTTGGTTTTCCGACTTCATTAAACTTCCATCTTTAGACTTTTTCTTCGATAAATCTTCAGAATATGCCTAGGACTTCCGTTCTTTTTGCACTCTTGATCTTTTAACTTCGTCTTTTCTCGTTTTCTTCAATAAAAGCCCGTGAAAGCCCGCGTTTTCTTCCCTTTTCACATTTTAGTCCTAAATCACAACAAAAACACAAACCACGCATAATTCCGATATTTACGACATAAAATACACGTTTTGGCTTGGTTATTATTATAATTAAGTGGTAAAAGGATGGGTGTTTTCACACCTATCAAATCCCCTACACTTGACCATTGCAATGCCCTCATGCAGTGCATTAATTACAAAGCAAGTTTTACATTTTCCATCATAATCAATCCACATTGGCCTTTATTAAGCACAAGACATAAAATATTCAAAGGAAGAAAACAAGTAAAAAGATCAAAGACTTACCTAAGGGTTTTAGAATGTCATGAATGATTATCACCCTTAAGTTTCACGTTTCCCATACCAAGCTTAATAACGAGATCATTGTTATTATAAGTTAGCAACCTATCAATCACTCATGTGGCCCAATTATTCACTTATACTCCCTTATTCCTAGGTGTATCTCTTATATTTTATTGTTGTCTTGAATGATCACGATGATGCATTGTTTGACTTATTTCGATAGTTTATTTCGGTTGAGAATAAAATAGGACGATTTAATCAATAGTTAGCTAAAGGACAAAATCTTTTAAAACTGCTTCTCGGGACCTCTTAAAGTTCATATCTTGGCATAACTCGCTTCACGATTTGAGACCTTTCTTGGACCGATATTTGGCAGCGACTTTATACTTTGAATCTTGAGAGGCGTTCTTGAAATTATGGTCTTCTCTTCATAATAGGAATTTCTTCACTTGAAGTTTTTGAGAGATTCTTCATACTTGGACCACGACTTCTTCATTTTTCTCAAATCTTTATTTTGGATTTTGATATACAACGATCCGTCTCCTTTTAGGAATTGGATCTATTTATCCCCATACCTTGCTAGGGTTTTTTGGATAGACTTCTCCATGATCTTTAGGGAGTATTTGCTTTTCGTCGTGTGTCTCGATCCTTTATATTGATTTTTGATAAATGATTCTTCACATCACTTGGGATCTTTAGCAACAAAATGTAGCCCTCATGCCTTGTTAGGGCCTTTTCATACTCGCCAATATTCGCATCCCGCTTCAATAAGTTATGCCTTGGCTATGAACCCTAATTAATACCGAGCAACTTTTAAACGATCTTGGGCTAAAAGCTAAGTAACTTTTCAAATCGTACAACCTTACTTATTGCAATTAAATTTATTAACAAGCTATGGGAGAAAAAGCTCATAATTAACTCACATAAATTCATGAAAAAATACCTAACTTATAATTGACTCTATCATCTCTCGTTCTCCATAATTTAGAATCTCAAGGAATGAGACTCGTGGATGCTTAGCCAATTAAATCAAAGTTTTGGGTTTTCAAGGCATCTATAGGATCTTGCAACTTCTTATACTTTTTCAAGTTTAGAATCCGCATTCTAAAGTTCCCTTGATAAACGACTTTCTAGGAAAAATTATAGGAACTTGCGAAAAGTTCTCGTTCTTAACCCGTAAGAGTTAAGACTTTCGCGTTTTTAAGTTCCCTATATAAAAGCCTAGCAAAACTTGACTTAAACACGTTAAGGATACTAGCTAGAGTAAACTTGGATAAGTAAACTCGGGTTGAGTCAATAGATTCATGACGTTTGAAAAATTAAAACCACTTTATTAAACTTTATTTTAGCAAAGAAAGTAAATAACGATAACAAAGGAAAAACTACTAGGCCAAAATAGATTAAAAATTTTGAAAAATGTCGAAAAATCAAATTTTCCGGTTAAAATGAGGACAAATTAATGGAAAAGCCCACTTAACTTCGACAGAAGTCCCCCCTACACTTAATATAAACATTGTCCGCAATGTTTAAGCATGTGGGATTAAACTCCCCTACACTTAGGACATTGTGCACGTTGTTTAAATCTTGCTAAGGAAGAGACAACTAAAGTGATTCCTATTTTAATATTGAAAATTATAAAATAGAGAATCAAAAGAGTTTAGGATAAACCGGGAAGACGGGTACACGGAATCACGGGTCATCAAAAGTCATAAAAAGTGGATCTTTAAAGCTCCAATCCCTACACATCATAAGAAAGAAAACAACAAACTCCTATGGGGCTCCCCCTACACTTAGGATGAAAAACAGATAAAAAGGATATATAAACGGGTTGCCTCCCAAGAAGCGCTTGTTTTTGTTAACCGAGTCACGAGCCTGACTCGACCCCGAATTAAATGGTCCATAGGGAAGCCTCGAATGTAATACCGGGATCAAAGACCTTGTCTTCGTTCCCGGAGGAAAATAATAAAGGAGAGGCCGGAGGATAAGTCTTAAAGGGTAGAAAAGTCCTCTCAACATATGAAAAGTATGTGAGGATTGTGATCCACGGGAGGTGGGGTGGGTAAAGGAAGCAAATTGTCATCCCCCAAAGACAATTGATGCTCAGAAAGCGGCAAAGCCGTAAGGTTATCAATCATAAAATAGTCAATGTCACCTCCCGGGTCAAAGCACTCATCCTCCGTAATGGTCCCTAAAGGAGTGGATGAAAGATGCTCAGAAGGGGACTTGGGACAATATCTTCATGCAACAAATTATCAAAAAGAGTATCCCCCTCCGTGTCATCATCATCAATACCCGGAGGTACTGAGTGAATGTCGATTTCTTCCATAAATGTGTCATTATTCTCGACGGGAGTAATAGATGGGGGCAAAGACTCAGAAATAAGAGCAGAATTCAACGCTTCAATTTTAGCAATAAGAAGATGAACTTTTAGTAATTTGTCGCGAAGAATAACGTCTTCCACCTCATCTACAAGACCAAGTTCAGTGGTGAACTTCTCGTATGTCGGAGAGAATAGATCAACATCGCCTTCATCGCCCGGAGGAGATTGAGAAATTTCAAAGGTGAAATTCTCATAGCATGGAGAAAAATCATCATCATTAAGAGCGACCTCGTCCGTAAGCTCAACAAAAGTAGGGACATCACAAACCTCCTCAAATAAGTTGTCGAGACCAAATTCACTAATCTCACTCGATGAATCACAATCCTTAGACGCATTTGGGATATCAAGAGTAGGAGTAGTAATCTCAGAAGATGGGTTGAGATCATAGATATCATCCTCGCCATCATCATAATAGTAGTATGGACGCACAAGAGGAGGAGTATAATCACTAAGATTAGATACTTGCTCTTGTTGCTGTCTCTTTTCCTCCTCCCATGCTTCTTGTAGTTGAACCACGGCTTCTTGAAGTTCCAAAATAAGGGCGTGTATTTCGTCATTCGGATTCAAAGAAGGTTGATGATCGAGGGTGTATTGTGGGGGCTCAAAATTATGAAAACCGGAATAATAGCACGGATGTGGTCCATCATAAATCATCGTTTGAAAAGAATTAGAACACGGATTTGGCTCTTAATAATTCATCGACTGACAATAAAAGGTATCGTGATGTTTAGATTTGGCCCTTAATAATCTAAACACGAAGCACACACGTACTAAGACTTAGCTTTTCCGCAACTTAGATCTTTAGATTATGAGATGCACACAACACACAACATATAAATACATCTATAATAGTAAAGACATAAATGTAAAGGAAAGTACCGACACGATGATTTATAGTGGTTCGGTCACGAAGCTCCTCTTCGCCCTACTCCACTCCTCGAGTACACCTTACTTGAGAGTTACTTCACTTGTCAACAAAACTCCTTTCAAGGCGAAGAAAACCATACACATCGCTTACACAATTTCCGACACTAAGCTAGATGTCGAGTCCTAATCTTAGGTAGGACCAATCTACACAACGTTGCCCACTTCACCATTTAACGACACAAGGCTAGATGTCGAGTTCTAATCGAAAGGTAGAACCAATCTTCACAACGTTTCCTACTTCACCATTTTACGACACAAGGCTAGATGTCGAGTTCTAATCGAAAGGTAGAACCAATCTTCATGACTCTTCACTTTGAAGCTAAGTGAGAACTTCACTAGACACAACTACATCACCTTATAGTTTAGTTAGAACTCACAAGACACAACCGCATCACTTTATAGTTTAGTGAGAACTCACAACTCTTACCTATTACAACTCAATAAAACACATATCCAAGTGTACACATGTAACTTGGATCTACACAACATAAATCCAAGTATACACATATACAATGGATTTACACAAGACTTAATCCAAGTATTCACAAATACAATGGATTAACACAACTAATCCAAGTATTCACAAATACATTGGATCTACACAATATTGATCCAAGTATACCCATATACATTGGATCTACACAAGATTGGTCCAAGTATACACATATATAATGGATCTACACAAGACACAAATAAAAATGATGAACATGATGATCTTCATCAAGACTTCTTCTTTAATCACATCACAAATGTGTGAGTGATCTTCTCTTTGCACTTAAGAGGATGAGGAGATTGAAGGAGAGAATCACATCTTAAACAAGATTAATCTAAACTAACTAATCAAGGGTTTAAAGATGTTTTTGAAGAAACTGTGCAAAAAGGGTTGAAAGAAAACCTGGATATGATCCACTATTTATAGGACAACATTGCAACAGTAAAAAACACTCGCGGTTCCTTATCTCTACCCGCGGTACCTTATCAATAAGGAACCGCGGGTTCCTTTAAGGAACCTCCGCGTTGGAGTCAGTGCAAATTTGTCCTTTAGTGGGGATATGCCATCTGGGGTAGTTTATACCCTCAAAGGATATTCCTTTGGCATATGGAATATGCCAAATTCAAATTTCCATTTTCTTTTTAATAAAACATTTTCTTAAAAATAATGTTAATTAAAATCTTTTGTCACATTTGATTAAAATGTGAGTTTTAAGAAAATATTAATCCTTGATCACTTAGTTAGGTTAATGACATGTTTGTACATACCTTGAGTGATTCATGTCGAATGCGGTCTTGGAGGTGTCGAGAGAAGTATACAAATGTATTCTTGAGTGATTACGAGTACCTTAACATTTTACATAATGTATTGCGAATTATACGTTTGTCATCAACAAAACACAAAGAGATTATATTGACAAAGCATCGTAATGTTTGCACTAACAAGAAAGATAGAATGAGAATGATTAATTGAAAAAGCTTAAAACATTTAAGAAAAGCTAGAGAGAGAAAGTAAATTACACTAATCCTATTCCTAAAACTAATCTATCTACTCCTAAAATGACTAACACCTCCTAATGACATATTAGGAGGGTTTATATAGGAGGAGAGGAGGAGTGTTGATGCTTTCTTCTTTCTTTATTCTTGTCTCGGCTCGATTTAAATTCTTTGTCTTTCTTGACATCGTCTCGGGATTTGTCGATATAAATTGAACTCGTCTTATAATTTTGTTCTTTAATTAGACTTGGTTTTCCGACTTCATTAAACTTCCATCTTTAGACTTTTTCTTCGATAAATCTTCAGAATATGCCTAGGACTTCCGTTCTTTTTTCACTCTTGATCTTTTAACTTCGTCTTTTCTCGTTTTCTTCGATAAAAGCCCGTGAAAGCCCGCGTTTTCTTCCCTTTTCACATTTTAGTCCTAAATCACAACAAAAACACAAACCACGCATAATTCCGATATTTACGACATAAAATACACGTTTTGGCTTGGTTATTATTATAATTAAGTGGTAAAAGGATGGGTGTTTTCACACCTATCAAATCCCCTACACTTGACCATTGCAATGCCCTCATGCAGTGCATTAATTACAAAACAAGTTTTACATTTTCCATCATAATCAATCCACATTGGCCTTTATTAAGCACAAGACATAAAATATTCAAAGGAAGAAAACAAGTAAAAAGATCAAAGACTTACCTAAGGGTTTTAGAATGTCATGAATGATTATCACCCTTAAGTTTCACGTTCCCCATACCAAGCTTAATAACGAGATCATTGTTATTATAAGTTAGCAACCTATCAATCACTCATGTGGCCCAATTATTCACTTATACTCCCTTATTCCTAGGTGTATCTCTTATATTTTATTGTTGTCTTGAATGATCACGATGATGCATTGTTTGACTTATTTCGATAGTTTATTTCGGTTGAAAATAAAATAGGACGATTTAATCAATAGTTAGCTAAAGGACAAAATCTTTTAAAACTGCTTCTCGGGACCTCTTAAACTTCATATCTTGGTAACTCGCTTCACGATTTGAGACCTTTCTTGGACCGATATTTGGCAGCGACTTCATACTTCGAATCTTGAGAGACGTTCTTGAAATTATGGTCTTCTCTTCATAATAGGAATTTCTTCACTTGAAGTTTTTGAGAGATTCTTCATACTTGGACCACGACTTCTTCGTTTTTCTCAAATCTTTATTTTGGATTTTGATATACAACGATCCGTCTCCTTTTAGGACTTGGATCTATTTATCCTCATACCTTGCTAGGGTTTTTCGGATAGAATTCTCTATGATCTTTAGGGAGTATTTGCTTTTCGTCGTGTGTCTCGATCCTTCATATTGATTTTTGATAAATGATTCTTCACATCACTTGGGATCTTTAGCAACAAAATGTAGCCCTCATGCCTTGTTAGGGCCTTTTTTAGACTCGCCAATATTCACATCCCGCTTCAATAAGTTATGCCTTGGCTATGAACCCTAATTAATACCGAGCAACTTTTAAACGATCTTGGGCTAAAAGCTAAGTAACTTTTCAAATCGTACAACCTTACTTATTGCAATTAAATTTATTAACAAGCTATGGGAGAAAAAGCTCATAATTAACTCACATAAATTCATGAAAAAATACCTAACTTATAATTGACTCTATCATCTCTCGTTCTCCATAATTTAAAATCTCAAGGAATGAGACTCGTGGATGCTTAGCCAATTAAATCAAAGTTTTGGGTTTTCAAGGCATCTATAGGATCTTGCAACTTCTTTTACTTTTTCAAGTTTAGAATCCGCATTCTAAAGTTCCCTTGATAACGAATTTCTAGGATCAATTATAGGAACTTGCGAAAAGTTCTCGTTCTTAACCCGTAAGAGTTAAGACTTTCGCGTTTTAAAGTTCCCTATATAAAAGCCTAGCAAAACTTGACTTAAACACGTTAAGGATACTAGCTAGAGTAAACTTGGATAAGTAAACTCGGGTTGAGTCAATAGATTCATGACGTTTGAAAAATTAAAACCACTTTATTAAACTTTATTTTAGCAAAGAAAGTAAATAACGATAACAAAGGAAAAACTACTAGGCCAAAATAGATTAAAAATTTTGAAAAATGTCGAAAAATCAATTTTTCTGGTTAAAATGAGGACAAATTAATAGAAAAGCCCACTTAACTTCGATAGAAGTCCCTCCTACACTTAATATAAACATTGTCCGCAATGTTTAAGCATGTGGGATTAAACTCCCCTACACTTAGGACATTGTGCACGTTGTTTAAATCTTGCTAAGGAAGAGACAACTAAAGTGATTCCTATTTTAATATTTAAAAATATAAAATAGAGAATCAAAAGAGTTTAGGATAAAACCGGGAAGACGGGTACACGGAATCACGGGTCGTCAAAAGTCATAAAAAGTGGATCTTTAAAGCTCCAATCCCTGCACATCATAAGAAAGAAAACAACAAACTCCTACGGGGCTCCCCCATACACTTAGGATGAAAAACAGATAAAAAGGATATATAAACGGGTTGCCTCCCAATAAGTGCTTGTTTTTGTTAACCGAGTCACGAGCCTGACTCGACCCCGAATTAAATGGTCCATGGGGAAGCCTCGAATGTAATACCGGGATCAAAGACCTTGTCTTCGTTCCCGGAGGAAAATAATAAAGTAGAGGCCGGAGGATAAGTCTTAAAGGGTAGAAAAGTTCTCTCAACATACGAAAAGTATGTGAGGATTGTGATCCACGGGAGGTGGGGTGGGTAAAGGAAGCAAATTGTCATCCCCCAAAGACAATTGATGCTCAGAAAGCGGAAAAGCCGTAAGGTTATCAATCATAAAATAGTCAATGTCACCTCCCGGGTCAAAGCACTCATCCTCCGTAATGGTCTCTAAAGGAGTGGATGAAAGATGCTTAGGAGGGGGACTTGGGACAATATCTTCATGGAGCAAATTATCAAAAAGAATATCCCCCTCCGTGTCATCATCATCAATACCCGGAGGTATTGAGTGAATGTCGATTTCTTCCATAAATGTGTCATTATTCTCGACGGGAGTAATAGATAGGGGCAAAGACTCAGAAATAGGAGCAGAATTCAACGCTTCAATTTTAGCAATAAGAAGATGAACTTTCAGTAATTTGTCGCGAAGAATAACGTCTTCCACCTCATCTACAAGACCAAGTTCAGTGGTGAACTTCTCGTATGTCGGAGAGAATAGATCAACATCGCCTTCATCGCCCGGAGGAGATTGAGAAATTTCAAAGGTGAAATTCTCATAGCATGGAGAAAAATCATCATCATTAAGAGCGACCTCGTCCGTAAGCTCAACAAAAGTAGGGACATCACAAACCTCCTCAAATAAGTTGTCGAGACCAAATTCACTAATCTCACTCGATGAATCACAATCCTTAGACGCATTTGGGATATCAAGAGTAGGAGTAGTAATCTCAGAAGATGGGTTGAGATCATAGATATCATCCTCGCCATCATCATAATAGTAGTATGGACGCACAAGAGGAGGAGTATAATCACTAAGATTAGATACTTGCTCTTGTTGCTGTCGCTTTTCCTCCTCCCATGCTTCTTGTAGTTGAACCACGGCTTCTTGAAGTTCCAAAATAAGGGCGTGTGTTTCGTCATTCGGATTCAAAGAAGGTTGATGATCGAGGGTGTATTGTGGGGGCTCAAAATTATGAAAACCGGAATAATAGCACGGATGTGGTCCATCATAAATCATCGTTTGAAAAGAATTAGAACACGGATTTGGCTCTTAATAATTCATCGGCTGACAATAAAAGGTATCATGAGGGCCCCCACAATTGTTGCAACACGAGTATTGAGAGAAACCCGATGCATTTTATGGATATGGATCGTCATATATGGGAGAGGGTGAAATAATGTCATTAGAAGGGAATAATAAATTGATCGAATTGCACGATAGACAACGGCCAAATTAATAATTAGGGATATCCATTCCACACCGTTCGCATGAACACCATTGACAGGATTGACTACCAGAAGATGGTCTTCCACACCCTACACAATCAACAAGCGAGTCCATTAAACACAATAGATAAGTAAGAGGAATATTTTTGGTGCAAAACTTTTGAAAAGAAATGCGTTTTATGATTTTTTTTAAATGTGTTTGGATTTTTTTTTAATTTCTTTTTTGAAAATTTTAATTTTTATGGATTTTTGAAATTTTTGAGCAAGAAAATAACGTTCATGAGTGAACGGATCCCAAAATCCAACCCGTCTCTCACAAAAAACCGTTAATTTTCACGAAAAGAGCCGGCAACGGTGCCATTTAATACAACAGATTTTCTTATATAAAAATTTGTTCGTCTCAATTCAGTTCGAATTGATTACCAGTTGAAAGTGCGACTCAGTCGTCTTTGGTGAATATAAGAAAAAGTGTCGTTGTCTAAAACTAATTAAGGATAAAAATAAAGCTTTTAAAGGAAATGACAAAATATAAAAGGAATAAACTAAAAATTAAAACGAATGACAAATAATAACAAACGATATTAAAAACAAATATGGAAACGAAACAATTAATTAAAATAAAACTAAAAGAAGAAATTAACTTTCGACTTGAAAATAAAATTTACTTAATGAAAAAGGAGAAATTAAAATTATGAGGGTACTTTAAAACTAAACGAGACAAAAGCTAAAGCGGACGCTAAATAAAAGATAAAACTTAAACTTTTCGAAAAAATACTAATACTAAAAATTGATGAAAAATACAACTAAAAATACTTGACTTTCAAAATAGAAATCGGAACAACTTTCAGATTAAACTAAACGATTACGGAACAATATTAATAAATAAGTAAGCAGACAGGCACCCTGCTTAAGCAAGCAACTTAGCTGCTCAAAATTGGCGGAAAAGCTTAAGCATGCAGGTAGGCATGCATGTCAATTGTTGCATGTTATACGGAATGACTTTTCTTTGTTATACGGAATGAGTGTTTGATTGGTTATCCGGGTTTTGAATTTACAAGCTTATCCGGGTGCTGTACTATATTCTTATCCGGGATAACTTAAAATGCTTATACGGGTTATACTTTTTTCCAACAATCCAGGAAACGACCTTTTACTCTTATCCGGGAAACAACTTTTTAATCTTATCCGGGTTTTAGTTTTCAGGCTTATCCGGGATAACAAATTTTGGAGCTTATCCGGAATATGGAACTTATCCGGAATATGAGTTTCAGCTAGCTATCCGGAATGTCGAAATACTCCTTATCCGGGATACTGGGGTTTATAAACCCGGATAACATAAAAAAATGCAAATAAGCTAAAATCTAAAAATAAGCTAAAAACTAATAAGCACTCAACCAAAACTTAAACCAAATACATTTTAAGAAAAACTAAATAAGCCAAAATTTAAAAACTTTTCAAAACACTAAATAATTAAAATATTTAAAATCAACTTTTTATAAAATAACTTTTAAAAATACTTAATTAAAATTAAAACAAACACATAATAAGCTATAAAATCAATAAGCTAACACAATAAAACACATAAAAGCATAAAGAACAATCAAATAAGCATGACAATAAGCAAATAAGCATAAATATTAAGCAAAACAAGAAAGATAGAATGAGAATGATTAATTGAAAAAGCTTGGAATTAAGATGATTAAAGATTCAAACTACAAGATTAATGAAAAAGCTTAAAACATTTAAGAAAAGCTAAAGAGAGAAAGTAAATTACACTACTTCTATTCCTAAAACTAATCTATCTACTCCTAAAATGACTAACACCTCCTAATGACATATTAGGAGGGTTTATATAGGAGGAGAGGAGGAGTGTTGATGTTTTCTTCTTTCTTTCTTCTTGTCTCGACAAGATTTAAATTCTTTGTATTTCTTGACGTCGTGTCGGGATTTGTCGATATAAATTGAACTCGTCTTATAATTTTCTTCTTTAATTAGACTTGGTTCTTCGACTTCATTAAACTTCTGTCTTTAGACTTTTTCTTCGATAAATCTTCAGAATATGCCTAGGACTTCCGTTCTTTTTGCACTCTTGATCTTTTGACTTCGTCTTTTCTCGTTTTCTTCGATAAAAGCCCGTGAAAGCCCGCGTTTTCTTCCCTTTTCACATTTTAGTCCTAAATCACAACAAAAACACAAACCACGCATAATTCCGACATTTACGACATAATATACATGTTTTGGCTTGGTTATTATTATAATTAAGTGGTAAAAGGATGAGTGTTTGCACACCTATCAATGTACAAGTGTTCTATATTGTTTGTTTGTAAACATTGGTTTAATAAGATGTCGTTATACTATTTCAAACACAAATTTAATAACACACTTTTCACATTGTTTCTATTCCTTAAGTAAGTATAACTAAGTTTTGTTGAACAATTGTTTCTTCGTACGAATTACAACATGAAAGAGATGTTGATGATGATGGTTACATAGAGGCTTATGATTACGATGAGCTTTATTTAGCATATGATGGCGACAAATCACCAAGATTTCATTATTTTGTTAAGTTTAAATGTTATTTCAATATGTTACCGTTTACAAAAAATGTATACAAACATATGAATCCAACCAAATTAAAACATTTTAATTTTTCTTTAAAGTTTTTGAAAGATATATATTTTAGATAAAAGCCCAAATGTTATGTATATTAAAACCACCATTACATATATATGAAAACCCAGTTTTAAAGCCAATAATGTAAAGCCCAAAATTATGTACAAGTTTAATAATGGAAAGCCCAATATTAGTCATTATGACTTACGCAAGACTAATGATATAGTTGTATATGCGGCCCAACTTTGATAATTGCATACGTTTAGACACAACTTAGGTAATTACATAATTGGTTACAATCTGCTAACACATTGTGACACAATTTTAGCATTCCATACATTAATACACAAACATCCGAATGATAAGTATTCAAAGTTACCAAAAGAACCATGCTAACAGTGAACATAACAACCAAAGTTTTGACCGAAACCTAAGAATAGACATTTAAACCAAGTCTAAACACAAGCATCACAGACAAATAAACAGAACAAGTAATCCGTAGAAATGTTCAGTAGTAAAAGACATACAAATGTGATCAGCAATCACAAGTGTGATTTAACATACTTGGAATAAGGGAACCTGCATGTTTTCACCTTCCACTGCCTCTTGAACAACATCCATTAGCTTCATCCGCATCATTTTGGGTGTCTTAAAACCGCAAGTTTCTCCAAATACCCTCCACTTCCCAGCCATTTTGACGTGGAACAATCTTTCTAGACGAAGGCGGTCCGGAATCATTCTCAGTTTCATAAGGAACCTTACATCATCATGAACAAGAAGCGCTCTGGTGTATGTATGCATCATATGTGTTACGCAGAAATCAGTCGGCAATGCCTAATTAAGGCATATATTAAATACACATTATCAGTTAACACTACTGCCTACATTCAATTTACTACTACATACATTCAATTTTTTTGAAGAATTAAACCTCTATATATCTTCTTACACTACTGCCTACATTAAATTTGCTAAAGTTGAACTTTGATGCTCACCAATTGAGAAAGGTCATACACAGGTGCATTGAGCTCAATGTAGACAACGTTCACTTCATCCTTGTGAGTAGTATGTCCTTCCCATCCACAGAAATGCCTTGCTCTTTTATATGTCATGATATGTACATGTAGCAATTACCACAAGTATCCAACTATATTTGTAAAAACTTTAGTACAAATACAATGTACATACCTTTAGAAGCATAAAGTGGTATCTCACGAGGCGGAAGCCTCAACATTGTTGGGTAGATATGAGCCTTAAACTTTGCTATCCCATTGTGCTTAAAGACAGACAGATGTAGCATATAGTTACCCATGTTTGTAAAAACCAGATTCTGTCCTTCCTGAATTTTTAGGTCAGCACCGAGCCTATCCCACATGGTCCCGAATAGGGAGTTTGATCGTACAACACTATTTGGGTCTGTTTGAATCCTCTCATGGTTGAGTTTGTACCTTGTGTGGTTGACGTACACCTTAAATTTGGTCTTCCAAATGTCTTGCAAAAAATCTCCCGAAAGAACCTGTAAAAAAAAGAAGCATTTGTTTGATTCTTTCCACTAAAGGTTTTCAGTTCAACCATCATTGTAGACAAAATCTGCATATTATATAATGTGTACATGCCCTCCGCGCGTAAACCTTACAAGACATCTCACAACTCGGTTCCCCACAGCACGCCGATCATAACCTTTGGCTTCACATCCGCCATTTACATATCCTGTTGCATAAAACAAGTCATCCCCTTCTTTAATAAAGTGAAGCATACGCACATTATCATCCAAATTATCTTTTGCAAATGCTTCCCATTCGTCCCCATACAAATGCAGCTTTGTTCCATCTCTTCTTATTAAGCATACGTAACGATACCTGTTTGGTCCGTTAACAAGAATGTATGGCTGACCATTGAAGAACCTGACTATGAATACTTTTGGTAATACCAGATGTCTCATGTTACTACTATGTAAAACAATATGTTGTTAGTAAAACTAACACGTGTTTAATGAAAATGTAACAATACGCACCAAAAAGCTTTTGTATTCTTCAGTGCACATTGGGAAAATAAATTCATCATCCATGATAGCCTGAAACAAATTAAATAGCTGAATATAGAAGTTGCAATTTTTTATAAGGCATGTACTATAAACGCATTAAAAACTTTTTATCACTGAATCATATGGAATACTTTTAGTTACTTTTATTTACTTTCAAAATGGAAAATTGCTAATAATGGTGATTTACCAAACTTCGAAGGACATACCATATGGACTGATATGGTATTTTCTATGCATCATTATATCAGTTCACTTTTTAAAGTTTTTAAACACAATGGCCAATATTTAAACAGGCAAGCTATGATCCATGTTGTAATCAATAAAATGCCATAATCCATTAAAAAAAGTTTTTCAGGTTTGTAACCTGAATATAATCTTAGTTAGTTTTATTTACTTTTAAAATGGAAAATGGCTAATAATGGTGATTTAGCAAACTTTCAAGGACATACCATATGGACTGATATGGTATTTTCTATGCATCATTATATCAGTTCACTTTTTAAAGTTTTTAAACACAATGGCCAATATTTAAACAGATAAGCTATGATACATGTTGTAATCAATAAATGCCATAATCCATTCAAAACGTTTTTCAGATTTGCAACCTGAATATAATGTTAGTTAGTTTTATTTACTTTATAAATGGAAAATCACTAATAATGGTGATTTACCAATGTTTGAAGGACATACCATATGGACTGATATGGTATTTTCTATGCATCATTATATCAGTTTACTTTTTAAAGGTTTAAAACACAAAAGCAAATGTTTAAACAGACAAGCTATGATCCATGTTGTAATAAATAAAATGCCATAATCCATTCAAAACGTTTTTCAGGTTTGCAACCTGAATATCATCTACTATGATTAATATAACTTTCAGTTCATCATTATCCATTTTAAATTTAAGTTACTGTACGGATCAAAAAGACATGTAGATCATAAAAAATGGGAAACTAATTAGGACACTTGATAACCAAACTATTAACATCTTGATTTAAAGTTACATAAACATTAGTCAAATCAATCCTTCCAATAACTGCTGCATTAATATGTACATGAATCATATTATCTGCTAATCTTAATCTAAAAGGGATGACCTATATCTTTGGGTACTGTCAACTGATAATAGTATAATTTCAATCACTAATAACAGATCATACAATAAATAACATTCAATCTCTTTACAAACATCTCAGAACATACAAATTAAATTAATTGCACTGTTCATTTGTATAAGATGATGCATGCGACATCTAGATGATCAATTGACTATGAAAATTAATCGAAAAAAGGTAACGAGTTTACCTTGAGTTGTAGATAAGAACAATCGAGTCTCATAAACTGTTTTTGTTAATGATCATCCGTTTGTGCTTTTTATGTTTTTTATAATTTTGATATGGATGGAGTGTTTTGGTAAGTGAGATACCATAATTATTATGGTTATACCTTTGCCACCTATAGCCTATATTTTTTTAATTTAAATTAAATTGGATAATTAATAAAATAGATCATTTATTTTATAAATATTATCAATGTTTAATGAGAAGTTTAACAAGATGCATATGTTTGTTGCATGCATTATGTACTTTATATATTTTGTATAGTTTTTGCATGCATTATGGAATGTGTATGTTTTTTTTTCATAATCATCAATTATTTAGGTGATTTTGTTGTCACCTAAAAGCATTGTTTGTTAAAAACATGTTTATTACATTCAACAACAAGTATTATTTTTATTAAAAATACTTTTATTTTGAAGATCAAGTACATGTTTAGTAAAATTTTCTCATTCCTATAAGAACTAATGGTTTTCATATTAAAAAACACATGCAAAAAACTATTTCTTACAATCAAAAACCTTATACCACATCATCTAAGGTAGTAATGTGTCTTTCATAAGTCCTTATTATATTTTTATGTATGTTTTATCAATCAGTATTTTCATATTATGTTTGTTAATTTTATTTGTTGTAGGATTTTATATACTCTGGATATGAAGGATTCAGGAGAAAACAAGTAGCCTTTTCCCAGTGCACGGAGCCCCAACGAGGAAGGCGTTAGTGGTCGTCAAACGCCGACAATAAAGTTGTAATTGATCTATCCGATGATGATGATGATGATGATGATGATGATGATGATGATGTTAGTCTTACAATTAATTATCATATCATTTAGATTAAATAATTATACATATTATATACGCAGAAAGATAGCAATTTTTTAACTATTTTGTTTTTTTTTGTTTTCAGCCCTTCAAGGATATCAGTGATGATGTTAGTGTTAAAATCATCCATAACATATCATTTAAACAAAAATTTTATACATATGTTTAAAATTAGATGTCTAATTTATTATTTGTTAAGAAAAAAATTTTGCAGCCCTACAAAGATCTGAGTGAAAATGTCGTTGATCAAACCGTTGATGATGAAGAAGTTATTCATCTTGCTGATTCTGACGATGAAGATGTTGTTCCACTGGATAAAGAGAACAAAAATGTTGATAACGAAAAAAAATGACAAAAAAGTAACAACTCATTTCTTTCATTCATTATGTATACATAATTTACAGATATTTTATTTATACTTTTGTTCATGTTGCATTTTTAGGTTAATGATGAGGACGAATCTTTTTCGTGTTCCCGTTCAACAAAAAAAACAAGGACTTTGCCCTCTACATCGGAACCTTTAAATCTTATTGACGAAACCATGGATGAGGACATTCCTAACAGTGACACCGTTATTAACATGACACAATTGGAACCTTTACATCTTATTGACGAAACCACGGATGAGGAAATTACTAACAGTGACACCGGTATTAACATGACACAAGGTGTTGTTAACGATGTCCTTTATGAAGCAACTGATGAAGAAAATGGCATTGATTTAGAACATTCAGATGATGTTACTGAAGATTCTCCAGAGAAGACTATTGATGATTTAGATTTTATTGATGACGAAGGTGCAACAAAGGATGATACTGATGAAGAGTATGATCCAAATAACGATATTTTGGATGACGAAGATTACAAACCTGCGGGTAACGATGCAAGTGATGATGAGTATGATCTTGATAATGATAGTACGGACGATGAAGATGACGATAATTGAAATATTGCAAAAACAGGTTTAGTACGGTTTTTTGTTAAATAAGTATATGTTATATTTTTATGTTTCGGTGCTCTTTTTTTTGTTCGTTTAAGTTTTTTTAACCTATTAAGCTATAAATAAAGATTGTTTTTATTATCATTTTTGTTAATCGTTTAATTATATGTTTTGTTACATTTGTTTAACTTAAAGACTCATTATAATTGGCTCATTTATGACATTTGTATTTTTTTCATGACTAAAAGTGTAAATAAAGGGCCTAAACACTCTTATATATAGAACCTTTGTTAATCCCATATAACACACACACAAAAAACGTATTCGTCTATGAAACCCTAAATCTCATTCTATATTCATTCACTAATTTCATAAACCTCCAAATCATAACATATACTAATAATTGCTAATTTGAAACATGAAATCATTCTTGATTCGTCCAAACCAATAACTGATGAACCAAATGAAGAACAACAACAGAAATAGAAGGATGAGCAAGGAGATGTCAATGGCAGTACAAAAAATGGTGTGGCTCAACAACACGCACAAAAAATAAAACAAAAGGTTGATGATGCGATTTCATTCATTTTTTCTGTCTTAGAAAAAGTTGAATCCACCAGAATTGGTAAATAACTTCAATTCTAAATACTTTCGTTATAGTTTTGTATAACCAGTTTGTATGTTGATCATCACAAATTTTTTTTGTTTGCAGCTGATTTGGACACCTCTGTTATGGTTGACTGGCTAAAACTGAATGTTGGGGATCATAATGATTGCCAAGAGGTCTTGAACCGCGTGAGTGCGAGGTTTCTAAAGGTCGATGCCATGATTCAGGAATTTCGTGCAATGGGACTTGAGTTAGACGACGACTGCTATGTTGACATCAACTGCTTCAGTGATGATTAAACATACATGGTGGACTATTCAAAAATTGTTTGTCTTATGTTTTTTGAGAATTAAATTTTATGTTTTCAGCTTTTTTAATGAAATCTCTCATTAATTGTATTTGATTCGAATTAAAATTGGTGTTGATATGTTATTAATTGTGCCATTTTCAGTTACAATATTTTTACTAATTACCATAAATGTGACTTCTACAAATAAAATCATCTGATTTATGAGTATTAAATAAGAATCCCTAAAATCATGCATATTATAATGTAACATTTATAAATATTGTTTCTTCAATGTTTTATACAACTACACAGAATCATAAACACACAAAATATCTCTACGTATGTACTAATCCATTAAGATGGACGATAACAATCAAATCGAATCAAGAAAGCGTAAAAATAAAGTTGCTGTAAATCAAAACACGTTGCATTCAAATGAAAACTCTTATTTCAATGTCAACATGAGCCGTCAACATTCAAATCAAGCTGTTCATACATCAGAAAAAAGTACACCGGCTCCAAAAAGAAGAGTATCACTTGCTGAAATACTCAATTCTAAGTTGGTTGTTCACATTAAATAATCTATTCGTTCTTTGCATGTTAATGAAGATATTGATTTGTTTGTTCTTATGTTATTAGATGATCCACTTGATGGAGGTGTTCCAAAATACAACACTGCTCTCACAGGACAAATCAATATCATAGGTTTATGAAACTGTCCTTTAAAATACTTTATGCTAAGTAGTTATCATTATAGTTAGAATGATTTATAGATGTATGAAAAAATATGCATTACGCATACTGGGAAACAAACAAGGCTTCCTTTATCAGACGTTAGTAACTATAAGTTAACCTGTCAGTTGTGTAAAGTATTTAACTTTTAGTTATGTTAATACACGAGTGACGTTTGTTTAACCAAAGAATGACATACAAACCTCTTGCAATTAAATGATTTAACAGGTTTAGAAATAAATAGGAACACATTTGTAACTCAATTATCACCATCATTGGGCAATGTTCCTCAAGTTAGTCAAACAGGCTTGACAATTTCTGAATCACATACAGGTTAGTTCATACTGTTGTTAGTCATGTATTTGTCTTTAGGTTTCCTTACATGAGCATTGGTTAGACTAAACTTATTAACTGTTTATGAGTAGGTTCTTCGACACAGCATACAATGTCTCAACAAGCAAGCAATAATCGGCAACTACTTTCTGGCTTTAGTAGTTGTAAGTATGTAACCTTAAAAAGGCATATTTAGTTTTTTTAGCACACTGGTGTTTTTTAAAGAAAGCTTAACATCTCTGTTTATTTATCATGTTTCAGATTTCTCACAAAATATAACCTCCATGCCAAGTCTATCACCATTATTTCAGAATGACCCTGCACGGTTTAGACAAACATTACTTCAAACTAATCAACCACAATCAGGTGTGTTATTTACTTACCTTAGTAACAATTTTTGGAGGTTAACATGACTATGTAGTATGTTTTACATTTGATTCATTATAACTTATGTTATATTATGTTAGGTTTAAATCAGCAATCTGTTACAAATAATGTCAAAAATAGTGTTAATGCAAATGGTAAGACACCAAAAAAGCGCATTCCGTCTGTGCAAGATAAACAAACAAACATCATGACACCAGTGATTGGTAGAGGCAGACCAAGGAAAACACCAAAGGTTACTACGCCTCCTTTGTCGCATGATATTAATACTAATACAACATCTGGAAGCTCAACCGGTAATGTCACATATAGTTCATTACACTATTTATATGTTTGTGTAGAACAATGATAATCTTGTGAAACAAGGGGGTTGATGTTTTTCTAGAGAGAGAAAGTTAGAGAGAGAAATGAAAGAAAACACATATATTGAAATGAGAGAATAATACAACCAACACCTCTTTCCATGGTGGAAAGAGGTTTAAATACCCCAAGTCCTTAAAGGACTTGGGCTTCCGGCCCATGAACATGCTCATGGGTCGGGCTATGTAATAAATAACACTTAACTTAACTACGAGCCTATAAATACATGGTTGGAGTGACCGAGACTTTCTAAATGCGTAAAACGTATTTCCAACAATCTCCCCCAAAGGGAGGTCACTCCAAGTTTACAAAGTCCTAATCTAGCATGTTAGATTTTGTTCTTGAGCTCGTAGTCTTCTTTTCTTTCTTTTTCTTTTCTTTTGTGAATATGTGTTGAATGATATCAGCCTTTTTGCTTGGAACATGTTCTTTTGGCCTTTCACGTGCGATCTTTGCCTTTCTTGTGAATTTGCCTTCTCGTGACTCCATGTTCCACACACTTATGTCTTTTTGTTGAATTCTCGAAAGTTTCAGAGTTTGGTACAGCGGAAGACTTTATCTTGTACTTTCTTGAATTTTTTGTTAAACTTTGATGCAGAAAGACATAAGCATGTGAGAACGACTTCTACAGGTACACCGCAACACCACCGTCTTCACTGGTACTCAGCAACGCCACCGTCTTCAACAGGTACACAGCAACGCCACCGTCTTTAACAGGTACACAGCAACGACACGAATAAAATGGCTTTGAACATTTTATTCTAATTCGGTAGCATTTTACCTCCGGTCGGTGAAGACCGTTGGACGATATTAGATATCGTACCCGTGACGGATAGTTTCAATTAAGTAACTTCCTGACAGGATTTCGCGGGTAAACCCGTTCTCTTTATTCGACCGTCCAAAGCTGACTGCGAACATAAAGAGTGAATCACTTGGATAATTTATCCTTGTGATTAGAAGTCGTCAATTCATGAAACCTGGAACAAGTGAATCTCAATTAAGATTTTCACCATCGTTGCTTTCCAGTTGTCACGAGCTTAATTCATAAAGAATCTTGCACGTCACCTACCAAGTGCTGTTTGATGTTGACACTAGAAGGATTTCCACTCGTCACTGTGGTCAATAAAGAGTCACTCTGAGTGTTCTGGCAAGATCATATGATAATGCGAAGAGGCCTGGAACGAGTTTAAGTTCAATTAAGAATTAAACCACTGTTACCTTCCAGTTTTTCACAAGATTGATTCTAAAAGAACCGCACGTGTAACCTACCATGAGCTTGTTTGATGTTGGCTCAAGCAGGATTTCCATCTTCATTGTAATACTTACGTATTACTCGGATGTTCTGGCAATATTACAGGAATATTGCGTAGGACTCATGAAAATCTCTTACTTTTCACAGTGTGTGAGAAAGCAAGGAATAAATGAAAAGTGTCCTAATGAGACTTTTGATGATCTCTTGGCTCTAGACTCGATTGTGCGTTTTGATTTAGTGAGCGATGGCTGGAGAGGAGTGCCACCTTTTCAATACCAGTCTATTCGGAGTGAATAAACCAATAGATAACGTGTTGATCTCCGTGTGATTAAAACAAATACCTTTTGAGAGATATTTGAGTTAGCTGGGAAGGGTTGTGCATTGCATCACTGGGTCCATGATGTCTTTCTTCAATACCGAGAATCATTAGCAAAAATGACCTCAATAGCATATGTATTGACCCGGTTTCTGCCTAAAGTTGTAAGGAGGGCTTCTTTCTTTACACCCTTTATCTTTACAATTCTTTTTCATTCTTCAACCCCTTCAATGCTTACCAATACGTCATCACTAGCACCTTGTTGTGATTGTTCCAGTGCTAGCTTAAGTACTTGGTCGGCATTCAGCTACGTTCACATTCTTTCTCCATCTTTCCTAGGACTTCTAATTCTATCTAGGGAATTGTCCTTGGGAAGATTCCATCGGCTCTGATGAATCATTGGACTAAACCTATTCCTACCACCCTTTTGTCACCACATCCGTCGTGAATTAAGCGTGTTTTGGGAAGGAATTGCCACCATGAAAAATCATTGAAAATCACCTAAGGTACTTGTGATATTGAAATCAAAAGTTTTGTACCTTAGGTGTTTTGTTTATCAAAAACGCTCCCCCTTAACACGTGCTTTACACATATTAAGTTGGATTATCGTTAAGTCTTTTTCATCTTTTAGCCAAGTATCACTTAAGTCTCCTTAATCCCATTTTCTCCCCTTATCCAAAATGTTAACCATTAATATTTGGGATATTGAATGGATTAACCGGTCTTTGGGTAAAAATGAAATTGATGTTTGGCCATAGAACATGTTAATGCTCCCCCTTAATTAAATAAGGGATAGTTGTAGTGCTTTAGTATGATGTATTTTGAAAGATTTAGAATCTCGTGAGAAATTCTTGAAAAATTATCATACCTTAACACTACAACAAGCCACAAAAGCTGATAAAGTAAAAAGATAACATATTCACAATAATGTACATATGGAGTTGACCTGTAATGAGACGAACCAAAATTAATTGGTTCATTCCGTAGCCGATGGTGAGCTCCATATGGTCGTCCACCGACGAATCGTTCTATGCTTCGTAGCAACCGGCGCTTCCTTAGCACTTCCTCAATCTTCCTGATTGCATACGAAGATCCTTTTCGGCACTGGGTTGTCCAGGTGTATGTGACTGCCGGAAGAGGTAAGTTGGAGTTGAGAACTGACAAATCATCTCGAACATTCTTTAGCGTTCCATCACTGAATTTGTGCAGTTCTGAGAATCGCATGTATTGCATGACGCCAGTCTGATTCGGATAAAAGATTCCTGCTTCCGGCTTGGTAGTCCCCATGTAGACCTTCTTGTCCTTGTGGAAGTTACTGAGTGGAGTCGTATGGGGACGTTGCAGGTTTAGCTTCTTCTGATAGCTTTCTACCCCAAGTTGAAAATCTTCCACCCGGTGTTGAATGACAATTTTCCTGGCATATTGACGAAAGTTTGAACTCAAGGCTATGACAATATCAGGTGATAGATGGTCAACTTTCTCTTGAGCCAAAAGCAGCAATAGATCTTCTATGTCTTCAAGTTGAAGGTACTGGAGATCACTTTCGTCAATGCGGTATTCTTTCTCATCGGTACGTTTGAGCAAGATTACATTTAAGTAATCGTAACCGAAAACCGTCTGAGTAGTTGCCCCAAGGATACTTTTGATTCTGTGAGATGAGACGATAGAAGCACCTCTCTTAGGACGATGGAAGTGATTATAGGCTAACTTCTTCTTTTTGTCCCAGTGAGATATGCCAAGTGAAGCATAGGTGTCATAAAATTTGAGCAGCTTCTTTCTCCAGATTGAGTCAGGCACTTTGTCTTCTATCCAAGGAACATTCTCTAAGTTGACAGCCTTGAGCATTGTTAGTGACGTGGCATACTTCTTTGCTCCATTTTCAAGGTATTCAAGATCGTGAGAGACAAAATGCTCGATTAGGATAGTGGCAGAACTAGTGATGACCGTTGGTGTAAGAGGTTGCAATACGGGAGTTTGAATTCCTGTAGTTGTCGCTCTCATTGCTTTGGTAAGCTCATTCAGGTGATATTCTGCTTCATTATGGGTGATCTTTAATGTATCAAAGAAGTCCACATTTGCAGCAGACATTTTGATCAGATCCGGGGTCATCGTTGGTTTCCCATGAGAGTACATTAGAAAAGCCGAGAAGTCGATAGGGTTGTTGAGGAATTGAGTCATCTCCATTACAGTTGCAGTTTCAAATGGATGATGTGGTGCTGCGTTTGTTAGCCAAAGTTGTTCTTGTATCGTATCATCAATGATAAGAGATTCTGCAAATGTCGGTTCTGGAACATTTAAATCTTCAACTTCTATGTCATCATCATGCTGAGCTGTAGAGGATGTGGAAGGTTGAGTTTGCGTCACCGGTATATCATCGTGATGTTCTTCTTCAAGCATTGTGTCTGTCGGTTCTTATGCTTGCATGTATTCTACAGTCTCAATATGAGAATCAGTAGTGAATTCTGGTGCAGTAGATATACCTGAAGCAGCCTGCTGAGTTTCTGATACTGTTGTCTCCAGTGGCTTATTTGTGGTGTCAGCAACCGTTTCTGCAATGTCCTCGAAACCTTTCTCGGTGGCCGTTTCATTGTCATCCTTGTTTGTCTCGTCGGCATTTGTACCAGTGTTGTCATTCTTATCACCCTTACTGACTTCATTACCCTTGTCATTATCGTCATCGTCATCCTGATCATCATCTGTATCCTCTTCCTCGTCCTTATCGTCATCAACATTCTTATCCTTTCCTTGTTCATCCTCTTCATCCTCCTTATCTCCTTCCTTATCCTTATCCTCATTCTCATCATCCTTTTCACCATGTTCCTCGTCATCTTCCTCTTCTAACACATTCTCATCATCAGACTCAGAGTCGGTAGTGTCTGCAGGATTCTCTTCATCAATTGCGTAGTTGAGATATTGCAGAACTTTGCGTTTGTATTTTGATTTATGAGCTCCCAAGTCTAGCAGACGTTTCTGAAGCAATGTCATGATTTGAAGAGTAGATAGACCATTACCGACCAGATGTGGTAATTGTTGATCAACATAAGACTTAACTTCGCGTTGAATGATCGCGGTCATCTGCTCGTCAATTGACCCGAGAAAAGCAGCATTTTCTTTATCCCGAGTTTTCTTCTCTTTACGAAATGCTTTATGTTGTTCTTTGAGCTTTGACACTTTGTCTGATAGTTTTTGAAGAATGGGCTCATCAGGATGCGGTTCCTTTGGAGGAGTAGCAAACCTTTCTGTCAACGTAGCTATTTGGGTAGCTTGAGCCTCTAGCTGTTGTTGAATAGACTGGATCAACGGATCATTGATTGTGAGAAAAGGATTTGATGTAGATGAAGCTTGTGGTTCTGTTGGTGGAGGTGTAACCAAAACCGTTAAAGTGGTCGTGGATGATACTGGTTGTACCGGGATAGGTGTTGATGTCGATGCAGTGGTTAGGACGGTGGTTGATACAGGTTGTTCAACTGTAGATGCCGGTGTAGATTCCGTGGTAATGGTGGTGGTTGATACTTGTTGTTCAACAGTTGCGGGTGTGATGGTGGTGGTCGGGACCTCACTGATAATTGGGGTTGAAAGTAGGGAAGTGTTGGTCGATGTAATAGTGGTTATAGGGACATCCACCATTTGTTCGTTTGTTGACGGATCAGTGTTGGTGACCTCAACACCCTCCCCTTCTAGATTAAGATATTTCAACACATCATCAGAGTTTGAAGTAGACTTACTTTGAAGTTGTGTGTCTGGAATGAAAGTTGCATGAGCATCTTCATTTAGTACCATGTGAGTCGGTTCAGGCAGAGATGTGGTGATATTTGCATCCCGATGCATCATACTTGTATCTGTGTCAGCACTGCTCTCACGTTCTTCACTTGGTTCCCGACTTTCAAGTTGAAATGTAGCAGCATCTTCATACTCATCTTCATAAGTATCTTCTTCGTCGAAGAATTCCGTATCATCATCAGGATTACCAAAATCTGCTAAATCATCAAATACCCTTGAGCCTGATCCACCAAAGGCTTCCTGTCGACTTTGTTGAAGAATAATACGAAGTCTTTTTTCTTCAGAAAGTTGTTGTTGAACAGGATCATTTTGAGCAACACTTGCCTCTTTGCCTTTAGCTTTCCTTGCTTTCTTAGTCCTGTGGAGTGGTACTTCTTCTTCTTGTTCATCTTCAGTGTGGATCAGCTCATCTTCATCATCTTCATCAACAATTTGCATTTTTCCTGAGCGTTTATCTTTAGGAGCAGCTGGTTGACGCTGTGACACTCGTTTCTTGCGTTTACCTTTTTGCTTTTCTGATGGTGGTAAATTTGCCCGCTTGAATTGTGCGTCGATGTCACGAAGCATTTCTTGGTATTTATCACTCTCCTTGATTCCATCATTAATCATCGTGTCAGGTACTAGTGCAGGAAGTAATGCATACTTTGTGGAATTTGTGTCTGCATTCATTGAGAGAATCACATAATCATCATCTTTCGTGTGATAAAAGAACTTCCCGCGAGTGTCAATGGTTGGGTCATTCTTCATAAAATATTGGATAATGAGCTTGGTGAATCTCGGGAATGGGAGATGCACGGATTTCTTCTTCGTTCCAGTAATCTGATAGCAAAATTCTTGCCAGAGAAGAAGTGCATAATCGACTTTTGATGCAGTATACAATCCCCAAAATAAGTGAGCCTGTGGTGGTCGCATTGCATCGGTGCCCCTAGTTTTACCAGTGAGACACTTGACGATGATGGTGATAATTGCTTTCCAGGGTTGCCCTATGTGTGAAGTGTTAAATTGTGATGGACTGTTAATTTCACCCTCATAATTCATGGCACGAATAACTCGAAGCACTTCATCATTCTTTGGGTTAGGCACAAATTGTTCTCCTTGTGCCAACCTAGGGAGCTTAAACAATTTCCTAAAAATGCTCAAGTTGAGTACCCTTGGTGTTTTGTTCAGTTCGAAGGATATGATCTTGTTATCGAAAGATGCAGTATTCCAGAATTCATGGATGTAGACTTCGGGAACAGATGCAGTACGTATGAGTGTGTCGCTGATGGGTGATATGTCTAGGATATCCGTGGCAATTTTGAAAGCAGGTAAAACTGGATCAAAATCATCTTGCAACCTAGTGTTGTTCTCAGCATATGGGAGCCTATGACTGAGTGGGACAAGTTCAAGATCACGGACTCGTTGTTCTTCCTCGGTGATTGACATTTTCCTGCTTTGATGACATATTCACAAATGATATATACAACATATGTAGATATATTCAATCAATGCCAATTTTAAACACAGGAAAAATATCATTACACTTATTACCACAACATTCACACATACATCAGATGAACAAGGTCTTTACATATAGCAATGCACTTAGGAGAATAGCATGAGAGCCAGTGATAATTTTATTCTAAGGAGATACCGTCCTAGCCTTAGTTCTTACAATATTTGGATTTCTTGGTGGTCATGACCAAAATCTCAGCAGGTTTTGGGTTGATTTCAACCAAAACTTCAGCGGGTTTTGATTTAGTTTCAACCACTACCTCAGTAGGTTTGGGTTTGATGTCTACTAACACCTCAGTAGGTCTTGGTTTGATTTCAACCAAAACTTCAGTGGGTTTTGATTTAGTTTCAACCACTACGTCAGGAATTGTAGGATTACCCTCAACCCAAATGATAGTGGGCTTGAACAAAGATGAAGCTTTGTCTGCCATGGCCTGGAAACACAAACCCAAGACATTGAGTAAGTAATTTGTATCTCTTTTGTTTACATCGGAATCAACTTATTAACTAAGATGAACTTTTGTAATAAGAAACCGTTCAAGTATTCTTATGAGATAAAAATTGGCTTATTTCAACAACACTTGGTTTCGTTTAAAATGGCCCTAAAGAACTTAAAGCTAAAGAAGGATTAGTGCAATCTAGGCCGAACTCATGGTATATCCTAAGGCAATAGCATAAGAATAAGAGACCTAATTCCATCGCAATGTAGCAAACTATCAGAATCCTAGCCATACCATCGCAATGAAACAATCATCGGAATCCTAATGAAATCCTATCGCAATATCTAAGGCTATCGCAATCTGTGCATTTCCATCGGAATAACTGAATAATCATCGCAATATACCCTATCGCAATACATAGTGCGAATCCATCGCAATGACACATCGGAATGTGCCATCGCAACATGCCATCGCAATGAATCAACGAAAGTCCATCGCAATGAGCCTGTCGCAACGAACCATCGGAATGACTCGTCGCAACAACCCATCGCAATAGAACCATCGCAATGACTCATCGCAATGAGTATCGCAATGAGTCATCGTAATAACTCATCGCAATAGCCCATCGCAACGAATCATCGAAATGACTCATCGCAATGATATCATCGCAAAGCAGTATCGCAATCTACATCGAAATCCGTGACAGGGATTCGATCTCATGTTTGACTTCACGATCTGGAGATTTAGGCAGCGTTTTAATCAATTCTGAACAAAACCATTGTGTAAAAGGGTATCCTTAAAAAATCCCAGCACTAAAAATACATGTTCATCGCAACAATTAAAACCCTAAATCGAAAAAACTTGAAACTTGTTTTCTGTGATGATGAAACATGTTTGATGCAATTAAATAAGCCACAGATTGTTACCTAGGTAATGAAGCAAGCAATAGATAAACAAGTGATCGTGGATCAAGATGAAGGTTGGAGGTCTTCAACAATGGCGGCAAAGAGTGTATGTTGTGTGTGTTTCGAATGCGACGGGAAGGAGGGGGGGGGGGGTTTGTTTTGTTGACTTGGTCAAAGTTTGATTCAAGCCCCTCCCATTTTTGCAAGATTTGCTAAACGGGTCCCCCTATTTTGTAAGTTTAAAAATGAGAGCTCAAGTTATCTTGGCACATGACAAACTTATTCCCCAAACACAAACACAAGTACTTTATGCCAAAGTGTGAATGACCTATCCAAAATATACTTAATTCACACATGGCACACATAGCGAAACTGAAGATGATGGGTAGCTAATATTTTCTGAGTAACCTGTTGAACGACCAAATTTGTTAACTTTAAAGAATTAATATTTGCTCCCCCTTAATCCCTGACCCGTTTTCTAATTAAAGAGCTGTAATCAAAGATATTAGGGACACAACTATTAATGAGGACATTTGCCGATTAAGTGATTGTATAGAACGATTCTGGTGGAAATAAGATTTCTCTTATTTTAAACAAGATAAGTGCACTGAAACGTACACGAATTTGTGTTAGACCAAGTTATTAAGTAAACTTGGCCCCTTACAAGGTTTTAAAGTAAAAACCTTGCCCGAGAAACTTAATTCCCGTTGTGAGCCAACGTTTTCAAAAGAAATACGTGACTTTAATATGAAAAGCGGGTTGCAGTCAGAAATAACTACAAGCCATAATGGGCATGTTTTAAAACTTGTACAACTTTTATACGGACTCTATTTATGGCGCCGTGTCAATAGTAATCGACATTTCTAAAGCCGTAAATATTACCGTACTAAAAGACATGCCCGAGTTGAAATGAAAAATATTTTTGGGTTTTCTTGATTTTATATTTTTTATGGATTTTCTTGGTTTTATATTTTTTATGGATTTTCTTGGTTTTATATTTTTTATGGTTTTTCTTGGTTTTATATTTTTGTATTTTGCTTTTGATGGTTTAAGTATGTACTATAATATACAAGATCACGATCAAAAGGATACTAGAGAATAGTTTACCAGTACTATTCTTCAGACTCTTCTGCCAACTCCTTAAGTGTCGCTGGTGAAAATGATTTCATGCCTAGCTTTTCGATCAAAAACTCGATGCGTGCTCGATCTAAGGCCTTTGTGAATTTGTCTGCCAGCTGATACTCAGTGTTGACGAAGTATAGTTCGATCACTCCATTTTCCACTTGCTCCTTGATGAAATGGTAGCGGATGTCAATGTGCTTTGCTCGAGAGTGTTGAACATAGTTGCAGCATAGAGCGATTGCACTTTTGTTATCACAGTACATCGGGATTTTGTTGAAACCAAGGCCATAGTCAGTCAATTGTGATCTCATCCAAAGAACTTGAGCACAACAACCGGACATAGCTATGTATTCAGCCTCAGTACTTGATATCGCATCGCTTTTCTGCCTTTTTGATGCCCAACTGATAAGTCTATCTCCAAGGAGTTGCACACTGCCAGAAGTGCTACGTCTTGTATCTTGACACCCGGCATAATCTGCATCTGCATATGAAATTAATGCAATAGAAGAATCCTTCGGATACCACAGACCACGATTAAGTGTTCCTTTTAGATACCGAAAGATCCTTTTCACAACATGTAAGTGCTTTTCGGTAGGCCGAGCCTGATACCGGGCACACATGCCTATAGCAAATTGCAAATCAGGCCTGCTAGCAGTCAGATAGAGAAGGGTGCCGATCATTCTACGGTAAAGTTTAGGATCGACAGCTATCCCTTCCTTATCTTCATCTAACTTGGATCGCTCCACCATTGGAGTATCCACGGGGTCACAGTTTTCAAAGTGATATTTCTTTAAGGATTCAAGAGCAAATTTGGATTGATTAATAAAGATGCCTCTGGGATTCTGAGAAATTTGCAACCCTAGAAAAAATGAAATTTTTCCCATCATCGACATCTTAAAGCGTGTGGACATAATTTTCTCAAAACGGTCAGAAAAACGTTGATTAGTAGCAACAAATATTATATCATCAACATAAATTTGTACCAGTATCATGTCGTTGTCCTCCTTGAGAATAAATAATGTGGGGTCCACTTTGCCTTTGGAGAAGCCTTTGGAGATGAGATACGTCGATAAGAGATCATACCACGCGCGTGGAGCCTGTTTCAACCCGTAAAGAGCCTTCTTGAGCTTGTACACATGATTAGGATACTTTGAATTGACGAATCCATTCGGCTGGCTTACATAGACATCTTCCCTTAATTCACCATTAAGAAATGCCGTCTTAACATCCATTTGGTAGACGATCATATTCATGTGAGCAGCATAAGCAAGGAATAGTCTAATTGCCTCCAATCGTGCAACAGGAGCAAAGGATTCTTCAAAATCGATACCCAAAGCTTGTTTGTAACCTCTAGCGACCAATCTAGCTTTGTTTTTCAGCACACTACCTAACTCATCAAGCTTGACCTTGTATACCCACAACAGTGTCAAGATTTCCACGTTGCTGGGTAACGGAACTAATTCCCACACTTCAAGACGTTGGAATTCATTAAGTTCCTCTTGCATTGCTTCAATCCATGATGATTTGGTCATGGCTTGTTGCCAGTTTTTAGGTTCAGTGTCTGACAGGAATGCATCAAAATAGCAATATAATGCATGTTCTTGTAGTTGATGGCGTGTTAAGACTGGTCGATCGATGTCACCAATAATATTTCGGATTGGGTGATCCTTTGTCCATTTAGTGTTGTGAGTTTCAATCCTTGGTGGTCGGGAGTGAACGATTGCAGGAGCTTCCTCTGAGGTAGACGCACCCGTAGGGTCATCAGGTATATGTGAACCAAAGAAAGGAAGCTCTTGTAAGTGAGCATATTCCAGATCGTGATCATATAATTCCTCTTCAACATCATTAGGAACGAGTGGGGGTGATGATTCAGGTGTTGTTTGAGAATTGGTAGGGGATGGTACATCTTGATCAAGAGTAACAGTAGTTGCTTCGGATTCATTTCCATTATCTTGAGCAACAACTACGGGAATCGGAGCCACTGCTATGGGTACTGAAGAATCATTACTTTGGGGATCAAAGAATTCATCAAACATAGGTTGAAATAACTTATCCCACTCGGACCTTGTTGGTGGTATGAATGATGGAGAAGTAGGGTTGTTGGGAAGTAAGCCGGAACTGATTGTACCGGTTCCCATCTCGTGTAATGCGGGTTCAGAGCTGTGTTGCTCAGAAGCCATCGCTGTCAGCTCATCAAAATCGACATCCAAAGTTTCTACAATCTTGCCAAGACGACGGTTATAAATCCGGTAAGCCTTCTTTGCAGGTGAATAGCCAATGAAAATTCCAATATCAGCCTTCGGTTGAAGTTTTCCCAGATTTTCACTATTTGTATTTGGATAGCAAAGTGCACCAAACACATGAAGAAAGGAAATATCGGGTTTATGTCCATGAAGAAGCTCATATGGAGTTTTACCATGACGTTTGCGAATGATTGAGCGGTTTTGGGTATAACATGCGGTTGCCACTGCTTCTGCCCATAAGAATAAGGGAGCATTCGCATAAATTAACATAGTTCTAGCAGCTTCCATCAGTGTACGGTTACGTCTTTCAACGACACCATTTTGTTGTGGAGTGCGAGCCACAGATGTTTCATGAGAAATACCAACCTTTTCGTAATACGTTCGAAGAGTCTGATTAACGAACTCAGTGCCGTTATCAGTCCGAATGCGGCGAACAGTAGCATTCCGACGGACTTGGATCATTTTTAAGAAGGTAATGATACACTCTGGTGCTTGATCCTTAGATGCTAAAAACTTTACCCATGTAAACCTTGAGAAATCATCCACTATGACGAGGATGTATTTTCTACCACTCACACTAGCTGTACGCATTGGCCCACAAAGATCCATGTGCAAAAGATACAGTGGTTCTTGGTTGGTGTCTTCTGCTTTAGGTTTGTAAGATTTCTTGGTGCTTTTCCCCAATGAACATGCGGAACATAAATGATCCTTGTCGAACTTTAGTTTCGGAAGACCACGAACAAGTTCGTTTCTAGCCAAATGGTTGATAGCATCAAAGTTAAGATGAGATAACCGACGATGCCACAACCATGACTTGGTCTTAGATGCTTTGGAGAGTAAGCAAACAGGAGAGGCGGCTATCATGTTTTGAATAGACAAAGTATATAGATTATCCCCTCGAGAACCCTTTAACAAATCATTTCCTGCAAGATCGCGAATGAAGCAAGTATGTTGTCGAAAGGCCACTTCAAGGTTAGAATCGCAGAATTGTCCTACTGAGAATAGATTATGACCAAGTCCCTCTACATAGTAAACCCTTGAAATCGTGACATTCCCAATTTGATATTCACCATAACCCATAATCTTTGCAATATGGTCGTTGCCGAATTTGACCGTTCCTAGAAACTTGCTGACGAAATTTTTGAGCATCGAGCGGTCTCCAGTCATATGTTTGGAGCACCCCGAGTCCAAATACCAAAGAATAATTTGGACGACCTGAAAATTTTACCAAACATAGACGATGTATCGGATTCTAATTGTTCTTCTGAGTTAGCAGGTACAGATATAGTTATCTTAGATTTGCTATCAGACAAAACTTTAGGTTTCCAGATTTTCTTACTAGTGATTGGCTTAGATTCTAGTTGTCTAGTATTCTGAGGTACTTTGTGACTGGGGACATTACCACTGGTAGGCACATTAGTGGGGGCAGACCTAGTTAAAGGGCGCTTGTTCCTTTTCTTAGTGCTAGTGTTCCTATTTAAAGGACGCTTAGACCTAACTTCCGTGGATGTGATCCTAGTTAAAGGGCACGTAGTTCCATTTGCAGTAAAGGTCCTACCAGTGGGTTTCCATTGCCACCCAACGTGAGTAAATTTCTTACATGTTGGCTTCCATTCAAGATTGTTCTTAATAGCATGCATTTCATTCACGTGATCAATAAGGCATAAATCATGATGCTTAGAAAACATACATTCGTTACAATTCCAACATTTAGCATTAGAATTCACACTTTGCTTAGGTTTCCACTCATAAAGAGGACCTTTTGTCTTAGCTACATGATTCTTTTTATTTAAAACTGAAACAACGTTCCTAGGGTGCACTTCTACTTTCTTCTTCTCAGTCCTATTAGTGGAAGGCTTGATCCTATCTTTCTTTCCTCAAGATCCTTTAGCCTTAGTGGACACTTTTACTCCTGTAGAAGCCAAGGGAACATTAGTGACAGATTTTAAAGGTGCCTTACTTGATAGTGTCAATGACGGTTTTGCTCCTGGGGTCTTATTGAATGGAGTGACAGCAATGGGCTTATTATTAAGTAGTACAGAACCTGGTGTACCTATGTATTGCAAATATGCTAGGCAATATTGAACTCGCTTAACATATGCATGAGCCGAATAATAGTCGCTACTTGAGGGATCTAAGGCATACAGATCGTCTAAAATATCCCTAAGAAGATCGACATGCTTAATGGCATTCCTCATATAATCATCGTAGGTAACCGGGTTTCTCTTATGAAGTGGATTCTTATAAAGCACTACTGACTTGGTTGTTGGAGCACTAGTGGACGGTGCAGAGTCGGTAGCTGAGTTATCAACAACTTCTTGTCGAGTGAAAAGAAGTGTCTCCTTTAACTCGGCCAAAACCATGTTTTTATCTATGAGCTGAATTTTTAGGTCAGAGGTTTCCTCACATTTCTTGTTCAGTTTGTCAATTAAAGACTTTCGCTCTGTCGCATTAAACGCGAGTTGTTCTTCTATTGAACCAGAAATTTGTGAGTCTCCCTGCCTTACTTGTTCACGCTCTCCTAGTATAGAATTAATTCTTGTTTCTAGGACATGATTGTTAGCCTCTGCAGCCCTAGTTCCGTTTTTGTTTCTACTAATTCTCTCTTAAGTCTCATCATTTCTTCTTCTAAATTTTGAACCATCTGAATCATCTTGTCACTTGTCTCAACGGAGTTTCCACCATCATTTAGTTTTGAAAGAGTTTCATTTTTAGATTGATTCTCAATTTCAAGAGATATAGAATGTTGTTGAAGCTCGTTAAAACTTTTTGAAAGTGTATTATATGAGTCCTGAAGCTTTAAAAATTCAGCGTTGGATTCATGACAAGAATGATTTTCTATAGTATTCACATGTTCAATAGTATTCACAGATTTATGCACATCATCACAAGTATTCACAGTAGATGAAATTTCATGAGTATATTGAATAGTAACAACTTGCATCACTTCAAGAGACACCATATGTTCTAAAAAGCAGTCATATTCTGATAAAATCTTTTCCTTTTCAATTAAGTGTTGTTCATAAGCATCATCCATGTTATTGAAAACCTTTTGAACTTCACCAATTTCAAATTGTAAATTACACACTAGATCATAGACTCCTTGTTTAATATGGTTCACAAACGGAACGATCGCTTCTTCAAACACCGATTTCATGTGTTCGAATGCCCATTCTCCAGCAGTTTGAGCCGTTGAAGTCGTACATTCCAAAATGACCTTGTCAAAATCGGTAAGGTATTGCCCAATCTCTTCAATACTGAGCCTTACCGTACTAACCGGGGGAAGATTCTTAGGAATTTCCTTTGGTTTGTCCGAGTTGACAAGTGTAGGAATTATACTAAGGCATTCTCTAGTCGGCATGAAAGTGGATGTTTGGAGAGTTTTCTTTTTCATATTAAAACGAGTTCTAAGATCTATTGTGGCATTTTTTGCATTCATTGAAGCATAATCATATTCAGGATATGTCAAAAGTAATTTTAACTGCTTTTCATCGTATGGTGATATAGAATCACTTGAGAACACTATCGGGTCTAATGCCAAACCTAACTTTGTTGCATCATACAGTCGGGGGTTGTGGTTAAGTGCTTGCTTTGCATAACCCGGGTTAGGTGGTAAGTCGATGAGACGCGATAAGTTGAACTCTTTAAATGAAGCATGAAACAAGTGTACTAGATGTGAAGCGGCATATTGTTTTAAAAGCTTAAGTTCCGTTTCTTTTATTCTGTTAGACGTCTTAATTTCCATTTCAAGCTGTTTGGATTCCAGAATTTCAAAATCTGTTTGAAGTTGTTGAAAATTAGTGACGACTGACTCTTTTTCTTTAAGCTCATTCGAAAGGTTTGCTCTTAAACTTTCAATTTCAAGCAGATTGTCCATTTGAACTTTCCTAAACCTATCAAATTCAGGATTGGTTAAGGTAGTGGACACAGGAGTCATTTCCAAGGTTTTAACCTTGTCCTTATGCAAAGCAAGCTCAGCAGATAAAGTCTGATTAGCATTAAGGGTTTCAAGGACTGCAGTATTCATTTTGCTAAGCAAAGATGCAGGGACCATAACCAAATCAGGTTGAGCAGACGAATTAATAGTCATAGGAGCTTCCGGTTGTGGTTCACTCAAAATCTGAGGACTTGCAATGTTATTGCTATCATTGTTTGTCTCATCGATTGAATTACTAACCACCGGAGGCTCTTCCGAATACTCCGACATTTGCTCAACATGATGAGGTACAATGCTAGTATCTGTAGCAGTATTTGGTACCTCAGCAATGGTATCAGTCCCATAGAGTGAGAGATTTGCCATGAGAGCTGCTTTGGCGGTGTTAAAATCATCACAATCCGAGTCATATGCATCCAAATCATCACATTGATAAGCAGCATTGTTGGTGATGACTGTGGTGAGACGATCAGTTTCCGCTACTCCTGGATCTGCAAGGAATGCCAATTCTTCTTCATCAAGCTCACGACCTTGGGCTTGAGCATTCACCAAGTAAATCTTCTCCTTAAACCATGTGTCGTCCCTTCTCCTCTTAGGCTGCTTGCATTCTCGGGCCATGTGTCCTTCCCCTTTGCAGTTGTAGCAAATAACCACCTTCATTTTACCATTGCTGTTAGCCCTTGTAGCAGTAGTATTAGATGAACGTGCACCAGCAGTAGATGAATTTGATCTCCCTTGAAGTGGTTGCACCATGACCCTGCCGTCCTGAATTGTTGCCTGTTGTCGAGAGTTAGACGAGTTCCTTAACTGATTGTTAGTTGGTGCTGAACCTCGGTAACCTCTTTTGTTTAAAGTTTGACTTAAAAATGCAGACAACAGAGCTAGAACTTCAGTATGGCTATCTCCTTGTTTAAATTCAGGGACAGGGATGTCATCTTCACAGTATAATGCTGATGCTGGTGGAGCAACAAACTGATTGGTTGGAACACTTTCTTGATGTGAGTAATGATGTTGAGGAGCCTCGAGTTGTGGATAGGTACTAACAGGATTAGTGGGAGGTTGATACGGTGAATACTGATGTGAAGCATAAGGTAATGGGTGTGAATCTCCTTGTGATGACGATGTTGCTGGTTGGTGATAAGATGTTGGTGGCGGTGGCAGAATCGAGTACTGTGGAAAGCTTGGTGTTTGATACACAGGTTGATATGAAGATTTGTGTCCTACAGCAAGCTGAGAGTTGTGATATGACAGTGTAGGATGATTTGCCAATAATGCCATTGGTTCATGATAAGGTCCTTGAGAGATTCGGTTTTGGATCACATGCTTCTCATGTTGTTGTAAGAAAGCATATAGTTGATCTAAATTGGACTTGTGTAGATCACGAATCATTTTGACATCCGTCACATATTGACTCCATTCAGGGGGTAGTGTATTCAGAAACTTGGTGTTTAACTGAAATTGTTCAATCCTTAGATTATAGACATTCATGTCATTCATCAGAGTAGTAAAACGCCAGTAAAAATCATGAAGAGTCTCCCCTGGAATGTATTGGAATCTATCAAACAAATCATATAATTGACATTCTCGTTCTTGCTTAGTGAGAGATGTCCCTTGTAGCAAAACCGTAAGTCGATCCCAAAGATTCTTGGCCACTTTATGTTCACTCACCATTCTAAAGATATCAGGTGGAAGGGCTTGAAGAATTGTTTGCACAACCCTTTCATCGGCATCTGCAATGAGTTTGTTGGCATCGGTTAACTCATGATACTGCCTTGGCCTTGTCACATTGTTGACTGTAACCTCTCCCCAATCTAATGGACCTTTGTCAATTGATTCTAGCATAAGTCGACCACTTTGTTTGCCCATGATGTATGTTCTCATTCGACTTTGCCATGATTCAAATAAGTCTTTGATGAGCAAAGGCGGGCGAGTATCGGTACCCGAAATGATCGATATATCGGTGAGGGAAGTCATAGTTGGCATAAATGAATGTGAATTCATTTTGTGATCCCTTGAATAAGATTATCAAAGATGATCGAACAATGAAATAAAGTTATGAGTTTTTTGTGTTGTTAACTAAAAGATGTTGTTATCTTGTTGTAGTATTAGCTTTTGAACGTTTCCAAATTACCAAATTAAATGCCAAATAGAAGAAAATCCACTAAGTATCTAAAACCAGTTCTGTCGCAATGTTCTTTCTATCGGAATACCTAGATCGGAAAGTCTTACTATCGGAATCAGTTCAGATCGTAATGATTTTAGATCGCAATGTAACCGTGTAGCGATGATGATGGTATCGGAATGTCTAGATCGCAATGCGGTGCCTATCGGAATGCTTCAGATCGCAATATCTATCGCAATGATCTAGATCGCAAAGTGGTTTACAAAATTTGAGCAGAGTAACGACTTAACACACCTTCCTTATACCCGTCGGAATCTCAGATCGCAATAGCTATCGGAATGATTCAGATCGGAATAAGTAATGAAAATCCAAACGATCGCAAAGTAGTACCCTAACCCTTTCCGATGGTTAAAGTATTGCGATGGAGGCCCAAGTACCTTTTGTACTTTCCGATGGATGCGTCTGCTGAAATTTCGGAATGTAGAAAAACACACTTTTTTGCACTTTTGATCCAAGAAAACTGAAGTTTTAATGAAATCCAAGATACCAAGAACACGTTTAAGCCCAAATTCCTATGTTACACTACTTATCACTATGATCAAACGAAAAAAAATTTGAAAGTTACAGCCAAAAAGCAAGTTTGTAATCTACGAATGTAAATACACAACTCAACACAAAGAACAAGCCTTTATCTCATCCCATGCTCTTGATACCAATTGTAGAACAATGATAATCTTGTGAAACAAGGGGGTTGATATTTTTCTAGAGAGAGAAAGTTAGAGAGAGAAATGAAAGAAAACACATATATTGAAATGAGAGAATAATACAACCAACACCTCTTTCCATGGTGGAAAGAGGTTTAAATACCCCAAGTCCTTAAAGGACTTGGGCTTCCGGCCCATGAACATGCTCATGGGTCGGGCTATGTAATAAATAACACTTAACTTAACTACGAGCCTATAACTACATGGTTGGAGTGACCGAGACTTTCTAAATGCGTAAAACGTATTTCCAACAGTTTGTAAAATATATACAACATATTTGGAAAGTTAATATCTCAATCATATGTATGCAGTGTCCCAAAGTCCAATACTTACCAGCAACAACATCAATTTTAATCGTTTTATAAGCCCTGCAAACAGTCCGGTGTCAAAGCGGCATACAAGTTTTAACAGGTTCATCAACATGTGTCCCACAATCTCAGTTGAGTGATGTTACGAACGGTAATAACTCTATACATTTCATGTATAAATTAGTTAAAACATCGTTTAAAGAAAAATACATTTATAAACATATTCAATATTTGTTTCAGTAACGATGCAAGTCCGACAATCCCCCTTGAGTGATGTAACAAACGGTAACAACTTTATACATTTCAATCTTACCATATTTTTATTCAATTATTATTTACTATCAATTAACTGATTCATTGTCAAATATAATAATTTTCAGTTATTTTTGAAACACCTGACCCTCAAAGTGTTAGGCAACCAGTTAGAAGTAACTCTAATTCCCAAGTTAAAAAAAACATGCAATCTCTATCAGCAAATAACTCAACATACGAAGTCGGTGAATCATCAAGGTTGCCAACAAAAAATAAGCGGATGTCGCGAATACCTCAAACTCCGGTACGATTTAATCTTGGTGGTGACGATGGAAATGTTAGAAAAGTCTATGATAAATACGTTGGAATATCTAAAGGTATTAACATAGCGTTACTACTTAATGTCACACTGAAAATACTTTCCGTTATTCTCATTTTGCTTATTATTTTTATTCATGCCCAGAATACTACGACCATGGCGACCCTATATATGAGTGCACAGAATGTCATGCTTTGGTATGGGAGAAGGAAGCAAGAACAGACAAGTATAATCCAAACAACAAACCTTATAGTATATGTTGTCAAAAAGGAAAAGTTTTTATTAAACAACCCCCGCCGGCTCCAAAAAAGTTGGTTGATTTGTTTAATAACAACGATGCAAAGAGTCAAATTTTTTTAACAACATCAGATCATACAACAGTATGTTTGCTTTTACTTCCATGGGAGGGACGGTTGACGACTCAATAAATAAGAACGGACGAGGACCTTATGTTTTTCGCTTGCACGGACAAACATATCATAAAATTGGGAGCTTGCTTCCCGAGAATGGTGAGACGCCCAAGTTCGCACAACTGTATATCTATGATACTGAGAACGAAGTAGATAACAGAGTAAAAGCGTTAAGGTAATTTATTCGTTACACTGTTTGCATGTTGTTGATATTGTTTTAATCCAAAGTTGCCACACAGTTTATATTATTGAGATGTTATGTATAAATTGCAGCGGCTCTAACACATCGTCCGCTCCTGCTAACACTAAGCATCCTATTAACAGAAACATAGTTCGTGAAGTTAAAGATGTTTTGGAAACCTCGAGTAATTTGGTTAAAACATTTAGAAGGGCGCGTGACATTTACAATCAAGACACCGAGCAAAATATTAAAATAAAGTTAGTAGCCAAACGTGGTAAAGATAGACGGAACTACAATCTACCAACTGCCAATGAGGTCGCTGGACTGATTGTAGCTGACTTTGATGCTTGCCTAAATCAAAGAGATATTGTCATTAAAAAATGTAAAGAAGGTTTCCAACGTATCAACATTTTCCATCCGATGTATCTTCCTTTGTAGTAACCATTGTTGATGCCGCGTGGACAATATGGTTATTATCTTGAAATACCTCATAAAAAAGGTTGTCCAAAGAATACCAGACCCGGATGAAGAGGAGAACAAAGACGATGAGGAAAAACGAAAATATGTTAGTATATGTGAGTGGTTTGCTTTTCAAATACAAGACAGACCCAATCAAGAAAATTTATTTGTTCGTGGGGGTCGTTTGTTTCAGCAGTTTCTTGTGGATGGTTATACAATGGTGGAGACTGAACGTTTGTATTTCCACCGGTCCAATCAGTCTAAACTAAGGTGTGATACATACTCGAACATCCGTAAAAGCATTGCATTTGGGAATACCGACCCGACAGTTCTTGGGAAACCGATAGCCTTGCCTTCTATGTTTACCGGTGGTCCAAGGTTCATGAAGCAGAACTATATGGACGCCATGGCATTATGTAGATGGTATGGATGCCCGGATTTGTTCATAACGATAACATGTAATCCAAACTGGCCAGGGGTTGCACGATTCATGCGTGATAATAACCTTACATCTTCCGACTGACCGGACGTGCTAACAAGAGTTTTCAAACAAAAACTTGACCTGCTGGTGAAGGACGTGAAAGATATGCGATTGTTTGGGCGTACCCAAGCAGGTAAAGACAAAAAACTATTAGCTTAAAGATGTCCATTAATAACGAAACATTTCTTTGGTTATTAGCGTAATTTCTATTTAACTTTAAGTATTGTTCTTATTTTAACAGTTGTGTACACGGTAGAATTCCAAAAGAGAGGTCTCCCTCACACGCATCTGTGTTTGTTCTTGAATAGGGACGACAAGGTGCCAAATGCTGAGCAAAATGAAAAATACATTTCCACGGAGATACCGGATAAAAACGAAGATCCAGAATTATACAAATTGGTTTCTGATTTTATGATGCACGATCCTTGCGATGCGGACGAGCCTAAACAGGTTTGTATGGTCGACGGTAAATGTAGCAAACGTTTCCCATTTAAGTTATGCGAACGCAGCTCCGTTGACGCTGATGGGTACCCTGTATATAAAAGACGTGATAACGGTAGGTATGTAGAAGCTGCTAAAGGAGCTCAGCTACATAATGGTTATGTTATACCATATAATGCCACTCTTCTAAAACGATATAAGTGTCACATTAATGTAGAGTGGTGCAATCAGACCGGATCTATAAAGTATTTGTTTAAGTACATTAACAAAGGACCAGATAGGTTATCGGCACAGTTGTACAAACCGGTTACAACGAAAGACGGTGAACAAGTTGAAAAACCTGTAGACGAAATCAAGTCTTACTTAGATTGTATATATCTATCCGCGTGTGAGGCGGCGTGGAGAATATTTGGTTTTGAGGTTCATTACCGAACACCTGCTGTTGAGCGGTTGTCGTTTCACTTAACAGGGGACCAACAAATAGTTTACGACGAGAACTCAGACCTTGAAACAGTCATTCACAAGCCTACTGTTGGACATAGTATGTTTGAAGGTTGGTTAAAAATGAATGAACTCTATCCGTTTGCACGAGAGCTTACGTATGCTGAGTTTCCAACAAAATTTGTATGGAACGCATCTAAAAGAATATGGACCTTTAGGAAGAAAGAAAAAGCGATTGGTAGAATTCATAATGTGCCTATATCTACAGGAGACGCCTACTATTGTAGGGTGCTGTTAAATAGTGCGAAAGGTTGTATAGACCATGACGGGATAAAAACAGTTAACAAGATTGTTTATCCTACATACAAAGAAGCTTGCTATGTGGCTGGACTTTTAGAGGACGACAAGGAGTATGTCGAGAGTATTAAAGACGCTGGACATTGGGCACCTCCTGATCAAATCCGTGAGTTGTTTGTTACATTGCTGACGCAAAAGGAACTCACCAAACCTTTGGAAGTTTGGTTAGAAACATGGCACTTGATGGCAGAGGATGTGCAACGCAAGAAGAGAGAGCTTTTGAACGATCCATGTAAACCTTTATGCTCCTCTATTTAGTACGCAACATGTAATTTAAAATTTTAAGAATGATTCCCATATGCTTATTTTTGTTTGATATACGTGATTATTTTACAGATTTGATTGTCGGCGATAAAGAAAAGAAGAATGTATGTTTGTTCTATATAGAAGAACTTATGCGATCCAGAGGTTATTCCTTACGTAGTTGGCCTGAGATGCCTTATCCAGACGACAGATACATGACTGCATTTGGAAATCGTCTTATATATGATGAGACTGATTATGATCCCGTTAAGTTACATAACGAGTATGAACGCCTATACTCTTCTTTAACCGCAGAACAAAAAGGCGTTTATGACACTATCATGGGTTTTGTTGAGGAGCTAAGCGGAGGCGTGTATTTTGTTTACGGATATGGAGGTACAGGAAAGACTTTCCTATGGAAGACACTAGCCGCTGGTATTAGGAGACGAGGAGACATTGTGTTAAACGTTGCATCTAGCGGTATTGCGTCTTTATTGATGCCGGGAGGTAGGACTGCATATTCGCGGTTTCGTATTCCGATAAATATAGATGAAACGTCTACCTGCTTCATATGTCCTTAAAGTGATCTTGGGCAGTTACTAAAGAAATATAAACTTATTATTTGGGACGAGGCTCCGATGGCTAACAGAATTTGTTTTGAGGCTCTCGATCGCACGTTAAAGGACGTGCTGAGGACAAACATGCATGAAATGAATCAAGAGCCATTTGGAGGTATGACAGTTGTTTTTGGAGGAGATTTTAGGCAAGTTCTTCCCGTTGTTCCAAAAGGATCGCGTCAAGACATTGTAAGTGCCTCACTGAAGCAGTCATACTTGTGGGATCATTGCAGAGTGCTTAAGTTGACAACGAATATGAGACTTACAGTTCGTTCAAGACCAGAGGATGTTGACGAGATATGATATTTTGCCGAATGGATACTAAAGTTAGGAGGCGGTGAACTTGGGGAAGATAATGACGGAGAGGTTGAAATAGACGTGCCTCAAGATATTCCGATAGACGCGACTGACGATCCAGTCACGTCTATTGTGGATTTCACGTACCCGAATCTTCTTGACAACATAAATGATGCTTCCTACTTCCAAGAAAAGGCAATTCTGGCGCCAACTAATGAAATTATTGACTCTATAAACGAGAAGTTGTTGGAAAGATTTCATGGCGAAGAGACTGTCTATTTGAGTTGCGACAGCATAGACAAAGCTGATCGTGGTGCTTCCGTCAATGAATCTGTTTTCTCATCTGAGTTTATAAATGGATTGAAGTTCTCAGGTGTCCTGAATCACAGGTTAGCATTAAAGGTGGGTGTGCCTATAATGCTTTTGAGAAATATCGATCAACCAAACGGATTGTGTAATGGAACAAGGTTGTAGGTGCTTAATCTAACGAGAACTTGTATTAGTGCCAGGATTATCAATGGAACACATTTCGGAAAGGTAGTTATCCTTCCCAGGTTAAGAATAACTCCATCTGACAAGCGTTTACCGCTAAAAATTGTCAGAAAACAGTTCCCTATTTCACTCTCATTTGCAATGACCATTAATAAAAGTCAAGGACAATCACTTTCTAAAGTCGGTCTCTACTTACCACGTCCAGTTTTTACTCACGGTCAACTATATGTAGCTCTCTCTCGAGTAAAAAGCAAGAAAGGGTTGAAGGTTGTTGTATGTGACATAGACGGGAATGTATGTAAAACAACTACAAATGTTGTATACAAGGAAGTCTTGCATGGTCTTTGACGAAGTTTATAATGGTATGTAATCTATTTTTTTACATAAATTAAAAGTCTTACTTAAAGTTTACGTATCCATTTGTAATCATTTTAATTTTAAACTTTCAGGCGTTAGCGACATGGACAGTTTCTTTTCAATCAATTGGGACTAACATACGTCATACGTGAAGACCATAGCAGATTGAAGGCTTTTTTTTATTGTCACAAACTTTAATATGGCCATGAATGCTACATGTTCTTTCTTTTGTTGTCCTCATCTATTACGAGAAGATGTTTCACTTTTTTTAAATATAAACATCCTTTCATTTTATTTTACGAACATAACTCTTTAAGCTAAACCCGGCGTTAGACGGGTCTTTAAGCTAGTATATATATATATATATATATATATATATATATATATATATATATATATATATATATATATATATATATATATATATATATATATATATATATATATATATATATATATATATATATATATATATATATATATATATATATATATATATATATATATATATATATATATATATATATATATATATATATACTAGTGGCGAAACCCGCCCGATGGGCGGGTATGACTTCTCATTTTTGTTTATCTTTTTATTCTTTTTAATATTTCTTTCGTTAGTATATAATTAATTTGTGTGTATTGCATTGTGGCTAATGTAAGATTTATTATGATTATTGTTATGTGTCATATTATATGACATTTTAATTCGTTTTGTTTCTTAGAGATAATGGTTAATGTTTATAGTAAAATGGTGGTGCAGATAGTCATTTTTTGTTATTGACCGTTTACGGCTAAAGTATATAGTATATTTTGTTTATTTTAATAGTTGAAGGTGGTGCTTAGATGTATTTTTTTTTGTTAAAGAAGGTTTTATTGTTTTTTTTGAAAGAATAGTTTTCTTTTTGAAATAATATTTTTTGAGTATTTTTATCGATTAATTTTGGTGATTTTTAAAAAGAATTACGTATTTTTTTACTTAAATCCTTACCTCTCCGCACCATGGTCACCTCTAATTGAACCGTTTATGGGCCAAATATGAGTTAAAGTTTATTATAATATATTATATTTTGAACCAACCGATGTCACATTTGAATGACGTTTCATTTATTTACAACTGTCGTTTTGAAAACCTCATACCAATCCAAATGGCCCAGTAAATGAAAAAAAAATAATTTACAAAATAACACTTGTATTATACAAATTGTTTAAAAAAGACTTTACATTTTGACTATTTACAATGTATATTATATGGTTTCTAGTGGCTAAGTCTGCCTGATGAGCGGGCATGACTTGTGATTATCGTTTGTATTATTTTGTTTAGCTAAATATTAGTGTTAAAAAATTGAAATGCTTCAATTGTTTTTATTAAGCATAGTATATATTTTGTGTAAAGTTTTTCTAATTGATTTTTTTTATATATTAATAACTATTACTTAAGTAATAATATACAATGAGTATCAATTTATTGATAATTGTAAATAAAAGAAGATCAAAAGATTTGTACATTAAGTCATAACAAAATTAAAAGTTTTTAATTTTTTAAACTTAATGTAAACTATATATGTTTTTGTTTTGATTAAATGTTTTTCAAGATAAGATACGTAAGTGGACCATCCGGATGGGGATATGACTTGTGATTATGGTTTACATTTTTTTATTTAGCTAACATTGTTGTTCAAAAATTTTAATGCTTCAATTGTTTTTATTGAACGTAATATATAATTTGTTATTATGCATAGTATATAATTTGTGTAAAAATTAGTTTTGTTTATTATATTTATAAGTATATTTTTTTAATGTATAGAATGAGTATTTAACTTTATTAATTTAACTGATTATCCGTTTTTCTAATCCATTACTTCCACTCACCATAAGAAGCGATTCATCTTGTAGTGTAAATCTATTTTATGTAAAGGGAGTTCAGAAGGATAAGTTTATATAAATTTTGTTATTGGACTGAAACTAAATATAAAGTGCAAAACAAATACCATTAGTGGAATGATTAATGCAATTCCTTTTAGGAAAGAATAAGGAAAAAACGATCGCCCTTTACATAGAAACTATACAACAATATAAACGGATAACGTGATAACTTAATTCAACAAATAACATGGCAAGTAAATTCAGATAATATACTTAATTCAACAAAAAACATGACAAGTAAATTAAGATAATATTCATTAACATATATTGTGTACCTTAACATCGATGTTGTTATACATCAGTTCCATTGTTGATAGAGGCCAAATAAACGTATGTTTAGAACTGGTGGTGCACCAACAAAAAAAAATTTCAAACTGCAAACACTTTGCAATAGACAAGTTTGTGTAACTAAGAGCAGCCTACAAAGCATCTCCCACTTTTCAAAATAGATAAAACCAACCGACAGTACAGATACATGCGTACAACACTTAAAACGGATACATATAAGATTCCTTAGCAATTTTGTTTTAGCCACCACTCGAGGAGTCGAGGCCAATGTTCTCAAGGTGAAACAATCATTGTCTTCTTGTGTGGGTGAAAGACACGGCTTCCTTCCCGGTTCTGTCTAGGACTTCCTGTTTGAATACCTTTTTTCAACTTCATCAACTACATATAAGACGTTGTTTTTCTTCTTTTTCTTTGATCTTTTAGCCGATAAGATAGTAGTACCAGCATTTTTCTTGTATAATTTTTTACTGGAGTGATATATCAACATCATCTGCGTCACTGTCCTACAATTAACTATAATAGTGTATTAAACCTTATACCTCCCGGAAAGTTATGTGTTTATATTAGAATCTGCTTAGATGCCATCAGCAGCAAAAGATTTAACCACAAATTCCGCGATTTTATAGAAGATTACAAAAAATATAGGGGTCAATCTAACTTACACATTGTGTCCCCAATTTTCAGCAACACTTCAAATTTTAGCATCGATATGGTATCCAGCACTGCTGACATAATAGCCAAAATATTCCTTAGATGGGTAGGGAAGCTTGTAAAAAGTTCCTTTATCGTGTGAATAGATGTGTGTTCATAAACGGGAAACCGAAAAGTCAAGTACATTATCTGTTGACGATAAGTTTTGCATCATGTCAGTAGGAACATTTGAGATGACAAGTTAAATCACATATATAAGCAACTGAAACAACATAAATGACTACATTCTTGAGCATTACAAACTTATAATCAAATAATAAATTGTGATACATTGAACACATGGAGGGATCTAGTTACAACAATCAGTAATATTACGATTACAGTATAACTACTCAAGTACTCATGAATCAACCACCATTATTACTTAAACTCTAAATGTACTAATTCAATTACTCAAATAACTATCTATTATGCGAGTTATATATTGTATGTTTTAAATGGCATGGAAATAGATGCATATATGGAATAATGAATGGACTCAATCAAGAAACTGACCTTTAAAGTGCCATTTTGGCTTGCAATTCAGCAAGTTCATCTTCCTCATCAATGTTATGGCGGGAAGCAAAACGCGTTGATTGTTTTCCAGGTGGCACATACGTTGGCGCTGTAGGTGGCTGTAGAAGTTGTTCCTCCAACTTAGCTCCTTCTAACTCTTCAAGTTCAGGTTCTAACTCATCCTGCATTATTACACTATCATGATTTATTAAAATCCAATTTCAAGAAAACTAAATACTATAAGATCGTCAATTTTACTTATGAGGTCAAAGCTATCTATACTTTTTTTAATACTCCTGCCCGTAAGTTTTCCTATTTGAGATATAAAATGAAAATTTGTAAAAGGATCAAGAGAGTTCGATTATACTTCCGCATATGAATTGTGGGTGTAAGGTTGAGGGTGTGTCCAAATTACTTAATATGGCCATTAGTACCTCAAATTTTGTATAGCTTAATAAGACTGGAACATGGAATGAGATGAACAAATCGAAAGCGGCCCAAAGTATATTCAAATGGTTTACGACCTCTATAACAACTTTATTTGATAAAATAAGATGCGATATTACAGCATAGCTTTTGTATTTTACTTTACTACATTAACTAACTATGAAGTTGATGCAATAGGGTGAAAGAGTGTTTCTGATTCTCAACACAATCAATTCACATAATTTGATTCTTAGAAAAACATATGTATTATGACTTAACTCATCTCTACCCATCATTTAAAAGTTGATGGCAGCTAATCATTTGAGGCTAAAGTCGTCTTCATCCTAACCTGACCCTCTATCAGATATGTGACTGGAAATAGCGCCACAAGTAAAGCAAACACCCACGGTAGGAGCTTTGTACTTGAGGAGGTGTATGAAAACCACAAATACAGAAGCGTATACCATGGTTGTGACGAGGATGTGAAAAACCGTTGCTTTTAGGAAGTATTCTACAGATATGAAAACACCTAGAGCAATTCTTATGGCAACCCGACTATGTATTTGATAAGAATTATGGAGGTGATTGCAGAACCCGAAGGGTAAGTTTTTGTTACAAAATATAAGTAAAAGTTCACAAATCTTGTCTAACCTCCATGAATTTACACAGTAAAGTAAAGCTGTAATACATATGGTCAAGTAAATACCCTTCACTTCTATCAGTTGTTTTTAACGCAACGGTTTTTAACACAAGATGCATTATTATGTCTATTATTAATTTATAAGAAAGGGGAATCATTGGTAGTTATGGATCAAGACATCATATCAACCTCGACTCCATGAGGACTTATTCGGTTGTGTGTGACAAAAATGAGTATAAGTGTTTTGAAATCATCATCTCCAGGTGATATTCAAGGGTGTATTGGTTTCAGCTAATTTATAAAGCATAATATATGGATAACTTATTTAATAAGATTAAAGTGTCACCTGTATTGCATGGTGAGCATGTCGAACAATAATCATTTAGTAGTTACCTTGCATTTATCTGATTATGAGAGCCCTGTTATAGCATCTGTTGGATTTCGTTTCAACAATATCCCAGGATTATAATCAGAAACACTCCGTAATGTAGACATGAGTTTTTCCTAGTTGTTGTAACCGTTTGTTGACAAGATCAATTAATATAAATATGCCTACCCGATCTTTCTTCATATATCTTTTTTCAGCTTCAGTGTGTTAGGTTATAATGGGTTCTGCTAGAGCATGTTTAGTCAAATTCTACTTTGCTGCAACTTTTACATAAGATTGTAAGCGAGATGCTGGGATATTTCAAGCATTTCTTGTTTAGGTTAAGTTTGGGATTTCCAATGCTGGTAATTATGCACACTTGTATTTTGTGAGTGGTTCTTTAGGTTCATCTAGAGCTACATTGGTGTCATTTGTTCCTTTCATGTAACCTGTGGGTCAGAGGCCATTTTGGTTTTTTTTTTTGGGTTTTGCCGGATCCTTGCTGGTATTGGATCATGCTTTTTGCCCTTTTGCTTTTCTTTGGGTGTGGTAGTTTAATTGTTTTCCGGTGCCCTTCCTTTTTAACTGTCTTGTTAAGAAGGCGGGTCACCATTTCTTTGTATCTTGTTTTCGTTTGTGGTTCCTTTATTATATATTGCCTTTTTGAAAAAAAAAATGCATACCTGCTTGCAGACCCTATCTCTTCACAATCCGCCACACCCAAAATTGCAAGCCTAAGGTAATTTAATTTCAAAATCTAAAACTTATATGATAAAATTGGTGTTTTAATATAAATTAATAATAAATGAAGCTTACCCTCAAAGCCATACTGAAGCCGCACCATGTAGGAGTTTTTTACACCATGAGGTGTCGTCTATAAAGCCGATGGATGAGGGAGGTTTCTGGTAATTACTTTTTTTCATATACTGGATACCGAATTCCATAGCCAATTCATTAAACATCTCAAAAAGGGGGAAAATTTAGAAAAGGCTGTTGCAGAAATTATAAGGTACATGACTTACCTTACTCTAGATACTAAATATATACTTGTTATGCGATTCATTGCAGCATCTCCTGATGCAATTGGTTCGCTAATTCTTTGAATGCGGCCGATGTAATCTGCTAACATAATATAAAATTATTTTAGTCTGTGTTTTAGGCCAGTTTTGGCATCGTGGTTAGAGGATTCAGTATAAACTATAATCATAGTGGATAAGAGTGTAGGTCGTTATGAAGAGACCAAAGAAAATCAACAACACTCGCATCAACAACACATAAGCAACATCGGCATATACAACCACATCAGCAACACTTAAGCAACTTGGATCAGAAATATCTTGCATCAGCAACACACATTAGCTTATGTCGATAGACCGAAAACAAAGGGCACTCTTAAAAAAACACGTATGATGGTAAGAACCAACGTGTACATTTAAGAACTCACTTCAAGTTCTGAGTAGAACGTCGAGTGTGTGCATTGACCCACTTGACAGTTGACGAGATGAAAGGAGCCACCTGCAGCTTCAATAATATCCAACGCCTCGTTAAAAGATGGAGTCGGTGGACGGATTTTGGACAGACTTTGTGTTGGCACAACTGAAGTAATTCCCTGTATGTGTCCCCCTGTTCCTAAAATATTTAACGGACACAAAAAAGTTAGTTGAGACAAACTGCCATAGAATATGAATGAGCAAAAACCAATAGATTTCACTTTACCTTTCAAGGTTGTCGAACGTGTGCAAGTGGTCTGCTTCTGACCGGTTTAAACAGAAGTGAAAAGAAAATCAGTTGAAAATCATGGCCTGATATTCATGCGAGTGGACTCAGGCTACATCTGTGGAACGCCTAAGTTGAGCTCAGGCTGAGCATTTCTGGTGGCAGTATTTAAAGAATTTCCATCTAGAGACGATGGCGTTTCTGAACATCATGTTCCAAAATGCAACAACATAAAGAGACATCTCAAAAACCATGTGCAATACAACAACACAGAGATTCCACGGACCTTTGACATTGTCATTGTGCTGAACGTCGTTGTTACAGATCGTGTGAGCCGATGGGATTAATAATTGTGTATGTAAATACTGATCAATCTGAAACGGCTCTGAGTAGCTTGTGAGAAAACATGTACCTCGCCTAAACCTGTCAGAAACACATAATTAGAAAGCCATAAGAGTAAGAACATAAACTACTAAAGAAGTAAAAAAGTAATTTTTGTTTACATTTTTTTGTAACGTCGCTATTGTTTGTTAGTAAGCTATCTCAAATTACATAGATGTGATAACTTATTTTCAATAATAATTCATCATTCAGCTAATAAAAGGTTCTGTATAAGCAATATACATGGAAAATATCCCACATTTATATAAGCAATTATATGTCATTTTTAACGCACGTCGTAGATAGCATTACATGCAATAGAGAGAACCTCACCAAAATGTATACATGAGCCACAATAGGTCTCGATGGCAGACCCAAGAGATGGCCGCGATATAGGAATAACACATATTCAATACAGCTTCGTGTTAACGTAACAGTTACATGCAATAAAATGGTCGTTTAAATATATATAGATACCAATCAAAGTTTCATGGTCGTACTTATTTCATAAAATTGCTTCTACCTGGGGAAACCCATATTCAAACACCTTTAAACACTGCAAAATCCTTTTACAACTTAGATATTGTACCAAAAACTATCATAAGCAAAAAAATCATTACCCATCCTTCACGAAAGGCTGCAACATCGGTGGATCTTGAGAGAGTCTCGTTCGCGAATAAATCACTAAGGGCAAGTGTTGCTAACAACCTAAGCCTATTGTGCGCGTGTTTGTGGATCCAAGTGGTACCGAGAAAGTTGTAAGATATGTGACTTGGTTGCTTTGGGTTTCTTCAATATTGGCCTACCCAAAGAAGAATTACTACAGTAACATATTTGCAATATAAAAAATGCATATGAGAATATCAAATGCGACAACCTTGAATAGTTCTTCACAAACTTACATGAAGTTTGCTTCTATATTTTTTCAGAACATTAGAATACAGCTATGGAAATTTTTTATAGAATTAATTTCTCTCTAGCTTTCTTTCATATATTGGTGGCATTTTCACTGACATAATTATTATACTCTTCTTCGGCATAAATAATAAAAGGACACTCAGCTAATGATCTATTAAATTCATTATTTTTAATTACTAAATTATCAAAAAAAACTACCATTTATTAAGGCTTCTAGAATATGACAGTAACAGATTCTACTCACCCGGTGTTTATTGATGGATAGCTATGGTCGACCAACACTGTTTTCCGTGGGCAGAACTTGCTTTGACCATGCTACTAGAAAACAATATACAATAACTTTTACCTTCATAGACACATGAATTTATATTATGCAGGCTCAATTTCCTCTTTCAGTCTCTATGTCAGCATAAGCCTTTCGGGTAATTCCTTCAAAAGAAAATCATAAAAAATCACATGAAAATATATATTAAGGCGTATAAACATTAACATAGATACATACCATCCAAGGTGTTTTTCTTGTATACTTCTCCATAGTTTCAACAAACGATTGTGGATGATGTAGAAGTTTAAATTACCAATTAAGCCCATCTACCAACATTTACACATTGTAACAAACGAAAAGAATATAGTAAGTGGCATGAAACGTGTACACATGTTTACCTCTCTAAGAATAGGAAACTTAAAGTCTAAATCAAGCTCTCGTACATTAAAAACTTCAAAAAAATCGGCAAGACTTCCATCATGCATAAAATTTATCTATAAGTGCCCATCATAAACTTGATCACATGATAAAAGTGCACCAACCATAATTGGAGCCGTCTGATGATAACCTGATAAAAGAAGAATAAATCTATCATATTCTTCGGCTTCTTGAGTCCTTTCCAAACACGCCACTATAATTACAAAATCAGCTTTGTTGGAGACAAAAATTGTAGAGTTGCTTCTAAGTTGTGCACCCTGCATTTATATAATTTGATCACGTGGTCGGAATTTGAGAAAAGGGAATAGACATGGAGACATGGAGAACAGTGGTAGGATCACTCTTTTTTGTTAAAAAGTCTATTGGTTTATTAAAAGCTGAGCAAGCTGCAAGTGGTAATATAGCCAATGTTAAGACAATATACCTTGCTGAAATCAATAATAATGATAGATTCATGCTTTTCATTGTATTTAACAATTCAATACGAATTTTATAATTCGTGATGAATTATGAATGAAGTCACATAGAAAAAGAATGAAAATACTGAAATCATATAGAAAAAGAAAAGATGAAAGACCAAAATTCACAAACCTGATTCTGATGAATTATTGAGCAACCTGCAAAACAAAACAAAGAAACAACACATGCATACACGATATTTATAAAAAAATAAATAGTATACAGATTCATGTGTTTGAGGGGAAGGAGGCGTACATGTTTTATGCCGTGTTTTTTCTGGAGAAAAAAGAGACGTGTTAGGGTTTGTTAATAAGGTTTTTTCGTAAAATATTTATTAAAATATTTATTTCTCTTAATGAAAAAAATTATTTCCTAATTAAATAATGATGAGGTGGATTAAAACATGCTTATGTGGCATATCCCTCCTCTTATATATAATGTAAAGATATATATATATATATATATATATATATATATATATATATATATATATATATATATATATATATATATATATATATATATATATATATATATATATATATATATATATATATATATATATATATATATATATATATATATATATATATATATATATATATATATATATATAGTTTGGATCAAATGAGAAGAAATGTTAAAATAAGAAGAATAAGAAGTAATTTCAATCAATCATTTTAAAATAGTATTAAAGGGTATTTTAGTCTAATTGCATTATGTGATGACGTCTTCGTTTTAAAAATTCTCAATATTTATCTTTCTTTATTCTTTCATTAACTGTAAATCTTGTCGCCATTTTTATAGCAACTTCATATAATAATAATAACTACAAGCACTTTAATATATCCATAAAAGCAATACACGTCATGATTTCTTATCATTGCTCTTAAATATCTATATATAAGCTAATTTTTAAAGCATGATTTATTCAATGAGTCATTACTTATTGTTAAACTTGTGTGTCGAAGCATACGTATTCAAAATTGAGACCCAATTTTGGTGCAAAGTAAAAAAAATTAGATGCATGATGATTTGTATTCAAAGTCGACTCCTCAAAATTCATCTTCGATCGTATCCAACATAAGGTTCGAATGATTAAGATAAATTATAACGCATCTTTAATCGTATTCGGCATGAGGTTTAAATGATTAAGATAAATTATAACGCATCTACCTCGATACATGTATGCATCTAAATCGAGCATGTTTATGCATCTGACTCGAGCATGTTTATGTATCTTATTGCCAAATTGATTTACGTTAGTAACATATACCTGTCTAATTCGAAACACGCGGATGCATCTGATCACCATGAACCCAATAAAAGATCGTATATGCAATGCATCCAAATGATCAAATGTGTCTAGTAGACGAACACAGTTCGATAAGTTGATAATATTAACTTGTTTGTTACTTTAGCCACAAAGTCCAATACGCGTCTTAAGATGCATCACGGTTATAACAAATCATCGATTAAGATTTTCATCAACAACATATATCATTCTTCGATCTGCATCAGTCATCCTTTTCAAGTTCAAGTCACCTTCTTTGACTTATTAAAATTAAGGCATAAACATGCATCTACTTGTCTATAAATATAGATGCATGGCAACGTACATATCCATACATGCAAAAGAACAAAAAGAAACAAAAGAGCATGCATTTGAATGGATGCGTGATGCGTCTAATTTCTAAAGAACATTTAAAAAAATGATAGATGCATATTTAAATAGATGTAGATCGAAGTACATTTTGATGGATGCATCTAGTTTCTAAAGCATATGTTAATAAAGACGACTTTTTAAAATAGATGCAACAAATAATACACTACGAGCCACCATTGAATTGGATGTTTGATTAATTAAAAGTATTTAAATAAAATTATCGAATGTTATGGTTAATGGGTGACTTTTCTAACGTGTTTGTTTTACGGTTATACCCTTATCCATCCATTAAAATCCTTTATAATTGTTTGATTATTTACAATATTGCCATTATTAATCTTGTCCATTGATGCATAATCCAAAGGCTCAAATTACTTCTCATTCTTCTTATTTTAACTAATCTTCTTACTGGATCTCTACTATATATATATAGATATATATATATATATATATATATATATATATATATATATATATATATATATATATATATATATATATATATATATATATATATATATATATATATATATATATATATATATATATATATCTTTACATTATATATAACAGGAGGGATTTGCCACGTCACTTATCATCTCCCTAATCCACGTCAGCACATGGGCTTACACAATCTGGGCTTACAAATTCTCGAAACCAAAAAAAACTTGATCGCATCCTATAAAAACCAATATCATAAAGTAAAAACACGCAGTATTAAGCAATTATTGGGCGTGATAAGTTATTATTAGATCGGAGGATGGAATCATTGAAGATTTGAATTACGGTTTTTGATAAGAATATTGAATCTATAATCTTCATCAAGGTTTGCTATTTATTTAATTTAATTTACATAAATATACCATCTATGATTATGTTCGGCGATCTCAGCACCCCTTTATGAGTGTGTTGCATTGCATATGAAATTGATTATTTGACCAAAAGAAAAATCTGAACCAGAATCTTTTTCCCCGAATATAAAAATCATCATAGTAATCTTCTTTTAAATGAAAATCATCCAAACCCCCATTTAATGAAAAAAACCGCCTCATCTTATGTAAAAAGATGATTAAGAAATCAGAAGTACTTATCCAGCTATTTATGTGAATGTTTTGTATAGGTATTCAAGCTACAGACGTTGCTGTCCTCTAAGGTATGTTGTTGGAATACTTGATCTTATGTCTCAAAATAAAGAAGCCAAAAGTTGTCTTCGCTGTTAAGTTCTATGATAAAGTTTAAAAATTCAAAATAGGCTACTAAGTAAAGCTTTCTGTGACCGTGAAAAATATACACATTAATTTAATGAAGTATAAAAAATATATATAAGTTAGCATAGAAGTGTATAAATTGTTCGCCTAGAAGAGTATTAGATATAATGGAAAAACGTTACACATATGCTATTGGTTTTGATATCATTTAATTATTGCCTAATAGTGAAGAGGATTTTGTTTCATATATTGAATTTATATGGTATACAGGTGAGCAGTATCACGTTATGGTCAGGGAAGCAAATTAAGATATGCCAGGTTAGATAATATTACAGTTCTGGTTTCTTTATGTAGTGTAATAGGGAGTGTTCAAATTTGCATTTCAAAAGATAGAAATATGCTCCATATGTAGGAATATGAACATAATTTGAGATACCAGCAGATTCAGGGTCATCACTATAATTATGTCATTCAAATACTTGGAGTTCATTTAAATTGTTGGAATGAAATTCTATTTAACTATCTGAATTAATCACGAAACTGATAAATTATGTGATCCATTTTTAGCATTAAGAAGTGGTGTTTGGTAATTTTAACTATTATTCAGCAGCTACCATTGTGTTATATAATATTTCTCAAACGTATTTCTCTTGCAAAAACTTAATCTAATTATAATTAAACTTGGTTTAAATGTTGGTGAAGGGTAGATAAAAAAGGATCTGGTTATGGGTTGCTTTTGTCAAACATAAACTTGGGTTGCCTTTCATTACATCATATGCACCTTCTAGGGCGATTTTTCAAGGATAATTAATGAACCATCTCTCTAAGAATTTAGCCACTGACTTTCTTTTCATATTCATTCCTCATGAAGGAAAATCAAACTCATTCCTATGAGACATTGCATCTACGATGGATCTTTTTTTATCTTTTTAATTTATGTCTGTGATTTGTAGAGTTGGAGACGTAACATGCTGTTTACTTAATACGTGGTTCTGTATCCGCTGTGTCAAGTATCCCAGGCTTAATTGAAGTAGAACAATGACTAGAGTTGATGGTTCATTAATATTTCCTACACTTGGTTTGAATGTTTTAGGGAGTAATGGCGAGATGTTTGGGGCTGTACTTTTGAACTTTGTCTAAATACAGCAGCTTAGGCATGACCCTAACATGATGATTACTAATCCTGGTGAAACAACTAAAAATTCTCACGTCTTTAATATTCCATGGGCTGTTGATGGTGGTTGTAAGTTTGCAAAAGATAATTTCCATATTTAGTTGCTATACTCTTCTCCGGTGGTGAGAAAATGGGTCATTCAGGTAACCGTCTAGACATGGTAGTTTTTGAATAGTGTTGAGCCGACGCACAAGCACCCTTGAATTTGAAAATATTTATCTTTTTGAAAAAACTGAAGAAAATCCCGACTTGATGAGTCAAAGGACATCTTTTATTTAATATGCTCCCAACCTAATTAATAGTGGAGCTCTTTTTAATAATTCAAATTCAATAACAATTTTAGCTAATTTCTGGTTCTTCATGCAGTAAATAATTATCTCTAAAAAATTGACATTTATTAATGCTTTGGGATTAGTTCGGCAGAGTGTAGAGCATCTGGTTAACCATATCAGTTATCTGCAAAAAAGAAAACAAATAAAGCACCTTTTTGTTTTGAAAGACGGGTATATGATCCAAACATTTATTTAAAAATGAAACAAAACGGTGTTGGGTCCGTCGGGCGTAACCTACCTGCTCTAAAATGAGTACCTTCAAAGTAGCAAGGGTGAGTATCTTCAAGGTAGCAAGAACAAGATTTAAAACTATGGTTGACAAGGCATGTCACGATGGGGGTTTGGTGGGCTGGGTGACAGGTCAAAACAGTTTGGCTGAGAAAAAAATACTTTCCTCAAATTGTTAAAACAAGAAACGCTTTGGGGCACTTCTGAACCGTTTCTGTTTTAGCTATGTATATATTGTCTGTTTGACCTGTTAGATGAACACAACCCTAATCGACCAGTTCATTAGTAAATGGGTCTAAAAAGCCATCTCTACTCAGGATTATGGCCATTTAGTTTAAGCTTCCGGACATTTGATCCTGATTTTAAATATTATTCATTTATAGGTCCTTGAAGGCAGAGCTTATCGTCTTCAACATTCTTGGGTGGGGATTGTGAATTGATCTCTAGCTGATATTAATAAAAATATTGATATGATGTATGCAAGGCATAGGGAGGGGGAGTATTTTGCTACAAGTCCTGACTATGGTCATTTGGCTAATAAAATGGGTTCAGAGTATTTGGCCAAACTCCTATCTGAGGTAAGTTCTATCCACCTATATCACACATTTCTTTTTGAACCTATCTGACATTTTGTCTGTAGTTATTGTTGTTACGTCTTATGAGTAGTTTTATCACACAACATTCATGTTCAATATGAAACTTCTGTCTTGCAGCATTTGAAATGTGTAATAAAATCGAAAATACCCGGTATCACTTCTTGGATTAAAAAAGGTATTGATGAGATGGAGGGCATGAATGGTGGGATGATAACTCAATTTTCCCTTGCCTCTACGGGATTACTACCCTATATAAATGCTCAATATTTTAAATTGGTTTGGTTGGTGCACGTGGGATGCTTTTTATACTGATACGACTTCTGAACTTTTGAAACAAGTGAACTCGAGTTTCTTACATCCACTGCTTTTGAACATCCTTATATCAAGCATGCAGTGGAGCTTGATGAATCATTCATGGAAGGGGCTTACACCCGGGTATGGATTGCTAGACAAACAGTACCTCGTGAAACTTACGTTTATTTCATGGATTTTTGCTGGCAAGAACAGTCAGGTGAGCATTATTTATGCGTTATTGTAAATTATTTGTGGTATTTGGATATCAGATGATACTTTAAAGGACAAAGCTATGAGTAGATGGCAAATATGCCGCAGGATGGTAATTTGCAAAGTTGTGAAAGTGGCTAAATTCAATGTGCAGCAAAACGTTGTGAGCTAACCCAAACACCGTTTTAGATATAATATTAAAAACCAAGATAGGTGGTTTTGTGAATTTTGACTTCCATGTTATATCAAGTTCACACGTTATAAGTAAAACATAGACCAAATGACCAACTTGCAGTCAATGGATCGAAGTTGCTTTCTATAGTTATAAGTACATTATGCAAATCATGAAAACAATTATTTATTAAGCAGCAAACCAATTTATCATTTAGATCTGTTCATTTGGGTGTAAAGTATTATATATGGTGTGAAGTATTATGCAAACCAATTTATCATAAAAAATTTGTACATTATACCTGAAAATCAAAATTTTGACATCTAATAAGCTCGCAGCTGCTTTGTCAGCGTGTCTCTTTTTCATCAAACAAAAATGCAAGCATATTGCTCTTTTTTTAGTGTGTTGTGAGTTGCAACAGTAAGCGAATTGTGGATTTTTTTCTTATTACTTTAGACAATATATTTTGTAGGGATGAGATTGCGAGGTGCAGTTTGAAGGCATATGACTCTTACGGTAAAGATGCCAAACAAATGATATTGCTCAACTCCAACCAATAATAGGTCAATGAATACAATAAGAGGTATAGTTCATTCTTTTGATTCCCAATACAAAGTTAGTTTAATCTCTTTTTGGAAAAGAAAGTTTTATGCATTTCAATATACATTTTGGATGACTTTTAATTGCTTACTTGCTTACCCGCCTACTCTTTTTTTGTCAACCCATACTCCCATAAAATTATCAACATGTCCATTGGCTTTATCCTTCTTTGACTCTTTCAAATTCGTACCACACTTAAAACTGGTAACTATGAATTGGATGCTAAGTTATGATCTCATTCTTTGTGTACTGATCAACGCAAAGTTACTTCACACATGATTGAGGACATCTAAATACCATGGTTTTTTCTGAATATTATTAGAAAGTAATAAAAATGCAAGATTAGCTTACTTCCATTAAAAAGGCAAGTTGTTGATTTATTATATGTATTGGAACGAGCCTGGCTGTCAATTAAAGGTGGCAAATTTTACACAGTTTGATAAATATTGATACTTTTTTATACTTTTCAAAAAAGAATTGGACATTTTTTGCATATTCTTTATTATTAATAAGCTAAATGGACGCACATGTAAAAAATTAAATAAGCTTAATGGGCGCACATGTGAAATAATAATTAGACTATTCGACAAATATTTTTATATTTAATTTTTTATCCTCGACTTTTAAACAAATATTTTTATTTTTAATTTTATGTTTTTTTCCATTTTAGTTTGCGCCCGTTTCGTCTGCCCGTTCCACCCGTGCCCGTTTAGCCCGCGCCCGTTTGGTCCCACGCCCGTTTGGTCCGACGCCCGTTTAACCAATTGCCCGTTTAACCCGCGGCCCTTTAGCCCGGCACCCGTTTAGCATGTTGCCCGTTTAGCCTGGCTAATTATGATTCATTATTATAATAACCAAAAACACATCTATCAAAAACTTTTGTTGATTGTAATATTTTTTTCATTCTTTATCTATTTAGTATATCATGTCGTTATAGATATGCTATTGTGGAATTTCAAATATGATGATGTTAATAAACATTTGAAATGTTTTTTAGGTCCACTTGCAATTAGAGGTCCTGGACCATCAGATGGTGTGAGATTCCGCAACTGTTGCACCAAGTGTAGGACTAATAAACGTTGCTGCAACTGTGATGAATATCCATTGGTTTGTGACTCATATGGTTTGTGACTCATATGTGCGCACACTGAAAGTAGATACATTTGAGATGAACTAGCGAGATGATGCGACATTGTTTTAATAGATTTTTTCCAAATGATATGAACTAGCGAGATCTATTTGAGATGGTTATAGTTCAAGCTTCTCCTCTTATCAACATTTGACTTTCTTTCTCTCCACCTCTTTTTTTTTTTAAGTGGGTGAAAAAAGAGAATTCTCTTGTCTAAAGATTCGCCAACACGATTAGTAATTTTTTTTATAATTTTGGTTATACCTATCAATAGTAGCACCCAATGCCAATATATGTGTTTGATTAATTTCTTTTATACTTTTTAGTACCCTAATCTTAAGCATTAGTTATACGCGATTGGTTTACGGTGACCAACATGTGAGGTCCTAATTGCATTTCTTTCTTTTATTAATGAACCACATCTTTACTTCAATAGTGGTGAAGTGTTTGGACACTATTAACTCATTATTGAGTGATTGGATGTCGGTTTTGACTGAAAAAATCCGGTTGAATTGTCAGTTAAATCGTTTGACCCATGACCCGATGATTCGGCCGAATCAATTAAAAACCCGGGGTTTAAAACATTGATTATTACTACTAGAGGAGATATTTTGATTTTGGTGTAATCACACATTCACATAATGCTTTAATTCAACTTCGGTGTGACATGATAAAATGAAATTGAACAAGATAAGGCGGATAAATTGATTCAAAAGCATGTTCAAATATGACAATAAACAACATAAACACTCTTATTAAAACAATATATGCTTAAAAAATATATATTTATCGTAAATACGTAAAGAAAAATCGAGATTTATACCCATAACATAAATCTAACGAAGTAATTGGGAAACACTACATGATACTCCGTAATTCTTTAAATGTTTAAACTACTTGCATAACTTCGAAATCTATTATGCTTACAAAAACACATAAATATTTAGTTAAATAAAACACTTAATCAAGAATTAGAAGTCATACCCGCTCATCGAGCGGGTTTTGCCACTAGTATATATATATATATATATATATATATATATATATATATATATATATATATATATATATATATATATATATATATATATATATATATATATATATGTATATATATATAGTGAAGTGCTATTTACAGAACCTGTTTTTTGGTACAGAACCTACAGAACCATTTAAAATGAATCTGGACCATTAGATGAGTTTAATTAAAGGTGCCAAGATTGTAATTAAGTAAAAGATGAAGGTTTTTTTTTAATTAAGCAAAAAACTGAAAAAGGGTATTATCGGTAGTACAATTTTATTTTTACCATAAAAACTGTCACTTTATTTTGTTTTCATCAATTCATTCAGATCTATCATTTTCTCTATCTCTCAAACCCTTATTTATCTTTTTCAGCCGCCAGAAAAATCTCTAGCAAACACACAACTTATCTAACCTAATTCATCCACCTTTTATCTGGAAAATGTGCGATGGTTGTACTAGAGGACCGTGATGACAACGACAAATCATGGATGATGTTTTAGCCAAGGCCGTGTGACTAAGAACCAATACGGTTGTCATAGAATAAGGAAGACAACGAAGATCATAGTTGGTGGAGAACGAGAACGGCGGCTGGATGAAAAGGTAGATCCGAAGTGATTCTTAAAGAATATTTATTGTGTAAGATATGTAGTTTTCTAAATTCACGTGTGTTTGGGGATCCACCAATGTGATTTGAAGATTTTTTTGATTGATTTATAGTTTGAATTTTTTAATTGATATTGATCTCGATTTTGATTTGGGTTCACGACTTATGTTTACAAAAATGTTTGTACTGGTGTAAATATTTTTGGAAAAGTTAGTTTTTAATTGATGGTTGGTATTTTTTTATCAATTTGCCTAGTGGGTTCAAGCTCTCTATTAATTCCATCTGCTACTCATAATTACTAATGAAAAGAAGTATTATATTACTAGTTAATGTATACACATTAACTACCTGATCCATCATAACATTAATGTAGTCTTTGTAACTATTTGATACATCACAACATTAGTTATTCTATGGAATATTAATGTAGACTTGGAAAAAAAGTATCATGTTAAAATTCATGAGGTCATCGTAAGTGTCATTCTATATTATATTGCTACATGAAATTACTTTATACATTTATTGGATTCTTTATTAGTGGAAAACTATGATTGTAATGAATGCTAACATATTTATTAATTTAATATCTTGTTGGTTGATTTTCATAGTTTATATGATTAATTATTTGATTTTCAGTTTTTGTTTCATGATAGGGATTGTAATACTGTTGTGTTGATTATAAAGTTCAGATGGTCACCGCAAACATATATGTTTTTGGAAGGAGGACATGTATGTTCTGATCAATTTTCATATGGTTATCTCAAACATATATATTTTTGGAAGGAAGGACATGTATGTTCTGAACAATTTTCATATGGTCATCGCAAACATATATGTTTTTGGAAGGAAGGACATGTATGTTCTGATCAATTTTTATATGGTCACACAAACATATATGTTCTGTAAGGAAGGACATGTATGTTCTAATCAATTTGACGAGAAAATGTAGTGTGCAAATATGTTTATGGAAGGTGTACATATAAGTGATAGTGCACACATGATTTTTAATAGTAGCATTTACATTCGTATATAACAAGATTTTTTTTGTACATGTACTATCTTTGATATCAATGTATGTGTTTTTTATATGTTTCCTTTGTTATAAACATAGGGATCACAATATTTATTTTTATTAATTTTTTGAAGATATAGTACAGTTGAAACATATATGAAATTGCCATTATAGAAAAGCAAATATCTCTTGAACAATAAAAAAAATGATGTAAATTTACAACAGGTAAAAAATACGCATGCACTTTATTGAAACATATATTGAAAAAAAAATGTTTTTATTTTAGTTCTGAAAATTAAAGACCTGAAAAAGTTTTTAAAATAAAAAATTCAAATAGAAGTCTAAACATGTATTTTACCAATATACCATTTTTATTTAAAAAAAAGTATCTAAAAATACTAAATTTCTATTGGTCCAAAGTGGTTCTGTAAGTTCTGTACCAAAAAACAGGTTCTGCAAATAGCGCGGTGGAGTGCTATTTGTAGAACCTCATTTTAGGTACAGAACTTACAGAACCAATAGTAATGAATTTTGGCCATTAGATAAGTTTGATTAACGGTTATGATTAAATGTGCAAAAATTGAAATTATGCATATAAATGGTGTCATTAAAGTAATTAACAAATAGATTAGGATAATAACTTTAAAACTGAAAAGGGCAATATTGGTTTTTTATATTATCCCTAAAATAGTGCTAATAACCACTCTAAAATAAACTGCCAGCTGTATTATTCAGAAAAATATAAGCCGACATCTCTTTTCCTCTCAACCCTAAAAATTCCTATCACCATAAAAAGTAATTATGCCGCCGTCGGTTATTACTGGTCGCCGGCTGTCCACAAGTCATCCGTCAGTATGTTATTTATGAAGATTAATGTGATGCATCAATGGTGGTTGTTGTTGATTAGCGTACTTTGTAAAGGTCCGATTTGTTAATTACAACGACAAAGCCATGATCTTTTACTCGAGTAGGCCAAAACGATGATGACGAAATATAAAGGAAGTTAAAGAGTGGAAGTAAAAACATTACCTTCAGATTTTATCACCATTTGCGAAGGTACGATTTGTTAATTGAAACCCCGAAAAAATTAAGAGAGGGTGGTGATTAAGTAAAAAGAGTCTGGAAATCTTTTTGTTTATTTCTCGAATCTTAATTGAATTGCCGATAGTAATTTTCTTATTCTAATACCAGGTATTAATTTAGATGAGCCTATCTCTTTAATTAGGTGGGAAAAATTTGATTTACGGTGTTAAATCTATTACAAAATGTACCTACGAGGGTAAACAAATAAAAATGTTTCTAACTGATATAGTGGTGATTAGAAGTTTGCTTGTTTTTAACTGACGTTCAATTTGAATGTAATATGATTGGCATTGTTAGACTAACTTGTTGGCACTATTTTTTGTTTCTTTTTGTTTAATTACGTTAGAAATATGATATTCATTTTATGGTTGTTTCAATAGGTAGCTTGTTAACGTTTTTGGTCACGCATGATTATCTTCTACGTAGCTAAAGTGTTTTTTGTTCTATTTTTTTTTCACTTTCTTACCATATTGAACTATAGTAACAAACTAGACACTAAGATTACACGTCGTGGTAGTGGTCATTGTCGACTTGTGGAGGTCGAGTTGTTATGCCAAGAAACATATCTATCACTATTGAACCGATTGTTGCTTTATGAAACATATATGTTATATATGATTCACTATGAAAAAAATCATAGGAAACATATATGTTTCACGACGAAACATATATGTTTCCCGACAAAACATATATGATTTTTTTAAAAATAAAAATCGAGAAAAAAGTTTTTCAACCGTATATACATGAGCCTCTCTATGCAAAAATGAATTAATTTTTGTCGTGATGGTACATTTTATATCATTCGACAATTTACAGTTTGCAAGATTTTTAATTTTTTTAAAAAGTGTTTTTTTGTTTTGATGGAAAAATAAATGGCTAAGATTGATCCATTAAGTTTATATACTAAATTCTGCGTTTAGATTGAACTGGAGAGATGTATTGTAATTGGTTCGCCTTATAGTCTACAATCGTTGGTAAATTTCTAATTACTCTGTTAAAACATATTGATTCTTGTTGATTATGAATTCAAACACGCTTGACTAGAAATACTAAATAACAATAGATTGACTACTCGTTATTATAGTTTTTGTTTTGAGATGGTATAACATTAGTAATCTAGTTACATAGTTTTTGTTGCAAAAATATGCTTTTTGGTTAATATATACTTGTAGCACATATATGTTATGGTAAAGTTGCGTGCATGTTATAGTCTTAGAGTAAGTGTACATATATGTTAATAGTTGTTTTGTGAGATTTTCACATTCAATAAAAGAGAATATGTTTGTCAATTATTTTTATAATAGTCATTAAAATAACCAATTATTGTAATTTCAGGTATTTAAGATCTTTGATAAAGACGGACAAATACGTTCTTATGTTGACGACAAAGCGCAAGAGTATTCAAACTTCTAACGAAGTTGATGAAAAGTGAACCGTGCATCTATGTTCATAGAAAAGTGCACACATGTTTTAAATGACATGTACATAGTATTTGAATTGTATTTCATTCGATATCAGATATTGTGTAATTCATTTATGTTTTTCCTTTGTTATAAATTTATAGATTAAATGTATATGGTTTTTGTTATAAATCTTCGAAAATAGTGTACGGTATGAACATATATAACATAAATGTAATTACCATACTAAAAGAAAAAGCAACTTTCATGGCAAATGCGCAGGACATATTTACATTTTGAATATTAAAAAGAAACATATATGTACTTTAATTTTGAAGAAACTTGTATGATGGAAAAAAATTCAAAACTGAAAAAAAATTCAATATAAAAAAAATAAATTAAAAAATGATTTTAAACATAATGGGGTTTTAAAAACGTTTTTTAATTAAAAGGTTTTTAAAAAGTCAAAATGTGTTATGCCTATTATACCCTTATGGATTTTAAAATAAATTAATTAATATAACTAAATTCTGGTTGGTTTAAAGTGGTTCTGTATAAAAAAAGTGGTTTTGTAAATAGCGCGCCTATGTATATATATATATATATATATATATATATATAGGTAAGAGTTATATGCAGAACTCATTTTAAGTGTAAAACCATGTAGAACTATTAAAATGAATCTGAGCCATTAAATGTGTATAATGAATGGATAAGATTAAATGTGCAAAAATAGTAATTAAACAATAAATAAAGGTATTTTTTACAACTATATAAAACACTACAAGGGTACTATGGGTATACTGCGATTATCTTTATCCTCATAAAACAGCATTCATTTATCTCCTAGTACACTTTTATCTCTAATTCTAAAAACCACCTAAAAAACTGCCACCTCTTTTCTGGATCTATTGTTCGACATTAAAAAAATCAAACATCAAAGATCTCTTTGGATCTAGAAGGCATCAAGGTTTTTTTTGAAAAATAGACGATCCAAAAAGGTTTAATAATCGCCGCAACCTTTTACCAGATTGATGGATTATCCGTCTCCTTCTCACCACATCAACTGACAGATTTTCAGAAACACATCCATGCAACCGTTTTGTCATATTGGGCGATTAGTAGTTTGAATATCTATGTATCTAAAAATGATTGTTGATGCCAACGTTAAAGACATAAAGCATATAAAGTAAGTACTTTTAGGTTATTCATTTCTAGATCTATGTTTATCTATGTTTTGTTTAGATTTAATTTTTGTGTGTATAGTTTTAGTTTTAATTCAAGATCTACTTAAAAAAAAAATTCATTAGTCATTGTTATTAAAATAATTTTTTCTTGCACAAAGTATAACATCGGAAATTATCTTGAAGGTTGACTTTATTAATAACGTTTCATACATGGTGTTTATAAGAATGACTGAATAAATTAATGCTTTATTCATAAATGATACATACTCTTTTAGCTTTGAAACATATCATAAATGGTTGAATAAATTAATGCTCTATTCCTAAATGATTCAACGTACTCTTTTAACTTTGAACATATCATTTACTCCGTGGGTTATGAGTATGACTGTTTTTGTCACTTGTGCATTTTTTTCACATAAAGGGTGGCCAAAAGGAGATGATAGGTCCATTAATTAAGCATGATATTAAAAAATATATTTTTTGTTAAAAAGAGATGATTTGTATACTAATAATATGATTTTTTTTAAACACGTTTCACATTTATTAGCTTTAATCATGTGTAAGTAAATTGATGAGAACTGAACGATGGTTTTTGGAAGAGTACTCATGTTTAATTAAATTTCACGAGGAAGTGAAGAGTATATCTATGTTAATAGAAAAGTGCATGAATGTTTTTGGCAATTTACCTATGTTTTTAGAATGCGTGCATTAATGTTTTTACTTGTGAACATGTTTTTTGAATGGTCCATTGATGTTTTCGGTCTGAAACATACAGCATGTTTTTGGAACGCGTGCATTGGTGTTGTTTTTTAGTTTTATTTTATCTAGTTTTTAAATTAATTTAGCATTACATTATTAAATATAACAAGTCATTTTTTCTTTGTTTGTTTTAGTGAGAATGGCTCAATTATTAGAAAGATGATTGTGATGAAGATCATCAACATGTGCACCTGTGTTCTCGAATGGCGTGCACTTATGTTCTCAAAAAGTGCATGTATGTTTTTTAAAGAGTGCACTTATGTTTTTGAATGAAATGTGCATCTATCTTTAAATACATACATTTATATTTGAATCATTTTGTTTTGTAGTGTATTAGTTTTTGTGTATACTGTTTATGTTTTTTTATTTTGTTATTAGTTTAGAAGTTACATGTATGTGTTTATGTTTTTTATTATGAATTTTAAAGATCAAAAGATGTACACTACAAACATATACGCAATTAACATTTTAAACAAAACAACTTTGGTGTTCAAACAGTTATGCACAAGAAACATATGTAGATTTACGATATAAAAAACATATATGCACTTTATTTTTCTCAGAACATTAATGCTAAAAAAATAAAAAAATGAAAATTTTGAAATTCCAAAAATTAAGAAATTCAAAAAACGTTTTTAATTAAAAAAAATTAAAAACAAATTAAAAATCTATTTACTATTTTACCCTTTTTAATTAAATTAAAAGATTTAATAATACCAATTTCTTATTGGTCCAGAATAGTTCTGTAGAGTTCTACACCTAAAATGGGTTCTGCATATATCTCGCCCCTATATATATATATATATATATATATATATATATATATATATATATATATATATATATATATATATATATATATATAATTTAGATAAAATGGTTTAGGTGCTTAAAGTTGTTAAAATGAGAAGTAATAGAAAATGGACAAATATCACATTTATTGATTAGTTTTGGTTCGTTTATGATTTTTTAGTTCGTGTACGAGTGTTTTGGAAGTTCTAGTTCGTGTACGAGTAGCTATTCACAATTTTTTATATTACTAGTTTTTCGTGTATCAGTTGTGTATCATAGTTTATCAATTATTTTTTATATCGAATGAAACATGTGATAATGTATCACTGAATTTACGAAAAAATGATTATTTATGCTAATAATATTTTTTGAAGTATAACTATGTATCATATGTATCAGCTATAAATTTTTACGTATCAAAATTTTTAGTGATTTTATACCAATGTTTATGTATAAGATTTATTGTTTTGTGTTTAATAATAAATAAATCACATGTTAATTGATAAAATTAATTGTTAAGATACTTTTCATTTTAACAACTTTAAGTTACTACACTACAATAACCTAACTCTCTCTCTCTCTCTCTCTCTCTCTATATATATATATATATATATATATATATATATATATATATATATATATATATATATATATATATATATATATACTAGCGTCGTAACCCGCCCAACGGGCGGGGTCGTTTCACAACTCTTTTTTTAAGTATGTTTGGGTATTAGCTTTATCTGTTTGTAGTGTATTTCGTTTTTCTTGAAAGAACATTTAAACAAAACCATATTTTTTTTTTAATTTTTAGGGCTTAACCCATCTAACGGACGTGTTTTGTCCCATGTCAATCTTTTGTTGTATTGATATTATTTTTTTTAATTTATGTTGGTTAAAGTGTAAATTATCGTTTGATATTATAAGTACTTGCTACACCCAAGTAATGTGTTTGGTTTCTTTTGTTGTATTGATATTGTTGTTTTTAATTTATGTTGGTTAAAGTGTAAATTATCGTTTGATATTATAAGTACTTGCTACACCCAAGTAATGTGTTTGGTTGTATATTGTTTTTTAAAATACGTTTGCGTATCCATTATAGGTGTTGGTAGTGGTTCTTATTTTTTTAAAAGAAAAGTAAAAGGTTTTTTTTTTTACTTTCAATGTTTGGCAATATAACAGACGTGTTTTGTCCTACGTGAATAATTGATTTTACAAATATTTAGTGTAATTCATTTAGCATTTTCAACTTTTATTTTTAAATGACATATATTTTAATATCTCTCTTTCTTATCATCTAATTGCATCGCACTTTTGAAAATGTGATTTTTAATTGAACATCAATTTTGATATGTTTAAATGATTTTTTTATTCTGTTTATTTTATTTTGATTATTTTTATATAATTTAATATTAATTTAATTAAATAAGATTAGTTACTGATTATTCTTCAATGTATTGCGTCAGTACATTAGATTGATCTGTTATATTGGTTCGCAGTGGGATATATAGTCCATGTGATAAAAGTGTTTTTTAAAAGAAAATTAAACTATTATAATATGATATTATATTTAATTTTAGTAGTGGAAAATTATATTAGGTCATGCTAAAAAAGGGACGTGAACAATAAAATTAAGATGAAAAAAGTAACTTGTCTTAAGCTACCTTTAGACGGATTTTTCCTCCGTATTTGAAGCGTCGGTATCTTTGACATCTCTTGAGATGCACGAAAAATGAGTTTAAATCTAATACTTTTAGATCAAGGTTCACGGAGGAAATTCTATTCAACTTTTTTACTTACAAAACAGATAATAGATCGAGAATAATCACAGCCACCCGAGTAGGTTTTTGGAGAAGAAGCACCACATATACAAAAAGCCAATTTAAAAAGCCAATTTAAGAAGCCAATTGCATAAATGTGTTCATATAAATCGCAGTTCAATGGTACCTTATTAGTTGTACCCCTAGCTGTTGAGTCCTTGAGTTAGGGGTGGGAATGGGGCGGGTTGGTCGGGTCAAAGACGTGTCGAGACTAAAAATAATTTACCCGAACCCGAATCGATTTCAACTCGGGTTAATCGGGTTCGGATCTATGTAATATCGGGTGTGTTTAGTACCCGACTATCGTAATCAAACAATCACAATCATGCCCATTGTATTTGTTTGGTTACTCTTCAAAGAAATAAAACTATCTAATCATACCCATTAATCCATTCTAGGGGAGAGAGGCGATAATGTATTCCAGTGGCTATTTTATCTCTTCTTTTCCACTACATATGTTCTATCTCCTTCTTCCTATAAACTTTATCCATCATTTTTCAATCGACTCTCTTTTTCAGATCAAGTAATATGCCAACAAGTTTTGTTCTTTTTTCTTGCAAATAAAAGAAGTCTTGCAAATTGTTTTCAACGTATCTTAATTGAAGCCCAAAAGTTATATTGTTGCCAAGCTAGCAAATATAACTACACTTTAGATAGTGAAACTGGTGTTCCTATAGTAGGACCCCATGGTTTCATACAAAATGTTTCACAGAAGAAACTCGTGTTTCCATTCTTGAAACTCCATATCAACTTCAAGGTTTGACATAATTATCATTTCTACTGTGTGCGTGAGCTGCTCCTAAGGTCGTCTTAGGATGTCGAAAATATTTGAGATTAGTCCAGTGGCTCGAGTTCCAATGAGAGAGACATATACTCATTTATCGGAAGATCAGAAAGGCATAAACCATCCCTACATTTCTCAACCGTAGACAAGTGTTTCCCTAGACTCTGCACCTTGCAAGAACAACTCAAGTGGCGTAGCCTTAACAGCTGCATCTAATTCAAAACAGAGACAGCAGTATCAGTTTTTTGACAAAATTTACTCTTAATTAATGTCATTAGTAATGATCAGGATTAAGATGTACGTGTAGGTTAATAACTTGGAGCAAGCACAAGTCTTCCTTATTAAATTTAACATTATGCGCCAAAACAGTAGCAAATTTTTGGTTTTACTTGACCAATGATTTATTAAAAATAAACAAAGAAGTGACTGGCTGGTTAGAATTACAAGTTCAGTATCCTGTTGTTGACAGTAAGAAAAAAAAGTATGATGATTATAACAGCAACACAATTTCATTTGAGATTTAGTTTTAAAACCTACCCGGTATCCTATATGTCACTTCTGGGCGCTGGCATATGTTCTGTCCCCGACCATGATTGCACTTTAAATTGTGAATCACACGAACTGATCAAGAATCAGTCAATGTGTTTTTACATTTTCTAATTAGCAGATATCGTTGGATTCGCCTTTGTATCAAAGCCTCAAAGGCCCAACCAACATTTGCAAGGTTCAGTTCACTCAAGGCGTCAATCCATCCATCTGCATAAATATAGACTTTGGACGACTGCTGTCCAATTCATTCGCTGCTCGTCGTAGCTATTTTTAGCTGACGCAACCAAGTAGCTAGCCCTAACATATGTATATGCAAACAATTGACGAAGTGAAGTATTATCCATCTTAAAATTCGAAGACCTCTGCAGGTTTTATTAATCATATCAACATCCAAAATTCAGCAAGATCAACTACTTGAAACGCAAATAAATACACAATATCACATAAATTAGAGTGTCTCGGTGAACTTACTTTCCCCACCAAAGTTTGTCTTCAGATGTCTCGTCCCTAACGACACATTTGTCCATTGGTGATCATCCTGTCTTGGCACCAGATAATGTAGGCAAAGCACCACTATACGTAATAAACGATCCTTTCTCATACTTAATAGCTTGTTCATAAAGCTCTGCGTAGCCAAAAAAAATATATCAGCATCAAACAGTAAGGATTATTTTTCATCAGCCTTTTAATATATTCAATTATTACCAGCAGGGGATAGGCTATAGTGGATGTGAGTTAAGTTGAACGAACTGTCACTGGTACTAAACGTAGGAGCGTGGACGTGTTGGTGTTGGTGAGTCACGTGAGCTTTCAAGGTTTCAGTTTTTCGGTCAGGATCTCCCTTCACCGTCTTCTGCCTCGATTCCCTCGTTAATGAAGCGGCATTCTCTGCCTGAAAAAACCATATCTAAGCCCATAAAGATGTGGGGACCACACAATATATTTCATAGTTGTAGTATGACAAAAAACATAATCATGGTGAATGAAATTGGCAACTTTGTTGCACATGATGAGACTCCGAGGGGAATCACAAACGCTCCAGGCTAGATATCAGGCTGAGGTGTATTAATAAATACAACTTTAAAAGTTGTATGTATCATGACAGAGGAGAGAAATTGATCATCTCACGATCTATTTTACGTAGCCTTCTTTGGTATTGAGTATTTATTTGCATGAAGTGAATATTTTGCACTCGATAGTTTCAACTTAGGAAAAAAGAAATATTGCATCAACAAACATTACCTATGTTCTGCAGTTACATGTATGTTGCATTATTATCTAATCTAAAAGGTATAGTGTTTGGTTTGGTTAATCACCTTATTCTATAAAAGGTCGAATCTCTTTCACACAAACTGATTCAAAAATTCAAGATTCCACTACGATTGCCTTACATCATCCAAAGTAACATACAAAAAAAAACTAATAGCCAAAATGCCAAATCATAATCAGATTGAAAATTACCTTCAATATGGCTGCCAAATCATAATCACAATTTGTAACAACCTCTTAGCAAAGGTCAAATTTTTACACCCTACAACAATAACCAATTCTAAACTAATCCAACCTATATCAAAAACTTGTAGGAGCTTCAGTGAATGCCACTTATTTGAACCACATGCTACTACAAAAATAATCATCCCATGAGATACATAAATACATACCACTTGGTTCTGAGAAGCGTCTTTTTTAAAATGAGAAACATGAATGAGACTGTCTTGAGGACCCTTTTCCTCTTTGGGATCTGTAGAGAAACTAAGATTACTCTAATATAATCTGATAATTTCATTATGTCACTACTACAATATTATCTAACGTTGCATAAAAGTTGTAATTCGTGAACATTAAATACTCACCTTCTTCGCCTTTTCTTCCTTTCCAACGGCCTGTTTATGTATGTCCTTATCTAATGTTCGCTCTTCTTGCTTTTGAGCAGCTAAATCTTTGCCAAATCCTTGTCAAACGCAACCTTTCATTTTCTCATTTTTTAGACACCAACGCTTTCTTCTTCTCTTCTAGGACGTTCTCATACTCCTCGAGAGTAATTTTCTGGAATGTGGACATGAAAATTGCTTGAAGGTGCCTTCTCATAAAATAATATTTTCTGTTCATTATTATAATGGCATTCGCCACTGAAAATCTGACAAGTAACCTGATATTATGCTTCACGTGGATACATGCTAACGGATATGGCTGTTGAAGGCGTGCTTTAATTCCATCTTGAAAGTCAAATAAAAAATATCTTCACCATAATCATATGTGCTTCTTGATATCTTGTTGCAGCCATCCTGTAGAAAACCAAGATCAAGCACATTCTCAGTCCTTTGGGGTGATCATGTAAAGCACATTACATATATCATTGTAATTAATAGATGCTCATGTATATCTTGTCAAAGTGCTCGTTTGTAAATAAAATAAAATAAAATTTTCCACGTGTCGGAAACCATGGTTAACAAAAAAAATAAGAACATGACAAAAATATGACCATCCTTTGTTGCCATGTTCTGTTGCAGGTATTTTTCTTCATGGCGTGGATAGATAGTTAGATACACTGAAGTTAGCGAGCATCCAGATACAACTATTCAACGATCTAATACAACACCGTTTCTAGATGACAAGACAGCCGAGACACCAGCTATTCCGTTTTTTTGCACCTTCACTATAATTATCTTTATTTTGAGATAGGTCATATTTGAGATTATCTTAATTTTGAGATAGGTCAGGTTTGAAGATAGCGTGCACCATCTTCTGCATAGGCTGTGATTTTTCTCATTCATACAGAGGCTATGATTTCCTATCTCAAAATAAAGATAATTACAGCCAAGACACCACCTATTTCATTGACGTGCCCCTTCACTGTAATTATCTAATACAGGTAAAAAAATAATATAAGATAGACACGGTGAGATCCTTACGGTACACTTTCTAGTTCATTTATTAAATAGTCTACATATGTCATTATTTTTATTAACCAAACAACTAACTACATTGCTTACATCTCTGTGATAGTAAACTGATCATCTAATATTTCCAGAATACAGACATAAAAATACTCAAACCTACATCAGCAAGGGCCTCTGTTCATGCGGTCGTTAGCTGTACTCGACTGTAGGAAGTATTCGTCGACCACTAAATCTGAATTCCAAAGACTTCAAGTTTTTAATCAAGTTTATATGAGGTTTCAGTTTTGTGTACACAAGTTTTAGTTTAGATCAAGGTATAACATGATTTCAAATAAAGGAGAACTCGCCGTATCTATGATACATGTAAATGAGAGACAATCAAGTCCATACCACAATATGATACAATTATTGAGAATAAAGTTGGAAGAACTTACTTCAAGGAACTGTTGGTTAACTGTTCTGTCATCACTGGCAGCGTGTTTGCTAAATGTAGGAGCTTATTATGTTTCTTTTCATTTTATGCAATAACAGTCACTTAATTAATCTATATCCAACTGTCAGGTAGTCGAGAGCTTCACTGCAGCCTCAATCACAGAGAATGAACTTGTCGACATAAATCAACTCCTTGTTAATCTTTTTCGGTCTAACACTACTCTTCAACGGCTATGTTCTATTAACACTACTCTACAACAGGCTTGACCCATAGCATAACTCTTGCAATTCAGGTTATGGGCAAAATCATCTAGAAACAGCTAAGATCAATGTATAAGCAAAAAAATTTGTTAACATCATATAGGTACAGAGTGAAGCGGGACACATCAGGAATAATTTACCAAACGGGATAATTTTTGGCCAGGAACGGGAAGTAGCGGATTGGTGTTTCCACTCAGGAACACACGCCATATAAACTTCTTTTGCGAGATAACCTGACCACTCCCCTACAATAAGCTAATCCAAACACCCCTGAGCGTTCACTCAAAGACAAATATAACAACTTGACTTGTAAATATTGTTGATCGATAAAATAAAGAAATTTGAAGATTAGAGAAGAACCCATACCTGGCTTTACTGCATTTTCAATTACTCTAATATTCTTTGGGTAGAAGCCACTTATTGACCCCCTCGTTTGGTCTACACACACATTGATTTAACAATAAGAATGAACTAACAGTTCAAAGTATCTCTTAAAAAATAGTACTAAATACATGACAGCTAGTTCCCTTAAGATAACATTCTGAATTTTCTTATTTAATAGTTTAACATTTTAAAATACCTTTGATTTAAGGACTCTTTCACCCTTTGAACTGATACCATATTAGAAGATAATCTGCATAACATTAGTACGGAGATTACATGCGAAATGGGTAATTAAATAAATTAAACTTACAAATGTTAGCTACAATCCTTTTATACATATAGTGAACTGATACCTTTTCAGCCAGGAATCCGTCCCCTTTCACCTCTGTATCTGATTGGATCAGCATGAGCGACCTCGGCTACATCACATGTGGTATTAACGCAATTCAAGACATATCAATCCAACCTCATACCTGCAAAAAAACAATAGAAATCATTATAAAACGTGTTATTAGGGTTTTGAGTCTTTGAGACGAGAGAGATGAATTAAGGCCTCATTTTTAGATACGTATGAATATATTAGGGTTTTGTATGAACATAAAATTTATTTAAAAACGATAATTTAGGAATAGATATGTATAAATTCCAAAATTATAGATAAAGAGTGATTCCAGTTCAATATCTATAAGCTAATTACGTATATACAAAAAATTATTTACGGTAATATTAGATTTCGAGGAGCTTATTATCTGTGTTTTGTATTGAAAATCACAAATAATTGGTTGGATTAGTTGGTAAAGGTGCTTTCATTTGAATGAGAGGTCATGAGTTCGAACCTTGCAATACACATGATGTTATTTATAAATAATCTAAATTTAAATTCTTTTTTATTAAAATCCGAAATTAAATTAAAAATTTGATTGAATCCGGTTCAGATTATACCCAGCTCGACCCAGAGTTGAACCGGACCGGCCCAGAACTTCAAAACGCAATTTCCAAAACAAAGTTTTCAAAATTGCGTTTCCAAAACGCGATTTTCATAAAATTGCGATTTCAAACGGAAAATTCGTGGAATTTGGAGATTTTCTAGGGAATACTCAAATACTATTGGCTAAAAGATGTGACTGGGATATGACTGGGATCTAAAACTGTGGTTTCAAGCCATAAATATACCTATATATAATATAGAGATATAGAGAGAGAGAGAGAGAGAGAGAGAGAGAGAGAGAAAGAGAGAGAGTTAGGATCAAATAAGAAGATTAAGTAAAATGAGAAGAATGAGAAGAAACCACCGCCACACATTTCAGATGCACATATAAAGTCAGATGCATCTCCCCTTGAAATTCTCCTTCCTTTGTGAAATTTGTGGTCAGGATTTCTTCTAATTCTTCTCATTTTAATTTTTCTTCTTACTAGATCCCTACTCTCTCTCTCTCTCTCTATATATATATATATATATATATATATATATATATATAGAGAGAGAGAGAGAGAGAGAGTTAGGGTAAAATAAAACAATCCTTATAATAGAATAAATAAAATTCTATTAAAATATATAAGGAAAGATGGTGAAACAATGCCTTAAATACAAAATTTTATAAAAAATTATTCCGTAAAATGCTTCAAAGATAAAATAGGAATTACAAATGATGCCTTAAATACAAAATTCTATAAAAATATATATAGGAATTACAAGTGACGCCTTATATACAAAATTCTATAAAAATATATAAGGAAGGATGGTGAAACAATGTCTTAAATACAAAAATCTATAAAATGATTCCTTAAAATGCTTCAAAATAAAATAGGAATTACAAATGATGCCTTAAATACAAAATTCTATTAAAATATATATAGGAATTACAAATGATGTCTTAAATACAAAATTCTGTAAAAATATATAAGGAAGGATGGTGAAAAAGTGCCTTAAAAACAAAATTCTATTAAAATGCACAACAATAATATTAATTTCAAAAAATATTAATGTAAAACCGTTATTTATAACATTAACATATACAAAAATTTTTACCTCATAAAATTCAAAAATACATAAAATATTTATACAATATTATTAAAATTATAAAAAATTTAATGTAACGAACTTATTCATAACATTAACTTATGCAAATTCAATTAACTCATAATATTCATAAATAAATAAAATATCTTAAACTACGTTATTTTTGTCTATTCTATGCTACATTATTAAAATATCAATGCCATAACTAACACTACATATACTAAAATTTTAATACAAACACACATAAATTTAAGTTTCATTAAAAAATATATACTTAAGGATAGCTCGTCCACCGGACGGGTCTAATGGCTAGTATATATATATATATATATATATATATATATATATATATATATATATATATATATATATATATATATATATATATATATATATATATATATATATATATATATATATATGAGTTATGAAGATCTAATTTTCCTAGTATGGTTATAATATGATTAGGTGCTATTGAAGGGCTATAGACTCGGAAATATTCGAGTAGTGTTTAACATGTCATGATTCAGGTTTAGCTAAAAACATGTAAAGCGTAGGATACTCACAAGGGGTATCACATCCTGTTTAGGATGCTCACGATAAGGATCGCTATCACGTTTAGGATGCTCACGAGGAGCATTACATCATTTATAAGATACTCACGAGGAGTATCATTATCATATATAGGATGCTCACAAGGAGCATCGTTGTCAAGTTTAGGGTGCCTAGAAAGGCACCAGTAATCATGTAGTGTGACAAAGAAGCACACGATATAGAATTCTCGTACAAGCATCCTAAATGGGTAACATGTGCTTATCCAGTAAGCGTCCTAAGTGGATGACCCAAGCGTCCAAAGTGGATGACCTAAGCATCCTTAGTGGATGACCATGACATCCTAAGTGGATGACTAAAGAATCTTAAGTGGATGACCCATACTTTAATTAGTACTTACGTTCTTCGTAGATGACCCAATTAAACAAGCACAATGTTAGATTAGTGTCCCAAGAAGAGTGCTCGTCGGTTAGGGACTTTATTACGAAGAACGAGACGATTAAGTATCATCTAGTCATATCAGATGCCAAAAATTATATGTGTACATGATACAAGTGCAAGACGACTATATGACGTACCTAATATAGAATTATTCATTTATAGAACCAAGTTACAGAATTGCAAGATTTCTCATATTCCGTTATCTCACTAAGTCGCAAGGACTTACCGTTCTCAGTTCATGTTTTTGCAGGTTTTACATGCACAAACTAAGGACCGGATGAAGGGAACAGCTAGTCAAAGTATGATGATTGTAGTGTTTTTTGCCACTATAGCGATGCGGCGGCGAGTACTCTGTGATTAATCGGAAAAAGGTAAAAAAATAATTTTGGTCGGGCGTGCTTCGTTTATTTACATAGGTTTTAGCCGGTTTCTCTAATTTTCGATTAAACTCGTTGATCAGGTCTGATTTTAAAACCATATGTACCACCAACTTGTAAGTTACATGATTTTTTTTGTTTTAATAGTTAGACAATATGTATAATAAGATATGAGTGTATCGTCCGGACTGTTCTGTCCAGACATACACAGGAACAGTGGTCCTTTATCTATTGACCTTTTACCCTTTGGCCCTTCAATTACCAATCAGGTCCATTTTACCACATATGTCGACATGCCTATTGGCCTTTTACCTTATCACATATGTCAACATGTCTCTCAGTATATTATTATTGACTAAAGGTCAATGATGCTATAGTTAAATAGTATCCCGAAAACTTCCAACGAAAAACATCCCCCATCGTATCGTTCGGATCTGGTCATTGAAACCACATATGCCAAGAAAACTAAAACAATGGTATATAAGTATACTACAAATTCCTCATATTCACAATTTGCACTAGGGGTGAGTAGGCCCGACCGAAACCGAAATGACCCGACCGAACCGAGAAAACCGACTGAACCGATCCCGATACCGAGCTAATCGGTTCGGTAGTCGGTTGACAAAAATGTTATTTTCGGTATTCGGGTCAGTCCGGTACAAAAACCGACATAAACCGGATTAACCCGATACATTCCTAGAACAGTTAAGAGGGGTATTTTTTAACACAACACCGAATAATATCTTTCTCTTTTTTTTTTCTTATCTCAGTCCCATCTTTAAACATCAATCAATCTCTCTCAAACTTCATCTCCAATCTCTATCTTATCTTCGATCTTTGTCTTCGTCTTCAAGATCTTCATCTTCAATCTTTGTCTCAAACTTCAATGAAACCACATATTCAAGATCTTTTTTGATAAAATCATCACCACAAAGACAAAGATATTGCATCAAGGTCTCCTAAGTGGGGGTCTCAGGTAGGTTGGATTTGATTGATTGAATGATGTCTGATTCTTAAACCCAACAATTGATGGGATAGATGGAATGATATAAACGAATAGATGGAAGGATATACATAAATTTTTTTGGTGAACAAATGGAAGGAAGGATATATACACGAATAGATGGAAGGAAGGATATCTACAAATTTTTCTGTTGTTGGTCTGTGTTTTTTATTGACTTCAATCATTAAAGTGGGTGAAGAGACATATATAATAGGCAAAAGTCGGTTGGTTTCGGGATAAACCCGAGTTAATCCCAAGTGAACCCGACTGTATACCGAATCGAACCGAGTTTCGGTTCGGTTTCGGTTCAAGTTTATGATCTTTTTCGGTTTCGGTTTATCTCGGGCCGGGACAGGTCGGATCGATTTTGGCCCGAAACTCAGCCCTAATTTGCACCAGTTCAATTTTTCTTTTTTCTTTTTAAACCGATCCACCAACTCCTTTTGTATGCATATCCTCCAATCAAAACAAGACAAACAAAAACCTTGATTTATTAATGCAAAAACACAACAAATTTGGTCCTCGTCGTATTTCAACTTTTATTATTTTAAATTATTTTGCAGTCTTCATCAAATAATATTGTATGACGTCCGTCGACTAGTGTGATAGTGCAACATGATTCCATATTACGCGCTTCTTAAGAAAAAAGAAAGACTTGAGCAGTAAATTGCAAAATTCATTATTGCGATTTGTTAAATTTGTCACTAATCCTCCCTTGGCAGTACTGTCGGCAAATATCACCAACGAGGGTAGTTATCTGGAAAATTACATCCTCTTTGTGTTAAATGACCAATACAAACATCTCAGAGGTGACAAACTTTATTCATTTTGTTAATAAGTTTTTTAACTTTGTCTTAAATAAAAGATATTTTTTGCCCATCTAGTAAAGGAGTTCTAATAAACGTATGTAAAATATTAAATTAGTCACTCGATAAATGTTTTATATTTAATGTTTTTTCCTCATTTTTAAATAGATGCCCCAATTAATCTTCATACAAATAAGGAATTCCGGTAGGAGATTATAACAACAAAGGTGGTCGGGTTTGATGTTTCCCTTAGCAAAAATACATATTTTGAGTATTTAAACTACATGAACTAGTAGCGGAGCGAGAATTTTAATTATGGAAAGGCTAAAAACATACATTTTATACTTTGTGAGGGATAAAAGCTAATACTTTTTTTTTCTAACATACAAATAACATAGAAAGTATACTTGACACAAAAATTATGGGAGGCCACCGCCCTCTTTGGTCTCACTACAACAAATTTGCCCATTATTCACACTTTTTTCTTCACACTTTACAAACCGTGAATATTTATTTTAAAATGTTCACGCTTATAAGTGTGTTAAGTGTTCTTCACACTTATTTATGTGATATTATAAAAGTTCACACTTAAAAATGCGATGTTGTTAAATATTTTTTCTTTACACTTTTTAGCGTGAATAATTAAAAAAAAACTCACTCTTCTATGCGTGATCCTTTTTTGCTACACTAATAAACAAAACAGAATATATATATGTATTAGAGAAAAAGCTCACGCTTGTTTGTGTGATGTTTCTTTTTCATACAAAATATCCAAAAAGTTATGATATAAATTAAAAAACTGAACAAACTCCGTTTCTTGTATCAATTCGATCAAAACTGTATGTTTTTGTTGTATACCCTCCTTTCTTGTTTCCCATAAATACAAATAAAATTAAAAAAAACTCCAATCATTTTTATATTTTTTTTGGATACAGTCACCGGACCTCTCTCCCTTATTCTCTCTCTCACATCTCAATTCTCACACAAAAACACCAAAACACACACAGTTACTCGACGGTGACACGTCAGATCTTCATATCCGATCTACTTTTCCAGTTATTCAACAAAATTTAACTTTTAATCCATCAAATTAAATTTCAGTTCATCAGTTTGATCAGTTCGATCAAATCATTTCAATCGACCGATCAATAATCAGATCTGAAGATGGTGATTTTTGATCCGTCATTCTTAGGTATGTACTTAATATGTTTGTGAACTGTATTAGTTAGCTCAAAGAAGGTGATTTTTCATATTGTTGAATTACACAGTTAGGTTAGTGTGTGTGTGTTTGGTTGAGATGGTTGTATAAACTTGCAGTCGTTGTTAGTTTAATTGTAAGGTAGGTGTTATTACTGGAATCGCGGTCCGTTTAAGTCGCCCAAGGTGTCTGCGGTAGCTGCTGTTCGGTTTAATGATTATGTAAGGCCTATAAGGAATAGTGATCAAAGTAGTAGCGTTCATCAAGGTGTGTATCTGTACAGAGGAGGTAGTGGTGGTGGTGGTGGAAGTTCACAAATTAGAGGTTATATTGGCTAATTGTTATAATAAATGATTGAATTTGCGGTGTTTGATTTTAGGTGAAGGCGGATATATTGAGGAAGAGGAGACCGAGCGCAATAGAGGCGAGTACGTGAGGGCAGTTGAGGCGGAAATTGGCCCTGCATCGAGGGTAATATGTTTTTTTTTCTTTCGATTTTGTAATGTTAAGACATAACGTATCATAGAGTTCTTCCGTTATGTGTTTGTTTAGATTATATATGCGAGAATGCAATGTGTAGGTAAATGTGAATTAGGTGTTAGCCATGGAGATTTATGGTATAATAGCGCGATAGATGTCAATAAGGTGTTAAGTGTACGTATGGTTTGAAGTCAATTTGGTTTGTTGATGCTGCTACTTCATCAATTTTTTTGCACATAAGATGTATGATGATATGTCTATTAGAGAATTTTACTGCTCTAATTAACAACAATTTGAAGGGAACTATTCTGATATCTTTAACTGCTCTAAATTCGCTACAAATTATGTAAGTATAAAATTTGGTCCAACTGTACTTATTCTCATGTTCAGATTAACATAGCTGAAAGTTTTCAGTTTCAATCTGTCACAATGATCTATCATCTAACAAATTGGAAGACATGTCCTTTTAGTTCACAGGCCTCATGTTTAGTATACATAATTTGCCATATGTGATGCCTTCATGATAATGACTGAAAATTTCGCTCTTCCAGTTTCGAAAACAATCCAAACTTGAGATATATGGTAAGTCCTGCGCCATAATCTCCACCACCTATCACGATTGGTGTTACAGCTTGTGCTTCTGCCCCTAACAGCGACAAACCACATATCAAGCCAAATTTACCATCAAGCCATAGGGCTTTTTTTTTGTTTTATTGGGTTAAGTGTAGAGCCCGAGAGTGTCCTAAAACTCAAGGGAGTGTGTTTTTAAATTAAGTTATACGTTCTGAGTTATAGGGGAAAAGCTGAGGTGACTAACACTTTTTGCTTATAACAATGTTGTCACTCGGTACCTAGTGCTCTTATAAGCATAAGGCGTTGATAACAATTTGTGGGTGTAAGGCTACAAGAGTAGGTTAGCTAGGTAATTAGTTATGTACACCACCAATACAAAAGGAGTGTGTTTTTCGAGCAGTCCTCAACCCCTTCGGGAGGAACACCTTAAATACACCTTCATATGGCTTGGCCGTAGGACCTTGGGTTACATTGAAAAAGTGTAATCTCCAGCGTAGACCGTCTCGAAAAGTACTTGATATCTTCAAGGTTGTCAAAAGCGAGAAAAGCGCTCGCTAAAGCGAGAAAAGCGACTGAAGCGACCCAAAGCGCCTTATATCTGTTGAAGCGAGGCGTTTTACTGAAGCGAGGAAAGTGAGTGAAAAGCGATCAAAAAGTGACCCTAAAGCGCTCGCTTTTCTAAAAAACAGTCAGTTTTCAAATTTTTAGATAAAAAAGATGTACACCCGGCCCTAATCTTTTAAATTAGGTTATTTATTTACAAAACTAACCCTTTAGACACTATTATGCTTTTATTTAATAATTATTTTCATGCTAGACACTATCATATGCACATAGGGTAAAATAATTACTAAAGCGATCGCTTTTCTCGCTTCTCGCTTTGGAAACAGGTTTGTCGCTTTAAGGTCTCTTTCGCTTTTAACTACCTTGGATATCTTATTGACTTTGCCTTTCTATTCCATGTATATCATAAGAGCCTAGAGAGGTAGCTAGAGCATAGGGAGTGTCAGTTGTTCGTGCAAAACTTTCTAACGTGGTATGTGTTTCCTGGACAGAAACACCACCCTGCCCCTATCCCTTCCTGCTTTTTTTGTCCCGAGTGGCAAAACTTTCGCAAGCCTTTCCGTGTGTGTTGTATATGACTCCCCATCCTTCATGTGATTTCCATCCAGCCACCACTACCACCTCTTTCTATGTCGTGTGTTGTATGTGTTTGTGTTGAGTGGCCGTGCGTGAAATATATAACTTCCACTTTTTCTTTAGTCATTGTATACAACATCCCTATATAATTTAGCAAACTTACACTTTGAATATCAACAATTATATATATATATATATATATATATATATATATATATATATATATATAGGGGGTGTTTATCTTACCTTACTTGATATGGGCTTTATGAGCTTATTACAAATTTGATAAGCTTGTAAGCTCAATTTTAATGGCTTATGGGCTTATCCACTTGAGCTTATGAACTTATATTAACCACTGTGTAAAATCAAGGTGATAAGCTCATGCTTATAAGCTCATAAGCCCAACAGATAAGCTTGTGCCATCTGATCAAATTGGATGACGAATTTGGCGAGGCTCAACAAATTACAGTCAGAATGCTTGTGCCATATGATCAAATTAGATGTGTGATTGGGAAAGGAGGGCAAGTTATTCAAACCATACGTAGTGAAACACGTGCTCAAATCCGTGTTCTGAGCCATGATCGTTTTCCATATTGTGCCTTGAACTTTGACAAGCTTCTTCAGGTACTATTAAGTTTTCAGTTTGCAGATAAATGATTTCATAATGTGTGCGGTGACATTGTTCTGATTATAATTGACCCGTTAATTGTGCTAAAGACTATAAATTTTTTAATTATCTAGGTTAGTGGCGACTCTACAGTTGTTAAGGATGCTCTGTATCAATTGGCAACTCGTCTTCATGACAACCCAACACGATTTCAGCATCAAATGTTGTCTTCATCCAGTAACCATAGAGCCGGTGGTGGCTACATGCGTCCAAACCATGGTGCACCTATGGGCTCACACTCTGTAATGGGTCCTTATGGGGGTTACAAAAACAATGGGGGCGATTGGGCAGCCTCTGGAAAGGAGTTATCGCTTAGTTTTGTTTGTCTAACTGAGAATATTGGTACAGTGATTGGCAAAGGCGGTGTAATTATTAAACAAATAAGACAAGAATCTGGTGCAGGCATTAAAGTTGATAGCGACATTGCTGAAGAAGATGATTGCCTCATAACTGTATCCGCAAAAGAGGTATATCTATATTAACTTCTTTTGTTATTCTAAATCCCGCCAAAAAAAAGTCTGGAGGTCGAAGATAGCCATAATTTTTTTTATAAAGAACTATTTTTGCTAACTTTTTCTGATGTATAAATTAAAAAACAATCGCTTTTTGAAGAATCATTATGTCTAAAAAAACTTTTGAAGATTAGTAAGACTAACGACACTATGATTTGCAGGTATATGAAGAACCATCACCAACAATTGATGCAGCGATGTGCTTGCAACCACGATGCAGTGAGAGGAGTGAAAAAGACAATGGAGTGGTTGTACTTACTACACGCTTGCTAGTCCCAAGCTCACGGATAGGATGTTTGATTGGTAAAGCCGGGACGATTATTTCTGAGATGAGAAGTCTAACAAGAGCAAACATATGGATCATCCTAACAGAAGATCTTCCTAGAGTTGCATCTAAAGATGAAGAAATGGTCCAGGTATGTAGGTTCAATCAATATACTAATGATTGGGTTATTTTGGGTTTTGTTTTACCTCAAACGGGTCATTTAAATACTAAAGAAAGTAACCAAAAGGGAAATGGGTCAAATGGATTGCAAGCCTATCTTTTAATAACCTTCTACATCATATTATATAAAAATATTTATATTGTTATTACCAGATAAAATCTGCGTACTTTCACTAAGATGCTATTCATTTTCTGATGTATTTTCGTGGTTGATTTGTTTTTTATTAGAAAAAGTATCTGAAAATGTATTATGTAAACGGTTGAGCTGTCAAACCTTGTTATTGATATACTAATTACATTCGTAAAGTCTTAAGCTTCATTAAAAATATGAGGGACTAGTTAGTGTTTTCAAACTTGGAGGATTACCTCAACCACTGCAATATTTTGAGGACTAAACTGCTGCAAATTTTTGCGTGACGATAACCATATTTTATAATACTGTAATCGTTATTAATAAAAAGTGAATTAGAAAGTGTTGGGGCCAGGGGTGCGACCCAACCCCTTTTACCCGTACTTAGAATGAGCCATTTTGTTGTACCAAGTACTAGTATTATTTTCTTTTATTCGCCCCGCTAATACTAATGGTTGCTAGATCACCGGAGACGATTATTTAAATGCTTCGTAATAAGTATGCCCATGGCGATGGCATGAAAAAGGTTCCGGTTTATTAACATTTACGTTGCAATTGTATGTGTATATTGATGCACATATTCTGTACATGTGGCTAGTAGATTGTCAACGCGTAACAATATAGTGTAATGATTTTTGTTTATTTCTATGAAAGTAGGTCCCTCCTGTTGGAATATTTCAAATTGCCTCGTACAGAAGAAATTGCTTTACCCCGCTTCTTGGACAGGTATGTGGGACTTTAGTAACTCTGTTTTTAGCTTCTCATATGTGGCGTATTAGGACAGATAAAATTGCTAAGGAACGAGATTGTCCTATCATTGTCTGTGGAGATAAGTAACGGTCTGGCATGTATGCTCTTCTCGGAACTGGAATGGCATGTATGCTCTTCTCGGGAACTGGTATGGCATGTATGCTTTTCTCGGGAACTAGTATGACATGTATGCTCTTCTTAGAGGAATGATCAGTTTATAAGCCAAGTTCAGAACTCAAAGTAACTTTTATCACGAACACCTGGAGTTTTTTGTATGTGGCGTTTCGATGTGTATTTAGTGATATTATTAACGACGTGTTTGTATTGATTGCATCAAAGAAAATGGAAGTTATCTTAAGTTTCTACTATCACAATATTTTAAGTTTTTTCGCAAGTCGAGTTTGTGAAGAATCTATAGGATGACTGGTGACGGCGTTAACTTTTGTCTCTAAATAGCTTTAGGGACGATATGTAGGCTGTTAGTGACAAAGATTGTCATCACTAAAGTCGACTTTTTTTTAAGTATGGTTTTCATAATCTTCACAATTTTGAGTGTGAAGAATTAAAAGCTCACATTTAAAAGTGTGATGAATTTTTTTAAAATTATAAAGAATTGTTTTAAAATGTTCACACTTACAAGTGTGAATAATTAAAACCTCACACTTAAAAGTGTGAGGATTTTTTCTAAAATTATCACACTTTAAAGTGTGAAGAATTATTTCAAAAACATCACACTTAAAAGTGTGAAGTTTTTTTAATTCTTCACATTTAAGTGTGTGAATTTATTTGTTACACCAATATTGTTTACACACAAGTAAATATGAACTTTTAGATTTTTCACATTTTAAAATGTGAAAATAAGCTATATAATAAATGTGAATAAACACATATTTTATTGTAGTGTCTCTACTACCCTCGCCCTTGCCATGAACCATTATCAAATGAAGTAAATTAGTAACTTTATTAAATATAGTTTATTCGATGCCTTAATCCAATCTAAAAAATATGACACGCATATATATGGAGAATCGCAGATGTTGTGTTTTTTTTAACAACACAATGTTGTTACTTGTTTTGATATTTTGAAAGCCATGTCATTATTTAACATGCTTGAATGACCATATTACCCTTGTATTAATTTAACGGGATGTAATGTGAGAGACGTTTGCCCTACTAAGGATGTTATTTGCTAATAGCATCCGTAAAGGACAGTTGGTGTCAAATTCGATAAACTAGACGTTGTTTTTTGCAGTTTAGTCTAATTCTTAAAAGGGTGTAGAATAAAGATTTATAAAGGTTGACGAAGACTTAAACAACAGGCACTGCATATAAACTGGATAATAAATAATGCATTCTCAAGTAATCACAGTTTCTCAATCTAGCTTCATTCATATATACATCCACTATAATTGCTTGCTCGATCTAACAGAGAGGTAATGTTAGGTGGACATATTATTACATTTAGTCTAGTCTACGTTATTTGTGCAACAATTTTTGTTTTAATCATTTATGTGTGATTGTGCAGATGACGCAAACAGGTTTGCAACTAGCCTCAATGGATGAGGGAAATCCATTAATCCAGCATCAGGAGGAGGATATCAACACTCCTGTTGCTTCGCATGCTAGTCAACCTTGTGATGATCTACTTACCGGTAATGTCTGCCATCCTTCTGTGTCCCTGTTTCTGTTTTCGCAACGATGTTTTGATACAAATAAATGAAATAATACACAGTTTGCGAAACATTATGCTTATGATTATCTAATTTAAATAAGCCGCTAATATGTTTTGAACCGTATGTATCTGAAACTGTTATTTCTTTCTATTTTGTATAAGGCTATTTCCTAAAAATGTAGTGTTAATAGAGAAATAAAGAGGGTGGAAAACTATGTTTGTGTGGAAATCATTTCTTATTTATATATTAAATTATGTTTAATAGAATCGGGTTTACTATTATTAAAAGAGTGGGTATCTAAATTGTTTCTAGGCTTCCCACTAATTTTTTTGTAAATCCTATTATTATAATAAAGTGAAGTTATTATTATTATAATAAATCACTTTATTAGAAACTTAAGAGATTTACAAAAGATTAGTGGGAAGCCGAGATACTATCTGGGCTCCCACTCCTTTAGCTATAGCAAAAGCAATCCTACTAAAGATATGCACAGCAGCACGTGCTCCAATGTCTTGAGTAATAGAGAACTTCTGGATCCGTTTTAGTAAGGTAACCGCATCATCCTCTAATTCTCCCAAGGAAGAGAAAGAAAAGGGAATGAACCCATATCCGATAGTCGTACACTTAGCCTCGTACTTGACACGTTTACGACGTGCCGCATCAATAACCACACGACCGGGAATGAAATCAGTCATCGCGGTTTGCGTCAATGGCGAAGACCCCGTCAAATCCACACACACATCTAGCCCTCTATCCCATGAGTAAAGTAACATATCCGTTGGGCGTAAGGGTTTGTCACACCCCCCAACCAACCCGATATCAACTTCCTTACCAGCTGAAATCCCAGATCGGTAGCAAATGTCGACAAGAGCATCACGCACAACATTATGACGATGTTTTACACCAATAAAACCAGCGCACGACACAGCATGATCCCTATATTATTATTATCATTATTATCATTATTATTATTATCTATTATTATAACATCACTTTATTAGAATAATAGGATTTTACAAAAAAATAGTGTGAAGTCGAGATACTATGTGAGCATCCACTCCTTTAGCAATAGCAAAACCAATCATATTAAAGATATGCACAACAACACGAGCCCCAACATCTTGAGTCATAGAGAATTTTTGGATCCGCTTGAGCAAAGCAACTGATAATTTTATTATTATTATTATTATTATTACATCATTTTATAATTTTATAGTTTTATAATTTTTTATTTTTTATAATTTTATAATTTTATTATTATTAATTTTTTTTTTTATTGTTATTTATTAATATTATTAATTTATTAATATTATTTGTTTTTATTTTATTTTTTATTTTATTATTATTATATTTATTATATATTATTATTATTATTTTATTTATTTATTTATTTATATATTATTATTAAATTTTTTATTATTATTTATTAATATTTATAATTATTATTTGCATTTGTATTACAGTGTTATTCAAAAGAAGTTACATCAATAAAGCTTATCCCAAACCAAACTATTACATATCCAAATTAAAACAAAATCAAAAACATCAACGAAGACCTTGAATCTTTCTCATCCGAAGAAAATATGCTTGCCATTGTCGTGATTGATTGGGGGACAGTAACATAGATCCATAGGTGAAAACGGTGATATCCACAAAAGAAATTAACAAACACAACCTCCCAAAACCGAACTCCCAAACCCAAGAAAATATGCTTGCCATTGTCGTGGTTGATAAGGGGGCAGTAACATAGATCCATAGATATAGGTACGACGATAAAAACGACCATGTAGGTGCGAGTCACTTTGTAGGAATATCCATTGTGGAAAAGAAAACTAGATCTGAGAAATGAATTTGATTTGTTTTTGGAATTGAACATGATAAGTGAATGAGGTTTAAGTTTATTGGTAGCCCTCCGAACCTCCGACGTGTAGTCGGCGGCCGAAGGCAGCGGCTAAAAGATGGTTTAGGTTAAGGGTTAGAGAGAAAAGATGGTTTATAAATAAAAATAAAAATATTATTATTTTAATATTATTATTTTTATTTATATTTTAAGGTTTAATATTATTATTATTATTATTATTTATTTTTATATATTATATATTTTTATTATTGTTTTAATTTGTGTGGAAATATTTGGTGTAGAAACCATTTCCTACTTATATATTAAATTATGTTTAATATGATCGGATTTGCTATTGCTAGAGGAGTGGGAGCCCAATTTGTTTTTAGGTTTTCCACTAATTTTTTGTAAATCCTATTATTCTAATAAATTGAAGTTATTACTATTATTATTATTATTATTATTATTTATATAAAGTATCATTTCATTAGAATAACAGGATTTACAAAAAATTAGTGGGAAGCCGAGATACTATCTGGGCACCAACTCCTTTAGCTATTATTATTATTATGATTATTATTTTTAATTATTTGTTTATTTATTTATTGTTGGAAATACATTTTTACGTATTTAGAAAGGATCGGTCACTCCAACGATATTGGGCTCGTGATCCAATATAGGCCATATAGCCCACATGTAGGGTGGGCTATATAAACCCCCCTCCTAGCATGTTAGGAGGGGTTGTTGGTTCACTTACACTTTCATTAATCATTTTTCCATCTTTCTCAACTCTCTCCTTTCTCTCTCTTCTTTCTCTCTCTTCTTTCTCTCTCTAAAGTTCTTCCATTTATCATCATTCAATACATAATCCATAACTTGTCTAATCCTTAGAAAACTAAGATCCTACAATTGGTATCAAGAGCATGGTTAATTCTTCGGATTAACACGTTTTTATTTATTGATTTGGTGGTAAAGGTTCTTTCTTTTACAAATTTTTTTCTCCATTTCTTTCGTCTATTTTTTCTTTAAGCTTACTTTTATATTATCTTTGCAAAAAATCCTATTAAAAACCTTTCTACTAAACGTTTCTTCTAAACTTTCTCCATTTTCAAATTTTTAATCCATTTTTTTATTAGTTTTTTTAATACTTTTCAAGTTTGTCTTTCTGTTCATCTAATTTCATTTTTAAATTTAAAGATATTTTATCCCTTTACGGTTTTTCTGTTTTTTGTCCTTCTTTTCTGTGTTGTCTTTTTTCTCAACATTTAGGTATCGGAAAAGGATTTCAATGGGTATTCCGATGCTTTCTCTTGTTGCCAGTATTCCGATGCTTTGATATATCGATCGCAATAACCGAAAGGTTCTACTTTGCGATCACTTTATTCCGACACTCTTATTCCGACGTGGGTTGCGATTGCCTATTGCGATCGTGTTTGCGACGGATTTAAGGTCTATAGAAACGAAACTCTGCCAAAAAATTTTCCACATTCCGATGGTGAGTATTTGTGTATTGCGATGAATATTTGAAAAATATTGCGATGGAAAAGTTTTTTCAATATTGCGATGACTTAAACTCTTTCTTATGATTTGACCAAAATTTTGACTCGACAAAGCAGACCACAAACGAGCCCACAAGTTTCGAGACAGACCTACGAACGACTCTCAAACCAAGACTCACAATCATTCTCGTCTCGACTCAACACACATCGGATCACACTCGACTCTCGACCCAAACCTCTCGACACCTGACTCCTAGACTCGCCAACATACCTAGCCTCGCACCCCCAAAACTTCGACTTCGACTCACACCATATACCCACCCACCCTCTCTCGAACCCTTCACTTCTCTTGGCCCACCCTCGTACAACACTCTCGTCAGACCCTCTTCATCACAACAGACTCAACAACACTGACACCAAAACTCAGCATCGAAACACCTCTCGTATCACCCACCCTCGACTCCCACTCAGACTCGACACCCTGAGCTTCGATACAAACAACCCCGACACACCCTCAACTATTTTCGAACCCCACACCCTCAACAGACTCACAACCACTCAACTCGACTCGACCCTAACAACATTCTCGTCTCATACAACAAACTCACCCCTCACAGATTCCAACCAACAAAACCCTCAATCTAACCCAGACTCACGACTTCGACTCAACAGACTCACACCCTCGACAAAACCCACACACGACTTGATCTAAGTTTACATCCAAACCATCATCGATCCAAACACACGCGCAACAAGAACATAAACAACCCTACCTGAGACCACATACGTGATCTTGAAGCCGTTTTTCTTCATCTTGATTTTTCATTCAACCACAAAATTTAATCACTTAACGAATTAAAAATACGTGGGTTGAACACACGTGGATACAAGGGTATTGTGATTCAAAGATCAAACATACGTGGGTTGAACGGTATTGTGATACAAGGGTATTGTGATTAGAACATTTTATGCATGAAGATGAGATGGAGGATCTTGTTGTTTTGTTAAGTTTAGCTTGTATTTGAAAGAGACGAAGGGAGTAGAGTTTATTTTGGTGACTGTTAATTTGGTGGGGGGAGAGAAGAACTCAGACGGAGGAAACAAGAAGAGTGAATTAGGTTTTGTGATTTAGTCAAATAAGAAAGAGTAAATAGTGGTCAAGGCGGAGGTTTCTATGATATGTGTGGTGAAGCCACGTGTGTGGTGAATTCTCAACTGGTGATTTGTGTTGTTTTTGGTCAATAGCCACGTTTTTAGGATATGGGGTTACACGTGGGTGACTATTTTATATATCTGATTTATTTATTTTTTTTTTCTTTTCTAAAAATACATTATTGATTTATTTTTAAGTTAATTTTAATTAAGTAAAATTTCTTTTAAGTTTAGTTATTTTTTATTTTTTTAAAAAAGTTAATTTCATCATTTGGTAAAATTTACAAAATCGTATTGAGGCGGGTTTTCCGAAAGAACTAAAATTAGTAAAATATTTGACGGCCCGATCATTATTTTTACCGTTGCTTGACGCACTTTATTTTTAAAGTGAACTAAGTTTGAATTGGTCTCCGGTTTATTTTTTCAACGTTTGACTCGACAGCAATTTTTGAGCCGAGAAAAGTGTGATCTCATCTATCGTGGATTTTTAAAAAAAGTTATTTACGGATCTTTCGAAATTTATTCACGAATTATAAGATTCCGAATACAACTACAATCACGATCATTTTTCATCATAATTCAATGGAGTCTTTGCATTCGAAATTTCAAGAGGGAGACTTGCATCACATGCAAGACACAGCTAGAGAAAGTAGTATAATGTCATGTCGACTACTTCAGTCACATCTTAGGACTATTGCATGGGTTCAAGGAGGAAGCGAATTTGTGACACTCTTTGGTCAACATCATTATACATTCATCAATTCACTATGTCTCAACTTGGACCACCTAGCTGAGCAACTTCACAAAGAAGACTTTAATCACTCTGCCTCAGAAACTGCATATCAGGCTCTTGTGACACAACTCACGCCTTTCCTCCAATTCAATATCATCAAGTATGACAATTCAGGGATATGCCGGTCATTTTTTCAATACACACAGAACGATGTTAAAGATTTCCGTGATAAACTGTTGAAATATATGACATCAGTTTCGTCTTCGATTTATGAAAGATCTAGACTTCACCAAGTGTATGATAATGGAGTGCAAGAATCTATGATGCAAATACAAGAGGAGAATGGTCATACGGTTGACAACTTGGAGCCTAACGATGGCAAGAGCACGGAATCAGGAGGACAACATGATACCAGTGGCACGTCAGGCAATGTTCACGAGATCTCATTTGATGACACCTTACCCGTTAATGACGAAGAGCTTGCGGACATGGTACAATGTAATGTTGATGATGTATATGCTGATGAAATACCGCATATTGAGCATTCTGAACCTAACTATGACAAACATGGGATGAAAAAGAGTGATAGAAATACCACTTCTGATTCATCCGATGTGAGTCATAATGGGGGACAAAGTGTTCAAAATGCTAGACATCATGATAATTGTCTTATAACTGCTTCATTAACTGCTTCTGATTCCAAGATTAGAGAGCTCGAAACGATTTTAGCTCAGCAATCCAAAGAGCTTGAGGATGCCAAAATTGAATTTTCGAAGAAAACGGAGAAATTTGAAACATATTTTGAAAAACTTGAAAAGTCAAACGTTGTTCTTGAACGAAAATTGGATCAAACTGTTCTAGACTCTCAAGCTGAAAAGGATAATCTTTTGAAACAAATTAAGTTGCTTGAATCTAAGTTGGCATCCCAAGATGAATTGTTCAAAGAAAATGAGACATTAAAGGCTCAAGTACAGGAAAAGGTCTTTGCTATAGCTGCGTTGAAAAATGATTTGCGGAAAACTAAAGGACCTAGTGTGGACACTAAGCTTGAAAAACCATCAATCTTGGGGAAACCGCCTACAAATCAGTTCGTCAGACAACCGACTGTCAGACAACCTACTGCATTTAGATCCGAGCGATCACAATCCTCGAGACCGCGGTTTGCCTCCCAAGTTGATATGGTTCATCTTTCTAGAACAGTCACTCCACCATCTAGGCCCAATGTGACTAAAACAGCTTTTGCAAAACCTAATCACCTGATTGCCCCTAATTTCCCTAGACATAGTCCAAAGAATACGTCTGGAACTAGTTCAAATGACGTTCGCCATACTTTTGGACTAAGGGAAGCTAAGCAAAAGACACAAGTAAGAGATAGGAACTTCAAACCTAGTCAGATGCCTTCTAGTTTACCCAACACTGCTAACCGTAGCATGTCACATCCTAGGAGCATCAATCAATCATCTAGGAATTCTAGATCTTACTCGGACATTAAATATGCTACTTGTAAAACATGTAGAAAATGTGTCTTTACGGCAAATCATGATTCTTGTATCAAGAAACTACTTAATGAGGTGAACTCCCGTGCTAGACTTAAATCCCAGTGGGTTGCCAAAATCAAACCCATTGGTAAAGTGTGGCGCCCCACTGGTAGAACTTTCACCCTTGTAGAAAACGAGTGCCCTTTAACTAGGATAGTCTCCGATTCTATTAAGACTACTAGGGAGGAAATTGAAAAGGACGATGCATCACCTAAGCCTGAACTTAAGGTTTTCTATAAAAGGAAACGTTTACCAGCTAAGACAAGTGAATCATCTCCTCAGAACACCTCTGGCACAAGTAAGGCCAACTGTGAACCCCCACTTGCTTCTAAGATAGATATCGCTAACCCTTATCCAAGCATGCAAATTCCTAATGAAAATGCAGGTACCAAAGAGGATGTTCCAAAAGAACGAAGCGGTCCAATCATTGTATATCATTCAATTAAGGACACTCTTAGAGTTTGGTTGCTAAAGAAGCTGATATCTAAGAAACAAGTGTCTCAGGGGATTTCCAGTTAAGCTTACAGTGTAAAGGACTTACAGTCACATAACAGACTGTAACTCGCTCTCAAAAGACAGGAAAGTTCATCCCGATGATGACTTATCCTCAAAACGAGAAATTAAATTTTCTCGGACACGAGCTTACATTTTAAACTATTCAAGGGTTTTAAGCTCGTGTAAAGGACTTATAGTCACATCACAGACTATAACTCGATCTACAAAGAAAGGAAAGTTTATCGCCGGTGGTAAACTTATCCTAACAACGAGAAATTAATTTTTCTCGGGCATGAGCTTATATAAAAAACATTCCAAGTTTTTAAGCTCATGCACAATGGCTCCTCGTTAAATGACAGACGATGACCCGGACTCCAGAGACAGGGAAGTTTATCTACGCAACGATAACTTACCCTCTTAACAAGAAATTAAGTTTTCTTGGACACGAGCTTATCCTAAAACCATTCAAAGGTTTTAAGCTCGTGTATAAGGCTCTTCATTAAATGTCAGATGATGACCCGATCTTCAAATTAAGGAAAGTTTATCGCCGATGATAAACTTATCCTCACAACGAGAAATTAATTTTTCTCGGGCATGAGCTTATATTAAAAACATTCAAAGTTTTTAAGCTCATGCACAATGACTTACAGTTAAATATCAGACTGTAACTCGGACTTCAATTTTAGGAAAGCTTATCTTTAAAGATAGCTTATCCTCGTAACGGGAAATTAAATTTTCTCGGTCATGAGCTTGTATTAAAACATTCCAGGTTTTAAGCTCAGAAAGGAAAGTGAATCTTTTAAATAAGAGAACTTTTCCTCATAACGAGAAATTCACCTTTCTCGGTCATGAGCTTTCCGTTAAACAAGTCAAAGTTTTCAAGCTCATGAAAACGATTTCTAAGTAAATGTCAGCTTAGGACTCGTTCTTCAATTAAAAGGAAAGTTTATCGCCGATGATAAACTTATCCTTAGCAACGGGAAGTTTACAACTTCTCGGACTTGAGCTCGTTTTGTAAGATATTCAACATCTTAAGCTCAAGTAATTGGTTTTCAAAACGTTGAACACAATTTTTCGAGAATTTCTCAAAAAGGTTTTTCTAAATCTTTCAAAATTGTGTGTTCAAAAAATGTTTTGATAAAAAGAGCATGTCTTCTGGAATCGATAATATTTACGATACTAGAAATGTCATTCAATAATGACACGGGGTTGTAAATAAAGTTCGAGCAGAAGTTCAAATGTTTAAAACATGCTCAAAATGGTTTGCTATTATTTCAGATAGTAACCCGCTTTTCATAATCAAGTCAAGCATTTCACCGGAAAGCTTTGACTCAACAACGGGAATTCATTTTCTCGGGCATGGTTTACTTTACAACCATGTAAGGGATTGTGTTTACTTTATAACACAATCTAACACGGATATATGTACGTGTCAGTGCATTTATTTGTTAAAACAAGAGAAATCTTGTTTTTATGAAGTTATCATCTCTACCAGCAGTAGCAATTTACAATTGATATCTACATACTCGACGATGCGACTACTCAAACGGCGACTACAGCTCTTTCAATAGAACACGGGTCAGCAATTGAGGGGGAGCGATTGTCCAGCAATCAGAATCTTTGACGCTAAAAGTGCCAAGTTCACATGTTGATGTCAAGACAAAGATATCAATCGTACACATGGAGTAAAGAGATAACTTCAGACATGATGAGGCGACCAACATTCGTGAACAAGAACCATGTGCTTCTTTCATATGATGTTCTCCATCATTCAGGTCCAACCTCATAAATTGCTAATCTTGTGAATTCATTATCATATATGATCTTTGCACGTGATAAATACCTTACACTTGTGTTTAAAAGGTATTTAATTTACGTTTCAAGTACACCCTCATTAATTTGAGGGGGAGCTTGTGTAATTCATGAAAGATAATTGGATTTGCATTTTTCTTCCCAAAATTTTCTTAAAATACTATTAAATCAATTGATATTAAAAACATCGATTGGGTTAATATTTTTAATATGGGGGAGAAAATGTGATTTAATATGGGATATGATCAATCATAAATGGTTTGACTTAACGTGCTAGCTCATCCCGACATGTGCGAAACGTTTTCGGATATCGTGGCATATGTTAAGGGGGAGCAAAATGGATTTGCACTTCAAAATGGTTTTCATGGTGACATACACTTACCCAAAACATCTCTATTCACGACGGTGAAGATTGTGGTGACATAAGGATGGTAGGATAGGTTAAAGTCCAATGATTCCTCTAGAACCGGAGAAATCTTCCCAAGGACATTCCATAGCTAGAAATAGTAGTCCTTAGGAAAGATGGAGAAAGATTGTGAACGTAGCTGAATGCCGACCAAGTACTTAAGTTAGCACTGGAACAATCACAACAAGGTGCTAGTGATGACGTATTGGTAAGCATTGAAGGGGTTGAAGAATGAAAAAGAATTGTAAAGATAAAGGGTGTAAAGAAAGAAGCCCTCCTTACAACTTAGGCAGAAACCGGGTCAATACATATGCTATTAAGATCATTGTTTAATGATTCTTGATATTGAAGACAGACATCATGGACCCAGTGATGCAAAGCACAACCCATCCCAGCTAACTCAGATATCTCTTAAAAGATATTTGTTTTAATCACACGGAGACAACACGTTATCTATTGATTTATTCACTCCGAATAAATTGGTATTGAAGAGGTGGCACTCCTCTCCAGCCTCCGATCACTAAAATCCAAAGTGCACGATCGAGTCTAGAGCCATTTGAGATCATTAAATATCTCATTAGGACACACTTTCATAATTCCTTGCTTCTTCATACACTGTGAAAAGTAAGAAAGATCTTAAGAGTCCTACGCAAAATCTTCATGATCTTGCCTGAACATCCGAGTAATACGAAAGTATTTACAATGAAGATGGAAATCCTTCTTGAGCGAATATCAAAAAGCTCATGGTAGGTGACTTGTGCGATTCTTTATGAATCAAACTTGTGATAACTAGAAAGCAACGGCTGTTTAATTCTTAACTGAATTTAAACACGTTCCAGGCCTCTACGCAATATCTCAGTGATCTTGCCAGAACACTCAGAGTGATACCTTTGTGTTCACGGTGATGAGTGGAAATCCTTCTAGTGTTAACCTCAAACAGCACTTGGTAGGTAACTTGCAAGATTCTATACGAATCAAGCTCGTGACAACTGGAAAGCAACGATGGTGCGGTTCTTAATTGAATTTCACTTGTTCCAGGAACATGAATTGACGGCTTCAAATCATGCGGATATTATTATCCAAATGATTCACTCTTTATGTTCGCAGTCAGCTTTGGACGGTCGAATAAAGAGAACGGGTTTACCCGCGAAATCCTGTCAGGAAGTTACTTAATTGAAACTATCCGTCACGGGTACGATATCTAATATCGTCCAACGGTCTTCACCGATCGGAGGTAAAATGCTACCGATTTAGAATGAAATGTTCAAAGCCATTTCTTTCGTGTCTACTTATGTTGCGGCATTTGAAGACGGTGGCGTTGCGGAATCCAAGAAGAAGTCGTCCCCACATGCTTATACTGCATACACTCAGTACTTCAACGAATTCAAGAAAGTCTGAAGGTCAAGTCTTCCGCTGTATCAAACTCTGAAGCTTTCAAGAATTATAAAGGTATAAGTATGTGGAACATGAAGTCACGAAGAGGCGAATATCACAAGTGATGAATGCACAAGGTCAAGGCAAGAGAACATGCTCAAGACTAAAGTCAAAGATCTCATCAGCATATTCACAAGAACAAGATCGAAGACTCAAGCATAGTATGCTAGGTTTAAGATTTTGTAAAATGGTGTGACCTCCCTTTGGGGGAGATTGTTGGAAATACGTTTTTCCAAGGAAAGTCTCGGTCACATCATTATTAGCATAGATCACGAGCTTTAGACTATTTAGGACATTGTAACTTGGAGTGACCCCCCTTTGGGGGAGATTGTTGGAAATACGTTTTTACGTATTTAGAAAGGATCGGTCACTCCAACGATATTGGGCTCGTGATCCAATATAGCCCATATAGCCCACATGTAGGGTGGGCTATATAAACCCCCCTCCTAGCATGTTAGGAGGGGTTGTTGGTTCACTTACACTTTCATTAATCATTTTTCCATCTTTCTCAACTCTCTCCTTTCTCTCTCTTCTTTCTCTCTCTTCTTTCTCTCTCTAAAGTTCTTCCATTTATCATCATTCAATACATAATCCATAACTTGTCTAATCCTTAGAAAACTAAGATCCTACATTTATTTTGTTATTATTATTATTATTATTATTATTATTATTATTAACCATCACTTTATTAAAAACAAAAAAGGGATTTACAACAAACTGGATGGGAGTCGAGATACTATCTGCGCTCCCACCCCTTTAGCAATAGCAAAACCTGTTCTATGGAAAATGTACAACAGCGCGCCCTCCAATGTCTTGAGCCTTAGAAAATCTCTGGATCCGCTTCAGCAACGCAACTGCATCTCCCTGTAACTCACCTAGATAAGAAAAAGAGAAAGGAAGAAACCCATATCCGAGAGCTGCACACTTAGCCAAATACTTGCATCGTTTACGTTGTGCAGCATCAATCACAGCTCGGCCAGGTACAAAGCCATTCATCCCCGTACGAGTCAAAGGAGAAGAACCAGTCAGATAAACACACACATCTTTACCTCCATCCCAAGAATAAAACAAAATATCTGCCGGACGTAAGGCATTATCAAGTCCTCCATCTAATCCGATATTAACTTCCTTTCCGACAGATATCCCTGAACGATAGCATATATCAGCAAGAGTATCACGTACCAAATTGTGACGATGCTTAATCCCAACGCTACCAGCACACGATACCGCATGATCCCAAATATATCCCCATCAAATACTCTCGAACAAGCTGAACAGGGCTTCGAAACAGAGAACAATGGAATACCTAAGCGATAACACAAAACACATCGATAAGTCCTCCCATTCATAGTCTGACCTAACCCCGAGATATGAACCGTCCTAAGTGTAACGCCCCCAAATTTATACAACATAGTACAGCGGAAGACTAGTTGGTGTTACGGGATAGCACATTACTCACATCATAGACAACGCATAAAAATCGCGTCGTTTAATAATAAATCATTTCCATTCATAAACATCAAAGTTACATCGGTCCCAAGTCATATTATTTCATACAAAGTTTTACAAAGTATTTGAATGGAAAATATTGTTTAAGTGCGGGCCATGAATTCTTGTTGTCTTCCCGAGAATTACCTTCAAGTACCTGAGATAAAACATGTTAAAAGAAAAGGTCAGCGATAACGCCGAGTGAATTCATAGAGTTTAATAAATTCCATCAATATAACTTTGGTATAAAATTAGTACCAAAAATCAATTCGTACAAATCATTGTAATAGGCCGTAAAATAGCCAAAATCATTTTATACAAATCTTTGTAGTAGGCCATAAAATAGCCAAAGTCATTTTATATAAATCCTTATCGAAAATCATAATATAGGCATTTGCCTTAAAAATTATTATACGAGCCAATGTCGTAAAAACATCATACAATACGTCTTATGGCGTTGTATAAAATCAAATAAAAACCGTTATATGAATATGGTTATGAAAACCAAAACACAATCATAATATCATTAGTATGACCCTGTATTGCTAGTCAGACAATACATCGTAATTCGAAGCGTCCAGTAGTATTTCGTTAGTTTTGGATTATTACAAGCCGCATGACATTGTTACCTTACTAAACCAAAACGGGTAGCTAACCCGATACCAATTTTGCCCATCTAAAGTAGCGTGTCGTCACAAAGGTCACGCTATGGAAATCTTCTCATACATAAATTCGCTTACCAATCAATGTGGCACGACGGGGATCAACCGTTAAGGCGCGAACTGGGGTGATCGTCCCCAAATAGTACTATTAAATGCATAAGCGTCTACCAAATCCCGGTAGTTCACAATTCATGCTAATGGGACTTTTAGTGACATAACCTAACTTTAATAATCCATTTAATTCCATCTATCGGGTCCTTTAATCATTTATCGGGTCATACAATCGGGTCATTCATTCATTCGGGTCCAAAATCAATAAACAAACAATCGGGACAAATGGTGTCCAAACTTTTATAAAAACTAACATGTTATCTCCCTCGCGGGTTTATAAAGCATTTATAAAACATTTAAAAGAGTGCGAGGCTATGAACTCACGTTGATGTGGGAAGGCGGGTTATCGGCAATTCGGACGTACGGTACGTGCTTCAATCACGGAAACCTATATAAATAATAATCGGTCTTAGACTCGGTCCAATGACTTTTATCAAAATAACAATATACATATATATGATTTTTGTACATATGATGATGATCAAGTGGGTTTATAAATCCTCATTTACTCATTTTAGCGTTTACGTTTTAGTATCGTCTTACTAGTTCACTAGTTTTACCGATTTTACCTATTTTAAGTTCATTAAGTCTTTTATAAGTTCTTTAACTTGTTTTTACCCATTTTATACCTATATGATCAGTATATATACTTTTCATGTTGGACCCAAATGGGTTAAGCCCAAATAATTCTTTTTACAAGTTTTTATCTTATTAAGTCCAATTATTAGCCTAATATGTTTAGTTAGCTCGTAAATGTCCGTAATTCTTATAGTTCGGGTTTTATCAGTTTTTACTTGTCTTAGTTACTTATACATCAGTATATAACTTTTATAAACTTTACATTAGACGGGTTTGGTCGTCTAAGTTTTATTTGATGAAAAACGTTAATTTCACGGCAATAGCCGAAAAAGTCGTAAAAATCAAGTTTATAGTTTTTATTACTTATAAATATTATTTTTACCACCATTTATATAATTTACCCATTTAATTAACCTTTTATACATTTATATAATTAAGTTCTATAAGTTAGTGGGTTTATATTTTACATTTTATAAATTATAAAGTGAGTGCTTATATAATAATAATAAACATTATTTCCAAAATCTGATTTTTAACTTCATATTCACCATTTTTATCATATCTAGAGTTCTACAATGACTTAGAAGCTCATTTTTGGATGACAACTTCTTCATAATATGTGCTACATATAACTTAGTTATAGCTACTGCCCATTTTGAGTCTAAGTTGCCTTAACAGTCCCTACAAAACTGTTTATTCAGATTGTACCACCTAACTTGTTTTGATCATATCTCACTCATTATTTTGATTCCATTGCATGGCCAACTCTCACATGTGCATAACATCATCTACTTACTGTAAATAGATCAAACCATGCAATTTTATCAGTTCATCATTTAGTTATCTACTGTTTTTATACAGCCAACTAATTAGTCATGATTTTAGCTTCATTTCTTATGGTTATCATCATTTTTAAGCATGTTTATCAACACTTGATCCCCACACAACATTTTTATCATCATATATACATCATATACATATACAAAATGAAAGAAAATACATTTGTTCTTTACAAAATAATAAGAGAAAAATGTAGAGGATGATCTTCTTTACCAATCCAAGTGGATTTCTTGTTTTAGGAAGGCAAGAACTTGATGAACACAACAAGTATCTCCAAGACCATCAAATATCAAGATCATATGTTGGAAAATCAGCCCTAGGACACAAGCAAATCACCTCCAAAGTTGTTTATATGGCCACCAAATGATCAAGGCTTCAAGGAAACACCTTAATAGGACTAGTAAACATGTGGTTTGTAGCTAGAAAAGATCAAATGGGATGTTTGTTAGCTTATAGTGGACGGCACAAAGGGGTAAGTTGAGAGAGTTTTAGAGTGGATTGCATGGATGGAAATGGTAGAATGAAACCATTTGCTAGTTTTGATGTGAAGTGGAAAATGTGTTGGCTTAAAGTGTAAGCACAAGCTTACACTTGTGTAAACAAGCTAAGACTTGATGCCACCTATGTGTGGTGTGTCATAATGCCGTCCCATATAACCTAGTGGGATGGGGGCAAAGTGTTTTGTCCCATCTCACTAGTTTACGGGTATTTCTCGATTCTAATTTTCTCGATTTGCGTGCCCTCGGGTCGTTTTACGAAAAACGTTTTTATAAATTATGAATCACCGTCACAAAACGAATCCAATAAAAATTGTCTCATCAAAAACGGAGTTCGAAAACGTAAATACGTAATCCTAGGGTTTCCGATTTAGTCGTAAAGGACGTGAAAATAAAATCGTAAGTCCTAATCTCTTCTCGTAAATTTGTGAGTTTATGAACCAACACAAATTTAAAATTCCAAAATAATATTCACGGATAAATTTATTTTCTGAAATGTCGGACTGTCTCCAAAGACGGTGTATGTAAACGTAAGCACGTAACGTTGAATCCTCCGGTTTAGACGTAGTCGATGCTACTCCAAGACGTAAATCCAAATTTCTTCCCAAAAATAAGTGAGTTCATATTGTATCATTAAAATAATATTTTCAAATAATATTTGAGAATAAAATATCAATCATAAATTGACGGATTGTCACAGCATTTACCCCTAAACAGGATCTTTGTCCTCAAAGATCATCTTACCTTACTACTCGCTTCTTATAGAGTTAAAGCCATGTGGGTATTTCCCCCACATTCGGTCTTTTCTCACAAGTGCAATTCATTATAATACGCGAGTTTCATCAGACATAACTACAGGAATAAGATCAGGCTTAATGTTGACTTACTTTCTCTATCCATGATGTTCACGGGTTTTTGATGAATGCAACTTTTCGCCGATCTAAGCTTTACTAAGAACAATCAGATTTTCACTTGATAGATATTCCATCAAGTTCGATTTACGAAACATAATTCACGCAGTCTTTGAAGTCCTAGGGTAGATCCAGCTTGTATGCCTTTCAATCCCAACTTTTACATCATCTCAATGGTCCCAAACAACGGGGACTTATATCCCATGATTTGTCAGATCATGAATTCATCTTTCCAAGGTTAAAAATTGTGGCATAACTTCGCCACCCATTTGGCACTTCAAGGTCTACATTTCACATTCACATAACATCTTGCCCACTATCGGCAGTTAATAATCAAATCCTAATTTCAACAATCATTTCAGATCTCGCGGGTCGGGTATTTTGTAAGGTTAGGTTCGTCATCATAGGAAACCTTAAACCTAAAAGACATGTCCAACTCACAATGGGTGTATGTCGGGTGTCTTCATCTCAACTCCTGCTTACAGATGCTCTAATATAGATTCTAACAAGATTCGATTTCAATCCTAATACGATGATTATCAATGGTAATTTCTCCAAAGGAAAACGATTATACGATTCATTACCAAAGGTCATTCATTCAAACATAAACCAACACTTATATTACTCCGTATCGTTACTTTACCTCGTCCCTTCGATTTGGGATGGTACATAGTACTCTCATCAAGGTTCGTTCTCAATGACTTCTGAGCAAATCTCTAGAAATTCGATGCGAAGCGAGGATCTTGATAAAGATGTTCGATACAGGCACACTATGTTTACATAACTCTTTTTGCATTTATCATTAACGGGAATGATATCAGCAGATTTGGTCAGTCTGTCGACGATGACCCAAATCGAATCAAATTCAGATGACGACCTTTGCAATAGCTAAACGTTTACTAATGTATGAGGCGATGTCTGCCTTCATAATCGTCATCAGTACAACTTCTTCAGACAAAGATACTTTTAGTCATAAATGACATACATATAATACTTATACTTACAAATTCCAACTTAACTACATCTCACAATCTCCATATTTAGACAATCACAAATGGACTTTTAAAATATTTAACGCTATCGGCTTCTCAACTATGATGGTTCACATTAGCCGCGAACCCCTTTTATTATCTATATTATCCTTCTTACAAACATCGTTTATTTTTATATCGTTTGGCAATTTATTTTGCACCTTCATTATCAAGGAACATGTCCTAATTGGTTCTTTATCTTTTCTACATAATGCATCGGTATCTATATTCACCTCTCATGATGATATAATTATCATGTTCACAATTCACTCAAATATTCTCTCTATATTATGCGTCAGTAATTATGTTCACTTTCTCCTAACGAAATAAGTATCATAACCGTATTTATTCAAAATTCTTTCTTCACATTTTCTATGTTTTAGTTTCTTCTCAACTATCATTTTTATCCGTTTTACTCAATCCGTCGTCTAAAGCGTCGATAATTATTATAATTAATTAAATAATTATTAATTAATTTTTATGAAGCGTAAACGTAAAAGTTTTAAATTCCTTAGTTCGACCAATTATATAAAATGTTCAAAAATAAATTTGAATTTAATTAACACGATTTTTGTTGATTTATCGAAAATAATTAATAGGATTCGTAAATGTTCGAAAAACCTTTGTTTATACTTTGGTCAAAGTTTTCTTAGTTTGAAAAGTAAAAATTTTCGTTTCAGATTTCAAATCATGTTTTAAATGGTTTTACTCAATCATTCTTAAGTTGTCTTAAGTTATACACAAACATTTACCCCTAAACAGAAGTTTAGTTAAATGGTTTGTGTATAAGGGAATAACCCCTTTTTAAAAATCCTTTGTTAAAACACTTGTCAAAACATATTTTCATTTCTCTTTGGAAAAAAAAAATCCAAAGTCTTAAAAGGGCTCTTAATTTTTGAAGAGTCAATTTATATTCCATTATCCTTTTTAATCACATAGTCAAATCATGTAAAGTATTAAGTCTTTAATCACGTGTTAATTATTCAAGGTTCAGGTTTACACTGTTCGGCCAATTCAGGGCAGTCTATAAATAATTATTAACTCATTCTTATTCTGATAAACAAACATATAGTCCTTAATGATCACGAGCATGAATTTATCAAATTACAGCCTACACATGTGATTCACCAAATTTATGAATACTACATGTGCATCGGTCAATCCAAACGACATCACGTGAAACTCATAATATTCATTACAAGTACCGGATGTAGTGATTGGAATAGATAATCTCTTTCGCAGATGCGAAGTTGATGATAATCATGCTATGGATCAAATTTGCTAGAACCTTGTAAATGATCGAACAATTCTTTCCATTTCGAGTTATGGATATCGTTTTCGATTGTCAATTTACTCAGTCACAGTAATCTATAAATATAAGGAAAGATAACACCATAGCTCTTCAGGATGACAGGCTTGGTATAATAAAATCTTTCTCCGACAACTTTCTCAGTTGTACGGTAATTCCTTTAATTTAGATGGTGCTGACGTACAGTGCACGAGCCACAGGTGCAGCACCGAGAATATAATCAATACCAATTTCAACTTGCCTTAATGGCAAAATTCCAGGTAATTTATCAACAAATATCTCCTAAGGTTTCAGATAACATAAATATCTTTTAATAAATTCATTTAGGTCCTTTCTAGATTATAATATCTATGACTAATTCACAACCATTCAAGGTATAATTTTAACTCTAAATACAGGATACGGGCATCCGTCAAGAATTATTTAGTTCACTTTTGATGATCAACATCTTATCATTTAGGGGAATTCTATTCGAGTTCCCATCAATTAAGACAATGTCGTCATGTCATGATCAATCAATTCATTCCACTAGCACTATCAACTTTCCAGTTTTATTGCCGTCGATAAGATGCGAACTTCTCAAAAGTCTAATAATAACTCATAATCCTTCACAAAGTCAAGGATATTTGGAGACACAACTACTATTACAAGAGCAAGGTCAACGTATAATCTACGCGATAGAATTTCAAATCAAATACAGACGAAAACATTTAACGAATAGGAATATATCCCATGTTTTCATAATTTGAGTACGCATTCGAAAGCTCCTCGGATCGTTACCCAGGTCATTCAAATGAAATCAAATCAAAAGAAATGATAAGATCGTCGATACATCCAGTCGGGTATCAACACTCGGTAATCAAATACTTTTCCTAAAAATCTCACTACGGGAGAATTGGACAAGAAAGAATTGTCAATTATCAAATAAGACAATTTCCACATATGAGTAAATTCAACTCAGAAGAATAGGTGCTACAGGCACATGTGTAGGTGTCCCCAACACTATGTCCCTATTTTTCACTTCTTGCAGATCTCATAAAAATTTTAATCTTTCACAATCTTCAAAGAAAATTTAGTGTTTATTCATTAGTTTTATGGTGACTACTAATCAGTCTTGCATAGTCCATTCCAAATTGTATGTAGGCGCGCAACTATATACAATTTCAAGATTAACGATGCAATACTCAGTTCGTCAAAATTTTATCATCATGTTTATAATAAAAACATTTTCATGCTTAATTCTTAAATAAGAATCAAGAATAAATTTACAAAGATTTTCTTTGTTATGAAAACAATTAAGTTTCCAAAGCTTTTAATAAACAACTTCATTTTGATATCAATCACTTATAATTCTCACTTTAAATAATCCTTATTGTGATGAAAATTCAATTTTTCTCAAGGCATACTGTTTTATCTTTTATAAAAACAATGAGTGATCTGCAAAAGAGTGATGAAAGCTTGTTCACCAAGGATTAACTACGATACGATAGGAAATGAGCTTAGCCAAATGATCATGAGGTTCATGATCTCGATGGCACTCAAAAAGAATAATCCACAACGTAACTCAAATCAAGATGAGTACTTGTTCAATGGTTGCATCACTAATGCGAACATTAGGATGAAGCAATAAAAGATAGATAACATCGATACATGTAGAATTTAGCAATCAAAGGTAGTCTTTTTATTAATCACAAACAAGTCAAATTGTACCGTAACACATTACGTGTCACTATGTCATACAATTCTCAGAACTCATCCTACCAACTGATGTCACAGTTAAGTTAGGGATTTTTAAAAGATACCACAATGAATACTAATCTACAAGAGTCATTAGGTGTTCCATATGTCCCGGAAGATCCATCGGTCTCAATTCAGAAGAAGATTTCTTCAATTTATTTCTTGGACACTGGGCATCCTCGTTAGTGGACAATGGCCTAGGAACAACCCTTAACACAAAACCTACAATCAATTAAAACCTTATAATTCAATCACAAGACTTAACGACTTCTATTAACAATCTCATATTCCATACGGGTTAAATTTTACTTTATTCAAATTTTAACCAATTTTATACTCAATTCGATATCCTACCTCATTTTCCAATACTTTCAATCTTATTTTTCGGCCTTGTAAAGGCAATACGATCTCAATATGAATCAACACTTAATTTCCAATCCTATAGCTCTTACAACAACAATTATCAAATGAGTCACTAGTATGAGATGACTCATACATTCAATAAGACTTCTCAGAAAGGTATTAGTGGCATGAGGCTTTTGGGTACTGGTTCCAATGACAGCCTCAAGTGCAACATTCACCCTTTCGATTTCAATTTAAGAATTGGATGACAACGAATCAGATGACATCTTTCTAGGTGGTAACGTTTTGTCAAACTCCACTCTATAAGAAAAGATCGTCATGACATCGATATCAGATTTAATCTCGTCAATTCTTTTTCAATATCACCATCAACTAATATCTACATTTCTACGAATATCAACCATTTGTTGGGATCATAAATATCCACAACTTGGTTTAGATCTAGGATAGCTAGAATTCCTACGAGAATAGCTTCGATTAATTTACTAGGGGATTTAGGGTTTCTTGTGACAATCGACGTCGTATAAATACCTCATATAAAAATCAAAATAATCATCAAACAATCATGTAATAAAATTACATCATATATATATATATATATATATATATATATATATATATATATATATATATATATATATATATATATATATATATATATATATATATATATATATATATATATATATATATATATAATCCAAGTTATATATATATTAAAATAACACTTCTCAGTCTGGCCTTGTCGGTAACTCGGGAATTCTTCGGCACCGTTATAGTCAAAAGATTTTTAGACATTTTTAGAAAAATGTTTTTAGTTAAAAGATTTTGAAATGTTTTGTTCAAAACCTTAGTTTTAAAAATCTTTCGTTCTCTATAACGAGAGCTCTGGTAACAAACTGTAACACCCCCAAATTTATACAACATAGTACAGCGGAAGACTAGTTGGTGTTACGGGATAGCACATTACTCACATCATAGACAACGCATAAAAATCGCATCGTTTAATAATAAATCATTTCCATTCATAAACATCAAAGTTACATAGGTCCCAAGTCATATTATTTCATACAAAGTTTTACAAAGTATTTGAATGGAAAATATTGTTTAAGTGCGGGCCATGAATTCTTGTTGTCTTCCCGAGAATTACCTTCAAGTACCTGAGATAAAACATGTTAAAAGAAAAGGTCAGCGATAACGCCGAGTGAATTCATAGAGTTTAATAAATTCCATCAATATAACTTTGGTATAAAATTAGTACCAAAAATCAATTCGTACAAATCATTTTAATAGGCCGTAAAATAGCTAAAATCATTTTATACAAATCTTTGTAGTAGGCCATAAAATAGCCAAAGTCATTTTATATAAATCCTTATCGAAAATCATAATATAGGCATTTGCCTTAAAAATTATTATACGAGCCAATGTCGTAAAAACATCATACAATACGTCTTATGACGTTGTATAAAATCAAATAAAAACCGTTATATGAATATGGTTATGAAAACCAAAACACAATCATAATATCATTAGTATGACCCTGTATTGCTAGTCAGACAATACATCGTAATTCGAAGCGTCCAGTAGTATTTCGTTAGTTTTGGATTATTACAAGCCGCATGACATTGTTACCTTACTAAACCAAAACGGGTAGCTAACCCGATACCAATTTTGCCCATCTAAAGTAGCGTGTCGTCACAAAGGTCACGCTATGGAAATCTTCTCATACATAAATTCGCTTACCAATCAATGTGGCACGACGGGGATCAACCGTCAAGGCGCGAACTGGGGTGATCGTCCCCAAATAGTACTATTAAATGCATAAGCGTCTACCAAATCCCGGTAGTTCACAATTCATGCTAATGGGACTTTTAGTGACATAACCTAACTTTAATAATCCATTTAATTTCATCTATCGGGTCCTTTAATCATTTATCGGGTCATACAATCGGGTCATTCATTCATTCGGGTCCAAAATCAATAAACAAACAATCGGGACAAATGGTGTCCAAACTTTTATAAAAACTAACATGTTATCTCCCTCGCGGGTTTATAAAGCATTTATAAAACATTTAAAAGAGTGCGAGGCTATGAACTCACGTTGATGTGGGAAGGCGGGTTATCGGCAATTCGGACGTACGGTACGTGCTTCAATCACGGAAACCTATATAAATAATAATCGGTCTTAGACTCGGTCCAATGATTTTTATCAAAATAACAATATACATATATATGATTTTTGTACATATGATGATGATCAAGTGGGTTTATAAATCCTCATTTACTCATTTTAGCGTTTACGTTTTAGTATCGTCTTACTAGTTCACTAGTTTTACAGATTTTACCTATTTTAAGTTCATTAAGTCTTTTATAAGTTCTTTAACTTGTTTTTACCCATTTTATACCTATATGATCAGTATATATACTTTTCATGTTGGACCCAAATGGGTTAAGCCCAAATAATTCTTTTTACAAGTTTTTATCTTATTAAGTCCAATTATTAGCCTAATATGTTTAGTTAGCTCGTAAATGTCCGTAATTCTTATAGTTCGGGTTTTATCGGTTTTTACTTGTCTTAGTTACTTATACATCAGTATATAACTTTTATAAACTTTACATTAGACGGGTTTGGTCGTCTAAGTTTTATTTGATGAAAAACGTTAATTTCACGGCAATAGCCGAAAAAGTCGTAAAAATCAAGTTTATAGTTTTTATTACTTATAAATATTATTTTTACCACCATTTATATAATTACCCATTTAATTAACCTTTTATACATTTATATAATTAAGTTCTATAAGTTAGTGGGTTTATATTTTACATTTTATAAATTATAAAGTGAGTGCTTATATAATAATAATAAACATTATTTCCAAAATCTGATTTTTAACTTCATATTCACCATTTTTATCATATCTAGAGTTCTACAATGACTTAGAAGCTCATTTTTGGATGACAACTTCTTCATAATATGTGCTACATATAACTTAGTTATAGCTACTGCCCATTTTGAGTCTAAGTTGCCTTAACAGTCCCTACAAAACTGTTTATTCAGATTGTACCACCTAACTTGTTTTGATCATATCTCACTCATTATTTTGATTCCATTGCATGGCCAACTCTCACATGTGCATAACATCATCTACTTACTGTAAATAGATCAAACCATGAAATTTTATCAGTTCATCATTTAGTTATCTACTGTTTTTATACAGCCAACTAATTAGTCATGATTTTAGCTTCATTTCTTATGGTTATCATCATTTTTAAGCATGTTTATCAACACTTGATCCCCACACAACATTTTTATCATCATATATACATCATATACATATACAAAATGAAAGAAAATACATTTGTTCTTTACAAAATAATAAGAGAAAAATATAGAGGATGATCTTCTTTACCAATCCAAGTGGATTTCTTGTTTTAGGAAGGCAAGAACTTGATGAACACAACAAGTATCTCCAAGACCATCAAATATCAAGATAATATGTTGGAAAATCAGCCCTAGGACACAAGCAAATCACCTCCAAAGTTGTTTATATGGCCACCAAATGATCAAGGCTTCAAGGAAACACCTTAATAGGACTAGTAAACATGTGGTTTGTAGCTAGAAAAGATCAAATGGGATGTTTGTTAGCTTATAGTGGACGGCACAAAGGGGTAAGTTGAGAGAGTTTTAGAGTGGATTGCATGGATGGAAATGGTAGAATGAAACCATTTGCTAGTTTTGATGTGAAGTGGAAAATGTGTTGGCTTAAAGTGTAAGCACAAGCTTACACTTGTGTAAACAAGCTAAGACTTGATGCCACCTATGTGTGGTGTGTCATAATGCCGTCCCATATAAGCTAGTGGGATGGGGCAAAGTGTTTTGTCCCATCTCACTAGTTTACGGGTATTTCTCGATTCTAGTTTTCTCGATTTGCGTGCCCTCGGTTCGTTTTACGAAAAACGTTTTTATAAATTATGAATCACCGTCACAAAACGAATCCAATAAAAATTGTCTCATCAAAAACGGAGTTCGAAAACGTAAATACGTAATCCTAGGGTTTCCGATTTAGTCGTAAAGGACGTGAAAATAAAATCGTAAGTCCTAATCTCTTCTCGTAAATTTGTGAGTTTATGAACCAACACAAATTTAAAATTATAAAATAATATTCACGGATAAATTTATTTTCTGAAATGTCGGACTGTCTCCAAAGACGGTGTATGTAAACGTAAGCACGTAACGTTGAATCCTCCGGTTTAGACGTAGTCGATGCTACTCCAAGACGTAAATCCAAATTTCTTCCAAAAAATAAGTGAGTTCATATTGTATCATTAAAATAATATTTTCAAATAATATTTGAGAATAAAATATCAATCATAAATTGACGGATTGTCACACTAAGCCAATCAGAAGTATGATCCTCCCTCTAAGATGCCCATAAAGCCATTTGTCGAGCAGATAAAGTGAAAGTGAATTCTGCATTCTTAATAACCCGAGCAACATATATATCTGCCATTTTCTTCATGAGTTTGGGGGCAGCGACTTCACTCGGATTACTTAGAAAATCAATCTCCATAACCGACTTAAACACACGTAAGGCATCATCAAACTGGAGTCCATAAGATCTAATATCAGTGTGTTGAAGTAGCTTAGACTGCAAATCAGCTGACTGTAACCGAGAAGCAAGAAAAGCATAATGCAATACATCACCCGCAAAATAAACACCCAACCCCCCAAAGGAAAAGGGCAACGTAGCAAGTCTCCACTGCCAATCACCAAATCCCGGTCCAGAAGCAATACCGATACGCTCTAAAGAAGAACGGAGTGCCATATCAAAAGAACCTTGTGCAGACTTAAAAGCATAGGGTGAACATGTACGCATAGAAAAATATAACTTGGAAATACCGGCACAAGAACGAAGAAGCAGCAACTCACATTGAGGGTCATTAATTTTGTCCACGGCATCCATAAGCTCAATAGTCTTAGCCACACGCTTCGACACAAAGCTGACTAGAAAAATCAAGGTCTACACTCGCAGGCCCCCCGAGCAACTTAACACCGCGCGTAGGTCGAGAAATATTATATGGGAACACACCAAAAAACTTGCTGCGAGGATCCTCGGTCGGCCAAAAAACTTCGGTCTTATCAACATTCAGATGCAAGCCATACACGGGGCCATCCTTCATGATACACTCCAAAACTTTCCCCACAACCAAAGTATCCCCAATAATAGTACCATCGTCCAAATACCAGGCCTGTAAAGAAAGAGAGAAGGAGTCCCGAATCTTACATATCAATGGTTGAAGTACAAGAGCAAAGAGTAACGGACCAAGAGAGTCACGCTGTTGTACCCCCTGACATGACCTTAATACGTGCTCCCCATAATACAACCTTGCCGGGCTAGAATAACAGAACTCCACCCAAGACGAGATGGAGGGATAACGAAGACGAACCTCTCGCAACATAACCTCTCGATCTACCAAATTGAAAGCATTTTTAAAATCCACTAGTAGCATCGACAAACCAACATCATCACCATACCTCTCAAGGAAGCGATTCACAGGATGAAGAATAGCCTCACTCCCTCCCGACACCCCCACCCCAAACTGTAAATCACCAAAGTACCCATCCAAAGAATGACCAACCTCATAAGCACATACCTTGGAAACAAGCCGTCTCCAGATAGTACCTACAGCAATGGGACGGATCCCACCACCAAGCTTAACCAACGGGGTGAGAGGAGCACTAGCGATATACTCACCCAACACCTTGGGACATCACCCATCAAGAAAAAGGTTCACTACTTGGGTGATAAAAGAAACTAAATCATCAAAAATAGCAACCACAGAACCACTCAAACAATCTATAAGGTGCTGGGCCCGCAACTCATCCCGCCCACAAGACGTACCTCGGGGAAAACTCTTGATCATGTCAAGAACCAAAGATCGAGAAACAACAAGGAGATGAAGATCAAGAGATATTATTATTATTATTATTATTATTTTTAATTATTTTTTATTTTTTTTATTATTAACCATCACTTTATTATTATTATTATTATTACATCATTTTATTATTACTAATATTTTTTATTGTTATTTATTAATATTATTAATATTATTATTTTATTAATATTATTTATATTTATATTTATTTTTTAATTTTATTATTTATATTTATTTATTATATATTATATATTATATATTATTATTATTATTTTATTTATTTATTTATTTATTATTAACTTTTTCATTATTATTTATTAAGATTTATAATTATTATTTTAATATTATTATTTTTATTTATATTTTTAAAATTTATTATTATTATTTATGTTTATATATTCTATATTTTTATTATTGTTATTATTTGTTATAATAATAATAAGATTTATTATTATTATTATTTATTTATTATTTCCATTAATAGTTTTTTAAAGAAAAAAAAAGATTTGCATTAGTATTTATTTCAAATATTTGACGCTACCAAACAAAAAAATTCAATAAATCATTTTTTTGGATTTCATTACCAAGAATACAACTCTATACTTCAATTTTAATTTCTCAAAATTCTATCTACCAAACGTGCCCTAAGGGTTTTAAAAAGCACGCAAAGGCTACGTAAAGATGTCAGGCTTGACCTCTATACCACGAAATAAATCAAGACTTGAGCTTAAGACTTGAAATGAGACGATAAGTGAAAAAAGGTGACAAATCGTCATAAAACGAGATTCATTGAGGCTTTTTTTAAATTCAATTTCGATAAACATCGTATTTTTTTATATACAAACAAAAAAGCTTGCATTCAAAAAGTATTTTTTTTAACTTTATTTTTTATATAGTACATTTTTTGTGACCTCAATATATTTATATATGATATAAATATATAAATTTATGTATTTTTTTAATATTTTATAACACTTTAATATACGTCTTAAGAACACCATGACACCTCATGGCTCGTAAAGACGTGAACCTTAGCCATGTCGCCACGCCACACCTCACAAAACCGTGGTTTTACTTGTTACTTTCTTGAGTTTTATAGATTGGATCATACTATTTAACAAGGTTGCAAAACTCGTGAATTGCTACTCGGTCGGTCGACCATCTTGTAACTTGTAATCGTTCTAAATGGAATTAACCGGATTGACATTTTTAGCAAATTTTTGGTATTTATAACGCGTTTCATGTATTTTCGGCAATAATATTCTCAAAATACAACTTATCTACACATAAATAAATAGTTATTATAAGTGATAAACACAACTTTACAACGATTTTTTGATATTTTCGATAAAATTTTCAGGTTTTTGGCAAGTTTGATCGTTATTGATCACAGTTGATCGTTATTAATCGTCTTTTCATTAATTGACAAAGTTGAAGGCCTTGTATCGATTAAGCGACCGTTAATTGGCATAATAAACATGTTTTTACAACACTGCTATTTAATAACTAAATTTTTTGAAAATTTGGTAATTATGCGTATTTGAAAAAAGTTAAACATAAACCATTAGTTTAGCATATACTCAATCAACCAATAAAAACCACTCATTTTTATCATGTAATAAAAACTCATTTTTTAAAAATTAAGTATCTCACAAACCGTTCATCGTTACGTAAAATAAAACATATCATCGCGACGAGAATTAAATCATCTATCTATCGAGGGGCACATGTATATACTTTTCGAGAACTTTTTTTCGACTTTTTTTCTTAAGTCACGTCTGAGAGAATCATATATGATTAGTCACGAAACATATATGATTTTTAGAAAATCATATATGATTCATATCATGAATCATATATGATTTTCTGGAAATCATATATGATTCGTGACGAATCATATATGATTCTCTCAGACGTGACTTAAAAAAAAGTCGAAAAAAAGTTCGTCGAAAGTATATACATGTGCCCCTCGATAGATAGATGATTTAAGGGAAATTACCAAAAAGGTCTTTTTCCCAATATTCTCTTCCCAAAAAACACTAAAAAAAAATTTCCCGATACGGTCCAGGGCAACAAAGAATATAGGGCAACTGGGTGAAGAATGCGCCACGTGTCCTCTGTGGCCCTATATCTTGGGGCAATCTGTCAGAATTGCCCTATTTTTTTAGACACTTGTCAAAATCTGAATGGTTGCTGCCCTATATTATTTGTTGCCCTGGACCGTATCAGGAAAAACATGTTTTTTGACTCAATCAAGAATTGCTCAAAATTGAAGGACTCTTTTGATAGTTATCCCATGATTTAATTCTCGTTGCAATTGAGTATTTTTTTTCGTTTGACGATTTACCGTTTGTGAGATATTAAATTTATAAAAAAGTAGTGGGAAGTGGGTTTTTAAAAAAATAAGTGATTATAGTTTATTGAATAGGTATATGCTAATTTAAGGGTATACATCTATACTCCCTTATAAAGCATGCATATCCCCAACCAAAATCCAACCCTCCCTCTTTAAGATTCAGACTTCCAAACCTACCTCAGACCTTAAATTTACACACACCAAACCAACATCCGACCCTAAAAATATTTTCAAACCAAAATACATCGAACTCCAATACAAATAAATACCTCAAAAATATATCCTCACGAATATGCTTTATTTAAAAAAAAACACATACAACAAAAGAAACACTCTCTACATCATACAATTAATGAATTAATAACTACATCTCCATGAGAAGACTCCCATGGCTGCTCCTACCTCTACACCCTTGTTGGACGTCACCACCGCTATAACTCTCCTCCGCCAAACCTCACAACCACCATAAAATACTATCACCGAAAATAACCTTTAACAGAAGAGCTTTTTAAGTTTTAAGGTAATACATGTGTTATTTTTATAGATCTTGACTATATATTAAGTTCTGAGGGTATATTTGTATAGATTTAAAAGTTTTATATCTATCTGGGTTTTTTTAGATTCTTAGTTTATAAATTTAGATTTGTCGTTTATAATTTATAAATATAGATCTATAATTTATGAATGTATCTATACTCCCTTATAAAGCATGCATATCCCCAACCAAAATCCAACCCTCCCTCTTTAAGATTCAGACTTCCAAACCTACCTCAGACCTTAAATTTACACACACCAAACCAACATCCGACCCTAAAAATATTTTCAAACCAAAATACATCGAACTCCAATACAAATAAATACCTCAAAAATATATCCTCACGAATATGCTTTATTTAAAAAAAACACATACAACAAAAGAAACACTCTCTACATCATACAATTAATGAATTAATAACTACATCTCCATGAGAAGACTCCCATGGCTGCTCCTACCTCTACACCCTTGTTGGACGTCACCACCGCTATAACTCTCCTCCGCCAGACCTCACAACCACCATAAAATACTATCACCGAAAATAACCTTTAACAAAAGAGCTTTTTAAGTTTTAAGGTAATACGTGTGTTATTTTTATAGATCTTGACTATATATTAAGTTCTGAGGGTATATTTGTATAGATTTAAAAGTTTTATATCTATCTGGTTTTTTTTTTAGATTCTTAGTTTATAAATTTAGATTTGTAGTTTATAATTTATAAATATAGATCTATAATTTATGAATGTAGATCTATAATTTATAAATATATATCTATAATGTTTGTTTTTTGATCTAAGCTGTTACTAATTTTTTGTGGGATTTTTTGACCAGGTATCACGTTGCTGGAAATTTCTGATCTTTCTCTCCGAAAACAGCCAAAGCGTCGCTCAATAGGTTTTTGTCGCTGACACGGCTTATTCGTCAGAAAAATTGGCCTTCGCCACGCCTATTTTTGTTGCTGCCACATAATCTATACAAATAGACACTTGCCACTCATTTTATATATTCATAAAACACACACCTTAGAACACTACATCAGTTAATACCAAAACACAAAATAAAATAAAATAAACAAACACACGCCATTACTACCAAGTACCATCCACCAACCGGATTGTTTAGGAGTTCTAATTCTTTTTGTTAGATCTATCCATTTGCAAATTCTAAAGGTATTTTTCAGATCTATGTATTATTTTTACATATTAGTCTTTTTCTAACATTTTCTACAATTGTTTAAACTTTTTACTTTGAATGTTGCTGCTACTGTTGTCGCTAGAGTTCGATGTCGTCTTCACGTGAATCTACCCCGCTTCCGTCACCAGAACACGAACAGAAACGCCCACCATGATACCGAAATTTCTGAGGTATTTTTTAAAAGTTTTTATATAGATCTATGTAATAGATGATGCTATGACAGTTTATAATCTTTTATTCCTTTTTATTTTTGGGTTTCTTTATACTTTGATTTTTTTTTATTCTATTTTATAAATCTGATTCTTTTAGAGGATCTTTTTTATTAGTATTTTTTCTATAAATTTGATTTTTCAGTTTTTACTTTGTATACTTTTGAGTATCTTTTTCTAAATCTGAGTTTGTTAATTAAAAATGATAATTTCCGGGTTTTTTTTCTGTAAATTTTATCTTTTGTAAGTTTCGTTATCTTACCTCATCTGCTTTCTTTTTAAGAAAGCAAAAAAAAGATCTTTTTTTATTTGTTTTAAATTTGATTTTCTTGTAATTTCATCTTTGTGATATTTTTCAGATCTGCTGTTGGAATCTATCTCTGCTCATTGCTCACGTAAGATGATAGTTTGCAGGAAATATTCAATTAATATGTCATGTAAATTTGAAACGTGACTGTTAAAAGTGGCATTTAAATTTGTGCTGGTGAAATTTGAATTTTTGAATGATTCCGAACAATAATATTAAAAAATTAAACCCGATATTGACATATTTTGGTGATCTTTAAATTTTGATATTTTAAAAAGTATTGTAAGTTTGAAATACTTTCAATTTTGTTTCGATGTATTTTTCAAAAGTTTGATTCGAATATTTTTGACTTTTTTTTTGAAATTTGTAGGTTTTGAAAAAGCCATTTATAAGACCTTTTGAAAAATGTAAGTCAAATAATAAGGATGTGCACCAGGATAGGCGCCGTATTCGAGATGGTCTTGATACTTTCAACATTGGATGTTGTGAATTTTACCTCGAGCCCACAACAATAAAAGAGAACATACTTTTGGGTGCCATGTCTGTTTTGGAAAATAAAAATAGATGTGATGGACACTATTAAACCTATGCTTATGAGACAAAAGTAAAAAAGTAAACACTTGCTATGAAACAAACTCGCATACTAAAAAGACAATTTAAGCATGTCATTAAAAAATCACAACAACAATGCAATCATCCTATCCAACCATTCTCACATAATACCAAATGAAAAAGACTAGCAGACATGATCAACAAAAATGCTTGAAATTGAATTTTGCTATAAACTGTACGTTAACCTTGCTAAGTTGAATAGGTTGTCTTTAGTAATTAATCTAATAAAAATTTATTTAAAATTGAAATGTTTTGAAATTTGTAATTAGTTGAGATTTAATACTGATTTTTAAATTACTACTTCTTTCGTTTTAAATTATAAAATTATAGTTAATATTTTCATTTAAGATGTGTCAAAATTATTGTTCACTACTCTTTTCGTCACATATTAATAGTCCAGTTTATTATTTTGGGACGTCTCAAATTTATTGTCCACTTTTAAAAATAAATAAAAAAATTTATATTAAATTTACCATATTAACCTCACTTGAAGATATTAAAGTTGTAAATTAATTGGTTAAGGGTAAAATTGTTATTGTGTAAAAAATAAGAGAAAAAATTGGAAAAATGTTGCTTTTTATTAAACTACGTATTTTTTTATCGGTGGACTATTATTATTAGACGTGGAGTATTAAAAATAGATAGAAATGTTTGATAAAAGTTATCACATTATTCTTGCTATAAATAGTTATTATTACAAACTAATTTTTTTAACTAATTAGATAAAAATAAAATTGTTATTGTGCTAAAAATAAGAGAGATAAATCTGTAATAAATATTTTTTTTAAATTGTTATTTTTTTTATCGGGAAACAATAATTTCAAGATCAAAGAGTACGACATGGTGCAAGAAAAGTGAATTCTAAAGACATTGTGCGAGGAAATGTGAATTGAAATATTGCTTTTTGAAACCCATCTTACTAAACTGGATCCTTTTTTCTTTTTAAAAGTACTAAATTGGATCTAGATAGTTAAGTATTCAAATTACCCAAAAGATTTAACTTCTTTATATTTGACTATAGAAAGTAGATAGCACTAAAGTATTTAGATACCCCATATCTCTATAGTTCATAAGATAATACATCATACATGTATCTTGGTTTTTTGGATATATTTAGGACATATCATATTCTTTACAAATGAAAAGAAGACAATAAATAATGAAATTTTGAGAAATAAACTGCAAGTGCTCATTAAAAGAAAAAAAGATATAGTTACACATATCTAATTCATTAAAAGAAAAAAAGATATAGTTACACATATCTAATTTATAGATGTTACAATTATGTTGAATTGTTGATCACTCGCTATTCGAATATTCTTATAAGAAACACCTTTATCTCATCATGTCTATTTTGAAATATCATTTAATGATGCAAATACACAAATACAAAATAAAAAAAGATGCATAGCCAATAAACAATTTTTTTAGAAACATGATGCTAAAGTTTAGAAATCGCTCGACTAATAAAAATAAACCATACACAAATAAAAAGCGCGCACACACGAATCGATAACACCATATTTTGTCAAAGACTATATATCGTTGTCGCTAGACGTGACTAGATATACACCGTTACGCTAAGCGCGTATAACCGGCTATACACAAATTAAAATAAGAAAAAAGATACATACCAAATGACAAACAAATTTTGTTAGAAACATGATGCTAAAGGTCGAAAATCTTTGTACAAAAAAGTCAAAAAATTGCTCGAGTATAAAAAAACCAACAGACGATAGTACGAGACTATATACTACCAGAAATATATATCGCCGGTGATAGGTGCAGCTAGATACGCCATGTCAAACCAATACACCGTTACAGTAAGCGCGACTTTTATTGTAACAATACAACAATTTTTGAAATTTCGTCGGAAATAGATATCCTATCGCTAGACGTTGAAACAAGGCTATTAAATATAACACTCAAATTTACTATTATTACTATTTTAAATGACTACTTCAACTTAAAACGACACTATCAGAAAAAAAATGCGAACATAGCATAAAAACATTTCGATAACGCAACCATGTCGTCGAAAAAATTATTCGCCGTCAATACTTGATCAAAACTGGATATAGCTGCCGGCTAGGCGCGGGTACTCGGCTAGTGTATCTTAACATACTCACCAAAGTACTTGATTCGATATAACAAATACGTCAATCAATAAACAAGACAATCGGAATTCAAAAAGTATTTATTAAATAGTCTGTCACTGTTATTTGATACGAACCTATCCTATACTAGGCTTGTATCGGTTGATAAGTCCTAAGTGTAGAACTCACTCAAAATGCTAGCTTATTTGAGAAGGGAACACCTGGACATTATAAACCATCAACCATTCCCATACATGGCCGATGTGGGATCATAACATTACCCCACCCTTTGAAGAACCAACATCCTTGTTGGTCACGACTATGTTGGTCACGGTTGGCACCCTCTTTGGGTCCAAGCTACCACTCCATAGGCCACCACTCCGAGCTCGTTGGTCACGGTTATGTTGGTCACGGTTGGCACCCCCTTTGGATCCAAGCCACCACTCCATAGGCCACCACTCCGAGTGTTGGAACCTCGTAAGGTAGGGCTAGCTCTGATACCAATTGTTACAAGTAGAAATAAGGTTCAGATCCTGATTCCAATCAGTGGAATAGAGATCATCAACCAATGCCCAGAATCACCCAAACACAAGAAAAGGGTAATTGGTGAACAAGGGTTTATTGTTATTGCTAACAATAGAATCGGTTGTAGAATTTGTTACAGAGAGAATTCAGTTTTCACATACATGGTAAATGAGAAATGATTACAGGAAAGTATTTATACAAAGAGGAAAGTAACAGTGGGTTGTAACAGCTTTTGGCGCCCATTTGTATGGATTTGACTTTTGCTGTTTGACTTTTAAGTTTTGACTTGTATCACTCCAATCCCCTTGAAAACATTCTTGTCCTCAAGAATGAGTTCCTCACAAGCTGTAGGAATAGTATGCACCCAAGATTGACTCAAATTATTCAAGCTACCCTCTTGTCCATCTTGTTTCCTTTGATCCACCAGTAACTCCTCATTCATGTGCAGATTAGTACCTTTAGACTTTAGTTGCTGATCCCAAAGCTAATATAACTCCCAATTTGTTAAGATGAATACCACCAATCACAGGCTCAAACCTCTTTGTTTCAGCTACCATCAATTCACTATCAAACACCTTCTGAACATTTTAACTTGCTATCCTATTTTGAGAACATTCATCCCCATGATTGATCCACTGATTACCTGCAGCCCTAGTCAGACCACTTCCACACTGCACATCCAAATGAACCCTTTGATTTTTTAAGTTTTGACTTGTATCACTTCCCAATGCTTGTGCTAAAGGACTGTGATACTCAGCAACCATTAATTTGGGAGTGTTGAACTGCTGAACATTCATCAAATCATTTGAATTATGCACCCCTTGTGGCCATAATTTTTTGTTTCCATTTCCTTCTCCACTAATCCCTCCATCTATTGGTAACACACCCATGGTTGTTTTAAACTGTTGATTTTGCAATTCAGCATGGATGTCATAGTGCAATCCTTGATTGTCTCTTGTCTCCTCCTTCATAGATTGCAACTTATCTCTGAAAAATTTTTCTTGTGAATCTCCCAAGTGTTTATCATCAAAGGTCATTGTATTTAACTGACTTCCTACCACTTTGCCTTCCATCAAAGTAAGAATAGGTGGTTGAGAACCCCTAAGTACAATCTTCCTCCCCTGATACATGAACTCCATCCTTAACTTCAAAAAATTACACACTATTTCTCCTAAGGTTGCTAGCCATTGCATTCCCAACACCATCTCACAACTTCCCAAAGGAACTAAATACATATCATCTTTGAATATTTCACCCTGCAATTTCCATTGTAAGCCCTTACATTCATAGTTGCTAGATAAGAAATTGTCTCCAGCTACATTTACTTTAAAAGGACTTATCTATGTCATCTCACATCCCATATTTTTAGCAGCTGTAGTATCCAAGAAGTTGTGTGTGCTTCCACAATCAATAAGGATATTGACTGGTTTACCATTTATTTGACCTCTAACCCTCATAGTTTGAAAAGAATTGTTCCCACTTAAAGCATTTAGTGAAATGTGAGGTGGTAAAGCCAATGTAGTATTATTTCCATAAGTATTGTTCCGTAGCTCCTCCAATACAGGTGAACTATCCCCATTGCCAAACACTCCTTCCTCATTCAGAAACTCCAAATTTTCCACCCTACCTTCACTTGTGTCAATAATTTCCAAGGAAAACTTGCTCTCTTCTCATCCAACTCCTTCTGAGTCAACTGCTTCCTATAAGGACTTTGTTTTGCTGAATTGGTAGCAACTAATGGTGGTTTGGGAGTACTAAAATTATTGGTGTTGTAAGGTCTTGGTGTAGGTAGGATGGCTAACTTTTGTCTATGCCTTACCAAGCCCATCTTTTCTTCTTCCAACTTGCACAAACCATACAGCTCTGCTAAGGACCTAGGATTCAACATCCTAGCCGTCAACTCTATCTCAGTTTGTAGACCAGCTAAGAAGAAACTCATAGCTTGATTTTTAGGTACATGTACCCTACACAACAGCCTATCATATGCATCAATGTACTCTTGCACTGAACCAGTTTGTTTCAACGTTTTTATCTCTCCCAAAGGATCATCATAAGCAGTCCCAAATCTCTTTAGAATAGCCTCCCTATAGACTGTCCAAGAAATATTTTCCCCCATAATTCCTACAAATTGTTGATGCCACATTAAAGGGAGGTCATACAAGTGAATAGAACTCAAGTTCATCTTGTCCCTGTCCTCTACTTGATTAACCTTGAAGAACTACTCACATTTAAATACGCAACCTCTAACATCTTCACCACCAAATTTGGGGAATTCCACCTTAGTAGCCTTATGGTATTGATACATGCCCCTAGTTCCCTCTTGAGTAGGTCTCACCACAATACCACCATTACTAAAACTAGCAACATTTCTTTCTTCTTCTCTTATCCTTGTTAATTCTTCCCTTAAAATTCCTAAACAACTCCCTTATAGTTTCCCTATATGTTTCCTCTTGATTGTTATTGGTTCTTGTTTGTGGAGCCATTTCTAACTAATTGTAGAAGAACTTGTATATTTGCTTAGTATAACACTATTGTCCTATAACTACTGAATCACCAAACTATGTAACCAACTCTCAACAGAACTCACAAAAAACTTGCAGAACCCAACAATATGCAGTTTTATCAATCAAGATTACTAGTTAAAAGAATCAGATGATACCTGTCTTGTTGATCAAACAGTACTAACAAGAAGAGTCATTATCCTAACCTTTGTAATAAAAATAACAACCCTTAACAACTTCACACTGTTGTGATGAAATGATCAAGAACTGTCCAAGAACTGTTAATCCAACAACCACTTCAACTAACTTCTGATAACAGACTAACCAGAAGCTACCCACTGCCAAAACTAACAAAAACAACCCACGAACTGTTTAACAGTCATAATAGTCATGTTTTGTGATTTGAAAATGGATTTTAAAAAGTTATAAGTGTCGGTATGATTTTGGCGGGAAAATCTGTTTTAAAATCTTGATTTAGCTTTAATGGCAGAGCAAGAAAAAACTTGAGCAAATCTAAGGAAGGATAGCTCTGATACCAATTGATACGAACATATCCTATACTAGGCTTGTATCGGTTCATAAGTCCTAAGTGTAGAACTCACTCAAAAAGCTAGCTTATTTGAGAAGGGAACACCTGGACATTATAGACCATCAACCATTCCCATACATGGCCGATGTGGGATCATAACATTATTCAAAAAAAAAAAAAAATAGTCTGTCACTGAAAAATTTATAAAATTTATTAAATAAATTAAATATAAAAAGTAAGTAACAATTAGTCCACTAAAAATATATTTTTATTAATTTATCTTATAAAAAAATCAATAAAAGTTTTATTTATTTATTATTACTAAAAAAAGTAACTAATAGAAAATCAATAAAAGTCTACTCTTACTCAATATTTGTAAAGAAAAAAAATGAAACTTTAAATAATTTTTTTTAAAACAAAAGATATGAATTTTTTTTTGCTACTTTTATATTCAATGTGCTTAAGCTTAACTAAAAAAAATAAATTATAATCACTTAAATGATCATTTACAAACAAAACTTTTAATATTCATAACAATGATTTTTACGACTTAAAAAGTGACAAGTTATAAAAGCTAGCGCTGGTTGTTTAAACAATCTTTACACATACCCAATACCCGCTTGTAATCTTGGGACAAGAGTAGTATTAACATCAATTGGGTACTAACTTCGTACGGGAAAAAATGTTACATCAAGTTTGGTCTCCCTTTATACACGGCATCCGTTATAGGTGATTGGGAAACAGCTAAAGCCATTCTTGATCGGAATCCATACTTGGTAGGATACAGTATTACAGAAAATGGTGACACGCCGCTTCATGTTGTGGCATCTGCAAAACAAACATGGCAAGTGAAAAACTTTGTCGAAAGCTTGGTGGGTGTAATGAATGAAGATCAACTGGCTCTTGAGAATAAAAATCAAGACGACGCCCTTCATTTAGCTTGTGTAGCAGGAAACATTGATATCGTTAAAGTGTTGGTGAAAAAGAATAGTGCCTTGTTGATAAACGCTGGTATTCAAGGTAAAATGATGCCATTGCAAGCAGCTGCTGATATGATCCTGACAGATTATTATCAATATATTAAATAAATAATTAGTTTATTTACTTTCCTTTTATTGTATTATCTTAGAGAATAAGTTAAGTATGATTATATATAGAGAGGCTGTAATTCAATATGCAGAGAAATATGATTACGTTTTATTTTAGTTTATTGTTTTCCTAGTTAATTGGGGAGTCAGTTTATCTCACTAATATAAGCCATCGGGTCGGGTTATCCCATTATTATAGCCTATCTATCATTTTATCTCTATAATCGATCCAGTTCATATCAATTGGTATCAGAGCTGTTTCGATTCTAGGGTTTTCAAAAAATAAAAAAATAAAAAAAAAAATCTACTGTTCATCTGAACCACTATTCACCAGCAGAAAATACTATTCTTTATCGGAGTTATTGTTCATCCAGAAACACCACATTAATGGAGGCGAATCAGAAACAATTCAAGTTCGATCAGCAGTTGGCTGAACTTATGAATGCTATCAAAACCCTACAGCCGGCGACCATCACACAGCCGCCACTCTTTACCGCAATGGAGCTGCAGTCGTACACCCAACCGCTGCAGTCATACATCACCATGCCGCTGCAGTCGTACACAACCATGTCGACAATCACCACGCCACTGGCCACCCTACAGCCTCATCTCTATACCCAACCGCTGCAACCATACACCACCATGCAGCGCACCACCATGCCGCTGCAGTCATACACCACCCTTCCGCTACAACACCCCTATACCACCACTACATCGAAGCCGCCAACCTTTTCCCTCACCACTTCACCTACCACTAAGGTACCCACAACAACTCATTGTGCACCACTGAATGATGCTACGGGTCGCTTGTTGATGCCTGTTCCTGTTGAGTGCAAGACTGTAACGAAAAAGGAAGATATTAAATCTCAGGAAGAGGATAAAATAACTGTTGATGCAAAAGTTGGTTGATCCTTGCTAGACCCGAATTAGGCTTAATTCGGGTTGGCTGGGCTCTGGCTCCTGCACCAAGTGAATCGTCTGGTTGGGATCCTGCACACTAAACAACACGCGTTAAGCTTACCGTGGGAAGGTTTCCCACGATTAAACTCCGGCGTGAGAGTAAGTAATCGATTTAGGGTTATATGTGAGTTTAGAGTGAGTTGTTATACCTTTGTGGAACCCTTGGGGGTTCCTTTTATAGGCAGTGAAACCATAGTGGGCTTTCACTGATCCTTCGGCCCCAAGGAAGAGATAAGTACCAGAATTAGAATGATTGTTATCTTCTAATTCTGGTAGTGAATATCCTCTCCTTATTGGGGTAAAGATATTCATAGACAGAATATCATTCTGTCTGACCCTATGTCGGCCGTGTCGGGCGTACCAGGCCGTGGGCCGCACACATGTGTGCGGTTACTGTTCATTCAAGCCCATAGGCCTGACTGACATTATCCCACCCATCTGTGATGGGCCGGATACGGGTAGTACCCTTGGGCCGGGTCCATGACCCGGCTGGGGACTATACGTCATCATGTCCCCCCAGTCTAGTTGTTACAACCGTAGGTGGAACCTCTAGACTACAAAGATGCTCCCGGACGTACCAAGGAAACCATAGTAAAGGACGATTGTGTTCAAGAATTTATGTTGACCGCATGTGGCAACATGGCTTAAGAAATTATCTTATCACTATTTCATCCATACATAGCAGCCGAGACAAATTAAATATATCATTAAATGTCAAGTCTTACGTAAGAGCCGCATAACCCGACATGAACAACTGTTCATCTGACTTGTTTGACTGACAAAAGTGCAGACAGTCAGAACCTTGAGCAGTGCAAACGTGTGGGTCAGATATGACCCGTGGGTCCCATCTGACGTTTCACTTGCCACTTTCCCCCTAGCCACACGATTAAGAATAGTGGCCAACACGTGTCACACATCCAACAGCCTGTGACCCTCAAGGTAACCCTATAAATAAGCCACCCCTACGGCTGTGTGAAACACACAGTTCATAACCTCCATTTCTGCCATTAAAGCTTTCCTCTTATCTTGAACCAAGTACGCACGGATCCCTTCACACGCAGGTTAGAATACCACATCCTTACACTCTTTTTTAGTAATGGCTAATAGAAACAGCCCTACCATCGGATCCGTGCTAAATGTCATGACCCAAGACCAGTTAAACCATTTTTGTACAAATTACTTCATCCCTTCCAACCTACACCCCTCACTTCCTGGCGCCGGAGACCTCATAACTGAGGCTCCAGCGGGTAAGATAGGCCTCTATACTCGCCTGTTTGACGCGGCTAATTACCGCATCCCTTTCACCCACTTTCTCGTAGATCTGTTAGGATATTATAATGTACACATTAGTCAGCTCCACTGCATAGGTGCCTGTAAAATTAGCCAATTCGAGATTCTTTGCCGTGCTAGGAGAATCCCCCCAACCGTAGAGTTATTTAGGTTGTTTTATACCCCCAACTTAGTGAACGGTTGGGTTTCTTTCAAAAAACGAGCCTCCAACAGTCCACAATCACACAACAAACCAATGGATTCACTGAAAAATTGGTATGATCATTACTTTTTCATTGACGCAGTGGTATGGCCGGGTGATTATGTCATTAGAACCAGATTCCCGCACGACCCTAAGCCGCACACCAGTACATACAATCCGTGTCACTCTCAAGAATTAGATCTAAATAGGACTGGATTCCACAGAAACCTACCCGAATCATTCCTATGCTTGCTAGGAATTAGCCGTAATTACTTTGGTCCTTCCAATAGGTATCCCGTTTTTTGGAGAAGGCAGGGCGAAGGTAGGCTAATCATCCGTACTTCAAGAAGAATGTATACATGTGTTTGCATAATAACTAACATTTATTGTTTTGTGCTGGACAGAAATGAACTTTTTTGGACTGTTGCGCCAGGGCGATCCAAGGCTTGTGCCGGAAGGTCTCCGTCCTCTTCGTGAAAATGAACAACCCCTCCTCGAGCACACCCGACCAGTAACGGTTGCCTTGGAAGCCGTGCCTGATCCACATTCTGACGAGGAACATGGAGACAACGGCGGCGGTAACAACCAGATGAACCAAGGAGGGGCCGGGCCCTCCTCACCGCATAGAGAACAACAGGGAGACAATATGGAACAAACCGACTCCAGCATTCGCCGACTGATGGGCGATGATGATGATGAAGTGCAACAGCATGTCAACTTGGACGAAGAGGAGGAAGCCGAAGAGGAGATTGCTGAACTAACAACGCAGCCCCTCACTAGGCGCACCCGGAAGAGGGGGAACCGTGCGAGAGGGACTGCCTCGGTCGAGATTGGTGAACACAATGCTCCCGTCAAGAGGCTTCGAGAAGACCACCCCATGTATCAATCTGTTGGGAGTGCCACCCAGGGTTCCGAGGCTAACCGGGCCGCTCATGTCGATCCCGTCACCCAAATTGCCCTAACCGCCTCCGAAGGAGCAAGAAGCAACATGTAAGAAACCATCTCAATATGAAAGAATTTCCACTTTTTTTTTTTCAGCCATACTTAAGATATTTCATAATACTCATGTCGCAGGGACGACCAGGCTGGTGCCGCACCCCCTTCTGACACCCAAGTGAATAAGGAGAAAGGAAAAGCTGTCGAAGAAAACCCCACGGCCCCCACAAAGTCCGGCCCTGTTTTTGAAGATGGTTCACCCCTGGCTTCCCAAGACTTCCCCACATCCGGCGCTCCCCAACCTTTTAACCCTGTATGGACTATTACCACGGCGTCACGATTGAGGAGTGCTGACGAGTGCCGGGAGTACCTCAATAACTGCATACCACCAAGCTTGGTGCAAGAGGTAAACTCGCTCAGTCATGCGGATTTGGCGGACGAGTATAATGGGACGCTGGTACATCAAATGGCGATGGGAACCTCAATGAGGGTTAGGTTTGAAGCTGCGCTTGGGCACGTTGACTCTCTCAAGAGGAAAGTTGGACGGAGAGAAAAAATGATTGAAGATAATGAAGCCCTGATTGCTGACCTCCAATCCAAACTAGTGAATGCCGAGGCAACCATCAAAACACAGTCAGCCCGCGCGAGTGAATACGACCAGCAAGTAGCCCACCTTGAGTCTCAACTAGATGCTGCAAACACCAAGGTACATATCCGTGCCGCACCACCCATATACATTAAAAGATGAATGTACTAACGCGTTTTCCCCTGTAGGTAACCACGGCGGAAGCTTCTGCCCACTCTTACTCCAGCCAAGTAGATGTTCTGAACCAGAAGCTAGAGGACGCGCACCTGGCCGTCCAAAATATGGAAAAAATGCAGACAGACCTTGCTGAGGAGAGGGCCGTCATCCAAGTGCTGAAAGAGGCAGTTGCCCAAAAAGAATTGATGATTGATGCCCTGACCTGAGCGTGACAACGTACTATGCCCCCAACTGCTAACAGCCATTGCCGGCCGTAGGTGGATGGTTGGGCATGGAGCACGCCTAGCCGTTATGAAGGTGCTAGAGGCCCCATCCTTTGTACAACAATTTGCCAACCTTGTATCTGATGGTATCGACCACGGACGGCACGAAGGAATGGTTGAGGCTGCTGAACTGATCACGAAAGGTGGGGACATCGCCCGTCATACCTTCTTTAAGCCTGAAGCCGCCAGCAAGATGACTGCCTCCATGGCCGCGATGCAAGATCTACATTACCCATTCCTGGATGAGCTAGAGGCCACCAAAGATGCCCCAAACACTGAAATCATGGAAAAGCTCAGTCCTAGCACGCCTTCCAATGCTTCCTTTCCTCTAACCCTTCCTATATATGAGGACGTAACCAGGGTCGTGCTTGACGAGGAACCCTTAGGTGTGGTGTTGGAAAGAACCGCGGCCCAAGCCCAGAAGCGGGGAGAAAGTGATGAATGGTTGCCGCGTCTGGTGGAAGAACAAGCAGAAATGGGTAGGTTTCTTCCCTCTATTTAGGATGCTCCTTTTTCATGATCAAACACTTGTTTTGTAATCTATGAATATGTATTGTTTCGATTCGTCCGTGCATGTACACGGCTAACAATTTTTATGTTTTGTATATAAGTCCGTGGGTAACCACGGAAATTTTGATCTGTTTGGAAACCTGTGTATTTTTGCTTGTGTTCGAAATATTGTAGCTCAATACTGCATGATATACCACGTCTTACTCACAAAGAAAATACATACAAGTCTATAATTTACTAGACGTGCGACGTGCGTCTTTACTATGCAGAGCACGGTATGGCTATAGCATATGAAACTTACCCCAACGTCTTGTGAGTAAGGTGTCTAGTAAGGATACGTGATCCGTGCGGCTGGGGTTGCATCCCTCTTACGCGGCAAGTTGAATTAGTAGGTTCACTTAATCCTCTTACCCCACCTGGAGGCGTATGGTACATGTACGGTATTTTGAGAGAATGCATACGAATGAAACATGGCATATTATAATACAAGTAAAATTCATACGGCTAACAAAGAATCTAACAAAGAAAGGAAAATGATTTGCACGAAACAGGCCGTGGAGCTAGCTAGGCACCACGGCATTTTATTAGAACGTTTACACTTTTGTTTGAATAATGACGACAAGTCCTAAAAAATAAGAGAGGAAACCTAAACAAACATGAGAAAAACAAACAAAACAAATAACCCGCATGGTTCTTTATCAAAGCCGCTTATAGCGAAGTCCCATGCGGAAGCCGTAGCTTTTAAAGATAGCACCTTTTAAGATTGGAGATGTTCCATGTGCGCTCTAGATCGCGGCCATCCATGTCACGTAACTTGTACGCGCCTCCTCCCAAGGTTTCAGTGACTTCGTACGGTCCTTCCCATTTAGGTCCCAGTTTTCCTGTATTCTCCACTCGGCTTGCTTCGTTAGCACGATAGACGTAGTCTCCCGGTCGAAAAGAAACACCTTTGACCTTGGCGTCATAATAAGCCTTCATCTTAGCCTTGGACTTAGCCTCATTGATGGCTGCTATTTCCCTTTTTTCTTCCAACAGATCTAGGTTGATTCGCAGTTGTTCATCGTTTGTGACGACGTTAACCTCCGCCGTGCGGATAGTAGGCATCCCTATTTCTGCTGGTATAACGGCTTCAGTGTCGTAAGCCAATGCAAATGGAGTATCTCCGTTGACTGTTTTGATCATGGTTCTATGTGCCCATAGCACGTGTGACAACTCATCGACCCATTTGCCCTGTCGTTCATCCAGCCGTGCCTTGATTCCATTCCTCAAGCTCCTATTTGCTCGTTCGACAAGGCCGTTCGTTTGTGGATGCTTAACGGACGCGAAGCGCCGTTTGATGTTCAATGATGCACACCAGTCTTTGAATGGGTTGTCCGTGAACTGCTTGCCGTTGTCCGAGATAATTTCCCCTGGCAGACCGAAACGGCACACGATGTGTTCCCACACAAACTTCTTGACCTGCTTACCCGTGATAGACTTTACTGCCTTGGCTTCTATCCATCGCGTGAAGTAGTCCATTGCAACAATCAAGAATTTAACCCCTCCCGCAGCTACAGGAAATGGTCCTGCAATGTCAATTCCCCACTTGTAAAATAGCCACGGGGACGTGATAGGTGTAAGCTCCTGCTGCGGGTGCCGCGGTACTGGCCTATGCACTTGGCAATCATTGCACCTGCGAATCATATCGCGCGCGTCTCTGTGCATAGTGGGCCAATAGTATCCTGTTCGTAAGGCTCGGGCTACCACGGATCGTGGGCCTGCATGCATGCCGCACAACCCTTCGTGTATGTCACTGATAACGTAAGCCGCCTGGCGTGGTCCAACACACCGCAGCCACGGCTGCAAGAAAGAGCGTTTGTAAAGGATGCCTTCCCGGAGTTCGAAATGTTGTGACTTCCTTTTAACGCGCCTTGCTGCTTTTTCCTCGTCTGGAAGGGTTTCATTAGTCAAATAGTTGATGATTGGGGTCATCCACGTAGGTCCCTCCTCTTCAACTATAGCAGTCACTTCCCCTTCCGTGATAGATTTTTCTTTGAGTATTTCCACCAAAACCTGTTTAGACAAGTGGGCGAAGCTCGTGGATGCGATCTTACTGAGAGCGTCCGCTTTCTTGTTCTCGCCCCTTGGCACCTGCCTGATGGAAAACTTACTGAAAGTCGCGATTAACGTCTTGACTTTTTCCAAATACCTGACCATGTTGTCCTCCTTAGCCACATACCCACCTAGAATGTGGTTCGCGACAAGCCGTGAGTCCACGTAGGCCTCAAGGTTGCGGACTCCCATTCTAGCGGCGATTTTTAAACCCGCAATTAATGCTTCATATTCCGCTTCGTTATTGGTGGCCGTGAACTCGAAACGGAGGGCGTACGTGAATTCCATTCCTTCTGGATTTGTGAGGATGAGGCCTGCCCCGGACCCGTCTGTGCATGAGGATCCGTCCGTGAATAGCACCCAAGGTTCCGTTGGGACCTCCTCTTGCTTAATGATTGGTTCCTCCTCATCCGGCTTCTCGATCAGGAAATCTGCCAAGATCTAGCCTTTAACAGCCGTCCTTGGTCTGTAAGATATATTATGCCCTCCCAATAGGATGCTCCACTTCTCTAGTCTCCCTGCCACGTCTGGTCTAGATATAACCTGCTTAATTGGCTGATCCGTGATCACAACAATCGGGTGCGCCTGAAAGTACCGGCGCAGCCGCTTTGTGGCAAATACTAGTGCTAGTACCAATTTTTCCATGGAGGAATAATTCAGCTCCGCCCCTTGTAATGTTCTACTTATAAAGTAAACCGGGGTCTGTATTGTGTCTCTATCCGTCATCAGTACCGCGCTTATTGCGCCATGAGTAGCTGAGAGATACATAACGAGTTCCTCCTTTGGCCGGGGAGCTACCAACATGGGGAGAGATGCGAGATGCTGCTTGAGTTGGCCAAAGGCTTCCTCAGCTTCCTTCGTCCAACGGAAGTCTCCCTTTCTAATACACTTCTTGAGTGTCTTAAATAGGGGTAAGGACTTCTCTGCGGATTTAGATAGAAATCTATTCAGCCCGGCTAACTTCCCATTCAGGGACTGCACCTCCTTCCGTGTCTGCGGGGACGGTAGCCGTATCACTGCGTCCGTCTTCTCTGGACAAGGTCTGATGCCGTTTGGGTCAATCAAATATCCCAGGAACATTCCTTCTGTTGCACCAAACGTACATTTCTTTGGATTTAACTTCATGTTAATCCTTCTCAGCGTGTCGAATGTCTCCTGGACATCCCGGAGAAGTGCCTCCTCCGTGTGGCTTTTTATCACCAAGTCATCAACATATACTTCCAAGTTGCGTCCTATTTGTGATTCGAAAGCTTTATCCACCAACCGCTGATACGTAGCGCCGACGTTCTTTAATCCGAACGGCATTTTCGTATAGCAATATACGCCCTGGCTTGTGTGGAACGCCGTTTTTTCTTCATCCTCCTCCGCCATCTGGATTTGGTGATACCCTTTATATGCATCCAAGAAGCATTTGAAAGGATATCCACATAAGGACTCTACTTTCCAGTCGATTTCTGGTAGCGGGTAACAGTCATGTGGGCAGGCCTTGTTCAGATCCGTGAAATCCACGCACATGCGCCAACTTCCATCATGTTTCTTGACCATGACCGGATTGGATAACCACTCGTGGTAGTATACCTCGCGCATGATGCCTGCGTCCACCAGCTTCCGCACTTCCTCCAGTATAACTTGACTTCGCTCGGGCGCCTGGCCGCGCTTCTTTTGCTTGATGGGTTGGTACCCTTGGCGGATCTGGAGTTTATGCTCTGCTATCGCGCGTGGCACACCCGTCATATGTTTTGGCTCCCATGCGAATATGTCCAGGTTTGCACTTAAAAGAGAACACATGGCCCTTTTGCCGCTATCTGAGAGCGCCCCTCCTATGGATACCTCCTGTTCCGGGTAGTCAGGGTGAATGGCCACCTTCCAATTGGGTGGTGGTGCTCCATCCTTGGGTGGTACAGGTGGTGCCGGTGTTGTCACAGTGTGACACTCGGATGTTGGCACGACTGTGTTATAAATAGTAACGATTCCCCCATCAACGGGGAATTTAATCATTCCGTGTGCCGTAGAGGGTACTGCCCGGATAGCCAAAATGCCTGGTCTGCCTATGATTCCATTATAAGGAGAGTGTGAACGTATCACCATGAAGCTCATCCACGTTGTAGTGGAATGTTCCTCATTCCCAATGGTGACAAGCAAACGCAACTGCCCTATTGGCCAGATAGTATCTCCACTAAAGCCAGTGAGCGGCGACGTGGCCGGTACTAATTGGCTTCTTATTTCTGGGCATAACTGCACAAAGCAGTGTTCATACAACACCTCTGCTGACGACCCTCCATCCACATACATGCGACGAACATTGTGTGTTCCAATGCTTATCTCAATAGTGAGAGGCGCATCAACCACGTCACTTGCTGTAATGAGAGGGAATGAGATTTCCTTGCCGCGTGAAAATTTTTGGCCAATTTTCTGTCTCGTGTGGCGCTGTCTGGATTGGATCATGTATATGGTAGAAGGCTTGTCCTTTTGGGGATCCTTCTTATCATACTTCTTGTTGTTGTCCTTTCCGTCTTTCCAATCCTTAACTAGGTGCTTGAGTTTGCCTGATTTGATTAGCGACTCAATATGCTTCTTCAGCTGGATACACTCCTCCGTGCCGTGTCCTTTGTCATTATGGAACTCGCAGAAGCGACTTTCCTGCCGACGTTCCGGGGGTGTGGTCATTGGGGGAGGCCTTGGAAAATTCGCCCCTTCAGTCAACAAGATCTCCCGGTAGGACATCTTTAGGGGGGTGAACTTGTCGTCCGACCGTCCGCCTTTGCTTTGGCTCTTATAGTCCGAGCCCTTGTTATTGTTCTGGTTGCCTTGACCGCCCGACTGTCTCCGGGACTGGTCATTTGAGCGGTACCCATTTCCTCGGGATGGGTAGGCTGCGGCAACAGCTGTCTCTCCCTCTATGAAATTTCTGACCCTTTCCATGAGGTCATCATATCTCTCTGGACGCTTGTCGTTGAGACGCCTGATCAGTTCTCTGTCTGTTATGGCGTGCATGTAGTCAGAGATTTTCAGGAGCTCTGGCATGGTTCTCGTGCGTGTGCACTCATCATTGAAGCGCTCAGTGAAGGCTTCTGTGGACTCCCCCGGCCGTTGCTTGACAGTTGCCAATGAAACCGGATCCCTATTATACTTCTTCCTTTGAGTATAATTGTTCTCGAACGCAGTGCGTAGTTCCGTGAAACTATCAATGCTCCGTGGGGGGAGTGCCTCGAACCAGTCACGAGCGTTTCCAATCAAGGTCGAATTAAACATTTGGCACCATATAGGCATGGGCCATCGCTCAATTTTAGCCTGAGTATCGAATATTTTGAGGTGATCGACAGGATCACCGGACCCATCGTACGTCTCGATGCATGCCGGCATGCGACGTTTGGTGTCCTCAGAATAGTTCCGTATGCGGAGGGTAAACGGATCTTCCCTGGGATCAGCCCATGGCCGTGTGAGCCTAGGGTCATCCCATGGTTCACACCACGGACGCGAGAGGTCCTCTGCTTCCGTATCCCGATAGTAGGGGCCACCATAATACTCATCATTGTTTGGTGGTGGAGGCGTGCGCCTAGGCCGGCGGCGTTTGGGCGGATGGTCATCTGAGTCCTCCCCAGACGGGTCTGGGGACGGCGGTGGTGCCCCGCCTTTTGAATAGGGACCACTTTTTTGAGACGAACCAGGAGCCTTCCTCCCTGTGTTCATTCTATCCCACACACTTGGGCGACGTGTGGTTCTGGTCAGCTCTCGATCTGGCCGCTCGGGTGAGCCATCCGACCTTTCTCCATCTTGAGACTGCGTTAATTCTTGCATGATGCGATCCCCTATGCGTTCAAACACATTCCGGACTTGAGGGTTTTCCTCGAAGGTTCCTTGCTCTTGAGGCCGAGTCCTCCTTTTTCTCCGGTTTTGGGAAGGGGTGGATGGTCCACTGTCGCCAAAGTTGAGTCGGGCTTGGAGGTTCCTCCCCAGACTCAATCTTGATGCGATCCCTGGGACGATCCTTTCGAAATTCTGAGTGAGAACTCGAGTAAGATCCTCCTCACTGAGTGGTAGGGCTTCCACTTCTTCCTCCGTCGAAGGTCTGCGTGGTTCCTTGTTAGGAGGGTCTGGCGCACTCCCTGGATCATGGTTGTCCAAGGTTGAAGTGGGTGGGGGTGTCACCGAGATCGTGCTCGTCACCCCCGCGGGTTGAAAACCACTACGGTTACCCAGCCCGCCCGCGAGGCGGTTAGGTGACTGGTTGAGGATGAGAATCCCTTCCCCTTGGGACTTCCGGTTCCCAGGATTCACATTCCTGGGGTTAGTCGGCGGGTGTCCCTTCGTCATTGGAGATTTGAGATGAGATTTTGTTCTAGCTTAGTGTTACTGGTCCCACGGATGGCGCCAACTTGTTGATGCAAAAGTTGGTTGATCCTTGCTAGACCCGAATTAGGCTTAATTCGGGTTGGCTGGGCTCCGGCTCCTGCACCAAGTGAATCGTCTGGTTGGGAACCTGCACACTAAACAACACGCGTTAAGCTTACCGTGGGAAGGTTTCCCACGATTAAACTCCGGCGTGAGAGTAAGTAATCGATTTAGGGTTATATGTGAGTTTAGAGTGAGTTGTTATACCTTTGTGGAACCCTTGGGGGTTCCTTTTATAGGCAGTGAAACCATAGTGGGCTTTCACTGATCCTTCGGCCCCAAGGAAGAGATAAGTACCAGAATTAGAATGATTGTTATCTTCTAATTCTGGTAGTGAATATCCTCTCCTTATTGGGGTAAAGATATTCATAGACAGAATATCATTCTGTCTGACCCTATGTCGGCCGTGTCGGGCGTACCGGGCCGTGGGCCGCACACATGTGTGCGGTTACTGTTCATTCAAGCCCATAGGCCTGACTGACATTATCCCACCCATCTGTGATGGGCCGGATACGGGTAGTACCCTTGGGCCGGGTCCATGACCCGGCTGAGGACTATACGTCATCAATAACAGTTAAAACGCCTCAACCAGTGACACCCAAGGTACCTGCAGTAATGACCACGGTGCCGGCAAGACCGATTCACAATTCTTCATGTTACGATAATTTGCCATCTGATCGAAACAAAAAGACTACGGGAAAAGGAGTCGGTAATGAGGGGTTTGATTGTGCCTTGAATAAGAGTAAAGGGTCTCATTTGGGTCTCCGACATTGTGCTGCCAATAGAAAGAGAAAGAAAAGGAAAGGGCCTTTCGAGTGGACGAAATCAAAGTCTCGTGTTGTCATCAAGGTTGGGCAAACTGAAGCTATCGACGGCAGACTGAATTGTGATAATAGATTAGCAAATTATGAACAACCATGCCAACACTTTTTGATGTTTGATGATGCCCCGCAAGAGGGAGAATTAGAAGTCAAGACTTGGGATCCCGGAATCATGCGAGGCAAAATTTTGGAACAACACCTTGAGGACAAGGTGTTTTTGCGGGGCGAAGTATTGATACGATCTGGCAGTTTATTACTTATATTTATTAAATAATTAGTTTATCTACTTTCCTTTTATTGTGTTTTCTTAAGAAATAAGTTAAGTATTAGGTATCTTTCTATTATATATAGAGGACGAGGGCTGTGATCTTGATATGAGAAATATGAATATGGTTTATTTTGGTTTATTTTTTTCTTAGTTAACGGGGAGAGCTTATTCGACCTCTCGAACGTCGATTACTTATCTTTACTGTTCTTTTCATCTCTTTAATCGATTCGGTTCATATCAATTGGTATCAGAGCTGTTTCGATTCTAGGGTTAAAAAAAAAAAAACTTTTCATCGGTTACTATTCATCGTCAGTTACTGTTCATCAGAAAAAGTAAGTTGCTGGAATGGAAGCGGAAGCACAGAGGTGGCAAGAATGGCATCAATGGAATCAAAGGTGTCAAGAATGGCATCAATGGAATCAGAGGTGTCAAGAATGACATCCATGGAATCAAAGACGGGAACAAATAGCTATTAGAGCTTATGAAGAGGAGAAGAGGCATGCAGAATTGAATCAAAAGATTGAAGAGGATAAGAGGCGTGAAGCATGGAACCAAAAGATTGAAGAGATGATAAATCTAATTCAGTCTTTCATCTCGCCTGTTCAAAAGCCTCCAACACAACCTGCCATAACAGAAAATGTGGTGAAGGTGTTGGTCTTGGGTCAGATCCAGAGGCCGTGGGAAGGAAGGTGGAAATGGATGAAACAGATTCTTTAGGGGTCCAACTAAATCAACGGACTCCTAACCGGAAGATCAAGGCAAAGGTGTTTTGGAATAAATTTGTGGTGGCACGTGTCCAAAACAGTAAACCTAGAAAGCTAGGTACCTCACTTGGTCCTGGATTTGAAAGATCAGATTCGCATGAAGAATTACAAGTCTACAAAAGAAAGCTCCAACACATATACCAAGACTACTGCTTGCTCAAGAAGCGCACAACGGGGATACAACGAAAAACTTGGGATCCCGGAATCACTGCAGGCGACTTTTTCAAGACAACACCTTGAGGACAAGGTGTTTTTGGGGGACGGAGTATTGATATGATACTGACAGATTATTATCAATATGTTAAATAATTAGTTTATTTACTTTCCTTTTATTGTATTATCTTAGAGAATAAGTTAATATGATTATATATAGAGATAAGAGGCTCTAATTCAATATGCAGAGAAATATGATTACGTTTTATTTTGGTTTATTGTTTTCCTAGTTAATTGGGGAGTCGGTTTATCTCACTAATATAAGCCATCGGGGGGTCAGGTTATCCCATTATTATAGCCTATCTATCCTTTTATCTCTATAATCGATCCGGTTCATATCAGCTGCCTTATATGGAAACCATGAAATTGTGAAGTATTTGTATGAGAATTCCAAAGACTTGGCTGATGATGGTTGGACACATGAGAATCGCAGTTGGTTGCTTCTGAAATGTGTTGAGACTGATATGTTTGGTAAGCATTTTAGTATCTATTTATTTGCTGTTATGATAAACAGTACTATATGATTATGCCTTCATAGATATATTGATGTTCGAGTAATGCTACTGTCCACATACACCTTTAACTAAACAATTGAATATGCTCGACAGAACCATTAACTGTAACAATTTCTAGTTATCAGTGTAACAATTTCCCTCACAAAGCAATTGCAAGATCTTTATCAGATATCGCATTACGGATAGTGAAAAAGTATCCAGAACTTGGTAGCAGTGGGAGTGTACTTGGAGTTTTGGCCCGCAAGCCCGAAGTATTTAAAGAAAGAAAATTGAATACGATCAACAAAACCATTAGCTGGGGTACGTATCACACATTAACCATCTCATAATAGCATCAATTCTAATTATCAAGTTCACTAAATCCAGTTCATATATTTAAGCATATAAATTTGCTGGTATCTTTAATTTGGCTTCTTTACTGATTTTTACTTTCAGCTTGGTCACTCATTAAAAAGGGTTTAAAGAATGGACATACAGAAAATGATAGAGAAGCATTGCAATTACTAAGAAACATTTGGAATGATGTCTCAAAAGAGCCTAAGAAAGTAATCGATGATATACAGAGAGGGCCGCCTGATTTGAAGCAAGACAACAAGCATATTGAAAACTCATTTCTGAATGTATTGTGAACATGCATATTGAAATCCAGGACATAATTAGACGACCGCAAGATTCAGTTCCTCAAAACATCAATCCAACTATTGGAAATGATAATCAAGGTCTGCAACTACAAAAGCATATTTCCGAACAAATTGCTGAAATGCAGGCTGCAACAACCTTAAGATCAAAGTGTACCTGCGTTTGGAAATGCAGATGAAACATATTCGTCTCGAATTCTGTTTGTTGCTGCAGAAATGGAAAATACTATATTTATAATTGAGCTTATCCGTCAATATCCTGATCTGATATGGCAGGTAAATGATAACAATCAAAGTATATTTCACATTGCTATACAAAATCGTCATGAGGATATCTACAACTTACTGTATGAGATAGGCGGAATGAAGGATTTAATAGCTCATCTTAGAGATGAACAAGATAACAATATGTTGCACATAGTTGCGAAGAGTGTGAATCAAAAGAGACTGGTGCCAGGTATTTTCCAGATGCAACGAGAAATACTATGGTTCCAGGTACATACTTTACTCTCCAAGCACCTTAGACACAACTCATTTTTCCTTTTTGCTTTTAAAAGATAGCATAGTTTATATTCTATAACGATTTAGTTTGTTTATGTTGTAGGAAATAGGAAGTATGATCGCTCCTTCTTATAGAGAACAAAAGAACAAACATGGTTTAACACCACGTGAGTTATTCACCAAGGAGCATAAATCCCTACATGCACAAGCTGAGGACTAGATGAAGGGAACAGCTAGTCAAAGTATGGTGATTGCAGTGCTTGTTGCCACTATAGCTTTTGCTGCAGCTTTTACAATTCCTGGTGGATATGACCAAAATAATGGTATCCCTATGTTTCGTTCGAATAAAACCTTTCTGGTTTTCGTTATATCAGATGCCATTTCTCTATTCTCGTCTTCTACATCAATTATCCTCATGTTCTTAACCATCCTGAGGTCTCCTTACTCTGAAAGAGATTTCTTGCAATTCTTACCCGGGATTGCTACGCTAGGTTTAGTAACTCTTTTCTTATCTCTATCAACTATGTTGGTCGCTTTTTCTGCCAGCTTTTTCGTACTTTACAATAAGCATATACGTGGTTACCAATCCTTATCTCGTTATATTCCATGTTACCAACTCTATTATATATTCGACTGCAATATGTTCTGCTTGATGAGGTAATTCGGACGACTTATGGTAGTAAGTACCTATTCAATCCCAAAAAACAGCGTCTGTACTATAAAAACCCCAAGGTTTAATAATTATAGTCATTCAATTGTAATGGCTTTGGACAACTTTAAGATAATTTCTGTAAACTGGATTTTGTTGCGTGAATTTGATTATGTAATTTCCAAATGTTGAATATGTTTTCTTTGTACTGCTGTACGTTTTGTAAGCCCATAAGCTTTTAATTGACACATTACCTTTAGGAAATGTATTCGTTTATGTTGCTGCCCCTTATACATTTGATGTACAGTGAGTTTGACAAAGTTTTTGATGTTTGACAAATTAACCACCCCACCCTTTTCAAGCAAACTCAAAAGCTTAGGCTACCTGCATCGCTAAATAGGTTGCGACTTTACCACGTCAGCTTTCTCTCTTTCTTGCGACCTATTGTGATATATTTGCCCCAACAAGTTAACCTAGTGTGACCTAACTCAATTTTTTTTAAATTTAAATCTTTTTTTCTTTTTATAAATACCACATTTTCTCACACAGTTTTTACACAAACTTTCAGCATTTTCACACACACTCTCTGTATTTTCACACACTTTGAGAAATAAAAAATGGCATGCTCTTTCCCACACAACGATGACGAGATTAATGCTATGATTCAAAAACAAATAAGTCAACAACAACGTCGTTACGATAAGCTTACGTGGTTAGCTGATGATTTCGATGCCGCGTGCGAAAAAAATACGAAACTCCGCACAACATGTGAGAAATGCCATGATCTTTCCCCACAGAAACGTCATTTAATCGACACGTATCTAAGTAATCAATCTGATGTCGATTTCAGCGTCTAAATATCTTTGTTTAGAAAGTCGGCAAAATTGGAGGCTAGAATTGAAAAAAAAATACTGAATGGCTGAATAACTTGGGTTCTTCATCCCAAACTCATATCGGTTCTTTGTCACAACAACACCGACGCCGAAATGTGTCTCCCAATCTATCCTTTCTAATTTCAAACGACTCAAATGGCTTACTTACTGATAATGAGGTGTATCAACTATACCTATATTAAAAAGTATTGAGACACACACAGAAAGAAGAAGAAAAGGAAGGGAAAGGCCCAAATTATATCAGAAGAAGATGAAGAAGAAACAAGGCGTTGGGATTTACTTGGTCAGTTATCGGATTCAGATTCAGAAACTAACTAATCGTATTATGTATTTTTATTTTATCTATCTAATAGTGTATTTCTTTTCCTATTAAATTCGAAATTCAGTATTTTTATGTTTTAAGTATAAAATAAATGTTTTAATTTTCAAATAAAGTTTGTTTACGTTTATATTTACGGTATATGGTTTAAATTTTAAATTATTTTCTTTTTTATTTTTCTATATACAAACTCACAAACACAAAACACAAACACAAACAGAAACAGAAACACAAAAACAAAAACAAAAACAAAAGATCGTGACCTCGACCCTTTTTTTTTTTTTTTTTTTTTTTTTTTTGGTAACCGTGACCTCGACCCTTTTGCCTCGACTGATTTGTAACGACTGATTGACGACCGATAAAAATACCCCGCGTTGCGGGTAGCCTTATAACACACACCAACCGAAAACCAACCACCTTACCCTGACAAAAACACACACATCAAATACAATGTCAGGCAGTTATACTTATAGGGTGAATTTGGTGGTGTTACAGACTTACCGTTGCCGGAGATCAAGTGACAGCCGTCAAAGAAAAAGAAAGAACTAGAGAAAAATAATCCACAAAGGCATTTAATAGTTTCGGATGACAATGATGATGATGATGATGATGATGATGGTGGCGGGGTGCGTAACAAGAGATTCTTTCATACGACAATGAAGATGTAATGTATGTTGTTTGATGCTTGTAGCCAGTTCCATTATTGCGGCAGTGAGCACTTTTGCTACCGGATGCATATCAACAAACAATACTCAAACGATGTCATTGGTTTGGGCCCATACATGTCTGAGTTTAAGGTGGATGTTTGGGTAGCCTGCAGGTACCAGACATACCCCCTACAACCCAAACCTTGTGCTGAAACTAGGGATGAGCAAAAGAACCAAAGAACCGGACCGGAACCGAGAATTGGACCGGAACCACGAAGAACAGAACCGGAACCAGAACCGTCGGATCCAGTTCCAGTTCTTGTTTTTGAGATTTTTTGGTTCTTGGTTCGGTTCGGTTCGGTTCCACCGGTTCTCGGTTTCGGAACCAAAGACCCGACAATTATAAAAATATTATAACTTTTTTTATATACCATACTCAAAAGCTAATATCATAAGTAATATAAAAAACACAACTAACCTACTCTTAAAAAAACCAAACCGAACATCTTAAACTCTAATTTTAATCCATTGAAACACAAACAACTATAATTATCAAATCAATAGAACTAAGTTTTATGTTGGTTTTTTATTTACATACAATGTATGTCTTCTCAGTATTAATGAAATATGTATGTCTTGTGAGTACATAATTACTAATCACTGGATTTTTATAATATAAAAATTGTTTTTATGTTATAATTGTTGATATGGCACGTTCAATAAGTTTGAATAATTTGTGAGTTCTTTGTTTTACTTTGTAACAAAAATGTTTATATAATATGACTAGCCATGCCAAATACATTCATTTTGTAAACATAATGTTAAATGATTAGTAATCTATATCTTTATTTTGATTTGCTTATTAAGGTGATACAAATTCAACCATATTGAGCCACATAACTTTGATTCAAATTTCCGTAAAAGAAAAGTAGTGAACTTGTGAAACTATATGATGTTTATTTATTTGAGCTTATACTTAGTTGTTAAATGTTATTGCTTTTAACGTAAATGGTTATAAATACTTAAACGAAAATATTTTTTGTTGACTTAATTCATTAGTGAATGAGTTTTTCTTCTTCTTCCGAAAAATTGGTTCCTATACGGGTAGAACCAAAGAACCGGAACCGGAACTGGAACCAGAACCGGAACCAAAAAATATATTTGGTTCGGTTCTCGGTTCCTATTTTTCTCAAAATTTCGGTTCTCGGTTCTACCGATTCCGGTTCCAGTTCCACCGGATCTAGATCCACGCTCATCCCTAGCTGAAACTAGTAACCCTTAAGGGTAATCCCCGTGAATATTTCTGATATATTCCCTAGGGGTGACACCCCGAGATGTTTACCTAGTGATGTTTTAACACTAGACCGGCCTCTTGTAACGACATCGGGTGCCTTACAGCATTAGGCCACTTTGGTGGTACTGACAAACTTAAGTCCCTTGCCAAGTGAAATGAAAAAAAAATACCTTTATTTTTTTGTTATTTCTATGCATTGTGATTTTTAGTGTATAATGTGATTTGTAAATCATTAAAGTACAAGGCGGCCAATGATCCAATGACAAGGTATATAATTCAGTAATTGTGGAACGACAACCATGGGTGTTCAAATGCCACACGAAAACATAAGAGGGAAATATATAACGAATTCACGTTAAGTTGTACTCTGTATGTGATATGACATACATGGACAAGGTAATGGATTTACAGGCTACACAACTATGTTACTATCTTAACACACCGCATAAAATTCACAATCCGATGGTTGAAAGTAAATGTTGATGTGATATTTACCATTCGTACTTCTCATTGCAACTTATATGAATTCGTTTTTAGCCGCTACCAGGATAATCTTGCTCAGGTGAAAAAGCAAAAAATAACGTAAGTACGCAACTATGTCTACTATATAGCGTTTTTATTCAATATGGATACGTCTTCTTATTAAGTCTGTATTCAAAATCGGAATCACAGTCTTGTTTATTACAACGAAGCCAGATAACTTATGAATGAGTGAAAACAGAAATTTTAGAAATAGCATCCAGGATTATTATTTTATGCTCCATAAGCTTCTCAGAGGCATTAAGGCAGATCTTGAATTTTGGCAATGAAGTTGCAAAATGCCTCAAGGCTTTTATCATCTGTAGCATTACCAATTACTTAAAAATGTCAAATCTTTGGTTATAATATATCAATTACAGCTATATTATCATCTGAAAAGTTACAACAAGATAGAAAAGCAATGATAAGAATATAGTGGGAGAGTACAATTTAACATTACCTAGCCTCGGTATAGTGTGTCCCTTGGGATGATGGATAACAAGAGGATCGACGAAGCATTCTACTAACTTAAGACTCTCCTCTTTCATGAAATCTGTCTCTCCTGTGTTTCCGAATCAAACCCATTACAATTTTTGAGTTTTAGTCACATAAATATATTGTTTAAAAACATGTAAACACGAATGTGCCAATATGAAAATATCAATTTCTGTGTGAAGGTTAAGTCAAATTTAGTTGTATTTTCATTTTTTTTAAGGAAAAATGAAATATTACTCAACATGTTCATATTTCCACAACCACACAATTGGTAGATGGATAACTCGATCAAAATGCGCACTTATTGAATATGGGTCGAAACGGATCATGTCGGTTATGTTGACCTTCAAGGCTTCAAACCTTGTCCTATATGTTCTGGTAATTAATCTAGAACTAATTCCTCATATATGATAAGAATCAAAGTCACAATGATTTAGCTTTTTTTGCGTTTGGGCAATATTTTGCCTGTTTGATCCCGTCAACCAATTTTCATACATAGTTGTTCGATTTCAGGCATTTTACTAATACGCGCATTTGACCTTGTCACACCATTTCTACTAGTATCATGCGGAGTATATGGTTTATTTTAGCTACGTGATGTGTTAGTTATGTAACATAGCGTAACAAACTATGTCTGATAAAAGTGAGTCAAGATTCAACCTCTACTCAAATCTACTTGAGCCTAATCAAACTGTAATACATAAGAATAAGTAACAGAACTATAGAGACATTATGATATACCGATAATGTGGATAGATGGGGTAGTGATAGGAGTTGAGTAAGCATCAGATGCAAGTTTAGGGATCCCAAACTTTGAACCACCAAATTTGGCACCTGATGCCATTATCACGAACTTCACCTTTGGAATCTTTGATAGAGCCACCCCTTCCCTTTGCATTCCTGGTATCGCTGCTGTCAATAGCGCTCCCTTGTTTTCATTTAAAACAACAATAAGTCAATAACATCAAAAGATTTATTTGACATACAAGTCATAGAAACATTGTTACTCTTTATTGTTTACATACAGAATAAGTGCATACTTTAGACTATTATTACACTGCATATATGAGTTTGATAAAAAGATAAAGATTAAGTTATCTTTGTGAGGTGTAGGAACTGACCTGAGAAAAACCAAGAACACCATCAAAAGGTCCATTGCTCAACATAAACTCTTGTATTATCTCAAGGCATTCTTCGAAGTTATAGAACTCTTTGAATCCCTACAACAACATCTATTTAGCTAGTTGCATACCTGCATTAATCGTGCATAAACTACTATAACCATATAAAATGATCACCTTATCAGATTGGAACCATTCGTAAAAAGGGGGATCGTAGAACCCATCAACATCTGACTTGCCTTGAGCCGGATAAGGAGCATCCATGTAAACAAGGTCCAGCTTTTCTAACAATGGTTGTGGCCATCTTTCCACTAGTTTTTGCAATATTAGACCACTTGTTCTGAACCCATGAAGACACAAAACTTTGAGTTTTTTGTTTTGGGTCTCCTCATTCTCCATTGGTAAGCTTTGAGACGATTTAATCACTTCTGGTATAGTATTTATTACCATTTTAACATAGGTTGGGCAGGTTGTGTACTAAATGCATGTGCTTGGTAACAGTTAAAGAATTCCTTGTAGCTAGCATTGAAGTCGGAGAGTAGGTGACACTGATTTCTTGACGGGTAGATTAGTACATGTACGTAGAATACTATACAGTGACACCATATAAGCTAATTAAACTGCCTTTAAACATCCAAATACATTTTACGCGATTTTCAAATTGACGTGTTTCGGTTTTTTGATGAACATTTAATTTGACATTATTCGATCAATTGATGACATAATTCCGTATATGCAACATAAATTTATAGAAAACTGATGGATTTGTTCTTACATATGTAAGAATGAATAAAACCGAACCGAACCGAAAACCGATTTTGAAAAAATCTCCGACCGAAAACCGAAACCGAACCGAACCGAGTAAAACCGAACCGAATATGTATTTTAGACGTATTTTCATGTTCTTAAACCGAAACCGAACCGAGCAAAACCGACACAAATATACAAAACCGAAAACTGAACCGAATATGATCGGTTCGGTTCGGCTCGGCTCGGTTCGGTTCGGTTCGGTTCGGTTTTCGGGTTCATTTGCTCAGCCCTATGTAAAACTAACAACTATTATAAAAGAGGAGGCATCATATACGTGGAGGACTCAATGTATCGTTTAACATAGTGCAGGGTTACTTTTGTAATAATTTGTAATTTTGTTTATAGCTTAGCATAACTAACTTTCCCGCTCTTTTCTTTGTATAAAACTCTCTACGTAAACTCTCATAAATCACCAATGAAATCACTTACACTATTATTTTGTGTGTTTCTTTAATCTCATCAGTGTCAACATGTTATTTGAGCTTAATGCCGAGTTTTTTATTTATTGAAAAACCATTGTAACAGTTTTTTTAACGAATGTAACTGTTAACCATCATTGTTAACCATCACAAAGATTTACTAAACTTCATCATTCACATCCATATTCACAATAACATACTCTCAATTCATTGTCTATTCACGATGATTCAATTTGCTTCTAGTGTTAAAAATTAAATTTTGTGAATCCGTTTCCTGTGAGTGTAACGATTACTTGTATGTAACGATTTTTATTATTTCTTGAGTTGTAAAGCTTTCACAAATACAGCAATGGTGTCTCTTCCATTATCTTCTGATGGTGTGAATAACCAATTGTTGTTGCTTCAAAATCCTCTGTCTTTACATCCTCCTTATGGTCTCGATACTCTTGTTCTGAATGAGAAGTTTTTAGGAGCTTCGAATTATTCTTTTTAGAAGAGATTTGTTGAGATTGCTCTTTCTACTAAACAAAAATTAGGGTTCATTAGACGTATTGTACCAAGATCAACCAATGCTGCATCTCAAGAATGAGAATGGGATATACGTAACAATCTTGTGATAAGTTGGTTGATGTATTATGTTTTTGAGTCAATAGCTAAGTCTATTATGTTCATTGGTACGGCTCATGATATTTGGCTTCAGTTGGAAATAAGATTTACTTTAAGAAATAGACCACATAAGTATAAGCTCAATAAGGAAACTTATGATGTTATGTAGTCAGAAAAGTTCATCAGTCGAAATTATATTCTATCACTAATTTCCAAAGAATGATGAAAGCTTTTTATTTCCCCAAGAATTCAAGAAAATGATTACTATCTCTAAACCCCAAAGTTTAGAAGAAGCCATCAATATTTCTTAGAAATTAATGGATAACATAATCAAGCACAATCATGTGCCAGAATCAAACACCCTTAAACGTAAACTTAGTGAAGAAGAAGAAAAAGAAAAAGAAGAATCTGCTGAAACGAAACCTAATCCCTTAAATTTCTCCTATGATCTCTATTTTCCTTACTTATATTACCCAAATCCCAATTCCTTTAGAATTCCCAAAACATTAGGACACAAAAATTGTGTTGGAAAGCTTCCTTTTTGTGTAAAGTGTCTACTACATCACAAAGGATCATGCCTAGCTAAATGTCGGAATTGCTTCAAGAAAGGTCGTCAAACCCGATACTGTTGGAGCAAAGCTAATTTCTACATTTTCTTTTTTTTTGTATCTTGTAAATAAATAAATGTAATAAATATATGTGAGTTTTATAAATAAAATCTATGTGTTTCAGTTTCATCTCTTGTAAGTGTTATTATCTGGTAGTACAGCTCATTTGTAATATATTATGTATTTGATCTTTATATCCTAACAAAGACGGTAAAATCTAAACATATGAATGTTCAAAACCTTGATTTCCCTTATAAAGAAAGGTAAGAACAAGTAATAAGATTTCTCTGTATTTCTTAAAGACATAATGCCATTTGGATTATTGTCAATTATATTTTACTAACGATATAGAGACTTCAACAAGATTATACCCAAAATAATCTGTTGACATAAAATACCAATATCTATAGCTTTAAATACGTTAAGAATACTATCCCTTGTATATGTATCTATGGTTAAAGTGAGAAAATTTTCCAGACATTAGAAATTCATACTCCACATATGCATTATATTACCTGTAATTACACTTATCCTATAAAGATACTATTAAAAACTTTATATAGTAAATAATAAATAATAACTATCTATAAAATTTAAATGGTAAATTTTGAGAGAAACTTTATTAAAAATTATATTCTTAGTAAAAACTTTTAAGGATCTTTTCCTTATAAACTTTGTTAATTTTTGAAAAGAAAGGCAATAATTAATTCAAGATTTTAATGACTTATTGATTTCCGTTAGTATTCATCTAATTTATCAGTACACTTTATATTTATCATAATAGATTATATTTGTGATTTTAATTAAAATATAAAATTTACACTTTATAGTGATTCATTTATAAAAACTTTAGTAAAGGAAATTGGTTGTAAGCTAAATAACAACGTACAAATCATATTCATTAATGTATATTAGAAAGAATTTAAGAATGCAAGAACTATATCTGCCTTTAAATACATTGCCATAATGTTGTAATCTCGGGACGAGATTTTTTTAAAGGGAAGAGGCTATGACGACCCATAAATTTCACAAGTGTGTTATATAATATGTTTAGTGGAAATGGAAAATCCATTACAAACTTTTTCTTTTTTATACATTACTTGGTAAGATGAACTACTTTTCCCAACCTGAACTACCATATCAACATATTCCTATATGTTGTAAACATAACAAGTACAATTAATTAAACAAGTATACTTAAATAAGAACATTCCAAGAAATATAATGATACCCTAAATTCCCTTAGAAACCCTAGAATCCCTATAAATTAATAATGAACTCAAGGATGATAAAAGTATAAATAAGAACAAGTAAACAAGGAATGAGAACAAGTATTATACTATCATATGAAAAATATAAATTTACATAAATAATAAGTAAGAATAAGCTATACAAAGCTAAAGTACAATTAAATGTACATAATAGTCTAGATCATCACCTAAAAACCTTTATAAACAATATTTTAAGCAATATAATCATACAAGATCTATGAATCTATAATCAATACAATATACTAATTCTAACCTACAATATAAAGAGAAGTTAAAAAATCACAAAATACTAATATTCACTAATCAGAAACTAATTACAAGAAAATGACTAAATTAAATATCATAATATAATCATACATTTACTTTAAACTAAGTTACAAATTATTAAAGCATAAAGTACAAGTTTTCAAAGCATAGGATCTTAAGCTCCAATAAATAACCCTAGAATATGATCAACCTATATAAACCCCTAAACCAAGAATGTAGAACCCATAGAAATCATAAACATACTATATGAGACTTAGAATAAGCTTACATTAAGATACAAACCCTAATTACCCAAAACAAAAAGTCATTAGGCTTAATGATACAAAAACCCTTATATTAAGAAATCTACATGGAATCATAACCTAGTCTTTTAGGACAAGTCCACAAACATTCATAGGAATTCATTAAGGTTATAAAATTATGTTAAGACAATTTACAAGTACCCTAATGCATAAGGTACAAGATTTCAATGCTTGACTTGTAAATTAGGTCAAAATAGGTATTTTCACTCTTTAGACATGTTTACCTAAACTAAACCCTTAAACCAAGTGTAAGAACTCTTTGGATACCTAAGACACAATGTATAGGACCTAAATTAAGTTTAAATCAGTATCTAAGAGAAGGATAATCACATTTACTAAGATAAAACCCTAGATCATTAGAAAACCCTAATCTACAAAAGTATACTTCCTATTTTCACATCAAACCTTTGTTAAACTTCAAACCAAGGACCCAAATCTCTTAAATAGAATGTCTAAACCCTAATTAAGCCTTAATAATTCACTAATCACTTTCCTAAGTCCTTAATCACCAAAAACACAAACCATAAGTTACAAGCCCAAATTTTTCAACCCGATTTTGTATTTTCCCTCCAAAACTCAATTTTAAACCATTTCCCTCCATTCCAAATTCAAAAACCAGATATTTATAAGTCCTAAGATATTTTAGAAGTGTCTAAAAGTAGGTGCATCACCTCCTTGCTTGCTAAACATCACCATTCTCATCCATATCTTGTCGTGACCCAATTCTAGCCACAAGTAAAGATTAGATAAAAGATAGGTCCTATAAACTTGTGTAGAGATTCACTAGCATCCCTTAGTCATTAACCTAGCTGTGTTACACGTTTCAAGGCCTTGCTTGGAGCCTAAGGGTTCCAATTTCTATAAATAGGGCTGAATACTTCACAATAGAACTTACACCCTGTTTTCTTATTACCTCTTACCCATTCTCCATATTCACCTCTATATACATCCTAGGACATCCCCCAAGACTAGAAACCAGGTCTATAAGTAAGCCATTGAAGCTTTTGAAGCTTTGATAGCAAGTAGTATTCAGGAGAAGTCATAAGGAGCCATTTTGGAGCTACCTAGGTAATTTCTATGTTAGCCATGCTTTGATCTTCTTATGATGAAATATTAGACTTGTTATAATGCAAAAATTATGTTAGAAAGATAATCTAAAAGAAACTAAGTCATTTCATCAATTTAAATGAGAGTTACAAGTTAGAGATGTCTGAAAACCCTAGTGTTGTAATTTACATGAAATAATAAGCAAAAACCCATTTCAAAAGTTATAGTTCTGAAGAAATGTTTTTATTATGATTACAAACATTTTTGAAACTTTGTTTTAAAATTCTAGATCATTTGGTCCATTTTTGAGGTTGTTATGTGATTTTTACAAGTATAAGGACTAAAACTGTCATTTTTTAAACTTTTTAACATTTTAGGCCAAAAGTGTCATTTTATGAAAGCTGAAGTTATAATAGGAAACTTTGAGACCCTAAGATTAAATATCGAAGGTTTAAATTGTAAATAATAAAACTATACACTTAAGGGGTTAAAAGTGTAAATATGCTAAATTTATAAAATTAAGTGTTAAAAAGGTTATTATTATTAAATTATAAACTTGAAGGATCATTTTAGTAACTTATAAAAGTATATGAATGAAAACTATATGATAAAACATATTTTCTAAATTATTATAAAATATAAGGACCATTTTGCCAATTATGAAACTAAAGAAATTTCTAAATAATATATTACTATGTATCATGTTAGTAGGGAGCTTTGTACAAAGATGTTCCATCTCCATATTACGTTCTGACTGAGTGGTTGGGTTTACGATTTAAAGTGTCCTCGCTCCTCAAACGTTTATAGAATGACTTCTAAGTATAATGGCCCGAACAATGATGCAATATTATCACAATTATAAAGAAAACATAAATAAATAACAAGAATGTTGAACTCCAAAAATCAAAGACTTAATATTATACCAAATATGTTAAAACAGGTGGGTGTAAGATCAAGTTCTTTGTTTGTTAGCTCGAGTTATTCTGTGTGATATAAGCCTGAGTGTTAGTGTTAAGTAGGTGATTTAGCCCTCTATCGAGAGGGAAGAGGGAAGCAGGGCGATAGCTAGTTGCTTTCTGGTGAGTTGCTCTCACTCCTCTCCTTTCAGTTGATTTGGTTCGTGTTCAGTGTGCCCTTCGCCCTCAGCTAGTTGCCTTCTTAGCCTCTAGCCCTTCAAGTTGCCTATCTCATTCATATAGGGAATGCGACTTTCAGATATCTTTCCCTTCAGGGAGAAGAGCGGAATACAAACAAGCTATCCCGTAAGGAGAGGAATTGTGTGTGTGGACGACTTCTATCCCGGATTATGACTGAGAGGTATGTGAGAAAGACAAGCAAGCCCTATCCCGTCCCTTCTAAATAAGAGAGTGACTAACCCTCTTAGCCCTCAGCGAGGGCCTTTGTTTGACCCTCAACCGTTGGTAGAGGTTCTTCTTGTTCCTCACCTCAGCTAGGAGTTGCCTGCCTCACCGATCAAATAGACGGGAAAACGATCTTCAAGTCACGGTTTCCCCTGTTTTAGTCTATCCAGGTGCTTGTTGGCGAGTGTTCCCCCTAGCTCTCCCTTAACAACTAAAAGCCTTACCCACCGCTAGTTGACTTATGCGCCCTAAGGGGCAGACAGCTTGCTAGTTAGTATGACTTCTTGTAGGGAGATAGCTAGTTAACTTCCTCTCCTGCCTTCTTCATTAAACCGAGCTTTTTCCTTCCTCACCTGTTTAGACAGATAGTTGACTACACGCCCAATTATATTTTTCCTTGAACGCGTCATTGAAAGGGAAAGGATTTATTTAATCCTTTTAATAAAATAAAGTTTTTGATCGGAATATGAATAAAACCGAAAGACCCCTTAACTATTATGGGGGTTAATAGAACGAATCACACTTTTACCACTAAACTATACCCGCTACAATGCAATTATTGTGTATAAATGGATCTTTTGTCGAGGCGCTTCTGTATATGTGTAGATTCAACTTCTTATATAATATTTTAAAGAATTTAAAAAATCTATATCTATATTTTAGTTCCATAGTACAATGACCCGTTCAGAAATTCAATGAAACAAACCCTTTCCTTTTAACTCAGTGGTAGAGTAATCCCACGGTAAGGCGTCAACCCTCGGTTCAAATTCGATAAGAGGCTTTGTGTATATATATATATATATATATATATATATATATATATATATATATATATATATATATATATATATATATATATATATATATATATATATATATATATATATATATATATATATATATATATATATATATATATATATATATATATATATATATATATATATATATATATATATATATATATATATTTCAGTCGTAGTATTCATAGAATAAGGATATTATTAATTATTAATAGTAATAAAAGAGTAACCAACTGTATAATATTATCAGCTAATGAGTTTAGTTATAATTATCACGAATAATGATAAGTCATCTGTTAAATCACTAAAAATTTCTATTTTCAATTAGGCCAATGAAATCCATTGTAAAGATTAGAAATCAATAAAAGAAAAATAAGTGGACCTGACCCATTGAATCATGACTATATCCGCTATTATGATATTCAAATTTAATAGATATGAAATTGGAACAAGTTGACCCCCTTTTTCTATTTATTTTCATTTGTTTGGACTCCCTTACTCGACCTAAGGCGAGTTCATAGCCTCAATAGTGTTGATTTTTAAATAATTTGAAAACCCGTGAGGGGAATATATGCCAAAAATAGAATACAAGTGTTTTTGGTATGCTTCTCAGAAATAATTATTGACACTATGTTTACTGCGTAGTTTAAAGTCCCTTTAATTATGAACCGTTAATCATTTTCCCAGAAATGAGCGATAATATTATAAATAGTACTATTTGGGGACTGACATCCGTTGTTTGGGCAAGTCGCACTTGCTAGCACCTCAGTGGTTAAACAGACATACTTTATTTTGCTAATAAGGATAGTTTGGCAGACTTCCTCATAAGGGCAATTGTTGGTTTTGTTATGTCTAGTCACGGTATCATAAGCTTAGTGCATTGATTAATTGATTTTACGAGCGAATAATAACATAGCTCAAGAAAAAGAATCTTGTATTCAAAATGATTTTAAACCTATGAAATCACTCAACCTTTGTGTTGACTTTAAGCATATATTTCAGGTTTTGATAATTGATATTATGGAGCAGCAGAATGATGACGTGGAGAGATATATACTTGGGAGTTTTTGTCATTCAAACCTATTTTCTAGATCTCGGGAACCTATGATTGTACAAAGTATGTACAAGTTGTTTTATTAAAAATCTCTGATTTTGAATGATAAATTATAAAAGTTTAATAAAGATTATTTAAACACTCTTTTGAGTTGTTTTTCTATTACTGTGCTTTCATATCATGAAGTAATACCCCAAAAATATTATTCCGCGGTGCCAAGGTAAAAATGGGGGTGTTACAATATAAATTCCTTATAAAGGTGGAGGGACTTCCTTCATTCCTTCAGCATACGTATCATTTTCAAGAATGTATTCTAAATCACAAGAACTATCAAAAATCCCCTTGGATACGTCCTTGTCAGTCAGAGTTATCCCAGGTTGGTCCTCTAAATAACCTAGGTCTGTTTTATCATAATACCCCATTTGTGAATTAATCAGCTTACCCATTCCTTTTGAAGATTTTTGACAATGATTAATTACTTCTCTTTCATTGAACAGACTGGATTTTAAAACTTCATCTTTTTTGTAACTTTCATAAGTTGTTTTTCAAAAGCTTTAATAGACACATCTTTTTTCTCATTTGAAGAGTCGAAATCCTAATTTTCTCTTCATAGTTTTGCTGACCCTTTTGGTATAAAACTATATTCTCTTCAAACTTAGCAACACCTTTTTTAAAAGCATTTACTTCTACAGTACATGTGTTTACCTTTTGATATTGTTCCTCAAGTTCTACTTTAAGATAAACTTAAGAACACAATCTTTATAACAAGGATGTACCTCAGTGTCTTCATGATAGAGAGAGCCATTAAACCATGCTCTTGTTCTTCTTTATGTGCGTCAGTCCAGTCAACCACTCCATCCACTGTCACCAATGCTTTAGTTGTTTTAGGAATCCATGGATTTTTGATGTGTCCATTTGGAAGACTTTCAGTGACTCTTGGGCTGGTTCTATTGCTATTTTTGATTTTCTGGTTGCTACTTTCAGCTGTTTCTCTTTTGCACTCTCTGGGAAAGTGTCCAAGCTTTCCACAGTTGTAGCATTCAACCTTTGATTTGTCATATCCTAATGGTTCATAAGGATCAACATTCATTTTTCTTCTAGTCCTTTAATAGAGTCTGTTGGATCTGACTGAGACCATTGCAGCTTGCCATTTGAGATCCATCTCTTTAATATCAGCATCATCCATTTGGAACAGATCATTAATGGCCAATCTTGGTTTGTTATCTTGTCTAGCAAAGAATGAAAAGGCATCATTCTCATTGAATAATGGTGAGGATCTTCCTTGTGAACTCTGAGTCATTGATGGACTGTTGTCAGTAATTTGAGGATAAGTACTGCTGATTCATCCACCAACATTGCTTTGGAAGTAAGTACCACTACTTGATCCACCCGCGGTACTTTGAGAGTATGGTGGCTCAATTCCTTTAACATCCATATCATACACTCTGAGATTGTTGTAGAGATGATCAAAGGGAGTAACATCTAAGTCATCTCTTGTGATGAAGTGCATAGCCATCACCTACCACTCTTGTGGAACTTCTCTCAAGAACTTTAGATTAGCTTCTTCATGAGGAATTACCTGTCCATGAACTGCTAATTGAACAAGCAATTTAATGGACCTTCCATATCCACTATGGATTCCTTCTACACTAGAGATAGTGAAGTTATCAAATTCTTGTTTCAGAACTAACTTCTTCATCTTTTTAGATTTGTCATTACCTCTAAATCTAAGTTTGATAGCCCCCCACATAGCTTTTGTATCTTTGTAATGATGAAAGCTAGGTAGTATGTCTTCTGATAGTGCCATAGCTAAGGCAGTTCTGGCCTTTCTTTCTCTGATCTCTACTTGTACCTCTTCAACAGTGACAGCAGGCAAAGCATAACATGTACCATCAGGCAGCCAATGTAACTTCTTAGTAGTATTGTAAAACCCCTGTTTTTACGTCTTTGACTTTGTCACCTTATGTACACATCTTGCTTGAATCTATGTAATCTCACTTCATTTAATTTTATGAAGCATCAGTCTTTCATTAAATTACACTGTTAATTCTAGTATTTTTATGAATATATGGGACTTTTGTCATATTTAATTACCTTAACCTTCACAAAACCACATCATAAACATTTAATATATACAATATACTTTAATGAAGAAGTTTACTCCCAACATTATATCTTGCCCTAACTAACTTAATCACATTCATCTTATACATAAACCAAAGACCCTAAAATATGACACATCACCCCTCTTGAAGCTATATGTCACACGACTTGTATATGCATACAAGTATACATTTGACAAAAACCTTCCTAAACATAAAACACTACCTAACTACTTACCTTGTCACTAGATAGTTTTGGAAAACCCTTTCCTCACATGTTTTATGTTATACGGCTAGGAGCTCCCCCACAACAAACAATTATAAAATTTTTAAACTTTAAAACCTACACTAGACTTTGACATAAAGCTTGTACAAACACTTCCTCATTATGGCATACTATTCTAGCCAATACTTGCCCCCCTTGACTCTTGCAAACCGTCGGCTATATAGAAACCAAGAGCCAATGTACATACTAGCTATTAATGGGATGGTACTAGGATATCCCAAGTACTATATATGCTTGTACCCAACATAGGAAACCCAACCTTTGCTCTCTCTCTTGTCGTGTGATCTACCCAAGCCACACAAACTAATCCAACTTGTGTTAGTTAGCTACCAACCTTAAACACAATCACTTATATCTTCCCACATTCGGATACCAAGACACACACACATAAGAAACACTTACTCCTCCTTTACTACCAAATCTTGGTCTTCAAAGCATTTAGAGCTATTCTACACGAGGGTCATAATGTACAAGACAAGCTAAAGGCATTCTAGGTCACGTCTAAGGGGTACCCGACGCCTAGAAGTTCCTAACTCTTGATCATTCATCATCTCCTCTATAAGACAAGTAAGTATAGATCTTCACACCTCCTTTTCAATTCTTCTTACTCGTCACTACATATCATGCACGTAGGATCCTAGAAAACAAAGCTAGAAAGACATGCATGCGTAAGAACTTGATGAAACTCGAACCACCAAGACTAGAACCCACAACTTGGACGTTTGTGGTTAACATACCCTAATAAAAAGAATCTAGAAACACCAATGTTGAGCTTGTTTAGACCTAAAATCTTAAATTTTTATAAGTTGGTAAATGGCCTTGCGTTAAAACACTAGATAAGCCTAAAATATAAGCTCATAACTCTCGGCTTACTTTTTTTATTCTAGTATGAACCATTGTTTATTAAGCCTTTGTGTCTAAGATGAATGTGTAGGAGTAGAGGATTTACTAGCAACTTAGAACACTAAATAAGCTACACAAATAAGCTATAAGCCTAACCCTATAAGCCTCGAACCAAATAAGCCATAAGCTTGTATAAACCGAAACATCATAAGCTCATAAGCCTAAGATAAATGTTTAGGTTATATAGTTTTGGTTAAATATATTTTAACTAATATTATACAAGCCCACTAATAAGCCCGTTGGGCCCAAAATGCCAAACCAGACCCTTAATGGGCCAACCGAGCCCACTGAGTATCTAATATACTTAATGGGGACTTTTTGTGCCATTTTTGTAATATAATGGAAGTACTAGTAAAAAATGAAAAGGTATAAGACTTATATACATATTTCGTGACTTAAAACAAGTACAAGGACTATACTTGCCAATTGGAAAAGTCTGGGGAAGCGTATATTACTAGCCGAGCCTTTAATTAAACCTCGAGGACTAAACATGACAATTTGTAAACTTAATACAAGCCCTAGAAAACGTTTCGAGCCATATTGATGTAGTTCGAGATTTAAATGACTAGTTTTGTCAATTTCAGAAACTTACATAAGCCCTAGGTTACTTTTCGTGCCTTTCTTATACATTTCGAAACTACAAGGACCCATGTTGCCACTTTTCGAATGTAAACCAATCCCTAGGGGGCTGTTATGAAACATAGGTACACCCCCTTAACCCTAACTGAACTACAAGGACCATATTTGATAATACTTGAAACATATGCAAGCCCTAGTTACACGTGTAACTATGGGGACTTGTTTTGCCAAACATTGAAACTAAAAGAAGCCCTAGGGGCGTTTGTGTAAATTACCGAGAGTATGTATATACTTGAGGGACTTGTATTGTAATTTCCCTAAACTTAATCAAACCCTAATTATATACTTCCCTTAATATTTAAAAAGTGTAAAATTAAATAAAACGATAAATACAAAACCAATTTCGTTCTCAAATTTGTCATTTAAATTATATAAACTTCGGGGACTTTCATTAAATAAAATATAATACACTTTTGTAAACATTATTTATATAAGTTATATATAAATAAAATTAATTTATAAGAATAAATATATTAAATATATTTATTATAAATCTTGTGCATTTTAAATAAATATAAAACCGTCTTTTATAAATATTTAACTCACCTTATAATGGTAAAAGTACAAATACATTAATTAAACGAATTTGTAACTTGAACGATATTAATTACTACACACTTAAAAGTAATTACTCTATTACTTGTACAACGATAAATTAAAATACAAGGATCTTAATAAAATACCTAAAACCAGTAGAAACATGTACAGATTGTTTTAGTGACTTTTATACATCCTATTATACTTTTACTGAGACTTTATAATTATTTAGGTTGTTGACTGTGTTGTGGGCACTACTTTGGATTCTTGTGACTTATTACTGTATTACCGAGGTGAGTTCATGGCCCCACTTTATATATTGACAAACTTTTAAATCCTTTATGGGGAAGAAATCATGCAATTTTTTTTATGGATGTAAACTGAACTGTATCAACTTTTGATTACATGTGCCTATTGTAGAATTCCTCATGACCCGTGAACTGAAACTATTAGAATTATTGGATTACCTAAATGTTATAAATAGATCTATTTGGGATTGACCATCCCCACCTGAGTGAGTCATGCTTACTATGCCTTGCCCGGGACAACACGTGTTTACTATGTCGGAATGAAATATTGGGTGCATTATTATTAATGTGAAGGGTTCTCATTTGTTGAGGGCTTAACATGTTAAGTGTTAGTTTCGGACAATAGGCAATGTAATTACCTTTAAGTATTGATGCTATGTGCATTACTACTTCAGTGACTGTTTTACTATCCAAACATATTTATTAAACTTGTGAATTCACCAACTTTATGTTGGCCCTCAAAAGCATGTTTTTCTCATGTATTTGAAGCAGGTAGTTATTATGTGTATGGGTCTCAGCATCAGGATAGGCAACATTCTAGCACACATCTGGGGATTTTATTATTGGGAATTTATAAACAATCTTTTATTTATGTTGGAACCATTTAAATAACAATTTGCCCTCCTGATCATGTAATAAATGTTTGATAATCTTTTATCTGATGCTCTATGTACTATCTGCTATTGATCCACCTACGTGACACCCGAATATTATTTTCGCTGCATTTGACCAATTTGAGGGTGTCACAGAATGGTATCAGAGCGATAGTTATAGAGAACCAGACGAAAAATTAATAAAATATAAAAATATTTTTTTTATATAAACTGGATTATAACTGCTTAAAAATCTTTTGAGATTTTCGGGATTAAAATAACTAAGCATATAGAACGTAGAGCATGCATTTATTATGATTTATGTGAGCATTAATTATTAACTTTTGGTTAAATAATCTTATAAGTATTAACTAAGTCTTTTAACTCGCGATGTTAAGAGAACACTCACTACAGCCATTATAACTTAATAATATCATCATTTTTAAAACTTTTTAACTTGAGTAAGCTTATACTTACGTCAATTGAAAATGATGTTATTCCCAAATTTTCTATGACATCACCGACAGCTGTACCAGATATTGACCCCACTCTAGTTGTACCACCGTCACCGACGTCAGTGCTGCCAGGATGCCTGTCAGCTTCCGAGTTAGAGGACAGTCAGACCGACGGAGTAGTCCTGACTGTTGCTACTCCACCTGCTGCTATGGTTCCCCTGCTGGGGAGGAGGACCAGATGACCTATGCCCTGCCACCCCTACCACCCTCGTCATCTCTCCAGGGCTATGCACCCCGATCTCTACCACCTCGTAAGAGGAGGTACGAGACTGCCCCTGCTTCTATTTACGTGGTCGAAGAGGGTTCCGGGACTAGACAGGCTGACCCTGTCCAGGTCCAGATTGCGGCATTGGCTGCTCGACAGGCTCAGGACATGGCAGATGTCCACAGCTTGCTGGTTGCCGGCCAGGCTGAGCGTTCTATCTTGCGGGAGCGTCTAGATTCCCTCACTTGGACCACCTGGGCAGAAGCCCAAGTCGCCAGAGGGACATGGGCCACAGTCCATGATGCTCTTCAGTGGCTCATGGGGGAGTATGATTCCATCTGTCACTGCATCTACATTGTGGAGAGCCTACAACATCAGACTCATGCCACCCTCTCAGCTCAGGAGCAGACACTGTCTATGATCTTTGACTTAGCGACTATTCGCCATGATGGAGTGACAACAGAGATGGCCCATCTTAGAAGAGCTTTGGATACCCTTCGAGCTCAGCTCGTTCAGACGCTTCGACACGTCAAGAGGACCCGTCTTTCCATGATTGCCTTACAGGATGCCATGCCAGCACCAGTAGCCCCACCAGCTCCCTCTGTACCAGCCACTTCTAGCGGCTCTGTTAGACCTGCATAGATTCAATGTGCTAGATTTTGTGTACATCATGATAAGCTCTTGGGTTGCATCCCACCTATCATGATATAGGACCCCATGTACTTTCATTTCATGCATCTTTTGTATCATATCATGTACTGTACTCCATTAGATAGGTGTCTGTATATACTGCATTTTAGACTGTGTGTACCACCATCCCAGAAAGGTGTGATGTACTTCTGTCTTGGATTGGTTGTGCCTGATGATATGTTTACTTTCTACCAGAAATGACATGTGCTCACTTTCTTTTGTTATATATCATGTGTTGTGCTATATTATTGAAATCTTGACAGGTTATCCAATTTGTTATAAATTTTGAGCATAAATATCCTTGTGCAAATAATATGTGAACTGTACTAATACTAAAGCTAATGATCTCATTTTGTGTATGACCACAGACAAATGGCAATCACTAGAAATAATCCCAACAACTCTGATGTCGATGATACCCATAACGTCACTACTGCCCAACTTAGGGAAATGATAGACCAGGGTATCGCAACTATTATGGCCGCTAGCCAAAATACGGACGATAGCCAAAACTCTAATGCACGCAGGAACAATAACACCACTAGAGGCTGCTCCTATCATGATTTCCTCAAATGCAAGCCATCGTATTACCGGGGCAGCGAAGGCGTTGTAGAGCTGATGCAATGGTTTGAAAGACTAGAGACCGTGTTCCGCATCAGCGACTGCACCGACGAAAACCGAGTCAAGTTCGCCACCTACACATTACTTGAAAGTGCTCTCACATGGTGGAGCTCGGTGGGTGCTACCCTAGGACACGACGTTGCTTACACTCTCAACTGGACTAACTTGAAAGAGAGAATGACAGAAAAGTACTGTCCAAGTGGCGAAATGAAGAAACTAGAAGTCGAACTATGGGATCTTCGGTGTAAGAACAATGACATCGTGTTATACAACCATAGATTTCAGGAGTTGACCCTCATGTGCACCAGGATGTTCCCCGAGATATAGGAAAAGATTAAGAAGTATGTTGGAGGACTTCCCGATGCCATCCATGATAGCGTTCTCGCCTCTCGACCCACTACTGTCGAGAATGCCATGGAATTCGCTACAGAGTTGATCAACAAAATAGCCTGTACCATATCTGAGAGGCATACTGAGAAAAAAGGAGGATAGATGACAATGTCTGCAACCATCACCAGCCACCTCCAAAAAGGCAAAATGCCGGGCAGGTTTACAGTGCTATCTCCACCATAGAACCAAGGGCTTACGTAGGTACCAAATCTATGTGCCCGAGGTGCTACTTCCATCACAACGTTGGTAGTCCATGCAAATCCTGCTACAAATGTGGAGAGATTGGTCATTTTGCTCGTACTTGCCAAGTGAACGCTGTTACCCAGGTCCGACCCAACCCAAATGCTAGAAACAACAACTGAGGCGGACCTAAAGCCCGTGGAAACGGGAATGGACAGTCGGGAAACCGCAACGCTGCTGTAGGAAGTAACAATGGTCCAAAGGAAGGAGTTGTGTGCTACGAGTGTGGAGCACCCGGACATGTGAGACCAGGTTGCCCCAAGTTGGCTAGTCAGAACAAGAACAATGGAGGAGCCACATCAAGGGTATACGTGGTAGGCAATGCAAAGGCCAACCCAGACTCCAACATTCTTACTGGTACGTTCTTACTAAACAATCATTATGCATCCATTCTATTTGACACTGGAGCGGATAGAAGCTTTATATCTACTGAATTTAGTAAAATACTAGAAGTTACCCCATCAATTTTAGACCATCATTTATCCATAGAATTAGCAGATGGTAAGATCGTAGAGGCCGATGCCATCATTAGAGGTTGTACTCTGAACCTTTCCAAGCATCCATTGAACATTGACCTAATTCCAGTAAACTTAGGTAGTTTCGATGTTATCATTGGCATGGACTGGTTAGCTAAGTATCACACAGTCATTGTCTGCGACGAGAAATTAGTCCGCATGCCATGGGGAAACGAGACCTTAATCATCCGAGGAGATGGTAACACTGACCTTACTGACACTAGACTCAGTGTTATCTCTTGTACTAAAGCCCATAAATATTTGCTGAGAGGATGTCTTATCTTTTTGGCTCATATTTCTCAAACAGATGAAAAAGATAAACCCGAGAAGAAACAAATCAAGGACGTACCTATCGTCCGATATTTTCCCAAAGACTTTCCTGAGGAATTGCCAGGTTTACCACCAGCCCGACAGGTGGAATTCCAGATCGACTTGATCTCAGGAGCTGCACCTGTGGCTAAAGCTCCTTATCGATTGACACCATCAGAAATGAAAGAACTAGCTGAACAACTTCAGGAATTGTCTGACAAAGGATTCATCCGGCCCAGTTCCTCACCGTGGGGAGCTCCGGTCTTATTTGTCAAGAAGAAAGATGGTTCCTTCCAAATGTGCATTGATTACAGAGAACTGAATAAGTTGACTGTAAAGAACCGTTATCCACTTCCCCGCATTGACGATTTATTTGACCAACTGCAAGGGTCAAGTGTGTATTCCAAGATTGATCTGAGATCTGGATATCACCAATTGAGGGTCAGGGAGGAGGATATTTGAAAAACAGCTTTCAGGACCCGTTACGGCCATTACGAATTCTAGGTCATGCCATTTGGGTTGACCAACGCACCTGCTATCTTCATGGACCATATGAATCATGTATGCAGACCCTACCTGGATAAATTCGTGATAATCTTCATAGATGATATACTCATTTATTCCAAGAATGAACAGGAACACGGGGAACACCTTACACAAGTGTTGAAGGTGCTCAAGGAGGAACAACTTTACGCCAAGTTCTCCAAATGTGAATTCTAGATTCCCAGGGTTCAATTCCTCGGACACGTGATTGATAGTGACGGTATTCATGTAGACCCAGCAAAGGTTGAATCTATCAAGGATTGGGCATCTCCTAAATCACCAACAGAGATCCGCCAATTCCTAGGCCTTGTCGGATACTATTGTCGATTTATCGAAGGTTTCTCCAAGGTAGCCAAACCAATGACCAAACTCACACAGAAAGGAATAAAGTTTGACTGGGGAGAGAAAGAAGAATCAGCTTTCCAGCTGATCAAGCAAAAGTTGTGTAGTGCACCTATTTTGGCCTTACCCGAGGGCAACGACGACTTCGTTGTATATTGTGATGCGTCAAATAAAGGCTTGGGTGCAGTGTTGATGCAAAGAACAAAGGTGATCGCTTATGCCTCCAGGCAACTGAAGAAACACTAGAAGAACTACACCACACATGATCTAGAACTTGGATCCGTGGTTTTTGCTTTGAAAATCTGGAGATATTATCTTTACGGAACCAAGTGGACCGAGCATACTAACCATAAGAGTTTGCAACACATACTGCATCAAAAGGAGCTAAATATGAGGCAACGTCCTTGGATTGAATTGCTAAGTGACTACGGCTGCGAGATCAAATACCACCTCGGTAAAGCAAACGTGGTTGCTGATGCTCTAAGTCGTAAGGAAACCGATCCTCCTATGAGAGTCTGAGCACTAGTCATGACGATTAGCCTGGACCTACCCAAGCAAATTCTAGAAGCTCAGACTTAAGCTCAGAAACCTGAAAACCTCGTGAAGAAAGATATTGGAGGTATGCTTAGAACCGGCCTCACCAAAGAGAAATTGGAGCCGAGAGCGGATGGAACTCTGTGCTTGCACGGGAGGAGTTGGTTACCTTGTTATGGAGACTTGAGGAACGCAATCATGCACGAGTCACATAAGTCCAAGTATTCCATACATCCTGGATCTGAAAAGATGTATCAGGATATGAAGAAGTTATACTGGTGGCGGAACATGAAAGCAAACATTGCCACCTATGTTCAGAAGTGTTTGACATGCTCACGTGTCAAGACCGAACACCAAAGACCATCTGGTTTGCTAGTACAACCTGAGATACCAAAGTGGAAAGGGGAGAACATCACTATGGACTTTATCACCAAGCTTCCAAAGTCGTCTCACTGTTACGACACCATCTGGGTAATCATCGATCGACTCACCAAATCCGTGCACTTTATACCAATCAGGGAAACTGACTCCCTGACAAAACTAGCAAAGACATATCTTAAGGATATAGTGATGAAGTGATGAGACTGCAATTATACATGGTCTCATCATCAAAATCGGGCTTAAAACGCTTAAAATATCATCAAAATACCTCTATATATGCTTGTATTTGTGTCTTGTGTATTTTAAGTACGGATATCATGTAATCAACAAAAGATCATAAGAATGAAGCAAAAACGAACACGGGAAACGAAGCCGCACAAGAAACCGGGCCCAAATCTGGAATTTCCAAATATACCCTTGAAGAATTGAAGATTGGCAAGAATGGTCCTTCAACTTATGAAGACTTGTCATTTTATACCCCTGTAAATCCTTAAAATTACTTGTGGGTCCCTAAAATATCAAGTATTTGCATATTCATTCCTTGGAGAATGAAGAAAGTGCAAAAGAAGTCCTTGAAACAAGATTGTAAAATGTTGTGCCAAATTTGACAAACATGGCAAAGTTGTTACATGCATTTTAGGCGTTGATGGATGTTTAAATCAAAGTGACAAGAGAAAAGAAGCTTAGGGGCTTATTCTGCCCATACAAACAATCTCCCCTCACCCAACCAACAGCCTACACGTCACCACATTCCACCTTTCACCCAATCAAATACACCCCATCCTCCACGTCTGATATCCACCAGCCTAAATTATTTAATCCTATTTTTGAATAATGATTAATTAATACAAATGGCGCCTAAACAACTTTTAATCCCTAAATCCAGATCAAATCACACACCAAAAAAACACACTTATGAACTATAAACCCTAATCCCAAACCCACATAAATCAAAGGGGTTATTCCTAATTCTTTCCAGAACATCAATTCACCCTAACCTAATCCCATCCCAACTCCCAAAACCCATCACCCTCAACTGTGGCCCCCTCCCACATGGTGCCCTGCACCAAAAACGCTTGAAGACAAAGAGATCACAGGCAAATCAACGACCCTCCTTCAATCCTTGCTTCCAAAGAAAGTTTCAACAGCCTAGATCGTTTCTCCACAACTGGCAACAACAACAAAGTCACATGGGGCACCAAACGAAGACCAAATTTGAATTCAGTCAAAGGGCATTCTGGGAATTAGCTTGTACTAGGGTTTACATTTTTTTATTATTTCTAGATTGTTCTTATGAGTAGTATATAAGCTGTCAACATGTGACAAGCTTCCTTGTTCCAGATTTTTTGTAATATTTTAAATATTAATGAAAATGAACTTTAATCTTTTGCATAAAATCTGAGTTCCATTGTTATTCTTTATCAGTTTAAGTTCATTGCATTATTTTGAAATCAGTTTAAGAGATAAATTTTCACTTGTATCAGAAAGTTTTTAAGGAATCTGATTTTCTTTGAAATTTTTATAAGCCAAGATTAATAAGCTAGCTTACTCAATAAGCTAGGCTTATTCTCTTTGTGGTTATTTAATCAAGTCATTTTGCTCTTCTTGTTTAATCTTGGCAGGGACAAATTGGCATATTGGATATGGTGACTTCTACTTGAACTCATCATCATCATCTCCTTTCCATACCCACAAGCTACTTTCTGAACCTTGTCAGCTCAAGCCCGGGCTTGATGGAGAAGGCAAAGCTGCCTTGGTGATCCCTGGATGTAGGGTCACAAGGTATTGATCTTGTCTTTCTATACTTGCTTGATATTTTTTGAATGATAATGATTTAGGTTGTTAGAATGTTTGGATGGTAGGCAAATGCTAGATAGTGCATGTCTGATAGATTAGAACATGTTAGGGTATATTTGAAATGGTTTGATGCAAGCTTGAGTAGAGTTCTTTGTTAAAATTTCAATTTTCAGTTTTTAAGGGGTGTTTGGATTCGGGTTTTAGAAACAGTTTGTGGGATACAAGTGTTTTAAAATCAGTTAAATTCACTCAATTTGGCAAGAGTTATTTGTTATCAGTTTAATGTGATTGGTTTGGTAAGAATTGGTGAATATTGCATGCAAGTTTTAAACAAAACATAGTTTAAAAATCAGTTAAGCCATAACTGCTTGTTTTTATAGAATTTTGGCCTTCAAATGTTAGTGCTTGATAGGATTTAGGGTAGGTTAGGATTTGCATTTGCTTTGAGGGGGTTTGTGAGTGGATTGAGTGAGTTTTGGCCAACCAAAACTCACCCAATTGCCAAACACATCAGCAAACAAGCCAACAGCCCCCAGTCCTATATCAGTGACTGAGTTTGGGTCTTTTCTGCTTAATTTTGCTAAGTGGCTCATTGTTTTTATCTTTTTATTGACTCCCCACAACCCAACTGGTTGTGGGGGTGCCCTTGTTTGCCCACAAAACCAAGAAACCAACAAGATCTAGGCACCAAAGTGCCCAGACCCGTTTTTTTGTGAAAGCAGTGGGAACTCACTTCCCACTGCTAGTGTAAAGGTTTCCCCTGCTAAGCAAGAGGACAAAAGGGGGTCACATGTCATTGTCAGATTTCTTTATTTTTTGTCTTTAGTGACCTAAAATAGGAATTAGACTTTGAAACCAGTTTTGTTATTTTTCTTATTTTATTTATGATTTTTCTGTGTAATTAGATTTTTATTTACTGTTCATTTTATATTTTTTAGATTAATTAGCCTTTTTAATTAACTTTTATTATTTCTGTTTTTGGCATCTAGTGCCAAAAATACTTGTTTTTCAGTTTTAACAATTTTCCTAGACTTAGAATAATATTTTAAGAGTTCTAGTATAAAAAGTTTTTACTGTTCACCTTTTATATAATTTTTAGAATTAATTTAAGTTAATTAGGGTTTAAATTGTATACTGTTTTGGCTTTTAGTGAAAAATATTTGATTTTTCAAACTTTTTCATTTTTCTACTATTCATTAGAGTAAATTAGGATTTTTAAAATTGTTCAATTATTTTTGGAATTATTTATTTATTTTTTATAATTATTTTAGTTTTAAAATAGTTTTTTTAGTGATTTAAAAATAGAAAAATAGTGTTTAAAATTTAGGAAAAATACTTTTTAGTTTATAAATAATATAAGTGAGTTATTTGTCCAATAAAATAATATTTTGGGCTTTTTCTTAATTATATTTAATTTTTGGGCTTTAATTAGCATTAAAAATTGAATATTTAATTAATAAAAGGTTTAAAAATATATTTATTGGATTTTTATCCTTATTTATATTATTTTGAACTACTTTTTCATTTTTAATTTGTTTTTAGCTTAAAATTTTAAATTTTTCACGTTTTACGTACTTACGTTCGCGTTTTACGTTTTTCGTCGTAGTCTAATTGTAATCGTAGCTCGTCTTAGTTTCTCTTTCTTTTCTCATCTAAAAACGACACTATCTCAAACTCTTGATTGTATATTTTGGCACATTAATCCACACACCTCCTCGAGAACGAACCCGCATTTGTTCGGTTTCGCGTTTTTCCTAAAACGTGCAACTTAACGCTTGCCCTATTTTACCTTCCTTTTCCTAAAGGGGTAAAAATACAACTATCAAAATGGCGCCGCTGCCGGGGAGGTGTTTTTAGTGTGCCATTATTAGTATCGTGTTTTTGTGAGTGGTGCGTTTTTGCTTTTCACATTTTGAAAAGCGTGAATATCGTACATACTCATTTTTGTTATTTTTCCTTAATATATTATAATATCCAAATAAATTGTGTTTAGTTTTCCTAAATTAAACACACAACAATCATTTTACTATATTGTAGATATATTGGTTTTCGTTTTTATTGTGAATATTATTAATATATTGTATTTACGTAGAACAATAAAAATACAAGTACTCCAAATACGTGAGAAATCACAACCTTGATTCGGGATTTCATCACTCGATCATTGTATTCGAATCCAAAGCAAAAGTTTAAAGGCAAAATAGATAAATACTTTCGTGAGGCTTGATTTCAATTAACACAAACTATAAGGTGGGTATAAGGCGGTTGTATTTCACGACCTAAGGGAAAAAGGCTCTTAAGTGCTTAGCGCCACCTCGTTTCCTCCGCTTGCTTGTGCGTGTTTTGAGAAAGAAGGCTAATCGAGGGTTTGCCAACCAAAATATTATCTACGTATATATATTTGCTTGTTTTCATTGATTAAACCCTCTTGAACGTTTTGGTGTTCCACCATCGTTCTAAAGTCATCGAAGGCGTTCACCCCACGTGATCGTTTTCATTCCTTGAGGCTCTTTTAATCGAGAAAATCGATTCGAGGAGAGATTTGTAGATTTTTGTCTACGAAATACATTCAAAATACCAAAAAAATTAAAAAACAATCAAAAGCACAAAAATAATCTTCTACATTCCCTCTAATTTCATAATTCTCTTCTTTCACCCTCTATAACGTTTAATTCTCGTAACACCATTCTCGTTGCATCATGTCGAATCATGGTGGTTATTATTCGTGTCCAAATTGTGGAGGCCCGCCCGATGGTGCCAATTGTTTTTATTGTGAGATTATTGGAGGTCGAGGGGGTTATCTTTATAACTCCGCTCCACGTGATCATGGTCCCAATTTTCAATCTTACGACCAAGGTCACCCATCGTCTTCGTTTTATTCGTCGTATGATCCGTCTTTTAATTGCAATAATGAGTTTTTTCATAATGCCTTTAATGATTTTGTGAGACGAAATAATGAGAAATTAACGATGGTGGAAGAACAATTATCTAGCCTTAAGGAAACTTGTAATAAACGAATGGCAACCCAAAGGGACACTTTCAAAAAAATGGAAAACGATTATGACACCTTTATTGAAGAGCAACAACGTTTGTATGATCGAAATGAAGAGATGTGGAAAGGATATGTGGATAGCATTAAGGAAAATCATGCTCTTGAAAGAGAAAATTACGATAGAGAGAGAGATAAAATTCTTTTAATGTTCGAGGGCTTAGTGGAAAAATTTAATTCTTTATCTAATAACACCAATCCTAATTTTGAGGGAGAGGTTAAAGCTTTATCGACTCCTAAGACTCGTACGTCTCGCATTGATCCATGTCTCTCAAATTTTAGAGTCGTACAACCTTCATCGTCTTGCAAAACCGTAGAGGAAACGAAAAAGTCATCCAACGAAGTTTTGAAAAACGTTTGTGAAAATAAACCAAAGGAAAAACTCGTAGGATACTTGGGAGTTTTAAATCTAATACCTTGTGAACCAAATTTTTCTAATGAGGATGAAATTATTGAGGATTTTCTAAATCAATATACACTTGATTTTGACAAAGAAATTCCATTAAGTGATTTTAAAAAAGAAAAATGTAAAAAGGTTTTAAAGGAAATCGTTAAACCCTCGTTTTTACAAGATGAACGGAAATTAATTCCGAAGGGACGTGTTAGTAATTTTGCTAAAATGTTTGAAAACCCACGTTCGATCCCTTCGAAGGACAAAGTTGAAACCGTCAAGGCAAGATCGTCACGAGACGAGCCTTTTACTCCTAATCCCACATCGAGTGAGATTTTGGATTTATCATGTGAGAAGTCCGCCGATGGCCTTGCTCACATCGATACGTTTTTCGATATCGAGGTCGAAACGACAAAGGCAAAATCTTCAATCAAAGAGCCTTCTTTTCCTAGTTTCACGACGGTTGAAGCTAGCGACTCGATTATCGACGACTTTATTGCTCGACCTCTTCCACGAGGAAGAGAAGACGTTTTTGATCCCGATGGAGATTTTTGCGAGATCAAACGTATTCTTGATAACCCGCTTTCGATTTTCGAGTTTGATGAGGACCGTTGCGTTAGCCCGGAGGGGGATGTTTTATTAATCGATTCAAGTTTTAAAAATTCAAATCCTCCTCCCGCCTTCAAGATAAATGTGGAAATTTTAAGTGTGCCTAGAGTTGTTTTAGAAACACCAAATATTTTCAATTTAATCAACTTGGGTTTTCGTAACAAAGAGTTAAAAAATGAAAAAGGAAAAGATTTTACAATTGATTTGAAAATTTTTCCAAAGTTAACTCCGTCATCACCTCGTTTAATTGAGCTTGCTACAAACGCGTCTACTTCTTTTGACGACGTTTTGTGTGGACCTAGTGTGGGGGAAGCCCCATTTGTTTCCTCACACTTCTCCACCGAGGACGAGATTTTTGACCCCGGTATCACGTTTAAGATAAAATCTCGGTCTTTTACCGAAGTAGTCACTAGAAGATCCTTCTACACTTACGGTATGAGTTTACCTCGAGTGACTCGATTTTTATGCCCAACCAATGTCCCACCCTTCTCTTCTTATGCTATTTTCTTGTGTCCCTTTGGGACGTTGTTACTTGAAGTCGTGTTGTTTCGTCTTTCATCCGAAAACGAAGACACGATCTTTGATCCCGGTATAGAGGTTTTGCCTTTATACACGGTTGCTTTTGGGCCTTGATTACATGTAAGTCCCACCAAAAATGACCGAACCATGATTATCCCTAAATGATCACATTTATGGGGATTCGAGTCGAGCTTTTGACTCGGTTATCAAAAACAAGGTGCCTCGTGGGGGAGACCCATGCTTATCCATGTACATATTATTGCTTTCTAATTTAGTTTAATGTGAGGGGACTTGTGCTCTTCCAACCTTTGTTCCGTGGTTGTTTGTGATTGTGATCTATTAGGTTCATCGACACTATTGAAGCCTCTCGTGTTCGTTTTACGTAGCACTCGAGCTTCGATCGTTGCCTTTGGAGATTCCGATATCCGATGATATCCTTTTATGTTCTAACGTTTATCTTATTAGCATAATTCATAAACGGCTTTTAGGTTATTCGTTTTACCCTTTCCATGCTTGAGATTAGGCATTCGACTTCGTCTCTAGTATGGGGGTGTTTGCACCCCTAGACTCGAAACAATGAGGACAATGTTTAGTTTTAGTATGGGGGGTGAGTAGATACTTCATCTTGCCTACGTCAACACGCTATCCAATATTCATCTTTTTGCTATCGTTTTGTTGCAAAATAAGGCTAAAAATGGCCAAATTTTAAAATTTTTCTCATGTTTCATAAGTGTTTGAAGAAACGAATGTAGGTTTTCCGATGGTGAGAATAAGAGTAATTTTTGACTCGATCGTGCGTGTTGAGCACTTAGCTCGATTCCTTAACTTTTTAGGCTAAGTCTCTTAAATGAGGACGAGAAATGATAGAGTTATTTATAAGTCTCGTAATCGTCACGATCTTATGTGTAGTAATTATTAGCTTATTCTCCCAACGCTTTTGCATAATAAATTGTTAATAAATATTGATTTGGCGGTTTAGTCACTATTGTTGGTTTCTAATTTGTTTTGGTAGCTTCCATGTAATTAAATTGGGAAAACATTAAGGTATCGCCAGCGTCACGGTTTTGAAGTATTGGCACCCTAATAATCGAAAGCTTCACCCAATAATAAGATTTCAAGTGCTCACCTAAATTAAGCAACAATTTGAAGCCCCACAAGGCCGAAAAATCTATGCAAAAATTGAAAGTGAATCAAGCCTTAATCTTCGAAGCTTTAAAGATCCAAAATTCGCCTTAGCGTGAGGATATACGTCTTTGGCTAATAAAACCACCGATGAGGCGGATAATAAAAGGCAAGGCAAGACCGAAGTCATAATAAAAGCTTCATGGCGAAGTTGAATAAAAGATGGAGGTAAACCAAAGATAATAAGGCCCTTCCGTTAGGGGGCGTATAAAAGTCTTGGTAATAAGTCTCATGTTCAAAACCGTTATAAAACCGTGTTTATCGATCCTTCTTGTTGACTTAATTTTTTGACATCGTTGTCTATTAGGACGAATTATTAATTTAATGATTTTGGTTACACCGTTAAGTTTCTATTTTTAGACCTAAATCTCTATTCACGCATAAGTCAATGATGTATCCTCGTGATCATTAAGACAAAATAAAATATAAGAGATACCAAGTAGGAATAAGGGAGTTTAGGGTCGTAATTAACACTCATGAGATGTGTTCGTGTTGCTAACTTATAATAACAATGATCTCGTTACACGCTTAGCATGGAATTGGGTGAAAATCGAGGACGACGAAATTATTTCTAAACGAAGCATTCACGTGTTCTTATTCTATGAACCTAAACGTCCCATTTTGCGATGAAAATCATACATTATGTCCAAAACACAAGTAGTAGTAATAATAGTAGTGTAGCTATTTTATCATTTCAATAAAGTGAATAAAAATGAATTTTGGATGTGCTATGATACTTAATTCTAGCATTGCGTGAGGACACGGCAATGGTTTAGTATGGGGGAGTGATGAGACTGCAATTATACATGGTCTCATCATCAAAATCGGGCTTAAAACGCTTAAAATATCATCAAAATACCTCTATATATGCTTGTATTTGTGTCTTGTGTATTTTAAGTACGGATATCGTGTAATCAACAAAAGATCATAAGAATGAAGCAAAAACGAACACGGGAAACGAAGCCGCACAAGAAACCGGGCCCAAATCTGGAATTTCTAAATATACCCTTGAAGAATTGAAGATTGGCAAGAATGGTCCTTCAACTTATGAAGACTTGTCATTTTATACCCCTGTAAATCCTTAAAATTACTTGTGGGTCCCTAAAATATCAAGTATTTGCATATTCAGTCCTTGGAGAATGAAGAAAGTGCAAAAGAAGTCCTTGAAACAAGATTGTAAAATGTTGTGCCAAATTTGACAAACATGGCAAAGTTGTTACATGCATTTTAGGCGTTGATGGATGTTTAAATCAAAGTGACAAGAGAAAAGAAGCTTAGGGGCTTATTCTGCCCAGACAAACAATCTCTCCTCACCCAACCAACAGCCTACATGTCACCACATTCCACCTTTCACCCAATCAAATACACCCCATCCTCCACGTCTGATATCCACCAGCCTAAATTATTTAATCCTATTTTTGAATAATGATTAATTAATACAAATGGCGCCTAAACAACTTTTAATCCCTAAATCCAGATCAAATCACACACCAAAAAAACACACTTATGAACTATAAACCCTAATCCCAAACCCACATAAATCAAAGGGGTTATTCCTAATTCTTTCCAGAACATCAATTCACCCTAACCTAATCCCATCCCAACTCCCAAAACCCATCACCCTCAACTGTGGCCCCCTCCCACATGGTGCCCTGCACCAAAAACGCTTGAAGACAAAGAGATCACAGGCAAATCAACGACCCTCCTTCAATCCTTGCTTCCAAAGAAAGTTTCAACAGCCTAGATCGTTTCTCCACAACTGGCAACAACAACAAAGTCACATGGGGCACCAAACGAATACCAAATTTGAATTCAGTCAAAGGGCATTCTAGGAATTAGCTTGTACTAGGGTTTACATTTTTTTTATTATTTCTAGATTGTTCTTATGAGTAGTATATAAGCTGTCAACATGTGACAAGCTTCCTTGTTCCAGATTTTTTGTAATATTTTAAATATTAATGAAAATGAACTTTAATCTTTTGCATAAAATCTGAGTTCCATTGTTATTCTTTATCAGTTTAAGTTCATTGCATTATTTTGAAATCAGTTTAAGAGATAAATTTTCACTTGTATCAAAAAGTTTTTAAGGAATCTGATTTTCTTTGAAATTTTTATAAGCCAAGAGGAATAAGCTAGCTTACTCAATAAGCTAGGCTTATTCTCTTTGTGGTTATTTAATCAAGTCATTTTGCTCTTCTTGTTTAATCTTGGCAGGGACAAATTGGCATATTGGATATGGTGACTTCTACTTGAACTCATCATCATCATCTCCTTTCCATACCCACAAGCTACTTTCTGAACCTTGTCAGCTCAAGCCCGGGCTTGATGGAGAAGGCAAAGCTGCCTTGGTGATCCCTGGATGTAGGGTCACAAGGTATTGATCTTGTCTTTCTATACTTGCTTGATATTTTTTGAATGATAATGATTTAGGTTGTTAGAATGTTTGGATGGTAGGCAAATGCTAGATATTGCATGTCTGATAGATTAGAACATGTTAGGGTATATTTGAAATGGTTTGATGCAAGCTTGAGTAGAGTTCTTTGTTAAAATTTCAATTTTCAGTTTTTTAAGGGGTGTTTGGATTCGGGTTTTAGAAACAGTTTGTGGGATACAAGTGTTTTAAAATCAGTTAAATTCACTCAATTTGGCAAGAGTTATTTGTTATCAGTTTAATGTGATTGGTTTGGTAAGAATTGGTGAATATTGCATGCAAGTTTTAAACAAAACATAGTCTAAAAATCAGTTAAGCCATAACTGCTTGTTTTTATAGAATTTTGGCCTTCAAATGTTAGTGCTTGATAGGATTTAGGGTAGGTTAGGATTTGCATTTGCTTTGAGGGGGTTTGTGAGTGGATTGAGTGAGTTTTGGCCAACCAAAACTCACCCAATTGCCAAACACATCAGCAAACAAGCCAACAGCCCCCAGTCCTATATCAGTGACTGAGTTTGGGTCTTTTCTGCTTAATTTTGCTAAGTGGCTCATTGTTTTTTATCTTTTTATTGACTCCCCACAACCCAACTGGTTGTGGGGGTGCCCTTGTTTGCCCACAAAACCAAGAAACCAACAAGATCTAGGCACCAAAGTGCCCAGACCCGTTTTTTTGTGAAAGCAGTGGGAACTCACTTCCCACTGCTAGTGTAAAGGTTTCCCCTGCTAAGCAAGAGGACAAAAGGGGGTCACATGTCATTGTCAGATTTCTTTATTTTTTGTCTTTAGTGACCTAAAATAGGAATTAGACTTTGAAACCAGTTTTGTTATTTTTCTTATTTTATTTATGATTTTTCTGTGTAATTAGATTTTTATTTACTGTTCATTTTATATTTTTTAGATTAATTAGCCTTTTTAATTAACTTTTATTATTTCTGTTTTTGGCATCTAGTGCCAAAAATACTTGTTTTTCAGTTTTAACAATTTTCCTAGACTTAGAATAATATTTTAAGAGTTCTAGTATAAAAAGTTTTTACTGTTCACCTTTTATATAATTTTTAGAATTAATTTAAGTTAATTAGGGTTTAAATTGTATACTGTTTTGGCTTTTAGTGAAAAATATTTGATTTTTCAAACATTTTCATTTTTCTACTATTCATTAGAGTAAATTAGGATTTTTAAAATTGTTCAATTATTTTTGGAATTATTTATTTATTTTTTATAATTATTTTAGTTTTAAAATAGTTTTTTTTAGTGATTTAAAAATAGAAAAATAGTGTTTAAAATTTAGGAAAAATACTTTTTAGTTTATAAATAATATAAGTGAGTTATTTGTCCAATAAAATAATATTTTGGGCTTTTTCTTAATTATATTTAATTTTTGGGCTTTAATTAGCATTAAAAATTGAATATTTAATTAATAAAAGGTTTAAAAATATATTAATTGGATTTTTATCCTTATTTATATTATTTTGAACTACTTTTTCATTTTTAATTTGTTTTTAGCTTAAAATTTTAAATTTTTCACGTTTTACGTACTTACGTTCGCGTTTTACGTTTTTCGTCGTAGTCTAATTGTAATCGTAGCTCGTCTTAGTTTTTCTTTCTTTTCTCATCTAAAAACGACACTATCTCAAACTCTTGATTGTATATTTTGGCACATTAATCCACACACCTCCTCGAGAACGAACCCGCATTTGTTCGGTTTCGCGTTTTTCCTAAAACGTGCAACTTAACGCTTGCCCTATTTTACCTTCCTTTTCCTAAAGGGGTAAAAATACAACTATCACGAAGCATGGAATACCAGTCTCAATAATTTGTGATCGAGACGGTAGGTTCACATCAAACTTCTGGAAGGCTTTCCAACGAACTTTAGGGACAAACTTAGACATGAGCACTGCTTACCACCCGCAAACTGACGGAAAAAGTGAACGAACCATCCAGACCCTTGAAGACATGTTGCGAGCATGTGTAATAGACTTTGGGAATGGATGGGTTGATCACATCCCCTTGGTTTAATTCTCCTACAATAACAGCTATCATGCTAGTATCAAGGCTGCCCCATTCGAAGCACTATATGGTAGAAAATGTCGTTCACATGTGTGTTGGGCAGAAGTAGGCGAGTTTCAACTCACCGGACCAGAACTAATCCAGGAAACTACCGACAAGATCATCCTCATAAAGCAAAGGATCCAAGCTGCGCGCGACCGACAGAAGAGCTATGCGGACCAGAAACGAAAGCCTATGCAGTTTGAAGTAGGTGATCGTGTCATGCTCAAGGTATCACCATGGAAGGAAGTTGTACGCTTTGGTAAACGTGGAAAGCTGAACCTACGTTATGTAGGCCCTTTTAAGGTGATAGCCAGGATCGGGGAGGTTGCCTATCGTTTGGAATTACCACAACAATTGAGACGAGTGCACTCCACCTTTCACGTATCTAACCTGAAGAAGTGCTATGCTGAAGAACCTCTAGCTATGTCATTGGAAGGAGTTCACTTCGATGACAAACTCCAGTTCACAGAAGAACCGGTAGAAATCATGGAGAGGACGGTTAAGAAGTTGAAACGTAGCCGCATCCCGTTGGTCAAAGTACGATGGAACTCGAGGAGAGGTCCTGAGTTTACTTGGGAACGAGAAGACTCGTTCAAGACCAAGTACCCACAGTTGTTCACCTAACCAGTGACATTAATCTAAGCTTTAAGGACAAAGCTAAAATAACGGGAACGTGCTATAAAATCCATGTTTTTACCTCTTTGACTTTGTCACCTTATGTACACATCTTGCTTGAATCTATGTAATCTCACTTCATTTAATTTTATGAAGCATCAGTCTTTCATTAAATTACACTGTCAATTCTAGTATATTTATAAATATATGGGACTTTTGTCATATTTAATTACCTTAACCTTCACAAAACCACATCATAAACATTTAATATATACAATATACTTTAATGAAGAAGTTTACTCCCTACATTGTAACTTGTCCTAACTAACTTAATCACATTCATCTTATACATAAACCAAAGACCCTAAAATATGACACATCACCCCTCTTGAAGCTATATGTCACACGACTTGTATATCCATACAAGTATACATTTGAAAAAAACCTTCCTAAACATAAAACACTACCTAACTACTTACCTTGTCACTAGATATTTTTGGAAAATCCTTTCCCCACATGTTGTATGTTATACGGCTAGGAGCTCCCCTACAACAAACAGTTATACAATTTTTAAACTTTAAAACCTACACTAGACTTTGACATAAAGCTTGTACAAACACTTCCTCCTTATGGCATACTATTCTAGTCATCACTTGCCCCCTTGACTCTTACAAACCGTCGGCTATATACAAACCAAGAGCCAATGTACATACTTGCTATTAATGGGATGGTACTAGGATATCCCAAGTACTAGATATGCTTGTACCCAACATAGGAAACCCAACCTTTGCTCTCTCTGTTGTCGTGTGATCTACCCAAGCCACACAAACTTATCCAACTTGTGTTAGTTAGCTACCAACCTTAAACACAATCACTTATATCTTCCCACATTCGAATACCAATACACACACACATACGAAACACTTACTCCTCATTTACTACCAAATCTTGGTCTTCAAATCATTTAGAGCTAGTCTACATGAGGGCCATAGTGTACAAGACAAGCCAAAGGCATTCTAGGTCATGTCTAAGGGGTACCCGACGCGTAGAAGTTCCTAACTCTTGGTCATTCATCATCTCCTCTATAAGACAAGTAAGTATAGATCTCCACACCTCCTTTTCAATTCTTCTTACTCGTCACTACATATCATGCACGTAGGATCCTAGAAAACAAATCTAGAAAGACATGCATGCCTAAGAACTTGATGAAACTCGAACCACCAAGACTGGAACCCACTGCTTGGACGTTTGTGGTTAACATACCCTAATAAAATGAATCTAGAAACACCATTGTTGAGCTTGTTTAGACCTAAAAGCTTAAATTATGATAAGTTGGTAAATGACCTTGCGTTAAAACTAGATAAGCCTAAATTATAAGCTCATAACTCTCGACTTACTTTTTTTAGCCGAGTAGGAACCATTGTTTATTAAGCCTTTGTGGCTAAGATGAATGTGTAGGAGTAGAGGATTTACTAGCAACTTAGAACACTAAATAAGCTACACAATTAAGCTATACGCCGAACCCTATAAGCCTCGAACCAAATAAGCCATAAGCTTTTATAAGCCGAAACATCATAAACCCATAAGCCCAAGATAAATGCTTAGGTTATATAGTTTTGGTTAAATATAAGTTAAATAATATTATACATGCCCACTAATAAGCCCGTTAGGCCCAAAATGCCAAATCGGACCCTTAATGGGTCAACCAAGCCCACTAAGAATCTAATATATTTAATGGAGACTTTTTGTGCCATTTTGTAATATAATGGAAGTACTAGTAAAAAATGAAAAGGTATAAAACTTATATACATATTTCGTGACTTAAAACAAGCACAAGGACTAAACTTGCCAATTGGAAAAGTCTAGGGTTGCGTATATTACTAGCCGAGCCTTTAATTAAACCCCGATGACTAAACATGCCATTTTGTAAACTTAATACAAGCCCTAGAAAACTTTCGAGCCATATTGATGTAGTTCGAGACTTAAAGGACTAGTTTTGCCAATTTCAGAAACTTACATAAGCCCTAGGTTACTTTTCGTGCCTTTCTTATACATTTCGAAACTAAAAGGACCCATGTTGCCACTTTTCAAATGTAAACCAAACCCTAGGGGGCTGTTATGAAACACAGGTACACCCCCCTTAACCCTAACCGAACTACAAGGACCATATTTGACAATACTCGAAACATATGCAAGCCCTAGTTACACGTGTAACTAGGGGGACTTGTTTTGCCAAACTTTGAAACTAAAACAAGCCCTAGGGGCGTTTGTGTAAATTACCAAGAGTATGTATATACTTGAGGGACTTGTATTGTAATTTTCCTAAACTTAATCAAACCCTAATTATATACTTTCCCTAATATTTAAAAAGTGTAAAATTAAATAAAACGATAAATACAAAAACCAATTTCGTTCTCAAATTTGTCATTTAATTAAATTATATAAACTTCGGGGACCTTCATTAAATAAAATATAATACACTTTTATAAACATTATTTATATAAGTTATATATAAATACGATTAATTTATAAGAATAAATATATTAAATATATTTATTATAAATCTTGTACATTTTAAATAAATATAAAACCGCCTTTTATAAATATTTAACTCACCTTGTAATGATACAAGTACGAATACTTTAATTAAACGAATTAGTAACTTGAACGATATTAAGTACTACACACTTAAAAGTAATTACTCTATTACTTGTATAACGATAAATTAAAATACAAGGATCTTAATAAAATACTTAAAACCAGTAGAAGCATGTACAGATAGTTTCAGTGACTTTTATACATCCTATTACACTTTTACTGAGACTGTATAATTATTTAGGTTGTTGACTGTGTTGTGGGCACTACTTTGGATTCTTGTGACTTATTACTGTATTACTGAGGTGAGTTCATGGCCCCACTTTATATATTGATAAACTTTTAAATCCTTTATGGGGAAGAAATCATGCAATTTATTTTATGGATGTAAACTGAAGTGTATCAACTTTTGATTACATGTGCCTATTGTAGAATTCCTCATGACCCGTGAACTGAAACTGTTAGAATTATTGGATTACCTGAATGTTATAAATAGATCTATTTAAGATTGACTATCCCCACCTGATTGAGTCATGTTCACCGTGCCTTGGCCGAGACAACAGGTGTTTACCATTTCAGAACCGAATATTGGGTGCATTATTATTAATGCGAATGGTTCTCATTTGTTGAGGGCTTAACATGTCATGTGTTAGTTTCGGGCAATAGGCAATGTAATTACCTTTAAGTATTGATGCTATGTGCATTACTACTTCAGTGACTGTTTTACTATCCAAACATATTTATTAAACCTGTGAATTCACCAACTTTATGTTGACCTTCAAAAGCATGTTTTTCTTAGGTATTTGAAGCATGTAGTTATTATGTGCATGGATCTCAGCATCAGGATAGGCAGCATTCAAGCACGCAAATGTCACAAGTATTCCCATTCTTGATGATTTGCCACAAAGTATGATCTGTGTGGTTCATGTAATGTTCCATCTGCATAACCCAAGTCTCATAGTTATCACTTTTGAGAATAGGGAGCTTTACAGCAGATAGAGTGTGGGGAGAAGATGTAGTTTGTGTGGCTACACCTTGTACAGTTTGTGCAACTGGTGGTTGTGGAACCACTGGTGCAGGTTGCACAATTTGAGGTTGTCCCTATGGTACTGGATCAGAGATTGGAATTTCTTCCAACTGCGGAGGGTGTTCGCCAGATTGAGACATTGTGTGAGACTTTTTGTGATTGAGGAATTTGGGGTATTGTTCTTCTTATTCAGAGTTTCTCAACAAGCTCTGATACCACTTGTTGATCCCTTTGAATAGATCGATATCCTGTTAAGGATTTGTACAATAACTTGTAATCAAACTAGAGCACTTGAGAACTCTTACTCAACTAAATAAGCTATGCGGAATCTAACTTATAAAGCAAAGAAGAAAAAAATTAATCTAACTATTCGATCTTCTATTAATCGACTATTGCAAAAGGTACAAGAAACTCATCGTACCTATGTTTATTTTATAGTGCAAGAAACCCTAGAATATTCTATTATGATAAGTATACCACACACGTTATATTATCAATATTCTAAACTATTAAGTATATCAAATAAGATATACTCTAACTATAACTATAATATATCTTTACTAAAGATATATTCGTCTTTATCAACTTACCATTACTTACATGAACTCTAACGGTACTTGACATATACCGCGTTAACACTAACGGTACTTGCTAACACTAACAGTACTTGTACTTGTACTAACGGTACTTGGTACTTTACAATAATTCCCAACACGTCACATGGAGCTGATCCCTCCACCTAGACTAATATAATTAAAGGCAACCCCTCCAATTGCATGATGAGGTCACCCCTCTATGTATTCATGCACGTTGATACCTTCATGACCTATATGAGCTCTTTGGCATTTAAAATACAGTTTTATGAATTAAACATAAGTCTTTTTCAAATATAAACCATTTTATAAAATATGTTCCAGGTTTTCCAGGATTTATACATTTCCGCTACATTTCATACTTTACTTATGTTTCAGTTATTCATATTATGTCATTATATCCGTTCAGTGAGCGTATTGCCAGTCGTATTTTCTTTTCATGTTCCCATGCGACATGTACTAAAGGACAGACTTAGACAATCAAGAGTACGTGCATTAGGATGGAGGCTCCCTTGACTTCATTTCTTTTATGCATTTATATACTTCTACTTTGCTTGGACATTGTTTAGTCCTTTTTCTACATTATTTACTTATGCATTGTGTGAGCTTATGTTTGGGACCGATGTTTGATTTCAATTTCTTTTATGATCATTTATGTAGACATTTACCTTGCATGGTTTGATGACATGCCATAATTATCATGTAACGGTCCACTTATTAAAGTGGGGTGTTACATACACATTTGGACTGTAAAATCTGACGTGGAATAAACCTCGATACAAATCACCGCATGAGATGCACATTTAGACTCCTTTCCTATGCAGAATGACATTATCACAAATCTAAATCTTATGCAGGTTGTTTCTATTTTCTAAATGACCATCTTTTCATTTCAAATTGGTAAATATTATGAGAACCTGAACTTTTAAATGTGGCAACTTTTGTAGATACTTTACATTATTTTTTATGCGTAAATTTTTAGTTTTTTTATTTTGGATATGGTGCTTATTTGCAGTCATCAATCCTCTTACTATGCAAAATGCAGTGGCTGCAAGACATATGGCGACATATGGCGGTTATTGGTGGTTGTTTAAGTGGTGAATTTGTAGCAGCAAGAACTGAGAATGTCAGGAAATCGAGCATTGATGTTGCAGCAGTTGTAGGACCAAATGTTGCCAATAGATGATGCACATAATTGATAACATAGTTGTTTCAAGATTGTTACTCATCTTTTTTTTTAACTCGAGATGTTCTGCATTATTTTATGTAACCAGCCTTGTTTTTGGAATACTAATATCCAACATTCTATGGCGAAACGCGACTTAAATCGTTATTATAATTATATATGTCTTCTTTTTATGTGTAACTAACGAGTACCTGTCTACATATTTGTGAAATTTTATAGTGGTAGATTGTTAAGGTTGCAACTTTGTTATATGTTTTAGTTAAGTGTGAAAAGTTTAATAAAAATCGTTTTTTTTTCATATACTAAATCAACTAATTTTAATTATTTATTTAAAAAAAACACTCTCATTTTTTTTAAAATTAAATATTTCAGAAATAGTTAAGCGTTACGTAAAATTAAACATACCATCACGACGAGAATTAAATCATATTTCTATCAGGGACACACGTATATCTTTTCGACGAATTGTTTGTTCGATTTTTTTAAATCACGTTTGAAAAATACGAATCACGTAAGGATGAGCATTTCGACCCGAATCCCGAAACCGAACTAGAACCGTCCCGAAACCGTACCGATTCTTGGTACCCGAATCCTGTTCGGGACGGTACCGGGGCCACAAAATAAGGTGAAAAAAATTTGGGACCACTAATTCGGGACGGGACCGGTACCAAATCGGGAAATTCCCAAAAAACCGGGAAAACCCGATTTCAGGTACCAGTACCGATACCCGTCCCGTTATCGATACCCGAATCCCGTTCGGTACGGTACCGGTACCACTCATTATTCTCGGGAAATATTCGGTACCGCTAATGCGGGACTGATTCAGGACGTGACCGGTACCGTACTTATCCCTAAGATCATGTATGATTTTCTAAAATCATATATGATTTTGGGAAATTATATATGATTTGAGAAATCATAATACGAATCATATATGATTTCAAAAAATTATATACGATTCGTGATAGGAATTATAAATGATTTTATCAGACGTGATTGAAAAAAAGTTTTAAAAAAAAAATTGTCAAAAGTATATACATGTGTCTTTCGATAAATATATTATTTTACAATTGTGTATTTTCTATCGTTTCACGATTTATCGTTTGTAAAATATATTTTTTTAAATAAATGAATGTAAGTTTTTAAAGGTGAGTGAATATAATTAGTTTATTGAATCTCAGGTCTCACTTAAGTTGACATGCATTAAAATAGTTGTGAGAAATTAATAATTTAATTTAGAGAAACGGTAATATGGATTCAAAAAGTTGTCAAGTTGAGAGGTTTAATAATTTACTGGAATCGTAATTAAGGGCATAATAGTAGAAAAAATTCACTTTGAGAGTTTTGAGCAAGATGATGCAAGTATAATTATCCGTACATTTTTATATAGAACGAAAATGAGATAAAAGTAAAAGTAATCTCTAGACTTGTTTTTTCCGGAAGGTGATGGATCACCCTCACACTACTCATCGCTCATGATCTAAAACTTCATCACTTTTATTTCTTCATCATCTTTCCACATCGGTAATCACCATTACCTTTATTATTTTGAGCTAAGTATAAATATGGACAGCGAGTACAACTATGATTTCCTACCTAGATTTTTTTTCAAAATTCTAAAAAAAGATTTGTATTTTTGATCAACTGATCTATCTAATTTATTTCATATTTAATTTTTGTTTAACCCACCAATATATTTTAAATTACAAATATACTCTTATTTTTTAACTCTTTTTTATCATCCTACCACTCTATCACCACCACCGTCATCACCACCGCTGCCACCATCGTCACCACCACCACCGCTGATCAAATCTACCACTATATCACTATATCACGTCGAGTCCATGGGCTAAAAGGCTACATTTGTGCAACAATTTCATCAAAGATGTACAGGTAGAACAATTTGAAGTGATACGGAGTATTTAACAATTAATTGTAGGGATACTCTATAATACAATGACTAAAACATATGCAATTAATGGTCGAGCCCATTTCATAGACCTTTGATCTGAAATACTTGCTCACAATTACCCACGTACTGTAAGTGTCACAAACTAAATAGCAAATGAAGTTTAGTTCAGTTGGATGAATGCATTTGGTTATAGTCTTCATGTGGGAGAGGTCAGGAGTTCGACTTCTGTCATTCCCCATATGGGGGATTTTCTCAGAATTGGCAGCCGGGTTTGAATCCCATCGCAATGCCTTGAAGCCCCTTAATGGGAAACTAGATGGCTAGCATGGGGTTGATATTATCTTCGTAAGATGATTCGAACTCGGGTCGAGAGACTTGGTGCTTCGGTGGCATGCAAGATACTCCGTTGCACCAAACTGCCGTTAAAAAAAATGTCACAAACTAAATACGTAGGGAATGGTTTTCCTGAAATGAACTTGTCGCGGCCACGAAAGCGGGATACATCTATCATGTATGAACCATATATTTTTCTATTCGATAATAGTGAACCTGTTATTGTGTTTCTTTGGATGGTTTAAATAAGGGAGGTGATTTGCACACTCCTCATATTAACTGGGACATTCAAAATTAGTGTGTTTTGACGTATATATCTTCGATTCACTTCTAATCATGTTTTATTTATAAGGGTGTATGTGTCAAGACACACTAATTACTTCCCTTTAAATAAACAGAATACCTATTTAAACTAGTAGTATGAAAAGTAAGGAAATGAAAATGAAAATGGAGGTGTACGGAGAGGATGGAGAGAGGGAAAAGGCACCATAATGATAATGATGTAAGATGATGTGTCATACATAAATAAATCATAGACAAAAACTGTCAACCCTGATGTAGCCTCGTGTCATATATAAATAAATCATAGACAAAAACTGTCAACCCTGATGTAGCCTTCTAGCCCATAGATTCCGCGTGATATGATGGTAGATTTGATTAGTGGTGGTGGTTGGGTCGATGGTGGCAGCGACAGTAATGACGGTGGTGGTAATAAAGTGGTAGGAATGATAAAAAAGAGTTAAAGAATAAGGGCATATGGTGTAATTTAAAATATATTGGTGGTCAAACAAAAATTAAATATGAAATAAAGTATGTTGATCAGTTGTATACGTGGCAAAATTTTAAGTGGTAGATCAGTTGATCAAAAGTACAAATCTTTTTTTAGAATTTTGAAAAAAAAGGTTTAAGTAAGGGACCATAGTTGTACTTGTTGTCCATATTTATACTTAACCCTATTATTTTTCTTTTAAGTGTATGAAATATGTTGGTATTAAATAAGTATTTTAATGATAGTCATGATAAACGATAAAAGATAAAAGATAATGATAATAGTAAGATTTAAGTTCATTTGGATATCAAACTTTATTTTAGATACCAAGGGACCAATCTCCATCTTCCATCTCAATCTTAATCCAATGGATAAGATTAAACAAAAAACTCATTTTCCACCTTTTTCTTCAAACATTGATATCTTTTAAACCGTTAATCGTTAGACGAAAAAAAATATACCGTTACGACGGGCATTTAATTATCTTTCTACATATATGCTATATGATATACTTTTGACAAAAAAAAAATTCGTTTTTTTACGTTTTTTTTCATTGTCGAAAATTATCATATATGATACTAAATATCATATATGATAGTAACACTAGTATCATACAAGATATAACTTATCATATATGATATAAACCAATATCATATATGATTCAGTAATAATTTGTAACCTAAGAGTGATATCATATATGATAAAACACTATTATCATATATGATATTTTACGCAAATTTTAAAAAAGGAAAAAAAAGACGAATTTTTTTTTCTTCAAAAGTATATCATAATGCATATCTGTAGAAAGCTTATTAAATGCTCGTCGCGATGGTATATTTTTTTCGTTTAACGCTTAACGGTTTAAGAGATATTTAAATTATAAGAATAAGTGAAATAATAAAATACTTTTAACCTTATCCATTAGATGAGATGGAGATGGATGGTGGAGATGAGTCCCTTGGTATCCAAGATTAATATGGTATTTAAAATAACTTTACTCTAATAGTAATGTGTTGAATCATAATATGATGTTGATGTAAATAAAACTAATAAGACTTGAGTTATTTTGTAATTTTTTTTTATTTGTAAGAGGATTTTCTATGGTAAATCTTTTAATAGGTTTATAGTTGCATCCTATTATTAATTTATGAACTTTGAACTTATCTTTATTATATAGAATTTTCACAAAATTATAAACCTCATGTATTAATCAAATGTATTTAATTATGAAGAAGTATATGATTATAAACTTCTTCATGCCACATAAACATGAAATAGTTCTTCACTATGATTTATAAGTTCTTAGACCTCTTCATAGCTTTATAAAACTATTCATAAACCTACCATAGTGGATGCCCTAAGAAAGATTACTAATTCTAATCATTAATCATTTAAGATTAAATCTTATGAGAAAAAAATACGGATAGATCATTTTTGCAAAAATGTTAAAAAAATGCAAAAAAATCGATGGAGGGATTAATATTGTAATTTTTCCGAACTGATTTTTTATTAACGATAATATTTTACTAGCGAAAAAATAATCACTGGTGAAAAAATAATAAAATATCACCAGTAATAAAATAAAATATCACCAGTGATAAAATGAAATATCACTAGTGTGATATTTCATTGTTTTTTCCGTTAGTGAAATATTGTTGGTGATTTTAGTGTCATCAATCATTTTGGTGTAATGGTGATTTACCCGAGACCAAAAGGATTTCGAGTTAAGTTATAATACAAGTTCGGAGGTGTGGAGTACACGCTTGTATAAACTATTAACTTGATTTCAAGTACGAAAAATAAAATGGTTGTTAATGTAGTCAAGGAAATTTAGTGACAGAATTCGTGTGTTATAGTGACAGAATTCGGGTGTCAGTAAATGGTCAATATATGTCTTTGATGAAAACAATTAGCGACAATTTTTGTTGTTACAAACTGTCGCTGGACACAGTTTTAAAGAATGTAATGACTATTATAAAAAGGTGTAACTTTTCACCAAAAGGGACACAACCTTTTCCATACATGTGTATATGTATTTCATAAACACAAAATTTGATCTTTCATCAAGAAGAAGATGAAGATTAATCATAACATACAAATTGTCCCATGTTTTGCTTTATTTTCTTGTGCCTAGAATTAGAGTGTAGTTCTTGTCTTATCTCCGTATAAATTTTGTGTAACCCAAGGCACAAATAGGGTCGAAATATTGTATTAGGAAAGTGTATGACACGATTCAAAAACTATCCGGCAATCATCGATTATCAAGACCCGAAATTACTAACAAATATCACCATTTACAAAAATTAGTTTAGAAAAATTACAACTTTATCCTTCCGTCTGATATTTAAAACTTTTGGACTTTTTGATAAAAATAATCCCTCCATATTTTATTTTTAAATTTTAAGTTAATCTATACGTTTTGATCAAATAAAAATGAATGGGGGATTTATCCTATAAACAATGAGAAAAAAAGAAGATTACATTTAAACTTTTGTCAAACTAATAATAATGATTAACATAAAAGCATGTCTTGTATTAAACACACAATATTTTTTCACCAAAGTAATTAGCATGGAAATTAAGGTGGATATGATTTCTTTTTGGTCTTTTGATCATGTATTGATAAGTACTTCTTTAAAAATAATATCATCTTGATTTTAGAAACAAATCAAAATCCGCATACGGACGAATGTGTAAAGTTGGTAAATGGTTTAACGCGGATGACAGGGTGTGAACTTCAAGGGATTTGGTTATACCATCAATTCAAATCTTAAAAATTTATAAAATAACAAATGTAACAAAAATGTCAAGCAATTAGACAAGGACATATCACCCACTAATGACATCTTCGATATTTGCTCTAGATGAAGCTCCGTTTTTGCCTATTGTTTCAACTCTTATTTTGTATTGCAATTTGTCCTAACTATTTTAATGATATTATATTATATAGATCGCCTTTCATAGAAATTAGATTTTTATATGTGGATGTGCTAGATCATCAACCATGTTCGTTTATGTATTTAGCCACAACGAGTGATAAAAGTTCTGTTTATATATTAATAAACGAATACACATAATTCTGCATAAACTTTTTCCAAAATACCAAGTTTTATTCGTTGGGGCCAACTATATGGAACAAAGGAACCTTGCTTCACAATCTCTGTATCTGGCAACAGCTGGTTTCGTCTCCATACCTCTAATTTTAGTTGCGTGAATCTTCCATTTTCTTATAAAGTTTTTAAGATAAGTGAACACCACTACACCACAATAAAAGCTAAAGAAAAGTGTTTAATTTAACAAATACAAGCAACATTTAACTTGATAGATAAGAAAGTAACTAGCCACTAGAAAAAGTCTGTAGTTTTAAAATTGACAATTTATTAGTTAGTTAGATGTTCAAATAACCAGTTACAAACACATTCATATGCACGCGTGATTGACAAAAGTTTATAACAACTACGTAGAATAATTATATGTATCTCAATAAACTTTGAATTGAAAGTGGACAACCATTTCAACAGAACTAAAATAAAATAAAATTCATTATAAATAATTGTTAGGAAGAAATACAGGGTGTAATACATTATGCATGTAACATGATTTGATGACTTGGTCTAAACCATATAATTGATAATTGATTGCATATGATTTGTGACTTACTACATAGACATATTCCAAGAACCTTACCATAATTAAATCACACAACCTAGTATAAATACATTACATCTCCACAGTCCCTTCACACAAATCAACAACATAAATCTATCCCTAACACAAAACATAAAAACACAACACAAAAGTTGTACAAGCACAAAATGTTGAAATACTTGATACTCATTGCAATCTTCACAACCTCATGCACAGCCCAAATGCCTCCAACTGCGGCTCCAACAGTCTCACCAACTGCTAGCCCTACGCCATCACCCGTGATCACACCACCTTCTCCCGCCCCAGCCCCCGCTGTCCCATCACCGTCTCCATCACCGATGGCAGTACCAACGCCAGCACCTTCACCTTCTTCTGTTGCACCAACCACTGCTCCATCTACTAGTCCTTCAGATGCTCCTTCTCCAGGTCCTTCTTCTGGAACACCATCTGATCTTCCACCTAGTGGCACCTTTGCTGATGGATGGGTTAACCGGGCTGTTATTGCTGGAACTGCACTAGCTGGTGCATTTGTTTCGGTCACTTTGATGTGAATATGAGATCAAATACGTTTCCTTTCGTTTTTTGCATTATACGGTCCACATTCGATCAGTTTTTCATTTTTGGTTACTTGTAATTTTATATTCTTGTTCTTCTTCAGATTATTATTTCTTTGTTTCACTTGTTAAAGCTAGTAATTGTTTAAGTGGTGTTTATATACATGATCTTATTAGCTTGGTGCTGTTAATTGTTGCTTTGAACTGTTTTACATTTTTCATAGTGATGATAGGTTGAATTATGCGTAACAGATTGAGATATATTTGTGATTACTTCCTTTCCAAGATCGATAACATAAGACAAAACACTCTTAGGTTGCATAATCAAAATACAAAATCCTACAACCTATCAAAGATTCTATCAAAAAACATGTATGCGTATATTGGTTTAAAAATGTGACGATCACTAAACTGGGTTTAGGAATTGGCACCATGGTTTCTTTTGCGAGGCCGTCCAGTTGTGTTCGCATTATACCACATTTGTATAACGTGAGCATCAGCCTTTTAGAACTTGAGCCTTTTTCTTTAAATTAAACTATGTACAAGAAGCTCATAACGAATAAACCAAAAATATAGGGGTAAACTATAAATTTTGTCCCTATAGAGTACCAAAATGTGAAAAAAAAAACCCTTGAGATGAAGTCTAAAAACGCCCATAAACTTTGTATTCTTGTGCAAAAAAAACTCTGAGACATTTAATCTAACTATCTGGTCGTTATCTTCCTAATGTGTTATGCACGTCAGGGTATTTTCGTTCTTTCTCGTCGTCCCTTCACGACTGCACACCTCCGTCGTTCCCTTGTGAAAAAAAACCCTTGAAAGGTCTACCCGCAAAGAAGTTCATTCAAGGAATAAATTTGCAACGTCAATGTTTCAACTTTCACTTTTATCTCGACACTAAATACAAAACTCTTTCAATTAATAACCTAATACCAATCAAAAAGCTTGATTGATTATAGATTCTAGCAGCTTTAAAAGGTTTGTTTAGATTTAATATGTAGTTCATTTTTAAGATTGTTAACATTCAGTTATACGTGTGTTGATGTTTTTTGTGTTTATTGTTGCAGTTATAATGGCTTATAAAAAAGAAATCATTTTTAAAATGCTTAATAATGGGTTTTTTTGTACATGGCCCATTGAGTTATGTAAATAAAAATCTTAGCCAAATTTGTGGCTTTACGTCAGAGAGCACAATATTTAGTATTGGGCTAAATCATATGTAGGGAAGGATTAATGCGAAAAAACGAGCATTGTTCTTTTGTTTGTCCAACTAACTATTAGAAGAAAGTTTGAAGTTTATTCGCATTGATATTGATGTGCATACTATTTTAGAACTGACGTGTAGGAATGGTTCAATCGACTTGTTTGTTGCTCATAAGAAACAGAGGCTATCTTAGTATTATTTCAAGAACTTAGAGCTAGAGGAGGCAGTTGGGGATTTATGGGATCGATAAAAGATAATGCTAGGTAGCGTTGCTATAGTTCAAATTCTTTTGAGACCTACACATTATTTTCACATAAGGAAGAGGAACGATAGCAACCAAACTCATGGTGGAATAAACAAAAGAGTGAAGAGAGCGGTTTGTCGTAACAAATGGTCGAAAGAGTGATGGAAAGGGTAAAGGGAAGAAAAACAGGGCTATGGAAATGCATAATGCCTGTATTGTCATTAGAGAGGGGAACAAATGAGTAACGGAAAAGGAAAAGAATAAGTAATTGAGAGTAAGGCTGAGACTTCATTGGGGAAGAAGAAGAGAGCTATAGAAAAGGGTAAACAGATCATGGTTGAAGATGATGCAGGTTTTAACAAAAAAAACAAATCCTACGAAGGTCTACTGATATTGTCATTTGAGATTGTGGATCTTTGAATGTTAGAACTAGGTCTAAAAGTTTTTTGAATGTGGGGGAAAAGTTTGCTTATGTTGATAATATGGGAGGAATTAAGATCACTAATTGCATACTAAGTCTTAGAACACCAAGATTTGATGAAAACCAGTGAAGTGACCGTGGAAACTAGAAAGGGGGTTGAATAGTTTACCGGTTACGATTACGTTTTCAAAAATAATTTACTTATTAAAAGATTAGATTCGAGATTATATCAATTCCACTTGCAACCAATATGAATATGCAATAGTCTAAACTAACTAATAATGTAAATGACAAGTATAGACTTAGTAATGAGATAAGGAAAGAATATGCAAACCACCAAAGAGTTATAGTGGTTCGGCTACGAAGCTCCTCTTCGCCCTACTCCACTCCCCGACTACCGTGTTCGAGATTTCACAATATCAACAAGCTCCTTTAAGGCGAAAAAAACTGTACACACGTCGCTCACGATATTTACTAAAACAAAGCTACATGTCGAGTCCTAATCTTAGCTAGAACCAATCTACACTCTTACTTCCTCTTCTAGGAAGTATACTCACGATCACCCGATCTATCTAATACACACTTATACATACAATCACACCGGACCACAAGTATCACCATACCTTGGAAATACATTCACGAATCTCACAATTATCCACACTCGAATCTCTCACAATATCATACACACATATAAAATCCTTCAACAATATACAAACAAATATAAACACTAATCTATAACACTTGATCTTTGAAGTAACCACAAGTATTCTTCTCTTACACAAAGTAGAGGAAATGAGAATCAGATCACTTGTAAACAAATATATATAAGTTATATGATCAAAGGAAGAGAGAATTAAGAAGTGGTATGTAGACAGTGAGTAATTAGCTGTGTAAAGAGGTATATGATCAAATTTAGGAGTGAGCTATTAATACTGAGAGACCTACGTAGGGAGCCTAGAAGATGCACTAAATAGTGGAGCTGGTGCATTTAACTCAGTTATACCGGCATCCTAGTCTAGTGTACCGGCTAGACTAGACGCTCCTTTTTGTGTTTTAGTGGTGAAGGTATTATCTGATATAGGTTTTAAACTGCTGGGAGGGGAAATTTTGAAATTCAAATTTGTATTTAGTTTAAAAACATTTAATTTAAATTGTAAAAATACCTGGTAACATTTTATACACTTTGTGTACATTTTATAAAATGTTAGTTTGTAAAAGACTTGTTTTTCCTTTGATCACTTTGCAAGTATATAAATTATTTGTACATCCCTTAAGTGATATTGTTTTGAAATAAATATTTACGACTAAAAGTTTGCTTACTTTTAATTTATATAGAACATTTTTCACATTTTCTAAAAATCAAAACGTTGGGTAGTCGAGAAATATAAATAACAGTTTTACGGCATTATTTGTATTAACAATCTCTCTATTTTTGATGATTACATAATAATAAACTCATTTTATATAAATTTATATTTAAGCAAATTTCTAGTGAGTTTAATTTACTTCTCACCTTGTTTATATAATTAAAAAGGCATCGTCGAGTAGTAGAAGAAAAGAATTCGATATATTTGCTCCCCGTTTATGTAAGCTCCCCCTAAAATGGAGCACCAAGAGATCGAGCTATGTATGCTTGCTACAAAACAAGAGTAGTAGTACACGCATGACAAATACATATGTAAACCAACACATATTCACTTGTTGATACAAAAGTTGGATGGACCGTGCTTGATCCAAATTAGGCTTAATTTGGGTCTTGTGGACTCCGGCTCTTGTACCAAGTGAATCTTGTTTGAAGATCATGCACACTAAACAACAGACACCGTCAGGCTTACCGTGGGCGCGTGTCCCACGATTTGACTCCGGTGTGAGAGTAAGTAATCGGTTTGAGTATATGTGAGGGTTTTAGAGTATTGTGTATCGTACCTTTGAGGAACCCCGGGGGTTCTTTTTATACCCGAGGGAGTCCTGCTGGCCTCCCCTACTCTTGCGGCCTAAGGAAGAGATCATGACTTAAAATAGTTTGATCCTTATCACATAACTAAGATAAGTGTATATCTCTTTTCCTTAGGAGAATATAATTATAAGATAGATTATATTTTGTCTAATCCTGTCGCGGTGTAACGAGGGCACGGCTAAACCGTTGTGCGACAGCAGCTTACCAGGCCTCTTGGGTCGTGCGCGCGCTGTGAAGTAATGATCCATACCCAATGGATACGGGTATGATATTAGGATTTTGCACTGGGGGTTCTCTATATTCTCTCGATATCCTCTCGAATTGATCTTGGTTCTAAGTGGAATGATTTGTTTTTGGTGACAAATAGGGGGTTTGGATTTTTAATCTACTAAAAGGTTTAAATGCATTAACATGAAAACTTAAATCAAAAGTAATTAATTTTAATAACAAGTAATAAAACTAGATTTAAAGTTAAAAGATAAAAATAAAATGAACAAACAGTAAGTAAGAAGAAACAGTAAGTAACACTTAAAAAAAATGCTCAAAAGAAATTTGATTCGGAAGTTTGACCTTGATTCGGAACTATTGATCCGGAACTTTTCACCCGGAAGTTTATCCGGAAGTTTGTTCGGAAGTTTACTCGGAACCTTCATTCGGAACTTCACTCGGAACCTTCACTCGGAAGTTTATCCGGAACCTTCATTCGGAACTTTGATTCGGAAGTTAGTTCGGAATTTCACCCGGAACTTTTCGTCCGGAAGTTCACTCGGAACTTTCGTCCGGAAGTTGATCCGGAACTTTTTGGAAACAAAACTGATTCGGAAGTTTTTAACAAAATTGACTCGGAACTTTTCAAAACACTTTCACTCGGAACTTTAAAAATTCATTCGGAACTTTTGAAAGGCAAATTCATTCGGAACTTCTTACACTCATGCGGAACTTTATGTTCATCCGGAAGTTTTTGTTCATCCGGAACCTGGGAATACTTCAAGAACAGTAACTTTCAGAAAAACAAGGAGGATCGATTTTAAGCCAAAAATCACCAAGTTTTTAACCAAAAACTTAAACAAAACTAACACGAATCATATACTAACCAATAACAACAAATCCCATCAATAAAAACATAAAACCCAACAACTTTTAAAGATCAAATCAACCAAATAAGAACTTAAACTTTTAACCAAATAGATGGAGATGAACAAGATGAAATGGAAAGATTGATGTATTGAATGATTAAGGTTTTAACAATCACAAAACAAATATTAAAATTACAAGATTGAAAAACAAAGATCAAAATCACCAAACACCCTAGTGGTGTTGGTGATACCTACGAACAGAAAGGGAGAAAAAGATGGGAAAGGAAAAAACTAAAAAACTTCATGAAAAGTGTGAGGGGAGCCCTTTATATAGGTGTTCCCTTTGGTTGGTGAGTGGGCTTTCTCCCGTTCTTCTTGTCCTCTCGTCTTTTCAGAAAAGTTGACGTTTTCGATTCTGATTCGGGATTTGTCGTCGATTAAATCCAACTCGTCTTTTAATTTCTTCGTTTAATAGACTTGAGTTTCTTCGACTTATGTAAATCTTCCATCTTTGGTCCTTTTCTTCGATAAATCGTCAAATAGGCCCAGTGACTTCAAATCTTTTGCATCTCTTGGACAATAGACTTCGTCTTGAGTCTTTTTCTTCCATAAAACCCGTGCAATCCCATGTTTTCTTCAATATTCATCCGGTTGGCTCTGAAAACACAATAAACACAAAAACCACGCATAATTCCAAACAAATGATATTAAACACGCGTTTTGGTCTCGTTTTAGCCAGAATTAAGTGGCAAAAGGATGGGTGTTTATACACCTATCAAATCCCCTACACTTAACCATTGCCATGCCCTCATGCAATGCTTAGTGATAAAGCAAATTTACACTTTTCTCGTAATCAATCAACCTTGGCCTTATTAAAATACAACTAAACAAAAATTAAAGTACTAAGAAAAATTAAAACTTTAAAGTAACAAAAAGATAGAAAACCATTTTCACTTGAAAATAGCTATATGGAAATAACTTGTAAAGAGATCAAGGACTTACATTAGGGCTTTGGTGCTGCGAAGATTTATCACCCTCAAGTTTCACGTTCCCCAAACTAAGCTTAAAAACGAGATCATTGTTATTATAAGTTAGTAAATCAAACACTTACACACATGGTTAATTATATGCTTAAACTCCCTTATTCCTAGGTGTATCTCTTATATTTTATTTTTGTCTTAGAATGATCATGAAGATGCATTTTTGGACTTATTTCGATAGTTTATTTAGGCTGAAAGCAAAGTAGGACGATTTGATCAATAGTTAGCTAAAGGACAAAATCTCTTAAAACTGCTTCTTGGGATATCAAAAAGTTCATATCTTGGCATAACTCGGTTCACGATTTGAGACCTTTCTCGGGCCGATATTTGGCATGTACTTCATACTTCATATCTTTGAGAGACGTTCTTGAGATAATGGTCTTCTCTTCGTTATAGAGTTTCTTCACTTGGAGACTTTTGAGGGGTAGTCCAACTTTGTTGACCACGACTTCATGATTATTCTTCAATCTCTAATTGGGATTTTGAGATACAACGATCCGCCTCCTTTTCGGACTTGGATCTATTTATCCTCATACCTTGTTAGGGTCTTTTCGGATAGACTTCTCCATGATCTTTATGGGAGTTGATTGCTTTTCGTCGTGAGTCTTGATCCTTCATATTGACTTTGGGAATAATGCTTTTCACATCACCTTGGATCTTTAGCAATAAGATTGAATCCTCATGCCTTGTTAGGGCCTTTTCGGACTCACCAATCTTCGCGCCCCGCTTCATAAGTTATGCCTTGGCTATGAACTCTTATCATTACCGAGCAACTTTTAAACGATCTTGGGCTAGAAGCTAAGTAACTTTTCAAATCGTACGACCTTACTTATTGCAGATAAATTATTAGCAAGTGATGGGAGAATAGGCAAATAACTACACCAAGTGAGCTTGTGCAAGAATACCGACTTATAATTGACTCTATCATTTCTCGTCCTCCACAATTTAAAATCTCAAGTAATGAGACTCGTGGATACTTAGCCTAATAAACCAATTAAGGTCTACATGGTTAAGGATACTAGCTAGAATAAACTTGGATAAGTCTATTCGGGTTGAGTCAAAATAAACGCAACGGGCCTAATATGTCAAAGACTTCTAAACTAGCTACACCACTTTATTAATATTTTTGACTTTATTGCGGGGTATATACATACGAAAGCAACGATAAAAATTTAAAAATTACGACAAAATGGCCAAAGTTAATTAAAAATTTGAAAAATGTTGAAAAAGATGATTTTCCGGTTAAATGAAGGCATTTTCATGGAAAAGTCCACTTAAAACTTCGATAGAAGTCCCCCCTACACTTAAGATAAACATTGTCCTCAATGTTTAAGCATGTGGGAAAAGTCTCCCCTACACTTATGACATTGTGCACGTTGGTTAACTCAAGTTAAGGAAGAGACGACTAAAGTGATCAATTTCAAATGTGAGTATGAAGAAAATTGAATCACGATAGTTGAGAGATAGAACCGGATTTCGGATAACACGGGAGTACGGTTCTTCAGAGATTCCAAGAGTGCACTAATCCCTGTAATCACATCACCACACAAAGAGAAAGAACCTAGGGAGGTCCTCCTACACTTAGGAGGTTAAACAGAAAAGGATAAATACTCGGGCTGCCTCCCGAGGAGCGCTTGTTTTTGATAACCGAGTCACGAGCCTGACTCGACCCAAAATTAGTTCATGGGAAACGTGGTGAGGGAAGGAATCATCTCCTGAGAGGTGTCCTCACCAAAGTACAACTTCACTCGTTGGCCATTCACCTTAAAAGTAGGTCCATCAGGTTGAGCAAGCTCGAGAGTACCATATGGAAAAATTTGGGCAATGGTGAACGGGCCGGACCAACGAGATTTCAGCTTGCCCGAAAAGATTTTCAACCGAGAGTTAAAGAGTAAAACTTTGTCTCCAACTTAGAACTCTCGGTTTTTAATCTTGGAGTCGTGAATGAGCTTAGTCCTTTCCTTATAAATCAAAGAATTTTCATAAGCCTCATTACGGAGTTCATTGAGCTCATTGAGTTGGATCTTGCGTAGGTCAACGGCTTTGTTGATATCAAAATTAGCCCACTTCAAGGCCCAGTAAGCCTTGTGCTCCAACTCAATGGGGAGGTGGCATGCTTTCCCGTACACGAGACGATATGGTGTACAACCAATCGGAGTCTTGTATGCGGTACGAAAAGCCCACAAAGCATCATCAAGTTTATCAGCCCATGAGGCACGATGCTCTCCCACGGTTCTTTCCAGAATTCGCTTTAATCCTCGGTTGGATATCTCAGCCTGGCCATTAGTTTGTGGGTGGTAGGCTGTGGACAGACGATGATTTACACCATACTTAGCCATGACTCTTGCGAATTGGTCATTGCAAAAATGAGTCCCACGATCACTAATAATGGCACGAGGCACACCGAATCTAGCGAATAGAGCTTTCAAAAAGTTACAAACCACCCTTGCGTCATTAGTAGGTAAAGCTTTGGCTTCAACCCACTTAGAAACGTAGTCAACGGCAACAAGGATGTATTTGTTTCCTTTAGAGGAAGGGAATGACCCCATAAAGTCGATACCCCAAACATCAAAGATTTCACATTCTTGTATGAAATTCTGAGGCATCTCGTCTTTATGTGTGATCTTGCCTTGTTTTTGGCAAGCATCACAACGTTTAACCATATTGTGAGCGTCACGATATATGGTGGGCCAATAAAATCCCGAGTCAAACAGTTTTTTGGCGGTGTAGTTGGGACCAAAGTGACCACCGGTGGGTCCTTTGTGGCAAGCATTATGGATTTCCAAAGCTGCCGGTCCATCAACACATCGGCGAATAATCAAGTCGGCACATTGTTTGAATAGATACGGGTCATCCCAAAAGTAAGTCTTAATGTCTTTGAAAAACTTTTTCTTTTGCTGGGATGTTAACTCGTCAACAAGAATTCCACCCGCCAAGTAGTTTGCAATGTCCGCAAACCACGGGGTTTCATCAGCAGTCGAGTTGATAGACATTAAGGTCTCCAAGGGAAAAGAATCATTGATTTCTTTGTTCGGATGATCCCCTTGGTAAGGATCCTCAAGTCTACTGAGATGATCCGCGGCTAGGTTTTCCGCTCCTTTTTTATCGCGAATTTCGATTTTAAATTCTTGGAGAAGCAAAACCCAGCGAAGAAGTCTTGGTTTGGAATCTTGCTTTGTCAACAAGTACTTCAACGCGGAATGATCGGTGTAAACGATTGTGGTGGAAAGGACAAGATAGGGGCAAAATTTTTCAAAGGCATAGACAACAGCTAAAAGCTCTTTTCCGGTTGTCGTGTAATGCAATTGAGCCCCCGTCATTGTCTTGCTAGCGTAGTGGATTGGTTGGAAGTGTTTATTCACTCTTTGGCCCAAAACCTCTCCAATAGCAAAATCACTAGCATCGCACATCAACTCAAAGGGAAGCTCCCAATTAGGGGTAACTAAGACGGGTGCCTTAGTTAGCTTATCCTTAAGCGAGTTGAAGGCGTCAAGACACTCTTTGGAAAAGATAAAAGGAGTATCTTTTTCCAAGAGGTGGGTCATCGGGCGAGCGATTTGAGAGAAATCCTGAATGAATCGACGATAGAAGCCCGCATGACCCAGAAAACTTCTCACACCCTTCACGGTTGAAGGTGGAGGCAACTTAGCGATAACATCGACTTTAGCACGGTCTACTTCAAGACCGGCTTTCGAGATCTTGTGTCCTAGCACGATGCCTTCTTTTACCATAAAATGGCATTTTTCCCAATTCAGAACAAGGCGAGTGTCTTCGCACCGCTTAAGCATACGTTCCAAATTGGCAAGGCAAGAAGAGAAAGAATCCCCGAAGACCGAGAAATCATCCATGAAGACTTCCATGGTTTGTTCAACCATATCATGGAAGATAGCTAACATGCACCTTTGGAAAGTCCCGGGGGCATTGCATAAGCCAAAAGGCATTCTTTTGTAAGCAAATGTGCCATAGGGACAAGTGAATGTTGTCTTCTCTTGATCTTGGGGATCGATGGGTATTTGAAAATAACCCGAGAAACCATCAAGAAAGCAGTAATATTCATTACCCGCTAAACGTTCAAGCATTTGGTCCATAAAAGGTAGAGGGAAATGATCCTTTCTCGTGGCATCATTGAGTTTGCGGTAGTCTATACAAACTTTCCACCCAGTAACGAGACGGGTAGAAATCAACTCGTTGTGTTCATTGGGAACAACGGTTATTCCGCCCTTCTTGGGCACACAATGGATTGGACTAACCCATGGTGAATCCAAAATAGGGTAAATCATACCCGCATCAAGAAGTTTGATAACCTCTGTTTTGATGACTTCATGGATTTTTGGATTCACCCTTCGTTGGCTTTGAATTGCGGGCTTAAAGTCGTCCTCCATGAGAATTTTGTGTGTGCAGAAGTGAGGATCAATTCCACGAATGTCGGAGATTTTCCAAGCAATAGCCTTCTTATGATCTTTAAGCACGGCGATGAGGCGAGTTTTCTCTTCATCTTTCAAGTCCTTCGCGATAATTACGGGCGACTTCTTCTCTTCTTCAAGGAACACATACTCGAGATGGGGCGGCAACTCTTTAAGTTCTAAATCCGGAGGATTTTCGACGGGAGGCGTATTCAAAGTCGGAGTATCGATAGCAATAACCGTGGGAGATGGTGGAGAAAGGTTGTCTTCGTTGAGAAGGTTATCAAAGAAATGCATGTCTTCATCCCCATCGGTGGGAGAATCATCATTAGCTAAGTTCACATCTCCCATGGTGGTTTCAAGATTGTTCCAAAACAAATCACTATCTCCAAATAGAGACAGTGATGAATCAATAGAGGAAACGGTTTCAACATTGGGAAGAGAGGTAGGAATACTTTTGCAAGCATTTTGGAAGTGTTCTTCACAAGCCTCATCAAGAACGTCAATACAATTAACACTCTCGTTGGAATAAGGTTGTTTAGACAACTTTCCCATGTTGAAGACGATTTTATCGTCACCCACTCTCATGATAAGCTCACCGGCTTCAACATCGATGAGAGTGCGACCGGTCCTCAGGAATGGACGACCCACGATCAAGGGAACACGAGGGTCCATCTCGTAGTCGACGACGACGAAATCGGCAGGAAAAGTGAATTTGTCGACTCCTACAAAGACGTCTTCGGCTATCCCCACTGGATAAGCAACCGTACGGTTAGCTAATTCCAAAGTCATTTGGGTGGGGACTAGCTCAGGGAGAGATAATTGCTTCCAAACGCTTAGAGGCATTAGATTAATACTGGCACCTAGATCGGCTAGGGCCATGCAATTCTCTACTCCCGGGAAATTGCAAGGGATTAAGAAACGACCCGGATCACCAAGCTTGGTTGGCAATTTCCTTAAGAGCACTGCAGAGCAATTCTCATTAAGTTGGGTGTTGGCAATATCGAGAAGCTTTTCCTTGTCACTCAGAAGATCTTTAAACATTTTCGCGTACTTAGGCATGTGAGCGAGAGCCTCAGCGAAGGAGATGTTGAAATTCAATTGTTTGAACATCTTAAGAAAGTTCGAAACCTGAATATCGTCCTTGCTTTTGAGCTTCTCTTTCCTCAACCTAGATGGATAAGGTATATTGGAAGAAGAGGAAGGCTTTGGGAGAATAGGATCACTCACATCCATGGGTGGAGGAGGGGTAGAAGGAAGAGGTGGAGAAATTGGGGAAGGAGAAGGATGGGGAATAGGAGCAGGTGACTCGTTCTCCTTAGTCACAACCACCGGTGGAGGTATAGGAAGCTCGGGTTCCGTGGTACCTTTGCCACTACGAGTAGTGATTGCTTTCATCTCCCCTCTTGGATTCGCAACGGTGTTACTCGGAAGAGTACCCGAAGAAGAGGGTTGATTACCTTGGAAGAAACTAGCCATCATGTTCTTTAAGTCATTTGTTTGGCTATCCAACATGTTTCTCATGTCAGCTCTCAGATCGTTCCCTTGTTTGACCAGGTCTGCTTTCAGGTTGAGCACTTCCCACTGAAGATTTCCCACTATCACATCGTTAGTCCTCATGTAGGTTTCCATTTCTTGGTGTAAAGCGGTGGGTTGGTTGGGAGGAGCAGTGTATGCGGGTGGTTGATAAGCAGGTTGCTGGAAAACTTGGTTGTTTCATTGAGGTGGTTGTGGTTGTTTGTGAGGTGGGATGTATGGTGTACGAGGTTGTTGCTGTTGTTGAGGAGGGCGATTGAGGTTTTGTTGTTGGTATTGGTTGTTTGGAGGAAAACCGGGTGGTGAGAGGTAGTTGTTGGAGCGGTAGCTAAGCAAATTTCGGTCACCTTGAGGTCTAGCTTGATAAGCAGGTTGAGGATAGGTACCATATGCTGCATTCACATTTTCAGAAGGGTAGTCTTGGGTGGCAGTACAAGTGGTGTAAGAGTGAGGACCCCCGCATATCTCGCATGGTTGGCTAACAGCATTGACTTGAGCGTCTTTAGCGTTTCTAGCGTTGATGATGTTGGTGTTGCTGGCGGTTTGGGTAGCGAGCGATTCAAGAAGCACAGTGATTTTGTCAAGTCGCTTATCGCTGTCACTAGTACTAGCACTAGCAACATTGGTCCGAACACTCTTGGTTTGCACACGAGACTTATTCTCAATGATGTCCCAAGCAGCATTTGAAGTCTTAGCCAAAAGATTACCCCCCGAGGCACTGTTTAGTGAATCTTGGTCATTCATGCTTAAACCATTGTAAAAAGTGTTAATTTGGTACACTTTGGTAAAACCATGTTGTGGGCATTTTCTTAAAAGGTCTTTGAAACGATCCCAAGATTCACTAAACGACTCATCTTACTTTTGTTCAAAATTTATGATTTCATTCCGCAAAGCGGTAGTACAAGAGGGTGGGAAAAAGTAATTGATAAACTTGGTCTCCAAATCCGTCCACGAGAGAATACTCTGTGGCGGTTCCTTAGCAAGCCAATGCCGGGCTTGTCCCTCTAAAGAAAAGGGGAAAAGTTGTAAACGGATTACCTCTTGTGGAACACCATTGAACTTGACCGTATTAGTGAGTTGTAAGAATCTCTTGATGTGGTCATGTGGATCATCAATGGTACGCCCCAAGAATGGTTGAGCAGAGACCATCTGGATAAAGCCGGATTTGAGCTCAAAATTGTTGGCTGCAATCGCTGGTATAACAATTGGATCAGTGTTGCCATCTACATGAGCTTGCAGCAGTTCAATCATCGGGTGATTATCCGGTTGAGGCTCATTGTTGTTGTTATTATTCATGTTGTTGAAAGGTGGGTTGTTGTTGTTGTTATTATTGTTGTTTTGAGGTGGGTTATTGTTGTTGTTTTGTACACCCGCCATGTCTAAGTCTTCGAGAGGCTCGGGCTCTTGATAAGACGTTGATCGAGTGCGCATACACCTGCAAAAGAACTAACAAGGCAAAAACAAAGCAAAAATATTTTTGGTTTTTATGTTTTTTAATTTTTAGGATTTTTGAAAATTTTATATTTTTTTAGTGTTTTTGAAATTTTTTGTGAAAAATTAACGTTCACGGGGAACGGATCCCAAAATCTAAGTTCTCACAAAAAACTTTTGATCTTAACGAGAAGAGCCGGCAGCGGCGCCATTTGATATTAGGATTTTGCACTGGGGGTTCTCTATATTCTCTCGATATCCTCTCGAATTGATCTTGGTTCTAAGTGGAATGATTTGTTCTTGGTGACAAATAGGGGGTTTGGATTTTTAATCTACTAAAAGGTTTAAATGCATTAACATGAAAACTTAAATCAAAAGTAATTAATTTTAATAACAAGTAATAAAACTAGATTTAAAGTTAAAAGATAAAAATAAAATGAACAAACAGTAAGTAAGAAGAAACAATAAGTAACACTTAAAAAAATGCTCAAAAGAAATTTGATTCGGAAGTTTGACCTTGATTCGGAACTATTGATCCGGAACTTTTCACCCGGAAGTTTATCCGGAAGTTTGTTCGGAAGTTTACTCGGAACCTTCACTCGGAACCTTCATTCGGAACTTCACTCGGAACCTTCACTCGGAAGTTTATCCGGAACCTTCATTCGGAACTTTGATTCGGAAGTTAGTTCGGAAGTTCACCCGGAACTTTTCGTCCGGAAGTTCACTCGGAACTTTCGTCCGGAAGTTGATCCGGAACTTTTTGGAAACAAAACTGATTCGGAAGTTTTTAACAAAATTGACTCGGAACTTTTCAAAACACTTTCACTCGGAACTTTAAAAATTCATTCGGAACTTTTGAAAGGCATATTCATTCGGAACTTCTTACACTCATGCGGAACTTTATGTTCATCCAGAAGTTTTTGTTCATCCGGAACCTGGGAATACTTCAAGAACAGTAACTTTCAGAAAAACAAGGAGGATCGATTTTAAGCCAAAAATCACCAAGTTTTTAACCAAAAACTTAAACAAAACTAACACGAATCATATACTAACCAATAACAACAAATCCCATCAATAAAAACATAAAACCCAACAACTTTTAAAGATCAAATCAACCAAATAAGAACTTAAACTTTTAACCAAATAGATGGAGATGAACAAGATGAAATGGAAAGATTGATGTATTGAATGATTAAGGTTTTAACAATCACAAAACAAAGATTAAAATTACAAGATTGAAAAACAAAGATCAAAATCACCAAACACCCTAGTGGTGTTGGTGATACCTACGAACAGAAAGGGAGAAAAAGATGGGAAAGGAAAAAACTAAAAAACTTCATGAAAAGTGTGAGGGGAGCCCTTTATATAGGTGTTCCCTTTGGTTGGTGAGTGGGCTTTCTCCCGTTCTTCTTGTCCTCTCGTCTTTTCAGAAAAGTTGACGTTTTCGATTCTGATTCGGGATTTGTCGTCGATTAAATCCAACTCGTCTTTTAATTTCTTCGTTTAATAGACTTGAGTTTCTTCGACTTATGTAAATCTTCCATCTTTGGTCCTTTTCTTCGATAAATCGTCAAATAGGCCCAGTGACTTCAAATCTTTTGCATCTCTTGGACAATAGACTTCGTCTTGAGTCTTTTTCTTCCATAAAACCCGTGCAATCCCATGTTTTCTTCCATATTCATCGGGTTGGCTCTGAAAACACAATAAACACAAAAACCACGCATAATTCCAAACAAATGATATTAAACACGCGTTTTGGTCTCGTTTTAGCCAGAATTAAGTGGCAAAAGGATGGGTGTTTATACACCTATCAGGGTAGTACCCGCGGGTCGGGTTTATCCAACCCGAATAGGGACTATACATCTTCGTGTCCCCCCAGTCTAGTGTTCACAGGTCCTAACTGCAACTACTAGACTACTAATCGACAAAGCCTTCGGACGAAACGCTCTATGGCCAAAATAAGTTCTTCCGCAAGTGTCCGCCGAATAAATATTTCGAATAATCCAGCCAATAACCATCAATGTCACAATCCACTAACACCTACCTCCATTGGAAACTGGGAAAGGATTTTAACATGTCATACAAAATAAGCCTATCAGTACTGTTGGATAAAACAAACGTTCGACACATGGCGCACGATCCTACATCCTTTTGATTAGAGAACTTAATATGCATTGTACCAACGATCAGTCTTCTTCATTTCCACAACCTCATCTTCCGCCATTACCAAAACTCAAAGAATACTCATTCATAGAATAAAAAATCTACAAACCAGCACCTGGCGGTTTTGAAGAAGAAAAAATGGTTGCTCAATTATTCGACGTAGAATCCCGTATCTCTGAGCAGAGCTCTCCCAGTTCATCACCAAATATCATATTTCCACAGACCTACATCCCACGGTACCAGATCCACAAATGCATATTGGAAGCTATCCACCTGGTAAGATTGGTGTGTATGCCAGATTCTTTGAGTTTTCCAACAACCGTATTCCCCTAAGCGGCTTCCTTATTGACGATCCTCTATCTCAATTACATGGCATTGGTGCAGCTAAGATATCCAATTTTGAGATAAACTGCCATTTAAAGAACATCGATCCAACCATAAATCTATTTCGTGCTTTCTATCGTCCATCCTAGATTAACGGATGGGTATCTTTCACCAAACGTATTGGTCAACTTTAGTGCTATAAAACAAAGATAGATTCGCTGAAGAAAAGGAACAACAAATTTTTCTGGATAAATAAGGTTGTATTCTCATTTGAATATGACTTCATTACTCCACAGACGATGATGAGAGACGAGCGTCCAGTCCCCGGTACATATAGCAACGCAGATGCGCAAATAAAAGATGTTGACCGTAAACCAATGCAAGAATTCCTTGAATCGCTAATGTATGCCCTAGAGCTAAGTTTTAATGCCCCCATACCTGTGAATCACCTTCCGCAGTATTATGACGGCTTTGGCCACGGTAATAGATCTGATATGAGCTTAAACTCATATCCTTTTATCAACAAATAACCCTAAAACATGAAGCAAAATACCAATTTATCTTGCAAAAACAGTATTATGTGGTATGTTTGTGTTTGTGTACACTTGTGTAGGTAAAAGGATACATTTTCAAGCAAACAAGGAATTATCAAGCTCAAATGGATGAAAAAGACAAAGAAGGATCAAAAGTGACAAGACTTTGAAGTACAAGGACCTATCTTGACAAAATGCCAAAGTTGAAGGACTAAAGTGTAAATATTGAACAAAGTCAAGATCAAAGTCAAAATTGGTCAACTATCAAGTCAACAAAGTCAAAGGATCAATTCTGCTCAAAGATGAAGTTTGGAGGACTAAAAGTGTCAAAGAAACAAAGTTACAAGCCTTTAAGTGAAATCTGCCAAAGTAGAGGGGCTAAATCTGCCTATTTTGGAAACTAGTTCAAGATCAATCCATGTGATGCAAGTTTTGGCCAATGAGAAGCTAGTATAAAGTGCACACGGATTGCCAGCTATATGCATTTAATATCCACTATCAGCCGCCACATTAATTAACCAAATCCTTACAGTTCAATCCGTGTGACTTCGTTTTGACCACTCAGAGCATGCCACGTGTATCTTTCAAGCAACCAAAATTTCCAGGATCGTTTTTGAGCTAGACTGAATATCATGAAAAGTTGTAAACATCAAAAGTGCCTATTTTGGAGAGACGAACACAATGGTAAACACCAATTAACATGAAATCAACTCTAGAAGAAAGCCCCAATTTGTGTTCATACTTTGAAGAGCAGTTTTGCAGAATCATGCCACGTGGAGACCTGGGATTGGTCTCAACACGTCATCATCCCCAACAAACTCCTTCTTCAAGCCTATAAATAGCCTGCTAGTCCTCATTTGTAACAAGTAGTTAATTTTGTAAAAACACACACTTTTCAATTTCCTTTCATCTTTCTTCCTTTTTAGCTAAATAACTCAAGAGTCTGACAAACTCTTGAGTTAGTTAGTTAGTTAGCTTCATTCCAACAACTTTGTAACAACTTTCCATGAATGAAATTTGAATTCTCCTTTTCCCGCCAAATTTTATACTCACTCTACTGTTCATTCCCTGCTACTACTTGATCATTGAGTTGCTGAATTGAGTTTGTTATGATCATTGAATGATCATAACTGACTTTGAAGAAGTTTTGTTGCTGTTTATGTGATTTCAGTTCAAGCCTTAGCAGTTATGAAGATTCTATGCCATGATGATCATTTTTGTTGATTTGTAGCTGATAATGATAGTTGATTAGTTGATCTAGTGATAAGGTGGTGGTTATCACTAGGATAAGAGAGTTCAGCACTCCTCTTCTTCCCAATGGTTTCTACAAAAGGTTTCAAAAGTTCTGATTTTGGTTCCACTTAATAAGTCAATGGCATGCTACATTTCCTAGTGTAATCTTGTTGTTTGCCTGATCAAAGTTGTTTAGTTTGGCTGGTTGTTAGATTGTGTACTTGATTGTAGCTTAATCTTGTTTTACTGCTTATAGATTTTGGATTGTGTCTAGTTATAGCTTATTTCAGTCATTTTCAGTCTTAGCTTCTTAATTGAGTACTAGTTGTTCTTATTGCTTGTTTGTAGTCTTAAACTCTCTCATTTTGAGTCTCAAGTTTGGTAGTCAAAAGGTTTTCATTCAGCTAAATCAGTTCTTAAAAAGTCTTTGAAAGTTCTCATTAATCTCAGTTAAAGGAGTGTTTGGTACTAGCTAATATTGAGTTTTCAAGTTCTGAGTCTTGGCAATTTTAAGCTCAATTTCAGTCATTAGATCATTACTAAGTGTTTTGAACAAGTTTCATGTCATATTACTGTTCAAAAAGGCAAATGGCAATAAAAAGTGTGGGTTAATGTTCATTCAGATTTGCTCTTAAAAAGTTCTCAATTTCATTTAGCTAGCAATTACTGGTTTCTTGATGAAATTTCGTCAAACTTGTTCTGATTTGTAGTTCAATATATAAAGTTTCAGATTCCAAAAGCATTCTATACAGTTTTCAATAAGCCAAGAGAAATAAGCAAAATCATGAAAAGTTGAGATAAGCCAAGTTTCTGTAACTTGAAACTGCTTTTTGAGATCTCTTGATTCTATTCATTAACTAAGTCATTTTTCTTCACAAATCCACTTAGTATATTGTATTACTTGAAATTTGAGAGTTTCAGCTTTTTGACAAAATTCTTGGTCAACGCTTGGTCAACGATAAGCACATTTTTGCTTAATTCAAATTTCTAGCTTATTTCTTGATGAAATTCGTTCTAACTTGATTTCCTGTTCATCATTTGAGTTGTTTAATCAGTTTTGGCAAGAAAATCAAGTTGTGCTTATTCAGTTTGTTCTAGAGCTTATTTTGGGCTTATCTTGAAGTGCTTATTTGCTTATTTTGAACTTTCAGTCAAAATCCTCTTACAGACGTAGCTTATTTTGGATTTAGAGTGTTTTGCAATTTGTTTGAATCAATTTGGTCCAGTAATAAGCTCACACGAGCTTATTTGTCTTCATAACCCGTTTTTGCTTAATAAGTTTTTAAAATTGCCATTTGGTCCTCCTTGTTTCAAGCAGTTTATAATCATGGTTATATTTCCAACTTTTTAGGGTTTGCTCATATTAGTCCTTTCAGTTTTGAGTTTGTTTAAATTCAGTTAGAAAGTTTGGTATATTGTTACAATTTGGTTAGTTAGTTACTAGTTTTACATTTTTGATCCTTTTAGTTTACTGATTTACATTTTTAGTCCCTAAACTTGTTAGAATTTTCATTTCAAGCATTTATATTTCCTAGAATTTACATTTTCAGTCCTTGTAGTTTAAAAATTTACATTTTGAATTTGACTTGAATAAAAATTTGGTAAGTGCACTATGTTTTACATATAAGTAGGTAATATTTTTCAGTTTTACAAGGCTTTGTTGAATTAGCAAATAGAATATCCAAAAAAGATTAACAACCAAAAACAGTTAAAAACCCAATATTGGTTGGACTTTCAATTAGCAAGAACTGAGAAAAACGAACTGCATTATACACAATTTCAAATGGCGCCGCTGCCGGTTCTTTGACTTTACGAGAGACTATCGATTGACGGTTTTCATTGGCTTTTGGGATCCGTTCACTTTGTGAACGTTATTGTTACGTATCAAAAATCAAAAACAAATAAAAAATCAAAAATATAAAAATATATAAAAACTAAAAAATTAACAAAACAATTCTTTTCCTAAAGAATTGACCAAAAAAATTAAAAAATCCAAAAAGCAATCTTTTTCCTAAGAGATTGCACCCAAAAATATATATTATTGGATTCTCTCGGTTTTTATGTACATATAGTATTTTCTCTTAAAAAACTCATAAATACAAAAATATTTTCCATATATTATTATAAGTAAATACGTATACGTATAAGAACAACCAATCTACATATCTTCTATAAGTATTGCCGAGGCAATACACCGTGTTGAGGGGCGTTCCGGTCCTTGACACGTGTATCGATCAAACAAAATAAAGCAAGAATAGATAAATACTCTCAATAAGCAACAATTCGAAGAATACGAACATTTAAGTGAATAGAAAGGCGATGTGCTATAAAATGCCATCTAAGGGTCAATAGGTACTTAAGTGCTTCGCGCCACCTAACCCCCCGTTCACTTGTAAGTATTCTAAGAAGGAAGGCTTCATTGAGGGTCTTGCACCTAAGTAGTACATACGTATATTGTTATTTTCTTGTGGATATTTAATATTGAAACTCGAAGAGGATAATCCATTTCTCTTCAAAGTCACACGAGAGCTTCTCTCTCATTCCTCGTATTGAGTTGCATGCTCACTCGCGGGCGTGCACAAATACCGATTGGTGTACAACCTCTTCCTCCGAAAAGGAAGAAAAAGAGAAAGAGTAAGACTACCACCGTCCACCAAGCCGATCACGAGAATCGTGCTTTGACTCCTCCACCACAAGAAGCCATGGCTATTGATAATCGCTCTTTGTTGGAACGTATGCAAACCAATATTCATGGATATGCTAGTGCTATTAAGATTCCCGACTTTCCCGCAAACACATTTGAGCTACATACATCTATGATCACTATGGTTTCACAATCACCTTTCTATGGTAACAAGAATGAGGATCCTCATGCTCACCTTAAGAGATTCCTTTCTCTTTGCAATACCATTAAGCATAATGGAGTTCCACATGAGGTTATTAGGATGATGTTAGTGTCATTTTCCCTAGAGGGACCCGCTAAGCATTGGTTAGACACCCAACCACCCGATAGTATCACCACATGGGATGGTTTCACCACTAAGTTTTTGAACAAGTTCTTTCCTCCACATAAGACTATGGCTTTGAGGACCTTAATTATAGGCTTTCAACAAAAACCTAGTCAATCCTTTAGTGATGCTTGGGAAGAGTATAGTAAGTTGTTGAGGCGATGCCCTAATCATGGATTGGATGATGTTCACCAAATCAATATCTTCTACAATGGCCTTAAATCTCACCACCAAGATTCACTCAATGCTTCCGCGGGAGGGAATATTCTTCTTAAATCCTACCAAGAGGCCTTGGACATCATTGAGACTAAAGCAATGGTTCAAACAAACAATAAATTTGAAGAAAGGGTTCATGTTATCCAAAACAATTCTCAAAACCCTTGTGACAACCAACTCCTCAAATTTCAACAAGAGATCCTTCAACAAGTCAAACAAGGACAACAAGAAGTACTTCAAGATTTTAAGACCATGTCATTGAACAATTCTTCAAATAATGTGAATGCCATCACTCTTTCTTGTGTTACTTGTGGAGGTCCCCATTCTTATGAACAATGTGATAAGGTGCAAGTGTATCAAGGGGAATGCTATGCTTACCAAGAGGAACATCGTGAACACTTCAAGCCAAATATCCATCCAAATAACCTTTCTTACAAGTCCCAAAACTACCTTACTCCACCCGGATTCCCACCCCAACCACCCACCCAAATTCAACAAAATCCTCCTCAAATTTTACCAAGGAATCAAGGGCAAAGACCACCTTACCAAGGAAATAACTACAAGGCACCAAACAATGTTCAACATCAAGGAAATACCTTTTATCCATCATAACAAGGATTTAATCAACCACTTCCATTTTTCCCCAATCAAGCATATGCTCCAATACCAAATCAAGCTTACCCTCAACTTCAAAATCAAGGATATGGGATGCAAGAGACTCAAGAGTATGTTGACAAGAAAATGCGTGAAATTGAGAAGAGAATGAATGATCAAATGAAACGTACATTGGAGGAACAAACCAATAGGGTTTTAATGGCATTAAATCAAAGACCACAAGGGGCTTTACCTTCCAACACACAAACTAATCCAAGGTCCAATGTCAATGCCATTACAACAAGGAGTGGAATAACAACAAAGGATCCTTCACCTCTTAAACCTACTATTGTTCAACCCACTTGTGCTCCTACTTGTGACAAGCCTTCTACTTCTACTTCACCCCCTCAAAATGTTCCTATTCACTCAAACACACCTTCTCAACCTCCTCATACTTCTCCCTTACCTTCCACACTTCCCAATGAAGAAGCTAACAAAGACAAATCTTCCACTACAACACCTATTCCACCTACACCAAAACCTACTCTTCCATATCCTTCAAGGTTGAAAAAGGACAAGTTAAAGAACAAGGATGACATCCAAGTCTCCAATTTCTTAAGGATGTTCAAGCAACTCAACATCAATATATCCTTTGCGGAAGCTCTTGCTTATATGCCAAAGTTTGCTAAGATGTTCAAGGATTTGCTCTCAAACAAAGAAAAATTGGTTGATTTGCCCAACACATCCCTTAATGAAAATTGTTCCGCGGTGTTACTTAAAACCTTACCAACAAAACTTGGAGATCCGGGGCGCTTCTTGATACCATGTAATTTTCTCGGTGTTGAAAATTGCATGGCTTTGGCGGATCTAGGGGCAAGCATAAACCTCATGCCTTTATCGGTTTGGAAACAACTCTCTCTTCCCGAGCTCACTCCCACTAGGATGACTCTTGAACTCGCCAACCGAATCATAGCTCACCCCGTAGGTATAGCGGAGGATGTGTTTGTAGGTGTGGATAAGTTTACATTTCCGGCCGACTTTGTAGTGGTTGATTATGACATGGATCCTAGAGTGCCTTTGATTGTTGGTAGACCGTTTTTGAGAACGGGTCGTACTTTGATAGATGTGGCGGAAGGAGAACTAATTATGAGAGTAGAAGATGAGAGAGTGGTGTTTAAGTTAGGGAAAGTTTGTGATAGGAAAGAGGTTAAGGAGTCTAGACCTTATGAGACTATTAACATTGTTGATGTGCTAGATGAAGTGTGTAATGAACACTTTCATGATGCTTGTAAGAGTACTAGTGATGAGATGCCTCATGTTGAAACCGTGGCCCCAATTGCTCCCTCTTTAACACCTTTTGGAGAGAGTGATTTCCTCTTGGAGGAATTTGAGTCAAACTTTCTTGGTGATGATGATTCTCCCATTAATTGGGAAGAAGATATTCTTACAATCCAAATGTTGCTCAATGAGGACCCTATTCCTTCTCCTATTCCACAAGAGATTACCATTGAGGAACCTTCTATAGTAAAACCTTCCATAGAGAGTCCACCTCCTATTGAACTTAAGGACCTTCCATCCCACTTAGAGTATGCTTTCTTAGAGGGCAAAGACCAATTACCGGTGATCATTGCTAAAGAGTTGAAAGAGGATGAGAAGGAGCAACTTATTGAAGTTCTTAAGAAACATAAGAAAGCTTTAGCATGGAAAATATCCGACATAAGGGGAATTGATCCACATTTTTGTACACACAAAATCCTTATGGGGGATGACTATAAACCCGCCATTCAAAACCAAAGGAGAGTTAACCCAAACATTCATGAGGTTATTAAGAAGGAAGTGATTAAACTCTTAGATGCGGGTATGATTTATCCCATTTCCGACTCTCCATGGGTTAGCCCGGTTCATTGTGTTCCAAAGAAGGGTGGAATCACCGTGGTGCCTAATGAGAACAATGAGCTTATTCCCACGAGACTTGTGACCGGTTGGAGAGTTTGCATTGATTATAGAAAACTCAATGAGGCAACTAGGAAAGACCATTTCCCGCTTCCCTTTATGGATCAAATGCTTGAACGCTTAGCGGGAAATGAGTACTATTGTTTTCTTGATGGCTTTTCGGGTTATTTCCAAATACCCATTGACCCTAAGGATCAAGAAAAGACCACATTCACTTGTCCTTACGGTACATTTGCTTACAAGAGGATGCCTTTTGGCTTATGTAATGCACCGGGGACGTTTCAAAGGTGCATGATGGCGATTTTCCATGACATGATAGAGCAAACCATGGAGGTTTTTATGGATGACTTTTCCGTCTTTGGAAATTCATTTAGCTCATGTCTCACCAATCTTGAAAGAATGCTTAAGCGTTGTGAGGAAACACGTTTAGTGCTTAATTAGGAGAAATGTCACTTTATGGTGAAAAATGGGATTGTTTTAGGACACAAGATATCCAACAAGGGATTAGAAGTTGATCGAGCTAAAATTGATGTGATTGCTAAGCTTCCCCCACCCACCTCGGTTAAAGGTGTGAGGAGTTTCTTAGGTCATGCGGGATTTTATCGGCGCTTTATACAAGATTTTTCTAAGATAGCTAGACCGATGACTCACCTCTTGGAGAAAGAGGCTCCTTTCATTTTTAACCAAGATTGTTTAGACTCTTTTGAGACTCTTAAAGAAAAATTGACTAAGGCTCCCGTTTTGGTTTCTCCAAATTGGGAATTACCTTTTGAGCTTATGTATGACGCTAGTGATTATGCGGTGGGGGCCGTCTTAGGACAAAGAGTTAATAAGCATTTTCAACCTATACACTATGCGAGTAAAACCATGACCGGTGCACAACTTCATTACACTACCACGGAAAAAGAGTTGCTTGCTATAGTATATGCTTTTGAGAAGTTTAGACCATACCTTGTGCTTTCCAAAACCATAGTGTATACGGATCATTCCGCTCTCAAGTATCTTATGACAAAACAAGATGCTAAGCCTAGGCTTTTGAGATGGGTTTTGTTGCTTCAAGAGTTTAAGATAGAGATTCGTGATAAGAAAGGGGCCGAGAATTTAGCGGCGGATCACTTGAGTAGACTTGAGCATCCTTTTCAAGGAGATTTACCACACCAAGAAATCAATGAATCATTTCCATTAGAGGAGCTCATGTCTATCTCTTCCCAAGAGGATGCCACTCCTTGGTTTGCGGATATCGCAAACTATCTTGTGGGCAATGTGCTTATTGAGGGTCTTACTTATCAACAAAAGAAGAAGTTTCTTAAGGAAGTTAAGTATTACTTTTGGGATGATCCATATCTTTTTAGGCAATGTGCGGACCAAATCATTAGACGGTGTGTAGATGGGCCCGAGGCATTTAAGATCTTTGAAGCGTGTCATAAAGGACCTACGGGTGGACATTTTGGGCCTAACTACACCGCCAAGAAAGTCTTTGATTCGGGTTACTATTGGCCTTCCATTTACAAAGATGCCCATGAAATGGTGAAATTTTGTGATGTGTGTCAAAGACAAGGAAAAATTATACAATGTGATGAGATGCCACAAAATTTTATCCAAGAGTGTGAGATATTTGATGTATGGGGCATTGATTTCATGGGACCTTTTCCATCCTCTAAGGGAAACAAGTATATACTTGTGGCGGTGGATTATGTGTCTAAATGGGTGGAGGCTAAAGCCTTACCTACCAATGATGCTAGAGTTGTTGTGAAGTTTTTGAAACAATTGTTTGCTAGATTTGGTGTACCTCGGGCCATCATAAGTGATCGTGGTACGCACTTTTGTAATGATCAATTCACGAGAGTTATGAAGAAATATGGAGTGAATCATAGACTTTCTACCGCGTATCACCCTCAAACAAATGGTCAAACCGAGGTCACAAATCGTGGTTTAAAGAGAATTTTAGAAAGAACGGTGGGAGAGCATCGAGCTTCTTGGTCGGATAAGCTTGATGATGCTTTGTGGGCGTTTAGGACGGCTTTTAAAACACCAATTGGTTGTACGCCTTATAGGCTTGTCTATGGAAAAGCGTGCCACCTCCCATTCGAGCTAGAACACAAGGCATCTTGGGCTCTCAAATGGGCTAACTTTGCTTTAAACCAAGCCGGTTCATATAGGAAAGATCAACTCAATGAGATGGATGAATTGAGAGCCAATGCCTATGAAAATTCTTTGCTTTACAAGGAAAAGACTAAGAAATTGCATGATGCTAAGATCAAGAATCGTGAGTTCAAAGTTGGAGAGCCGGTTCTCCTCTTTAACTCAAGATTGAAACTTTTTGCGGGCAAGCTTAAGTCGAGATGGTCCGGTCCATTCACTATTACTCAAGTGTTTCCATATGGAACTCTTGAGTTGTCACAACCCGATGGTCCAAATTTTAAAGTGAATGGTCACCGTGTTAAGCATTACTTTGGGGAGGACATTTCCGTTGAAATGGTCCAAGAGATCCCCATTTTCCCCATGAATTAATTCATTGAGGGACGAGTCGAGCTAGAGACTCATTAACTCAAGCATCGTATAACTAGGTTTAGAGTGTTGTAGGTTAGAAATAAAGGCATAGACTTGGAGATAAGTGTAGGAAGACCTTATTTTGTCTTCATGATTGTTTGTAGGGTTGCTCACTCATCTCATGCTTTGGAGCTTATGGAGGAGGCCCTTGTATCCGGTTCACTTCGTTCCTATAGTGATTTTTCATTGACACCTTGTGCTTAAACATGATTTCACTAATAGTTGTCCTTTCCTTAACTTGAGTTAAGCAAAGTCTATTCATTGTCATAAGTGTAGGGGAAGTTTTTATACTTCCATGCTCTTAAACATTGAGGACAATGTTTAGCTTAAGTGTAGGGGGGCCTTCTATCGAAGTGACCTTACCTAGAACTTGTCATTGTCTTGCATGATAACATGGAAAATTGATTTTTCAACATTTTTCAAATTTTTGATCTACTTTGGCCACCAAAAATATGCATACATATTTTTTTTGCATCAATTATTTTTCATTTGCATATCACATTTGCATTGTATATATTTCTTCTTTTATCTTTCATCAAAATATATAAAAGGAAAAAATATAATAAAACATGGTTTAACAAATTTAGACTTCTTTGACATATTAGGCCCGCCATGGATATTTTAACTCAACCCGAGTTTGCTTATTTTAGCATTCTCTAGCTAGTATCCTTAACCATGTAGTCCTTCATTGGTCTATTAGGCTAAGCATCCACCAATTTCATTATTTGAGATTTTAAATTTGTGGAGAATGAGAAATGATAGAGTTGAAGCAAGTATAAAAGGGCTAGATAAACTTCATGATAATTACTTGTGGCTAAACCCTTCTCTTCTTTACCTCTATCTTCTTCGCATGTATATAATTGTTAATAAATAATCAAGAACGGTTTTAATTGGTTTGTAATCTCTTATGCATTTTTGGCTAATCATTCATGGTTGGTATGAGTACGTTTTAAGATTCTAAGTTAGAACGTTTTATGTGTACTAGACTTATGTCATGCTCAATATTTAGCGGGTGTTTTTCCTTTTATTCTTTTGAACTTTCTTTGTGAGGAATAAAGAAAAATAAGAGCGGCTTATAAAAAAAATGAGTGGCTAGAAAAAAAAAGAAAAAGAAAGAAAAAAATAATAACAAGACTCCCAAGAGGGGCAGTGTGGTGTTAATTATAGTGACTATTGAGTTCCAATATTACCTTGACGGGTTGTGGGGATTCAATAGATTGCTCCAATCCAATATTACCTTGACGGGTTGCGGGGTTGAAGATCCAAAGTCTCAAAAAGATGGCGGATGTAAATTATTGCGTGAGTTTTATTTTTCTTTCCTTAGCGAGTGTGTAGCTACTTATGAAAGCATGACATGAGGATTTTACACATAAGGCGAATGACTTATTACTCTTGAAACGGACTTGTATTAATTGTGAGCGGTTTTTCAAGTAATGGATGAGAGGATTACTTAGGATTAAAACCAAGCTTCCTTATTTTTGGATTTTACACTTCTTATACTTCACACTTGAATAAATGACAAATTTGCTCACAAGCAATTTGCTCAAATAATAACCGGTTCCACATTTAATTGTCATGAATAAGTTGATGCACTTTTTACTTGTGAATGCAATGATCCCATTTTTAAGCTTGGTATGGGGAAAGTGAAACTTGAGGGTGATAAATGTCCATGATACCTAAGCCCTAATCTAAGCCATTGAATTCTTTATGAGTTATTTCCATCAAAACCATCTCAAGAAAAATCAAAAAGATATAGATAGAATTGTATTTTGTTCATTGCATTATTAAAAATCAAAATCATGCATCATGTAGTTTAGAGTAAGTGTAGATGCATCTCATATGGCCAAGGTGGGTTAATTATGAGGAGAATGTAAATTTGAGCTTTAATATATAATTGCATGAGGACATGACAATGTTCAAGTGTAGGGGATTTGATATGAGCTTAAACTCATATCCTTTTATCAACAAATAACCCTAAAACATGAAGCAAAATACCAATTTATCTTGCAAAAACAGTATTATGTGGTATGTTTGTGTTTGTGTACACTTGTGTAGGTAAAAGGATACATTTTCAAGCAAACAAGGAATTATCAAGCTCAAATGGATGAAAAAGACAAAGAAGGATCAAAAGTGACAAGACTTTGAAGTACAAGGACCTATCTTGACAAAATGCCAAAGTTGAAGGACTAAAGTGTAAATATTGAACAAAGTCAAGATCAAAGTCAAAATTGGTCAACTATCAAGTCAACAAAGTCAAAGGATCAATTCTGCTCAAAGATGAAGTTTGGAGGACTAAAAGTGTTAAAGAAACAAAGTTACAAGCCTTTAAGTGAAATCTGCTAAAGTAGAGGGGCTAAATCTGCCTATTTTGGAAACTAGTTCAAGATCAATCCATGTGATGCAAGTTTTGGCCAATGAGAAGCTAGTATAAAGTGCACACGGATTGCCAGCTATATGCATTTAATATCCACTATCAGCCGCCACATTAATTAACCAAATCCTTACAGTTCAATCCGTGTGACTTCGTTTTGACCACTCAGAGCATGCCACGTGTATCTTTCAAGCAACCAAAATTTCCAGGATCGTTTTTGAGCTAGACTGAATATCATAAAAAGTTGTAAACATCAAAAGTGCCTATTTTGGAGAGACGAACACAATGGTAAACACCAATTAACATGAAATCAACTCTAGAAGAAAGCCCCAATTTGTGTTCATACTTTGAAGAGCAGTTTTGCAGAATCATGCCACGTGGAGACCTGGGATTGGTCTCAACACGTCATCATCCCCAACAAACTCCTTCTTCAAGCCTATAAATAGCCTGCTAGTCCTCATTTGTAACAAGTAGTTAATTTTGTAAAAACACACACTTTTCAATTTCCTTTCATCTTTCTTCCTTTTTAGCTAAATAACTCAAGAGTCTGACAAACTCTTGAGTTAGTTAGTTAGTTAGCTTCATTCCAACAACTTTGTAACAACTTTCCATGAATGAAATTTGAATTCTCCTTTTCCCGCCAAATTTTATACTCACTCTACTGTTCATTCCCTGCTACTACTTGATCATTGAGTTGCTGAATTGAGTTTGTTATGATCATTGAATGATCATAACTGACTTTGAAGAAGTTTTGTTGCTGTTTATGTGATTTCAGTTCAAGCCTTAGCAGTTATGAAGATTCTATGCCATGATGATCATTTCTGTTGATTTGTAGCTGATAATGATAGTTGATTAGTTGATCTAGTGATAAGGTGGTGGTTATCACTAGGATAAGAGAGTTCAGCACTCCTCTTCTTCCCAATGGTTTCTACAAAAGGTTTCAAAAGTTCTGATTTTGGTTCCACTTAATAAGTCAATGGCATGCTACATTTCCTAGTGTAATCTTGTTGTTTGCCTGATCAAAGTTGTTTAGTTTGGCTGGTTGTTAGATTGTGTACTTGATTGTAGCTTAATCTTGTTTTACTGCTTATAGATTTTGGATTGTGTCTAGTTATAGCTTATTTCAGTCATTTTCAGTCTTAGCTTCTTAATTGAGTACTAGTTGTTCTTATTGCTTGTTTGTAGTCTTAAACTCTCTCATTTTGAGTCTCAAGTTTGGTAGTCAAAAGCTTTTCATTCAGCTAAATCAGTTCTTAAAAAGTCTTTGAAAGTTCTCATTAATCTCAGTTAAAGGAGTGTTTGGTACTAGCTAATATTGAGTTTTCAAGTTTTGAGTCTTGGCAATTTTAAGCTCAATTTCAGTCATTAGATCATTACTAAGTGTTTTGAACAAGTTTCATGTCATATTACTGTTCAAAAAGGCAAATGGCAATAAAAAGTGTGGGTTAATGTTCATTCAGATTTGCTCTTAAAAAGTTCTCAATTTCATTTAGCTAGCAATTACTGGTTTCTTGATGAAATTTCATCAAACCTGTTCTGATTTTTAGTTCAATATATAAAGTTTCAGATTCCAAAAGCATTCTATACAGTTTTCAATAAGCCAAGAGAAATAAGCAAAATCATGAAAAGCTGAGATAAGCCAAGTTTCTGTAACTTGAAACTGCTTTTTGAGATCTCTTGATTCTATTCATTAACTAAGTCATTTTTCTTCACAAATCCACTTAGTATATTGTATTACTTGAAATTTGAGAGTTTCAGCTTTTTGACAAAATTCTTGGTCAACGCTTGGTCAACGATAAGCACATTTTAGCTTAATTCAAATTTCTAGCTTATTTCTTGATGAAATTCGTTCTAACTTGATTTCCCGTTCATCATTTGAGTTGTTTAATCAGTTTTGGCAAGAAAATCAAGTTGTGCTTATTCAGTTTGTTCTAGAGCTTATTTTGGGCTTATCTTGAAGTGCTTATTTGCTTATTTTGAACTTTCAGTCAAAATCCTCTTACAGACGTAGCTTATTTTGGATTTAGAGTGTTTTGCAATTTGTTTGAATCAATTTGGTCCAGTAATAAGCTCACACGAGCTTATTTGTCTTCATAACCCGTTTTTGCTTAATAAGTTTTTAAAATTGCCATTTGGTCCTCCTTGTTTCAAGCAGTTTATAATCATGGTTAAATTTCCAACTTTTTAGGGTTTGCTCATATTAGTCCTTTCAGTTTTGAGTTTGTTTAAATTCAGTTAGAAAGTTTGGTATATTGTTACAATTTGGTTAGTTAGTTACTAGTTTTACATTTTTGATCCTTTTAGTTTACTGATTTACATTTTTAGTCCCTAAACTTGTTAGAATTTTCATTTCAAGCATTTATATTTCCTAGAATTTACATTTTCAGTCCTTGTAGTTTAAAAATTTACATTTTGAATTTGACTTGAATAAAAATTTGGTAAGTGCACTATGTTTTACATATAAGTAGGTAATATTTTTCAGTTTTACAAGGCTTTGTTGAATTAGCAAATAGAATATCCAAAAAAGATTAACAACCAAAAACAGTTAAAATCCCGATATTGGTTGGACTTTAAATTAGCAAGAACTGAGAAAAACGAACTGCATTATACACAATTTCAAGATCCATCCTAATACTCCTAATGTAATTGTATCCATACGCATATGTTTAACTTGACATATTATTTTTGTAGAAATAACATACTCGCAACTCGTGAAGCGCGAACGTCCTTGCGACGTAACCATGCGCCTTCGGCCATGCACCCCTAATTAGCTTGCTAGTGGGTGGAGTATTGGCAGACGCACCATGGACCCTGAACTTCCGTCCCCCAACATCAATACGGGCGCAGAGAGAGTTGTCGTGCTTAACGCGGCTCCTATCCGCAGTGTGCCTTGTACTATAGAAACATACTCTGAAGAATCAGACGACATAGGAGGCAAGGGAGCTACCCTGTTCCCGATTTTAAAAGCTTACCCTGTTCGCCTAGTGAGGGGATTCCGAAGAGGATTAGGTCACGACTTACCAAGCCTCGCACTCATATTGCATGGGGCTCGCGTGCTCAGCCTTGTGCGGAAACCATCATCTCGAGGTACCACACTTGATGTTCTATCATGTTACTCAGTTCGTAGAATAAGAGAGTGACTTTTAACTTTCCCTACTATAAACTTGTAGTCCTAAGGATGCAACTCATAGGGCTACAACAAGTGTTGCCTCGGCTGGCGAGTTCCTACCTAAGTGGAAGTGTACACGATCTTGCACGTTGACCAATAGGTCTGACTACGAAGATTTCCTGCAGTCACTTGTTCCACCCAGGCGCACCCAGTATCTTGACGAGCTACCTGATGAAGTGTTATTAATAGAGTTGACAATATGTGCGTCACGGGAGGTGACATTAGCATCCTATCTGAACAAGAAGATACTGCATCTCTCCCAACGCCTTGAAGATGTTTCTCTCAATCTACCCTGGACTTTGGAGGAGAAAAATAATGAATTGGTTTGTGCCAAAGTGGAGTTAGCGCGTCTTCGAGGGGTCTCTAGCCTAAGCGTTGGCTCTATACAGTATCTTGAGGATGAGAGAGTGTCACTGCTAGAGTCTTTAAATCGAGAGCGTCATCTGTGCGAGAAAAAAAACAGGACAATCGTTGGGCCATGGCCAAACTTGAGGAATGCATGGATGTTTTTGCTATGAACTGTGCGAATTTTTCTGCCAAGTGCCAATAAGATTTGGCTAAGAAAGAAGAAGTTCTGAGGCGCCTGAATACCGATTTTGATGAGGAATTGTATCCGCACTTATCAGTTGCACGCGCGGAAAATCACTGGTTGGTTAGACACTGCCTACCCCTGGCTGACAAGGGTGCGATGGACTCGCCCAATGTTGTCGGAGTCGCCTGGAATGTTCTGAATGTTGCCCAAGTGCTAGGCCAAAGTATGGCTATGGAGCGCGCCTCCAGAGAGGATTTATTGACGAAACCTTTAGGGAATGTTTTCCTTTATACTCCACAGGCTCAGGAAAATTTTGACGTTACATGTTAGGTATTGAAAAACTGCAACCTCCCTTTTATCGATGTTGTCGAGAAAAACCAAGACGATCCGATCAGCGTAATCATGGCGGGACTTACTCTGTTGAAGCGTTTTGAAGAGGGCGCAGAAAATGAGCCGGATTATTACGTCAAGCCGGACGTCTCCCAGCTGAGGGTTCCTATTTATTCCGCGGGCTATGGTATAGTAAATATGATTTCCCTGGAGAGGGTGTTGAAGCGCCATGTAGGGCGTGTCATTAAGAAGAACAAGTCCCCTGCTAGGAGTGATGTAATTGGATTGGGTCTGGCACACCCTAGTCGATCTGATGGCGTGTAGGTGATTCTACTATCACTTGGAGTACGGGTGTGTGTGTTGCAGCACATGAGGGAGGCTTGGGCAGAACGTTGTACGTCCTTAAACCCGTTACACCAGAAGCTGAAAAGATCTCTGTCTGTTGCAGACTTGTTATAAGGCATATCTTGCCACCATGTAATTATTTGTAACTATGCAATCCATGTACATATTTTTTTGTATGATTTGTATGTAAAGTTATGTTCCTCTATATATCGCATAATGCGAATATGTTTAAGTATTGCTAGGTCTTTGTACCGACGCATGAGATTGTGCGTATAAATGCCTGTTTATGAGTACATTCAGTGAAGTGTATCTCTGAACTTATTGGTGATTTGAAATTTCATTACATGTGGCGTGCCACTACTACCATAAGTGATGTCATTGATTTCGACGTGTTTGTTAGGTGAGCATACTGTGCTTGTGCATATCCATCATGGAATGTGAGGAATGCCATACTTACTACAACGTCATCTAGTAAGCTGCCTAACAAAGGATACCTGATTCGTCGCCACTGGGGTTGCATTCCTCTTACTTGACAAGTTTAATTAGTAGGTTAAACTTATTCCTCTTGTCTCGCCTGGAAACGTTTATTGTACATGTACGCCGGGGGCCAAATATATATATTTAGAAGGTAGAATACTTTATGTGTAATTTTTCACTAGTGGAAAAGAAAAAAGTACTTGAATTGCGGAACTAGCTAGGGATCGCAGATTTTTTATTCATACTTTTGCAAGTGTTTAAAAACATTAAAGAGTAAATCCTAAAATACTGAAAAGAAAAACACATGGATATTTATTGGGGGCTGACTACAGCCGAGGTAGTGACACATGCTGGTGTTGCGATGGCTTAAAGATAATATTGCTTATGTCCCTTGGTGTCCTCCGTTTGCTCCAAATCCTGCATTGCATGACTGAACAGTGACTGCGCACGACTGTCTGTGCCTATCTTGTTGCGGCGGGGCATCCTCCAGACATCCTTACGTTGTTGTGCACCCTGTGTTCCCTGTGGTCTGTCAGCCTTGTTCATCCGTCGTAGCTTGCCGGTGACTATCTTAACCGGAGGAACGATGACTCCTTTTGTTTCCTGTTGGTTATCAATTCGTAATGGGAGCATTGTTACTACTCTTCGTGCAATGTTTCCCACCATTGTGGCGAAAGAACTTAGTGTACGCCCCAGACTTAGAAGGACTCCTCTTTCATTTGTGTTTGCTTCTAGCGCCCTCCAAGACTTCATGCGGGGTTCTACTCCATAGTCGACACGTGTTTGGCATTGGTGACATCGCACCGCTCTTTTATGGGCATCCTTATGCATGAAGGGACAGTAGTAGCCTGAGTGCAAAACATCGTCCACCATAGGTCTTGGACCTTGCTGGCATTCTTTCCTGTGTGCGACCTCCATAATTATTCGCGCTTGTTCGAGTCCTAGACATTGTAGCTTCTGACCGCGTGTTGATTTCTTGTGCAAAACCCTGTTCACGACCTTGAACTGTCTTGCTCTTTTCTGCAATCGTTTAGCGCTCATACTGTCGCTTGGTAGTGTATGATTTGTCAGATAGTTTATGATCAGTGTCATCCATGTGGGTGACTCATCCCTAGCAGTTGTGGGTGTTGATTTTGTAGGTATGGACTTGTGTAAGATGAGATCAACGAGTACTTGCCTAGCGGGATTATCCATATTACGATTGAAAGACGATCCATGGCCATTGACATTGCGTTATTCTCTTCTAAGACCTCTCGTATAGCAAAGTCAGTTAACTGCCCGACCATGGTCCTTATCTTTCGTGTGTACTGGATTAGCGTGCTGGCTCGGGGTTCACATAACCCTGCTATCCTATTTGCTAGTAAGGGGTTGTATACGTAAGCCACCAAGTTTTTTACGTCCATCCTTAATGCCAACCCTAGTCCAGCTATTAGGGCTTCATGATCCGCTTCACTATTCGTAGCGATGAATTCGAAACGCATCACATGAGTGATTTGTATGTCTCCCTGGTCTGTGAGGACGAAGCCCACATCTGGCCCTCCTCTTCGCGCGAAACCTGTCGAGAGTAAGACCCATGGGAGATTGTTGATGATCCTACGCCCATGAATGTGGTATCCTTCTTTGGTATCACCTGGTAGCTTCCTCAACTATGCTTTCTTCTAGTTGCATATGAACTGGATTCTGCGTTGTGCTCGCCTTGCCTGATATTCTTTCTTTTTCTACTGTGGGTAGAGGCGCTATTTCTCCCTTCGATTGCATCTATGTTGCGGATGGTAACTATTCCATCCTGTACTAGAAATTTAAGCATACCATGTATTATGGAAGGAACAGCGCGCAACGTTAAGAGTGCTGGTTATCCAATGATGCCACTGTATGATGAGTGGGATCGTACGAACATAAAGTCCATCCACACAGTTGTCGAGTGGCCCGCACTTCCCATCGTTACTTGTGTGCAAAGATGTCCTAATGGTCGGGTCTTGTCGCCATTGAATCATGTGAGCACGGATGAGGTTTCTTTTAACTCATTCTTTATCTCCATCGGCAACTGTGCGAAGCAATGTTCATTTAGTATGTTCGTTGTCGATCCCCCATCGACACACATGTAGCGTATGACATGGATTCCGAGGGTTATGCTGACTGATAGTGATCTGATCCTATAGTCTATATCAGTAAGGACAGGAAACGATATCTCCTTGTTGTGCGCGAATTCTTGGATCGATCTTCTCTGTATATGGGACTCGCCCCTTTGTACCATATAAAAGGTTATGGGTTTTTCCTTCTGTTTTTTGATTTCACTTTTCTTTATATCCGCACCCTTTCTCTAGTCCCTTATGAGATGGTTCAGCTTACCGTCCTTGACAAGGCTCTCGATGTGACTTTTCAGTTGGATGCACTCGTCGGTAGCGTGACCCTTATCATCGTGGTACTCACAGTGCTTGCTGTTGTCCCTTTTGTCTATCGGACCGGTCATCGGACTGGGTTTTGGGAAATTCGCGCCTTTAGATAGGAATATCTCCCTAAACGTTTTCTGCAGTGAAGTGAACTTATTATTGTTGTTGCATCCAGGCTTCGTCGTACTACGAAAATCTAGGGTACGACTAATGTTTTGGCCTTATGGCTGCTTCTTTGGTCGATCTTGGAATATGTAACTCGAAGTCATCTGCCTGTTGTCTGCTGCTGCGGCTTCGCCTTGGATAAACGCTCGGACCCTCTTCATTACTCCATCAAAGGTTTTTGGGGTACTGTCGTTCAATTTTCTTATCAAATCCGGGTTGGTGATGCCTCCAAGGAACCCTGAAATTTTCAGAATTTCTGGGTATTCTTTAATCTGGTTGCATTCGGATTTAAAGTGTTCCATAAAATATTCCAAACTTTCATTGTGCCTTTGCTTGACCCTTGCGAGTGAGACAGGACTTTTGTCGCACTTCTTCTGCTGGACGTAGTTCCTTCTAAACGCCTCTCCTTAGTTCTTCAAATCCCTTGATACTTCTTCGTCGGAGTTGGTCGAACCAGTTTCGGGCGTTTCCAATTAGTGTTGAGTTGAACATGTGGCACCACACAGCTTCTGGCCATTTTTTGATCCCTGCGTGGGACTCAAAATTCCTTTAGGTGATCGTCCGAATCTGTCGTTCCATCATAGGTCTTGACATTGGACGACATTCTTCTCTTTTTGTTATCCTTGAATATGGTTATGCGTTTTGAGAACGCACTTCCTTTGTCGCGACGCCACGGGAGAGACCATTCTTCCTCGCTGCGCATTCTTGGTTGCGTGGGTGTCTTGCGACGTTTCCTGTCGTAGTCAGAGGATTCAGAGGTATCCGAGGATGAAGAAACAATCCTCCTGCATCGTGGATGGTGATCGCTGGAATTAGAATCCAAGGAATTTTTTCTTGAAAAAGTTTCTTTTCGGGTTTTCCTAGCACTTCCGCTTTGTTCTTGCCCGTAAGATTCTGGGGATGAACTTCCCTCTAATGAACCCAGTCTTCTGAGGGCACTTCGCCGACGCGGGTATGGCTCTGCCGACTTGTTGGTTCCCCTTGGGTTAGGTCCTAGCCTGTCATTCACGTTTGTGTGTCGCCTGTTGTTTGTTGGCGTGATAAAAGCATCTTCTTCTCTTGAGCCATCGGAGTTATATGGAGATGGTGCGTCTTCGATGAGTGGCGCATCAGGTTGGGACGTCGACATGTCCAGTTTCCCTCCCCTTATCCGCTTCCTCCTTTCTTTTCGAAATTCCTTTTAAGTATTTGACCCATCCAGAGCTCTAAGCTCTCTATCAAAATCTAGGCTGATCCTTAAATCCCTTGATGGGTTTGTCTTCATCTATGCTTTCATGAGCGGCACCAAAGCTGCGAAGTTTTTTGCGACGTATTCGCTCATGTCTTGGTCAGGTATAGGAGGAGTCTCTACTGTAGTTTGTAGCGTTAGCTCAGTCCTTGCGTTCAATGCCTCGCTACGAGGTATAGCGGGAGTTTCGTGTGAGGATGATGCATCTCCTGCCGCCTGTAGGCTATGGTGATTAGTGGTAAAGTAGGCACTTGTGGTCCTTTTCCTCCCAGCCCCCGCCCCGGGTTGTTGAGTGATTCGAATCCCAAGGGTGGCCCTTGTGGTTACTTAGGTCCACCCTTTGGGTGGGACGGGTTTGCGCCGCTTTTGGTCATTACTCAAGGTTTAGTGTAGGGCCCCACGGATGACGCCAACTTGTTGATACAAAAGTTAGATGGACCGTGCTTGACCCGAATTAGGCTTAATTCGGGGTCTTGTGGACTCCGGCTCTTGTACCAAGTAAATCTTGTTTGAATACCCTGCACACTAAACAACAGACACCGTTAGGCTTAACGTGGGTGTGTGTCCCACGATTAGACTACGGTGTGAGAGTAAGTAATCGGTTTGAGTATATGTGAGGGTATTAGAGTATTGTGTATCGTACCTTTGTGGAACCTTAGGGTTTCCTTTCCCGAGGGAGTCCTGGCTGGCCTCCCCTACTCTTGCGGCCTAAGGAAGAGATCATGACTTAAAATAGTTTGATCCTTATCATATAACTAAGGTAAGTGTATATCTCTTTTCCTTAGGCGAATATAATTATAAGATAGATTATATTATGTCTAATCCTGTCTCGGTGCGATGAGGGCACGGCTAAGTAATAAACCGTTGTGCGACAGCAGCTTACCGGGCCTCCTGGCCGTGCGCGCGCTGTGAAGTAATGATCTATACCCAATGGATACGGGTAGTACCTGCGGGTCGGGTTTATCCAACCCGAACAGGGACTATACGTCATCATCACTCAATATCAAGAAACAAATAGATCCATTAAATAGAAAAATATTGACATAAAATATATCATACAACATCCTTGAAAGGAAATAAATAATGCAACCTAGAAATATAAAAACAACATAGAAGTAAAAAGTACAAGAAAATAAATTTCTAAAAACTTATACTACAACAAGTAAGTGTCAAGAACTAGCCACAATGTTTAAGTTGGATGGTGGCGAGTTTGGAGGTGCGAAAGATGGTGGAGTTGTTTGTTGTGGAATGTTACCAATGGGTGGTTGAGACATCATGAACTCAATGTAGGAAAACATGGGATTGTGTATGAAGCATGAGATAGGTAGTTGGGTAAAGTTTGTAGTTTGGCTTACATGAGTTTTATTGGTTGATAGGATTTAGTCCGTTGTTGAGGAAGCATTAGGTCTTGAGTGTAAGTTAGTTGAATATCAATTAACATTATTAGTCTAAGACTTAGGAAAAGTATTTGAAGCGTTAGCCACTCCTGATGATAACGAAGACTGACCAATCATGAAATTCAAGATTGCTTGAGCCTTCGTCATGCTCCTCCTAGGAAAATTCTCTTGTTCTTTGAGATGGTATTGAGCTTGAATAATCATTTACTGGAACTCGGGGAGATAAAGATATGCATTTTAGTGAGTTTGCACACATTGTGTTTATTATCCTTTTCGAGAAGATTGGGTCTGTAAGGTAGGTAATCTAAACGACCACAAGCATAGAAAATGTTTGAGAGACACTCATACTATAATGAGATATATGGTGGTTACAACCCATCACACGATAATCTAAAACCTAGACACAAATGAGCATATAATCGCGACCCAAAAACATCAAAAAAGGTCAATTTAATTTAAGACCTTCAACCATATAGTCGAGCTCTAGCATATTTCTTTGTTCATTTTACCAAAATAGAGACCATGAGCCTGTACCCTGAACATACCTCGATTAATCTCGATATCATCTAAAGTTTGATCCAAGTTTCATGGTGCGAGAGCATGATAGCAACCTATATCTAACCAATGGGACTCTACAATTATCTCTAGAAAAATACTTTTATTCATAAATACAAAAAGAAAAAGATTACGCTCTTATAGGTGCATGGTGAAAGGTTCCTGAGTGCGCCAGTTCCCTTTAATGCTTGAGATAATCTTTGCTTTTACTAAGTTACTAAAGGTTTATTACTCATAAAAATTATTAAAACCCTAAACAAGATCAAAGCACATATAGCAGAAGCGATTTAACAAGATCATAATTAACACAATTATAATTAATCAAGTTAGGGTTTACATACCTTTTGCTAAGCAATTCCCTCGAACAAAACCTAATTCTCCAAATTAGGGTTTATGTAAGATCACCAAGATATAGTCTATAATAAGACTATACTATGATCTTGTACAAACGTATTACGACGAATTAAATGTAATGCTATTACGTTAATATCGAGCTACAACGCCAATAGAAAATCAACCCAACAACCCTAGAGAGGGGCTAGGACTTGATTAAAACATTAACCGAAAAACCAACCGAAACCCTAAGGGTGTTCGGTTTTCGATCGACCAAAGAGAGGGAGAAGGAGAGATCGTGATGTAGAAAAACTATGAGGTAAAAGGTTGTTTATATAGGCACCAAAACCTTGAAGCCCAAGTAATCAACTTTTCCCTTTGCCCCCCCCCCCCCCTTGTAACCGACTATGCGGCACCACTTAAGGGGTGTTCCGTAATTTTTCTTTCCTCTTCCTTTTTATTCCATAACGATCGTTTAAACCAAACTTTTAATAAATAATGTACGTTACATTTTATAGCTCGATTTAATTTATTAAACATATAAATATATTTATTAAATAAATTAATTCTATACGTATTGTGTGCAATCCTGTAGTCTCGAGCTCGATCCTAACACATGACTATTAAATATAAGTCCATAAAATTTCAGCTCCCACTTGGACATATTTCAAATAGTGTGATCACATCGGTTAGCGTCTAGATACACGTCAATGCCTCTAGTACGACTCGAGTAAGGTTTCCTGGAAAAACCTTTTAATGATTCATCATTATTAATATCCTTTTATTTCTAATATAACGTTAATAAGGATATAGATCTCAGTCATTCTTTTCATTAACCATTCTGTTTCTCGTTCATAGATCTAGCAAGATTACCAAAACACATTTGGGTGCGGCCACACAAACATCTTACTAATCCCACAAGGGGCCCAACTGTATTAAAAACTCCAAAACAAATTAGAGGAAATAAATTCCATATTGACTACAAGCAAAACCCATGAATTTTACAACACTTCTAAAAATAACCTTTATAGCTACCAGTTACATTTAGCGTTAGATTACTTCACAGAGATGTACTAGATCCATGACAGTTTTCTAGTATCTCAGGTAAGAGGATAACTATTTTATGATATACTTAACAACAAAGATCCATAAAATATAATCATATAGTTAAGATAAGTTCAATATTCGATCCATCGAATATCATCCAAAATCGATCGATATAGTTTCAAGTATACTCTATCGTAATTTTGATTTGTCTTAATTTTAATAATACTCCCATATTATTAATCGATAACGGACATTTAGAATACTATGATATTCATGGATTAAAAACATGTAAATATAGGACAAAAAATTAAATAACAATGATAAACGAAATCCAATCTTTATTTCATTTAATAATAATGTCTTAACATCCTTTATCCAAATATTAATTACAGATTTATTGCATGAAATCGCTATCTAATTGAAGCACAATGCCTTTGGCATGTTCAATAACCTTTCCTCTAGGAAACACCTTAGTTAAAGGATCTGCTACGTTATCACCTATGCGAACTTTTAATAAATTGATTTCACGAGCTTCAACTTGTTCTCGAACGTAGTGATATTTACGTTTAAAGTGTCTGGCGCCTTTCATGACTCCAGAATCATTGAAGAATATGATTGTAGCGGAATTGTCACAATACATATTAATAGGGTATTTTATTGAAGGCATCACTCCAACTTCTTCAATAAACTTCCTAATCCAAACAACTTCCATTGTAGCTTCTGAAGCAGCCATGTACTCAGATTGAGTAGCATGCATTGCAATCGTTGTCTACTTCTTTCTCTTCCAGTCAACTGCTCCTCGATCGATAACAAACACGTAACCCGTCTGAGACTTCGTATCGTCTTTATCACATTGCCAGGACGCATCACAGAACCCTGTTACATTCAGTTATGTGTCTGGTTTCCGCCCAAATACCAAAAACATATCTTTCGTACTCCTCAAATACTTTAGAATATGTTTAACATCAATCCAATGGAGCTTCCCTGGATTCTGTTGGTAACGACCGACCAAGTTCTGAGCAAACGTCACATTAGGCCTTGTGCATCTTACAACATACATAATAAATCATGTAGCCGATGCATAAGGCACCCTTCTCATGTAAGCCTCCTCTTCAGGAGTAGATGCATCCATCTCATGACTTGGATTATGCTTAACTTCCATAGGTTGAAAACCTTTCTTGGAATTATGCATATTATACTTCTTCAATATTTTGTCAATATAAGCATCCTAACTAAGACCAATTAACCGTCTACTCCTATCTCGATAGATTTTAATTCCCAGAATGTATGAAGCTTCTCCTAAATCCTTCATAGAAAAACATTTACCAAGATAATCCTTAACTTCTTTAAGTCTTGTAATGTTACTTCCCATGATTAATATGTCATCAACATATAAAATTAGGAATACTACATCACTCCCACTAGCTTTGCGATATACACATGGCTCATCGCGATCTTGAATAAATCCTAACTTTTCTTCATCAAATCGTTTGTTCCATCGACGTGAGGCTTGCTTCAAACCATAAATGGATCTTTGAAGTTTGCACACACGTTTTGGAAACATAGGATCAACATACCCTTCTGGTTGCTGCATATAGATATCTTCATCTAAGCGACCGTTTAAGAAGACAGTTTTAACATCCATTTGCCAGATCTCATAATCATAGTATGTTGCTATAGCTATGAGAATCCTAATAGCTCTTATATCTGCTACAAAAGAAAATGTCTCCTCGTAGTCTACGCTAAATGTTTGTGTAAAACCTTTAGCTACTAAACGAGCTTTATAGGATTGTACTTCACCATCCATTTCAGTTTTCTTCTTGTATATCTACTTATGTTTCACTACTTTAGCATTAGGTGGTTGATCTACAAGAATCCAAACTTTATTAAGTCTTATGGATTTTATTTCCCCATCCATTGCAACCATCCACTTATCCTTTTCAGGATCAAGTATGGCAGATTTATAATTAGCAGGTTCACCAAGATCCCCTACTTCATCATCATCATCCTCTATGTTAAGACATAGTTTGCTTGGTACACGTATAGTCCTTTCAGGCCTACGTAGAGGAATTATTTTCGGTGGAACTCCTAGACTTTTTGGTTCTACAGGAATTATTTTGCTAGTATTTTCATCAGAATGTAATGTATCTATATGACTCTATTCAAGATCATAATTTCTCCCACTGAATTCTTGATTTACAAGATCACTTTCAAGGAAATCTCCATACCTAGCAACAATAACTTTGTTCTCAAGTGGATAATAAAAGTAGTAACCCATAGTTTCCTTAGGGTATCCTACAAATATACATTTCATAGATCGTTGTTGGAGTTTATCACCCGAGTCACGTTTCACATACGCCTCGCAACCCAAGACCTTTAAATAAGACAAATATGGCTTTTTGCCATGCCATAGTTCATATGGTGTCTTATCAACCTTCTTCGTGGGAACCATATTTAAAATGCGAACAGCAGATGCTAAAGCATAGTCCCAAAAGGATAATGGCAAAGTTGTAAGATTAAACATAGATCGCACCATATCTAATAATGTACGATTTCTACTTTCGGATACACCATTTTGTTGTGGAGTATAGGGAGAAGTGAGATTCTGAACAATTCCATTTTCACTTAGATAATCTTTAAACTCTTGACTTAAATATTCACCACCTCTATCAGAATGAAGAGCTTTAATCTTCTTTCCTAGTTGCAATTCTACTTCTGCTTTAAACACTTTGAATGTTTCAGATACCTCATGTTTATGCTTAAGTAAATAAACATAACCATAACGGCTATAGTCATCCATAAATGTTAAGAAGTAGCTAGCACCTTTCCTTGACACATGTCTAAGTGGTCCACACACATCAGTGTGTATTAAACCAAGTAGATCAGTAGCCCTTTCAATATTGCTATTAAAAGGTTTCTTATTCATCTTCCCAGAGATACAAGACTCACATTTATCAAATGATTCTTCATTGATATTTTCTAAAATACCTTCACGTTGAAGCTTTTGTATACGAGTCTTTCCAATATGGGCAAGTCTACAATGCGAAAGATAAGAAGAGTTCTTGTCTAACTTTATCTTCTTATTCATGCTAAAAACAGAATTATTGTTATACTTGGATTCATTATCATGCATGTCAACTTCAAACACACCATTCACAGAAATTGCATTAAAATAGAAAATACCATCTTTAAAAACAGAAATTCCATTATTATCAATAGTGTCAACAAATCCAAGATTCACAAACAAGAAAAGGAAATAACACCCCTAACAATTGAAGGTGCATAATGACAATCATTTAAAATCAGTACTAAACCCGAAGGTAAAACTAAATTAAATGTTCCTATAGCTTCAACCGCTGCTTGTGCGCCATTGTCCACTTGCAGAAATTGTTCCCCATAGGATACTTCCTTTCCAATTTAAACCCCTGCAACGTATTACAAATGTTAATACCGCATCCCGTATCATATACCAAGAAATTTAATTTGTATGTCAAATTAAATAATTCGATCATAAATAAAGTACCTAAATCTGCAGCGCTCTGCTCAGCCTTCTTCTTTATTTCTCGCAACTCATCAAGGTGAAGAGGACATTTCCTCTTCCAGTGACTACTTGCCTTGCAATAGTGACAAATATAATCCTTTTGGGATTGATCTTCTTGGCAAAGTTTTGCTTTTTTTTTTTTTTTCTTTTGGTAACCGTGATTTCCGACTCATTGGCCGACTAATCCACGGGGTTTGAGCCCACCGCCACACAGACTCAAACCAGGTAAAGCCCTCCCTTTTCAGGAGGTTGGCGTGGCAACTTCAAGGTTGTTTGCACCTAGTGGGAATTGAACTTGAGCTCAGCTTTGCATTTGCCTTTCTTCTTGTTCGCTTGCGGTTTTGGCTTACTCACTCTACCCTTTTGTATTGTTAGTACAAAAGGAGTAGAGGTAGATGCCTTGTCCTTTAACCCTTTTTCGTAGTCAATGAGCATTGCATGCAAATCATTAACTGTCTTCCCCGTGCAATGCATATTATAGTTCCTACAAAATCATTGAAGTCCTTGTTAAGGGACCTATTGATCAAGTTAATCGCCATATTATGATCATAGGGTTGTCCTAGTGCAATGAGTTGATCCATATAACCCCTCATTTCCATATAATGTGCACTAACGGACTTTCGAGGAGTCTACTTGCAGCTATACAAAGCATCTACTAAGTCGTAGATCTCCACAACTTGGGGCTTCTCAAACATTGCCTTGAGTTCATCAAGCATACGCATAGGAGAAAATAGCTCAAACTTCTTCTGAAGTTGAGGTGACATTTTTCCAAGCATTAAGCAAGCCACATCAGAGTGTTTCTTAACATTAACAGCGTGAGCAAGCCTTTCGGCTTCAGAAGCTCCTTCAGCAAGGTCAGCCGGATACGGCGTGGACAAGATATTAATAGTACCCGCTACTCTCAAGACAATTCTTAGTGAGCGGTACCAATCATTGAAGTTTGGGCCAATAAGTTCAGGACGATCAAAAAACGTTTTGAACGCTGAACTTAAATCGTTATTGTCGGGTTGAACCATTTCCACATAAATAAGTTCAAATTATTAGTATTTTCGATAAATACTTTCAAGAAAATAAAATTACCCCGGTAAATAAAACATAGTATTTTCCTTGAAACTAGAACCTATATTGACATAAATCCATTACATCAGTTGATCTGCTAGTAATGAACTTATTCAATATAGTAACTTGTCGAACAATTTATTTGCAAACAATTTCCAATTTTTAGATATTTAAGGGATTTACATTGCCAAAAAAACGTTTTGTATTCTAAACATGTTTCGTCCCTTCTGAATACCTTAAGTTTCCAGATCTCACTGAGTAACTTAATTAAGTTGTCTAATCTAAAGAACATAAAACTTATCACACGAATTATCATTCTATGAAAAGTTTTATCTCCATTACAACATCATCCAAATCTCATGTAACGACATTGTCACTTCAAGTGTCCGTCAATTAGATGGTATTCAACTTAAATTTTAAAGGTATAAATTTGATGTCAAAATCAATGTATGGAGAAGCATTTATACATCTCCATATCAGAAGTTTAATAAAATATTTAATAAACTTTTTCGCGAGACTAAATTTCTACATATATTATGTTGAGGTATTGGTTAAAACCAATTAAAAAATTTTCCCCACAACTATTCGCGACGTACTTTTGCTAGACTCGACTACGCACCGAGCAATAACCCTATTCATTGTGTTTCGGATGTGAATTTGCGGTAAATCAACCTTAAGGTGTAAAATAAATCATAATCGTAGGTAATTCCAATTTTGACGCACAGGCGAGCCGGGAATTTGGTCACCGACAATGGCATAACCTCCTTCCTTAGTCGGGTACATGACCAACAGCGCGTTATACCCACTTTATATTTTGTTAAAATTGAGTAGGCCGTTAAACTATTATTGTGAATCTCAAATCAACGTAATTCTATGTAATTTAGATCTCAAAACAAATCTTAATTTTAATATGATATAGTCCATATTATTTTTCGTAAAAAAATTATCATTGTTTACAACATATATAAAAATCGCATGAAAACATATAGGTAAAAAAACACTAAATTATAAACACATAATAACAATTATATATGCAATTAAATTGATCAAATAGCTACATGCAAACGATTTTATTCAATAAATTAAAATCTAGGATTTTTTATGTTAATAAAAAGCCTTCCATAATTCTAGATTTATTGAAACAAAATAAAAACATGTAGCACATTCAATTTTATGATCCATGAAAACATGCATGTTCATCATGGATCCACCTACAAATCTTAACAAATAAATCTCTACGGATCGTAACCAAAAAAACTACAACATGTAAATTTAGGGTTTCAAATTTTTATTTTTTTTTATAAAAAAACTCGGCCAACCGAATAGTAAAAAAAACAAAACCCTAATTTTTAGAAAACCTAAAAAAACATGAAGTTTTAACCCAAAACAATTATTGGTTAAAAAAGTTTAGATTTTCCGATAATTATAACATGTTAAAACGGCTCTCGATGCCACTGAAGGTTTATTATTCATAACAATTATTAAAACCCTAAACAAGATCAAAGTGCATATAGCAGAAACGATTTAACAAGATCATAATTAACACAATTATAATTAATCGAGTTAGGGTTTACATACCTTTTGCTACGCAATTCCCTCGAACAAAACCTAATTCTCCAAATTAGGATTTATGTAAGATCACTAAGATATAGTCTATATAAAAAGATTATACTACGATCTTGTACACACGTAATACGACGAATTAACCGTAATACTAGTACGTTAATATCGAGCTACAACGCCAATGGAAAATCAACCTAACAACCCTAGAGAGGTGTTAGGACTTAATTAAAACTTTAACCGAAAAACCAACCGAAACCCTAAGGGGTGTTCGGTTTTCGATCGACCAAAGAGAGGGAGAAGAAGAGATTGCGGTATAGAAAAATTATGAGGTAAAGGGTTGTTTATATAGGCAGCAAAACCTTGAAGCCCGAGTAAACAATTTTTCCCTTTCTATGCGGCACTCCCTTAAGGGGTGTTCCATAATTTTTCTTTCTTCTTCCATTTTAATTCCATAACGATCGTTTAAACTTAACTCTTAATAAATAACGTTCGTTATATTTTCTAGCTCGATTTACTTTATTAAACATATAGATATATTTATTAAATAAATTAATTCTATACGTATTGTGTGTAATCCCGTAGTCTCGAATTCGATTCTACCACACGATTATTAAACGTAAGTCCATAAACATTCAGTTACGATCATTCGAAAGAACCTTATCGTTGAGGCGACGTTGTGGACCTTGATCATTAATATTTAAACAGGATGATAGTTAAATTGGAGAAAATTAGTAGAAAAAATAGAAGCTGCAAAGGTGAAAGTAAACTAGATTTGACTACACAAAACCCAGTGAAATGAGTATACCTCACAAAGAGGCAGTGGTTCTCATAGGCTTATGGGGTGATGAATTAATTCTTTTTGAGGTACGATTTTTTAAAAACAAAATATAAAGTTGAGACTTTTTAGAAGAATAATTTTTAATTTTTATTTATTTTTTTATTTCTATTGTTTTAAAAGAAAATCTAAAAAAAATATTATTTGACGCCACCCTTCTTTTGACGCATCACTCCTACCCTCGCGCCAACAGGCCTCGCACCAAATGGACCAGTCAGCGCTAAACAATTTTTAATTCTTTTTAGTAATAAAGCGGGTATTTGTGAGCCCATTATACCCTTTTGGCACCACTTTTTCTCGTGGCAACCGCTCTCAGCTCTCTTCGAGTTTATAACCTAATAATATCATAACTACAAAATATTAAACACAGTTTTTCTATATATCGCTATATTTTATATCATTAATAAATATAATTTACATATTAGGAGAAGACAAACGGGCAACAAGCTGCGCCGCTAGCCCTTTTTGTATAGCAAAACCAAGTCTATTAAATACAACGTTTGTGGATTTAGAAGTCAAAACATTACTATTCATAACACGTTGTATTCTCGTAAGTAGCTCCACCGCCTCAGGTGCAAGGAAACCAAATGTATCAAACGCGAAAGGAATAAACACATGTTGATTTTCAACACATGCTTTCTCGTGTTTAGTCACTTTGCACGAGGCGACTTTTATAGCAGCCTGACCCGCTGTAAAATCTCGACTGCCTAGCCCTACGAGAGGAGAAACACCTGTCAAATCAACGCACGCATGTTTACCTCCAACCCATCCAAAAACCAAAATATCAGCGGGTCTCAGTGTGGATCTTCCATCTGACGGGTCGGTCAAGAAATTCACAAGTGCCTCTTTTTTTGCGGAGATCCCAGCACGCCTACATATGTCGTAAAGAACGTCCCTAACAAAATCATGTCGATACTTGAAGCCCGGAAGTTCTTTACAATGAACCGCATGTTCCCCAAAAGAATCCAAACATGCCTTGCGACAAATAGGGCATATAGCATCAACCGGAAATAATGGAATCATAAGGCGATACTTAAGGATAGTGCGATATTCCACCGGCGACATATGTTGACCGAGCCCGTCTATGGGGATAGCTTGTAGGAAATCTTGGGCATGTGGTGCGCGAAGACACTCGAAAACTGCTTTCTGTCTAACCGTCATGTCAAAGTGGGCTTCCATATCCTTGACCATCTCGCTAAAAAGGGCACTCGCCAATGTTTCTTGGGCTTTAGATGGGGCGGTGTCCTTATTAGCGAAAACGCTAAAATCAAAGCTTGGAATCGTATCACGAAGACAAGCCAAAGCAGAAACGTAATCATCGTCCATACCACATATACCACTGTCACGTAAGATGTGGTCTTGTAGCACCCAAGATTGGGCCCTCGAAGCCACAAAAGCATAGGAGGAGACCACTTTTGCTGAGTACAAGCCCAACCCACCAAGACGAATGGGTAAAGAAGCAAGTCTCCACTGCAAGTCACCAAAAAAAGGTCCTCCACAAGCCACTATATTTTCGATTGAACCACGCAACCCTTTGTCAAAAAACAAAGCTGCCTCCTCCATGTGTATAGGCTGACATGTCCTTAAACCAAAATAAAGTTTAGCAATACCCATACATGAACGAAGCAAAAGGAGCTCACTTTGCGGGTCATGAAGTTGTGGAAGAAGACCCATCAAGTCAACAGCATTTACGGCTCTCTTCATAGCCAACCCACTAATAAAATCTGCATCTCTACTAACAGCTCCCCCAAGAAGCTTCACACCCAAAGATGGCCTACGAATATCAACCGGAAATAAACCCTCCCGAAGCTTCGTACCATTACAAGAGGGCCAAAAAATCTCTGTTTTCTTGATGTTAAGTTCAAGACCCAAACCTGGACCAGTCGTCTTTATAATGTCTAACACCTTGGATACCTCTTCTGAATCTCCAATAATGGTTCCATCATCAAGATACCAAGCATGAAGAAGAAGCTTGCAACTGTCTCTGATCTTATGTACAAGCGGGTGCAAGACAAGAGCAAAAAGAAGAGGTCCCAATGGGTCGCCTTGCTGCACTCCCGTGGCAGACCAAATATGTGTGTCTCCTATATACAACCTCGCTGCTTGACCATATAAGAAATTTACCCACAAAGAAATAGAAGGACACCTCACCCTAACTTCATGAAGTAGTGTTGATCTATCCATAAGGTTAAATGCATTTGAGAAGTCCACAGTGAGCATTGCAAGAGACCCATCATTATGGTATTCAGTCAACACCCTATTGGCGCTATGTAAAACAGCCTCAGCACCACCCGACACTCCGACTCCAAACTGGAAATCACCAAGGTACTTGGACATTTCCTTACCCACACATTTCATAGCAACCTTGGAAACCAAACGTCTCCATATAGTGCCCACTGCAATAGGTCGAATCCCGTTATCAGGTTTTAGTAGAGGTGTGAGAGGAGCAGATGCAACAAACTCTGCCAAAATAGACGGACACCTCCCTGCCAGCCATAAATTAACGACCGATGTGATGGCCATTAAGAGATCTGTAGCAGTAGCAGAACCCTCTCCACACAGAGCATCTAATATATGTTGTGCCCTCAAACCATCTCTCTCGCATGAAGTACCTTTAGGAAAGGATTTGATGCAACCAAAGACACAATCAATCTCTGCTACAAGAGGAGACTCATAAAAAGTGTTGCTCGGCATGGATGGGGGTGGCTTGTAAGGATGCTTAGCCTCTAAGGCTTTAATAGTATCACCCGAGTATGGAGCTACACCAGAAGAGGATAGCACTTTTACTGCAGCTGTAAAGTGCCCGTCCGCAACCTTGCGAAGACATTGTCTGATGTTGGTATTGCCCGTTGTTCTATCCTCCATCAAATCACCTCGACCCTCACCAAAGGATCCCGACCTAGCAACATCCAACATGTTTTGAACTAACGTTGCGATACCATCATCTTTCCCCCATGTAGATAGTGCCTTCAAGATAGAACATTGTTGCAAAGATTTTCTATTGCCGGACCTACGCTCTTGTCTAGTCTTGGGCCTACATACCTGCAGCGTTCATCGTGGAAGAAGTAACAACTTGACCCACGCACCAACGGAATCGGGTCGGGCGACCACTTGGTAAAGAACTGTTTTTAACGCCTGAGAGAAAGCGAGACGACATCCATGGGGAATACTCTTGACAGTTGTGATAGGCAATTTAAAAACACGATCAAGAAGCTCAACATCCAAAGCCAACCCTTCAGTTACTTCTATCTCGTATTCATTATAAGAAGGCTTGGAAATTCCAACAATGTAACCATTCATGTCGCCTGGCTCGTTTGAAGGACGAACAAGACCGTCTTGGTGATGACATGACCGACTCACAGCATGGAAAGTCATACAATCCCCACATAACCATTTTTCAAATGCCTTCAAAGTTTCCTCGACTGCCATATATAATCCATGGTCCGTAGAAATAGCCTCACGTAATGCATCTTTACGTTCATCGGTCGAAAAATGGTGCCTCTTAATATGAGAAAACAAACGAGCAAACCCTTTATTGCCCACTTGACCATCCGGGCAACAATGAAAACCTTGAAATGGACATGGCCAAGTTCCGTCCGAAGAGGTAGATGATGATGTCATGAAAATAGAATGATTAATATATATGAAATCGGTTTGAAAAGAAAATGATGGTGTGTTTTATGTATGTTTTGTGGTTGAGACATTTTCACAAACACTTGGTGTGTAGAAAAACATTTAAGGGGATTTTAAGATAAAGAATATGAAAATTGCAATGAGTATTTGCGTTTTATTGTTGTGAAATCGAGAAAGGTTATAAGGCTACATTATTTTCGGTTGTATTGGCACAAATGTTATTGATATTCTAATGGTAGCTATGCCGCCTGTTAATATTGAGACCGTATGTAGTTTTAGTTAGTCTTATTGATTCGCTATATTAAACTAAAATATTAAATTAAAATTGATTTATTTATAATCTCATGTGTGCACGGAAATTATTATGTTAAAAAGAGAAAAACGAAAAAAATCCAGCATTTACATACTTAGCTTGGTAATTTTCTAATACACTACGTATATATAATTTAAGTACGTCTATAATGCGTACCATTTGCTTCACGTATTACATATCGGCCTTCGTCACTTTTAAAGCATCAGGTAAACCAACTGCATAAGTTAAAACATATTTTGGAGCGTGTTCAAACTTGAATAGACATGTAGTTGTTGCAGACTGCAGTGGGTTGAATTACCAACCATTCACATATCATATTAACATTTATTTGATATTCAGTTTTGGTGTACCAAATCAAATTTTATACTTAAGTCGAAGGAGGGTAATTGTTAAGTCGCATTCGATAAGTAGCTAGTTTTTCGTTTTTATTTTTAAATTTATAGCACATATGTATTGAACTTGTCATCTTTTATAGTTCGATGCGGTCAATTTTTGTTCAAAATTTATATAACATACTTTAAATTTAGTCTTATTGATTTGATCATTTTATGTATTTATATGACAGATTTTAACTTTTATACCATAAATTTAACCGGAAGCTGAGTAATTGGTCACATAATATACAAAAACCTAGATTAGGGATTTTTTCAAATAAATATTTCTTTAATAAAAAATATTTATTTAATCTATTTTATTTTATTTTAATTTTTCAAAGATAACAATGTAAATATTTCTTTATTCGGTAATCTTTTATAAAAATACGAATTTGATATTTTGGTATAGAAAAAGTACTTGCAAAATTATATGTGTAAAAAATATAATAAAAAAAAGCTTATAAAAACCGGGTCTGATGTTTAAAAACTTCAAAGGTCAAACGTAGGGGTTGGGTCCGTTTGGTAAGAGTTTTTCTAAAACTTTTATAGAGCTGTTAGTTTTTTTGTTAAAAAAATAACCTAATAGCTCTGTTTGGCACAACATTTTTTTAGAGCTGTTAACTTTTTATTTTAACCAAATAGCTTTTAAATAAAAAGCTGTTCCATACAGCTTTTTAGATTGTCAAGAGCTGTTAAAGCTGTAAATTACTGATATAACCTCCAACCATATTATAATTTATTAAAAAATGTCCTTTTAAGTCATTTTACATCTTACCTTTACAGTTAACAGCTAATATACCAAACACTTTTATTAAAATTAACAGCTTTTTAACAAACAGCTTACAGTTAACAGCTTACAGTTAACAGCTTACAGCTAGTTTTGCCAAACATAACCGTTAACTGTGTAAGTTTTTATCTAAAACTATAACAAAACAACCAAAACCATCTCAGATCCATCTCCAACCCTAACATCGCTTCAACCCATTCGCTTACCCATATGTCCATCTAGATATCCTATTGTGTTGGTTAATCAAATCTTTGTTTGCGATTTATATCAACAAGTAATAGATAAGTAGGTTTTTTTAGGTAATTGAGCTTGGGGTTTGTTTTTGTGCTTTGATTGATGATTTAGGTGTGTTTGTTGGTAACCTTTAGCATATCTTAGGTCATTTATGGTATGAAAAAATCACTTATTTATCAGATGTTACGTAACATTGTGTTAGTGCAAACATTATGATTTTTTGTCGATATAATCTCTTTATGTTTTGTTGATGAGAAACGTATAATTCGTAATACATTATATAAAATGTTAAGGTACTCGTGATCACTCAAGAATACATTTGTATACTTCTCTCGACACCTCCAAAATCGCATTCGGCATGAATCACTCAAGGTATGAACAAACATGTCATTAACCTAACTAAGTAATCAAACCACTCAAGGGTGGCCTAGTGGCAAAAAGATTTGTGGCTATCACTCCAAAGTGTATGAGGTCTCAAGTTCAATTCCCACTAGGTGCAAACAACCTTGAAGTGGCCACGCCAGCCTCCTGAAAAGGGAGGGCTTTACCTGGTTTGAGTCTGTGTGGCGGTGGGCTCAAACCTCGTGGATTAGTCGGCCAATGAGTCGGAAATCACGGTTACCAAAAAAAAAGTAATCAAGGATTAATCTTTTCTTAAAACTCACATTTAATCAAATGTGACAAAAGATTTTAATAAACTTTATTTTTAAGAAAATGTTTTAGATTTAAGTTCATTTGGATACTAAACTTATCTAAGATATGAGGGGACTCATCCCCACCCTTCATCTCTTTTTCATCCAATGACTAAGATTAAATCCCCAGTTTACACTGCAAGGGTATTTCGGTCATTTCATCATCTACTATATAATGTTTTTTCTTCTTTTTTCTCTCACAAAAAAAACACATCGAATCTCTTTTTCTCTCTCTACCCCTGATTTACTTTATCTCTCTACCCCCGATCCACCATTAGTCCATCATTAATTAATCATGAATTCATCGAAACGCGATCATGATGAATCCATGACGAATTCATCACGAACGTCTATAATCACGAATTGATTCATCCATCACCAGGTTTGATTAAGTTGTATTTTTATTTTTAGCTTATTTGGTTTAAATAAGCTTATTAATGTATTATCATTAACGTTTAATTGGATTATTGTGAACGAATCTTTTTGTATTGATTGTTCTTAACTATAAGCTAAGTTCTTATATGAGAAGTTATGAATAAGTTATGAAGTTGGATTAATAAGCTAGTTAGTTTGAATAAGCTTATGAATAAGCTTTTTTTTAATAATAGTGGAGTTATGAATAAGCTTTGTAAATTAAATGATTTGAATTTATTGTGTTGCATTATAAGATAGCTTATTAGATTATTTCAATGAGTTATACTTTTTTGTGAATAAGATAGTTATGAATAAGCTTATTTTCATGTTAATAAGCTGTATTATTATGATTTTTTTTAAACTTTCTGATGTTATCATATATGATGTACATTTCTTATCATATATGATAGATATATCATATATGATAATTGATGATATATCATATATGATATATATACATCATATATGATATATAAAAAAAATCATAAGAAAAAATAGATTTTGTATGAGTATCTTTTAAGAAATCTGTATAAACTCTTGAAACCTGTCTTCTATCATATATATATGAGTAATTCATTTGGTATTAAAATTTTGCATAATATGTTCTTTTTTTTTCTTTTATAAATGCAGTCAAACAGAGATGGTGTGATTGCCCTATTTGGAGCAAAGGAGAAAGGGATGTTGATTATAACAAGAGGATGTGCACGGATATGTTTTAAGGATCAAGACGGAGTATGCATTGTTCATGAATTCATCATTTGATAATTTGTTATAAGAATAGTGTATTACTGAAAAAGAAGAGTAGTTTCAATAATAATGTTGTTAGCACCTTTTGATTTTGTATAAATGGTTATCATATACGATATCAGATGTATATCATGTATGATTTTACATTAGGTTATGTTCTATTTGAACTATCATATATGATTCTGTTCAAAAGTATAATTTTTTATATTATGAACAAGTGTTTAGTTATTAATTGTGCATACTTTTTGTTGTAATCATGAATTTATCAGATTCTTTGTTTAATATATCCAAGTTTTCTTTGAGTATCATATATGATAATTCATTATCATATATGATAGTACATTATCATATATGGCTTAATTTATCAAATCATCATGACATAATACCAAAGAAAGTTAATCATATTAACAAGACGTTGTACCAGATACCAATGGATTATAAAATCGTCCATATACTTCAAAACTCCATTAGGAGATTACAAAGAAAAAACAAACAATAAACGTAAAAAATTCATGAGCTTCTTCACTAAGCTTCTTGGCCTTTTGGATGCTTGTAATATTCAACATGCCTTGTAAACAGCTTCCTCTACACAAAAAAAGAAGATTTAATTTAATTTTCAAGCACTAATCATATATGATATATTTTATCATATATGATATATTAGCTTATATCATATAAGATATAGTATATCATATATAATATGTCACTGGCAAGTCATACTAAATATTTTCAGCGAAATTAAGCCATAAAAAAGAGTTAATTCAATTTTCAACCACATAATCATATATGATATATTTTTATCATATATGATACTTTAGCTTATATCATATATGATATAGTATATCATATATCATACTTTACAAACAGGTCATACTAAATCTGTTCAGCGAGATTAAGCCATAAAACCTTATGATTCACAAAAATAAGCTAATAAGTTAGCTTATAATTCATCATAATAAAGATGATGATAATCTATAAGGTTATTCACATTAGTTAGCTTTAAATTCACGTAGTTTCTCATATAAGCTATAAAAGAATAAGATGAATTATAAGCTTATTTACAACGAATAAGCTAAAAAAAGATAAATCAAAATAAATCGAATGAACTTTACCTTATTTATGAAGTGGATGGTCGATGCGTTTGATTTTTGTTTTGATAAATTAAGATGTAAATATGTGTATGTGTGTGTGTGTGTGTGTTTGTGTGTGTTTTAGAGAGAAGAAGAAGAAGAAAAAAATTATCGATCCAGATCTATGAATGTGGGAGTGGTAGGTGGTGTTAGGTGGAGGGGTAAAATGACGAAAATACCCCTCCGCCTTTTTTTAATTTAAAAAGAAGAATTAATCTGGGCCTTTAATCAAGATTAGATGGAAGGTGGAGATTGGTCCCCTTGTATCCTTTGGATACAAGGTATCCAAAATAACCGGACTCAATGTTTTATTAAAAAAAAAATGAAAATTTGAATTTGGAATATTCTAAGGAATATTCTCTAAGGTATATTCCAAAGAATATTGTTTAATTTGAATTTGGCATATTCCAAATGCCAAAGGAATATCCTTTGAGGGTATAAATGGTATTTCCCCACTAAAGGATAAAAATGCACGGTCTCCAAGCCGGAGGTTCCTTAAAGGAACCCGCGGTTCCTTATTGATAAGGAACCGCGGGGGTATTTAAGGAACCGCGGGTCTTTATAGCCGTTGCATTGTTGCCCTATAAATAGTGGATCATTTCCAGCTTTTCTTTCAACCCTTTTTGCACAGTTTCTTTAAAAACATTTTTAAACTCCTTGATTAGTTAGTTTAGATTAATCTTGTTTAAGATGTGATTCTCTCCTTCAATCCTCTCATCCTCTCAAGTGCAAAGAGAATAACACTTTCATTACCATGAAGTGTTGGGTTCATAACATGATGAAGATCTCTCATTCTAGATCAAGTCATTGTTTTCCTACTATGTATATGTAGAAGATGCAAGTGTTGGGTTCACTTGGATGTGTTTGTAAGGGTAGAAGATCCAAGTGATGGGTATCCTTGGATTAGGTGTTAGTTGTATAGATCCAAGTTTGTTAATACTTGGATATAGTGTTAGAGTCATAGATATAAGTGTTGTGTGCTTAGATCTATATGGTTTATGTGTTTAGGTTATAAAACACAAGGTTCGTTATGTTGGGCCATAAAACATAACTAGTGTGAAGATCGGTGTAGATGGGTGTAGATTGGTCATACCTAAGATTAGGACTCGACATATAGCCTTGTGTCGGAAAATGGTGAAGAAGGCGAAGTTGTGTATATTGGTCCTACCTAAGATTAGGACTCGACTTTTAGCTAAGAGTCGGAAATTGGATAAGCGACGTTGTGTATGGTTTCTCCACCTTAAGGAGTTTGTTGACTAGTGAAGTAACTCTCGAGTAAGGTGTACTCGAGGAGTGGAGTAGGGCGAAGAGGAGTTTCGTGACCGAACCACTATAAATCATCGTGTCGGTACTTTCCTTTACATTTATTTCTTTACTCTAATTGATGTATTTATATGTTGTTGTGTGTTGTGTGCATCTCATAATCTAAACATCTAAGTTGCGAAAACGTTAAGGCTTAGTACGTGTGTGCTTCATGTTTAGATTATGGTCAAGTATACATCACTTAGTCTAAACATCTTAGTTGTGGAAAAGCTTATGCTTAGTACGTGTGTGCTTAGTGTTTAGACTATTGCTTGATGTACTCTTGATTTGATGTGTTTGTGTGTTTTCTTACTTGTAGTATTTATCTTTCAATCAAACACATCTCATATCTAGTTAAGGTTGATCGAGAATTTGATACAAAGGATTGTCAAAGTTTAACATGTAACAAAAGGTTAAGTCCACTGTCAGCGGTTCCTTAAATGGACACGCGGTTCTTTAGCGATAACGAACCGCGGGTATGTTTAACGAACCACGGTCAGTAGGTTTTACCGAAATGTTTTGAAAATTAACTAGAAACTATTCAACCCCCCCCCCCCCCCTTCTAGTTTCTACAATTGGTATCAGAGCGTGGTTATTCAAGATCTTTGAAGTATATTTTACTTTAAAGCTGGGATCGATCTTTGCTCTCTTTTTCAAAACAAATGGGTTTTTAAAAATGAAAACGGTTTTTAAAAATAGAGACGATGTTTGTATCAAATTTTTCATGAAGAGTAATTACTTATGAAATGTGTTTTGTTGTTTCATTCGTACAAGTTTTGGTGTTAAATAAACGTTGTATAATAGCTTGAGTTAAACCTTTTCATGTTTGGAAGCATAAAAATCTTTTGTGTCATAATTAACTCTAAAATACGAGTTCTATGTGTCAAAAATGATTTTTTAGAGTCCTAAGTCCTTCCAAAATGTTACCAAATGATTTTGGCCAAAAACTCAATTTTTTCCTACTGACCGCGGTTCTTTATCTGTTCCCCGAGGTTCCTTATCAATAAGGAACCGCAGTCAGTCCGACACAGATTTTTTCAAACTTTGAAAAATCACATAAAATCAACCGTAAGTCCGTAGAAGTCGTGCCACCCGTCATTTCGAGCGTAATTTAATTTCCTTTCTATTAAAAATGCTTCCAAACCTTTATTCAAACTTTAAATTTAGGATGTTTTCTAAGTTCCATACTTTGTCCAAATTATTGAGCATCGGTTTGTCGTAAAACTTGTGTTTTACTCTTTTATATTACGTTGGACATCTCTTGTTTATGTATATTTGAAAATTGATATATTTATAAAGTGTTGAACTTAATTAAATTTTGAAATGGGTCGAAAACTATTTTCAATTAAAATCAAGCTATGTATACTTTGGTGTATCTAACACTCAAAACAAAGACGAATGCTTTTGTATCTTTTTCTTTTCTTTTGTCTTTGGACATTCTTAAGTGATCATTACTATTGGTAGTAGTGTTACTTAGTTGTCTATTTATGTGTGCATTGCATATAGGATTAACATATCTTGGTTTACAAATGTTACATAAACATTTTGTACACCTTGGCATGTTCTTTAACACTTTTAGGTTTGAAATCTTCGGGAGCTTGTCAAATCTATTGATGTGGGTCGTCTTACTCGATCATAGTGTTATTAGTTCAAGTAGATTAATGTCTCACTATAAAACATGAAACACCCTTTGAAAATCTTAGCTATTTTCTCTTAAAGGAGTGTTTGTGGGAATCAAGAAAGATTTTGATTAAATATCAATTCATTATTCAAACTATGATTGGTATCATTATCGAATCTAATTGACATGTTTTTAAGTATAGACATAACTGTGGTTTGTTAATAATATACATCAGATGATAACTCACACTTGTGTTGATGATGGAATATTGAATCTACTTGTTCAAATTATTAGACATATTTTGTTTAATAATTGCTTATAATGCACAATGGAGTCGGTTTGACAACTTGGATGTTTCATCCGAAATACTCAAGTAATTTACATTGCAATGCAATTTGTAAATGTGTCATTTTCGAAAGACCAATCAAGAGTGTTCCTTTGTTTTGTGTAAACGTTGTTTATACACTTCAAAGTTATTGGCCTCAAGTTCTATTAAGGTAATTAACCTTAACTAGACTTATTTGACAAGATATGCAATGGTGCATTCTTTACCCTCATTAGGTTGTGCATTGTGTCGTCATACACTTTCATCCTTGCTACACTTTATTAGACAAATGTAGGAATTACATTTTGTCTAACTTGAGAATGACTACTAGAGAATTTATGCAATAGAATCTTAATTTCACCAAACGTATGAGTTACTTCCATGTGGGAAGATGGGTTATTTTATAACTCGTAAAAACGGTCGTGCCTAGCCTTAATTGAGCACCTCTAGTGATAGTCTCATACTCATTCTCTAAATTGGCTAAATGGCTCTTCCTAAATATGACTAATGATAGTTTACTTTGATGAACTTTGTATGTCATTAGGAGTCTTTTTTTCTTTTATAGCCATTAGGTTTTTATTAGCCTTCTTCCTACGTGCTAATTGAACCTATGTGTTTTTCCTTTGTGTGTGTTCTAGTTTTTATTGCTCTTTAACATAACTTTATGATAAGTTAGACTAGAACATTAGGATTTGCCAAATTGGAAAAGTTACCTTATCCTCCAAAACACACCCTCTGTGGGCGGTTCTTTATAGGGACCGCGACTCCATATCGATATGGAACCGCCGGTAGAGAAAAGGAACCGCGGATAGACACCTTCAAAAAACGGGTTTTCTAAAACTTCCCAATTGTTCCATCACCCTTTGGAATCCTTTTTTCAAACCTTTGGTCACTCCTAAAATATCTTGTGCTTTCTCTTCTTAACCCAAATCATTTTGAAATCTCTTTCACACCAAAGCATTATGTATTTTTTAGAAATGAAAGACTTCATTATCCACTATTTTCTAAATTATATTTCAATCCAAACTCACCAAAGAACACACCAAATTAAATATTTTCTCCTTCTAAGGAAATTTATTTTGGAAACTCTCTTTTTCACCACTTCCCTTTTGTGTTCTTACTCCATCACATGATTATGTCATGCATCATGGAAAATATTGTCATTGTTGTCAATATCAACGTCTTGTCATGTCTTATATCTATGATGAGTTAAATTACAAGATTATCACCAAGCCTTATCCACCAAATTCCGCCACCACCTTGTTTTTCAATATAAGCATGTGGATTTCTTATTGCTAATACATCTAATTTAAGGAAATCTTATAATTCGAGTGTAACTTAGATTAAAATTATGCTTAAGTTTTAGGCTTGTATTTCATACATTTTTGTATGATCTTTATTCTTGTATTCCCTTTCATGTTTTTCAACATGATTTGTCTTTGGGTCTTGGATCTCGTTTTCCTTGTGATCTTCCTTTTCTTCTTTATTTTCTCACTTAATTATCAAGGAAGGTTAGATCTTAATCTAATTCTTATCCCAGTAAGATTGACAACTTAAATATTTCTTTCGAAATAGTCAAGTAATTTTAACTTGCAATTGCAATTGTTAAAAGTCATATCTGAAGCATTGACTCTCAATCCATTTAGCATCTTATGTTAAATTGTTTGACCAAGTGATTTTCTTTTGAGTCGATAATCGTTTTTGGACACCCACTGTCCACGGTTCCTCAAATAACCTAGCGGCTCATTATTGATAATGAACCGCAGACCTATTTAACGAACCGCGGCCAGTGAGTCCCTTTTGTACGTTTTTGGTTTATCTCTATCTTTGACGAGATTTCTTGAAGATTCTTTATTTTCTTCTCTTTTGAGTTTCTTCTCTCATTTTCTTTCAAAACTTCACTATCACCTAATAAGGTATAGTATTCTTGAATTATTTTGTGAAGTTATCCTTAACTTCTTTGGTGAGTCTCTCTCGATTCCTTTTAAATATGCTCTTCCAAGTCGAGTCTCTTTCTTTAATCATTTATAAACTAACTTGAGTCGAGCCTCACCCTTTCCTCGTCATGTAATTTTTCTTTGAACATTCACAACGATTGAGAAGAGCTACGAAACTTTGAGCATGTAGTTTATTGTATGCTAAACACCATCCATCTTAGTTTTTCTATTCTTTGACTTATTTGATCTCTTTCTCTGTATCATTGAGTCATCTTTTTGGTGTCGACATTCATAAGCATCCTTTCCTATAATGTCTTATATCTAGTATTTTTCTTAAGCGTCGATTTATCCTCGCTTTTGGTTTTTCTTTATTTTTGTACCTTGATTCTCGACTTAAAGCTTTCGGAGCTTTATAAAGGAATTATTTTTAAGGTAAAAAAAATGTCTTCGAGTTGAGATTTTTTGTCTTTCTCATTGTTGAGAGTTGATTGTGGTTAAAATTTACAATTGGATTGGGTGATTCCAACAATTCTAAGTTTTTAACCTTTTGAGAGGATCTTGGTTAAATCTTAAATTTTCTTGGGTGATTCCAAAAATTCTAAGCTCTTAACCTTTTGACATATAATCGTTACAATTGGTATGGATGTTTCTTCTCTACCTCTATTCCATCAATTGTGATTTGATCTTGTCAAAATCCTCTCCTTGGACTTTTTATTTTTTTTATTGATAGCATCGCGTACACACTTCTTTCTCTAATGCCTGTCATTGTTTGTGCAAACGACTTGTTCATCATCCTCATTTTTCTTTTCATCATAGTCCTTCTTTCTCTCTTTTCGACTATGTGGAATTGTTTTTTTATTATCCATGTCATACTCTCTTTAGTTTGGTATTTTTGCCATGATATTAAAGTAGAGTATGTCCTCTCGACAATATTTTCTCTTTTTATAAATTGGACATTTCTTTTCTCTCTATAGTCCTTTTTATATTCTTTTTTGGTGTCACCAAAATAAGTTGGGTTCTCTTTTCTATCTAATAGCCCTCTTATTTTTCTTAACTTGTCATATTTTTACAATTCTAAAAGTTAAGATTGTTTTAGCTTTCTCTTGAGTCCCTCTCTTTATACTTAAGATGTTTAAAGCTAATGCCGCTTGGGTGACATTGCTATACATTTATGCTCTTGTCCACTAACTTTGTTTTGTAGGACTTTTCTAACCCTTCTTTGTATCTTGTCACTATCCTTGCTTCATTGGTGCCTCAAGCAAGGGGGAGCTCATATCAAGGGGGAGCATTTGCAAGATTTCTAGTCATTACATTTGCGATTGTTGACTCACTTAAATTGCATTCATCGAACTTCTTGCAAGTAATGAATTTTAGAATCTCGAAGATAAACATTTTATTATGCATGGAGTTGGTTAACCTATGTTGATTGAAGACTTCACTAGGATGACGCAAGCTCAATATCTTTAGATGATGGGTCTACGGTTTGGATTCTCGCTTCTCAACTGACAACCACAATGGATGATTAGCTTTTTGGATGCATGTTCTCTCGAAGTCGATCCTCCTTTTCTACAAATAAAGACTACCTTTCGGATGCAAGCTCTCATGACGTCAATTCTTCTCTTCCCCAAATGACGTGCAATCGATGACTGCCACTTTGGATGCGTGCTCTCTCGACGTTAATTCTTCTCTTCTTCAAAGACGTTGACTACCTTTTTGATTCGACAAAAGGGGGAGAAGTAAGTGTAAACGAGTAACTTATACATTTTAATATGCGTTGCGGTTTACTTGTTTGTCATCATCAAAAAGGGGGAGATTATTAGTGCAAACATTACGATATTTTGTCGATATAATCTCTTTATGTTTTGTTGATGACAAACGTATAATTCGCAATACATTATATAAAATGTTAAGGTACTCGTAATCACTCGAGAATACATTTGTATACTTCTCTCGACACCTCCAAGATCGCATTCGGCATGAATCACTCAAGGTATGAATAAACATGTCATTAACCTAACTAAGTAATCAAGGATTAATATTTTCTTAAAACTCACATTTAATCAAATGTGAAAAAAGATTTTAATAAACTTTATTTTTAAGAAAATGTTTTATTAAAAAGAAAATGGAAATTTGAATTTAGAATATTTCAAAGAATATTCTCTAAGGTATATTCCAAAGAATATTCTTTAATTTGAATTTGGCATATTCCAAATGCCAAAGGAATGTCCTTTGAGGGTATAAATGGTATTTTCCCACTAAAGGACAAAAATACACGGTCTCCAAGCTGGAGGTTCCTTAAAGGAACCCGCGGTTCCTTATTGATAAGGAACCGCGGGGGCATTTAAGGAACCGCGGGTCTTTATAGCCGTTGTATTGTTGCCCTATAAATAGTGAATCATTTCCAGCTTTTCTTTCAACCCTTTTTCCACAGTTTCTTTAAAAACATATTTAAACTCCTTGATTAGTTAGTTTAGATTAATCTTGTTTAAGATGTGATTCTCTCCTTCAATCCTCTCATCCTCTCAAGTGCAAAGAGAAGAACACTTTCATTACCATGAAGTGTTGGGTTCATAACATGATGAAGATCTCTCCTTCTAGATCAAGTCATTGTTTTCCTACTATGTATATGTAGAAGATCCAAGTGTTGGGTTCACTTGGATGTGTTTGTAAGGGTAGAAGATCCAAGTGATGGGTATCCTTGGATTAGGTGTTAGTTGTGTAGATCCAAGTTTGTTAATACTTGGATATAGTGTTAGAGTCATAGATCTAAGTGTTGTGTGCTTAGATCTATATGGTTTATGTGTTTAGGCCATAAAACACAAGGTTTGTTATGTTGGGCCATAAAACATAACTAGTGTGAAGATCGGTGTAGATGGGTGTAGATTGGTCCTACCTAAGATTAGGACTCGACATATAGCCTTGTGTCGGAAAATGGTGAAGAAGGCGAAGTTGTGTAGATTGCTCCTACCTAAGATTAGGACTCGACTTTTAGCTTAGAGTCGGAAATTGGATAATCGACGTTGTGTATGGTTTCTCCTCCTTAAGGAGTTTGTTGACTAGTGAAATAACTCTCGAGTAAGGTGTACTCGAGGAGTGGAGTAGGTCGAAGAGGAGCTTCGTGACCGAACCATTATAAATCATCGTGTCGGTACTTTCCTTTACATTTATGTCTTTACTCTTATTGAAGTATTTATATGTTGTTGTGTGTTGTATGCATCTCATAATCTAAACATCTAAGTTGCGGAAAAGTTAAGGCTTAGTACGTGTATGCTTCATGTTTAGATTATGGTCAAGTATACATCACTTAGTCTAAACATCTTAGTTGCGGAAAAGCTTATGCTTAGTACGTGTGTGCTTAGTGTTTAGACTATTGCTTGATGTACTCTTGATTTGATGTGTTTGCGTGTTTTCTTACTTGTAGTATTTATCTTTCAATCAAACACATCTCATATCTAGTTAAGCTTGATCGAGAATTTGATACAAAGGATTGTCAAAGTTTAACATGTAACAAAAGGTTAAGTCCACTGTCAGCGGTTCCTTAAATGGACACGCGGTTCTTTAGCGATAACGAACCGCGGGTATGTTTAACGAACCGCGGTCAGTAGGTTTTACCGAAATGTTTTGAAAATTAAATAGAAACTATTCAACCCCCTTCTAGTTTCTACACATTGTTTACTAGCTTTGCTTAAACTTATAAGGTAGATAGATAAGTTTAGTCTATGTATGATATAATCCTTAAGGGTGCGTTTGGTATGTAATTATCGGAATCAATCAATCACTATCAAAGTTATTGCAAATGTTTGGTTAAAGATTCGGGAATAAATCTATGAAAGTAAGGTCATAGAACCATAGTAGGGTAAAAGGGTGTCTATGGAGGGAATGAAATGTTATTTTTGTGAGGTCAATTTTTTTTTCTTTTTCAACCACAAATTATTTATCAAATCATACATTTAGTATTATATTTATTTTTTATTCTAAATTTTATATTTATATTTTTCAAATCCATAGTGATTCATTAAACATACCAAGCAACAATTTATAAAAAATAATGTATGCTTTCATTCCATTTAAACATCATAGTCATAGACTCATAGCCATAGTGATTCATGGATGGATACCAAACGCACCCTAAATATAATTATTTAGATTACTTAATTTTTATGTTGTCTTTGATTATGTGCAGTTGGATGATTAAATGCCCTGTCGAGTAAAACAAGTGGTGGATCATTCCATAGTAATTAACGGGCTAAAAATTGGGGTTGCACATTAGATAATGAAGATATAATCTCATGGTTTTCCATATAAGCAGGCAAGGTACTCATGTTTTCTTCCAAATAGTTAATAATGTCATTATAAGGTTATATGATTAGTTAACTTATTTTAGTATGGATTGTACCTTTTTAACTATTAAAACATGTTGCCAGTTTCTTTTTTGCTATTCCTATTTGAAACAAGTTAGAACATGACTAGGCTACTTAAAAGTTGAATTTGTAATGTTAATGTATCATTGAACTTACCTTTTTTATAAGTGAAAATATAATATATTAACCAACAAAAATGTTCATTACCGCGTAATGCAGTTAGCCCACCTTAATGGTGTCGTAACTTGACTAATGATATGGGAAACAAGAACTTTAGCTACCTTGACGTGACTAAGCATATAGTCGCGCAAGTCAACTATCTAATTGTGGAAATGAGGAGTTTTTTATCAACTAATTGTATTTAAAAAACTTATTTACCATTTTATGGCATGTTAAAAATTATTGACTATTATATACTATGAGTCAAGTTATTTTGGATACCATATCTATCATGGATACTAAGGGACTCATCCCCACCATCCACCCTCATCATATCTAATGGTTGAGATTAAAAGTATTTAATTATTTCACTTATTTTTAAAACTTAAATATCTTTTAAACCGTTAAGTGTTAAACGGAAAAAAATATACCATCGCGACGAGCATTTAACTAGCTTTCTACAGATATGCAATATGATATACTTTTGAAGAAAAAAAAATCGTTTTTTTTTAATTTGCGTAAAATATCATATATGATAATAGTGTTTTATCATATATGATATTAGTGTTATGTTACAAATTATTACAGAATCATATATGATATTGGTTTAGATCATATGATATTGGTTTATATCATATGATATTGGTTTATATCATATGCTATTGGTTTATATCATATATGATAAGTTATATCATATATGATACCAGTGTTACTATCATATATGATATTTAGTATCATATATGATAAATTACGGAAAAAACAAAAAAAAATAATTTGTCGAAAGTATATCATATAGCATATCTGTAGAAAGATAATTAAATGTCCGTCGTAATGGTATATTTTTTTTCGTATAACGATTGACGGTTTAAAAGATATTAATGTTTGAAAAAAAAGAGGAAATTGGTTTTATGTTTAATCTTATCTATTAGATTAAGATGGAGATGAGTGGTGGAGATTAGTCCCTTAGTATCTAAATAAAGTTTGGTATCCAAATGAACTTAAATCATATACTATTTCTTTTTAACATTAAACTTTCTCCATATCTTTTAAACTGTAAAAAATCTAGCAGATGAAAGAATGTAAAGATTTTCTATCGCAACAAGATCATCCTTGGTTCTTTATAACTTATTCTTTGTGTATATTTCATACATGTTACTGAAAGAATGGTTAAATAAAACTAGTAATTGTTTTATGATATGTTAAGGCGCCAAAATCAAATATTACATATAAATATATATTAAACACGTCAAAATACATAATAACGAAAAACTATCATAAAACTCCTCAAATTAAAAATTATTAATATCAAACAAAATAGTAGATTTATGCATGATAATAGATAATAAGCCAGCACAAGATTAAAATGATAATTTGTTTTATAAACAACAAAGACCAACAGCGTTCACAACACATGCAGATATATATGCTGACTGACAGGGGCGGACTTATGTGTTAGGTCCGGGGTGGCGGCGCCCCCCATGGCTTGATCAAAACGACGCGATTATAGTGTAATTTTTTTTCGATTTTGACAGTTTTTTTAAATGCCCCCCATTCAGAACGCGAATTGCCCCCCACTCACATATCAAAATCCGACTTTTGACACTCTAAAACCTAAAAATCGTCTATTTTTATGTTAATATATTCGTTTTTTTCTTCGAATTCTAAATACTTTTACCTTGCTATTGTCAAAAAAAAAATTTGCCCCCCACTATCCGATTTTCTGCGTCCGCCACTGCTGACTGATAAACATAAACAATTATTACGGAGTAATAGCATTAGTGATTTAGTTCGTCATGGAATTATAATGCTAAATGGTGTCTAGATCTTCCTACAGTAATCACATTCTGGATCCACAATTGTATAAGTATTTGCATCACTTTGGGCACAGCTTTTTGGACGTTTAGTGTTGTAAACTTGTAAAAGTAAAGCTTGTTTGACATAGGCGTGTAGCGTTTTGGATTTTGTTAATATAAACACCATTGTTTCCTGCTGCTAGTTTTGCCAAACACAGTCTTTAAGTATCGTTGTTCGGGTTTGATGGTTGGGTTTTGGTTATAGGGCACACGTATTCACTAACCATGAATTGGTTACAGTTGATGATTTGTGTTTCTAGATGTTGAGTCATTCTTAAAAACAAAAAGAATTATGCATGTAAGATATAATCAAACAAAACGCTCAGTAGCTATCCAAATTCATATTCTTGACTTTGTTCAATATATCACTTAAAATGAGGTCCTATAGTTGCATACTGGAATAAGTAGGAATGGCCGAACTAAGCAGATTCATGGTAAGAAATAAGAAATTTACTTAGAACAAGATCCTGTAGTTGCATACCAGAATAAGTAGGGATGGTCGAACACACAAGGTTATTTCTTTTTTCTTTTTTCTGAAATTTATTTATTTGTGTTAAATAAAAAAAAAGTTATTTTTAAACAATTCATATGATGGTAATGAAAAACAACTAGTTTGTGAAGTGTGAACACTCAAAAAAAAGTATTGTACCATATAATAGTCAATAATTTTAAACATACCATGGAATGGTAAATATGTTTTGTAAGTACAATTAGTTGGTCAAAAACTCTACAAACCTATACTAACTTCTATTTTTGATCAATAATATATTAATATATTAATGACAACTAATTTTGTGTCTTTAAAAAAAGAAATCCAATTCAATTTATAAAGAGTTAGAATTTCATAAGTAAGAAAGTCTTAAAAACTTAAAGATAAAATATATTATTATATTAAAAATCTTGATAGCTTATTATATACACAAAAATTAAAAATAATATAAAAAAACTAATTATTTTAAATTCATAAATTTGTAATATCTAAAAAATTAATTTTCTTCAACTATATAAATTTAATATAACGAACACCTTACTCAAAAGAGAGGTGATATTTAAAGCTAATTAAAAGACCTAAGAATAAACCTAATCTTCTTATTGATTCACTTGTTTCCATTAAAAATCCCAGCCAACTTTTATTTTTCTTCCTAATCTACTCTTCCTATATCTTCTTAAATTACAGCAACCAAAATTTTGCACTTAAAAAAGTCTTTGTCTCACATGAATTTTTTTTTTTACAATTTAAGAAGACTACTTATAAAGAGAACAAAAGACCCTTTTAAAGCTTTACAAGCAATTTCATATAGTTTTTGTCTAAAAATCAAACAACTCTTCTATCTAATAAACCAAATAAACCAAATGTCTTCTATCTAATATGATGAATTATATAAGAACTATCAGGTTAGCTTCATCATTCCAACATATACCTTGTATCATCTAAATAATAAATGAACATCTTACACCTTCCAAAAAGAAGAAAAATAGCTAGTTGCTATCATATAAAACGAGTGACCTTTATTTCTTCCTACAAACATACACAAGACAATAATGTATACATATAAACATTTTGGAGGTCCTTGCTCACTCATGTGTCAAAAGTGCATGTAAATACCATTAAAAGCTTGCATATAAATTCGTAAAACATGAGTCCAAAAAGAATATATAAACTTTAAGAAACTCCATATAACTGTTAAAGTTATCATTGCAATAGTAGATCATCTCATTATAAAAGTCCATCTCAAAATCAAACAAGAGGAATGTATATGGCACAAAAATATGTCAAACACTTATATGCTAAAAACACAATGAAGAGCATGAGCAATAGAAAAAACTATTGATAGCTTTTTACTATTTCAAAAAGCCATTTTTAAATTTTTTTGCATTGTGTTAAGAAGTTTTTGAAAAGCTTTTTGTGAATGACTTGGTAAACACCAAGTCATTTTTCAAAGTCTTTAGCAATTAAGTGATGATGTATTTAAAGCGTTTAAGGCTTCAAGTCTTTAAAATTTATTATCATTGTAGATACTCGAGTTAACTATCTTATTCTAGGAGCTAGCAAGATAGAAGCATGAGTAAAAGCTTCATTAAACACATCATTATATTTACCCATTCCGAACCACATGCCGCAACCATCGTACTATCTAATATCAAACACGATCAAACAAGATATTATAAGCAAAAAACGCATATATTTGAATTGAATAAATAGGACATTAGTATACGAACACACCTCTTTCTTAGTGATTAATATCAAAGCTGTAATTGCAGATAATTGAATCGCCATTAGGTTAACTGGTTCCACAAGAATTTTTATAGTGTTTGTCATGGCAAACGAAGTCGAATTAACCTATCATAATGTAATTGAAGACGAATATCATTAAATTTTTCTTTAAGATAAATTATAGGTATCAAATATCAGTACGTTTTTCTTGTTCCTTTGTTGTTCTTTCTGTATAACCTTCATTTTTATTGGAATTCATTTTCCTTCATGTTCCTGCAATAATTATATAACTTTATCAGAGTTACTAAGGACCCGTTTGATTAATCTATTTTGTCTTTGGGTCTAAATACTAAAGTTGAAGTAAGTCGTTTAGTATTATATTGTGGGCCCAGAATATAGGGATAAATCCTTGTTTTTTTTGTTATCTTAAAATCCCATGTGCCATCCTTACTTTTTGAGAAAACATGTTTCGTTTAATTATTGGTGGGCCCAATTTTTACCACTGGAACTCATTTCTTTTTTACTCTTGATTTTAATACTAAAATTATAAATTTTCAATACTATACTCTTTTCAAATAATATAAAATATATAATATAATTTTACCATTATTTTTTTACTTACTTTTTAAAACCTATCATAAATCCAAACGTATACCTAAACCTAAATCCAAATCTAACCCCAGCACAAACCAAACGGACCCTAAAATACAAAGTTAAAGATGCCAAAGAGATATATAAACGTACCATTACGTTCGTCTTGTTTTTCGTCTGTTGCTTCTTTATAATTTTCTCTAATATGGAAATTTTCCTATTAACCGGTGGGCGACCTTTTCCACGAATTTTAAAAGGGTGATAACAACTTTTTGGTAGATTCGGTATCATGATGCAAACCCCAGTTTGAATCATCCGTTAGCTGCTCTTTTACCATATTTATACATTCCATTAGATATTCAAACTTTTCTTGAGAATTGAGAATATGTGTAGCTTCATAGAAATTACATGTGACAACCGCGGTTTTGAGGTTCGTCACTTAGTTTTATTTTGTGCATGTTACGTGTCTTTACGTGTTTATGTGCTAATTGGTGTGAGGTTGTGGTTTGGATATCGTTTCGGGTACAGGGTACCTTGTGAGTGAAACGATGTGTGATGATTTCATGTTCATGAGCTCACAATGTAGTGACTATGAAATGAGATGGTGTTGTTTAGTGGTTTTACGTATACGTATATGTATTATAAAAAATCGTATTTTTATGGTTTAGGGTTTTGCATTTAGGGGTCTCGGAAGAGGTATTTAGTCACGAGAATAATTTACGAGATGATTTTAAATCATTTAGGACTTAGTTATATATTTTATATTATATTCTAAGAGTTTTTATAAAACTGTATATTTTTACGTCTTTTACGGTATACGCGTAAATTTGACTAGTTTTGCGGTTTTTAGGTTTCGGAGGCTTTAGGAGCTGAAATAAATTAAGTGAATTTAAGCTAATAATAATTAATAGTTAATTTACAGTAATATAATTGAAAAAGTCGGCCATAGGGTATTGGACTTGGTTTTGGGCCGAATTTTGTTTAAGGAATGGAAGGGGGCCCAGTTTGAGTACTATTAGGCCTCCTTGTTAGTTTTAATTACCCATACTAATCCCTTTAGCCCCAAAAATGATTTTTCCTTCTCCCAAACTTAATATCAGTCGTGATTAACAATGGTGGAACAAGAAAACTCATTATTCAGTTATGGTTTAAGGTATGCACTAAAACTATGCTTAATTAACGTTTAATTTACGTATGTAACCTAATATGATGGATTAGGGTTTGACATTCATAATTTTTTATTAGGTTTTGTTAATAATCTGTAATTAATGATGTAATTAATGGATTTTTATCATTGGAAATCATTTTTAGGTTTCAATTAGGGTTTATGTATGATTAATTAGATTAGTTATGAGAAAATCGTTTTTAAAAACTAGGCAGAATTTTAGGTCACTTGTTTTAATCATATCTAGAGTTCTACACACTTTTGAGTTGCGATCAAAATACCTCTGGAAAGGTAATTGAGTTAGCTTTCAAATGCAAGAAACGAGAACTAAATTGGAGGTCTGAAAGTGGGTCAAAAACGGGTTACAACAGTCGGAGGTCAAAACAGTTTTGAAATCAGTCGGGTTTAAATTAATGTTTTAAGATGGTTAGGGTACTTAGGAGTATAATTGGGCGTTTAAACTAACATGAGACTTAGATTATATATTACATAAAATATCTGGAGGAGGGCTAAGCAAATGGGTTAGGATGACCCTCTGATCATAATAAACTTTTCATATGTTCAAAATCATTAATTCTGGATAGGTAAAAGTATATATATATATATATATATATATATATATATATATATATATATATATATATATATATATATATATATATATATATATATATATATATATATATATATATATATATATATATATATATATATATATATATATATATATATATATATATATATATATATATATGGAGGCCTTAACAGTAGCTTTAAGGTTGCGGCTAAAGGGGAGAGTTAGCTAACACATGTATGGGCATAGGGTTTATTTTACAGGGCATGTTATTTTGGTTAAGGGGGTGTTCGACCAATAGTTTGAAGTATGACAAACGAGACTGTTTTGGGTTAAATGTTAATGAGACGAGTTATGAACTAAACTAAGTTAAGGGCTTTATATAGGGGTGTAATGAGATTCATATGGCATATAAATGGGGTTAAGTTGTAGGAGAAGGTTAGATATCCATCATAGATTGATGAGCCATTTTGATATGTGGTTCATGTCTTGATTGTATACGTTTGTGTGTTTAGATTTGTGCTAGAGCGCGGGTACTTGGAGAAGCTTGTTCAGGTGAGTTTCATAGTCCCATGTATTTTTACGATTTGATTTCCAGATGGGATGGAAGAGACACTGTATGGTTTTGTAAAGAATTCTTTGAATTTTTTATGGTTTGTGATGGACTTGTGTGTACACTTATGTGATTAATTGTTATGTGATTCTTGATTGTGTTTATGATTTGGATCGGGAGACACGTACCCTCTCAGTTATTGTGGTTAGACTTGGTACCAAGGGGATGTTGACAAGGCGGGCCCTTGGGATTGGTTCATAGGTGTATGGGCGCCTATGGGACCATGGTTATTGGTAAGGCTTGGAGCCTTGGAATTGTGGTTATTGTTAAGGCTTGGAGCCTTGGATTTCTGGTGATTGGTTAGTCTTGAATGCTAGTTGTTAATACATAATTGTAGCACATTGTCCATATGTTCTTTTGTTAATGCTTGTTATTCACAGCTTATAACTGATTTGGCGTTGGAGTCTAAACATATGACTCTCACCAACTTTATGTTGACGTGTTTTAGTGTCTCTTTCAGGTGAGAATGTGGTTAAGCGTGAGAATAGGAGTGGCTAGCTGGAAGGCTTAGGATTGCATTTGGAGGAACCCCCTTTCCTCTTAGTCTTTATTTATGTTTGAATAAGTGATACTTTATATACACCTATATGTTTGTTATTTGTTAATTGTTGTCTTTGGTATGAGGTAGACCTGTTAACTACTTACCTAGACGCATGCATTGTTTGAGATATCTTCATGACATTGTGTCACCATTTATGATATCTCTATTTCATTTAGTTAGCTCTATAGACACGCTATTGTTATGATGATATCCGTACGTCGGGCCCCATATTCCGCCATGGTGGGATGTGACAGAATAGTATCAGAGACAGGTTATAGAGAATTAGGTTGCCTAGCCTAGTCTATAGCTTAAGGATCCCTGCATATAGGCGTCATAGGATTATGTGTGGTCTTGATTGTATTTTCCTAAATTTTACTTTTTGTGAATTTTGACTAGTATGAGTTGAACTGTAGTTTCCCATACTTAGTCACCTGTTAATCTCTGTTTTGCTTTTGATATATAAATTACTTTCACCATAGTAAGTTATTTGGTGTACCTAATGTATAGTATTTTTCTTTTGATGTTTAAGTCATGTTCCCTAAGAATCATGTGGTGATTCGAGTTACTAGGAGTAGGTGGATAGGAATGATTTTAAGTTGTTTCCACTCTTATGGGCGACATGACTTATAACTGATTATGATGTTGTGTTGGAGTTTGTGTATGTTGTTTTAGCTAGACTATAGATTTATGTATTCCAAGAGTTTGACTATATTATTTTAATTGATGGAGTTTTGGACCTTATTGTTTATGTGGTTATGAGCTTATGTGAGTAGATAGATTTATGTGTTATATGTTGTATTGATTCTTATAAGTGTCATCATAGGAGGGAGTGCATTGAAGAAAGGGTAATTGTATAAGTATGGTGGCCAACATAGTTATACAAGTACCACAACTTCAATGGGTTCTCAAGTATGATTGCATGAAAGAGGGTTAGTACATGCTTGTATATGATGAGATGTGGATTTTTGGGTATATGTATAATATATGGGTTTATGTAACGGCTGTCTACCATATGGCTATTTTTTAGTGTGTTATATGTTTTGGGTTATACTCATGTTGTGTGATTATGGGGTCACACGATATGGACTGGTTTTAGTGATGGGTTTTATGCCTTATGGTAAGATGGTGATTACTCATATGAAAAAACGAGTGTATGTCGCAATTGATTGATCTGACATGTTTGGTAACGAGTATGTTTTGGGTGATTTAATAGGTATATATATGCGGATGTATATATACTAGTATGTGTTAAGTTATGATATATGATCGTTCAGTAGTTATTATAACTTGAACGTACCTTGTGTTTGCTCGTGTTTTATGGTGCTAGAGTTTGATGGAGTTCCAACGACGTTTTGAGTCTTTTGATATGTGTCTACGTTCGGGTATGTATTTTAATTAATGAGAACTACTAAATTTTCTTACAAATAAGTGTGGCTAATTATAGGAAAACGATTTTGAAAATAATTTGTAAGTGTATGTTATGATATCGTGACATACATATTTGTTTTAAGTTTGTGGTAGTAAGCTATAAAAAAAAATTTGTCTTGAAAATAATTGGATTAGTTTTCTATGTAGCATGTGATAATACATTTTAAAGGGGTAAAGAAATTTTACAAAAATTTTCTTAAGTGGAGTTAAAATTTTAGAAGTATTTAACTAGACGGAAAGAGTAAAAACTTATAGTAATGATAATAATAACACCACACCTTGTAAACATGTAGTAGTTTAGTTATAAGCAACATTAATGGATTTTATAAAATAATAATAATAATAATAATAATATATAATAAAATGAAAAAAACACTGTATTTTATAAACATGTATTGATTTCATAATAACAAGTGAAATAAGTTTAATATGGGTAAACAAGATAATGGTTAGAATAAGATTGTAGTATACTAACTAGTTGATATCTTTGATAAAATAATGAAGATAAAAGATGAGTTTATTGTTCAAAACGAGTATGATTGATTTTAATAGTATTGAAGTTTGGTTCTTATGAGGAGTAACTAAATGGGGCGAAAGTTTAAAATTTTACGAGGTATCGAAATTTGGTAATACTAACTGTGACGAGTCTAATTTTTCGTTGTTGGCACACTCCATTGAATCTTTTGGATTACATTGTTTCGTTTTCAGTTGTTTTGGCTAGGGTTCATTATGGTTGACCTTTCGGTTTACCCTATATTTATTATGGGACGCGATCGTTTGGAATTCTTTTGGTACACGTCATGGGTGATTTAGTTATGCGGTTGTGGAAACATTAGGATGAGAGGATAGAGTTGGGTAGTATTACTTATGGTTAGATATTAGAATGCAGAGATGTGTTTTGGTTTAAAGGTTGTGTTGAAGGAATGATTAAGATTTGTGGAGTTTTGAAACTTAGATTGGTTACGGGAATAAGGGAGTAAGTAAAGTTAGTTGACTGGTCGTGGGAACGAGATGTCATGCTATGAGAATTTGGTTGAAGTACCATTAGGAGATTGATGAAAGTGCCAGCGGATGTGAGGGTGGAGTAGAAATTTTCTACAAATGGAAAGATTGGGCAAATAACACGCAAGGGAATTGGTATAGTTATGGAGGCGAGGTAGTAGTAGACACGTGAAAGAAAACATGGATGTGAAAGAATGATTCGTACGAGGGTGATTAATGGTGATTACAACAAGTAAGGAAGAGTGAGCCATTGAGGGGTTGAAGTACCTTTAGAAATATTGTGGTAGATGAGTTGAAGTTAGAGGCTACTAAGTAGTGTGAAGTTCCTAGGTAACATCATAGAGACGAGAAGGAGTGCGTGAAGAGCTACATCGTGAATCAAGGAGCTGAAAGGACTACGTGCCGGCTGCTAGAAGGAAGCAAGAGATTTCGAAGGAGTCACAGAAGTTGCAAGGACTGGAAAGGTGACAAGCACTATGATGGGAATCTCCGTATGGTTCGTGACGAAGAAGGACATATCGAGTACCGGAGTGGAGTTACAAAGAGCTGAACTAGTGGATCGTGATGAATTCAATACATAACATGGGGAATTAAGAACTCGTGGAGGTAACAAGGGGAGTCGAGTGACTACGCGGATAGAATTTTTATGGCAATCAATATCGAGGGATGAGTAGTGGAGCTGAGCTGAATAAGTTCATGGAGAAGTGATTAGAGATTCGGTTTTGTGAAGGTGTTATGAAAGATCTTTGGAAGAGACAGTTATGCATTATCCAATGCACTAGTGATTTCCATAGATTTGATGAATGAAGTATGGAATTTCTGTTGGACGGGATAGTGTAGGAATTAGGGAGAACCATGGAAGGAGAGAACCAAGTATTCCTAGAAGATGATGATTGAAAGTACCTCATGTTGGGTGCAAGATCAAAATAGAAGAATGAGATTTGAATAAGAATTTAAAATATGGCTTAGTTTAGACAAATGGAAACTAATATGGGTATAAGATGAGAGTGTGATCCGCATGGGATCACATAAAACTCTAGTTTGTCCCAATTATGAGGGAGTAGGAGAACTGATCGTGAGGAAAAACAAGTGAAGCTACTTGGAAAAATTTTGAGGTATAGATGACTTGAAAGACGGGAAGCATAACATCGTGATGTATGTCATGAGCCGAGGAAGAAGAAGGAAGTGTGGATAGATGCGAATCATGAATGAAATAGGTCGAGATAGGAACAGAAGGTAAAACTTTGGTATAGCCTAATGAGTAGACTAAGGCACTAAGCATGCTAATATTGTTGTAGCGTGGAAAGGAAATGGTACTGACCTATAATGTTTGATTGGAAGGATTAGTATCGATAATCGAATGGTTGAGGAGTTATAGATGTGATGTGTCATGGAAGACGAAGGGCTTGGTCTAACTAAGACAAGATGAGGAGCACTATGACCTTGAAGGTAAGACATTGTGTAGGTATAAAGGAAGTGTTGAGTATCAGGGAAAAAAATCTTTCATGGAGAAAAGTGAGAAAGAAGTGTATAGGTGCTACTAATGATCTATCCAAATTTTATGGAAGTAGTTGTAGCATGGGTTTGGATGGCAGTTGATAGACTAACTGAGATAACCGTCCTTTTGGTGATGTGTATAGATCATAAGTTGATTTGGATTGGAAGAGCCTCGTTGTGATAAACTAATCAATATGTGAAATATCGTCATAGGTCAATTGTGTAAAGAAATTGAAATTTTTAAGTAGTTTGCGGTATGGACTAAAGGGAGTTGATGCACATGATTGGATATGAGTATATCCAACTAATTTGAAAATGATGGACGAAGTGGGAAATTGATACAAGTATAGGAGTCGTGTTGAGAGCTTGGGGTGACTGATTTAGAGGGATGTAGGAAACTCGTTAGCGATGTCTGAGTTTTCATATAATGATAGTTATCATACTAGAAGTCGATGAATGCCATTTGAGGCACTATATGGAAGGATAGGGTGAGTTGTCCTTATGGTGGACTAAAATTCGTGAAAGAGACTACTAATGTGGAAATGGTGTTTATGGAAAGGATGAGAGTAACAAGAGATGATATGTTGAAAAAGAGGAAATCACTAGAGTTTAGTGACAAAGTTATGTAGGAAGTTTCACCTATAGTAATGGGTGGCATGTTTTGGTAAAAGGGAAAAGTTGATGACGAGTTTTGTAGGTCCATTTATAATATTTGGAAAGATTGGACCAATATCTTATGGGTATACAATTACCTAGGGAATTTAATGGTATACATGATATATTTCATGTCTTAAGATTGGTAAATGTTGTTTGAGAATGCGTATTTGCATGTACGGTTATTCGGGATTTGTGTTAATAAGAGTCTTCGTTCTATCAAAGAGTCATTTGTGAGATTTATTGACTGTGAGGTCAAGAGTTTGGGAATGAATTTAAATATTGTTGGTTGGTATATGTGGTATATTGAGTCATGAACTAAGGTACACATGGAAATGAGAAGAGTTCATTTTGAACAAGTATCCTCATGTGATTTGTAGTTTGTGTATTTGATGCTAAGGAGTAAATCCCGGGACGAGATTTCTTTTAGGAGGGAGTGATGTGACAACCGCGGTTTTGAGGTTCATCACTTAGTTTTATTTTGTGCAAGTTACGTGTCTTTGCGTGTTTATGTGCTAATTGGTGTGTACGGGTTGTGGTTTGGATATCGTTTCGGGTACGAGGTACATTTTGAATGAAACGATGTGTGATGATTTCATGTTCATGAGCTCACAATGTAGTGACTACGAAATGAGACGGTGTTGTTTAGTGGTTTTACGTATACGTATATGTATTATGGAAAATCGTATTTTTACGGTTTAGGGTTTTGCATTTAGGGGACTCGGAAGAGGTATTTAGCCACGGGAATAATTTACAGGATGGTTTTAAATCATTTAGGACTTAATTATATAGTTTATATTATATTCTAAGAGTTTTTATAAAACTGTATATTTTTACGTCTTTTACGGTATACGTGTCAATTTGACTAGTTTTGCGGTTTTGAGGTTTTGGAGGCTTTAGGAGCTGAAATAAATTAAGGGAATTTAAGGTAATAATAATTAATAGTTAATTTACAGTAATATAATTGAAAAAGTCGGTCATAGGGTATTGGACTTAGTTTTGGGCCGAATTTTGCTTAAGGAATGGAATGGGGCACAGTTTGAGTACTATTAGGCCTCCTGGTTAGTTTTAATTACCCATAGTAATCCCTTTAGCCCCAAAAACGATTTTTCCTTATCCCAAACTTAATATCACTCGTAGATAACAATGGTGGATCACGAAAACCCAATTATTCAATTATGGTTTAAGGTATGCACTAAAACTATGCTTAATTAACGTTTAATTTACGTATGTAACCTAATATGATGGATTAGGGTTTGATATTCATAATTTTTTTTAGGTTTTGTTAATAATCTGTAATTAATGACTTAATTAATGGTTTTTTATCATTGAAAATCGTTTTTAGGTTTCAATTAGGGTTTATGTATGATTAATTAGATTAATTATGAGAAAATCGTTTTTCAAAACTGGACAGAATTTTAGGTCACTTATTTTATATATATCTAGAGTTCTACAAAATTTTAAGTTGCGATCAAAATACCCCTGGAAAGGTAAATGAGTTGTCTTTCAAATGCAAGAAACGAGAACTAAACTGGAGGTCTAAAAGTGGGTCAAAAACATGTTACAACAGTCGGAGGTCAAAATAGTTTTGAAATATGTCGGGTTTAAGTTAATGTTTTAAGATGGTTAGGGTAGTTAGGAGTATAATTGGACCTTCAAACTAACACGAGACTTAGATTATATATTAAATAAAAGATCTGGAGGAGGGATAAACAAATGGGTTAGGGTAAGACCCTCTGATCATAAGAAACTTTTCATATGTTCAAAATCAGTCAATTATGGATAGGTAAAAGTATATACATATATATATATATATATATATATATATATATATATATATATATATATATATATATATATATATATATATATATATATATATATATATATATATATATATATATATATATATATATATATATATATATATATATATATATATATATATATATATATATATATATATATATATATATATATATATATATATATATATATATATATATATATATATATATATATATATATATATATATATATATATATATATATATATATATATATATATATATATATATATATATATATATATATATATATATATATATATATATATATATATATATATATATATATGGAGGCCTTAACAGTAGCTTTAAGGTTGCAGCCAAAGGGGTGAGTTAGCTAACACATGGAAGGGCATAGGGTTTCTTTTACAAGGCATGTTATTTTGGTTAAGGGGGTGTTCGACCAATAGTTTGAAATATGAAAAACGAGACTGTTTTGGTAAATGTTAACGAGACGAGTTATGAACTAAACTAAGTTAAGGGCTTTATATATGGGTGTAATAAGATTCATATGGCATATAAATGGGGTTAAGTTTTAGGAGAAGGTTAGATATCCATCATAGATTGATGAGCCATTTTGGTATGTGGTTCATGTCTTGATTGTATACGTTTGTGTGTTTAGATTTGTGCTAGAGCGCGGGTACTTGGAGAAGCTTGTTCAGGTGAGTTTCATATTCCCATGTCTTTTTATGATTTGACTTCCAGATGGGATGGAAGAGACACTGTATGGTTTTGTAAAGAATGCTTTGAATGTTTTTATGGTTTGTGATGGACTTGTGTGTACACTTATGTGATTAACTACTATGTGATTCTTGATTGTGTTTATGATTTGGATCGGGGGACACGTACCGTCTCAGTTATTGTGGTTTGACTTGGTACCAAGGGGATGTTGACAAGGCGGGGCCTTAGGATTGGTTCATAGGTGTATGGGCGCCTATAGGACCATGGTTATTGGTAAGGCTTGGAGCCTTGGAATTGTGGTTATTGGTAAGGCTTGGAGCCTTGGATTTCTGGTGTTTGGTTAATCTTGAATGCTAGTTGTTAATACATAATTGTAGCACATTGTCCATATGTTCTTTAGTTAATGGTTGTTATTCACAGCTTATAACTGATTTGGCGTTGGAGTCTAAACCTATGACTCTCACCAAGTTTATGTTGACGTGTTTTAGTGTCTATTTCAGGTGAGAATGTGGTTAAGCGTGAGAATAGGAGTGACTAACTGGAAGGCTTAGGATTGCATTTGGAGGAACCCCCTTTCCTCTTAGTATTTATTTATGTTTGAATAATTGATACTTTTTAGACACCTATATGTTTGTTATTTGTTAATTGTATGTTTTTGGTAAGAGGTAGACCTGTTACCTACTGATAGGTGTGAAAACACCCATCCTTTTACCACTTAATTATAATGAAAACGAGACCATAACGTGTATTTTATGTCATAAATGTCGGAATTATGCGTGGTTTGTGTTTTTGTTATGTTTTAGGACCAAAATGTGAAAAGGAAGGAAAACACGGGCTTTCACCGGCTTTTATCAAAGAAAAATACAAAAGACAAAGTCAAGAAATCAAGAGTGCAAAAAGAACGGAAGTCCAAGGCCCATTCTGAAGATTTATCAAAGAAAAAGTCCAAAGACGGAAGTTTAATAAAGCCGAAGAACTCAAGTCTTATTTATGAAGAAATTTCAAGACGAGTTTAAAGAAATCCCGAGCCAAAAGTCGAGACTTAAAAGACGAGACGGAAGAAAAGAAACAAAGGAGGAAGCCACCAACCACTCCCCTCTCCTATATATACCACCCTCATTTGTTAGGAGAGGGTTGGTTAGTTTTAGGAGTAGATAAGAATTAGTTTAGTTTTATGTTTTCTCTCTCTAAGTTTTATGCTTTCTCTCTCTAGATTAATTTGTGATCTTTAATCTTTAAGTTCTTGTTATTGAATCTTTACATTTTAATCAAGCTTTTAATTCATCTCTCATCTTCCTTTCTTGTTTGGATTTAATCTTTGTGTTTGTGTTCTTGAGTTTCACAATTTTGATCAAGTGGGTTTTAATTATTCTGGTTATGATTGGTAGTTTTGTTGATTTGTTTTGATTGGTTATCATTAGTAGATGTTTGTTAGTTATTTTGGTTTAATCTTTAAGTTGATTTTGGTTATTTTTGATTAGATTCGTATTCCCTTTTCATTCCCGTGTTCTTCACACCATATACTGTTCCCAGATTCCGAACGAAGGATTTCCTTCATTTATTCCGAACGAAGCTTTATATTCCAAACCAACCTTTTCTTCTTTTTATTCCGAATGAAGGTTTTTGCTTAATATATTCCGGATGAACTCTGCATTCCGAACGAACCATTTCTGTTAATTATTCCGAACCAGTTAGATATTCCGGATGAACAAGTTTATTCCGGATGAAGGAATTCATTCCGGATAAATGAATTTATTCCGGATGAACGAATTTATTTCGGATGAACAAGTTTATTCCGGATGAAGCTAAACTTTCCGAATGAAGCTTTTAGTGTAATATTCCGGATGAAGCTTTTATTCCGGATGAGGTCTTTTTCCGAATCAACATAATTATTCCGGATGAATGTTTATTCCGGATGAACAAGTGATTCCGAATAAGCAATTATTCCGGATGAATGAGTTATTCCGGATGAATATTTATTCCGGATGAGCGTGTTTTATTCCGGATAAAGGAAACATTCCGGATGAAGGATTTATTCTGGATGAGCTGATTTTTTTTAGTTTTGCAATTTTATGCATTTAGTTTTAGACTTTATTTTTCCCGCCTTTTTACTTAGTCGCACTTTTAGTTTACTTGCCTTTAGTTTAAGTTTAAGTTTGCCTTATTTATTTTTAAGTTTGCCTTTTTATTACTCGTCACGTTTTTAATTTCTCGTCATTAATTTCCCGTCACGTTTTTATCTTTCAGTATTTCTTTTTACCGTCTTTATTTTTATCGTTCCAAGTATTTATTTTTAATTAGTGTAGACAACGACAATAATTCTATTTCTTTTCCACCAAGAACAACTGAGTCACACACGTAATCGGTAATCAATTCGAGGAGATTCGTGAACGATAAATTTTTATACTTGGCCAAAAACCAGTTATTAAATGGCGCTGCTGCCGGCTCTTTTCGTGAAGATTAACGGTTTTTGTGAGAGACGCGTTGGCTTTTGGGATCTGTTCACTCGTGAACGTTATTTTTCGTGTCAAAAATTTTCAAAAATCCCAAAAACATTTGAAAAATAATAAAAAGCATCTCTTTTTCAAAGTTTTGCACCAAAAATATTCTTCTTGCTTATCTATTTTTCTTTATGGATTCTTATGTCCATTGCGTCGGGTGTGGGAGACGATTATACGGGAACGACTCATGTCAATGGTGTACATGTGAGCGGTGCGGAAACGATATCGACAATACACAATTCAGATTTTGTCCATCGTGCAACTCGACTAATTCGTCCTTTTCTAATCCACCTCCTATTCCCCCTTGCATCTATTGTGGAAGCGATTCTCATTGGCATGTTTTGTGTCCGGTTCGATACCCGTATGATCACGGGCATGAACCGGGTTACAATTATGACAATGGAAAAAGCTATCCACAAAACTCATCGGGTTTTTCTCCATATTGCCAAAATTGTGGGGGCCCTCACGATACTTCTTATTGTCAGCCAATGAATTATTATGAGCCAAATCTGTGTCCTCATTTTTCATCACCGATGGATTATTATGAACCAAATCCGTGTTCTAATTCTTCTCAACTGATGACTTCCTATGAGCCACATCCGTGCTATAATTCTGGTTTTCATAACTGTGAGCCCCCACATCCCACCCTCAATCATCAATCCTCTCAGAGAATTCGTATTGCCCAACAACTCACTACTTTGAATGACGAAACACACGCCATTATTTTGCAACTTCTAGAAGCCGTTGTTCAGCTAAACGAAGCAAGGGTGGAGGAAAAGCGACAACGACAAGAGCAAGTATCTAATCTTAGTGATTATACTCCGCCTCTTGTGCGTTCTTACTATTATGATGATGATGACGATGAGAATACTATTTCTTGGAATGATCTAGTTGCTCAATGTCCTAGCGCAATTGCACTTCCCTCTCTTAATATCTCTAATGCCTCTAAGGATTGTGATACATTGAGTGAGATTAGTGATTTTGGTCTTGATAAATTCTTTGATGAGGTTGTGATGTGCTTACTTTTGAGGAGCTTACGGAAGAGGTCGCTCTTAATGATGATGTTCCTTCTACCAACACTTTGGGAGATGATTCTTTGGCTTTCTCTAATCCTCTTTTTGATCAAGATGATGATTTTACTTCTAGTGATGACGAGTCACTATCCGATGAAGATGTTCCGAAGGAAACTTTCAAGATTTATTCGAACCCTTTATTTGATTTTGATGACGCTTACATATCTAGTGAGTTGAATCCTCTCTTTGACGAAGGGATTGAGGACATTGATAGCTCTGATTCTCTTGCTATTGATGAGCATACTTTGTTAGCCATGCCCCCTTCTATCGCAGAGGTGGAGAGATTTGACTCTACTGGAAAAGTGACGCGGGTGCAAGGTAATTGTTCTCTTACTTCTCATATTATATTGCCACCTCATCCTACTGCGTGCACGCCCAAGCGGGTGATGTATCAATTTTACTCTCCAGGAAATGAGGATGAGTGCTTTGACCCGGGAGGTGACATTGACCATTCTATGATTGAGACCTTTACGGCTTTGCCGCCTAGTGACCATCAGCTGTATGGGCGGGATTTAACTTTACTTCCTTTACCCACCCCACCTCCCGTGGATCAAGACTTCACATACTTTTCGTATGTTGAAAGGACTTTTCTACCATTCAAAACTTATCCTCCGGCCTCTCCTTTATTATTTTCCTCCGGGAACGAGGACAAGGTCTTTGATCCTGGTATTACATTCGAGGCTTCCCCATGGACCATTTAATTCGGGGACGAGTCAGGCTCGTGAATCGGTTAATATAAACAAGCGCTCTTCGGGAGGCAACCCGATTATCTATCTTTATCTGTTTTCATCATAAGTGTAGGGGGGAGCCCCGTTGGTGTTTCTTGTTTTCTTTCTTATCATGTGCATGGATTAGAGCTTCAAAGACACATTCTTGATGACTTTTGATGACCCGTGCTTCCGTCTTCCCCGTTCTATCCTAAACTCTTTTCGATTCACTATTTTATATTTCTCAATATTAAAATAGGAATCACTTTAGTTGTCCTTTCCTTAGCAAGATTTAACCAAAGTGCACAATGTCCTAAGTGTAGGGGAGTTTACTTCCACATGCTTAAACATTGAGGACAATGTTTATATTAAGTGTAGGGGGGACTTCTATCGAAGTTAAGTGGTCTTTTCCTTGTATTTGTCCTCATTTTAACCGGAAAATCAATTTTTCGACATTTTTCAAAATTTTTAATCTATTTTGGCCTAGTTGTATAGTTGTATTTTCCTTTATTATGGTTATTTTCTTTCCTTGCTAAAATAAAGTTCAATAAAGTGGTTTTAAAAAATTTTCAAAGTCGTGAATATTTTGACTCAACCCGAGTTTACTTATCTAAGTTTACTCTAGCTAGTATCCTTTACGTGTTTAAGTCAAGTTTTGCTAGGCTTTTATATAGGGAGCTTTAAAACGCGAAAGTCTTAACTCTCACGGGTTAAGAACAAGAACTTTTCGCAAGCTCCTATAATTGATCCTAGAGAGTCGTTTATCAAGGGAACTTTAAAATGCGATTTCTAGACTTGAAAAAGTCGAAGAATTTACAAGATCCTATAGATGACTCGAAAACCCAAAACTTTGATTTAACTGGCTAAGCATCCACGAGTCTCATTCCTTGAGATTTTAAATTGTGGAGAACGAGAGATGATAGAGTCAATTATAAGTTTGGTATTCTTTCGTGAATTTATGTGAATTGATTATAAGCCTATTCTCCCATCGCTTGCTAATAAATTTATCTGCAATAAATAAGGTTGTACGATTTGAAAAGTTACTTAGCTTCTAGCACAAGATCGTTTAAAAGTTGCTCGGTATTAATTAGAGTTCATAGCCAAGGCATAACTTATTGAAGCGGGATGCGAAGATTGGCGAGTCCGAAAAGGCCCTAACAAGGCATGAGGGCTACATTTTGTTGCTAAAGATCCAAAAGTGATGTGTAGAATCATTTATCAAAGATCAATATGAAGGATCGAGACACACGACGAAAAGCAAGTACTCCCCAAAAGATCATGGAGAAGTCTGTCCAAAAAGGCCCTAACAAGGTATGAGGATAAATAGATCCAAGTCCTAAAAGGAGGCGGATCGTTGTATATCAAAGTCCAAAGTAAAGATTGGAGAAAAATGAAGAAGTCGTGGTCCAAACATGAAGAATCTCTCAAAAAGTTCAAGTGAAGAAATTCCTAATATGAAGAGAAGACCATAATTTCATGAACGTCTCTCAAGATTTGAAGTATGAAGTCGCTGCCAAATATCGGTCCGAGAAAGTTCTCAAATCGTGAAGCGAGTTATGCCAATATATGAACTTTATGAGGTCTCGAGAAGCAGTTTTAAAAGATTTTGTCCTTTAGCTAACTATTGATTAAATCGTCCTACTTTATTTTCGGCCTAAATAAACTATCGAAATAAGTCAAACAATGCATCCTCGTGATCATTCAAGACAAAAATAAAATATAAGAGATACACCTAGGAATAAGGGAGTCTAAGTGACTAATTGGGCCACATGAGTCGTGTTAGTTTGCTAACTTATAATAACAATGATCTCGTTTTTAAGCTTGGTATGGGGAACATGAAACTTGAAGATGATAATTATTCATGACATTCCAAAATCCTAAGGTAAGTCTTTGATTTCTTTACTTGTTTTGTTATTTTCTATCTCTTTAATAAAGGCCAATGTGGATTGATTGTGATGAAAAGTGTAATTTTGCTTTGTGATTAATGCATTGCATGAGGACATTGCAATGGTCAAGTGTAGGGGATTTGATAGGTGTGAAAACACCCATCCTTTTACCACTTAATTATAATGAAAACGAGACCATAACGTGTATTTTATGTCGTAAATGTCGGAATTATGCGTGGTTTGTGTTTTTGTTATGTTTTAGGACCAAAATGTGAAAATGAAGGAAAACACGGGCTTTCACGGGCTTTTATCAAAGAAAAAGACAAAAGACGAAGTCAAGAAATCAAGAGTGCAAAAAGAACGGAAGTCCAAGGCCTATTCTGAAGATTTATCAAAGAAAAAGTCCAAAGACGGAAGTTTAATAAAGCCGAAGAACTCAAGTCTTATTTATGAAGAAATTTCAAGACGAGTTTAAAGAAATCCCGAGCCAAAAGTCGAGACTTAAAAGACGAGACGGAAGAAAAGAAACAAAGGAGGAAGCCACCAACCACTCTCCTCTCCTATATATACCACCCTCATTTGTTAGGAGAGGGTTGGTTAGTTTTAGGAGTAGATTAGGATTAGTTTAGTTTTATGTTTTCTCTCTCTAAGTTTTATGCTTTCTCTCTCTAGATTAATTTGTGATCTTTAATCTTTAAGTTCTTGTTATTGAATCTTTACATTTTAATCAAGCATTTAATTCATCTCTCATCTTCCTTTCTTGTTTGGATTTAACCTTTGTGTTTGTGTTCTTGAGTTTCATAGTTTTGATCAAGTGGGTTTTAATTATTTTGGTTATGATTGGTAGTTTTGTTGATTTGTTTTGATTGGTTATCATTAGTAGATGTTTGTTAGTTATTTTGGTTTAATCTTTAAGTTGATTTTGGTTATTTTTGATTAGATTCGTATTCCCTTTTCATTCCCGTGTTCTTCGCACCATATACTGTTCCCAGATTCCGAACGAAGGATTTCCTTCATTTATCCGAACGAAGCTTTATATTCCGAACCAACCTTTTCTTCTTTTTATTCCGAATGAAGGTTTTTGCTTAATATATTCCGGATGAACTCTGCATTCCGAACGAACCATTTCTGTTAATTATTCCGAACCAGTTAGATATTCTGGATGAACAAGTTTATTCCGGATGAAGGAATTAATTCCGGATGAATGAATTTATTCCGGATGAACGAATTTATTCCGGATGAACAAGTTTATTCCGGATGAAGCTAAACTTTCCGAATGAAGCTTTTAGTGTAATATTCCGGATGAGGTCTTTTTCCGAATCAACATAATTATTCCGGATGAATGTTTATTCCGGATGAACAAGTGATTCCGAATAAGCAATTATTCCGGATGAATGAGTTATTCCGGATGAATATTTATTCCGGATGAGCGTGTTTTATTCCGGATAAAGGAAACATTCTGGATGAAGGATTTATTCCGGATGAGCTGATTTTTTTTAGTTTTGCAATTTTATGCATTTAGTTTTAGACTTTATTTTTCCCGCCTTTTTACTTAGTCGCACTTTTAATTTACTTGCCTTTAGTTTAAGTTTAAGTTTGCCTTATTTATTTTTAAGTTTGCCTTTTTATTACACGTCACGTTTTTAATTTCTAGTCATTAATTTCCCGTCACGTTTTTATCTTTCAGTATTTCTTTTTACCGTATTTATTTTTATCGTTCCAAGTCTTTATTTTTAATTAGTGTAGACAACGACAACAATTCTATTTCTTTTCCACCAAGAACAACTGAGTCACACACTTAATCGGTAATCAATTCGAGGAGATTCGTGAACGATAAATTTTTATACTTGGCCAAAAACCAGTTATTACCTACTTACCTAGACGCCTGCATTGTTTGAGATATCTTCATGACATTGTGTAACTATTTATGATATTTCCATTTCATTTAGTTATCTCTATAGACACGCTATTGTTGTGATGATATCCATACATCGCGCCCCATATTCCGCTATGGTGGGGTGTGACATTACCGCACGGGTGATCAAATTGTTTCACTTGTTCACCACTCTTAAATTCATCATAACAATTTTTCACATAATAGTGTCGATGTTTAACATCTTTTCTCCATCGAGACAATATATAACGTGATAGAATTTCGTTAACATCCTTCTCAATCAAGATTTTCATCATGTGTGTACAAACAATTCCTCGAAACTCAAACAAATGACAAGATCATTTGGTATCACAGTTCACTTCATTGTAACTCACTGTATATACAACTCTTCTCCTTCCTACTTTCCTTTGAACAATATCGACAACATGAAAGATCTTGAAAATTGCATTTGTATATGATTCTTGAAATTGTCTCTTAATAAAAAAATGGAGTTACCAATTTGTATGAATAATTGAGTGAATCAAAATCAGCCATGTTTTCTTTTTCCATCCTACTTTTCAATGCATTATCATATAGTTCAACAAATTGTCTTAGTGGCATTTTTGAATTAGCATACCCATCAAAAAATGCATTTATGCTTTCACTTTTTTGTGTTGTAGACATACCTGCCCATAATATTTCTTTTTACATATATGGGTACCCAACGCTTTCAATCATCAAACAATGAACATAACCATTAATTTTCTTCGAGGTTATAGTCTTTCCATTTTTTACCAACCATCTTCAAAATCTTGATGCTTCACAGACTCGTACACAATAGTTTTTAATGGTTTCTTTATTGCTTTGTATTCACTAAATACACCAAATTTTTGGGGGATCTTTTTCATAATATGCCAAAGGCAAAGACGATAATGAGCTTCAAGGAACACTTCTGCCACTGCTAGTTTCATTGATGCGCACTGGTCTGTTATTATTGCTTTTGGTGGTCGTCTATCCATGTGACAACCCTAGATTTTGGATTTGTCACTTTTGACTGTTTGATGTTGATCATGTGCTTGGTGTGCGTTTATGTGTTATGTGTTCATATTTGAGACTTTATCATGATGTTAGACATTTTTTACGTAGTACATGGTACGTTATATGATGATGTGATGGGGTTGTTGCGTGCTCATGAGTTCACATGAATATGTAAATCATGGTATAAGTTGGAAATGAAATGAAATGGAAAGAAATGAAATGAGTTTAGAAATGAACTGCAGAAAAGTTCGGGTAGCGTTTTTATAAGGTTTCGTTTACGTATCGTATGTTGTATGTATGTATTAAGTATATATAATATGGTTAGGATAAGTTTTATAGTTACTTTTTATATTTAGAAACTTTTAGAAATAAAGGCTAGTTCAAAAATCGCGTAAAAAGTCAAAAAATTAGCAAAAGGGTGCCCGGTTTGGTCCCGAAAGTGTATAGGAGTATAAGTAAACAAAAAATAGGAGGGGGAGAGTGTAAATATGATAAAACACAGAGCGGAGTCGAATTTGTGGGTCCCATAGCTGAAATTTAAATATTAAATTAATAAAAATACATTTAAAAGTCCTAATTGGGCCTAAACTTGTCCAGAAGGTTACCAAGACCTATATAAACACCCCTAGACCCCTAAAAATGACTAATAACCCTAAATACACCTAAAATCAGTCTAAATCTTCCATGGATATCAAGAGATTCAAAATTATGATTAGGGTTCATTAATTTTTCTTGTTTCAAGGTAAGTGATCAATTCAACCTTAATATAATTCATGTTTTTATTATTTAATCATAACTGGAAAGTTAATTAACCATCATTGAGATGATTAGAGTTTTGTTAAATTTCTGAGAATTATAGTTATTTAGATTTATTAATGATTTTAGGGATTGTGTTAAGAATTTAGGGATAATTAATGATGTTTAGAGGGTTAGTGCATAAATGTGTAAAACAGTCTGATTTTTAGGTATGTCTTGTGTTGACTTTTAAGGTAAGTTGGTAGCACCTTTGGTCGCGTTTCTTTTTCTTTAAAATTAAGTTCAGAGAGTCTAATTTTCAAAAATGTAGGATTCGTCGAAAATAGAGTTCGGGAAGGTCGTCAAACAATTGTTACAAAACAGTGCGTAGTTCAAGAATAAATTTGGATTTCGGAAATTTGAGTCAAAACCTAACCAAACGAATGAGATAGCCAAAGATTTTTTATTTGGGAACTAGTTATAATGTATATAAAAGGACTGGAGGTTTTCAATAAAAGTTATGGTGTTTAGGTCGGGCTTTTGGTGTCGAACATTTAGCATGTACAGAAAATCAGCTTTGTGAAATCGACTTTTGGTGTAGAGACTAAACGAAAGGGTTAAACGTGTAAGTAGAAAGCAAAATTGGTTTTTGGAGTTCTTAGATCATATAAAAACATAAATCCAGTAGGGTAGGAGCCATGTGTGGTGTTAACTTCACTTCATGTGGTCGTTTAATGACTAGTAAACCGTACCGGGAAAAACTGAATTTTTACGTATAAAATAGCTTGTAGTGTGAGAACTAGATAGCGAGGATTGAGGGATTAGATTCATCTCCGTGGTTGTTACTTAACTTGGGTGTTAGGACCTGAGCTAAGTGTGTTGTGTATGATTTTATAGGTTTGCAGGAGTGCTAGCTTGCTGTGCTATCAGGTGAGTTCATAGTCCCATTTTCACTGAGTTTTTAAATGTTTTCTTCTAGTATGGGATGGAGATGACACTTCTGGTGTTCTTAAAATGTTTTGGTACTATATTTTTATAAATATTTGGACATTGATGTGTTATTGTGTGACATGCGTGCTTATGTGTTCTCATATGTGCTTTGATATGTGTTCTGATATGTGAATCTTGTTTGGGTTGTGACTGGCTTTGGTACATAGATGTATGGGCGTCTATGGGACCAGTTGTGATGTGTGTGGAGCGTGGCGCACGATCCATCCTTAGTACTTGTGCATCGTCTCCTCGGAGGCAAGATATCTCGACGGGGATATGGTTCATCTTCAACTAGTGGTGTGGGAAAGATCTGGATAGTGTGGTGCATTGTTCTTGTGTGTGTGACGGGATACTTCTTGATTGTTATAGTGTGGTGCATTGTTCTTATTAAGTGTTCTTGTCTGATATAATTGTGCTTTGTTTGTAGTTGTATGTAACATGATTATCACATTATGGTCCATAGCTTTAATTTGTTTTCTTCAACTTATTTACAGCGGTTGACAAGGTTTCTTATGATGTTCTAGATAACTTAAACCTATGTTCTCAGCAACTTTATGTTGGCACATTTTAGTGTCATTTTCAGGTGAGGTAGTTGTGCAAGATGTTGTTAGAAGTGGCTAGAGTATAGAGGCTGCTAGGATTGCATTAGGAGGAATCCCTTTCCTCTTAGATTTTATTTTGTCTTTTGATTTAATAATTTGTTTGATACCTATATGTTTGATGTGTGTTATTTGAATGTATTTGGTAGGAGGTAGGCCTGTTACCTACTTACCTAGACGCCTACATAATTTGAGATATTGTCATGACATTGTGTCACCTTTTTATGACATTTCTATTTCATTTAGTTAACTCTATAGACATGCTATTGTTGTGATTATATCCATACGTTGCGCCCTATATTCTGCCATGGTGGGGTGTGACAGAATGGTACCAGAGACAATGGTTATAGAGAATTAGGTTGCCTAGTCGCGTAGCCTAGTCTATAGCTTTAGGGTCCATGCATATAGGCGTCATAGGAGTATGTGTGCATTTTATAATAATTGATGTGTTTGAATGTATTTTCGCAGTATTTGTTAGGTTATGAACTACTATGGTTCATACTTAGCTACATGTTATTTTCTTTTCGAGTTTTGAATAGTGCGGGTTGAACTATAGTCGTATACGTTAGTCATTGTTGGATTTCGTTTAATTACGTTTTCATGTTCTTTATACATTTTGAATTTTTTCTACGGTGGTTCAACTGGATTACGAGTTTATATGTTTCATGCATTGGCTACGTTATTTTAATACATGGATTTTGGATCTTATTTTATGTTGTGGTTATGTGCTTATATGAGTTGTAGGATCTATGTGCTTATTTGAGTTGGTAGACCGATGTGTTATGTGTAGTATTAATTCTTATAAGTGTCATCATAGGAGGGAGTGAATTGGTGAAAGGGGACTTGTATAAGTATGGTGGCAAAGATAGTTACACAAGTACCACAACATCAATGGATTCCTGAGTATGGTTGCATGAAAGAGGGTTAATACATGTTTGTATAGTATACGTTGGATGGATTTGAGTGTATGTATGCATATGCCTATATATGTATAATTCCCTTCTATTTATCGGTTGTTTTTTTGTGATGGTTTGCTAGCTCGTTTCTCTTCGAGATGTTTAACTTCCGTAATAGCACATTTATCGAGTCCTCATTTCAGGTGTTCGTGTGTACGGTACTTTTAGCGTAAATGTTATTGAGATAGTTTAAGAATTCCATTGTCTTTGTTTATTTGGGGAAACGATATCTTTTATTTTGAGTCTTACGTGGTAAAAGAAATGAAATTTGCAAATAGTTAAAATAGTTGTTGGTAGTTGATAAAATAAAGGTAAAGTGTCGAAAACGTGTTTGAAATAGGGTGAAATATAAATTCTTTAACAAATAAGCATGGCTTATTTATTTTAAAAATATTTTAGTTTTGATAACCTAAAGTTATTTTTATTTAGTTAAAATATTGTTTTTATTTAATTAAATATGTTTAAATCAAGAAATTAATCATATGATGGGTGAGAGTTTTAATTTTCTGAAATCAAAATAAATTAGACCTTGAATTTTGTAATTAATAACGGGTTTTTTTGAGTTTAAAATCGTTTTTTTTTGTTTTAAATCGGATTAGGCAGAAACTGTCGCTAAATTGTCAGAATTCATCGCTAAACTGTCAGAAAGTGTCGCTAATGTCTGGGCAGATTCTAGGTAAAAATCGTTTTGGTTATAACTTACTCGTTTTTAAAGCTTTTTGGGTGATTCAAAAGCCTAAAGTTATGTATTCGGAGCGTACTTTTCAAATATTTAGAATGTATTGTCAATGGAAGTCAGTAGCTTGGTCGAATTAATTGTACAACTGTCGAGTTCAAGATTAATTTCGGAAAACATGGTTTAAACTCGTGTTTTGGGTATTTTGGGATAGTGGACACTTAGAAGGCTAACATAGGGCTGCTTTGGGATAGGATTTTAGATGTATCCATCATAGAGTTTGTTACATTAATGAAGAATGTGGGTTCCGGAGTCAATGTTGACGCGTGATATTGTGTTGTGTGCTTTTGACAATTGATCGTTCGTGAAGAGACTATAGATTTTTTTCGTCAAATGATTACATAAATTACTAATGTGATACCATGGTTTTAGAACAACTAATATACATTACAGTACAAAATCCATTCTGGGGTAAAAGTTGGTTTTGCGCAAGGTTTTAATACTATGTTACCGGTCGTAATACGTTTCGGTTGTCGCTGGGTGCTTCTTGTGTCATTGGTCCGTTTCCATGGTTCGTTGGGAGTCGCTACATGTTTTATGTTGAGTATCTTTTGGAGTCTCATGGTTTTGGTTCATATTTTTAAATTCGTTCACGTAAACGTTCGTTAGTTGCCCATGGGCTTGATCGTTTATCCGAAGTTAGGGGTCCTAAAATTTGTCGTGAGCTTATATTAATTGACGGCGTTGTTGTAGTCATACGCATGATCCGGTTACGTTCTTATGAGAGAGATAGCGAGTTGGTTGTGAAATGAAGTTTTTTTGAGCTTATGGAGTAAATCTCGGGACGAGATTTCTATTAGGAGGGAGTGATGTGACAACCCTAGGTTTTGGATTTGTCACTTTTCACTGTTTGATGTTGATCATGTGCTTGGTGTGCGTTTATGTGTTATGTGTTCATATTCGAGACTTTATCATGATGTTAGACATTGTTTAGGTAGTACATGGTACGTTATATGATGATGTGATGGGGTTGTTTCGTGCTCATGAGTTCACATGAATGTGTAAATCATGGTATAAGTTGGAAATGAAATGAAATGGAAAGAAATGAAATGAGTTTAGAAATGAACTGCAGAAAAGTTCGGGTAGCGTTTTTATAAGGTTTTGTTTACGTATCGTATGTTGTATGTATGTATTAAGTATATATAATATGGTTTGGATAAGTTTAATAGTTACTTCTATATTTAGAAACTTTTAGAAATGAAGGCTAGTTAAAAATCGCGTAAAAAGTCGAAAAATTAGCAAAAGGGTGCCCGGTTTGGTCCCGAAAGTGTATAGGAGTATAAGTAAACATAAAATAGGAGGGGGGAGAGTGTAAATATGATAAAACACAGAGGGGAGTCGAATTTGTGGGTCCCATATCTGAAATTTTAAATATTAAATTAATAAAAATATATTTAAAAGTCCTAATTAGGCCTAAACTTGTCCAGAAGGTTACCAAGACCTATATAAACACCCCTAGACCCCTAAAAACGACTAATAACCCTAAATAAACCTAAAATCAGTCTAAATCTTCCATGGATATCAAGAGGAGTCGAAATTATGATTAGGGTTCATTAATTTTTCTTGTTTCAAGGTAAGTGATCAACTCAACCTTAATATAATTCATGTTTTTATTATTTAATCATAATTGAAAAGTTAATTAACCATCATTGAGATGATTAGGGTTTTGTTAAATTTCTGAGAATTATAGTTATTTAGATTTATTAATGATTTTAGGGTTTGTGTTAAGAATTTAGGGATAATTAATGATGTTTAGAGGGTTAGTGCATAAATGTGTAAAACAGTCTGATTTTTAGGTCTGTCTTGTGTTGACTGTTACGGGCAGTTGGTAGCACCTTTGGTCGCGTTTCTTTTTTTTTTTAATTTAATTTCAGAGAGTCTACTTTTCAAAAATGTAAGATTCGTCGAAAATAGAGTTGGGAAGGTCGTCAAACAATTGTTACAAAAACAGTGCGTAGTTTAGGAATAAATTTGGATTTCAGAAATTTGTGTCAAAACCTAACCAAACGAATGAGATAGCCAAATATTTTTTATTTGGGAACTCATTATAATGTATATAAAAGTACTGGAGGTTTTCAATAAAATTTATGGCGTTTAGGTCGGGCTTTTGGTGTCGAACATTTAGCATGTATAGAAAATCAGCTTTGTGAAATTGACTTTTGGTGTAGAGACTAAACGAAAGGGTTAAACGTGTAAGTAGAAAGTAAAATTCGTTTTTGGAGTTCTTAGGTCATATAACAACATAAATCTAGTAGGGTAGGAGCCATGTGTGGTGTTAAGTTCACTTCATGTGGTCGTTTAATGACTAGTAAACCGTACCGGGAAAAAATGAATTTTTACGTATAGAATAGCTTGTAGTGTGAGAACTAGATAGCGAGGATTGGGGGATTAGATTCATCTCCGTGGTTGTTACTTAACTTGGGTGTTAGGACTTGAGCTAAGTGTGTTGTGTATGATTTTATAGGTTTGCAGGAGTGCTAGCTTGCTGTGTTATCAGGTGAGTTCATAGTCCCATTTTCACTGAGTTTTTAAATGTTTTCTTCTAGTATGGGATGGAGATGACACTTGTGGTGTTTTTAAAATGTTTTGGTACTATATTTTTATAAATGTTTGGACATAGATGTGTTATTGTGTGACATGCGTGCTTACGTGTTCTCATATGTGCTTTGATATGTGTTCTAATATGTGAATCTTATTTGGGTTGTGATTGGCTTTGGTACATAGATGTATTGGCGTCTATGGGACCAGTTGTGATGTGTATGGAGCGTGGGGCACGATCCGTCCTGAGTACTTGTGCATCGTCTCCTCGGAGGCAAGATATCTCGACGGGGATATGGTTCATCTTCCACTAGTGGTGTGGGAAAGATCCGGATAGTGTGGTGCATTGTTCATGTGTGTGTGATGGGATACTTCTTGATTGTTATAGTGTGGTGCATTGTTCTTATTGTGTGTTTTTGTCTGATATAATTGTGCTTTGTTTGTATTTGTATGTAACATGATTATCACATTATGGTCCATTGCTTTAATTTGTTTTCTTCAACTTATTTACAACGGTTGACAAGGTTTCTTATGATGTTCTAGATAACTTAAACCTATGTTCTCACCAACTTTATGTTGACAGATTTTAGTGTCATTTTCAGGTGAGGTATGTGCAAGATGATGTTAGAAGTGGCTAGAGTATAGAGGCTGCTAGGATTGCATTAGGAGGAATCCCTTTCCTCTTAGATTTTATTTTGTCTTTTGATTTAATAAATTGTTTGATACCTATATGTTTGATGTGTGTTATTTGAATGTCTTTGGTAAGAGGTAGGCATGTTAGTAACTTACCTAGACGCCTACATTATTTGAGATATTGTCATGACATTGTGTCACCTTTTTATGACATTTCTATTTCATTTAGTTAACTCTATAGACACGCTCTTGTTGTGATGAAATCCATACGTCGCGCCCCATATTCCACCATGATAGGGTGTGATAGTCCATGCATTCTAGCCATGATCTGAATAACCATGCATAAGTGTTTTTATCATCTCCTGATAGTAAGCCACATCAAAATAAGATAGATTGTTCATGGTGATTCACCCAACAAAAGGAGCGAAAGGCATAGTATATTCGTTGGTTAATTAAGTGATATCAAAAGACACAACCTCGCCAAATGATTCGTAACTTGCCCTAGACCTTGAATCGGCCCAAAATACATTTTGCAAACGACCATCATCATTGATGTCCATTGCGTAAAAAACTTGTGGTATCGTGTTTGCATACGAACAAAGTAATCACGCAGTGCTTCGGCATCTCCAGTCCCAATTCTTAGTTGTATTACTTTTGCAATGTATTTCTGCATTCTCTTTCACTAAATGGTAAGTTCTCGTAACCTTTAGCTTCAACTACTGATGAATGAAAGTTTTTGTTCAATGGAATCCCAACATAATCATTCAATCTAAGTCTTCGTTTAGTGTAGGTATCATTTTCTTATGGGACCGTATATATCTTGATTTCAAAGGACTCAAAGCATGATTATGCTCCAAAGATATACGAGATATCACACAATTTCCATTATCATACACAATTACACTAACTTTTGCCTTACAACCGGTTTTGGTCACAAGTCTCGTCCTTTTAGATTGAGGGTTAGTGCTCTTATGTACGCCTCCTTTATCACATCCAATAACATAGTATCTTTTATCGCTTTCCTTTCTTACACTTGATCTTCGAAGACCAAATCCAACTTTATAGGCGTATGCACCAAATTATTCATAAAGTAAATCTTCTGTATCAAACTTCATTCCGACAGTGGGAATATGTTGGGTTTGAGAAGGTTGAACATCTTCTTGAATTAGTTTGATCGTATTTGCATCATCTTGAATAGAGTACGTTTCAACATCTTTAGAAATTGGAACCATAGTATCTTGTATTGTTTTTGTTAATTCAGAACACATAAGTGGATCATAACCGAAATCAGTCGCGTCAGATACATTAACTTCCATTCTTGAAACGAATTTTAGGCAATTAATCTCTACACAAAAGTTAAAATTCATAGTATTTGATGTAAAAGAGAATTACAAAACAAGCAATTGTTAACATTCATAACATATATTTGATGTAAAAGAGAATTAAAGAAATCATGTAAATAAATATTGAATTGACATTATTACATTTAGGACTTGACATATCTGGTATTTAGTTTTGTTAAGTGGGAACGTCATAACCTAAAGAATTTAGCGAGGTGAGAGAATGATGGAGGCGTAAGAAATCGGAGTAATTATTAAACAAAGATATATTAAGAATAACAAAAATTATTTTTTTATAATTTAATTAATAACAAGTTGTCACCAATAAGAGCTTTAAGTCTTTTATTAGGCCTAATTATTAAGAGGCCTAATTAATAAGCATACATATCATTTCTCTACTCCAAAAACCATAATATAATAAATTTTTATATTTACACCTCACCGCCCATCACACCTCATATTCTAGCAAACCAATGCGGTAATGCTATTATTAATTCAAATCTAACTGATTATTTAACTAAAAATTGTGTCGTCAACAAAAATACAATGGAAAAAATCTTCATTGAAAAATATGATCACACGAGTATTCGTAGTTGTAACGTGCCAATACCCGGCTACTAGTACATAACATCTTAATTACGGAGTACAAAGCTATACTGACTAATATGTTTAGTATCAAATAAATTTTAGAAACGAAAAAGTATATTAAGTCACCAAATTAGAAAGTATAATAATCCTTGGTCTCTACGATATATTTAATTTCTTGGTTTAAACAAGCTAGGCCTCTTTTTATTTGTGAGATCATGTTTATGTTATGGAAATGCTAGAAAGGCTTTGAGAAAACTCTACTATTTCTTGCTTTTAGGCAAAACTTGGTTGAAATAACGCTCTACACAATAAGATTTTCTTAGGAGATCATTCTTCCCAACTTTTGCTTGATATTTTTCTTTTGTTCTATTGCACCATCTCCAATGACTCAAATTGGAGATAGTTTTTCAAAAAATTAAAAAGCTTTTAAGATTAGTTTTTTTTACTGCATAACCCATTTTATAAAAAGCTTTTTGATATGATTTAATAAATACAAGTCATTTTATAAAGTCTTTATCCATTTATATGACATGCATAAAATACATTTATTATAAAAAATCATGAATAACTTTGCGATTGCATATGCTTTAAGTAACTTCTTCATATCAGGATTATACAATGCAAATAGACTCCTCATACTTTTCAGCAGTGATGGAGCCACATGGTGTTCTATGAGTGGCTTACACACCTATGCATTTATTCATATATTGTTAAGAAAAACATGAATTTTTTTTAAATGCATTTTAAATATACCTAGTTTATCGAAATGTATTTTTAATCTTATTTAGTTAGTATATTATAAAATAATATTTTTAACTCTTATAGTACTTTCTCCGTCTCAATTTATTTGTCTACTTTATATTTTTCAAGTCTTTTTTCTTTAACTTTGATTATAAATTTAATTTTTTGTGAATAATTGATAAAAATTATATCAATAAAAATATATTTAAAACACAATTCATTCATATAATTTTCATCAAGTATTACATAACACAAAAATTTTAATTTAAGGTCAAAGTTGATGAAGAAAGACTTAAAAAGTTAAAAGTGGACAAATAAATTGGAACGAAGAGAATTTATATTAAGGTTAAAAGACCCTTTAGACGCTATTTTGTAGTATGTAAATACTTTAGATTAACCATTGCAGTAAGAAGATTAGTCTTAATTGGATGGCGTGGTTGAAAGACCCTTAAAGGCTATTTGACGCTATTTGTAATATGTAATTATTTGTTTCTTTTGTTTTTGTCTAGCTTCTTGCTAAGCTTTAATAAAATTTCGTCGTTCTAAAATAAATATATTAAGGTTAAAATGAAATTGTTCATCCAGTCATAATCTTGCTCCATCTCTGCTTTTTAGTGTGGCTAAATTGACCTAACAGGGTGTTAATGCGACGAAAAAAAGGAAGAAAATGGTATTGTAATAGAGTTTGCAACCTTTCATGTTTAAAAAATAGGAGATATTTTACACACTAATAAAAGTTATTGAGACACTTACAGTATAAGCATATAAAGTATATTATAAAACACTATACAATTCTTTAATGTATAATATTAAGTGTTCCAATTAATTTCATTAATCCGCAAATCAATTCTTTTAAAAAATAGTTACTCGTTTGTTTCGGTTTTCATTCTTGCAACCCCTAGTAAGATCAAAATATTGGATTGGGCCTTATGTTTAATGACTTAGAAAAAACTGGCTGCAAAATTAGATTGGCCTTATGTTTAATGACATAGAAAAATGTAGTTGTAAATTGGATCGGGCCTTATGTCAATGACTTAAAAAATTGAATTTTAGTTATAAAACATATTTAACCTAAAAAGTCATAGTTGTGATAATTATTGCTTCAAAGTTTAAAAGTAAATTATCGCTTCAAAAATTAACTTTTTAAGTCTAATAGAGTAGTAGATGGCATGTATGTAGGGTTGGAGATGAGCGGAGTTGAGTTCGAGCTCGGGCTCGAGCTTGGTGTTAGCATGTAGCCCATATAGGCCCACGGTCCATTAGCTTGTAGGGTTTTACTTGGTTTATTGTTTATATATACCTATGTACCCCTGTCATATTATTATCAATAAATACGAGACTTACATCGGTCTTTAGTTTCTTCATGATATCGGAGCCACGACTCCATATATGTGACTACGTATGATTATGCTTGTCGGGTAATTTTTGGTTATTGGTACACGTCCCTTGTAGCCATCAGAGTTTCTTTGGTGATTCTGTTATTGCTGTAAGTTATCATATAAAGTGCCACTTTATTTTGTTTCTTGCAATTATAGTCATTTAGTGGGACGATGGACATCATATTGTTCTAGGATTTGTTTGGTTTTTGTTTGAATATTTGTTGAGGCTGTTCTTGTTTTTGGATTGTGTTAATGCAAAGCAATGCCTAAAAACATTGTTAGTACTAATTAATCTTTCTTAGTTTTGATCACGACAAATTACAAAGACATTTATTGTCAAACACAATCATAAAACGAATTATCTAACAAACACTATCATCAAGGTAATAATCATTACACTAACATATCCTAATAAAATGCTTAGTGATCATAATAGTGATTAGCCTTAAAACTCACTTTTTTCAAATGTAACAAAAGATTTTTAATAAACATTATTTTTAAGAAAATGTTTTATTAAAATGAAAATGTAAATTTAAATATGGCATATTCTAAATGCCATAAGAATATACTTTGAAGGTTTAAACAGCCTAAGATATTTCAAATTCACTAAAAGACAAAAAGGAGCGAAGTCTACACTCCGCGCTTCCTTAAGTGCGCGGTTGCCAATCGATAAGGAACCGCCTGGGTAGTTAAGGAACCGCCCCCAGCTAGCCGTTGGAATTTGTCTTCTATAAATAGAGGATCAAATCTGCATTTTCATCAACCCTTTTTGGACATCTCTTTTGGCCTTCTTTTTCCTATCTAATCCTAGTCATTTGTAAATGATCGCTTAATGTGTTAAGCATGTTTACTTATGATTATCCTCTTGATCTCCTTCTTTACCTTGTCCAAAGAGAAGATCACTCACACACTTGTGATGTGATTAAAGATGAAGCATTGATGAAGATAATCCTCTCCAAAATATCTAGTCATGTTCATCATTTGTTTATTTGTGTCTTGTGTAGATCCAATGTATTTGTGAATACTTGGACTAGTTGTGTTCATCCAAGCTATGTGTGAATACTTGGATTAGAGTTGTGTAAATCCTTTGCATATGTGTGTGCTTGGATTTTTGTTGTGTAGATCCAAGCTACATGTGTGTACTTGGATATGTTTAGTTGAGTTGTAATAAGTTGTGTTAGTTCTCACTAAACTATAAAATGATGTGGTTGTGTCTTGTGAGTTCTCACTAAACTATAAAGTGATGTGTAGTTGTGTTGTGTGAAGTTCTCACTTAGCTTCAAAATAAAGAGTCGTGAAGATTGGTTCTAGCTTTGGATTAGAACTCGACATCTAGCCTTGTGTCGAAAAATGCTGAATTAGGCAACGTTGTGAAGATTGGTTCTAGATTTGGATTAGAACTCGACATCTAGCCTTGTGTCATAAAATGGTGAAGTGGGCGACGTTGTGTAGATTGGTCCTATCTAAGATTAGGTCTCAACATTTAACTTAGTGTCAGAAAATAATGTAAGTGACGTTGTAAGGTTTTCTCCGCCAAGAAGGGAGCTTGTGGATATAGTGGAAATCTCTAGTAAGGTGTACTCGAGGAGTGGAGTAGGAACGAGGATAGAGCCTCGTTCCCGAACCACTATAAATCTTGGCGTCTTCCTGCTAGGTTGTTTCTTTCCTTACTCATTACTTACATTCAACATCATTACACTTATTACTTATTGTTAATGCATTAGAATTGAACCTAATCATTATGCAACCATCTTTCAAGTAAAAGATAGTTTTGGAACTCACCTAATTGAAAAGAATTTTAATTAGGAGATAAATCGATTAGAAACTATTCAACCCCTCCTTCTAGTTTCTACAATTGGTATCAGAGCGATGGTGACACAAGATCTTTGAATTATATTGTACTTTAAAACTTGGATCGATCTATTGTCTCCTCAAATTAGAAGGTTAAGTTGTACAAAAAGTTTTTCTTTGGTCAAAACTATTTTTAATTCAAAATAAGCCTTTTAAATTGATAATATTGCATTTCATTTAGATTAGTAGTATTAATGCATTTTAGATTTACCTTTGTAATGTATCTACTAGTTTGTATCTTGTTAGATGTAGGTACTCATGAAGATAAATCATTCAATTAATTGTGAACTGAGTTACTTACACTTGTAGAAGACTTATCTTCTTTGATTTCTAACATCATTGAATGATGATATCAAGATGGATGGGAGTGTACTAGTCTTTGAAGACTTATTTGTCACTATTAGTCATAGTTGGGCTTTGCATTGGTTCCTTGTAAGATTGGAATGCAATTTGTGGCCAAGGTACGTTTTCGTTCTTTCACACGCCCTATTGATCATTCTTTTGATCATTAATTGACTATATGTTTGTTCTTGGCATCCTTGCCTTGACATTTGATTGTGATTTGTGATTCTTCCCTTTTTCCCTCTTAAACCTTCATTGCTTGGATACTTGACTCACTATGGTGATGTAGAGTGAGTTAGTAGAAGCTTAAAGTATCAAACACGATTTCCATGGTTTGCGCCCTTACGGTTAGTAGGCCCCATATCATGTGTAACTTGTGCAATTAAGCTCATCTCTAGGATGATTGATGAATCCCTTGAGATACCAAACTACTTCATTAAGTTGTAAGTGGATTTTTCACATTTGGAATTGAAATATTCCAAGGATATTGTTATTGTTAATCCTAGCAATTATCCGATCATGTAGGAGAGAAAGTGAATCCATACTTTGCTCACATTTTGAAATAGAATAAGACTACTCTTGAAAATGATCTTATTCTATGTATCAAGGTTGCTTGGTATAGTTCATTACCACAGCCGTTTAGACTTTCGCCGGAAAGGCACGTCTTAAACCACTATATATGACGCAAGCTCTTCGTCTCCTAGATTTGAAGAATGTCATTTGTCTCTTGAGCAATGTTCTTGGTCTTGATTCACTTCTCTTGACTCCTCCCCCCTTTGCTTCTTTGCTACGAGTAGTCGTTTTTCCGTTTCGGTCCTTTCCTATCTCGATTCAACTCGTAATCCTTCAATAAAGCATTATTACCTGGTGTTGTGGTGGTCCAATGGTTTCCCAAAGGCTTAAGACATATTTTAAGGTTTTTAGAAAAATTTGGTTTTGAAAATTTCTTTGATTTTCCTTGTTAAAAACACGCCACTATAGGCGGTTCGTTATCGACGCGGTTCAAAACGGCGGTTCCTTATCGACAAGCAACCGCGTCCAGTACCAGCGACTAAAGAGACAATTTTTATTAAATATCTCTTTTTCAAAAACTCCTTCTCTCTCTTCTCCAACATAGTGACGAGAATACCCAGTTTTCCACCATTTTTGTTTTTCCAAAACCTTCAATTACTCAAGATTAATTAATTTCGATTTGTGGGTTTCACTCATCCTTCATCCAACATCAATTATCTGTAAGTCATTTCTTTCAATTTCATCTAATTTGTTCTAGGGTTCATACATTCATAATTGGGGCTTTTTAAAATTGACATTGAATTAGAACCTTACTAGGAATAAGAGTTGACATAGTATTGTTACTATGATTCCTTAGGTTCATATTCATTGATATTTCACTAAAACCCACTTGTAGAACAAATCCGAATTTTGACTAAATAATTTTTGTTAATTGATGGGATTGATATGAACCCATGAACAAGTTGGTAATGGCTTTGTTAAATGCTTACCTAAAAACCTTGTTTTGAAAAACCAATGTTCAAGTTCATTATTGATCTTACATGGTCGTGTCATTGTTAATGATTAACTATGTACATTGTGAATATGAGAATGATAAGGATTAAACCTTGGTTTGTCAAGAGATTGATGAAACACATTCTCATCTTTTTGATTTTTGGTTTATATGTAACATATGAGTAATTGGGTAAATATGTTTGTATATTATTTTTAGGTACTGTCATGACTTCGAGATATCAAAATGACCACCAACGTACCAGAGAATACATGCCTAATCTTTCTTTGTTGAATCAAACTCGCTCTGCTCAAAACACTTATCATAGTCTTGAATCTCGTTGTTTCCATGAAGGACGTATTGTTCCTTCTAACTTTCTTGGACTTGACTTCATTCGATTCATGTTCAATACCATTGGCTTTGAATGTTTGCTTGATATAGATGAGCCAATCTTTCCTTATTTCCTCATGGATTTCTTTAACTCGTACACACTAATGTGCATCAATAATGGTTAGTCTTTACGATTTTCCATCAAGGGGAAAACCTTTGTGTACACTTTTGAGAAATTTGGTATGATTCTCAGAGTTCCATACGTAGGTCAATGTAGGTTCACCGATGCTTGTGGTTTAAACCACTTAGAATCGGCCCTTATTGATGTGCATTATGTGACCGAGATACCTTCGGCTTCGACCATCTCTTATGTCATTGCTAAACCTCGTGAACACCCTATTCTTGGTAATTTTGAAGGAGAATTTCGTGCTCTCACTCCTTGGGAATTACTAACTAGCGATCTTAGTGATTTTATGATCCCGTGGGCCGAAATCATTAGGGAAAATGCAATGTGCTTGGATGGTAATCGCAACCATGTGCCCGCTTGTCTTGCACATATGTTGTATTGTGTTGCTACCACCACTCCATACAACCTTGTATTTTTCATAGCTAGAAGAATAAGATTTATTCTCAGTGGATCTCGCTCTACTCTTTCTTATGCCATGATTCTCTCATGGCTTCTTAAGAAACTTCTTCTTGACTTTCCACCTCTAAATGCTTCATCATTTCACTCCGTCGATCGAGTCATGCTTCCTATTGAAAGGAATGTCTCTTCTGTTCCCACGCATGATTCAAATAAAGATGGAAATGTCTCTCAAGACAACTCTCCCAATCCTTGTTATGACTTGTCATCCTCTATCTCTCAACTGTCTTCTCTAGATGTTGATTCAGACTATCAGTATTGTCTCAATCTCCATCTTCAAGATCGAATAAGAAGTAAATCAAGGCAAGGAGGAAATGCTCATAGATGAATGATATATCCCACTCTTGAATGATTAACATGTGTGTAAACATGTTTGGATTGTTGAACTTCATCTCCTTTATCTTTATTCTTAGGATGTTATGTGTTCATTAACTAATACTTTGTATTTAGATTATCTAGTATTTTAATCCTAATTATCCATGCTATCGATCTTTCGATTTGCATGGCTCTGTGCATCTTGTGTGTTAGTTAGCTTCCTAGACCTTGATTTATAGTCCATTTTGGCTTGATAAACATTTATATTAAATATGGGCTAGCTATAGTTACTGGAAGTGCCTTTTATCAAACCCACTGGGGGCGAATCCTTATCTAGGCCGCGGTTCCTTAGCGATAAAGAACCACGCCTCTCTATAAGGAACCACATCTGAATATTCCGAGAAGAATCTTTGCTTTACACTATTCTCCCTTGATCTGTGTAAACATTGATAAAACTTTTTCAAAAACCTACACTTTCCTAAAATAGGCTACCTAATTTCATTGTTCACTTAAAACACTTTTAACCCATTACTAGTTTGGATCATCCCTTTCTCTTCTTAAACCTTTTCTTGTTGATTGTGTTCTTCATCCTTTCAACTCTTCTCTAAACATTAACACACAACCATGGTGTCCACTAGAACATCCAATTCTTCCAAAACTTCCTCATCCAAAAGAAACCTTAAGATGAAATTCAAGTTTCCTAAACTTGGTTCTCCATCTTCTGATAAACCCAAGAGTGAAACTTCTCCTATTTTCATCTCCTCATCACTTTCACCACCACTTGCTTCTTGGAAAACAAACTCAACTCATGGTACTAACCATTCATATGGTTCCACGTCCTCTTCATTCCAATCAAGAATGAATGAGTTTTCCTCACCATTCACTTCTAGTCCTCCTTTAAATGTGAATGCTCAACCTCAACCCCATCAAAGAATTCCCTTTGTTTTTGAACATCTTCCTTTCACTCCACCAAATTCACCCATATCACCCTTGGATACCATGCCTTCTCCACATCCTCCTCCCTCTAACACTTCACTCTTGGGTGTTCCCATTTCCCGGTTCTTAAGTGATCCATACTTGTTTGATTTTTTTCATGCACAATGGAACCAATTGTCCTTGTTGCTTGAAAAACTTCCACCTCATTGATATCCTTAGGTTGGAGATGATTGGGGCTCACATCAAGTTGATAAGCTTCTTGTTGAACCTATTTGCTAATCCTCCTCCTCCTAGGAGATGAATGATGGTTTTCAAAATAAAATGCTTTTAAAGAAGGTCAAGCCAAAGAGGACTATGCATTCAAGACCTAGTTTTAGCTAACTTTGTATTAGTTAGTTGTTATTTTATTTCTTGTATTTCCTTTCCTTTTGATATGAGTGAATTTACTCATATTATAACACCTGGTAATTTTCCCTTCTTTGTAAAATGACTATTTTACCCTTTCACTTTTTATTTAGTCAACTATGTGATTTAACTGTGTTGGAACCGGGAGGTTATCCCGCGTTTTCTGAAAAACTGTTTGATGACGAGTAATGACTTGACACTGTGCTCAGTCATTATTCTGAACATTTTCTGTGAACCTGACCAAAGTGCTGAGACGGTCAATGAATTGACGATGATCCATGAGATTATTCGTTATCTGTGAATTTTGTGCTTAACTGTTTAGTTTTTAACAGCGTGATCGTATTTTCTTGGGCAGCGTATTTAAATATTTCTGTATATGTTTATATATGCATGTATTTTAGTATTTTTGCTATTTATAGTAATAAATCGTATTTACTGTGAATATTTAATTAACGTATCGCGTTTTCGTATTTTACGTCGTTTTTACGTTTAACCGTCGTTAACATGCATAAAATACTTTACCAATTATAAAATATCAGTTTTCGTCGAAAAATCGTAAATTTAATATATTTCGTCAAAATTTTAAGTTTTACGTAATTTTAAACTTAACTATATACTTTTTAATATTTACCTAAAATTAACTAACCTTTTTACCTTAAACCTTTTAACTAGTTACCATGGTAAAATTTTTGAATAATTTACCCTATGTGAGACCCCCATAACCGGCCAAACATCACACACATGCATGATGCACCAAGTTTCTACTCCTTACCCTTTTAAGCTTAACTTACATAACCTTACATCTTTTAACTTATTACCCCATTAACCTTAATATCACCTCACCATTATTCACTATTTCACTTCACTCAAAAAAAACACACACTCTCTTTCTCTCTCAAAACACACGGCACAAAACACACACCATTTTCCACCATTGTTGATTTTCTTAAAGCTCTATTTTAAGAAGAATTAACACAAAATAAATACATCCTAGAGTTTGTACAAGCATAAAGAAGAATGGTTTTTCTTGGTTTGTTGATTTGAGTAGTTTTTGGTTGAAGTTATAGAAGTAGAGTTCTTGTTGATTATTAGTGGGTTAGAGCGTAGATCGGGTTGTTGTGATTACGTAGAGTCGTTACTCAAGGTTACTTCTTAAACCTTTTTCATCTTTTCATTTTTCATGCATAATCTTTGTAAATCTATGCATGCATGTTACTCATCAACTATTTTCTTGAAATAAAATGAGAAAAACTATTTTTGGTCATGAAATATTTTAGATTTATGAAAATTATGTGTGGATCTATTAGATCCATGCATGAAAATGGTTTAATTGAAAGACTTGTGAAAATATAAGTATGTATATTTTTAGATTTGTGAACTTGAAGTAAAATCTTTGATTTGTTGGTGCTTATGAATAATTGGAGGGAACTAGTAGTGTTACTACTAGTGGTTACGCTTGAAAATGGTCGAAAACGAGTTTTTACGAAAAATATACAATCTGTCCGATTTTTATAAGAGGCGTATAGGGTCGTAAAAATTGTTTTGACACTAGTTTACTACGATATTATGAAAATATAAGTTAATACCTTCGTTTCGATATATTATGGGCTAAAAACGGAGCTAAAATGAGTAAGATATGGTCGTTTAAATTTCGTTGTCGGAAAACTTAATTTTTGTGAAAAACACTATAATGTGTTTGCTGTCTAGATTTTTAAAGTGGTCGAAACGACGTTTTCGAGTCAAACGGAGTGGTTTCAAGTGTCGAAATGGTTACTAAAAGTTGTGTATAAATGTTGGACTTGTTTTGTAAAAGGGTATTAGCGCGAAATATGAATACTTGGTGTAACGTTAAAAGTTTGAACGTTGGAAGTGGAAATTGATACTATTGCGGAAAATGACTTGTTGAAATATTGGCGATTGAGAAAGTGTTAAAAATAGGGGTTTTAGGACGAGATTTGAGTACTTACTAAAAATGGCAAATTTTTATGTGACGCCAAAAGGCTGCCGAATTTTCGTTAGAAATCGTGTTGGAAAATTTATTAAGATAAATTTGGGTAAATTAAAATTTACGCCGAAAGGCTGTCGAAATTTCGTCGAGTCAAAAATAAATATTTTTGTCTAAGTATATATATATACTATAATGTTATAACAATATGATATTTACAAGTCACGATTTTAACAACAAAATATATACATGATTGATGAGTAACGTACGTGACGAACTATTGTGACTTATTTGCTAGCGCCTAAACTATAGTATTATATTTAGGTTGTTGCTAGAGTTGCTCGCTACTATTTGATCATACTTGTGCGGTTTGAATCGTTGCTTGAGGTGAGTTTATAGATCCCTATTAAACTGTTTTTGTATGTTTAATGTTTTGGGATGTGATAAATGCTTTGATGCTTGCTTCTGGACGCAAGTAAAACTTGATTTCTGTGAACGCTTTGTGAACACTATTTATGAGATAGCTTAAGTTGCTTTAGCCATAGTCCCCACTATCGTGAATCGTTAGTTACTATGCTGGAGTAAGCTCTTATGTTACGGATAGATCTATTGAGGGTTGACAACCTCCACTCGGGCATTCTGACGCCTGACGAGTGTGTACCATTTGTATGAACGGAGTTATCTTGGCTAGGTACTCCATTGGGGCAAAATTTATGTATGCAATCTATTGTATGCACTGGATCACTAGTTTCGATGTCACGAGCTTAGCTATCATAATTATTGTGAACATCCAATTTATCCTACACTTGGCACTGTATCTCCTATAGTTGCACGTGTATAATGTATGATTTTGCTAGTTGAAAAGTTCGTTGTTCTCGATATCTTCTCGAATTGATTTCCGGTTAAGTGTGCGACTCAGTTGTTCTTGGTGAAAAGAAAGAATAGGTCGTTGAGTATCTAAAAAAATGCAAACTTTAACGTAAATAACAAAATAATAAAAGCGATAAACTAATTAAAACTTAAATAAAAGACTTTAAAAGAAATTAAGATAAAAGCTTGAAAAGTTTAAACTAAAAATAAGACTTTAAAAGAAATTAAGTAAATGACGAAAATATAAAAACTTTAAAAGTAAATGACGAGAAATTAAAACGTGATAAAAATGTAGACTTGAAAATAAAATACTTTAAAAATTAAACTAAGACAAATAAGTAAAAATAAAGCTAAGTAAAAATAAGACAAAACAATTAAAATAAAGCTAAGTAAAAATGGCGGGAAAAATAAGTTTAAAAATAAAATTGGACAAAAATGACATAATTTCGCAATTAATAAAAAATATGAATTAATTTCGCAATAATTGCAAAATCATGCAACAATGTCGCAATGCACAATCTCGCAATGCACAATGTCGCAATGCACAATGTCGCAATGCACAATGTCGCAATGCACAATGTCGCAATGCACAATGTCGTAATGCACAATGTCGCAATGCACAATGTCGCAATAATTGCAAAATCGAATCAGATTTCGCAATATTGAAAAACAATGATTTCGCAACTTGGAACAAGATTTCGCAACTTTGTAGAGGATTCAATTTCGCAATTATGGAAGAATTGCGAAATTGAATCAGGACACAATTTCGCAATTATGGACAATTGCAAAATCGAATCAGCTTTTCCTAAAAACTAGGAAAACGTAAAAGTACGAGATTAAGCACTAAAATCTTAACTTTTTAAGCACAATAAGCAAAATAAAACACCAATAAGCTAACTAAAAAGCCTAGATTAAAGATTAAACTTATAAAAACATCAAAAACAAGCCACGAAAATTAAAAAGATTTAAACTTTATATAAAAATGTGATGAAAAAGATTATGATTAAGAACACGAAAATCAACACGAACAAGGATTATGAAAAGATTAAGATTAAACAATCAAGAAAGGAAGAATGAGATGATTAAAAAGCTAGAATTTAAAAGATTAAAGATTAAAGATTCAAAACAAGATTAAAGTAAAAAGCTTAAAACTTTAAAGAAAAACTAGAGAGAGAAAGTGAAAAACTAGAGAGAGAGAATAATCTACTCCTACTCCTAATCTAAACTAACTACTCCTAAATGACTAACATCCTCCTAATGTGTCATTAGGAGGGTATATATAGGAAGTGAGGAGTGCATGTGTTGCTTCCTTCTTTCTTTCTCTTTCTCGTTCTCGTCTTTTAATTATTTGTCTTTCTCGACGTCGTCTCGGGATTTGTTGATATAAATTGAACTTGTCTTATAATTTCTTCAATAATTAGACTTGAGTTCTTCGACTTCATTAAACTTCCGTCTTTAGACTTTTTCTTCGATAAATCTTCAAAATAGGCCTTGGACTTCCGTTCTTTTTGCACTCTTGATCTTTTGACTTCGTCTTTTCTTGTTTTCTTCGATAAAAGTCCGTGAAAGCCCGTGTTTTCTTCCTTTTTCATCTTTTGGTCCTAAAACACAATAAAAACACAAACCACGCATAATTCCGACATTTACGACATAACATACACGTTTTGGCTTGGTTATTATTATAATTAAGTGGTAAAAAGATGGGTGTTTTCACACCTATCAAATCCCCTACACTTGACCATTGCAATGTCCTCATGCAATGCATTAGTTACAAAGCAAGTTTTACATTTTCCATCATAATCAATCCACCTTGGCCTTTCTTAAATACTAAACATTAAGGAAAATAAAAAGATAGAAACAAGTAAAGAAATCAAAGACTTACATTGGGGTTTTGGCAGTCATAAATGTTTATCATCCTCAAGTTTCACGTTCCCCAAATCAAGCTTAAAAACGAGATCATTGTTATTATAAGTTAGCAAACTAACATGAATTCATGTGGGCCAATTATTTACTTAGACTCCCTTATTCCTAGGTTTATCTCTTATATTTTAATTTTGTCTTGAATGATTACAAGGATGCATTGTTTGACTTATTTCGATAGTTATTTAGGCTGAAAATAAAGTGGGACGATTTAATCAATAGTTAGCTAAAGGACAAAATCTTTTAAAACTGCTTCTCGGGACCTCATAAAGTTCATATCTTGGCATAACTCGCTTCACGATTTGAGACCTTTCTCGGACCGATATTTGGCACCGACTTCATACTTCAAATCTTTGAGAGACGTTCTTGAAATTATGGTCTTCTCTTCATAATAGGAATTTCTTCACCTGAAGTTTTGAGAGATTCTTCATCTTTGGACCACGACTTCTTCATTTTTCTCCAATCTTTATTTTGGACTTTGATATACAACGATCCGCCTCCTTTTAGGACTTGGATCTATTTATCCTCATACCTTGCTAGGGTCTTTTCGGATAGACTTCTCCATGATCTTTAGGGGGTATGTGCTTTTCGTCGTGTGTCTCGATCCTTCATATTGATTTTCGATAAATGATTCTTCACATCACTTTTGGATCTTTAGCAACAAAATGTAGCCCTCATGCCTTGTTAGGGCCTTTTCGGACTCGCCAATCTTCACATCCCGCTTCAATAAGTTATGCCTTGGCTATGAACTCTAATTGATACTGAGCAACTTTTAAACGATCTTGGGCTAGAAGCTAAGTAACTTTTCAAATCGTACAACCTTATTTATTGCAGATAAATTTATTAGCAAGCGATGGGAGAATAGGCTTATAATCAACTCACATAAATTCAAGAAAGAATACCAAACTTATAATTGACTCTATCATCTCTCGTTCTCCACAATTTAAAATCTCAAGGAATGAGACTCGTAGATGCTTAGCCAATTAAATCAAAGTTTTGGGTTTTCGAGTCATCTATAGGATCTTGCAAATTCTTAGACTTTTTCAAGTTTAGAAATCGCATTTTAAAGTTCCCTTGATAAACGACTCTCTAGGATCAATTATAGGAACTTGCGAAAAGTTCTCGTTCTTAAACTGTGAGAGTTAAGACTTTTCCGTTTTAAAGTTCCCTATATAAAAGCCTAGCAAAACTTGACTTAAACACGTTAAGGATACTAGCTAGAGTAAACTTAGATAAGTAAACTCGGGTTGAGTCAAAATATTCACGACTTTGAAAAATTAAAACCACTTTATAAAAAATTTATTCTAGCAAAGAAAGTAAATAACAATAACAAAGGAAAAACTACTAGGCCAAAATAGATCAAAAAATTTGAAAAATGTCGAAAAATCAGTTTTCTGGTTAAAATGAGGACAAATGCAAGGAAAAGACCACTTAACTTCGATAGAAGTCCCCCCTACACTTAATATAAACATTGTCCTCAATGTTTTAGCATGTGGGAGTAAACTCCCCTACACTTAGGATATTGTGCACTTTGTTTAAATCTTGCTAAGGAAAGAACAACTAAAGTGATTCCTATTTTAATATTGAATAAATATAAAATAGAGAATCAAAAGAGTATAGGATAGAACAGGGAAGACGGGTACACGGAATCACGGGTCGTCAAAAGTCATCAAGAATGGATCTTTGAAAGCTTGAATCCTTGCCCATGATAAGAAAGAAGACAACAAACACATACAAGGGTCTCCCCCTACACTTATTATAAAAACAGATAAAGATAGATAGATAATCGGGTTGCCTCCCGAGAAGCGCTTGTTTTTGTTAACCGAGTCGCGAGCCTGACTCGTCCCTGAATTAAATGGTCCATGGGGAAGCCTCAAATGTAATACCAGGATCAAAGACCTTGTCCTCGTTCCCGGAGGACATTAATGAAGGAGAGGTCGGAGGATAAGTCATAAAGGGTAGAAAAGTCCTTTCAACATACGAGAAGTATGTGAAATCATGATCCACGGGAGGTGGGGTGGGTAAAGTAAGCAAATTGTCATCCCCCAAAGACAATTGATGCTCAGAAAGCGGCAAAGCCGTAAAGGTGTCAATCATGGAATGGTCAATGTTACCTCCCGGGTCAAAGCACGCATCCTCCGTAATGGTGTTAAAAGGACTGGATGAAAGGTGCTCGGGAGGGGGACTTGGGACAATACCTTCCTGCACCAAATGATCAAAAATAATATCCTCCTCCGTGTCATCATCATCAATACCCGGAGGTATTGAGTGAATGTCGATTTCCTCCATAGCTATATCATTATTCTCAACTGAAGTAATAGACGGAGGTGAAGATTCTTTAATAGGAGCAGAATTTAACGCTTCAATTTTAGCAATAAGAAGATGAACTTTCAGTAATTTGTCGCGAAGAATAACGTCTTCCACCTCTTCTAAAAGACCAAGTTCAGGGGCGAACTTCTCATAAGTCGGAGAGAATAAATCAACATCGCCTTCATCGCCCAGAGGAGAAGGAGAAATTTCAAAAGTGAAATTCTCATAGTATGGAGAAAAATCATCATCATTAAGAGCGACCTCTTCCGTAAACTCCTCAAAATTCGATGCATCACAAACCTCATCAAAGAATTTATCAAGACCAAAATCACTAATCTCACTCAATGTATCACAATCCTTAGGCGCATTAGGGATATCAAGAATAGGAGTAGTAATCTCAGAAGATGGGTTGAGATTGTAGATATCATCCTCGTCATCATCATCATAATAGACTGGACCATTCCAGTTAGGAGAGATATAATCGACTAACTCCTCCTTGATAACCTCCACATCTTTAAGAAGCTCATGAAGCAATTTCTGTTGATCATCTCCCTGAGTATGTTCAATTAAACCCATTCTATCCCACGCTGTAAGTAAACATTTTGGTGTAGAAAAGAAGGGAAAACGACCAAATTGGCTCAAAAAGGTGTAGGTGGATTTCAAGATTTGGTCACCATCAAGCAAAGGTGGCCTTTCCTGATGCAAATCAGCTCGGGGTTGAGCTAAACTTTCAAGAATGTCATTCAAAGTAGTGAGTTGTTGGTCAAGACTAATTCCCTGAGAGGATTGATGATTGAGGGTGTGATGTGGGGGCTCAAAGTTATACAAACCGGAATCATAGCACGGAATTGGCTCAAAGATATTCATCGGTTGACAAGAAGAAGCATCGTGAGGTCCCCCACAAATGTTGCACCACGGGTATGGAGAAAAACTGGGTGCGTCTTGTGGATAGCTATTATCATTGTCATGATTGTACCCCGGTTCTTGCTCGTGACCATACGGGTATCGAACCGGGCACGAAACATGCCAATGAGAATCGCTTCCACAATAGATGCACGGGGGAACATGAGGTGGATTCAAAAAGGACGAATTAGTCGAGTTGCACAAGGGACAAAATCCGAATTGTGTGTTGTCGATATCGTTTCCGCACCACTCACATGTACACCATCGACATGAGTCGTTCCCGTATAATCGTCTCCCACATCCGACGCAATGGACATAAGAATCCATAAAGAAAAATAGATAAGCAAGAAGAATATTTTTGGTGCAAAACTTTGAAAAAGAAATGCTTTTTATGATTTTTCAAATGTTTTTGGATTTTTGAAAATTTTGGACACGAAAAATAACGTTCACAAGTGAACGGATCCCAAAATCCAACGTGTCTCTCACAAAAAACTGTTAATCCACACGAAAAGAGCCGGCAGCGGCGCCATTTTAATGTTTGATTTTGCTAGTTGAAAAGTTCGTTGTTCTCGGTATCTTCTCGAATTGATTTCCTGTTAAGTGTGCGACTCAGTTGTTCTTGGTGAAAAGAAAGAATAGGTCGTTGAGTATCTAAAAAAAATGCAAACTTTAACGTAAATAACAAAATAATAAAAGCGATAAACTAATTAAAACTTAAATAAAAGACTTTAAAAGAAATTAAGATAAAAGCTTGAAAAGTTTAAACTAAAAATAAGACTTTAAAAGAAATTAAGTAAATGACGAAAATATAAAAACTTTAAAAGTAAATGACGAGAAATTAAAACGTGATAAAAATGTAGACTTGAAAATAAAATACTTTAAAAATTAAACTAAGACAAATAAGTAAAAATAAAGCTAAGTAAAAATAAGACAAAACAATTAAAATAAAGCTAAGTAAAAATGGCGGGAAAAATAAGTTTAAAAATAAAATTGGACAAAAATGACATAATTTCGCAATTAATAAAAAATATGAATTAATTTCGCAATAATTGCAAAATCATGCAACAATGTCGCAATGCACAATGTCGCAATGCACAATGTCGCAATGCACAATGTCGCAATGCACAATGTCGCAATGCACAATGTCGCAATCCCACAATGTCGCAATGCACAATGTCGCAATAATTGCAAAATCGAATCAGATTTCGCAATATTGAAAAATAATGATTTCGCAACTTGGAACAAGATTTCGCAACTTTGTAGAGGATTCAATTTCGCAATTATGGAAGAATTGCGAAATTGAATCAGGACACAATTTCGCAATTATGGACAATTGCAAAATCGAATCAGCTTTTCCTAAAAACTAAGAAAACGTAAAAGTACGAGATTAAGCACTGAAATCTTAACTTTTTAAGCACAATAAGCAAAATAAAACACCAATAAGCTAACTAAAAAGCTTAGATTAAAGATTAAACTTATAAAAACATAAAAAACAAGCCACGAAAATTAAAAAGATTTAAACTTTATGTAAAAATGTGATGAAAAAGATTATGATTAAGAACACGAAAATCAACACGAACGAGGATTATGAAAAGATTAAGATTAAACAATCAAGAAAGGAAGAATGAGATGATTAAAAAGCTAGAATTTAAAAGATTAAAGATTAAAGATTCAAAACAAGATTAAAGTAAAAAGCTTAAAACTTTAAAGAAAAACTAGAGAGAGAAAGTGAAAAACTAGAGAGAGAGAATAATCTACTCCTACTCCTAATCTAAACTAACTACTCCTAAATGACTAACATCCTCCTAATGTGTCATTAGGAGGGTATATATAGGAAGTGAGGAGTGTATGTGTTGCTTCCTTCTTTCTTTCTCTTTCTCGTTCTCGTCTTTTAATTATTTGTCTTTCTCGACGTCGTCTCGGGATTTGTCGATATAAATTGAACTTGTCTTATAATTTCTTCAATAATTAGACTTGAGTTCTTCGACTTTATTAAACTTCCGTCTTTAGACTTTTTCTTCGATAAATCTTCAAAATAGGCCTTGGACTTCCGTTCTTTTTGCACTCTTGATCTTTTGACTTCGTCTTTTCTTGTTTTCTTCGATAAAAGCCCGTGAAAGCCCGTGTTTTCTTCCTTTTTCATCTTTTGGTCCTAAAACACAATAAAAACACAAACCACGCATAATTCCGACATTTACGACATAACATACACGTTTTGGCTTGGTTATTATTATAATTAAGTGGTAAAAAGATGGGTGTTTTCACACCTATCAGTGTACATGAAATGAAATCTGAAATTGAATTACTATGAACTTTTACTTGAAACCTATATTCTCACCAACTTTATGTTGACTCAATTTAGCATTTATCTCAGGTAATTGATGATGAGTTGTATCTGCTGTGTGAAGTACTTGGAGTCCGCATGCATTTCTTGGCTATCTTCGGACATTTATTTACTTATGCTTTTGAACTATTATCTCGTTGATGTTTAATACTTTTACATTCAGCTGCACTATCTTTTGAAACTAAGACCTTTTGTAATGTGATGCTTTTATTTAAATTCAACGAGGTATTTTTATAAAACGTCTCATTTAGAGTCGTTCTCTTGTACCTTGAACTATGATACAATGACGTAACAGCCCCCGAGCTTCACCGCTTCCGCATATCACATTTTGGGGTGTTACAGATTTGGTAATCAGAGCCTTGGTTATAGAGAACTAGGTTTGCATCTTAGGCTTAGACTATAACCGATGTGTCTACTTGTTACTCTGTATACATATGTGTACTACGTAATGTATTACGTAGGATAACACTATAAGTAATATGTAATATATATTATGTAATACGTAATATGTATTATATACATATGCATTTCGCGGATTTGCATACTTTAATTTCTATACATGATTATTTCATGCATACCCTACAACTGCTTTAATACGCATTTTGGTTGTTGCAGGTTATGTCGTCATCTACTGTTACTTACCAGCCCGACTCTGCTGACGAAGAGTGGGAAGACGAGATTGAGATGATACCAGATCATGTTGAGCTAGAGAATGACCCAGAGGAGGCTGATCCTGAGGAGGAAGGTACGGAGTATGACCCTGACGAGGATCCGGAGGAGGATGATGAGGGTGAGCCTGATGTGTTGTCTGATACTTCCGATGTTGTTGATGGGATGCCACCTGTTGTGCATCGTACTTTGATCGAGTGGGTTAGTGGTAGTGAGGACGATGAGGACGATGAGGATGATGAGGATGACGTGGATGGTGTTGAGGTAGATCACGAGGGTGATGAGGGTATGGATGGACATGAGGTAGGTCATGAGGATGATATGGATGGTGTTGAGGTAGATCGTGAGGGTGATGATGATATGGATGGATATGAGGTAGATCGTGAGGATGATGAGGACACGGATGATGAGATCGAGAGTGATACTGACGTTAGGATGGTTGTGGCTAGTAGTGATAGCGAGGATGCTGAGGCTGATGATGATAGTAGGGTTGATGCTTTGACTGTTGTACCTGAGAGAGTTGAGCCTAGTAGGAGGAGTGAGATTAGGAAGACGTCCAACTTGAGGAAGAAGCCTACTGTTCCATGTCAGCGGTTTAGAGAGGAGAGGGAAGCTTTATGGGGTACGCCACCAGCTGAGGTTTATACTGATTTTGATGATACTGTACCACCTGCTGATGGATCTGGACCATCCGGTGTTAGGTCTCGAGCTTTGTCCGATTCTGATTCGTCATGCCCACGGAAGAAGATTCATATGTCTGATTCACACACTACACCTGAGGCATCGCCTACTCATGGGAGTCGAGTTGCTACTACTGTTTCTACACCACCTACTCATCATGTTGGAGAGCCCTCTAGACCTAGGTCATGTGTTGTTATGATAGGATCTGCTAGGGATTCATATGCTGTTCATTTTCGTCTACTTGAGGATGCGGTTTTTGGATTGTTAGAGGATAACGAGGATACCCGTGACTTGTTGGATACCACACTTGAGGAGGTTGCTAGGTTGAGGCGTGAGTTGGAGACAGTTCGTGGAGGAGACCGAGCTGCAGATGGAGACTCGAGGAGTGACTCACCGAGATGTGCTGAGTGTGATCGTTGTCGTCGCACTTAGAGATTCATCATTATTGTGCTTAATTCTAGAGATTGTATCCACTAAACTAGAGTAGTACTCGGTTAGTTGGAGTAGACCAGATGTAATCAAACTCTTATTTTATGACTATGTACTCGATATTTTGATTATGAATGGGAATTTAACATTATGACTTTGACCAGTGACTATCCTTTCTATGTTTGTTGTACTATTAAATTCTGCATTCTATTTTAGCATAAGAAATATATAACGTATATATTCGTGCTTGAACCTTAATTGCATTGTTGTCTTAACGCAGAGAAACAATGGTGAACACACGTAACGGAATGAGTGACACACAATTGGAAGCACTGATTACGCAACGAGTAACTGTTGCACTGGCAAACATTCAAGCTAACAACAACATGTACGAAGCACCACCGAACAATGTTGACAATCGACCGCCTAAGCCCTGTACTTACAAGGACTTTAGGAGTTGTGACCCTTTGAATTTTAATGGTACTGAAGGAGCTGTCGGATTAGCTCGTTGGGTTGAAAAGATGGAATCTGTGTTCCGTGTCAGTGGATGTACTGTTGAAAACCAAGTGACTTATTCTACTTGTACTTTAGCTTCTAGAGCGTTGACATGGTGGAACACCCATGTGCAGACGGTTGGAGCCGAGGAGGCGTATGGAATGCGTTGGGAGGAACTTAAGAAGTTGTTGACTAAGGAGTACTGTCCTCGTAATGAGATTCAGAAAATGGAAATTGAACTGTGGAACCTGACTGTGAAGAACAATGACATTGGGAAGTACACAAGGAGGTTCCAAGAGTTGTGTTTGCTATGTCCTGGAATGGTTCCAGATGAAGAAAAGAAGTTTGAGCGCTATATTTGGGGTTTACCTGGTAGATTTCAAGGGAATGTGACATCGTCTGGACCGACAAAAGTTAGTGATGCTATAAGGATGGCTCACAGTCTGATGGACCAAGTTGTTCGAGCAAATGCTGGGAATGTCGCGGACAACAAGAGAAAATGGGGGAATAACCAAAGGAACAACCATGGGAACTATCCGAATAAGAGGCAAGAAACTGTGAAAGCATACACTGCTGGTACTGGGGAAAAAGGAGTATACAATGGGACGTTACCTTTGTGCAATCGATGCAAGCGTCACCATAATGGACAATGCAATGTACAGTGTCAAAACTGCAAAAAAACTGGACACATTGCTAGAGATTGTAAGTCACCACCCAACACGAAAGCCAACGTCACTTGCTTTGAATGTCAGCAAAAGGGACACTACAACAATGAGTGCCCAAAGAAAAAGAATAAGGACCAAGGAAAGATTGCTAAAGCTGGGGAATCTCGTAGAAGGGTCTATGTGATAGGAGGAGGAGAAGTGCAACAAAACCCCGAAGTCGTGACGAGTACGTTTCTTCTCAATGGTCGTTATGCTTTTATTTTATTTGATACTAGAGCCGATAGGAGTTTTGTGTCGACTATCTTTAGTGTTTTGCTTGATGTGACCCCTTCGCCCTTAGACACTAAGTACACTACTGAGTTAGCTAATGGAAAGTTGATAGAAGCCGACACTATACTTCGTGGATGCACTTTAAATCTTCTAGGTCATCCTTTCGTAATAGACCTTATGCCTGTTGAGTTAGGGAGTTTTGACGTGATTGTCGGAATGGATTGGTTGTCGAGATATCATGCTACGATTGTATGCGACGAGAAGGTCGTTCGCTTACCATTTGGTGATGAAGTTTTGGAGGTACAAGGGGATACAAGTAACGGAAAAGGGAAGTCACGACTGAACATTATCTCGCGTGTCAAGGCTCAGAAGTTGTTATCGGAAGGTTGCCACGTATTTTTAGCCTGTGTTACTGAAAAGCAGACGGAAGAAAAACGGTTGGAAGATGTACCTATCGTACGGGATGTTCTGGAAGTCTTTCCTGAAGATTTGCCTGGATTACCGCCGGCTAGACAAGTTGAATTTCAGATCTATTTAATACCGGGAGCTGCACCTGTTGCTCGAGCGCCTTGCCGTTTAGCACCGTCGGAATTGCAAGAACTAGCGACGCAACTACAAGAGTTGACTGATAAAGGATTCATAAGACCGAGTTCTTCACCCTGGGGAGCTCCAGTCTTATTTGTAAAGAAGAAGGATGAGAGTTTTCGGATGTGTATCGACTATCGTGAGTTGAACAAACTTACCATCAAGAACCGTTACCCGTTACCTAGGATCGATGATCTGTTTGATCAGTTGCAAGGATCGAGCGTATACTCGAAGATTGACCTTAGGTCTGGTTATCACCAATTGAGAGTCCGTGAGGAAGATGTTGCAAAGACAGCTTTTAGGACTAGGTATGGACACTATGAGTTCCAAGTCATGCCGTTCGGTTTGACAAACGCACCTGCTGTGTTTATGGACCTCATGAACCGGGTGTGTAAACCGTATTTGGACAAGTTTGTCATGTGTTCATCGATGACATACTGATTTACTCAAGGAATGAGAAGGAACATGAGGAACATCTTAAGATAATACTGGAATTGCTTAAGAAGGAGGAATTGTACACTAAGTTCTCGAAGTGTGATTTTTTGTTGCCAAGAGTACAATTTCTAGGTCACGTAATTGATAGCAAGGGGATTCATGTTGATCCTGCCAAGATTGAGTCAATTAGGGAGTGGATTGCTCCTACGACACCGACTGAAATTCGCCAATTCTTAGAACTTGCCAGATATTACCGAAGGTTCATTGAGGGATTCTCGAAGATCGCAAAACCATTGACGAAGTTGACTCAAGAGAAGGTGAAATACGAATGGGGAGATAAGTAGGAATTACCATTCCAGAAGTTGAAACAAATGTTGTGTAGTGCGCCTATTCTATCGTTACCAGAAGGATCAAAAGACTTTGTGGTCTACTGTGATGCATCAGCAAAAGGATTGGGAGCTGTGTTGATGCAAAGGAAGAAAGTTATCGCCTACGCGTCACGACAACTGAAAACACATGAGAAAAACTACACTACGCACGACTTGGAGCTAGGAGCGGTAGTATTTGCCTTGAAATTGTGGAGACACTACTTGTATGGAACCAAGTGTGTCGTCTATACAGATCACAAGAGTTTACAACATATTCTTGACCAGAAGGAACTGAACATGAGACAACGTCGATGGATCGAGTTGCTCAGCGATTATGACTGTGAAATCCGCTACCACCCTGGGAAGGCCAATGTAGTGGCGGATGCGCTAAGTAGAAAGGAACAATTGATGACACGAAGAGTTAGATCGTTAGCTATGGTTATCAATCCGAACTTACCTGTGCAAATTCGTGAAGCACAAACCGAAGCTCTTAAGCCTGAACATGTTGAAGCTGAGAAATTAGGAGGAATGGTTACTAAGAAATTGGAGACTAACACTAATGGAACGCTATGTCTGAATGGTAGAAGTTGGTTACCACGGTTTGGAGGACTAAGGGACGTGATTATGCACGAGTCGCATAAATCTAAGTATTCAATTCACCCAGGATCTGACAAAATGTATCAGGATATGAAGAAGCTATATTGGTGGCCAAATATGAAAGCTGAAATTGCTACGTATGTAGGGAAGTGTCTGACTTGCGCTAGAGTGAAAACAGAACACCAAAAACCATCTGGATTGTTGGTTCAACCTATAATTCCTATGTGGAAATGGGAAAACATAACCATGGATTTCATAACTAAGCTGCCTAAAACGACAAACGGATACGACACAATTTGGGTAATTGTGGATCGACTTACGAAATCTGCACACTTTTTGGCTTTGAAAGAAGATGATTCAATGGATAAGCTTACGAGACTTTATCTGAAGGAAGTAGTCGCAAAACATGGGATACCGATCTCGATAATTTCTGATAGAGATGGTAAATTTACTTCGGAATTCTGGAAATCACTTCAGAAAGCGTTGGGTACGCAATTGGACATGAGTACTGCTTATCACCCGCAGACTGACGGACAGAGTGAGAGAACTATTTAAACGCTGGAGGACATGTTGCGTGCTTGCGTGCTTGACTTTGGAAATCAATGGGACAGACATTTGCCTCTAGTGGAATTCTCTTACAACAACAGTTATCATACCAGTATTAAGGCTGCACCGTTTGAAGCGTTGTATGGTCGTAAATGTCGCTCGCCTGTGTGTTGGAGTGAGGTTGGGGATAGTCAACTCACTGGCCCTGAACGCATCCGTGAAACGACTGAGAAGATTGTTCAAATCAAGAGCCGAATTCAAGCAGCCCGTGATCGTTAGAAGAGTTACGCCGACGTTCGACGTAAGCCTCTCGAATTTCAAGTGGAAGACAAAGTGATGCTAAAAGTATCGCCTTGGAAAGGTGTGGTACGTTTTGGCAAGCGAGGAAAGCTGAACCCCCGTTATATTGGACCTTTCAAAATTTTGGCAAAGGTTGGAACCGTAGCCTATCATCTCGAATTACCGCAAGCGTTGAGCCGTGTGCACAGTACTTTTCATGTGTCGAACTTGAAGAAGTGCCTATCTGATGAGACACTCGTTATACCATTCGAGGAACTCCGAATCGACGACAAGATGCAATTTGTCGAAGAACCTGTTGAAATCATGGACCGTGAGGTCAAACGATTGAAGCAGAGTCGTATTCCAATCATCAAGGTGAGGTGGAATTCTAAACGTGGACCTGAATTCACTTGGGAGCGTGAGGATCAATTTCGCAAGAAATATCCGCAACTCTTTGACAACTCTAGAAACCGTGACACTCCTAAGCTTTAAGGACAAAGCTTCTCTATCAAGGGGATGATGTAACACCTGGTAATTTTCCCTACTTTGTAAAATGACTATTTTACCCTTTGACTTTTTATTTAGTCAACTATGTGATTTAACTTTGTTGGAACCGAGAGGTTATCCCGCGTTTTCTGAAAAACTGTTTGATGACGAGTAATGACTTGACACTGTGCTCAGTCATTATTCTGAACATTTTCTGTGAACCTGACCAAAGTGCTGAGACGGTCAATGAATTGACGATGATCCATGAGATTATTCGTTACCTGTGAATTTTGTGCTTAACTGTTTATTTTTAACAGCGTGATCGTATTTTCTTGGGCAGCGTATTTAAATATTTCTGTATATGTTTATATATGCATGTATTTTAGTATTTTTGCTATTTATAGTAATAAATCGTATTTACTGTGAATATTTAATTAACGTATCGCGTTTTCGTATTTTACGTCGTTTTTACGTTTAACCGTCGTTAACATGCATAAAATACTTTACCAATTATAAAATATCAGTTTTCGTCGAAAAATCGTAAATTTAATATATTTCATCAAATTTTTAAGTTTTACGTAATTTTAAACTTAACTATATACTTTTTAATATTTACCTAAAACTAACTAACCTTTTTACCTTAAATCTTTTAACTAGTTACCATGGTAAAATTTTTGAATAATTTACCCCATGTGGGACCCCCCATAACCGGCCAAACATCACACACATGCATGATGCACCAAGTTTCTACTCCTTACCCTTTTAAGCTTAACTTACATAACCTTACATCTTTTAACTTATTACCCCATTAACCTTAATATCACCTCACCATTATTCACTCTTTCACTTCACTAAAAAAAAAACACACACACTCTCTTTCTCTCTCAAAACACACGGCACAAAACACACACCATTTTCCACCATTGTTGATTTTCTTAAAGCTCTATTTTAAGAAGAATTAACACAAAATAAATACATCCTAGAGTTTGTACAAGCATAAAAAAGAATGGTTTTTCTTGGTTTGTTGATTTGAGTAGTTTTTGGTTGAAGTTATAGAAGTAGAGTTCTTATTGATTATTAGTGGGTTAGAGCGTAGATCGGGTTGTTGTGATTACGTAGAGTCGTTACTCAAGGTTACTTCTTAAACGTTTTTCATCTTTTCATTTTTCATGCATAATCTTTGTAGATCTATGCATGCATGTTACTCATCAACTATTTTCTTGAAATAAAATGAGAAAAACTATTTTTGGTCATGAAATATTTTAGATCTATGAAAATTATGTGTGGATCTATTAGATCCATGCATGAAAATGGTTTAATTGAAAGACTTGTGAAAATATAAGTATGTATATTTTTAGATTTGTGAACTTGAAGTAAAATCTTTGATTTTGTTGGTGTTTATGAATAATTGGAGGGAACTAGTAGTGTTACTACTAGTGGTTACGCTTGAAAATGGTCGAAAACGAGTTTTTACGAAAAACATACAATCTGTCCGATTTTTATAAGAGGCGTAGAGGGTCGTAAAAATTGTTTTGACACTAGTTTACTTCGATATTATGAAAATATAAGTTAATACCTTCGTTTCGATATATTATGGGCTAAAAACGGAGCTAAAATGAGTAAGATATGGTCGTTTAAATTTCGTTGTCGGAAAACTTAATTTTTGTGAAAAACACTATAATGTGTTTGCTGTCTGGATTTTTAAAGTGGTCGAAACGACGTTTTCGAGTCAAACGGAGTTGTTTTAAGTGTCGAAATGGTTACTAAAAGTTGTGTATAAATGTTGGACTTGTTTTGTAAAAGGATATTAGCGCGAAATGTGAATACTTGGTGTAACGTTAAAAGTTTAAACGTTGGAAATGGAAATTGATACTATTGCGGAAAATGACTTGTTGAAATATTGGCGATTGAGAAAGTGTTGAAAATAGGGGTTTTAGGACGAGATTTGAGTACTTACTAAAAATGACAAATTTTTATGTGACGCCGAAAGGCTGCCGAATTTTCGTTAGAAATCGTGTTGGAAAATTTATTAAGATAAATTTAGGTAAATTAAAATTTACGCCGAAAGGCTGTCGAAATTTCGTCGAGTCAAAAATAAATATTTTTGTCTAAGTATATATATATACTATAATGTTATAACGATATGATATTTACAAGTCACGATTTTAACAACAAAATATATACATGATTGATGAGTAACGTACGTGACGAACTATTGTGACTTATTTGCTAGCGCCTAAACTATAGTATTATATTTAGGTTGTTGCTAGAGTTGCTCGCTACTATTTGATCATACTTGTGCGGTTTGAATCGTTGCTTGAGGTGAGTTTATAGATCCCTATTAAACTGTTTTTGTGTGTTTAATGTTTTGGGATGTGATAAATGCTTTGATGCTTGCTTCTGGACGCAAGTAAAACTTGATTTCTGTGAACGCTTTGTGAACACTATTTATGAGATAGCTTAAGTTGCTTTAACCATAGTCCCCACTATCGTGAATCGTTAGTTACTTTGCTGGAGTAAGCTCTTATGTTACGGATAGATCTATTGAGGGTTGACAACCTCCACTCGGGCATTCTGACGCCGGACGAGTGTGTACCATTTGTATGAACGGAGTTATCTTGGCTAGGTACTCCATTCGGGCAAAATTTATGTATGCAATCTATTGTATGCACTGGATCACTAGTTTCGATGTCACGAGCTTAGCTATCATAAATATTTTGAACACCCAATTTATCCTACACTTGGCACTATATCTCCTATAGTTGCACGTGTACATAAAATGAAATCTGAAATTGAATTACTATGAACTTTTACTTGAAACTTATATTCTCACCAACTTTATGTTGACCCAATTTAGCATTTATCTCAGGTAATTGATGATGAGTTGTATCTGCTGTGTGAAGTACTTGGAGTCCGCATGCATTTCTTGACTATCTTCGGACATTTATTTACTTATGCTTTTGAACTATTATCTTGTTGATGTTTAAAACTTTTACATTCCGCTGCACTATCTTTTGAAACTGAGACCTTTTGTAATGTGATGCTTTTATTTAAATTCAACGAGGTATTTTTTATAAAACGTCTCATTTAGAGTCGTTCTCTTGTACCTTGAACTATGATACAATGACGTAACAGCCCCCGAGCTTCACCGCTTCCGCATATCACATTTTGGGGAAAAGAACACAGCCACCAACCACAAACCCTAGATCAAAAAGGGGGTTTACTTTTCATCAAAAGAGCACCTCACGCGCTGAAATTAAACCTCAAGTTTTTAGGGAAGAAGATACTGGCACAAGAAGTTCCACGTGGCACATATGAATCGTCACTCCTCACCTTTGATTGGTGGATTTGACTACCACCAATCATTTATCCAATCATATCATGCCATATCACTTTCAAACTAGCACAACTAGCATAAGGGAATGACACCCTGGCAATCCGAGTGAAAGAAGGCATTTTTCAGTCGTTTGATCAAGAATTGAAGAAATAGAATGAAGAGATGCTGAATCAAGGGCTGTGAATCAATCATCATCAACACCCCACACCCCTGGTTTTCCTATAAATACCCTCTTATTTTTCTTTGAATGTATCCCTTTTTTCTTACAGTTATAATGTCAATTTAGTGTTAGGAAATTTTGTTTTTATTTTAATGGTATTGTAATAATTTTTATGAATTAATAAAGTGATTTTGATCCTCATTCTTTCTTTTATCTTGCGTTTTTATACTATTAAAGTTTATGCAGTTTTCTTTTCTATATTAAATTGAAATTATATTAGTGGTTGTTTAAATAAGCTCATATTATAGCTTAATTTGAATAATTAAGTGAGATTTGGGATTAATACTTATCCCCATTGAATAAGTGAAAAGAAGTTGTTGATTCAAATAGATAAATCGATTAATCGATTTATTGATGGAGGTTTGAGCCATATTGGTGTCTCAAGGGGTTTTAGTTTGTGATTCATGAGTTTCGATTGTGGTTCATGGTGTAACTGAGTCATTCTAGTCCAAAGGTAGCTCAACGCTACCTTTGTCATCAAAGGCATCTTCAACATAAGGTTAAGCTTAATTTTATCATTTTATGAATTAATTAGTAGATTTTGTTGTTTTAAAGTGAAATTGTTAGATGATTAAATGTTTTAGTATGATTATTTGATTTTATCTTTGATGAATCTGTTTGGATAGATAGACTTAATTGATGTATTGGTTTGGAGTTGTGATTTTATTTTTTCTGATGTTATGAATCTATGAAGGGTAAATCATTTTTATTAATCTAAATGCTTTTGAATATTGTTGTTATAAAACCTGATATGGAAGTTGGTTTTGATCACTGAAAGTTAGTTGGGATAGGTTTATATATTTGTAGTTTTGATCACTGATATAAGTTTAAAACTACATGTATTTGGTTTCTTTGATGTTGTTTACTGCCCTGCAATTTGGGTGTTTGGAGTTGAGAATCTGTCTAACTGAGCTTATTTAGATATTAGACTGCTTTATATTTATTTTTACCTGCAATGTCTAGTCTGTTGATTATTCTTGCATTAGTTATTGGTTCTATGATTTAGACTGCTTAATTTAGTAATCTAATATTACTTGTGATTCGTTTTATTTGATATTACTTGTTTTTAAACTATCTAGCTGATTCGTGCATATCTGACAGGGGGTCTCGAACTCGAGACCTCCCCCTTAACAGTCAACTACCTCAACCGTTTGAGCTGTGGGCTCTTATTGTTTTTTTAACTGAGACATAGCTTTATTATACTACTCCCTCCGTCCCATTTTATTAGTCCCCAACAAATTTTTTAGGTATTATGATAGATTCAATGAATGTAGACATTTTATAATTAAAAAGACAAACTTACCCTTTGAATACATTAATAGTTTCCTTTTAAGAAATTAATAATATGGGTAAAACTGGAAAATTTAGTAATTAATGCTTCTTATTTTAGAAACTGGACAATATTTTAGGACAGATTAAAATAGTAATGAGGACAATAAAAATGGGACGGAGGGAGTAATTAATTTCGGACTGTCACTTTGATATATATATATATATATATATATATATATATATATATATATATATATATATATATATATATATATATATATATATATATATATATATATATATATATATATATATATATCTTTACATTATACTAGCCGATTACCCGCGCATAGCGGCGGAATTGCCTGGCGAAAGATAATTAACGATACTCTATATTGCGGTAAGATCAAATTGTAATTGCAAAATTTTGTAATGTGCGATAGCTCAACTTTAGACAAAATATTCAATAAGCATGTATCAAACAAAAAGAACATTCAGTAACATATCGTAAATGTAATTGCAAAATGTCGTAGCATGCAATAATTAAACTTTAGTAAAACATATGCGGTGTTACCGGTGTACACGAAGATATAAATCAATGCACCTGGTAAAACAAGTGCAACTACCACCAATAAAGTATCCTATCTTAGGATTTGTCTTGCCAAGTTTAATCTTAGTTATCTATAGTCTGTATGATCATAAACCAAATATCAGTATAATACTAATTTCAACAAACTTGATGCTACATTTAATTATTACAACAGATTAAGTACGAACAATATCAATGCTTCATTGAAGCAATTATTGGCAAGGTCATATAGGTGAAGGGTCTTGCAGATCACTTATGTTAACAATACAAATAATAAATCAGGTAAACTATCATTCACATTACTAATAAACTCTGCAGTTGCAGTCGTAAATTTGTGCATTTTCGAAATTCCTCATAAACTCTACAGATGGTATAGTTTTGTAAGATACCGTAAGTCTAATGATTGGTCCTGAGAGCAAATCTAAGTACTTCACAACAACTCACCTATTACTCTACAACGATGAGCTTAAGTAAACATATCGCTGGTAAAAAATTTGGCCTTCTATACGAGTTAATTGTTTGTTGGGTTATCCATACTTGCTCCCCCATGTGTGTGCTCCATTAAGTATGAAATTCTTTTGATATAAAAAGCCACCATTACACCACTGCACATTAAAACTAATAAGTGAAACAAAATTGGACATTGATGCGAAATAATTCAGTAAACATGCAAGAATATGATGATATAGAGTAAACTGTAACACAAAACCCATTTCATGCAGCAACCTGAATGCATCTATTTTGACCCATACCACTCTTTTTTGACCCATGACCTATACCCACCCAACCTATTTTGACTTGCACTTGATTATTATATGTGTCGTGTAAATCTGTTTGACCCAAGACCCAACCACCTAACACATCTTGAGTTCCATCTTTTCACTCACTGATAGTTAATATATCTAATGATTTCATGATTAAGAGAACTTGCACAAGTCATAGAAAGTTGAAATAAAAAGGTATTTTATTTATAATAGTTGTAATCATGGAAAGAAACCATCATGCAGCCTATGTTAATACAATTATGGGTCTGGCAATCATGTCTAAAACAAATTCAAATGCTTAATTGAAGCCATTAAAAGACTCTATTTGTCGAAAACAGAAATGTTTCTCATTATGTCGTTAGCGCTAACTGGATAGTGGTTTACTTAAATTAAATGTGTTGATTTAAGTTATAATTTTTTATCACCTGTAAGTCAGTTTCAGATTCCCTACTATCAATTTCAAGAAAGGCTTAAATTTCTGCTATTGAAGGTCCTTCATCCTGCAAGAGACGTATTTCGTTCAATGTTCCTCCATTTACAGAATAAGTAGTAGCATTATTAAGTAAAAACTACCCCATTTGTTCACAGGATAGGTGTCAACAAACGCACCACACAAGAGAATAATTTGTAAATTACCTTGTGACGCAGTGTTTAGATTGAAGTTTCCTCTTCTGTAGCTTTGGACCAATGCTCCCTACAACATGCTCCTTAGCTGCAACAAAATTAAATGTCGGGCTGCAACATTACACATACATCATTTATTGGTAATTTCGTAATCCAAGAAAAGACTCTCTACTGACTTAACTAAAAGTCACAATATTTATAATTAAAATAGCAATCATATGTCAAAATTGTACAAAATAAATAATAATATATTAACCTTGTGACTTATGCTACAAAGCAAGAAGCCAAGAACACAAGAATTCCCAATCACTGAAGTAAGTTAGGAATACGTGCAACTATCTACTTCGGTTGAATTTACCTCCTGTACACATTTTAATTACTAAAAAATGTAAATGAATCTGATAAAGACTTTATCATGTACATTACTTATTAATTTCATTTTGGCATTTCTACCTAACATAAGGGCGCAAGATTTTTCTTTCAAAAGATACAAGGGTCACCAACTCATCATTTTAGTTTAACATAAATCTCCTAATGAAATTTATACTTGGTGTATTAAAGTTTTAACACTATACATCATGAAATCCTAGTTTGCTTATCCTTCCTAATATTCCTGACAACTTCATCAAAAAGCTAATTTCCAAGCTTCAAAGGTTCAAGACTCACTAATTAAAGTGCCAAGCCTTAAAGGTTTAAAAAATAACCAACTCCATGTCAACAATAAGCAAATTCAGCACAGAACTTACCCATTTCCAAGTCTTGATCATCAGTGGCTGCCTCTAACATATCAAACATTCCTTGTTGTAACAGTAGCAGCAGGATCATACACTGACATGGCAAGAGCTTGATCATTCTCATCATCCTGGCAAAGATAAGAAGAAGTAAAAGTACTAATAGGATGTACACAATATAATTCAAGAAATAAGATGAAGGATAACCAATAACAAACATATAAGTAAGTTGTAAAGTACTCATGATTAGCTATTCTAAATCTATTATTGTTCTTAAGATTTGGTTCATAAGATGGAAAAAAGTGTAATTATGCCACTAAAAAGTTGCCAATCCAACATACAATATACAATAGTAAGCGAAGGCGGGCATGTGTTGATAAATACTGTCTGCAATGTTGAAATAATTTCAAACAAGATGGCGAGAAGAATCAGCTGTGCCAACTGGACACCTGTTTTCAAATTCATATTCAGAAGTCACCCTAAATAGTTGACGTGGATCACAATTTTTTGTTATACTTGACATACCGACTGCTACTGCTATTCATCTTCAACGCATTCTGTATACAAAAAATCTTAGGTGAATTAATAAATGTAAGGCTTTGGCTATGTCTGCTACAACACGTAGCCAAGCAATAAGGAGCCGGACTACTGTTATTCATCTTCACCATTTGGCCTTTCAGAAGAATGTTAGAGCAGACGTAGGAAACATCCTTTAAAGCTGAACATTGCAGCGCAATGGTTCAACAACCATGCCTCAATGTCAGTGGTGCCAGGTACTTTTTCGTTTCTGAGGTTAACACGTTGGATGGAATGTTTTCATAACAGATGGATCTCGTGACTCTGTTAGGGGCAGCTTCGTAACTTGTTATTCATAACACTAAAGTTGTTTCAACCGCCGGTATATTGACCTCAAAAAATGCAACCAAATCATATAAAAGATAAAAAGGGTCTAATTACGTACCTGTTGTTTTAGAAGCAATGAGTACCTAACCCAGTTCAGGTAAGTGCAATTACAGGATAGAGTGCCGCACTACACATTCAGAACAAACGCGACCCAAAAAATCAGATTGGCATGGACGATCACGATGGTAGTTCTTCTGGTAATAGGCCCAGATAGGGAAAATTCAGTAAAAGGAGGATACACCCGCCATGGCTGCAACCCCGACAGGTTGCCCCGCCATGATACGGATAATCTCAACTTTAAGTCAGCTCGTTCAAACTCATCACAGCCTTACAAAAGCACAGAAACCACGCCAGGAACCGCATCTATCATACATACTGTTTTTCGATCCAAAAAATTTACATGACGTACACAACAATCACTTTTTTACTCAACACACGATTATTAAACTCACAAACCTACAACTTTCCCTGAAACCGTATGACATTCGACCGTAGTAAACATGTAACTCGGTCAAGTAGAAAACTTGTGCGCAAACATTTCGAAACTGTTACTTATAGGCTCGGATAGAGGAACCTTCATAAGATACGAAACACTCCCCATGGCTGCAATATCCCGAAGGTTGCCACGCCAAGATACGGGTAGATTTAGCTATAACTGGGCCCGTTGAACATCATCACGGCCTGGAAACAATAACATATTATTAGGAAAAGCTTATGAACAACGTTTACTTATGTCATTAGTATTCCTTTTTTTATTCCTTTTAGTTACATGTGACATGCAACCAAATAACTTGCTTAACTAAAAGAACATATACGTGTTCTAACATCACTAATTCATGTAGGAAATGCTAGACACCAAATGAGAGTGTCGTATACATTCAGACCAACATATTTTCTGGTATAGGCTCAGATGGGAAACGTTCATAAGAGAGAGGAAACACTCGCCATGGCTGCTAACCCCGCAGGGTGCCCCGCCAAGATACGGGTAACCTCAGCTTTAATCGAGCCCATTTAACATCATCATAGCCTGAAGACTACGGTATTCATTCTTTTAATCGATCAATCGATTGCTTGCCATATAAATTCGGATCGACAGCCACTCTGTTTCAGAAGCTGAAAAAGCAAATACTATCGCATTCCAACGGTATGGTGTGTGGATAATATTAACACACACGCAACATGTAGGGTCAGGTTGCTACTTAATGTTGGCCTCATTGAAACTGTTAAATTAGGATACGGCTGCAAAGAAGCCGGTTGCATAGCGGTGGTATGTGCTATGCCTTCCGACGAATGCGTCACCGAGCTAGGTTCGCAACTTCTAAGGACAATTTTAACCACATCAAATTCCAACCAATTGACTATTCGATTTTAAAATAAGAAAACACTGTTCATAAGCTTTTCCTAAAGTATAATATGTTATAATGAAGAATTTTGCACCACTTTTTTATCCACCGAATAGTAGTTAAAAAATTTAACTATCTGATAGTTGTTCCAACCGTAGCAACGCACAATTATTAAGTAACTTATTAACCTAATTATCAGAAAACCAACACCCTAATCTTAATTAATTCAATCAGTTGAATGAAACAATTGAATGAAAAACATGAAGAAAAGTCAAAGCAAACAGAAGGAAAAAATTGTAGGTCACCAATTAACGAAACTAATCTTAATTCATTTAAACAATCGAATGTATCATCTATGAGATTCAACCATTCAAATCAATCAACCAAAAACTAAAATGGCACAATCGAATGTACCTTGTATGAGGTTCAACCATTCACCTTAAGCAACAAAAAAATGAAACAACACAAAGTACAATGGCACAATCGAATGTACCTTGTTGACCGTCACCAACCCAATAACCCAATTCAATTAGGCCAAGAAAAACTCCAATTCATTAAATACATATAGATCAGGTGAAAAAATCCTACCTTGATTTTTATGTGTCGACGAGGGATAGATCTGAGTAAGCAACGAGACAATCACCACATAAACCAATAACCAACTCATATTTAATCTCAAGCACCAGCCAACACCACGAAATCATCACAACAAAACCACATATACCAAAACCACCAGCCAAAACCACCTACTTCAAAAAACCCAGCCAAATCCACCTACAGTGGTGGCGGCAGAATTAAACGGTGGCGGCGGCAGAATATGATATGTGTGGCGGCAGAGAGAGAAAGAGAAAGATGGAGGCTCGTAGAAACTTAAACCAACAACCAATACCTTCAACCGGAACTACCTGAAACCACCTAAACCATCGAAAGATGGTGGCGGATTGGTAGATCAAGAAGGAGGCAATATAATTGTGGCGGCTGCGTATTGTTTTTAGGGTTTAGGCAGACAAATAAGATGGTTGTGTGTGTTTTTTTATGTGTGAGATGTGAGATACAGCTTTTATTAGATTTAGATAGGACCATTATAAACAGATAGTACAAGTATTTTAAATACATGGTGGGGCCATTCTATTTCCAACAATTCAACATTCAACCATAGTCATTTTTCCTTTATAAAGGAGTAAGATATAACAGGAGGGAAATGCCACATCATCAATCATCAATCTATTCCACGTCATTACTAAACGTGTTACATGAAATTTAGATATTACAAAAAATTATCGGTTGCAGGATTCGAACATAGGTTCTTTGGCCGGAATATAAGTCACTCAACCGCTGGAGCAAGCGAGTGATTTTAATATAGTATACAAAAACAAATTTAAAAACTCCAAAACACCCTTCATAAGAAAAACCCAAAACCTAAATCACTGCCTTCATAAAAAAACCCAAATCACTCCCTTCATGAAAAAACCCAAATCACTCTCTTCATAAAAACCTTGATATCTATATTCTTAATATCGATCGTTAACAACAGCAAACATGATAGTATTTGGAATCCTCTTCAACTATATATATTTGCCCAGATCATTGAGATCTGCTAAACGCCAATGTGAAGTATTTGGTAATTCCCATAAGTACATTGTGTGATGTATCTGAATCACATAAATTTATCTTTATGCATGTACTTTTTTTAATCATTATCCATGTACTTTTTTTTTCTTTGTCCATGTATGTAGTGGGGTTGTGAGCTGATGTTGGTGCATCTTCGTTTTTCTATCGCCAGTTGCCACGAATAACAGGGATGCGAATAAAGAGTATGCCTTGAAACTACCACATATGTTTAAGAGAGGTGAGTAGCGATATTTCTCTGGTGATGCTTTACACACACCACATGTATTAGTTTATATTTTGTTTTTTATATTAATATTGGATCAAGCACACAAAACGGTCACTATAATCAAACTCGCATTAGATGACCATCACTAACGTGGTCGGGGTCACTGTACAATATGGAATTAGTTATTAATTTATGTCTGAGAATTCAACAGTCTCATAGTTCGCATAGGATGATATGATCACCGCCCGGCATCAGGGCAACAACATGATGGAACATGGACCCCTCAAACATCTACGTTGGGTTGTTTTAAAGAGTTTGGTCGGTATGAAACTAGAAAAAAAGGCTTTATATTCATAGAATTGAACTATTGGATCAATATAATTAAAACCAAATTTGATGTTTATTCAAAAGAGTCGGGTAGCGGGCCTTGCTGCTGCACAGTGAGTGAATGGATTGTGCATTCTGTTTGATACAGGCTTCTTATGGTGGAACTGAATGATGACATTCTTCTTCTTTGTCGGGTTGATCTTTGTAGCTGTCATTTTGTCTGAAGCGTAATTAAATATTACATTTGACGAAGTATTTGTAAGACTTTAGAATATTATATATACCTTGTGTAGTTGTGTAACTGTTTTTCAAAGGTATTATTCAATTGTTTTGATTATTATTTAGGAAAAGGGATATGCATTCTTGATACCCTGTGTCATAGATCGTTTCCAAAGTATTATCACCTCTTCATGCTACTGAGGGTGAACCTATTCCTCAAGTGGTGAACCCTCAAGTCGATGGATCAATCACTATCGAGTTAAATGGCAATATGATTATCCGAATGATAGGTACCTAACTTCAACTCTTTACAATATTTTTGGTCACAAGCTTTACAACTTTAATACAAAACCAATTAATAAGCTATGCATTCAATATATGAGTGAGAACAGTGGAAACTGAAGTGAGTTTAAGTAACCCTATAGTAACACGAAGTATGGACGTCGAGAAGCTATTATAGTATGTGTATAGATGTAAGAAACATCAAGCCTAGATAGTACTACAACGCGGGCCAAAACCAGCACCTGAACCTGAACCGAAGCTGAGAAGCCTAAAGAATAAGAAAAACCTGACGAGAAATGAGCAGGAGAAGCAGAACCTGATGATAAACCTTCGGAAGAAGAGAAGAAAGAAGGCGGAGATGAAGGGGAAGAATAGGGATAGAAGGAAGTTGCAGAGAGAATTGAGGTTACGGGCATGTAAAGAATGATGTAGTATCTTAACAGAACTTAGCTATTCTTCATATTTCAAGGGTCAAATTCATATTCAGGTACAATAATACAGGACTGAGAACAGTTGTAACTGAAGTGAGTTCAATTAAAGCTATAGTAACACGAAGTACGGACGACGAAAAGCTACTAGAGTAGGTGTATAGACGCAAGAAAAAGAAAGTTAAGATAATACCACAACCCGAGCTAGAACCTGAACCGGAAGCTGAGAATACGAAAGAAGAATAAAAACCCAACGAAAAACCAGCAGAAGAAGCAAAACTTGACGGGAAGCCATCGAAAGAAGAGAAGAAAGAAGGCGGCGACAAAGAAGAAGAGGGAAAAAAGGAAGTTGCAGAGAGAATGGAGGTTAAAGACATGCAAAGAATGATGTATTATTATAACCAGACTTCAGCTGTTCTTCATAATTTATGGTTTAAATTTAGATTCAAGATAACAACGGAGTTTGGGTTAATCAGATCCCAACTTGGATAAAGTATGCCATAGTCGGCTCTTCAAAATTTCCTCCCCCTTATGATGGCATTTATTGTGTTCAACAGTTTCAAAAAGGTAGCTACGATAGTTTGTATTGTACACATCCCAGCAAATTGCAAAAGTGTGTATGGTAAGCATGAGACATGTCAGACCTATGCTATGGAAGTTATTCAAAGTTTCAAAAGTAATATTCCGGAATAACAAGCTACAAGTTATTATCAAACGCTGTATTTTTTATATGTGCTAATTGCATTAGAAAAGAAAACATCTGGTCTAATATTAATTTCACAATACCGACTTATGTTTCCCATGAAATAACCAATATGTTATTGGTTTTGAAAAAAGAAACCCTCGAAATTATTGGGTCAAAAGAATGAGACGTGAGATGTTTTTTTGTAATATATTTATTTATATTTTCTCCATTTTAGACTTTGTCAAAGGTTCGTTAATAATCTGCTATACTTATCATCTTCTGACAAGAGAGTGTGTGCAGGCACTTGCTGGAATTAATGTTATGGATGATAATGTTACTGAAGACCAACCATACTTTATGCCTAGAAGAGTAAGGTTACCAAATCTTGAGAATATATATTAACTCTTTGAAATATATATCAAATAGATTCCAAATATCGACTCTTTGAATTTAATTTGTAATTTCCAAATTCTTTAGACTGATAGTTACACCGTTTTAAACAGATTCCAAATAGGCGTTTACTACATGCAAAAGAGACAATCTGAACACACTTTTCCATCACCGAATAGGCATTACGTTCATACCAATAAGAACGTGAGAAGGCGTTTGGTGATAGAGTGTTATGGCACCTTTTTGTGCGCAAGTGTGCGAGCCCCAGAACCTGAACAATTCCTGAGTTAACCTACGCAAAGTCAAGGTGAATGCTATTCTATTGTTATTTAGTTCTTGACTATAGCAGTTTCTGAACATGAACTGTCCTTTTTTCCTTCTTTAGGAGTTAGAACGAATGACAAGATGATATATTAAATTATCTTATTAAGAAGATAAGCAGTATGAATACATGACCATGTGGTGAGCAACTCTGATAAGTGGTCTAACTTATATACCTTTACATGTGTTTCTAAAGAAATGGGTGCATATAATCTGCTATGATACACTATATTTCAAAGAGTTAATATCTGATACAGGAAAGCCATTATAAGGCATTTAGAAGAGAATAAACAAAAACTCGAAGAGGTATGTCCGCCAAGAACTAGATTCTAGATATTCTCAACATAAACATAAAATTAGATAAAGCTTGAGAAGCACTTGCTATCTGAAACAAAACAGAGGTAAAAGTGTGTTTGCTTTGGATACAAAATTCCATATTCTTAGTGCATTCGGATTCACCTTTGATATTGTGTATTACAAATGAAGTGCTTTTTTTTCGTATTTGAATTGACCTTTGATGTTGTGTATTCAGGTTTTAGCTATAAACCGTGATTGGCTAATGGTTCGGATGCTTGATTTGCTGCAGTATGAAAGTGATATTCAATACTTTCCGGATGCTTGATTGCTGCCGGCTGAAAGTGATATTCAATACTGGCATAGACGACTGGAAAGACAAAAGGATATGAATGTGTCAGTTCTGCTCACCTTCGTCTATAGGAAGTATGGATGAAACACTGGAATTTTAAGGTGACTGTTTACCTTGCTTTTTATGGATTATGAGATTATGAGATTTTATACATCACATAATCAGTTTGAGGGCTTGAGATTGCTTATCCAAACTATTGTTATGATGTTTATAAGTTACTTACTAAAAATTGTTTATATCTGTACCGCATGGGATGTCAGTATCAAAATACAAGTAAAACAATCTTATTTTGCTCTAAGACACTTTTCAGACTTTGCACCTTCCAAAGTACTTCTATCTTATCTTCCATCTTTAGAAGTACTGATTATGTTACCCTATAAGTTAGTCTTACGCTTACCCTTCGCGACTTCATTATTATGTATATCTTTTAACTTGGCCTTTTGTCCTAATTTTATTCCCGCCATCACTAAGAAAGTAAATACTTGCCGGTAACAAATGAGGCAGCTTCATTCATGATATTACAATAGCACATAACAAAGATTTGGTCATACACCCAAACCCATAGCATGATTATAGGGAAATAGGGACAAGAGTTAGTACCATGACCTCCTCTTAACGTTGCAAGTAAACTGTAATAACTTTTTAGTTGCAAGCAAATTATTAGGCTAGAAAAGGAACAAACACGAAGTCGGAAATGTTGTCGTTTGAACAAACATTACCTGAAGTCCTTCATAGAAACGAGAAAATACTATCACAACTTCTTTCCAGGATGCATATGAAAGGGAGACTATCGGTTGACACTATTATCAGGTATTGCCTTATATGCAGATTTATTAAAATTCTATAAACATGAAATTTACTTAAGCATCTATTATCTGATCTAAACAATCCTTTATGAAGTTTAATAGCAAATTTATTTAGAGATTTGCTGGATCTCTTTATTCAAGCCCCCGAGGTGCATAGAGACGCTAAACCCACTAATTCCAGCTATTTACAGAGGGTTGCAGAATCCTTGGTTTTACTTCTCAGTAGATGTGCCGACCGGGAGCGGAAATAATTGACCATGTATAAATTTTTGTATTGCAGTTTTTTCGATATCCTATACACATATTACATATATACAGTAATAAACAAGAAATTACCCTCTTTCTTTTTCTTTGTAGATATCTAAATGATGAAAGCTTATGGTTAGTCTTTGGTAAGATATATGGTCTCAAATATTGTTATATTCATATGTATGTGTATATATACGTTAGATATATTAGTTGTTGTAGGTGGTTTGTTCTTCGCCTCATTATAATTTCTGTTGAAGCCTAACTAAACGTAGATCTGGGATATGGGTTGGCCAGTTAACATAAATGGGTTATTGTATGGTGTAGAGCCCAACTGGTACCCAATGAGTCTTGCTCTTCTAAGAAACTCCATGGTATAGCTCACCGATAGTCGCGCCAGATTCAACCCACATATAATAATCCTTAATATTGACATAATTTTGACTTAATTTAACTACGTCGATAATTTTTAGAGAGCATTAGCCTTATCAACTGTTGAATTTTACTTGTATACGGAGCTTAAAAGGTCGAAACAGTATGCATAAGTTATAGTCTTTGTTAATTATAACTATTTTAATCTTTGATCAATAGGCAAATCTTTATAGAATATGGCTACTAAAATTAGCTCAAGTCAGATTAGTATCTGCAAATTTTATTATTGAGAAAATATTAATGAAGCACTTTTGCTGAACTTGCAGCTCAAGAGGGAAGAATTGAAGCAACAGTAACAGCGTGCAGAACGTTGGCGGAAAAACTGCACATATGACTGTTTTTGGTCTTTATTATCTTCCATTATATGACAGTGAATGAGTTTCTGAAAGGTCATATCCATATGACTGTTGTCATTGAACAATGTAATAAGCTGAACTAGGAGCAAATTGCCGCTAAGAGTCGAGTGTTTTGTATGACTGTTCTACACAAAAGCAAGGGAGGAACTATTTGCAACGTCGGGAGAAGGCTTAACAGGGGCTGCATGAAGAGGAGGAAGCTCGCAAACCTTAATGTGAATTAATATAACAATTACTTTATCTCGAAAATTAAATAATTGCCGTCTTATTTATTGATACCTTTTGCCTTACATAACATAATAAAGACCGAAAACAGAAAGCAAAAAACTGAAAAACTGAAACGAAGACGAGAACTGCGATTAATATGAAGAACTTGTACTTACAAGCATCATAATAGTTTTGGCAACTAAGATAGGATCAAAGTATTGACTTAAAAAACAACTAAAAATTTTCATGCTAAGAAACTTTTCCAGCCTAATTGATCACTCAAATTAATGTATTCTGAACTTTACAAGTTTCAGACACTTTATACTTGGTGATAAAAGATTGCCTTCAACTATACATATTATAAACCAACATTTTGTCGTTTAACCCGAACTCGATAAAACTTAAAATGATTCATGAATTATACTTGGGTTCACCCGAACTCGATAAGACTTATCGGACCGGGTTAAAACATTTTGTCGGGTTGTTTTAACCTGAACTCGGTAACATGATTTTGCTATGAGGTCGGGTCGGGTTAAATTGTTAATGTTATTTGGTTATCGGGTCAACCCGATAAGACCCGAAATTTAATTTTTGATTTTCTTTTTCAAATGTATTCATACTAACTGGTCTACTGTATGTAACTTATAAAATGAAACGATCCACTATGATATTAGGATAACTAAATATCAAACAATTTTGTTACTACAATTGTCAACAGATTATAAACCAACTGGCTAATTAGCTCAGTTGGCCACCAAAGTTTCACTAAATGGTTTTTTTGGTGAAGGTTTCTTGGAGGTTTTAGGTTCAAGACCTGCCAAGTGCCTTTCAGACGAAACGGATAAGGAGTCTAACATAATTAAGCGAAGGTTCGAAGAAGACATTCTTCCGCTTAAATCTCATTACACAACTCGACCCACTAACCACTAACATCTGACGTTAAAAAAAAATTTATCAACAGATTATAACCATGTGATATGGTGTCAATGTGGGAGTATCCTACAAGATTAATTTGAAAGAGAGGTGAAACACATAAAGTAAATGAAATAATCATAAGAAAATAAGTATTAGAAACTAGCATCGTACCCGCGCAATGCAGTGACGAGTACCCGATAACTACTTTTTGAGCGAACAAATATTACAATTTTACTAAGGTTCAAATTAAAGTTAAAGTAGTAAAAAAATTAAATTATCTTAAATAAACTCATTAAAAAAAAACTAAAATTTAATAAAATTATATTAAAATGGATGTCGAATTAAGAGGACGAAATTTTAAAAAATATGGTGAAATTAGATTATAAAAAATATGGTGAAATTTTAGAAAATATGGTGAAATTAGATCATTTTTCAATAAATAAATATATCAAAAGATATTTTAATTTAAAGATAAAAGTTTAAATTTAACCTTCATATCTTAATTTTTGGTTTAGAGTTAGTTTTAGAAATTTTAAGTTCGGGATTAAAATTAGAGTTAAGATCGGAGTTTGCCTCTGTATATAATAGTATAGATAAACGAGGCTCATTGATCACATAATGCGCAAATAGTGTAAAGTGTAAACTATAAAAAGCATTGAAAGACTGAAAATATAGCATTTGCACGAGATAATTTAGTTTATAAAAATCAAACAAAATCCTCATTTGTCATATCACCTAATAACCCGAATCACCCGAGCCGTTATAATCCTACCAAAATATCATCCAAACCTGATAACTTGATTTTTTATCGGGTTAAGTTGCGAGCGAGTTTTAAAAAACAAAACCCGACGTAACCTAACTCGATAAGAACCGATAACCTGATAAGCCCTAATTGCAAGGGAGTCCATTTTGTAATATTACAAAATTCCATTTTGTAATATTATAAAAGCACCTCACTGATCGTTGTTCATTTTGCACTATTTTTATTGATGCATTCACAAATAATAAGTGAAAATATGAGTTAGTTTCTTCACTTTTTTTAATGTATTTTTAGGTCTATAGTCTCTTCATTTTTTTTATGTATCTTTAGGTCTTCTTTTTATGTAAGTGGAGTACAATGCTACTTATAAATGTTACTAAATGAGACGAAATGTAACCAGCATGTTGCAGCGGGAGTTCACTTTTCATCACGCTGTATGCATAATGTTTCTTTCTAAGAAGTTGGAAATTTATTATGTTTCTTAACTTTTATATTGTGCTTCTTATTAATAAAAAAATAAGGGTACAGATGTTTTCTTATAAAAGTTGTGGATAAGTAGAATGTAAGTGAAGTGTGTGAGTTGTGCAAAACAAATGAAAGAGAAAAAAGAATTTGGGCAGGCTGGTCTTCACTAATAGGGTAAAAGAAGCCTAACACTTTTTAAAACACTTTATGTGCTGATTTAAAAAGCATCACATTGAAATTATGCATAAAATCAAATAATGTAGAAGGTACGTACATTTTTTATATTTGTGTGTTTTAGTCTTGACGTTTATGAATTTTTTTTCGTATGTTTGTGTTTCACATGTTTCGATCCCATTACAAGCTCACCGAATATTTTTGGACCGCTTGTGTTTAAAAAAGACATAATTATTTCAAAGATAGTGCGAAATTTAGACAGTTAGAAGTGACGGGAAACAACTTTTACTCATAGGATGTTTCCCTTGCTAATGTTTTGAAACTTCCCAAACAATAACATTTTAGAAATAAACATGATAATACAAAGGAGAAGTATGTTTCAGTGACATGGGATGTTTGACTAACAAGAATTCGGTTAAAGCATCAAACTGTTTTTTTATGGATTATCATGGTTGAGGAATGAAACAACAAATGCTAATGTAAAGTAAGCATTAGAAATTCGTAATAATCCATTTATAATGATGCTTTTATGTTTTAGGTTGGATAATGAGAACATGATGTTCCCCATTAAAGTTTTTATGGTCACTAATGTGTCCTTTATCGTCACCGTGATGAGGTTAAGAGTGTGGTCACGTATGTTTGCTATCTCAAGAGTCAAGAGTAAGAACGTTTGATTTTTGTGAGATAGATATAATAAATTCAAAAAATCAACAATAAACGTTGTGTACAAAAAAGTGTTTTAAATTTAAACTTAATTACAAAACACTTTATTCTTACGTATATTTTAATAACTTTTACTTCCTTATATTAGATTAATATTTTTTTTTGTTCACGCGGTTAATAAATAACTTCGGATGTTTACGACTAATGTGCTTTTAGTTAAGTTTTAGTAAACGATATTCTAACAACATCAGTAAATAAAACAAAATTCGTGTCTTAGATATTTAAAATTGATAATCCATTAAAAGAAAACTAAATTAAAAACAAAACTAAAAACGAATATTTACAAAATAAAAGTAATCAGAAGTCTATCTATCAATAGAACATTACAAAGAAATATTTATTAAATAAAAAAAGTAAAACGATAATCAGAAGTCATACCCGTCCATCAGACGGGTTTTGCCACTAGTATATATACATAATATATATATATATATATATATATATATATATATATATATATATATATATATATATATATATATATATATATATATATATATATATATATATATATATATATATATATATATATATATATATATATATATATATATATATATATATATATATATATATATATATATATATATATATATATATATATATATATATATATATATATATATATATATATATATATATATATATATCTACATATATATATATATATATGTATATATATATATATATATATGTATATATATATATATATATACATTTATTTTAAAACATGGTTTAGTTTTATAATAATCTAAATACATGTTTTAAATTTTAAATCTCATTATTTACTTATAATAAATAAAAGTTTTAATTCAAATTATTAGTTATAATAAATAAATCATTAGTCTAAAAATAAAAATAAATATTTTATATCTTTTAAAATTAATATAGTTTTTAAATAATTTTGATTTAATATTTTTGTTTAAATAAGTTTTGTCAAAGTAAAAAGTAAAGTAATATTAGATTTATTTTTTTGTTTTATAGATTTATTTGGGGTACGATTCATGCACTTTAGGTTTAAAATTTGTAGGATTATGTTAGATAAAAACTGAAACTAAATTCAAATAAATTGTCCTAATCAATACGAAAGTCTCAAATTCACAAGTTCCTTGTGTACAACGAACCGGGATCACTCTCGTGTTTAATTGATTCGTTTTTAGCTTATTTTTGGATTATTACCTTTCCCTAAAGGTAATTTTCAAAATTTGCTCTATAACTTATTTAATTAAAATACACCGACATTTTACAACACATCAAAAATTTTGGCGCCGCTGCCGGGGATCTTGTGTACGATTCGTTCATGGAGATTTGTTGATCGTTGATTTGAAGACCCTTTCCGTCCTCGGAAAGTTTTGTTATTTTTCTATTAATATAGTGTATATATCGTTTTTCGTGTTTTTTGTTATTAATATATTGTATTATGTAGAATAATAAATTTACCTACTTCCAAAAAAGACCTTAGTTGAGATTTCATCACCTAGCTATTGTATTCGAATCCAAAACAAAAATAAAGGCAAAATGGATAAATACTAATAAAAAGTTTGAACTCGATTTATACAAACTATTAGGTGGGTATAAAGCGACGAGCTATAAAAGGCCGTCTAAGAAAAAAGGTTTTTAAGTGCTTTGTGCCACCTAGTTTTCACGCTTGCTTGTGCGTATATTGAGAGGGACAATCGATTATTGGTTTGCCACCTCAAGTAGTAATAAAACTTATTTTTATTGTTTACTTATTGAACCTCGAGACGTTTAGGTTTTCACCTACATTTCAAAGTCGACCGAGGGTAGTTTACTTCCATAGTAATTATCCTTATTCCTTGTTTTTATCAATCTTTGATTGAGCAATACCAAAAATAATCTTCTTCTAATCTATTTTCTTTTATTCAACCTTCTAAATTCTCGTTACTTTGGTTTATGCAATTACGTTCTAATCGACTTTTGATTAATCACGATAGGCTTGAAAACATTCCTCGTAGAAATAGAAATCGTCAACAACGAATAGTGGAACCCGAGCTTCCACCTATTGTTGTAGAGATGGCCGATAACCAAACAATGGAGGAATTGCTCCGTGCACCCACCAAAGGGTACGGGGAAGCAATCGTTGTGCCACCTATATTGGCGGATCATTATGAGATTAAGACGGGTCTATTATCACTCATTAGTGCCGACCAATTTCGTGGCAATGAGACCGATAACCCGCACTCTCACATTCGGAATTTTCTTCGTATCACCTCGACTCTCAAGTTTAGAGATATGCCGAATGACGCGATTAAGCTCATGCTTTTTCCGTACTCGCTCGAGGGAAATGCTAAGCGTTGGTATGAAAAGGAACCACCGGGATCGATTTTGACATGGGATGATTTAGTGTCTAAGTTTATGAATTATTTCTTTCCACCATCCAAAACAACTCACTTTAAAAATGAGATCACTAGATTTGAACAAAAAGTTCATGAATCGTTTGGAGATGCTTGGGAAAGGTTTAAGGATTTGTTAAGACAATGTCCACACCACGGTTTCACGGAGTTACATCAAATTAATACTTTTTATAATGGACTTAATATGGTTGAACAAGATTCTTCAAATGCCGCCGCGGGTGGTAACCTTTTAAGAAAACTCCGAGAGACGCGTGGGGTATCATTGAGAATAAGTCTAGAGTGCAATATTCACGAAACACACCGGTTGTTTCTAATGTGAATTCATCTAATACCGAGATTGCTAGATTGGACTCTAAGATTGATACGATCTTGAATAAGATTAGGAAGAATCCTCATGGATCGATAAATGCGGTTGAGAATTTTTGTGTATCATGTGGTGGAGCACATTCGAATTATGCTTGTTCAACCACGAGGTTTGATCAAGCTAGTGTTTTTGCCGCGACGAGAACTTATGGCCCTAACGATCAAGCTCCTCGTCAAAACCATGTTGCTCCACCGGGTTTTCCACCGGTTCAAAATGGATACAACAATGGAAATAATGGGAATAATTTAACCGTAGTAACCAAGAGAATTTTAATCAAGGAAATGGATTTCATGGCAATCAAAACAATCAAGGTTTTCAAAACAATAATCAAAATGATTTGTCAAGCTACATCAAAACAAATGAGGAAAATTTGAAAGCTTTTCAAAACAATCTTCAAGGACAAATGACAACATTGAAAAATGAATTTCAAAATACGATCAAAGGGAAAAATAACAAGATTGAGCTTAACCAACAAAGATTAGAACAAAGCCAAAACCGTATGGAGGGAAATCAAGCTAAGTTTGAGAACAAATTACTTTCGATGTTTGAAGCAATAATGTGCAAACCTTCCTCTTCTTCGGGTGGCTTACCTAGCAACACCATACCAAATCCGAAGGGAGAGATTAAGTCCATATCTGTTTACAATGATTATAGGAATTTACAAGATGTGCTCGAGTTTAATCCTCCACCTAAAGAGACCTTTCTTGATGTTACCTAGGGTACTTTGGATGTGACTTGTTCCGTGGTTTTCCTTGATTTCTATCCCGAGAAATATGGAGACCCAGGCCAATTTTTGATACCTTGTGTTTTCAAAGAGCTTGAGGAATGCAAAGCTCTAGCCGATCTAGGAGCTAGCATCAACTTAATGCCTTTATCCATATGGAAGACTCTAGACTATTTTCCATTTACTCCCACTCGAATGATCATTGAGCTTGCTAATGGAACCATCGCTTTCCCGGTTGGTATAGCGCAAGATGTCATTGTTAAAGTGGGGAAGTTTTTGTACCTTGCCAATTTTGCGATTGTTGATTATGATCCAAACCCTCATGTGCCTTTAATTTTGGGACGTCCATTTTTGTCCACGGCTCAAGTTCTAGTTGATATAAGGAAAAATGAGATAAAATTATCTTATGGGGATAAAATGTTGTTTTCAAGGCGGAAAAACTTCCAAAATTTGTTTCTAAAAATGTGGAAAATGTAAAACTTGTTGAAACTTTTGAAAGTAACACAAATAAGGGTTTTCTCATCTACAAGGGTGTAAGGGCAATCATAGATCCCTCATTTAGGGAAGATGAAAAGTTAATTCCGGAGGGAGATGTTTGTTCTGTTGAAATGTGTTGTAATATTACCTCGTCTCAACTCACCCTTGAGGATAAGATCGATAAGGAAATTGATGATTACCTTAGTGCACCATTCGATACTAGTGAGTTTGATAGTGAGAATTTTGATCCGGAGAGAGATATAGCTTTAATTGAAAAATCGTTGAATATGGACTCATTTTTACTCCCTCCAAAGGACCAAATAGATGATACTAAGGCACAATCTTTCATTGAAGATCCTTTGATTCCTAACTTCACACCGAGTGAGGTTAGTGACTATTCGTTAGATAAGTTCGTCGATGAACTTGTTGCTATTATTGATCCACTTCCACCGGGAAGTGAAGACGTTTTCGATCTCGAGATCGAGCGTGATCTTCATGATTTACCTCCCATTCTCGAGGAGTTCTCTGATGAACTTCCTTCTAATGAGAATGATGATCTTGTATCCGAGTGTGACACACTCGATACTTTGTCGAATGATGACAAGAATGACGACTCTTATGTGACTTACTCGGATACTCTTTTTGATTTTGAAGAAAAGTCTTATGAATCAAGGGAAAACACTCTCTATCTTGAGAATGTTTCTAATGACGGTTTTGAAAACCCTTGGTTTTGATCACCCGATTTATGATGATGATAATGTTGACTCGGAGGGAGAAACTTTCTTTACTCCAAATCTCCTTCCCACTCGCTTTGATCTTAATGTGCGGGTTTTTCATGCGACTCATTTTGAGTATCATGACCCCTTTGTTCACATTCCTAAGAGTGACAAGGTCAACAAGGTTATGCATGTTGATACCACTATAGTTGAGACTTTTACCCCACCATTACCATTTGCTTTATATGATTTTGGATTAACATGGGGTGAAGACACCGTGTTGTCTATTCTTTTCTCTCCCACGGACGAGGTATTCGACTTTGGAATCATTGATTTAGGGAAATCTCGGCCTTTCACCGATATAATAATTGAAATACTTTTCGATCTTTTTGGTGCGAGTTTATCTCGGGGAGCATACTATATCTATTTCATGATTTGTGACTACCATCTCTTTTTGGAGATTTATGTTGGAGTTTCATCCTTTAGTTTGTCATCTGACAACGAGGATGTGATCTTTGACCCCGACATCGTGCTTTATAAAGGATTTTATTCCAATATGTTGGATCTTCAAACTTTCCCTAAGGATCAATGAATGCGGGGATCGAGTCGAGCTCATGACTCGGTTAACAAAAATGAGGTGCCTTGTGGGGGAGTCCCATACATTCTATCTTCTATCTATTTTCTAACACTAATAAGGTTTGATCTTTTCAAGCTCGTGCTCGTGTTTTGTTGTGATGTGAATCTTAGGTATAACCCTAATCCTTGAAGACTCTCGTGTTCGGTTTTTTCGGTCCACCCGAGCTTCCATATTTTGATTGTCAAAAAGAGGCACTCACTATCCTTTGATTTTTATCGACAAACGTTTTATCTTGAAGCATAATTAATAAACGGCTTATGGATTTGCGTACTCTTACCATGTTAGGACTTTTGCATTCGACTCTTCGTGTTTTAGCAAGGGGTGTTACTCTTGAGCTAGGAAACATTAAGGACAATGTTTGGTTTTAGTATGGGGGAGTCAATCGATATAATCGCTTGCAATTGCTTTTGTCATGTTCAAACGTAATCGTTTTTCTCGTTTTTCATAAAAAATTTAATTTTTTTGTGCTATTTTGTGTTTAATAATAATGAAAATAAGTGTTTTTGACACAAATGTAGGCTTTCCGTTGGTGAAAATAAAAATAGTTTTTGACTCGACTCGGTTTTTACCTTAGCTCATTCCTTAACGTGTTTAAATCAAGTTTTGCTAGACTTTTTTATAGGGAACTTTAAAACGCGAAAGTCTTAACTCATACGGATTTAAGAATAAGAACTTTTCGCAAGTTCCTATAATTGATCCTAGAAAGTCATTTATAAGGGAACTTTAAAACGCAAATTCTAGCTTGAAAAAGTCCAAGAAGATGCAAGATCCTATAGATGACTTGAAAACCCAAAACTTTGATTTAATAGGCTAAGTGTCCATTAGTCTCACATCTTTGAGATCTTACAAATGGAGAACAAGATATGATAAAGTTTAATCATAAGTTTTTAAGGTTAATTCTTCCTTGTATAAGTATTTTTGTGTTTGATTCTATCTCCTCGTATTTAATTTCCACGCTTGAATAATCAATTGCTTAATAAATGAAGTTTTTAGCGGTTTGAGATTAACATCTTAACTCGTAACTCCTTCTTTTTCTTCCCTTGTAATTAAAGTAAGAACACATTGAGGGTGTCAGCGTCATGGACTTTTTCATCATGGGATTGAGGAAATTTGGCTTACTATATATATCATTAATAAAGAAGAATAAATAAAAACATGTTCTCTATGAGCCTTCGGGTGGGAGAGTCATGTAGCACTAGCCTTGTCATTAGAGCCTTAGGGTGTATGGCATGGTGACGTGTTTAAAAAAATTGCTTCATCATCATGAGCCTTAAGGTGGGATGGTGAATGTCAATTCCCTTGTTTATGTCTAAGGAGCCTTAGGGTGTGGATCATAAATAAGGAGCACTTTTTTCATCTTAAAGAGCCTCAAGGTGTATGATGTAAATGTTGCTAACTCCCTTAATAAAGTCAAAATTGACTTTGAAGGATTTATTGTTGCTTTAAGTAGTCCTATTAGCCAAATTTTTCGGATCCGGGGATTTATCCCTAAAATCGTGTTAAGTTATCCTTGATGTGGGCTTTCTTTAGTGACAACGGTTTTTGAAGTCGAGGTTAGGTTTTGAGTGTTGGGTTTACCGTTTTTGCCCTCATTTTTGGACTAATAAATATCAAATAAGTCAATTGAGCCTTTGGGTGAATGACAAAAATTAAAATCTAGAGATACAATTAGGAATAAAGGAGATTGAGTTTAACACAAATTACTTGTATGAGTGGTCTTAACATTGGAACTTATGATTGACAATGATCTTGTTTTTAAACTTGGCATGGAAAGAGTGAAAAGTCGAGGACGATGAATCTATTTGAGTTTTATGATTCTAAAAGTTATTTTTCAAATAATGAAAGCAATACATTATGTCTTTGCAAAATAATGTGTCAAAAGTTGAATAAAAGTATAGTTAGTGTTTTATTTTGTCATTGCGTGAGGACACGGCAATTGCTTAGCAAGGGGGAGTTTGATATGAGTGAATTTACTCATATCATTTATATCAGTAAAGGGACATAAAATGCATAATTTGTATGAATATAGCCTTGTATGTGCATATTTTCTTGTTTCATGTGTGTAGGTACTAAAGATCACGAAAACCAACAAAACTGACACGAGATTTGAAGAAATATCAAAAAGCCAAAAGTCAAGTTCGTTTTTTGAGGATTCAAGTTTTATTAAGTTAAATGGGCTTTGGTGGGACCCACATGTGTGTATTGGGCCTAAAAGCCCAATAATGGAATTATAAAGTTCTTTTTTGGGTTAAAGCCCAAATCATGGCCCAATTACCACAATATAATAATCGGATGGAATGTTTTTTACAATCAAAAGCCCAACAACAAAAAATTAAGTAACGTGGGAATTATTTGGACCCAAGGCCCGTTAGGTCAAAGAATGGACGGTGAACAAGTATATATCTTGTGGTCAAGTTTCCTTGGTCAAATAAACCAATCGTTACAAACAATGTATACACAAAAGAAAAGAAAACATGAAGAACCAAATTGGGGAAAACAACACCGCCACCAGCCACAAACCCAAGATCAAAAAGGGGGTTTATCAAAAAGTGCACATCACGCGCTGAAATTAAACCCCAAGTTTTTAGGGAAGAAGATACTGGCACAAGAAGTTCCACGTGGCACCTATGAATCGTCACTCCTCACCATTGATTGGTGGATTTGACTACCACCAATCATTTATCCAATCATATCATGCCATATCACTTTCAAACTAGCACAACTAGCACAAGGGAATGACACCCTGGCAATCTGAGTGAAAGAAGGCGTTTTTCAGCCGTTTGATCAAGAATTGAAGAAAGAGAATGAAGAGATGCTGAATCAAGGGTTGTGAATCAATCATCATCAACACCCCACACCCCTGGTTTTCCTATAAATACCCTCTTATTTTTCTTTTAATGTATCCCTTTTTTTATTTTACAGTTATAATGTCAACTTAGTTTTAGAAATTGTATTTTTATTTAAATGGTATTGTAATAATTTTTATGAATTAATAAAGTGATTTTGATCCTCGTTCTTTCTTTTACCTTGTGTTTTTATACTATTAAAGTTTATGCAGTTTTCTTTTCTATATTAAATTGAAATTATATTAGTGGTTGTTTATATAAGCTCATATTATAGCTTAATTTGAATAATTAAGTGAGATTTGGGATTAATACTTATCCCCACTGGATAAGTGAAAAGAAGCTGTTGATTCAAATAGATAAATTGATTAATCGATTTATTGATGGAGGTTCGAGCCATATTGGTGTCTCAAGGGGGTTTTGGTTTGTGATTCATGACCTTCGATGGTGGTTCGTGGTGTAACTGAGTCATTCTAGTCCAAAGGTAGCTCAGCGCTACCTTCGTCATCAAACGCATCTTCAACATAAGGTTAAGCTTAATTTTATCATTTTATGAATTAATTAGTAGATTTTGTTGTTTTAGAGTGAAATTGTTAGATGATTAAATGTTTTAGTCTGATTATTTGATTTTATCTTTGATGAATCTGTTTGGATAGATAGACTTAACTGATGTATTGGTTTGGAGTTGTGATTTTATTTTTTATGATGTTATGAATCTGTGAAGGGTAAATCATTTTTATTAATCTAAATGCTTTTGAAGATTGTTGTTATAAAACCTGATATGGAAGTTGGTTTTGATCACCGAAAGTTAGTTGGGATAGGTTTATATATTTGTGGTTTTGATCACTGATATAAGTTTAAAACTGCATCTATTTGGTTTCTTTGATGTTGTTTACTACCCTGCAATTTGGGGTGTTTGGAGTTGAGAATCTGTCTAACTGCGCTTATTTAGATATTAGACTGCTTTATACTTATTTTTTTCTCTGCTGTATGGAGTCTTATATTGATCTGATTATTTGGATTTGACAGTTCTTGGATCTGTGAGTGTGAATCGAGATTGTAATTTTAATAGTCTGCTGTTTAGTATTTGTTTACCTACAATGTCTAGTCTGCTGATTATTCTTGCATTAGTTATTGGTTGTATGATTTAGACTGCTTAATTTAGTAATCTGATATTACCTGTGATTCGTTTTATTTGATATTACTTGTTTTTAAACTATCTAGCTGATTCGTGCATATCTGATTGATTGTTGACCAGCACTCCTCGAATTGGGAGTGTTTGGTTTGTTATTTTACCAAAAATCTGGTCCATAATAATTAACACCAAAAATTTGTCCCCAGGGGGTCTCGAACTCGAGACCTCCCCCTTAACAGTCAACTACCTCAACCATATGAGCTGTGAGCTCTTATTGTTTTTTTAACTGAGTCATAGCTTTATTATACTAATTAATTTCGGACTGTCATTTTGATATATATATATATATATATATATATATATATATATATATATATATATATATATATATATATATATATATATATATATATATATATATATATATATATATATATATATATATATATATATATATATATATATATATATATATATATATATATATATATATATATATATATATATATATATATATATATATATATATATATTTAAAACATGGTTTAGTTTTATAATAATCTAAATACAAGTTTTAAATTTTAAATCTCATTATTTACTTATAAAAAATAAAAGTTTTAATTCAAATTATTAGTTATAATAAATAAATCATTAGTCTAAAAATAAAAATAAATATTTTATATCTTTTAAAATTAATATAGTTTTTATATAATTTAGTTTTAAATAATTTTGTTTTAAATAATTTGGATTTAATATTTTTGTTTAAATAAGTTTTGTCAAAGTAAAAAGTAAAGTAATATTAGATTTAAATTTTGTTTTATAGATTTATTTGGGGTACGATTCATGCACTTTAGGTTTAAAATTTGTAGGATTAGGTTAGATAAAAACGGAAACCAAATTCAAATCAATTGTCCTAATCAATACGAAAGTCTCAAATTCACAAGTTCCTTGTGTAGAACGAACCGGGATCACTCTCGTGTTTAATTGATTCGTCTTCAGATTATTTTTGGATTATTACCTTTTCCTAAAGGTAATTTCCTAAATTTGCTCTATAACGTATTTAATTAAAATACACCGACATTTCTCAACACATCAATCAACTTCAATTTATTTAAAATTAAACCTAAATCTATCACAACCTCTAAAAGCTTGACTTAAAATTGGATCAAAATATTATCTAAATATTTTGTCACCCTTTGTCAAGACATTCTTTGTGAATGTGTTGCTTTTATGCAACCCTAGCATACTCTAGTGCTAAAAGAGGTAAAAATCCAAGATTTGCAAAATTTTGAAAAATACTTATTTTTCTCAAAAACTTTTGAAAATCATGGTCTCTGGTCCACTGGACGCAGCTCCTTAGCCACTAGGCGGCTCCATATCGATATGGAACCGCGGGCTCCCTTAAGGATCCGCGTACGGGAAAGCTACTTTTAGCTTACTTTTGGTCTTTCTTGTTTGACAACTGTCTTAGTTAAGATTCTTTGTTTACCCAATTTGGCTAAACATTCCCTAAAACCTTTTGTTTTCATTTCAAATCTTTGCCTTGTCTATTTTCTTTAAATTCTTCTCTTTTGGGAGTTCTTCTCTTCATCCTTCATAATGCCTAAATCTTCCATTCCTAACCTTGACATTTCTTTGTCACAATCTTCTCAACCTAAAGCTTCTTCTTCTAAGCTTTCAAAGAAACCGAAAATTTCGGTTCGACGCGTTTGGATCAAAAAGAACAAGAATCCTCATGATTCTTCTTCTCCAAAATCCTCCAAGAATTCTTCTTTCTCTTCGATTAAATATTAGAATGAGGCTTACTCTATAAATCCAATTACCGGAGAAAAGGAAATTCTTCCACCACCACCTAAACCTTTCAACTCTCCTCAACTCAATGACCTATCTTCTTTCCCTAATCTCAATAGACATTGTGAAAACATATCTTATCCATTATCTCCCTCTCCACCAAACTCTCATTTGGATGGACCTCCCCCATCTAACGACTTTGTTTTGCATCATGGTTCCTCGTGTGCTTGTTGTCGTTTTCAACAAATTGAACTTGCTCATATCTATGACAAGCTAAATTTCCTTGAATTCCTCCTCACTCGACCTCCTCTCAAAGTTTTCGTTCCCGTGAACAAAACTTCGAATGATGCTTCGTCGTCTTTCTTTTCCAACTAAGGCACATTTTGTACTTTAGTTGTTTGAGTCAATAAAACTTAAGCAATCTTGGAAGATTATCACTATTAGAGTAGTCTATGCTTTGTGGTTTATTTTCCATATTTTTTGCTTTAATATTCATATTGTGTGTATGAATATTTCTCTTGTATGTTATTTCATATTTGTGTAATATGAATGTTATGTGTGTTATCTTTCCCGCTAATTCTTTTTCACACATTTGTTAAAAAGTTAATCATGGTTAAAACTTACAATTAATTATGGATGATTCCATAAATTCTAAATTTTAACCCCTTGACATTTTAATCATCTTTGATTGGTTTGGATATTTCTTTTCTTCCTTTATTCCACCAATTGAACTATGATGTTGTCAACACACACTCTTTGGACATACTTAGCAAATACTTGCTTCTAATTTGAGATTTCTTTTCATTCTCCCTCTAAAGTTAGTTAGTAGATAATGCACATATATAATTGGTGTTTCTTTTCTTTCTTCTAACCTTTGTGTAGCATATCACCTTAGCTCATTTACTTGGTGTCCCAAGCAAGGGGGAATAAGCACCAAGGGGGAGCTACTAGCAAAGTTTGGTTCTTTTCTTCTTCAAAGACTTATGCTAACCTTTTTGCTTCGACAAAGGGGGAGAAATGATAGTGATAAACTCGTTAATAATTCGAATACTCTTGTATTTTACGTAAATGAGTTTATAGTTTGTCGTAATAAAAAAGGGGGAGATTGTTAATGTAAAGCAATGCCTAAATTGTTAGTATTAATTAATCTTTCTTAGTTTTGATAACGAAAAATTACAAAGACATTTATTATCAAACACAATCATAAAACGAATTATCTAACAAATACTATCATCAAGGTAATAATCATTACATTAACATATCTTAATCATGCTTAGTGATCATAAAAATGATTAGCCTTAAAACTCACTTTTGTCAAATGTAACAAAAGATTTTTAAAAAACTTTATTTTTAAAAAAATCTTTTATTAAAATGAAAATTTAAATTTAAATATGGCATATTCCAAATGCCATAAGAATATCCTTCGAAGGTTTAAACAACCTCAGATATTTCAAATTCACTGAAAGATAAAAAGGAGCAGAGTCTACACTCCGCGGTTCCTTAAGTGCCTACGCGGTTCCCTATAGATAAGGAACCGCCTGGGTAGTTAAGGAACCGCCCCAGCTAGCCGTTGGCATTTGTCTTTTATAAATAGTGGATCAAATCTGCATTATCCTCTTGATCTCCTTCTTTACCTTGTCCAAAGAGAAGATCACTCACACACTTCTGATGTGATTAAAGATGAAGCATTGATGAAGATCATCCCCTAAATATCTAGTCATGCTCATCATTTGTTTATTTCTTTCTTGTGTAGATCCAATGTATTTGTGAATACTTGGACTAGTTGTGTTCATCCAAGCTATGTGTGAATACTTGGATTAGAGTTGTGTAAATCCTTTGCATATGTGTGTGCTTGGATTTGTGTTGTGTAGATCCAAGCTACATGTGTGTACTTGGATATGTTTTGTTGAGTTGTAATAAGTTGTGTTAGTTCTCACTAAACTATAAAGTGATGTGGTTGTGTCTTGTGAGTTCTCACTAAACTATAAAGTGATGTGTAGTTGTGTTGTGTGAAGTTCTCACTTAGCTTCAAAGTGAAGATTCGTGAAGATTGGTTCTAGCTTTGGCTTAGAACTCGACATCTAGCCTTGTGTCGAAAAATGGTGAATTAGGCAACGTTGTGAAGATTGTTTCTAGCTTTGGATTAGAACTCGACATCTAGCCTTGTGTCGTAAAATGGTGAAGTGGGTGACGTTGTGTAGTTTGGTCCTAGCTAAGATTAGGTCTCGACATTTAGCTTAGTGTCGGAAAATAATGTAAGCGACGTTGTAAGGTTTTCTCCGCCAAGAAGGGAGCTTGTGGATATAGTGGAAATCTCGAGTAAGGTGTACTCGAGGAGTGGAGTAGGAACGAGGATAGAGCCTCGTTGCCGAACCAGTATAAATCTTGGTGTCTTCCTACTAGGTTGTTTCTTTCCTTACTCATTACTTACATTCAACATCATTACACTTATTACTTATTGTTAATGCATTAGAATTGAATCAAATCATTATGCAACTAGCTTTCAAGTAAATGATAGTTTTGGCACTCACCTAATTGAAAGGAGTTTTAATTAGGAGATAAATCGATTAGAAACTATTCAACCCCCCCCCCCCCTTTCTAGTTTCTACATATTGGGTTTGATATATACTTCTTTCAAGTTGCTATTGTTCCTTTGTGTTTTGTTATCATGGCCACTCGTAAAGATGATTCGTTACAATCAATTAGTGTTCAATTAGATGGTAAAAATCATTCATATTGGAGTTATGTTATGAAAAACTTTTTGAGGGGGAAATCGATGTGGGGTTATGTTTCAGGTACCAAAATAAAACCTGTTGATGGAGTTTTGCTTGAGAATTATGTGGCATTATTGGATACATGAGAGGTTGATAATTCCAAGGTTATCACTTGGATTAATAATTCTGTCACGTCGTCTATAGGGGCTCGGTTGGCTAAATATGACTCTGCTAAGGCTGTGTGGGATCATCTTGCTAGATTATATACACAATCTAATTTTGCCAAACAATATGAACTTGAGACAGACATTCGTACACTTCAGCAGAATGACATGAGCATTCAAGAGTTTTATTCGGCTATGTCGGTCTTATGGGATCAGTTAGCTTTGACTGAACCACGTGAATTGAGTAGTTTTGATCCTTATGTTAAACGGAGAGACTCACAAAAGTTGGTTCAGTTTCTCATGGCACTTCGTCATGACTTTGAGGGACTACGAGGTTCTATTCTGCATCGTAATCCCTTACCATCTGTTGATTCTGTTGTTAGTGAACTTCTTGCAGAAGAGGTTCGTTTGAAATCTCATGATGATAAGAAGATTGTTAGGCCATCTGTTTTTTGCTTCTACACATTGTACCACCACATCTACTGGCACTCAAAATAGGCCTAACTCCAAGGTTGCTATTGATGAATGTTCTTATTGCAAACAGATAGGGCATTGGAAATCTCAATGTCCTAATACTCCAAAGGGGAAGTCACAACCACCTCATAATCGGCCACCACCACAACAAGAACGACAATCTCAGTCTAATAATGGTGTTGTTGCACGTTCTTTGGATCCTTCATTGATTGAGCAATTTCAAAAGTTTCTGGTCTCGCAGCCTCAAGCCTTAGCAACCTCTTTTGGTAATGGATTGTCATCCTCAGGTATTGCTTTTGCCAAGTGGATCTTGGATTCTGGTGCTAGTCACCATATGAGTTATCTTTTGTCTTAGTTTATTTTGCTTGTATCTTGATTCTTCAAAATCGGTCATGGCTGCTAATGGTGGTTCTATGCCATTAGCAGGTGTTGGGTCCATTTCGACACCATCTGTTTCGTTGTCGAATGTTTACTATATACCAATTCTCACTATGAATCTTGCTTCTGTTGGTCAAATTTGTGATTCTTGATATAATGTTCTATTTTCTGCTTCTGATTGTTTAATACAGGACCCACAAACTCGGGAAGTGATTGGGACAAGCCGTAGGGAAGGAGGACTTTATGTCTTGGATAAATTCAAAGATCCAAGAGCTATGCAGCCTCTAGCGTGGACTTATCTTCATTTTGGTTGAACCATTCTTCCTTAGTATTTTATTTTTGGCATTCTCTTTTAGGTCATGTTTCTGCATCTCGTTTAAATTTTTTAGTGTCATCAGGGTTGTGAGGGCAGTTAGAAAGTCATGATATATCTGACTGTGGCGGCTGTAAACTTGCAAAATTCTCAGCGTTGCCATTTAATAAAAGTGTTTCTTCCACTAATACTCCTTTTGATCTTGTGCATTCTGATGTGTGGGGACCTTCTCCTGTTTCGACAAAAGGCGGTTCTAAATACTAAGTTTTATTTATTGATGACTATACTCGATACACGTGAGTTTATCTTATGAAACGCTGCTCTAATTTTCTTTCAATTTTAAGGAATTTAGACCTCTTGTAAAAACACAACACTCAAGTGTCATAAAATGTTTTCGTTGTGATTTGGGGGTGAGTATACGTCTAAAGAATTTACATCTTTGCTTGCTTCTGATGGAACAATATACCAAACTTCTTGTACCGACACTCCTCAACAAAATGGTGTTGCTGAAAGAAAGCATCGCCATCTTGTTGAAACTGCAAGGTCTTTTCTTTTGTCTGCTAAGGTTCCTAGTGTTTATTGGGGGAAGAGGTTCTTACTGCTGCTTATGTAGTAAATAGGATCCCAACCTCTCATAATTCTGGGAAATCTCCTTTTGAAAGATTGTATGGTCAACTACCTAACTACTCTAGTTTGCGTGTCTTTGGGTGTACTTGTTTCGTTCTTAAACCTCATGTTGAGCGTACCAAGTTGACAACCAAACCTGCCTTGTGTGTCTTTATGGGTTACGACAGTGGTCAAAAGGGTTATCGTTGTTATGATCCTATTGGTCGAAAATTGTACACTTCAAGGCATGTTCATTTTTTGGAGCATGTTCCCTATTTTTCTGTTCCTGCTAGTTCGCATCAGTTGACTCATCCAAACTCATCAAGTTAGACCCTTTTGATGATGCAACTGAAACACCTCAAGAAACTCCTCAAGAAACACCCCATGAGACACCCTAAGAAATACCTCAAGAAACACCCCACAAAACGGACACTCAAACATCACCTGTTATAATTGTTACTCAACCTCCTCCTACGACTACCCAATCATCTACTGAAGTTGTTATTGGTCCTCCTCCAACTGGTCGACCATAACGTAACTCTAAGTCTACAAAAAGAGATGATTTTGTTTATTCTTGTTATTCTCATTCCTTTTATTCGTTCCTTGCTTCTGTTCATCGTCTACATGAGCCTATGTCGTATAGAGAGGCTGTCTGTGATCCACTTTGGCAGGTTGCTATGGCTGAGGGACTTGCTGCACTGCACCAGACTCAAATGTAGGATCTAGTACCATTGTCGGTTGGCAAGCGTTCTATTGGCTCTCGTTGGGTCTACAAGATTAAAACCAAATCTGATGGATCCACTGAAAGGTATAAAGCTCGTCTTGTTGCGAAAGGTTGTGCTCAAGAGTATGGTATGGATTATGAAGAGACATTTGCTCCAGTTGCAAAAATGACAACGGTAATAACCTTGATTGCCGTTGCATCTAGTCACAAATGGAAAATATCTTAGTTGGATGTCAAGAACGCTTTATTGAATAGTGACTTGAATGAAGAAGTATTTATGACACCACCTCCAGGTGTCTCTCACAAACCAGGAGAAGTTTGCAAGCTCAAAAAAGCTCTTTATGGTCACAAACAAGCACCTTGTGCTTGGTATGAGAAATTTGCAACAGTTGTTACCTCCCTTAGTTTTGTCTCTAGCCATCATGATTCCGCATTATTTGTAAAACAATTAAGTGTTGGTCGTATACTTTTGTCGTTATATGTTGATGATGTGATTATTACTGGAGATGATTGTGCTGGAATTGAATCACTGAAATTGGAGTTAGCTCACCGTTTTGCTATGAAGGATTTGGGCTTACTTCGTTATTTCTTAGGCATCGAGGTTGCTTCTTCACCAAAAGGATATATTTTGTCTCAGTCCAGGTATATAGGTGATTTACTTGATCGTGCAAGAATTACAGATAAAATGGTTGAAGATATTCCTATTGATGCTAAGGCAAAATACACCCCGACAGATGGTGATCCTTTGCCAAACCCGAGTTTGTATCGAACTATTGTGGGCAGTTTGGTTTATCATACAGTTACACATCCAAATATTTCTTATGCAGTTCATATTATGAGCCAATTTGTTTCTGCTCCCACAACGGTTCATTGGGCTGCTGTTTTGCATATTCTCAGGTATCTTCGAGGTACTCAGTTCCAAACACTTTTGTTTCCTTCTATATCTTCCTTGGACCTGCGTGCTTATTGTGATTCTGATTGGGCTGGTGATGTTGTTTCACGTAGGTCAACTACCGGGTTTTTTATATTTCTGGGTGAGTCACTTATTTCATGGAAGAGTAAAATGGCTGTGACTACTAGTGAGATTGTATGGTTACGTTGGTTGCTTGAAGATATGGGTGTTTGTATTAGCCACTCTACTCCGTTACATTGTGATAATCGTAGTGCTATTCAGATCGCGCGTAACTCCGTGTTTCATGAACGCACCAAACACATTGAGATAAATTGTCATTTCACTCGTCATCATCTTCAAGTTGGGACTATCTCTTAACCATTTGTTCCGTCTGCTTTACAGATTGCAGATGTATTCACCAAGCCACATTCTGGACCATGTTTTCGTTTTCTAACTGACAAACTCTAAATGTTTCTCGCTGCAGCATTGTGAGTTTGAGGGGAGGTGTTAGCAGGTAGCCCATATTAGCCCACGACCCATTAGCTTGTAGGGTTTTACTTGGTTCATTGTTTGTATATATACTCATGTACCCTTGTCATATTATTATCAATAAATACGAGACTTACATCGGTCTTTGGCTTCTTCAGTCGGCTCATATAAGTTTTACAAAGCTCGAGTTTGAGCTTGGCTCGTTTCGAGCTTTATTATTTAGCCTCGGGCTTGGCTCGTAGTATGGTAGATAAGCTCGAGCTCGGATCGAGCTCGGCTCGTTTATAAGATTTGAAAATGTAAAAATAGAATTTGGTTCGAGCTCGGTTCGTAATATATTTAAATTACGCTCGTTAATAAGCTTGTTATTAAGCTCGTATATAAAACATTAGGCTTGTTTATGCTCGCGAGCAAAAACGAGCTTTGTGTGTAATGCTCGAGCTCGAGCTCGTTTAAGCTCGCCTCGTTTAAATTTTTTACTGATCCAATCTCAATCTTTTCATGAGCAGCTCGACTCGTTTCCACCTTAGATGTATGTATATAAACTAGTAGAAACCATTTGGCATTTAATCTAAATAACTAATGCAGTATATAAAATACGTTGATTAGGGGATTCGACACCCATCGGTCATTCTACTAATTTCGCCCCGAATGGAGCTCTTATCTTTGTTATGTCCAGACTGACAGGGGCCATGGGCAGAATTCAGAAACTGCGATAATAATTGGATGCATGTGTTTGTGTTTATCCCAAAATAAAAACGTTGTGTACAAATGGTCAAGATGTAGGAAACGGTGTACACTTTTATTATAAAATCGAATTTACAATAAAATAACAGAAATTAAATTGACAGAATGTAATTAACAGTAATAAGAAAGCAGTAAAACAAAGACGAGGCACGTGTTTAACATGCTTCCCTTAAAACAGATTCGTCGTCTGTTTCCCAGGGTACAACGTCTAAAGCTGTTGTACAGCCGGACTTGACTTACTTGCCTGAAAGATCACGGATACAGTGTGTGTTTCTGACTGAGGAAAATTGCTGGAGCTATGATGCAGAAAAGCTGCGTTTTTTGGATGTCTGAATGAATGAAAATCAAGTTTAATTTATAGGCATTATATGTCTTGGTCACCAAGACATAATATTTGCTCCTAAATTAAACTGACATGAAAATCTGTTATTACTAACACAGATTCGCAAATCTTTTAATACACAAAACAGATTTCTGTAAACTTAATTAATAAGTTTGTATCTATTCCTAAAATAGATTAGAAAAATCTGGAAGGAAAAATTCGAATGAGCAGCAAAAAATACACCGAATTTGCCCGCACCCAAGCAGATTTCGGAGCTGCATTCGTGTCCGCAGGTCGCGCGCTCGTGCACAAGTTCAATAGCTTCGAACCCGTTTTTGGCCTAGAAATCCCACTTTCTGCACCCCCCCCTGCGCGCGCGTAGGCGTGGGAGTAAAAACCCACAAATGAATATTGTAGGGTAGAAACTAGGATTTCTTTATAAACATGTTTTCACTTCATGTTTCAAGCGACGTGGGACAAATATTTTTCCAAATATTGTGTTTCACGTGACTCACTTTGAGACACGATATCTCATTCATATTAACTCCATATTGGACATACTTTAGCTCGTTGCGAAGCTCTCTTCGAGGAGAACGCAAAGCTACTAAGTACTACGAATATATATAACATATACATATATAAAATTATGTCCAAAGTATTGCAAAAACCATATTTTGCAAAACATTTTCCAACAATCCCCCACATGAATGGGAATCGGTCGAAAACACACGAAAGTTTCGGCAAAATTTCTGCGGTTAAGTCCTGCATAGGATAGGTAGGTGTAACCCTTTGAACCTTCCCTTGTGAGATGCACTTAGTCTCCTAGATCTGAGTAGACGCGATGTCCTTGAACTCAGCCTCTGTTTACGTAGACGACAATACACACTCACACAAGACTCTCCCTGACCTTGTCAAGTCCTCATAGTCGTGTTCGTTATGGTCATGAACACTCGCCTGGTTCTGCAAGAGCTCTTAGAAATTGCGCCCCCACAATTTCCTTCGAAGCGACCCCACTTCTCTCTCACATAGGTGATTTCATCTTGAATCATTAAAAACATATGTTTTATGATTTCATCTTGAATCATTATGCTTTATGATTTCATCCTGAATCATTAAGCCATATGTTTAACCTCTCAACAAGTCACATTGTTCTAGGAATGGACTAGGAAAGTTACTGTATTAAGTAACTCCCCCACATTGACGTGACTTCCCCCACATTTCTATGATTAGGTTGTCCTATTGAACCCAGATCTTGGGATCTCCAGTCAACTGGGTTAGGTTTTCCTTCATAGAAACTCATTCCTTTAAGGGCTTTAGTCCCATTCCTTTAGACGACTTACTAACTAACTCTCTGCTTAAGCCTTTCGTAAGCGGATCCGCGATGTTATCCTTTGACTTCACATAGTCAATTGAGATAACTCCTGTTGAGAGTAGTTGTCGTACCGAATTATGTCGACGACGGATATGTCTAGACTTTCCATTATACATTGTGCTATGAGCTCTGCCAATTGCCGATTGACTATCACAATGTATACTAATGGCCGTTACCGGTTTAGGCCACCTGGGTATGTCCTCTACGAATTGACGTAGCCATTCCGCCTCTTCCCCGCATTTATCTAACGCGATAAATTCTGATTCCATCGTGGACTTAGCTATTACAGTTTGCTTGGAAGACTTCCAAGATATAGCGGCCCCTCCCAGTGTAAACACATATCCACTGGTCGATCTAGAATCCTTTATGTCAGATATCCAATTTGCATCACTGTATCCTTCAATAACAGATGGATATCTAGCATAATTCAGTCCATAATCACGACTGTATCTCAAATAATGAAGTACCCTAGTCATAGCTTTCCAATGTGCATCACTTGGATTACTAGTATATCTACTCAGCCTGCTAACAGCATATGCTAAGTCAGGTCGGGTACATGTCATCAGATACATTAACATGCCAATAATTCTTGAATACTCTAATTGGGCAACACCTACGCCTCTATTTTTAGATAGATGCAAACTGGTGTCTATTGGAGTTCTAGCTAGGCCGGAATCCCCCGCATTATGAGTATTAAGAATTTTGTCCACGTAATGTGCTTGACTTAATGCAAGTCCACTTTGAGTTCGTATGATCTTTATTCCAAGGATCACATCAGCCAAACCCATATCTTTCATGTCAAACTTTGATTTCAACATGTCTTTAGTAGACTTGATCATCTTGTCGTTACTGCCAACGATAAGCATATCGTCGACATAAAGACACAAGATTACATATCCACTATTTGTGTCTTTGACATAAACACACTTGTCGCATTCATTAATTTTGAATCCACCCTCTAGCATGGCGTGATCAAACTTCTGATGCCATTGTTTTGGAGCTTGCTTTAAGCCATACAACGACTTAACAAGCCTACAAACTTTTCTCTCTTTTCCAGGAGCCATGAAACCCTCAGGTTGGTTCATGTATATTTCTTCTTCTAAATCTCCATTTAGAAAAGCCGTTTTCACATCCATTTGGTGAACTTCTAAATTTCTTAATGCTGCAATAGCAAGAATCATCCTAATAGAAGTTATTCGCGTAACAGGCGAATAAGTATCAAAGTAATCTAGACCTTCGCGTTGTCTAAAACCTTTGATCACCAATCTTGCTTTATACTTATCAATGGTGCCATCAGCTTTCATCTTCTTCTTGAAGATCCATTTATAGGCTAGTGGTTTACAACCAGGAGGTAAATCCACGAGCTCCCAAGTATGATTTTGTAAAATAGACTCTATTTCACTATTAATTGCTTCTTTCCATCGAGGCCCTTCCGAGGAATTTACAGCTTCTTGATAAGAAGTGGGTTCATTTTCTACCATAAAAGAGACAAAATCGGGTCCAAATGATTTCTCGGTTCTCGCCCGTTTGCTTCTTCTAGGTTCAGCCTCTTCTTCCTCGGGTTGATCTTGTCTCTCATCTTGGAGATCATTATCATCTCGTTGTCTCTTGTCTTGGACAACTGCATCATCTATTCTAGATGTGCTTTCATTTTCCTTCTTTAAACAAGGAAATATGTTTTCAAAGAAGGACGCATTCCTTGATTCCATAACTGTGTTCTTGTGTATATCTGGATTTTTCGAATCATGTACAATGAAACGATACGCACTGCTATTCTTAGCATATCCAATAAATATACAATCCACAGATTTAGGTCCAATAGTTTGGGCCTTAGGTGTCGGCACAGCTACCTTGGCTAGACACCCCCACACTCGTAAGTACTGGTATGATGGTTTTCTTCCCATCCACAGTTCATATGGGGTTTCCTCTTTATCCTTACGAGGTATCTTGTTTAAAAGATAAGTAGCCGTTAGAATGGCTTCCCCCCACATGTCCCGGCTCATACCAGAACTTAACAACATGGCATTAACCATTTCTTTCAAGGTACGGTTCTTCCTTTCGGCAATACCGTTTTGCTGAGGTGAATAAGGAGCAGTAAACTCATGTCTAATTCCATGTTTCGCACATAGATCAGCAAAAGGAGACACATATTCACCTCCTCTATCACTTCGTACAACCTTGATTTTCCTACCAAGTTGATTCTCAACTTCGGTTTTGTATAGAACAAACTTGTCTATAGCTTCATCTTTACTTTTCAACAAGTAAACGTAGCAGTACTTAGTGCAATCATCAATAAACGTGATGAAGTACTTATTGACACCTTTTGTGGGTAGTGATTTCAAATCACATATGTCTGTGTGTATCATATCAAGTGGTTCGGTTTTTCGTTCAACCGATTTGAAAGATGATCTTGTAAGTTTGGCTTCGACACAAGTTTCACACTTATAATTTGAATCAATATGAAAATTTGGTATGCCATTAAATTTAATCAAACGACGCATTGAATTAAAATTAACATGTCCAAGACGGCCATGCCACACATTAGAAGACTCAATCAAGTAAGCAGAAGAATTCATTTTATTGATATCACTCTTAACAACTATTACATTGAGCTTAAACATACCATTCAAGGCATACCCCTTACCAACATACATTTGATTCTTAGAAATTACAACTTTATCAGACTCAAAAACAAGACGAAAACCAAACTTATTCAAAAGCCATCCGGACACAAGATTCTTGCGAATCTCCGGAACATACAAGACTTTAGTCAACTTGAGCTCTTTCTCGGATGTCATCTTCAAAATAACATCTCCTTCGCCCTTGATATCAGCAGTTGCAGAGTTGCCCATGTACAGCTTCTCTCCATTGTCAACCGCTCTGAAAGAGTGAAACATACTCTTGTCAGCACACACATGACGGGTTGCCCCAGTATCAACCCACCAATCATTATTATTAGAACCTACCAGGTTAACTTCAGAGATCATGGTAACGACATCAGACACCATAGCAATCATGTCCACATTATCATTCACCATATTAGCCTCGCGTGGAGTCACCCGCTTTGGCGCTTTGCAATTAGCAGCACGATGACCTGGCTTGTCACAGTTGAAGCAATTTCCTTGGAACTTCTGCTTCGCAATTCCAGCCTTAGGAGCAAGGTACTCAGACTTCCCTTTGCTCTTCTTGTCATTCTTCCCTTTTCCAAAGCTCTTGCCTTTAGACTTTGAAGAAGACGAACCATGCTCAACCATATTTGCCTTGGCAGAATCAGGTGTATAAGTGTTTTTCTGAGCCAGCTTGTTGTCCTCTTCAATACGAAGACGAACAACCAAGTCTTCAACAGTCATCTCCTTTCGCTTATGCTTCAAGTAGTTTTTAAATTCTACCCAGCTTGGAGGTAACTTTTCAATGATAGCAGCAACTTGAAAAGTTTCACTCAAAGTCATACCCTCAGCATGAATGTCGTGTAGCAAAACCTGCAGATCTTGAACCTGAGTTATCACACTCTTTGAATCAACCATCTTGTAATCCAAAAAGCGAGCTACCACGAACTTCTTTGTACCAGCATCCTCGGTTTTGTACTTGCGTTCCAACGACTCCCATAATTCTTTGGCAGTCTTAGTCTTGCAGTACACATTGTACAAAGAGTCCACCAAACCATTCAGAATATAGTTGTGACACAAGAAGTCTGAATGTTTCCATGCTTCAACAGCTTGCACGGCTTGTTGATTTTCGGGTACACCTTCTTTAGGAGGTTCCACCTGAGGTACAGTCTCCTTTAGGAACTTCGCAAGGTTCAAAGTAGTGAGATAGAAGAACATCTTCTGTTGCCACCTCTTAAAATTCTGTCCATTGAATTTTTCTGGTTTTTCAGCATGATTAGCAACTGTGTGGGGAACTGGCGCACCAGTTACATTCACAGTAGTAGTTGCAGGAGTTACAGGAGTTACAGGAGTGCTGGTAGACATCCTGAAAGATCAAACAAGATCAAAACACAAACAGTTAGACAACTGTTATAAATCTGTATATAAGAAATTCAATCGTGATCTCTATATACTTATAGTGGATCTGCTTCAAAGAAACTCAATCTTGGTTTCAATGAATCAGATGCAATTATCTAATATATCAGTTTAACAGAAACACAATCTTGGTTTCAATATAAACTGATAAGAACAACTGCTTAAAGAAAAACGTTAGAGATCTGTTAATTAAAATCTGTAAAATTAAAACTGATTCCAGTGAAACTCAATCCTGGTTTCGGCAGAAACAGTTTATAATAAATCTGATAAAATTATTAATCCGATTTAATAAAAGTTTTAATTCTGTTAAACCGAATCTGTTTTAAGATTGTAGGAAACGGTGTACACTTTTATTATAAAATCGAATTTACAATAAAATAACAGAAATTAAATTGACAGAATGTAATTAACAGTAATAAGAAAGCAGTAAAACAAAGACGAGGCACGTGTTTAACACGCTTCCCTTAAAACAGATTCGTCGTCTGTTTCCCAGGGTACAACGTCTAAAGCTGTTGTACAGCCGGACTTGACTTACTTGCCTGAAAGATCACGGATACAGTGTGTGTTTCTGACTGAGGAAAATTGCTGGAGCTATGATGCAGAAAAGCTGCGTTTTTTGGATGTCTGAATGAATGAAAATCAAGTTTAATTTATAGGCATTATATGTCTTGGTCACCAAGACATAATATTTGCTCCTAAATTAAACTGACATGAAAATCTGTTATTACTAACACAGATTCGCAAATCTTTTAATACACAAAACAGATTTCTGTAAACTTAATTAATAAGTTTGTATCTATTCCTAAAATAGATTAGAAAAATCTGGAAGGAAAAATTCGAATGAGCAGCAAAAAATACACCGAATTTGCCCGCACCCAAGCAGATTTCGGAGCTGCATTCGTGTCCGCAGGTCGCGCGCTCGTGCACAAGTTCAATAGCTTCGAACCCGTTTTTGGCCTAGAAATCCCACTTTCTGCACCCCCCCCTGCGCGCGCGTAGGCGTGGGAGTAAAAACCCACAAATGAATATTGTAGGGTAGAAACTAGGATTTCTTTATAAACATGTTTTCACTTCATGTTTCAAGCGATGTGGGACAAATATTTTTCCAAATATTGTGTTTCACGTGACTCACTTTGAGACACGATATCTCATTCATATTAACTCCATATTGGACATACTTTAGCTCGTTGCGAAGCTCTATTCGAGGAGAACGCAAAGCTACTAAGTACTACGAATATATATAACATATACATATATAAAATTATGTCCAAAGTATTGCAAAAACCATATTTTGCAAAACATTTTCCAACACAAGATACCTTTTTTCATGGTCAATAGATAATGATTTGTGCACGTAAAAAATTAACAGTAACCAATAATCACACATTATACCTGATCAAACCAAAATTAGAAGCGGGGCGTCAACGTATTTGTTATTGGAAGAGTAACAACTTAGAAAACGAAATTATTTAAAAAAAACAAAATATTTACAATATGTTGCAGAAGCGTTCAAAGAAATTTAAGCTGCAATATTTTGTTTGATGAGGATATGAGCCACTCTCATGTCTAATCACATGTCAATTTCAACTTTTCAAGCATATTTTAGAGAAACGCTACGATCATTTAATGTTTACAATATAATATTGATATAATCAATGTTGCAAAACAAATATATAAAATATATAAGGTCGATTAATCGTCGTTTAATCCTTAAAGGTCATCAATCTTACTGATTAATGTAAAAATGGTTAACAACAGTCATTTGTGGTCAACGACAATCAAAAGAGGTGAAACTTAGTAGAAACCTGCAAATGTTTTTGAAAATACCGAAAACTCACTGTAATATTGTGTTTATCACTTATAACAACTATTTATACATCTGAAGAATAATATTGTCGAAAATATCTAAAACTTGTTAGAAATATTCAAAATTTGTCAAAAATACTCAAAATCTGCTAAACATACGGATCCGATTAATCACTATTTAATCCCGCCTAAAATGATTACAAGTTATAAAGTGATCGATCGACCGACTTAACGATTTACGATTAACAATTTGAGAAGAGTATTGGTTCAATCATATATATTCATATTGCTTTGTGGTATGTATTTTTACTTTTCCATCTTCGATGTATTGTTGACAAATCATCCTATGGAAATAATTTTGTGGTATAATTTTTGTGATTGTAATGTTCCTCCATATTTTATACGGAGTAATTCGGTACTGAATGGATCAAATAAAGAGCCGTACATATTCGTATATCTAATACTCCCTCTGTCTTAAAATTATAGTCTCGTATACTATTTTGTGACGTCCCAAAATTATATTTCTTTTCCAAATATAGATGTAAGTAATGTAACAAGTTTATTATATTGCACCTAGTAGTACTAAAAATTACAAAGTATATACAAAGTTTTAATTAATTATATAAGGGTAAGAGTGTCATTTTGAAAAGAAAAAAAAGTAAGAGAGAGATTGTTGTGATAGTTATGTTTTCTAAAACAATATGTTTTTTATCAGATGACTATTAATTTGGGACGGAGGGAGTAATTCACACATGATTGACATTTATTCACATGTAAACCTAGGTATTTCATTTATTTTTACATTACGTATTTGTGACTTTGTGTTATTACATCGGAGGAAAGGAGCCACAACAATATAGGATCCGGTGTATAATTATTTTCAAATTGTGATATATAAGATTAAACTTTTTTATTTATTTGTATGTATACTAAATAAATAAAATTATAAATAAATTTTGATAGACAGGGTACATTAGGTGCATTTGAAAAAATCCATGTCTTTTCTAATATTAACACGACATAAAAAAATTCATAGGTATTACAAACACGCGCAAAACACCCCGACTTAGTTCCTGCTGGATTGTTTCTCGTAGTTTTCAACATATTTTTCTACCAGCTTTATCTAAGCATTCGCCTATAATGCAGTAGTATATATACACTTTAGAAAAGGTATTGAAAATATTACATGTATTTACTGTTAACTATCGAAAGACATATAACATCTTTTACACTACAAATGTTTCTGTAAAGGGCCTAGAACGCGCCTCAAGTATGTCTGCATTTGTTTAAACTAACGTTTTCTTGTCACAAATGTTTTATACCCATGTTCTCATAGTTTATGTTAGGGCAGTGATTTATACACCCTAGAAATTAATTGATATTGCATGTTGACATTTATATCTTTACATTAATTAATGAAGTGTGTAAATATTAAGTGTATAATAAGAAAAACACAAATATAAAGTATGCCAATAAATTTAAAAAATGTGTCAATCATCTCCCTTTATATATGCTACTCTCAGTTAGCTTAACACACTTTGCTAATAATGCAAATGTTGTCTAATATTTTATTTATGTATGTAGGGAAAGCCGAATTGCTATATGTGAAGACGACAAGCATCAATGAGTCGGCATTCCATTTCTTTTCAGCTATTTGTACGTATTGTAAATTGTTTTATAAAATACGATAACTATGAATAAGTTCAAAAGATTTGTTTGTTCATAAGAACATTAGGTACCATAATAAACAAAAACTCTCCATTTAAGTTTTATTAATGTCACAAACATTTCATTTTAGAATATGTTTTCTTTCATAACAAAGTAAAAACGTTTTCTCGGCGTGGTGCGGTGGCGAGTGTGTGACAAAAAGCGACGAGATGTCACGCTCAAAATGACGAAAACTCTCGCTACGATACCTAATGGTCTAAACAATTAAAATTTGGTACATATCCCTTCACGTAATTAGTGCAAATGCAATATGTATAGCTAGCGATATCAGATTGTCAAATTCATACTCGCTAGTCTCAAGTCTCAAAATAAATATTTTTGTTTCAACTTCGGAAAACCTTTTCATTTTTTTACTTTAAATATTTATATCATATAATAATTAATGTAAACATGTGGATGAAATATTAATTTTAATTTAAAACAAAAAGAAATAATTTAAAGTTTAAGTTGAAAAACAAACTTCATAAAAAAATAAAAATATGAAGAAAGAATTTAGACTTACGGAGCAATAGATATGGCTTGAACGTATGTTTTGAAATCTAGTTTGACTTGGTCGGGTCAACAATTGATTCGGCTTATGTAAAAAAAACGGGTAATATTAAATCAGGTTTTACACATTCAAATTCTGGTTAAATTCGTTCAGTTTGAGGTGACTTGGTCAATCTGGTTCTCGAGACATGGGCGAGCTGATGTTTCTATTTTTTTGTGTTTTTTAACAAATAACGTATGTAAATTACACATATTTTACATATTATATTTGTTCGTAAGAGTTAAGATATATGTAAAGCCTTAAATTAACATAAACTTATTCAACCAATTATAATACCCATTTTAAAAAAAACCCATTTCCCACCACTTATTTAAAAATTAAATATCTCCAAACGGTAAATCGTCAAACGGAAAAAAATAAATCATTGCAACGAGAATTAAATCATTTTTCTATCGAGGGGCACATGTATATACTTTCGGCGAACTTTTTTTTCGACTTTTTTTCTTAAGTCACGTCTGGAGAGAATCATATATGATTCGTCACGAAATATATATGATTTTCAGAAAATCATATATGATTCGTGATATGAATCATATATGCTTCTCTGAAAATCATATATGTTTCGTGACGAATCATATATGATTCTCTCCAGACGTGACTTAAGAAAAAAAGTCAAAAAAAGTTCGTCGAAAGTATATACATGTACCCCTCGATATATAGATGATTTAATTCTCGTCGCGATGATATATTTTGTTTTACGTAATGATGAACGGTTTGTGAGATATTTAATTTTTTAAAAATGAGTTTTTTTTGTTACATGATAAAAATGGGTGGTTGTGATTGGTTGATTGAGTATATGATAAATAAGGGTTTATATTGAACTTTTTCCTTGTTCGTAAATAGTTTATATACTCAATATCTGAAAATTTTATGTTTTTTATATATAATTTTTGTTAATAATTAAAAATATAATTTTATTTTATTTTTAAGAAAACTGAGTTGAACAAGTTGACCCGGTAATTCAGTGACTCGGTGATCAACCAGATCGATTTATAAACCAATTTTGAGAACGTTAGTAAACATGTTCTTTGAGAAAATCATGCGATCGAGTATTAATCCAGAGAACAAATGAGATTAGGCAGGTGCTTTTTTCAAAGAAATGGATATTATACTAACTTAAATAAGACTGACAATGACATTTTGTAATTAGACAGTGAAATGAATCCTAGTATATAAAAATAGCAACGAATGATGACAAATGACGGTCGTAACGGCTTACATCATTCTTAAGCCGCTATCAACTAGTTGTGATTTGTATGATTTCCCCAAAAACGTACGACACATGTCCGCTATTTATTGTGGACCTCCTCTCCCATCGTTTAACAACTATTTTCGATTTCGAGTTTGTTTTGGTCTTTGCTTAGCGCATATTCATTAAATATGATAAAAATCTCATGTACTCACTAGGGTTCATTCAAATGATTTACTCGTACTAGATAGAAGAGAAGTTATGATTGACTTCTTTTATAGTAGTAATAAGTTTGAAGTTCATTTCTAAATGTGCTTGAAAATTAAAATAGTAACTAAAAAAGTTGCGTGCCTTTTTCTTCAAAGCTGATTCAGAAAGTGACAAATACTATGAGCAAACTAGATCATAACCCGTGTAATACACGGGCAGACATATAAACTTGTTTATATAACTTATACCGAAAATAGTTGTTTATATAACTTATACCATACACCCTCATAAGGACTTTAAAAAGTTGAACTTCTCTACTTACAACTAACAACCCCTAACTCATAAGTAAAAAATAGAATACAACAGCATATAAAGGATGCTAAAGTTTATATTTCCACAAGTTATAATTGCTTATAGTTATAACAAGTAGGTGACACCCGCGCTTCGCTGCGGGGGCTTGCGCACGAAAGTATTATGTGCGACGAAATGTCATTCTTTTAGCCCGCTTTGACTAAATGGAGTTCTATTGAGACAATAAAAGTTTTACATCAAGTTTATCATATCATTTACACTTAAAACTTGATCAGCACATTTAGAAACAACTTGTGTAGCATTCCTTGCCCAATCCGCGGCTTTGTCATGTCCTTCATTCTTGAAGAATACCATTGTCAATGTCCTTGTAATGGAAAGAATCAGGAAAACGTTCAGCGCCTACATTTAAGATATAAAAAACATTAATACAGGCTTTCATGAATACATGATACACTTAAGATTTCATTGTCACTGGATATCTTATTGTCTCCATTCAACAACCTGTAAATCTGCTTAAAAATTAAAATTTTCCATATGAAGTATATGGGATGTGGATAATACAAAATATGTAACAGTAGAAAGGTTTATACATTGAGTAATACTTAAAGTTCAAATGATGTGCTGCCCATCCAAACACCCCTAAACTTGTTCCCCCAATCTTTCCCAAAATCCAAAACTGAATAAATTAATTCTCCTAAAATTTAGACTGGCGGGAAAACGATAACGCTAACATACAACGGTGCCATCTCCTATGAGGTGCGTGAAGTAGTGACGTGCTTCTTTATCCACATAATAATAAGCTAATACAAACCGTACTCGTAATATTCTATGCAACTGAAGCTAAAATCTGAAGTCGACTTACCTCCAACACCTCATTTTCCGGAAAATTTCTGTAAAAACATAAAATATATACGTAACCAAAGCAAAAAGATTTAATTTTTACAATAAAAAAATATTAAAGTTTGAAATAAGAGACAATTACCTGCTTCAATAGCGTGTGTGTGTGTGTGCCGTCGTCGCTGGGGGGTCTTGTGCGTGTTTCTTTTTTTTCTGTATAAAGCTGGAGACAGTTTTTTCGAGTTGCCGTTTGCTACCTCTCGTTCGCTAACTTGACGCTCAAAGTCTTTGTTTAATCGTTCAGCCTATTTGTAACCTGTATAGAGAAAACGCAAGTTAATGTGCGCTGTAACCATTTGCAAAATGAGAATAATTGGACTAAACCCATTAGCCAAATGCTTACTTCAGCAGGGTGTGAATTCCCCATTCAACAGCAGTTTTCCACGTCACACCTTCTATATCACATAGTTTCCAGATACATCAGTCATTAAAGTAAGACGTTGGCGAAAAATGCATTCAGAAAACAATGTTTTTGTCCTACTCGTCATATTTGTTATATGCACAGTTGAGGTGTCGGGTACTTCTTCATTCACTACAATCTTTTCAGTATTATTTAATGATTTCATACTCTCCTAGCATTTATTTGATGAATAGCGTAACGACATAAGTATCATTAGCTCCACATAAGATTATTTTTCTTTACAATGACTACTCGATATATGACATAAAAATAATTAAATTGCTTACCAGAAGTGTAAAGATTTTCTCATCCAAATAAAAGTCAAAGACCCGTAGATATCGACGTTTAGAGCGACTGTGCCTTCGATTTGCTTTTGGAAGCTTGAGTTTGTAGCCGCTGATGAAGTACTTATGCGGGTCTTACAGCAACTGAAAAACCTGGCATTAAGAAGAATTGGGCACCGAAGTTAGTGAGTGCACAGTTAACAAAACTGATAAAAAAGAAGATGTCTAATTGGTCAAGCAGCAAGGCGACATAGAGAATATTGAATCTTATAGATCATTTGACGCCATTAAGAAATAAGACACTATTAGTCAATTTCAACTTCACACTTGTTTCTTCATTTACATACTACCAAGGATCTATGTGTTATACAATACCCCTGTATTATTTACCTTTCATTCAACTCTTTTTGATGTATACATATATAAAGCTCTTCTCTTTTTTTAACTTCGCGTATCATGTCTTTCAAATCTAACCGACTAATAATATTTCATCCGACAAAGCGCCTCATGCCTAAACTCCTAACATTTAACACACGGTCGCATCGAACGAATAACTTAATTTTCCGGTCACTTTGGTCATAGTCAATACCTTGTGATTCCTTACTTAATCTGCCCAATCCTGAAAAGTTTCTAATCTTTACATATTTATTGATATTTACCTCAGCTTTTTGCACTGCGATTGAGGTTTGTGGTGGTGTTCCCGACACATTCAAATTTTTTGAATCGGAATCTGACTTTATGTTGCTTATTCTAAAGCTTTCAGGCTTATGCAGGTTCAGTATGACTTAGTAAACTTATATAAACCGAAAAGTTTTAGAATAAGCTACGAAAATGGGAGCTTATTACTATTATATTATTAGACTTTTTTATAAAAAAAATGATGCTAGTGATTTGTCGATACAAATTCTAACTGTCAAACATGCCTACATAATAACATTAAACTTCAAAGTTCTAAGTGAGTAAAAACCGTGGTTCCCCTGCATCAGAAGAACATATTTTTTGACATAAAAGTAATCATTTCATTATTATACTATCTTTTCGCTATTCTCAACTGCTTTTACTTAATAAAACACGATATGCTATTCATTTCATATCTCATATTTCTCCGTACAAAACAATTTTAATATCTTTGTTATCCATTTGTCTTCAAAGCTTCATGAATTCACCACACTTTACAGGTGCCTCTAATATATATGTGTAACATAAATAAGACCTAAACCAACTATATAAGCTGAAACGAACACCCTCTTACACAATCCCACCTACATCTAGTTGTTTACAGCCTAGACATGATATAATACGCCCAAATATGATAAAATAAACGCGTCTCACCTATAATGAAATGAAATTTAGCCCAACTCTGCTCCTTTTTTCTTACACCACTCAATGACATCCGTCCCTCCTCTCGAGTCATAGAAGTGTCTCGGGACCTGTCATTCAAACATTTTATCAAACAGTTGGCATGCGACATGAACAAATTAACACTTTTCTGGCGAAACCACAAAACTCCGCCCCTAATTCTCTCAATATAATTACTATTATTAAAACTCATCTTTATTTGAAAATGTAACTTTAAGCCCAAGCAGAGTTTGGGTTATAGGGAATATTAGCAACTGAATTACATAAGAAAACACAGAAAGATCAAAACTTATGATCAAGAAAAAGATGAATACTCTATAAAAGAAAGCAATTATAGATAAACCCTATATACAGTAATAAAATGAAAAAAAAAGATTATCTTACCTCCATTCGAACATGAACTGAACAAACTAAGAATTGTATAACCACCTCCATATAACTACAAAACAACACATAAAGATCAAATCACAGATAGAGAATAAAAGATATACAATAGTTTTGAATTTGAATTCTTGAATGAAGATAAAGTAAAAAGAAAAGGGCTGGCAAGGCTGCAAAAATTTAGCTTTTCAATAAACAATTTTATAAGTCTATTGGCACTTGTCTAACTTATTGTGTTAACAAATACACCTGTACTACATAAAAATAAATAGCCACCTTGTATATTCACATTTGTTGTTTCATCTTTGTTCCTTTATCTCTATAGAATCATGTGTACCTAATAGTCACACAACACAAGTGTACCTAATAGTCGCCCAATTACAGCTTTAAGCATTCCAATCACCTCAAATCATATTTTAAACACTAATTTATAAATAAGTCAGTGATGTAACTCAAACATAATTACTTGTTCAAATAATAATTACTTGTCAGTTATTAAAACGGAAATTTATAGCAGATAAAATGGAAACAACCACAATAATAACACTTCTTGTTGTTAAAGAGATGATACCTTGCAATGATAAATTAAGAGAATTATTATAATTGTTCCTTTAACATGTCTCCAATTTTGAAAACCTGAAAAGTTATTAAGCCTCATCAATTAAGATTAGTAGCTTAGCGAGACACCCCTAATGAGGTAGTCAACAGTGAAAGAAAACAACATAAAGTATCAAACTTAAGGAAACTTAAAAAAAAAAGTAACATACCACCTCTTGATTGAGCAGTAAAATAACTAAGACAAATCTCTTCCTGGTCCAAAGCTTTGTAACCCCTTCAAAACCTGATAAATGAAACAAAAACATATTCTGAAGTAAGTGTATCGATAATTCGATATCAAACAAAAGAAGAAGAATTTGATAAAGATGAGATCTAGTTTTCCATATCCAAAATTTGTTATCATCATTATCATCTATTTTCTTCGCTGCTCCTTAAGTCACACATACTTACTCTATAGGGTCGAACAAAGATGGCTGCAAAGTTGTGATGAGATCTAGTTTTTTTAATTTTGATAACTTTTTTTTGATAAAGATGAGATCTAGATTGAAATGAAAGAAAATGAGATTAAAGGATTTGAATTTAAATTTCAAATGAAAAGAAAAGAAAACAGTGTTTGCTTTGAGATTCACAAAAAAAATTAAGAAAAAGACTGCAGAAAGTTAAAAAGAACCGTATTTTAATTGGATTTATCTGGAAAAAATAAAATACCACATGACGTCATTAATCTTAAAAATTGAATACGTGGAAGAGCTGGTTTGTTGACAACTCAGATAAATGATCTCACCCAAAACTCCTTTTTAATAGAGAGTATAGATTGCAAAACATATCCTTAACCTCTATGTCCAGAAACAGTGCGCCCCTTTTGTGTTTCAAGTTTTATCTTTCCATTAACACCCAACACCAAAAAAAAAAAAAAGGAAGGAGTGCTCTATCTCGAAAGAAAGGAGTTTCGGAATAAAGATGATTGTGGCAGGAACATTTTTTTCTTTTAATATTCGTACTAATAATGCTTAACATCACAACGTTCATTCACTCAAAAATTTTAGGAGATCGAACTCATGTCGGTTCTCATTAAGTTTCGTCTTTGAGCACACCAACAACTAAAACCTCATATCCAACCGATAAAGCAATAGAATTTATTGGGTCCCACAAAATACTCCATTAAAAAAATACCCATTTAATAAAAAAACAAATGACGCATGTGAGTGGGATGACGAAAAACGAAATCGCAAACGAACAATTTGACGAGCAATGCATAATGGCAAGCGGATGGCGTGTTTTTGTTGCAATGGCATGCAAGTGCCATCCCATGTCGTGTTCTCTAAAATTGAAAAAAATAAAACTTATTGGGTCTTACAAGATACCCCATTAAAAATACCCATTCAACCAAAAAAATGGCGCATGTAAGTGGATGACGGGAAACAAAATGGTGAACGAACAACTTGACCGCCGATGCACAATGGCAAGTAAATGACGTATTTTTGGTGCAACGACGTGCAAGTGCCATCCCATGTCGTGTTCTATAAAAAAGAAAAAGTTACTGTTAAGTTCTAAGTTAAACACCAAGTCTAATTAGAAATAATAAGGTGGGTCGACCCACGCTTCGCTACGAGGTGATTTAACTTGTGGCATGTGGGGAGTTGTTTTGCAGTTGCGCGTTTGTTCGCCACTTAGATACTTTTTTGGTTTACATAAACCTGCATTGTTGGAATACTGCGATTATACAAAAGGCTTGATGTTGTTGCTGTTTCCAGCTACATATTTCAATTATACAAAAGGTTGATGTTGCATATTGTTTTGTTCCTAGCTAGCAGCTGTTGCAAAATGTTTAACGGATGTACTGCATATTATTTTCGGCCAAGCTAGTATCTGATACAAGGTGCTTAAACAGACCTAAGATCGTAGGTACGTTTGGCTCCTAATATTTTTTCTTTTTCATTTGTTGTGGCTCATTAGTTGGGAAGTTGTTTCTTTTGACTACTTTTCTCATTTTTCCTGTTTTAGTTCCTGCTTTTTTGTGTCGTCTTTGTTTGCGATTGGTGCTATTGTTGGGTCTGGCGATGTTGGTGTTGTTAGAACTGGTGTCACTGCATTCACATGATAGATTAGGAAAGTTTGTTATGTGTTATAGTTTAAGATGATTATGTGTGTATATTATGTACCATTTTTTGTTTCTGCGTGTTCTAGAAGACTCTCAAGAAAGGTTGGTGTTGATGGAGCTTCTATTCCTGTTAGGGATTCAATGGTTGTTAGCTTTGTAGTTACCAATATTTTAAGGAAATTGTGTTTACCTATGTTGTTTGGTTGTATACCTTCTTTTTTTCGAAATTTTTGGCATTTCCGCAACTGGCAGTGCTGCATATCTTTGAAGTATGAGTGTTTGTTTCTTTGTGTATAGGTATATTTTTTTATATTGTACTCGCAATTGTCGATTGTGTTTTAGATATTTCTGCGATAGCCTTAACTTTCATTTTGTGTCTGCGGGTATTGTTTGGGAGGTTGAAGAATCGCTAATTTCTCTTTTCTTGTCAAGTATGTCGTCAAAATAGAAGTCAACATTTCTTGTGGAAGATGACGGGTTGTTGTGAAATTGGAAAAGATGTCTTCAACCTGCTAAGGAAAGAATTTCTGTAGGGAAGTTGCGCGGGTCAGGTTTCCATGTTTGGTGACTAACTCAGTGCAGTCGCACCCTGCAAATACATTTGCATTCGGAGTGAAAAAAGTGAAGTTTTCTGTTGCAGAATTGTCACTAATGGATGCTTTGAAGTTGAACCTGTGTTGATATGTGTTAATGGGAAGTCGTTTTTTATTTCAAGGGGTGTAATTGTAGGAGCAACAGGGTACCTGTAAGTTGATTTATTTTGGGGTATGTGTCATCCACAGTGGCCCATGCCATTTCCGCTGGTCACGTTTTTGGGACATTCATTTCATGATTGGTAGTACCAATCCCTGTGTTGATGGTGGTTATGGTACCTTCGCAAACGAACCTGAATTGCCCTGAATGATGCAACCAAATGTTAGATGACGATGATGGATGCAATGGTGTAGAGGCAAGAAGCAAGGAGTTGCTTACTTTGTAGCTGGTGGGTTTTTGTTACAATAAAGTCGACAACGGGTACTTGTTTATGTTTTTCTCCTCATTTGGGTCTGTATATCTTTCTTTGGTTATTTAGAGATGTGGGTATATATTTTATCTATGTCTATACTTGTAATAAAATTTAGTTAATGTCTTATCTTTTTTTCCTCCTATGTTCTTATTTTTTATGGTGTGTATGAAATTTTTGGTTATGCTTACTCATTTTTCAGGTGTTCCAGTTCTGGTATGTCCGGGTTGAAGTAGTAGTAGGTAGCAGGTGTTCTAGATAGCCGAGGGCCTGCAGCGTTTGGTGTAAGATGCTTTTTTATGTGTTGGGGAGCTTAAGTGTACAAAAACCAAAAGTGTAAACGCGATTATAACAATCCTCAAAATTCACATATGTGTTATGTGTTATGATTGTATGAATATGAAAATTTACTAGAAATTTTTGCTTTTATGGCATACTTGGTATGACTTACTTAGTAAGATGAATGGATTCTCACAACATGAACTGCCACTTCAACATATCCCTATATGTTGTAAACACTATGTGTATATCAAGTCTAAGTTCTAAAAGTAATCTTATAAGTACGTTATGAATAAGAACATCTCAAATATAACTATGATGCCGTAAATTATCAAGGAACTCTAGAAACTCTATTATGAGTTGAAAACTCAAGATTTGTGAAGTATGAATGTACAATACCTATGAATGAATCTCAAACACATATGTACAAGATATAATCTATCATTTTTAAGTAATATTATCCCAGAACCCTAATTACAACCTATACAAAGTTAAGTACAAGTAATTGTACATAATAGTCAAGATTACCACCTAAAATCTATTCCATATTGAATTAAGATCTCTTTTTTACAATTAATTATAAAAATCAAATAAGTATCACACTAAGACTATATCTTGATCTCAAATCAATATACAAATAACTAATGCACAAAGTACAAGTTTTTAAAGCATAGAATTCTAATTAAGCCTATTAACTCCTAGGATATGATTACCCTATATAACTTATCAAACTAAGTGTGTAGAATCTTTAGAAACCTTATAAACAATGTATAAGAGCTATAATGAGCCTATATAAGAATATAAACACTAGTTACACAAGGTACAAGTTACTTACGCATAGTAATCTAAAAATCCATATATTTCCCATTTCACTTAGGTCAATGCATAGTCTTTTAGGACAAGTCTACCAACACTCTTAGTATTACATTTAGGTTATAAAGTTATCATAAGACAAGTTACAATATCCCTAATGCACAAGGTACAACATTTCAATGCATGACTTATAAATTAGGTCAAAATAGGTATTTTTAGACTTTAGACATTTTTACCTAGTATAACATATCAAATCAAGTGTAGAAACTCTTTGGACACCTTAAAACCAATGTCTAAGATATAAATTGAGTTTACATTAGTATCTAAAGTAAGAACAATTACTTTAACAAGGATTGAACCCTAGATCATTAGAAACACTAATACGACTAGGTTTTCTTCCCAATTTCACTTCAAACCAATGTTAAACCATAAACCAAGGACCCAAATTCCTAATTATAATGTGTAAACCCTAATTATATCCTAATCGATCACTAATTACCTTCCTAAGCCCTTAATTTTTAGAATCACGAAGTTATAAAGTTACGAGCCCTAGAATTAATGCGCCTAGGTTTTTCCCTCCAAAATAATGTTTAAACTCTTTCCCTCCACTTTTCAAGTCCAAAATTTTTAGTTTAGTCCTCAGGGTTTGTGTATGAGATCTTTGTTCCGGTGAGTCTTGAATAAAGGTTGAGATTGTTAATGCAATTACTTGCATTGTTTGCTTTCGCTTAGTTTTAATTACGATAATATATAAAAACAAGCATTTAGTAATAACGAATAATATCGAATTGTCGAGTTTATTAATATTCCATTTCATCTATAATCACTTAAGGTATGAATAAACAAGTTCTTAACCTTACTAAGTGATCAAGGATTAACATTTTTCTTATACCTTACTTTTATTTAAAAGTGACAATTTTTTTAATAAATTTTATTTTTAAGAAAATGTTTAAATGGAAATGAAAAAGCTTATAGGATATTCCTATGATATTCCTTAGGATATTTCATAGGATATTCCTTAGGATATTCTCAAAGAGATAATATCTCCACCAAATAAGCTTTCCACACTACATGACAAAAGGAAGCAGAATCTAGAGCTCACGGTTTCTTATAGGTACCCGAGTTCATTATCTATACCGTAGGAACATTATTGAACCGTGGGCAGATAGATCCGTTATTACTTTCTCACATAAATATTAGATCATTTCCAAATTTTCATTCACCTCTTTTGCACACACTTTCTCAGATGCGAAACCACTTTTACAATCCTTTAAATCATTGATCATCTGTTTGATTATTATTGTTTAATAAGTAATTTTGTCTTCTACCTTCTTATCCTTTAAAGTGCATAGAGAAGAACACTATCATTCTTGAAGTGTTGTGTCTAGTTCAAGATCCAAACCATTATTTCATTTTTTCTATTTGTAAAGATCCAAATTGATGTATAATTTGGAAGTTGTGTATGTATTATGGTTAATACTTAAGCCTTACACAAGTTTTTAACCTTACTAAGTGAAGTTTTAGCCATTGACAAGAAATATCACATCATTGTTCTGGTCATCATACCGTTTGAGGAGCGAGGGCAATTTAAATCGTAAACCTAACCACTCAGTTAGAACGTAATATCGAGATGAAACATTTTTAATACAAATATCCCTACTAAAATGATATGTTTATTACTTTCTTCAAATGATACATGTAGTATTTATAGTTTACATAATTACACTTGCAACTCTTATAGTTATAAGTTTAACTTATTTATACTTTTAACCCTTAAAGTATATAATTTAATTATGTAGAATTTCAACCTTCTAATATTAACCTCAAAGTTTCAAACTTAACAATATCAATCCTTATAGTTTTAACTTTAGTAAAATGACACTTTTGGTCCAAAGTATGTATATTTTCAAAACTAACAGTTTTAGTTCTTTGACTTGTTTAAAATTACATAACTAGCTCAAATTTGTACAAAATAATCTAGGAACTTAAAAAAAGTTTATAAGTATATTTTTAATCTTAATAACATTAGTTTTACAGATCTATAGCTTTTGAAATAGATTTTAACTCATTATTTTATGTAGATTATAAAACTAGGGTTTATTAGATCTTTAGCTTATAAATTCTATTTTAGATTATTATATGAACCAAGACTTTTAAAAATAGCTTATTTAGATTATAACTAAGCTTGTTAAAGACTTATAACTTAAAAAATAACTTATTCAACAAGGTGGATACTTACAAAAAAGAAAACAAGGAATTTAAGGCTTCTAAAGGGGCATATGGACTATATCTTCTTTACAAATCTTCAAGAACTCTTAGAACTTATTATAAAGCTTGCTACTGATTTTAGGAACATATTAGGACTGAAGTGGTGTCTCTAGAAAAAAATGTATGTGTTTTTAGGTAGGAAATGAAAGGATGATTTAGAAATGAACCAAAAGACCTATATGTACACTCTTTTCAACCCGTAGCCTCCAAGTAAGGCTTGTAAACATGTAAACTTAGTGGGTAAGTGACTAAGGTAAGCTAGGGATGACTAATTAGGTCTACGAATGACTCATGGAAGCTAGGATGAAAAATATCTAAGGTTAAGGTCTAAAATAAGCCACGAAAATTTAAGATAGGAATGATGAGTTTTCATCTACAAGTAGGTGATGCACCTACTTGGAAAATATCTAAAAATATTCTAAATATATGGTTTTGAATTTGAAATAAGTAGGGAAACTCATTTGAATTGTTTTTGGAGGGAAAAACCTAGTCGGGTACATTTATAAGGCTTGTAACTTTGTAACTCTGTAATTATTGTAATTAAGGTTTAGAAAAGTGATTAGTGATGTTTTAGGGACATGGTTTACAAGTTGTAGTTAGGAATTTTGGGTCTTTGGTTTAAAGTTTAACATTGTTTTGAAGTGAAATTGGGAATAAAACCTAGCCGGGTTAGTGTTTCTAGTGATCTAGGGTTCAATCCTTGTTAAAGCCATTATTCTCACTTTGGATACTGATGTAAACTCAATTTATATCTTTTACATTGTCTCTAATGATTTCAAGGAGTCTCTACACTTGTTTTACTAAGTTATTCCAAGTAAAAATGTCTAAGGAGTAAAAACACCTATTTTGACCTATTTATAAGTCATGCATTAAAATGTTATACCTTGTTCATTAGGGTACTTTTACCTTATATTAAGATGATGTTATAACCTAAACTTTTTCAAATGAGGTTTGTACTCTTGTCCTAAAAGACTATGCATTGATTCAGTAAAATTGGTAACATAGAGGTTTTTTAGGTAATATGCCTAAATGACTTGTACCTTGGGTTATTTGTGTTTATATCCTTGTATTGGATTATTATATGTCTCATATACTGTTTTTAAGGTTTTTAAAGAGTCTACACACTTAGTTTAATGAGTTATATAGGGTAATCATATCCTTGGAAGGAATAAGCGTAAATAAATTTCTATGCTTTGAAAACTTGTACTTTGTGCATTAATTATTTTTACACTGTCTTGAAGTGAAAATATTGTCTTACCATGATACTTAGTTTAGTTTTATAATTGGTTTCAAAATATTAGTCTCTAATTCATACTGAAGTGGATTCTAGGTGCTAATCTTGGTCACTAGGTCTTAACACTTGTACTTAGCTTTGAATGTTTTATACTTAGTATTCTAAGATGAAACTATGCTTCTAAATGGTAGCTTAGAATTTTTTTCATAAACCTTGATTACTTATTCATAAGTGTTCTACATTCATACTTCACAAATCTTGAGTTTACAAAGGATTTTAGGGCATCATAGTTATATTTGAGATGTTCTTATCAATATGGTACTTATAGGATTACTTACAGAACTTAGACTTGATATCTACATAGTGTTTACAACATATAGGAATATGTTGAAGTAGCAATTTAGGTTATGAGAATCTATTCATCTTACCAAGTAAGGCACAAAAGCAAAATTTTCTAGTTGAACTTTCATATTCATACAATCATAACACATAAGTGAAATTTGAGGATTGTCACAGACACAATACTTGAAGAGGAAGTGGTATGATCCTTGCGGATTTTCTCCATGTCTTCAAGGATCCGAGCATCAAGTGTAGGCAAAGGAAGATCACAGATAGTTGTTACATTACATTAGGAGAGATGAGCTGCACTGAACCCCTTCTTCTGCGCTGCATGGGCAACATGCACCTCCATTAATTCTTGTAGGGGAACCTCCCTTTAAACCATAAAAGGATTTAAATCATCTTGTGGTTTAGAAAATATGGTTACCTTAAGTTGTGCCGGACTAGGCCTCAAGGAGTAGTCAGATTCAGCGTCAACGCCCCTCAGTCCTATGTCTTTCTAGGTTCAATCCCTCCATCACAACACTCATCAGCAAATCCTGATCTGCTTCTCCAACCCCAAATGATGGAAGCGCATATTCTTTAATTTGCTACATGGCGGCATCCAGTTTATCTTGAGCGAGAGGGTCGTAGAAGGGGACCTGATAGAGGTCTTATTTCAGAAGTTTCTCCCTATGTGCATGTTTCATGGCTGAGCTCTCACAGGCAGCCATGGCCGTAATCACAGCCTTGGTGAAGGCATCCCTGATGTTGTTCGCGTCTAGGGCTCCCATGGCAGCAGAGGCAGACCATGGCGGACTAGCCAATGTTTCTTGGCCACATCAGACATCAGGCGCGGGTACAAGTCTTCATCATACTCAATACTGAGGCGTTGCAGCCTACTGTCTTGTTGTCCACTTTCCTATGCATATCCGCACCAAATGAATCTATACCGGCCTCGAGATTTTTCATGGCCCATTGGTTGCTTGAGTACAGTTGCTCTAACTTGGTGTGCTCTTGGGAAACAGTAGCAAGGAGGTTTGTTTTTGTGACAACCGTGGTTTTGGGTTTGTCACTTGTTCTTACTTTTAGGTTATTTTATTTGTGCTTACTTGAATTGTGTGTTTACGTGTTTATTTTATGTGAACGAGGTTGGTGTGGTTATCGTTTATGAGTATAGAGTACTCATAAGTAAATCAAGGAACGGTTATTTCATGTTCATGAGCTCACAAGTGGTGACTATGAAATGAAAATGGTGATATTGTGGTGTTTACGTATACGTATAAGTATTATAGTAATAGTTTTTTTAGGATTTACGGTTTAGCATTTAGAGGTCTCGGGTGAGGTAATTATCCATATGAATATTTTTCGGGATGGTTTTAAGTCATTTAGGACTTAAATATAAAGTTTATTTCAAAATTTGAGATTTTTTATAAAAGTGTATATTTTACGTCTTTTACGGTAAACGCGTAAATTTGACTAGTTTTACGGTTTTGAGGTTTTGGAAGCTTTAGGAGCTGAAATAAATTAAGAAAAATTAAGGTAATATTATTAATATATTATTAAACAATAAAAAAAACGAAAATTAAGGGGTAGGGTCGGTTTGGTAGACGCAAGAAAAGAAAGGGAAAAAGGAAAAAAAGGAAAAAAAAAGGAAAGTGGGCTTTGGGTTGGACTAGGATTCACCCATACCCTATATAATATACTAAACCAAATTCATTATTTTTCTCCTGGAGATGAAGGAAATTCGTGAGTCTTATAAAAAATTAGGGTTCTTCATAAAATTTGGGGGTTTTCATAAATCCAAGGTAAATCTTCAAATCCCTTTTTAATTAAATTGTTTTTGTGTTTTCTTTAATAATCTTATGATGGATTTAGGTTAGGGTTTAATATAAAAACAGTAAATTAATGTTGTATTAATCATAATATGATGATTACATAAATTAGGGCTTGTAATTAGAGGGATTAGGGTTAATTAATGAGGTTGATTTTGTTAAACCCGTTTTTAAAAACTGGCCAGAATTTTGAGTCAATTGTTTTGATTATATCGGGAGTTCTATAAACTCTTATTTTACGATCCAAGTACCCCTGAAAAGGTATTTGAAGTGGCTTTCCAATGCAAGAAACGAGAACTAAATTGGAGGTAGGGAAGTGGGTCAAAAACAGGTTACAACAGTCAGAGGTCAAAACAGTTTTGAATTCAGCCTGTTTTCTTTTTAAGTTTTGGGTTGTTTGGGGTACTTAGGGTTGCATTGGGATCTTCTCACGAACGTGAGAGATGGTTTATATATTGTAGTAAGTATCTGCACTTGGGCTAAGGTTTTGGTTTAGGGTAAGACCCCTTAATGGTAACAAACTTTTAGTACGTTTAAAATCAGGAAATCTGGAATGACAAAAGTAGATATATGTATATCGGGGCCTTAACAGTAGCTTTAAGGTTAGGGCAAGTGGGAGGTGTTAGCCAACATATGTAAGGGTATGAATATTCCTTTTACAGAAACCATGGGTATGTTTAAGTGGACTTTTGACTTAAATCTTTGAGACTTAAAAACTGGGACTGATTTGTGTAAAATATGAACGGGATAGTTATTAAACTTAATCAAGTTAAGGACTTGTTAGGGAAGGTTAATGGGATGGTTAGAGTTTATCAATGAGGTTTTTATATAGGAATAGACTAGATGTACATCATAGGTTGATGAGCCATCTTAGTGATAGGTTCGTGTATTGATTTCGTGTTTTTTGTTTGTTAGCTTGTTGCTAGTGCGAGGACTTGTGAAGAAGCTATCAGGTGAGTTTCATAGTCCTATGTTTAATATTAATTTTGACTTCCAGATGGGATGGAAGAGACACTGTGTTGAGTTATTTTCTAAATTGATGTTGTGAATGTGTTTGTGATTTGAGATGGACTTGTGTGTACATTATGTGATTAACTACTATGTGATTTTTGATTGTGTATGATTTGGATCGGTGGACACGTGTCGTCTCAGTTATTGTGGTTTGACAAGGTAGTGGCCTTGTGGTTTGACAAGGTAGTGGCCTTGTGGTTTGACAAGGTAGTGGCCTTGTGGTTTGACAAGGTAGTGGCCTTGGGATAGGTACATAGTGTGATCATCTATGATACCATGTTGTTTGGCAAGGTAGGAGCCTTGGATTTTAGTTTGGAATGATTGAATGCTAGTTGTTAATACATAATTATAGCACATTGTCCATATGTTATTGTGTTGATGGTTGTTATTCACAGTTTGTAATTGATTTAGCGTTGGAGTCTAAACCTATGACTCTTACCAACTTTATGTTGACGTGTTTTAGTGTCTCTTTCAGGTGATACTATGGTTAAGCATGAGAACATAAGTGGCTAGGATTGGAGAAGCTTAGGAATGCATATAGAAGGAGAATCCCTGTTTCTTCTTAGTTTTTATTTGTTCTTTTAATAAGTGATACTGTGGCACACATATATTTGTTTGGTTATGTTATTTGTTTGTCTTGGGTAAGCGGTAGGACTGTTACCTACTTACCTAGACTCCTGAGTCTGATGAGATATTGTCATGACTTTGTGTCTTCATTTTATGACATTTCTTATTTCATATAGTTATCTCTATAGACACGCCATGTTGTGATGATATCCATACGTCGCACCCCATATTCCGCCATGGTGGGGTGTGACAGAATGGTATCAGAGCCCAATGGTTATAGAGAATTAGGTTGCCTAGTCGTGTAGCCTAGTCTATAGCTTAAGGGTCCCTGCATATAGGCGTCATAGGAGTATGTGTGCATTTTATAGTAATTGATGTGTTTGATTATTATTTTCGCAGTATTTGTTAGGTTATGAACTACTATGGTTCATACTTAACTACATGTTATTTTCTTTACGAGTTTTGATTAGTGCGGGTGGAACCATGGTCGTATACGCTAGTCATTGTTGGATTTCGCTTAATTATGTTTTCATGTTCTTTATACATTTTGAATTTTGTCTACGCTGGTTCAGCTGGACTACGAGTTTATGTGTTTCGTGCATTGGCTATGTTATTTTAATACATGGGGTTTTGGATCTTATCTTGTGTGGTTATGTGCTTGTGAGTTGATGGATTATGTGTTATGTGTACTATTAATTTCTTATAAGTGTCATCATAGGAGGGAGTACATTGGTGAAAGGGAACATGTATAATTATGGAGGCCTACATAATTATATATGTGCCACAACACCACTGGACTTTCAAGTATGATTGCATGAAAGAGGGTTAATACATGCTTGTATAGTATATGTTGGATGGATTTGAGTGTATGTACGCTTATGCCTATGTATGTAAAATTATTTTCTACTTATCGGTTGTATTCTTGGGATGGTTGCTAGCTCGTTTCTCTTTGAGATGTTCAACTTCTGTAGTAGCGCATTTCTCGGGTCCTCATTTCACGAGTTTGTTTGTACGGTACTTTTGGCGTGAAGGATTTTGAGATGGTGGAGATTTCTTTTTGGGGTAACGATGTGTTTTGTTTCGAGTTATACATGGTAAAAAAAATAGAACTTGCAAATTGAAAAAAAAATAGTTGTTGGTAGTCGATGAAATAAGGAAGTGTCGGGATCATGTTTCAAATAAGGTGGAATATAAATTCTTTAACATATAAGCATGACTCGGTTATTTTAAAATATTTTGGTTTTGATCACCTAAATTTATTGTTCTTAAGTTAAAAATTTTGTTCTTATTTAGTGAAATATGTTAAAATCATGTAATTAATAGAGTTTTAATTTTCTAGAATTAAAATAAATTAGGTTCTAGTTTTGGTAATTAATGGGGGGTTTTAGGGTTTAAAAATCGTTTTTTGGTATAAATCGGAGTAGGCAGAAACTGTCGCTAAACTGTCAAAATATGTCGCTAACTGTCAGAAACTGTCGCTAATGCCTAGGCAGATTTTGAGAAAAATCGTTTTGGTCATAACTTATTCGTTTTTAAAGGTTTTTGGGTGATTCAAAAGCCTAAAATTATGTACTCGGAACATACTTTTCAAATATTCAGAAAGTTTCGTAATTGGAAGTCAGTAGCTTGGTCGAATTAATTGTACAAGTGTTGAGTTCAAGGTTAATTTTCGGACAACATGGTTTAAACTCGTGTTTTGGGTATTTTGCGGTAATGAACACTTGGAGGGTTAACATAGAGATGAGTTGGGAAGGAATTTGAGAGTTCTTTAGACCTTATTATACGTGGTTATATTTTGATGAGTTTTGATTTATGGTATTTATGAGTAAGACTGAAATCGGGGTGACAGTTTTAAACCCGTTGAGTTATGTGACGGCTCCTAACTTGGTTTCAAGACAGTTCTTGTTTGATGAGTTGCGATATTTAGTTAGGTTGGTTACATAACTTTATGGTTTTGATAAGTTTCCTCGCGGACGGTTAAGGGTCATGTGTTGTTGGTTGAGATTATTTTCGTGTAAACTGAGTTCACGTTTGAACGTGAAGGTTTTATCAGGGATATGCATCCTCGTTTGTTTGCTGAGAATAAGTTTGAGTTTGGGAGTGAATCTCGGGACGAGATTTCTATTAGGAGGGAGTGATGTGACAACCGTAGTTTTGGGTTTGTCACTTGGTCTTACTTTTAGGTTATTTTATGTGCGCTTACTTGAATTGTGTGTTTACGTGTTTATTTTGTGTGAACGAGGTTGGTGTGGTTATCGTTTAATAATATAGAGTACTCATAAGTAAATCGAGGAACGGTTATTTCATGTTCATGAGCTCACAAGTGGTGACTATGAAATGAAAATGGTGATATTGTGGTGTTTACGTATACGTATAAGTATTATAGTAATAGTTTTTTTTAGGATTTACGGTTTAGCATTTAGAGGTCTCGGGTGAGGTAATTATCCATATGAATATTTTTTGGGATGGTTTTAAGTCATTTAGGACTTAAATATAAAGTTTATTTCAAAATTTGAGATTTTTTATAAAAGTGTATATTTTACGTCTTTTACGGTAAACGCGTAAATTTGACTAGTTTTACGGTTTTGAGGTTTTGGAAGCTTTAGGAGCTGAAATAAATTAAGACAAATTAAGGTAATATTATTAATATATTATTAAACAATAAAAAAAACGAAAATTAAGGGGTAGGGTCGGTTTGGTAGACGCAAGAAAAGAAAGGGAAAAAGGAAAAGAAGGAAAAAAAAGGAAAGTGGGCTTTGTGTTGGACTAGGATTCACCCATACCCTATATAATGTATATACTAAACCAAATTCATTAATTTTCTCCTGGAGATGAAGGAAATTTGTGAGTCTTATAAAAAATTAGGGTTCTTCATAAAAGTTGGGGGTTTTCATAAATCCAAGGTAAATCTTCAAATCCCTTTTTAATTAAATTGTTTTTATGTTTTCTTTAATAATCTTATGATGGATTTAGGTTAGGGATTAATATAAAAACAGTAAATTAATGTTGTATTAATCATAATATGATGATTACATAAACTAGGGCTTGTAATTAGAGGGATTAAGGTTAATTAATGAGGTTGATTTTGTTAAACCCGTTTTTAAAAACTGGGCAGAATTTTGAGTCAATTGTTTTGATCATATCGGGAGTTCTATAAACTCTTATTTTACGATCCAAGTACCCCTGAAAAGGTATTTGAAGTGGCTTTCCAATGCAAGAAACGAGAACTAAATTGGAGGTCGGGAAGTGTGTCAAAAACAGGTTACAACAGTCGGAGGTCAAAACAGTTTTGAATTCAGCCTGTTTTCTTTTTAAGTTTTGGGTTGTTTGGGGTACTTAGGGTTGCATTGGGATCTTATCACGAACGTGAGAGATGGTTTATATATTGTAGTAAGTATCTGCACTTGGGCTAAGGTTGTGGTTTAGGGTAAGACCCCTTAATGGTAACAAACTTTTAGTACGTTCAAAATCAGGAAATCTGGAATGACAAAAGTAGATATATGTATATCGGGGCCTTAACAGTAGCTTTAAGGTTAGGGCAAGTGGGAGGTGTTAGCCAATATATGTAAGGGTATGAATATTCCTTTTACAGAAACCATGGGTATGTTTAAGTGGACTTTTGACTTAAAGCTTTGAGACTTAAAAACTGGGACTGATTTGTGTAAAATATAAACGGGATAGTTATTAAACTTAATCAAGTTAAGGACTTATTAGGGAAGGTTAATGGGATGGTTAGAGTTTATCAATGAGGTTTTTATATGGGAATATACTAGATGTCCATCATAGGTTGATGAGCCATCTTAGTGATAGGTTCGTGTATTGATTTCGTGTTTTTTGTTTGTTAGCTTGTTGCTAGTGCGAGGACTTGTGAAGAAGCTATCAGGTGAGTTTCATAGTCCCATGTTTAATATTAATTTTGACTTCCAGATGGGATGGAAGAGACACTGTGTTGAGTTATTTTCTAAATTGATGCTGTGAATGTGTTTGTGATTTAAGATGGACTTGTGTGTACATTATGTGATTAACTGCTATGTGATTTTTGATTGTGTATGATTTGGATCGATGGAAACATGCCGTCTCAGTTATTGTGGTTTGACAAGGTAGTGGCCTTGTGGTTTGACAAGGTAGTGGCCTTGTGGTTTGACAAGGTAGTGGCCTTGTGGTTTGACAAGGTAGTGGCCTTGGGATAGGTACATAGTGTGATCATCTATGGTACCATGTTGTTTGGCAAGGTAGGAGCCTTGGATTTTGGTTTGGAATGATTGATCTTGAATGCTAGTTGTTAATACATAATTGTAGCACATTGTCCATATGTTATTGTGTTGATGGTTGTTATTCACAGTTTGTAATTGATTTAGCGTTGGAGTCAAAACCTATGACTCTCACCAACTTTATGTTGACGTGTTTTAGTGTCTCTTTCAGGTGATACTATGGTTAAGCATGAGAACATAAGTGGCTAGGATTGGAGAAGCTTAGGAATGCATATAGAAGGAGAATCCCTGTTTCTTCTTAGTTTTTATTTGTTCTTTTAATAAGTGATACTGTGACACACATATATTTGTTTGTTTATGTTATTTGTTTGTCTTGGGTAAGCGGTAGGACTGTTACCTACTTACCTAGACTCCTGAGTCTGATGAGATATTGTCATGACTTTGTGTCTTCATTTTATGACATTTCTTATTTCATATAGTTATCTCTATAGACACGCCATGTTGTGATGATATCCATACGTCGCGCCCCATATTCCGCCATGGTGGGGTGTGACAGTTTTCTCCTCAGTCAAAGAGAAAATACTTGATGCATCCAGTTACGCTCGAGCTTCCTTAGTTTACAAATTCATTTGGGCCTGGGCCAGCTCTGTGTTTTTCTCTTCAAGGGCTTAAGCATGGTAGGCTGCGGTAACCTTTGATTGGTTGATCAGTTCGGCAAACCTTTTTCTTAAGTGCGGCACAATGGTTACATTGTGTGCAACAACAAAGTTTACCTCATCCATGATTGCCGCATTTGTAAGGCTATCAAAAACTTGGGCCCACCCAGGTGGAGTGAGGTTGTCCAAGACACTTTGACAGTCGAACGCCCCAGATAAATTTGATGATATGTGTAGGCACGAGTTGGGGACAAAAATGTCATCTTCAACAATAACACCCTCCTTCGTAGTCGGCGTGGGCTTTTCAGCATGGAGCGCAACCACCACTGGGCTAGGAGTGGTAGTTATCGCCGGACTGGGTCTCTCAAAGTTATAGCCGTAGAGGGAAAAGTACACTTAGTTTCTATGGAATATACATTGGAGATAATAAAACGATTATAGAGGATGCAGTTACCTTTGTCTAAAAATCTCTGGTGGTGTCTTGGGGGGAGAGTTAACAAGGTACTCTTCAAACATACGAGGAGGCGTGAGCTATCTCTCTCTGTTATCATAGGCACGGTGACGGACAGTTGTCCTGTCACGATTCATGCGAACTTCTTTGACGATTCAAGTGTGTCTCTTCACTTCTTCCGAGTTAGGCGAGAGCTCGCCTCATCCTTTTCATCATACTCTTCCATGGCGGCATCTGCGCCCTCGGATATGTTTAGAGAATAGAGATTGATGCTTCTTTCTTTCTCATTTGGATGCGGTTGTTCTTCTCCTGGTACACTTTGAATAGGGGCAGGGTTGAGGATTCTCTGTGCTTGTGATGAATTTGATCCTTGCACTTCCATGTTGAATGTGCGACCAACCGTGGCTACACTCACATGGTCTTCTCCCTCTTCCAATAGTCGTGGTTGTACTATGATTGTTTTTGGTTGACGGCTCCTCACAATTTGCAATCCATTTCTACAAAAACAAAGATATACACGGCGATTCAGTTTAAAATAAGGGATTGAGGTACTTACAAGGCACATAGAAACGGAGAGATGGTCACCCTAACCCTGGCCGTCGTGGTCATAAAACTGTGGGACCTCGTCCTCACGCACTATTGGCACGTGACTTAGCCCAATGCAGTATAAGAGCGCCCCTGGGTATGATTGGATAAGGATGTGATTGGCATTTATTACCTCAGCGTCGCCCTCGTCATACGTGCCAGGGCCAGGCTTCACATCTCTCCTCAAATTGTCTTGGGTCACGAAATCAAATTCAAAATGGAATGCGATGCTGTCAATCCAACAAAACTTAGTATTCCAGTTTTCAAGTGAATCTAATTTTTCTTCATAGCACTGTAAATGGCCAACGCGTTTGGAGAACGACACTCATCTGTTTGCCCACGAAGGAGTGTAGAAGGCGCGAAATAGGTTTACAGTAGGTTCTATTCCTAAGACGCGGCAGTTTATTTCAAAATTTGACATCTTTGTTGCACAGATACAGTGCAGCTGAGATAGGTGTATATGGTGTTAGGTTAAAACATTGACAAGGAAACGAGACAGCGGAATAAGGTTGTTTGCAAATTCAAAGAATTTGGTATAAACTCCTACTTTCCCGGCTGGGAAGTTTCCTATGTGCGCTCGGGGGTGCCAGCACTTCTGGGTGTAGGCTCATGGGAATGTAGTAATCTGATGTAAAATCAAGCAATTCTTGCTTCGTAATACGGGAAGTAATCTCGTGTAGATGTTTCACCATTTTATATTAAAGATAAGAAGTAGTGTCGCAGTTGGATTACCTTTTTTACTGGTTGATTCACCCTGGAGCTGAAGGTTCATTAATGGTGGCTGGAAAGTTTTTACTGTGTGAAAACAGTGAAAAGGAGGTGCTGGTATATATACCCCTAGGGTTTACTGTTCCTACGCTAGGATGATCGCCACGTGTTGTCCACTATCACAATCTAACGGTGGAATATGAATAGACTAGCTAATGTGTCATGCACTTTTTACGTTTCCCGAGTGAGTGGATGATTGGAAGAGAGTATGTACAGGTCTTGGCGGGAAACTTTAAAACTTCTTTGCTACATTTCTCTTTTGTCACCAAACTTAGTTTCAAAGTGCGACTTCATTTTCTTTATAGTCTAGTAGCCGCGACACGCCCTGCGACGACTAGACTAAGGGGACATGATGACATATAGTCCCTAGTCGGGCTATAAGCCCGACCCACATGTAGTACCCATATCCAATCCATTACATATGGGTTGTGGTAGACAACTATGATGCCCATGAGGCCCAGTAAGTGGTTGTCACACACGGTTTTGTGAGAATTGCACTCTGGTCGTACACGGACAGGGTCAAACAGAATCATAGTTTTATTAGGACTATGATTCACCTAAGTTAAGAGGATATACAATCTCCTTATTTAATATCTAAGGGTCTTAGTGTATATGGTAATTATCTCTTTTTTAGGCCGCGAGATTAGGGAAGACCAACTAGGGTTTCACTAGGTATATAAGGAACCCTCGAGGTTCCACATAGGTACGATCTATGATTTACTCAATATCCAAATCACCAATTATCTCAATCAAACCGACTACTTAATCTCACACCGGATTCTAATCGTGGGATACATTCACTACTACAAAAAAACCTTAGAGACTGGTCAAAAAAGCCCTTAGAGACTGGTTTTGCAAAAGGTCTCCAAAGGGGGATGTCTCTTTTGCAAATCCTAAAAAGACTGGTTTAAAAACCAGTCTCTATAATACGTATAGACACTTGTTTTAAAAACAAAAACAAGTCTCTTTAGATATTGGTATCCATAGTATTCCTCCAGAAACTAGTCTTTTTAGCAACATCTAACCAGTCTTTTTATAAAGTAAATAGACGTGTATTTTCTAAAAAACAAGTCTCTTTAGAAATCGTTATTTTTAAAAACAAAAATTTGGAGTTTTTAGTAAATTCCAAATTTTACAATTTTAACCCACCAAAATGAAGAAATACAAATACAATGAATATATAAAAACTAATTTTGAAGAACCAAAACTGTAAAACCAACAAACTAAAGCAACCAAACACAATTTTTATTAAAATTAAATTCATACTAGAATTTACAACAATACATAATATTACTAGAATTTAACTTAATCGTCTATGTCTTATCTCGCCACAATGTGAACCATGTGCTAATGATCGCGTTTATCTCTTTGGTATCCAACGGACGCTCGTTATTCCACGGTACCTATAATTAATTTAATCGAATGTAAACATTAGGAATAAAATTTATATAAGTGATAAGCATCTAACAATTTACATATGCAAATTAAAAAACAAAGTTCAAAATCAACCTGGAGGTTCAGAATAAGCCACATAATAAGCTGTAAAGTTAAAACTAAAGGCACACTTACTTTGTTTGGGAAGTTGTCGGTTTGATATTTCAAGATGAAATCCTGCATCTACTTCATGACGTAATATCCACTCTCCCAATCATATTTCTGAATATTCACAAATGGAAATTCCCACTTCAGACTTCCAACGACCCTAAGAAGAAAATAATACTGTGAGCTAAATTTTATAGAAACAAACGTCAAATGTTAAATATTTTTTATGGTACTTACATTACCATAAGTCCAGCCAGCCTGTAACATTGCTCATCTGTTTTTGAACCCTTTTGCGAATTCAAAATGAATCCTATTCCATGATTGGGGCATATTATGAATAGTACATAATGTCGGCTGCATGTTGTGAACACATATTAAAAAACAATAACCTAATGAACAAAATTTAAATGATGTTTAAGATGGTAATATATGGTACCCTTGTAGAAACGGTGCAAGATAGAAGTCATAATCCGTCATTGAGAGAGTTAAGTAGTCTATGGTGCAGATGAACAAGATGAATATGAACAAGACGCGGACGAGGACGAGGATTATGATGATGAGACATGGACTCCCAAAAAACTAGAAGAACATGCAGTTCCAGTCCATCAAAAAAGAAAAACGTTGTCAAGATACGTCCACCAGTCAGGCATTGCATTCTTGGGTTACCATGTATCGAACCCATTGATGTCAATGCTAACAAGCACCAGCTTAACAAGGGTAAACGAAAGATGCAAGATTAAGAATCGTTTATTGTTCTTATCTATTATCCTTGACACGTTATTCGGTGCGATCAAAACAGTGAACCAAAACAGTGACTGTATATATAGTTAGGTGCAGCAACTTGCAACATAGGTAGTTGCAACCTAATCTCTTTTGACACCCTTTATAAAGGGTTTAGATATATCTTAGTTAATTAGGTGCAGGTAATGGCAACATATGTAGTTGCAATGTTATCTATTTTGACACCCTTTATAAAGGGTTTAGACTGGACTTTTATATTATGTAATATATTATGAATGAATGAATATCTGGGTAAAGATATTCAATTTTGTAACTGTATGTTTTAATTATAATGGCATCAAAAAAGTGAAGCACAAAGATTTACAGCAGCTAAAATAATAACAATGAAGAACATATATGTAATCAACCCGGGTATATGCAACTAAATAATAAAAACAATGAAGAACAGATACTTACAGCAAGAAATCAACTAGCGACTAGTTCTGTTATGTGTTAGGTTTTTGTTTTGATATGCGGTTAAATAATAACCCGTATATGATATATATATAGTACGTACATATGCCGACCGGTTATAAGTTTTACACAAGTTATGATTCTTAATTTTTTATTTATTTAATGGTCCTTATAATTTAATCACATATAAAGTTTATAAAGACTAAAAACGTAATATGTTATAAAAACAAGTATATACCATTCAGTCCTTATGATTGTAAGTTAAAAAAAAATTAAACACAAAATTTATCTACATAAAAAAGACTGGTTGTTAAAAAATCTAATGTTTTTAAATGTCTAAAAACACTAGTTTTTTTATATAAAACGGTGTCTTTAACATTAACACATAAAGACAGGTTGTTACGTAAAAACCAGTGTCTTTAAGTGTATAAAAGGAGTGGTTGCAGCCTACAAAACTAGTCTCTTTAGAATTCACCTTATAGAGACTGGTTTTTTTAAGAAAACAAGTTTCTATTTATTCCCTTCCCATCATTTTGATGTCATAGACACTTGTTTTTACGTAACCAGTCTATTTAGGGGGGTCTCTAAGGGCTTTTTTGTAGTAGTGATTCCCACGGTAAGACTTTTGGTGTTTGTTCATTAGTGTGCAGGGTCTTCATACAAGTTCACATGGTGAAAGAGCCGGAGTCCTCAACACCGGAATTAAGACTAATTTGGGTCAAGCGCAGTCCATCTAACTTTTGCATCAATAGTATGCAATATGTATGGGTCACACATACATAGCGAGAACGACATTAAATTACGGAGGATCAATGGATTATCAAAAATATGTCATGACTTCGTGTCTAGATAATCACACCTCCAACATTTCTTTTACTTTCAAACAAATTTTTTTGGTCAAAGTCGTGTTTGAATTTTTTGTGTGTTCTAGTTCTTATTTCTCTTTAGCATAACTTAATGATAAGTTAAACTAGGAAATTAGGATTTGCTGAATTAGAAAAATTACTTAAATCACCCTTCTGCCTACGGATCATTATTTGCTCTCGCGGTTCTTTATCTTTAAAGAACCGCGGTCAGAAAGCGCCCAATCCATTTCTTCTTAAACCTCTTTTTCTGAACCTCCCTAATTATTCTAACATTTTCTAGAATATTAGTTTCTATCCTTTACCATTCCCAAAATATCTTGAGCTTTCACTACATAATCCCTCATATTTTCGCATCTCTTCCATCTCAAAGCAAAAATGTCTTACTCTCCAAATGAAAGCTTTGATTCACCACCATTTTCTCGAATTCCTCTCTACCAAAATTCACCAAAGAACACTCAAAATGCAATCACTTCTCCCACTAAGGAAATTAATTATGGAACGTCTTCTTTTCTGCTTCATCCCTCTGTGTTCTTTCCCATCACATGATAATGTCATGCATCATGGAACATATTATCATTGTTGTCAATATTAACATCTTGCTATTTCTCACATCTATGATGAGTTGAACTTCATCAAACAACTTCTAGTTAAGCCCCCACTTAACTATGACTACAAGAACATCACCAAGCCTTCTCCACTAAATTCCGCTACTACATCGTCTTCCACTTAAGCAAGATTCTTGCGGTAATAATAAGACATATAAATAAGCAAATTCCAAGATTCTAGTATAACTTGAATTAGAATTGTGCTTAAGTTTTAGGCTTGTTATTCATACACCTTTATATGAATCTTGTTTTCCTGTATTTCTTCATGTTTCTAACATGATTTATCTATGGAATTTGGATCTTTCTGATTCTTGTGTTCTTCTTTTCTTTCTTTTATTTTTTTTTAGTATTCTATATTTGGGTTTTCTTTCTTTTCTCTAACCCTTCTATGTAGCTCGTCATTAAAGCTCGATCTTTTGGTATCCCAAGCAAGGGGGACTAAGTACCAAGGGGGAATTTTAGCAATTTTGTTTCTTCTCTTCCTCAAGACATTGGCTATCCTTAAATGGAATAAAATCGTCTTCGAAAATCTTGGTTTTATACACGATTAGGTGTATAAGTTGTCGTAATAAAAAAGAGAGAGATTGTTAATCAAATAATGCCTAAAAACGTTACTTGTATTTTTCGGTCTCGCTTTGTTTTAATTACGACAATATATATATATATATATATATATATATATATATATATATATATATATATATATATATATATATATATATATATATATATATATATATATATATATATATATATATATATATATATATATATATATATATATATATATATATATATATATATATATAGAATCTGGATCAATTGAGAAGGAAAAAAACCTTCTCAATTGAGAAGGTTTTTCAAAAATCATAATTTGTTAACTTTGATTCAAGTTTTTCAAGTGTTGATTCATTTTAATATGATAATAATACAAAATGAGTCAAAAAAATTTTGAATCAACATTAAAAAAACTCTCGATTATGCGATATTTGTAAAATATTGAATTTACTACACAAATTTATTGAATCATTTCATAACTCAATTTTTACAATGATTTATGAATCAAACTTATTATTTATAGTTTTGATTCACTATTAAATGATATTAACTAGTGACTCAATAAAAAATTTTCGAATCAATGGCTCAAACGAAGATTTCTCAAATTTCTCAAAATAAAAACCTTCTCACTGGAACCGGAGCCTAAATATATATATATATATATATATATATATATATATATATATATATATATATATATATATATATATATATATATATATATATATAAATAAGCATATAGCAAAAACGAAGAATATCAAATTCTCGAGTTCATCAATCTTCCATTTCATCTACAATCACTTATGGTATGAATAAACAAGTTCTTAACCATACTAAGTGATCAATGATTATCATTTTTCTTAAACCTCACTTTTATTTAAAAGTCACAAAAGTTTTTTTAATAAAATTTATTTTTAAGAAAATGTTTTAATGGAAATGAAAAAGCTTATAGGATATTATCAAAGAGATAATATCTCGACTAGATAAGTTTTCTCCACTACATGACAAAAGGGAGCAAGGTCTAGAGCTCATGGTTTGTTATAGGTACCCGCGGTTCATTATCTATAATGAACCATGGGAACATTATTGAACCGTTGGAACATTATTGAACCGTGGGCAGATAGAGCCGTTATTCCTTTCTCATATAAATAGTGGATTATTTCTAGATTTTCATTCACCTCTTTCGCACACACTTTCTCAGATTCAAACCCACTTCTATGATCTTTCAAATCCTTGATCATTCGTTTGATTATCTTTGTTTAAGAAGTGATTCTTTCTTCTACCTTCTCATCGTCTAAAGTGAAAAGAGAAGAACACTATCATCCTTGAAGTGTTGTGTCTAGTTCAAGATCCAATTAAGATCCAGTCTATTATTTCATTCTTGTGTATTTGTGAAGATCTAAATTGGTGTATAATTTGGAATTTGTGTATGTATTGTGGTTTATACTTAGGCCTTAAAATATATTGGTGTAGATTGGTCCTAGAATATATTTGGGCTCGATGTAAAACCTCTGATTTTACCTTATTGACTTTGTCAACTGTTGTACTCTTTATTTTTGGAATCTATATAATTCCACTTTTATATGACTTATTATTAATCATATACCTTGTCTTACTATCTTTCATATTTATTTTTATATTTATATGGACCCTTAGTCATTATTGACTACTCTGGCAACTGACTGGCCACATGAATGAATAAAGGACTCATCACCTCAGTACATATTTTGAGATAAACTGTAACTTTACTTAATTAAATTATTAAGTACTTGGACTTATTTTTATATGTATATATTTACATATATTTCATAATAGGAATAAACACCTAACACTTTAAAACAATGTACATTATTTTACATTGTCATTTATTTACTTTATTTAAGTAAAATAATTATAATGATGTATTCATTATATACTTTCGCTAAATTACCTAAAGGTTTAACTAAAGTACCTATAACTTAACAAAATGCATACAATATCATACAAGGACCATTATTTTCATTCAACACTTGATAAAGAATTATCAAAACCCTCCCACCATGCATGTTGATGCCATGTATGGGCATGCATACACCAAAAACCAATAGTTACTTAACTTGTAACTAGGAACTAATCATTAGGACTTTAAAAGTCAAACCCTCCATGCATCCTATACACCAATCACTATTAAGTCATAGTTTGTCCCCCTTGGCTTACTTACACACGACAACAAAGATGGAAGAAAGAAAGAGCATGTCTTTTGCTATTTGAGGTATACAACCATGCATATATTACACAATCCAACAAGGATACTTCCTAAGATCCTAAGTACTATTGTTGGATACACCAAATTTTTCCAAATCCTTATTATATCAGAAACTTCACTTCTCACTTTTCAAAACACACAACACAATTCACTTGATGCTCATCACCTCACTCTCTCTCTAAGAACATACGGCTACAAACTTTCCTCCATAACCAAGATCTTCAAGCTCATTAACTATGTCTCTTCCACTATGAATGCTAATCATTGTCAACTCCTACAAGTATCTTGATCTTCAAAACAAGTAAAGAAGCCCTAGCTACACCCTTGAAGCCCACGGCTATATTTTTAGTTACAAGTATCTCCATTATTGAAACTAATACATCATCGAGCCTTTTCACCCCCTCTATAGATTGATGATTCGCTTCAGCATTTGTGATTGAGACTTGATTTATCTAGTTTCTACTGTCAAGGGGTGGATGGTCGACGACATGGACAACTATCACTTAAGGAGTTACGTTGTAGTGCTCAGTGTCACACTCATCTGTAGTTGTGGGTATTTCAAGAGGTGTTTTACATCTTATACTTCTCTCTTCTTCTATGTATAAGGTACTAAGAGACTTTACTCTACACCGTTCGTCAATCAACACAAGTGCTAAGCGTAAGTAACAAATTTGGGAGATTGTACTTCAGTTTCAAGTTTGGAATATCAAGTTTACTTCACCAGTGGTCACTACAGATAGCCGAAAGAATACGAGGTTGGTAAGTTTAGCCAGAGAGTACAAGAGTAGAGATGTGGTCAGCAAACAATTCTCACGAGCAACTTGAGCTACAAAATGTCAACAAATATTTCTACTTCAGACACGAACATCTCGCGATTCTGATTGTACTTGTCAGATGATGCTCCCGAGTGTTCTTAACCACCATACTCTTGACAAGAACATCTCACGATTCTGAGCGTACACGTCAGATGATGCTTCCGAGTGTTCTTAACCTTCTTACTCCTGATAAGAACATCTCGCGATTCTGAGCGTACACGTCAGATGATGCTTATGAGACTTCGTCACCATCATACTTTTGACAAGAAAATCTCGCGATTTTGACCGTACACGTCAGATGATACTTCCGAGTGTTCTTAACCATCTTACTCCTGATAAGAACATCTCGCTATTCTGAGCGTACACGTCAGATGATGCTTCTGAGTGTTTGTCGCCATCATACTTTCGACAAGAACATCTCGCGATTTTGACCGTACAGGTCAGATGATGCTTCCGAGAGTTCGTCACCATCATGGGGGAAGAACGTGTACTTTGGAGACTTAGTTCCCACTCTGGAGTAATTAGTTCAACTTCCAGGGGGAAGTATTCTACAAGCGTGAGAAGATTTGTTGTTGATTTCTTACATGTTCCCCCAAACACATAATCATGAAGACCAAAAATGTCAAGGTAGCAGTTACTTGGTGTGGTTTGCGTCTTCTTCAACAAAATTCCGCTGTGCACTTTAAATGTCAAAGATAGAAGATTGCTCAAGCTACAGATTCTGCTCAAGACTGGGATATTGGTTTGGGGGGAAGCTGATTCAGAAGCTTCGTCAAAAAGAATTCTATGAAGAAAGCTTTTCAAGACATGTGGTATGAATTGGGGGAAGTTAATCCAGTTCATACATGATACAATGGTTCCTCAATAAGCAAAGACAAAGAGGATTCAAACTGAGGTATAAGTTTTTCTAGAAGACTTGAAGACAATGGTGTCATCCTCAGCATTGGAAGCAAACTTAATACTATCATATTTTTGTTATATTTGCATTTGTTATGAACATTGTAAGTAATTCCGTATGTCACCACATTGGGGGAAGATTGTTAGCCTTAAAATGTGTGAGACTAACGGAATAACATTAGTTTCATAGCCGGGACTTGCAGGGACTAATATTGTCATATGTAATAGTCCAAGTCCCGTGCTATATAAACCCCTCCATACTTCCATTGAGGGGTGAGGCTTACCATTTCTTGTCTTACCTTTCTCTCACTAGAATAAAACACACACTTTTGTTCTTACTTGTTTCTCTCACTACCATGGCTAAACATTACTTCTATCCTCCCCGACCTCTGGATCTTTTACCCGTGTTCTTAGTGAATCCAAATAAACATGTCGACTCTACTTTTAAGGTCGGAGAGGGTTCGGGTACGAGGCGCGTGGATCCTGTCCAGGCCCAGATCACTGCACTGGCTGCACGCCAGGCACATGATGTTGCAGAGATTCATGCTCTGCTGGCCGATGGACAGCTTGGACGCACTGCTCTACAGTCGCGTCAGGACCTTCTGTGCTGGACTGTTAGTGCTGAGCACACGCTGCCCGTGGAGCATGGTCCACGACTTACCATTCTTTCCAGTGGTTGCTGGAGGAGAATGAGTTCCTCCGCGAGCAGATATACCTACTGCACAGTCAGCAGACTGAGACTCACACCGCTCTCATGACCATGGAGCAGACACTTGCCATTTTCTTCGATCTTCAGGACGTCCGTCACCAGGGATTGACATCAGAGACCACTCATCTTCGGGGAGTTCAGCAGACCCTCAGAGACCAGTTCTTGGAGGCACTCCGGATCCTTAAGGAGACCCGAGAGGCCATGACTTCGATGCAGGATGCCATGCAGGCACCAGCCGTCTCATCACCACCAGTGGCACCAACCATATCTGAGGAGTCTGTTAGGCATGAGTAGACTAGGTGTACTAGATCTTTTGTACATCATGATAAGCTATCAGGGTTGCATCCCGGCTATCATGATATTGGACCTCATGTATTTGTACTTTCTTTTTATCAGTTGTATCATCGTACTGTACTATTTAGATTAGGGATTCGTAGATGATGTACTTTATATTATGTGTACCACCATCCCAAACAGGCGGTCTGTGCTCTGTCTTGGATTGGTTGTGCAATTTGTATTGTATTCCTATTCTAGACATATGGCATGTACTCATTAGCTTTTGTTATATCCTGTACTGTATTATATTATGAACTTTTAAACAGGTTATCCAATTTGTTGTGAAGTGTATGCATGAATTTATTTTCGTGTACTTATATAAAACTGTGCTAACACCTTAAACTAATGATTTCATTTTTATGTATAATTATAGAAAAATGGTAATCACTAGAACGAACCCCAACAATGCCGACACTACCCAAAACGCCACTGCTTCCCAACTAAGGGAGATGATTGATCAAGGCATCGCAACTGCGATGGCTGCCAGCAGAAACATGGACGATAGTCAAAAGTCCAACAACCGCCGGAATAATCAGACCACCAGGGGTTGCTCTTACCCCGACTTCTTGAAATGTAAGCCTTCCTACTACAAGGGCAAGGAAGGAGTGGTGGAACTGATGCAGTGGTTTGAAAGGTTGGAAACTGTGTTCCGCATCAGCGACTGTGCAGAAGAGAACAAAGTAAAGTTTTCCACCTGCACCTTACTTGAGAGTGATCTTACTTGGTGGAACTCTATAGTTGCTACTCTTGGACACGACGCTGCCTATGCTCTCAACTGGACTGAACTGAAGGAGAGAATGAAAGAGAAATACTGTCCAAGGGGAGAAATGAAGAAGCTTGAAATCGAATTTTGGGATCTCAGATGCAGGAACAATGACATCACTACATACAACCAAAGATTCCAAGAGTTGACTCTAATGTGTACCAGAATGTTTGTGGAGGAGGAAGATAAGATTAAGAAGTATGTTGGTAGACTCCCAGAAGCCATTCATGACAGTGTGCTCGCATCTCTACCTACTACCGTCGAGAATCCATCGAGTTCGCTATTGAATTGATCAACAAGAGAGTCCGTACCATATCTGAGAGGCAAACTGACAACAAGCGAAAGGCAGATGAATATTTCCGTAGTCGGCACCAACAGCATCCTAAAAAGCAAAATGTTGGGAAAGTTTACAGTGCTACCACTGCAGGGACTAATTCGTACGTGGGCGCAAAACCTTTGTGCTCCAAGTGCAACTATCATCATACTGTTGATAGCCCATGCCAGACCTGCTACAGATGTGGACAAATGGGTCATTTTGCTAAAACCTATCGAGTTAATGCTGTCACTCAGGCCTGACCCAATCAAAATACTGGGAACTACAACAACAGGGGCGGATACAATGCCAGTGGGAACGGGAACGGACAGCAGGGAAACCACAATGCTGCTGGGGGAAACAACAATAGACCCAAGAAGAGAGTTGTGTGCTATGAGTGTGGAGCACCAGGACACGTGAGACCAGGTTGCCCTAAGCGGGCCAACCAGAAAAAGAATAGTGGAGGAGCTTCGTCAAGAGTGTACGTGGTCGACAATGCAAAAGCCAACCCCGATTAAAATGTCGTTACTGGTACGTTCCTACTAAACAACCGTTATGCATCTGTTTTGTTTGATACTGGAGCAGACCGAAGTTTTATATCCACTGAATTTAGCCAAGTACTAGAAGTTGTTCCTACAACTTTAGAACACCATTACTCCGTAGAGTTAGCTGACGGTAAGACTGTAGATGCTGACACTATCATTAGAGGTTGTACCTTAAATCTTTCCAAACATCCGTTCAACATTGACCTTATTCCCGTAAACCTTGGTAGTTTTGATGTTATTATTGGTATGGACTGGTTAGCGAGATACCGCGCAGTCATTATTTGTGATGAAAAACTAGTTCGTATTCCATGGAGAAACGAAACTTTAATCATTCGAGGAGACGGTAACACCGACCTCACCGACACTAGACTTAGTGTTATCTCTTGTACTAAAGCTCAGAAATATTTGTTGAGAGGATGTACTATCTTCTTAGCCTATATTTCTCAAACAGATGAAGAGGACAAGCCCGAGAAGAAACAAATCAAGGACGTACCCATCGTCCGAGATTTTCCAGAAGTCTTTCCTGATGAGTTGCCAGGCTTACCACCGACCCGACAAGTGTAATTTCAAATCGATTTGATTCCCGGAGCTGCACCTGTAGCTAAAGCTCCATACCGGTTGGCACCATCAGAAATGAAAGTACTAGCTGAACAACTCCAGGAATTATCTGACAAAGGATTTATTCGACCCAGTTCCTCACCACGGGGAGCTCCTGTGTTATTTGTCAAAAAGAAAGACGGTTCCTTCCGAATGTGCATCGATTACAGAGAACTGAATAAACTAACTGTGAAGAATCGTTATCCGCTTCCTCACATTGACGACCTATTTGACCAACTGCAAGGGTCAAGTGTGTATTCCAAGATTGACTTGAGATCTGGATACCATCAACTAAGGGTGGGAGGAAGATATTCCAAAAACATCTTTTAGAACCCGTTACGGCATTACGAATTCCAGGTTATGCCATTTGGGTTGACCAATGCACTAGCTATTTTCATGGACCTTATGAACCGCGTGTGCAGACCCTACCTGGATAAATTCGTGATAGTCTTCATTGACGATATACTCATTTATTCCAAGAATGAACGAGAACACGAGGAACACCTTGCACAAGTACTAAAGGTACTCAAGGAGGAACATCTCTATGCTAAATTCTCCAAATGTAAATTCTGGATTCCCACAGTGCAATTCCTCGGTCATGTCATCGATTGTGACGGTATTCACATAGATCCAACAAAGGTCGAATCTGTCAAGGATTGGGTATCTCCTAAATCACCGACAGAGATCCGCCAATTTCTAGGCCTTGTCGGGTACTACCGCAGATTCATTGAAGATTTTTCCAAAATAGCCAAGCCAATGACCAAACTCACACAGAAAGGAATAAAGTTCGATTGGGGAGAGAAAGAAGAATTAGCTTTTCAGCTGATCAAGCAGAAGTTGTGTAGTGCACCTATATTAGCCTTTCCTGAAGGCAACGATGATTTCGTTGTATACTGTGATGCTTCACATAAAGGTCTAGGTGCAGTATTGATGCAGAGGATGAAAGTGATTGCCTATGCTTCAAGACAACTGAAGAAGCATGAGAATAACTACACCACTCACGATCTAGAACTTGGATCCGTAGTTTTTGCTCTCAAAATCTGAAGACATTACCTATACGGAACGAAGTGCATACTGCATATTGACCATAAAAGTTTGCAACACATATTGGATCAGAAGGTGCTAAATATGAGATAACGCCGTTGGATTGAGCTGTTAAGTGACTACGACTGCGAGATCAAATACCACCCCGATAAAGCAAATGTGGTTGCTGATGCTTTAAGTCGTAAGGAAACGGACCCTCCTATGAGAGTTCGGGCATTAGTTATGACAATCAATTTGGATCTACCCAAACATATTTTAGAAGCTCAGACTCAAGCCCAATTACCTGAAAACCTCGTGAAGGAAGACGTTGGGGGAATGCTCAGAACCGATCTTACTAAGGAGAAGCTAGAACCTAGAGCAGATGGAACCCTATGCCTTCACGTACGAAGTTGGTTACCTTGCTATGAAGATTTGAGGAGCGTGATCATGCACGAATCTCATAAGTCTAAATATTCTATACATCCCGGATCTGAAAAGAATTATCAGGATATGAAGAAATTATACTGGTGGTCGAATATGAAAGCTAGCATCGCCACCTACGTGCAGAAGTGTTTGACATGTTCACGTGTCAAAACTGAACACCAGAGACCATCGGGTTTACTTGTACAACCCGAAATACCGAAATAGAAGTGGGACAACATCACCATGGACTTTGTCACCAAACTCCCAAAGTCATCTCATGGTTACGATACTATCTGGGTAATCGTCGACCGACTCACCAAGTCCGCTCATTTCCTGCCAATTAGGGAGAACGATTCCCTTGCAAGACTAGAAAAAACGTACATGAAGGAGATTGTGACCAGACATGGAATACTAGTGTCGATAATTTGTGATCGAGACGGTAGGTTCACATCACACTTTTGGAAGGCTTTCCAACGAGCCTTAGGTACCAACCTGGATATGAGCACTGCTTATCATCCGTAGACTGACGGTCAAAGTGAACGAACCATCCAGACTCTAGAATACATGCTACGGGCATGTGTGATTGATTTTGGAAATGGATGGGTTGACCACATTACTTTAGTGGAATTCTCCTACAACAACAGTTATCATGCCAGTATTAAGGCTGCCCCTTTTGAAGCACTATACGGTCGGAAATGCCGTTCACCTGTGTGCTGGGCAGAAGTAGGTGAATTTCAGCTCACTGGACCAGAACTAATCCAGTAGACTACCGACAAGATCTTCCTCATCAAGCAAAGAATTCAAGCTGCTCGCGACCGACAAAAGAGCTACGCGGACCTGAAACGCAAACCTATGCAATTTGAAGTAGGTGACCGTGTTATGCTCAAGGTATCACCTTGGAAGGGTGTTGTACGCTTTGGCAAACGTGGAAAACTGAATCCACGTTATGTTGGCCCTTTCAAAGTAATAGCCCCGATCGGGGAAGTAGCTTATCGTTTAGAGTTGCCCCAACAACTGAGTCAGGTACACTCTACCTTTCATGTGTCTAACCTGAAGAAGTGCTATGCTGAAGAACCATTGGCTACGCCATTGGAGGGAGTTCAGTTTGACGACAAACTTCAGTTCATAGAAGAACCAGTAGAAATCATGGAGAGGACAGTTAAGAAATTGATACGCAGTCGCATCCCATTGGTCAAAGTACGTTGGAACTCGAGGAGAGGCCCTGAGTTCACTTGGGAACGAGAAGACTCGTTCAAAACCAAGTACCCACACTTGTTTACCTGACCAGTGACTTTATCCTAAGCTTTGAGGACAAAGCTAAAATAACGTGATGGTGTTGTAAAACCTCTGATTTTACCTTATTGACTTTGTCAACTCTTGTACTCTTTATTTTTGGAATCTATATAATTCCACTTTTATATGACTTATTATTAATCATATACCTTGTCTTACTATCTTTCATATTTATTTTTATATTTATATTGACCCTTAGTCATTATTGACTACTCTGGCAACTGACTGGCCACGTGAATGAATAAAGGACTCATCAGCTCAGTACATATTTTGAGATAAACTGTAACTTTACTTAATTAAATTATTAAATACTTGGACTTATTTTTATATGTATATATTTACATATATTTCAGAATAGGAATAAACACCTAACACTTTTAAACAATTTACATTATTTTACATTTTCATTTATTTACTATATTTAAGTAAAATAATTATAATGATGTATTCATTATATACTTTCACAAAATTACCTAAAGGTTTAACTAAAGTACATATAACTTAACAAAATGCATACAATATCATACAAGGACCATTATTTTCATTCAACACTTGATAAAAAATTATCAAAACCCTCCCACCATGCATGTTGATGCCGTGTATGGGCATGCATACACCAAAAACCAATAGTTACTTAACTTGTAACTAGGAACTAATCATTAGGACTTTAAAAGTCAAACCCTCCATGCATCCCATACACCAATCACTATTAAGTCTTAGTTTGTCCCCCTTGGCTTACTTACACACGACAACAAAGATGGAAGAAAGAAAGAGCATGTGTTTTGATATTTGAGGTATACAACCATGCATATCTTACACAATCCAACAAGGATACTTCCTAAGATCCTAAGTACTATTGTTGGATACACCAAATCTTGCCAAATCCTTAATATATCAGAAACTTCACTTCTCACTTTTCAAAACACACAACACAATTCACTTGATGCTCATCACCTCACTCTCTCTCTAAGAACATACGGCTACAAACTTTCCTCCATAACCAAGATCTTCAAGCTCATTAACTATCTCTCTTCTACTATGAATGCTAATCATTGTCAACTCCTACAAGTATCTTGATCTTCAAAACAAATAAAGAAGCCCTAGCTACATCCTTGAAGCCCACGGCTATATTTTTAGTTACAAGGATCTCCATTGTTGAAACCAAGTTATCATCCCTACTCATTATCTTGTTCATCCCTAGATCCACCTAAACAAGTAAGTAACCTAAAACCTATATTTCAATATACTTATTTTTCATACACATAAACATGCACATGATTATTACTAGTAAAACTTAATCTTAAAACAAAAACATAAAACCCTAAACCTAAATGGGTCACGGCTTAAAATGATTTGTGTGTTATGATGATGTAAAATCTTGATAACCATGATGAACATAACCTTATGTACTTGTTGAACTAGAAAAACTATGAAAAACATAACCATGCATATATTGGACGTGGGGTTTTAAACCCTATGGTTCAATATTGGTTAAACTTGTAATGTTTAAACAAGCCTAGAAACATTAGATCTATATTACTAGTTGCCTTAGAATGATAAGCTCACTATTTTTGCCTTATAGGATTTAGTTTTAAGCCCACTATAATAAGCTTGCCAAAATAAACTTCATTGTTACTAAATAATGTTTTTATAAAACTTTTGGTGTCAAAATTATAACCTTATATAGTTTCGGGTTAAAAACATAGATCTATAAATATTTTGGACTAAAATGATAGATCTATAAATTTTTGGGATAAAATGGTAAGTCCAAAATGTTTCGGATTAAAAATAGTAAAAATAATACTTTCGGGTTAATATTGTAATTTTATTAAGTTTAGGGATCTAAATGAACAAGTATAGAAACTCATATTATCAAAATATAAACATAAGGGTTGATTTGGTAAAATGCCGAGTGTTGAGGGCAGTGTTTTGACACTATCCGAAACTCCAAATTTAACACAAGGACTTAATTAGAATTGTTAACATGTTAGGGTAATTATTATAACTTAGTAAGGACGTAGGGATCCCTTTTGCTCATTGCCGAAACTTATAGAAGCCCTAGGGACCTATTTTGCCAACCTAGTAAACTTTTATAAACCCTAGAGAAACCCTAGGTGTTGTTTTGGCGTAAGCCGAAAGATAATGGAGCCCTAGGGGGCATTTTTGTAACTTGTTTTTGAACCTAAAACTAGCCGAATATTAGGAGGACTAAAATTGACATTTTGTGAAACTTTTACAAACCCTAGTTACACGTGTAACTAGGGAGGGACCAATGTTGTAAATACTAGAAATGCTTAGGAACCATAGGGGTATAAAAGTAAATAAACCGCGGGTAATTATATAAGTAGAGGGACTAAAATGTAATTTATACAAAGTATAACAAACCCTAAATTTACTATATATTTTTACCCGATACTTAAAACGTAAAACTTAAATAAACATAACATTCATTATTTTTTTTCCAAACTTATAATCTAATAATTATATACACTACGAGAACGTGGAAATTAAACAAAACTTTTATACGTTTTATAAACCTTATTTATATATAAAATATAAATTAAGAATGATTAACTTATAAAAATAAATATATTAATTATATTTATTTTCTATTACTTTAAATATATATGAAGCTTCCTTTTATAAATATTTAAATTATTTTATAAACAATACAAGTACAAGAAAATTTATTAAATAGATTAATTAATTTAATAATATTATTTATTTTATACTTAAAATAAATACTACTATAACTTGTACAACGATGAACTAAAATATAGATATCGTAATAAAATGCTTAAAACTAATATAAGCATGCACAGATTTGTTTTGAAACTTTTATGTGTTATGTTATGCATTTACTGAGACCTTATAATTATTTAGGTCTTTGACTGTATCGTGAGCATCATATCAAATTTACTTGTGACTATTTGCTGTACTATTGAGGTGAGTTCATGGCCCCATTTTATATATTGACAAACTTTTAAACCTTTTAATGGGGAAGAAAACATGCAACATATTTTATTTTATGGACATAGATTGAACTGTGAAACCTTTGATTACATTTGCCTATTGTAGATGAACCCGCATGACCCGTGCATCTGAAACTGTTAGAATATTAAATTACCTGAATGTTATAAATAGATCTATTTGGGATTGACCATCCCCATCTGGGTGAGTCATGCTCACTATGCCTAGGCCAGGACAACAGATGTTTCACATGTCAGCACTTATTATTTTTGGGTGCCTTTTTATAAGGCGAATGGTCCTTATTTGTTAAGGACTTAACTGTCAAGTCTCAGTTTCAGGCAATATGGGAATGTAATTACTTTTAAGTATTGATGCTTTGTGCATTACTACTTCAGTGAATGTTATTGTCCAAACTCATTTTATTAAACCTGTGAATTCACCAACTTTATGTTGACTCTCTAAGCATGTTTTCTCAGGTAACTGAAGCAGGTATTAGTGTGCATGGAGTCAAGCATCATGATAGGCTGCATTTATAGAGCTCATCTGGGGTTTTATAAACTGGGGAATAATTTAAACTGTTGAACAATGTTTAAGACAAGTTTAATAATATTTGCAATTTTATCCATGTAATAAATGTAATGATAATCTTTTATCTGCTGCTCTATACGCTATCTGCTGTTGATCCACCTACGTGACACCCAAATATTTTTTCCGCTGCATTTGACTCAATTTGGGGGTGTCACACTCGACTTTTAGCTTATAGTCGGAAATTGGTTAAGTGACGTGTAAGGTTTCTCCACCTTGAAGGAGCTTGTTGATAAGTGAACTCTCGAGTAGGATACTCGAGGAGTGGAGTAGGGACGAAGATAGAGCTTCGTGGCTGAATCACTATAAATCTTTGACGTTCGGTTTGATCTTTCATTTCCTTAATCTCTTCACATTCTTTATCCATACTTGCATATACTTTGTGATTATTAACTTTGCAACACTATCAATTGCTCATATTATATTATGTATAAGAAAGTTTCACTTAAATCACTCAAATCTAACTATTTTAACAAGGGTTTTTTATAAAACGACTTTTAAGTAGTGAAACTATTCAAACCCTCCCCCCCCCCCCCCCCCCCCCCCCCCCCCTGCGGGTTATTTGTCGTTCTAGCAGGTTTTGATGGAGCTACAGTTTGGATGAAGGTTGTGAAGTAGAAGAAAACAATGAAGAAGATGAACAAATATGGTGTTATTTGGTGTTATGGTGTTATGAAATTTTGATATTATTTTTTAAAATCTAATGTGACGCTGAACGACTGAAAAAGTGATGTTATGATACGCAACCAAGCCTTTTAATATTAATGTGCCAACATTGAAACTCATGTGACTAAAACTAAATGTTGAGAATTGTTCAAGGACGTTTCTTTTCAAGAACGAAATAGGTTTGTTTTTTAATTAATTATAAAGAATAAGAATCTAAGATCCAATTCTCTTGTCCACCACATATGTTCTCTATATACAATTCTCATGTCCACAACAACATGTCGTCTATATCTTTGTCCCTCCAACATAGATCCTCTCTTTCTCCACGCAAGTGAGAAAAGAATTGGAAAAATAATTTATTATCAAAAGGTGCACGATAATCATTCGAAAAAATGGCCATCAATGGCATTGGTGCTCGAGCTGATGAACCAACACTAGTACCCTTGTTGGATCATACATCTTCAAACGTAGACTTGACATCAAAAACTACACACCACCAAGAAGAATTCGATATCCCATTTCACAGTAGATTCTTAACAGAGTCCAAGAAACTATGGTACATAGTAGGTCCTGCCATCTTCAGCCGCATAGCTTCGTATTCCATGTTTGTTATCACCCAAGCTTTTGCTGGCCATCTTGGCGATCTGGAACTTGCTTCGATTTCCATTGCTACCAGTGTCATCGTTGGCTTCGATTTCGGACTCTTGGTACGCATACTTTTCGATCTTCTCTTGTACAAATTGTATATTTTGTGGATGCAATGAATTTGCATCAAAATGTACGATAGTCCCATTTTTTAGTGACTGCATGGTGAAAAAAAGTGAAACATATCTTTTTGATACATAATCAGATGTTTACTCCTAACAATATATATAAGCAAGTTACTTTACATAGTAAAAGTAAATGCTTAGTTACAACTATAAATAGATTAATTCTATACGTACATATTTTGCTAAATATGTTAATTAGTTTCGTGATGGGTGCAGTTGGGGATGGCGAGTGCTTTAGAGACATTATGTGGACAAGCATACGGAGCAAAGAACTATCGAATGTTGGGCGTATATCTGCAACGTTCATGGATCGTGCTTTTCGCATGTTGTATACTACTTTTGCCGCTATACATATTCGCTTCACCGTCCTAAAATTGCTAGGACAACAGCAGACATAGCTGAGCTCTCTGGCAAAGTGTCAATGAGTTTAATACCACTTCATTCAGCCTGTGTTTTTCAGTTCCCATTACAAAGGTTTCTTCAAAGCCAGCTTAAAACATTAGTGATTGCTTGGGTGTCGTTCGGGGCGTTAGTGGCTCATTCGATTATGAGCTGGTTGGTTGTGTCGAGGTTTCAGCTGGGGCTAGTCGGGACTGTTGTAACGTTGAATATTTCGTGGTGGTTAATTGTTATCGGGCTGTTTGTTTATTCGGTTTTTGGTGGTTGTCCTGAAACTTGGAATGGGTTTTCGATGGAAGCGTTTTCGGGCTTGTGGTCGTTTGTTAAGCTCTCGGCTGCTTCGGCGTCATGTTGTGGTAATATTTCTCGAGCCTTGTAGAATGTACTTAAAAGCGAAAACAAAGTGACATATTTTTGTTTTGAAACTTTTCTTTAATCATTACTTTATCTTTCGGCTCTTTATTTTCTGTTTTATATTCAAAAATCGAAATAATATAAAGAACCAAAAAGTATATTTTCGTTATTTAAAAATGGACATAATATTCAATTGTTCAACATTCCCTGTTTATTTTTCTCAAAAGGCGTCTCTATTATGAACTATTTTCTACTCTAAACAAGGTGACTTTTATCATACCAAAATACAAGTACATGCAAATTTCTTTACAAGAAAAATGAACTTTTGGTTCACATTTTGCCAACGAAAAACGTTTTTTACGACTAAATTGCAGATAATGTATATGAAAATCCTTTCCATCACAATTATTGTTTTGGTGTACAACTATCCACATTTCTAGTTTTTTTATGTGTATCGTACGTAACATTATCTTACTTTATACGACTAATAGTTTTTTGGACTAATAAAATGCAGTTTGGAGAATTGGTACTACAGGATATTGATAGTGATGACAGGAAACTTGGAGAACGCAAAAATTGCAGTCGATGCTCTGTCTATATGGTATCCACAGGCCAATTTCTCTATGTTATGTTCATAATAATTTGTTTTTTAAGAATATTAACATATGATGAACATATCTTCTGCCACAATTATTTTTTCGGAATAAGAAGACAAAAACAACAAAACAAATTTTGTTTTGCCTTTTTGAACCAAGTGTTTGCCAAAACTGTCTCTCTTCTTTGTCCACATATATTTCAATAATTGTGTACTATGTAATCTATTGCGTCATTCTTATGGTTGTATATGGACTGATGATATGGCTTGTAGTAATCATTGGACCAATTCATGCAACATTTTATAATTTAAAATTTTATCAATAAGTGACTTGTTGTTGGAATAATCTAAAAACCTGGATTCTAAAAAATATGTTTAGGGTAATACTGTATAGTTTAAAAATTAAACTCACGACCAATAAGTAGTTTAATGTATCATTCTGAGAAATAATCATTCTTTTTATTGTGTAGCATGTCTATCAATGGCTTCGAACTCATGATCCCTCTTGGATTCTTGGCTGGAACCGGGTATATATCAAGCTGTTCAAAAAAAAAAATATCAAGCTGTTTTCACCTTTTTTTCATGAGTATAGTACGTTGTAAATGTAAATGACTAGGGCGTCAAAATATAACTTACACTAACATGTATGCTTGTGTGATCATGTCAATATATCAGAGTTAGGGTTGCAAACGAGCTAGGAGCTGGAAATGGTAAAGGTGCCAGATTCGCGACCATAGTTTCAGTTGCAACATCTAGTGTGATAGGCCTTGTCTTTTGGCTCTTGATCATGCTATTTCACAACGAGTTAGCATTAATATTCACTAATAGTGAAGAAGTATTGGCAGCAGTAAGCAAGCTTTCGCTTCTTTTGGCCTTCACCATTCTCTTGAATAGTGTTCAACCCGTTCTTTCAGGTAATTAAATCCGTCATTCGTGAATCATCAAATTTACTTTCCATGTTTGGCTATCGGTACTAATATATGTAAATGTTTAGGGTGTTGCAATCGGGTCCGGGTGGCAATCCTACGTAGCTTACGTCAACTTAGGGTGCTACTATTTGATAGGAGTCCCCATGGGACTTATCATGGGATGGGTTTTCCACTTCGGTGTCATGGTACGTACTAATAATTCTGGCCTTTTGTACATCATTAACGTTATCAGAATTATTTTTTCCTTTTCGTTGACATCTGTATTATGATTAACACTATAAGGGTATTTGGGCTGGGATGATCTTCGGAGGAACCCGCAATCCAAACGGTGGTGTTGGCTATCATCACAAGTCGTTGTGACTGGGAAAAGGAGGTTAGCTAATTCGCTGAACCCTTTATACATAAGTTTTTTTGGCTACTGCTAAAGAAACTACTTCAGAACGACCGTAACCAAATATTTGGTAAAAATCTGGCAGGCACAAAGAGCAAGTAAACATGTAAAGAAATGGGCAGTTGTGCATTGAAGATGACAAATTCCTATCTAGATGACCACTTTACCAAAAAGCTGGTACCAATGCCTTCAATTCTTTTTGGTTTGATGCCCCACTTCTGTCTCCTTTTCTTCATATAATTTCTGATTTTGGTATTCGATTATTCATATGTAAACATGACAAGATGGGAGATTTTGCAATGAAAAGCTATTAGGCTATTTTGTTTTCTTGCATTGTTGTTTTATGAAATATTTGTAAAGCGAATAATCGAGAATAGAGATGGAAAATTTTGCCCGCCGTCCGTTTAGCCCGTCACTCATTTTGCTCATGCTCGTGCCCGACCGGCCCGCCTATTTTGCCACCTCTAATCAAGAGTTATTTAGCAAACTTGGCGCAAAACTCTTTATTAGAATGAAAACTTTTTTTCTCTTATATCGCATGTCTCACACATAATATATCTTACAATGTCTCTAAGAAAACTTAAACCCCAGTTGATAATTGATAAATCACTGGCATAACAGGCTTTAGCTAAAACTTAATACAAAACCTACAAGGTAACGACTCACGGAATATCTATAGTTAAACCACTGAACACAAAGAAACCTGAAACCATGTCTTAAAATTTCAAATTAAATAATAGGAATATATAGTATGATAAAAAAGTTAGTACATAAACGATATGAGATGTTAAGTTGTTAACATAGTGTTTAGCGATCATAATGAACATAATGATCTCGAGGTTGTTCAAGAGACTATGTTCAACGAATCTGAGGGTCATAATGAGGTTCAGTCAGAGGATCCTTTTAATTTCTATGACACGTTGAAAAAGAACGCAAATAATGTGAATGTTACTACCTCTGAAAGTAGTAGCCTCCCACATCCACCGGGGTTTACCCCAAAAGTGAACGACGAACAGTTGGTACAAACCGAACCCAATGTCCATGATCGATTTATTTTGGAGAACCAATCAGAGAAGGTGGGATGTAGTCACGACAATTCTGTTAACAATATTGGCTCTAAATCAGGCAGCTCTGATCACTTCAAAACATCTAATGCTCCAAAAACAGGTGTTTCTATTTTGCATTGCTTAGAAGAATTGGTTAAAGTTGGTCAAACGATGGGGTACGAAATGGGTGGTTGCGAGAATGATATAATGAAGATTATTGAATCACATGGAGCGGATGTGGTTCATCCATGAATTTTATGTCTCTCAGTGTTCAAGGTCTCGACCATAAGACCAAAAAAGATTGGATATGAGAGTTATGCGTCAAGCATAAAGTTAACATATTGGCTTTGCAGGAAACTAAAATGGATAACATAGAGGTTTTCACTGTTAAGTCTTGCTTGGGAAATTTTGCTTTTGATTTTGTTCATAGTGATTCAGTTGGAAACTCAGGAGGTATACTATGTATGTAGGATCCAAATTGCTTTCGTAAGAAAGAATATACTATATCGGATTATTTTGTTATTGTTATAGGCGTGTGGTTGAAAACTAATCTAGACATCCTTCTTGTTGTTGTTTATGCATTTCACGAGAAAAGGGAGAAATGTATGCTATGGGAATATTTGTGCATTATGATTTCAATGAGGTTAGACTTCAATCAGAACGGTTCGGTTCGATGTTCAAAGCTCGTGACGCGGAATTGTTCAATGCATTTATTTGCAACGTTGGGCTGGAGGAGGTCCCCTTAGGTGGTAAATACGTTTACTTGGTGTCACAACGCGACTAAAATGAGTAAGTTGGACCGTTTCTTAATTTCGGAGAGCTTATGGAATTCTTTTCCCAATATCAACGCCATTACATTGGACCGGTTCTTGTCATATGATTGCCCCCATTTTACTTCGTAAATCTTCAGTAGATTACGGCCCGACACCATTTAGGTTCTATCACACTATGGATCGCCTTAATGCTATGCGAAACTTGATGAACAAATTGAAGTTCTTGAAAACAAAATCAAAGAATGGAGAGCTATTCACACATCCAACAATAAGGTTGAGCTTCAACGCCTTCAAGACGATCTTAGTACCTTAGACACGGAGATAGATAAAGGAAAAGGGAATGACGACTTAGTTCTTAAAAGAATGGAGATTGTTAACGCCATACACGATATTAATAAATCCCAAGCTAATGAAAACTTACAAAAGGCGAAGGTCAGGTGGTCAGCTGAAGAGGAAGAGAATTCTCGTTTTTTCCACGGAATGATTAATAAAAAGAGGAAACAAATGTGTGTTCGCGGGATTATGAAAGAGGGGACTTGGATTGATACTCCAAGCCAAGTCAAAACGGAGTTCCTAGATCATTTCGAGAATAGATTCGCTCAGCCCGTCGGCGACCATATTCTGCTAGACATGATGTTCCCTAAATCGTTAAATATGGATCAACAGGGTTGCCTTTGAAACCGAAGTTACAAGAGAGGAGGTTAAACGAGCAGTCTGGGATTGCGGTGTTGACAAAGCCCCGGGTCCGGATGGTTTCACCTTCGGGTTTTACCATCAGTTTTGTGATTTGATTGGGAATGATGTGTTAATGGCTGTTACTTTCTTCTTTACGGATGGCGAATTTTTGAGCGGATGTAACTCTTCCTTCGTTACCCCCATTCCAAAAATTCACAATGCCAATAAGGTTAACGATTTTAGACCCATTAATCTTATCAGTAGTTTGTACAAAGTTATTACCAAAATCTTGGCGAACAGACTTGTATCGTTGCTCGACGACATTGTGCATGATGTCCAATCCGCGTTTGTCACTGGAGACAAATCATGGATGGTCCGTTCATCCTTAGTGAAATAATGAAATGGTGCTCTTTAAAGAATAAACAAGGCCTTATTTTCAAGGTCGATTTTGAAAAAGCTTACGATTCGGTTAGATGGGATTTTTGGATCAAGTTTTGGAGAAGTTTGGTTTTGGCATTATATGACAAACATGGATCCCAGGATGTCTCAAGTCATCGAGAGGCTCTATGCTCATCAATGGCAGCCCCACCACAGAATTTCAGTGTTACAAAGTGCTTAGACAAGGTGACTGTCTTTCCCCGTTTTTGTTCATTCTCATTATGGAAATATTACATATCTCATTTCAACGTGTGGTAGACGTCGGGTTGTTTCACGGTATTAATCTTAGTAGTAATGTGAATATATCACATTTATTTTTCGCGGATGACGCTGTGTTCATAGGAAAGTGGAGCGAATGTAATTTCGATACGCTTACTAATGTATTGGAGTGCTTTTGTCGAGCCTCTAGCCTTAAAATAAACATGAGCAAAAGTCAAATTTTGGGGGTGAACGTGAATACCAACAAAGTTACTCAAGCAGCTACTAAGGTACTAAACTGGGTTGTTTGATTCTCCGTACCCCCTTCAAATACTTGCGCATCTTAGTAGGAGGTAATATGCATCGTATTGACACATGGCAAGAGGTGCTCGATAAAGGAAAACGTAGACTCTCGAAATGGAAGATGAAAGCTTTGTTTGTCAAGGGCAGGTTCACTCTCCTAAAAGTTGTGCTCGGTACAATCCCTATTTTTATATGTCTATTTAGAAATCTCCTTCTAAAGTGTTGTAGGATCTAGAATCCATTAGGAGAGATTTTTTCAATGGGCACGAACACAAAAATAAGAAAGCTACGTGGATCAAGCGGAGTACTATCATGTCCTCTAAAGACTCTGGTGGTTTAGGAGTGGCAAGCCTTTACGCCTTGAATCACAGCCTTATGTTTAAATGGCTGTGGAAATTCTTTGTTCACAGTAATTCGCTATGGTTAAGGGTCATTAAAGCCTTCCACAGGGACGACAGTAATATTAGGCGCAACATAAAACGGGGACATAACTCATGTTGGCTAAGTATTGTTAAAGAGGTTGCTAGCTTACAAAAGCAGGGAATTAACTTATTTGAGTTTCTTAAACTGAAAGTGGGTGACGGTGGCAGCATCAAGTTTTGGAAAGATAGATGGTGTGATGCGGGCATCCTTAAAGACACTTTTCCTCGTGTTTACGCGTTGGAGTTAAACAAGGAAGTGAGCATCCGAGATAAATTAACGGCTCCCACTCTGGACGGTTCCTTCCGTCGTCGTGCAAAGGGAGGTGCTGAGCTTGATCAAATCATGGCCATCTCAAACATCGCGAGAAGCACCTCTTTAGCTCCACAAGTTGACAGATGTTTGGTCCTTGGGTAAAGAAGGGGTTTACACAGTGGCTTCATTTAGACAAGTTATAGACAAGCAGCAGTCGACTTTCGTGGCTCCCAGTACAAGATGGATCAAATTCATCCCCATCAAAGTTAATATCCTAGCATGGAAGGTCAAGATGGATGCTTTGCCTTCTAGGTTTAATTTGTCTCGTAGAGGCAGAGGTGCAAATCCAATCTGGATTTTTAAAAATCCGGTGATCCGGATTTTCCAAAAATCGGATTTTAAAAATCCTGTCCGGATTTTTTAGTCCGATCCGGATTGACCGGATTTCCATTTTTTCCGAAAATCGGATAAAAAACGGATCATTTACCGGATTTATCCGGTTTTAAAAAAATCCGGATAAATCCGGATTTTAATAATTTTAAAATTTTTTTTAATAAATATATTCGGATTTTGACCCGATTTTTTTGACCGGATTAAACCAGATAAAACCGGATTTTTTAAAAAGTCAAAGTAGCTGTTACATTGACTTTTTTAAAAAATCCGGTTAAATCCGGATTTTTTTAAAAAAAGGGGCTGGCGGAATTATAGCCGTTTATAGCCGTTTGGTATTATTTTTTTGTGTTTTTTTTTTTGTGTTTTGTGATAGTTTTAGGTACTATATATAGATGTATTGAGTTGGGTTGAAAACATATCAAAAAACCTTCTCATTTCTCTAACCTTTATACATTTTCTTATCACAAATGGAAAACTTACAATCACAACAAGCTTCGACTACTAATGCTAGTACCCAATGTTTTCAGACCCGGGTCGAACCGGCCGGGTCAACCGGTTGAACCGGTTCCGGCCAAAAAACGGGTCATATTGACCCGGGTTTCATATTTTCGAAACCCGGCTTGACCCGGCGGGTTTGGGGTGACCCGGGTCAACCCGGTTCTCAAGACCCGGCCGGGTTTCAAATTTTTCGGGATTTTTTGAAAAAAAAATTAATTTTACGTATTTGCGCCGAAATTTTATTTTTACATATTATATTGGTTGGTAAACAATTTATATTTTCAATATACGTAAGTTTTTATAAGTATAATTTTGTTAATTATAAAAACTATAAAAAAATACTTTTTTTAGAAAACCGGGTTAACCCGGGTTGACCCGGATCGACCAGGGTTGACCCGGACCCGGCGACTCGACCGGGTCGATCTAAGACCCGGGTTTTAAAACATTGCTAGTACCGCTACCGGTGCTACTAGTAGTAAAAAATACACAAATGATGATATTTTGCGAGTTATTATGACGACGAGAAAAGGCGATGTTTGGACAAAATACGATTATTGTCTTATGAAAGACGGGGTGGAAAAGGCGCGTTGCAAGAAGTGTAGTAAATTTTATGGCACGTCGGGTAATTATACACTACGTAATCATTGGAACGGTTGTACCGGGGCGGTTGATAGCCAAGCGGGTGGTTCGGAACATGGTACTATTGGTGCGGATGGTCACATTTTTTTATTTGATAATGACGCGGTTCGACTTGATTTTACGAAGTTTGTCATTCAACAAGGGCTTCCATTCAACCACTTCGACAATGTCAAGCTTACGGAGATCATAAAAAAAAGGCTACAACCGCGTTATCATCATGTAAGTCGTACTACTCTTAGAAGTGATGCATTTAAATTATGGGAAACGGCTAAAAAAGATATTATTGATGGTTTTCGTATTTATAAACAATGGTGTTTCTATAACTACGGATACTTGGACCGCACCACATGGTAGGGCAAATTCTTATTTAGCCGTTACGGCTCATTGGTTTGATCCCGATTCTTTTTTATTAATGAAACGAACAATTGCTTTTAAACTATTTGGTTATCCACATACGGGATCAAATTTAAGAAAAAATTTACATGACACTTTAATTGAATATAATTTAGATGATAAAGTTTTTACCATTTCACTAGATAATGCATCTAATAATACTAAAGCTGTGGATTTATTAATATTACGTATAAAACCCGTATTAGATGGTGCATTTTTTCATTCACGTTGTGTTGCTCATGTTATAAATTTATCCGTTCAAACGGCATTAATAATATGTGGTGATTTAAAGACAAAATTTAGGCGTTTATTAGTAACTATATATTGTTCGAGTAACGAACGACAAATGAACTATCATCGTTTTTGACAAATGTGTCGTCATACACCCCTAGGAGCTTGCTATGATAATAATACTAGGTGGAATTCTACTTGCATTATGTTTGAAAATATATTACGACAACGTGATACTTTAAACGCTTTTAATGAAAAACTTGTTCGTAAAATTAATTCCACTTCGATAAGCGACGAAGATTGGAAACGATTAGAAGAATTGACAAAATTATTTCAAGTTTTTAAAGTGTCAACAACTTTATTATACGGTGTTTATTACCTAACTAGCCCATTAGTTTTAAAGCAAATTTTTACTATGACGGAAAATTAGACGAATTAAATATGTCACCTTGTAGAATGTTTAGAAAAATGGTTAAAGTTATAAAAAAGAAATTTGTAAAATACTTTGCTAGTATACCTTTGGTTTTTACTTGTTTCGTCGCACTTAATCCAATGATAAATTTTGGGGGGTCGAAAATATAATGAGAAGAATATTGGGGAATTTAGGATTAGAATTTGGGCCAAACCCGAATGATCCCGATATAAACTATATAGACTCCCAAATTTTTAAATTTAACGATACTTTTGAAATTATTTGCAATATATGCAACAAAATATGGTGGACAAGAAAACACATTTTTTGAGAAAATGGGGGCCGGATCATCGCAAGTGGGGGAAGGGCGTCAAGTGACATTGATATAAACTTTTGGAATCTTATAACTGATGGCGCTAGCAAGCGTCAACGAACGTCGGAATCAAGCAAGTTCGATCAATATAAGTCGGAAAATTTTGTACAAACTATTAGACCCGAGGATTTAGGAACTTTTGACATTTTGGGATGGTGGAAAAAAATGGAGTTAACTTATCCAATATTAGCCGTCATGGTTCGTGATTTATTTACGATTCAAGCTTCGACGGTAGCTTCCGAATCGGCTTTTTTGGTTAGCGGTAGAATTATATCCGAAAGAAGGTCAAGACTTACCCCTCAAGTCGTGGAAGTATGTGTATGTTTAAAAGATTATTTGGATGGAGTAGAGAGGATACAACATGAAACATCATTGGAAGGTCCAATATTAAACGGCGTTGAAGAAACTATAGAAAACGAAGAAGTAGAATTAGGGATATCACTTCCAACTACCGAATTAGACGAAGGCGAGTCTGAAGATATAGAAGTTGAAGTCGGAGATGTAGAAGAAGAATATGAGTATATACTTTGAGTATAACGGGTGATGGCAATGCTGAAGCTCGACATACTCGAAGTATACTAATATTTTTCGTGTGATGGCTATGTCGAAGCTCGAAATGTATTAGTGATTATTGTAGTTTTATTGTAGTGTTTAAATAAAAATTATGAAGTTGTATGATTGTATTGTTGAAATAAAAATTTATTGTGGTTTTTTTAATGTTTTATAGTTTTATTTTTTTTAATGTTTGTAAATAAATTCCGAAAAAAAAGGTACGAACACTTTCAACCGAAAAACCCGATCCGAACATTTTTAACCGAAAAAAACCCGATCCGAACATTTTTTAACCAAAAAATCCGATCCGAAAAAAATCCGATAACGAAAATTTTAATCCGAAAAAAACCGATACGAACTTTTTTATCCAAAAAAATCCGATTCAGAAAAATCCGATCCGATCCGAATCCGGATTTTCGAAAATCCGGATTTATTAAATCCGGATTTTGAAAATCCGAATCCGGTTTAATCCGGTTTATTCGCACCTCTACGTAGAGGTATTGATATTGCATCTATTTCTTGCCCTATGTGCGAGAATGGGCCTGAAACTACCACTCACCTTTTCTTCAGCTGCAACATGGTGGACCAGTTATACATCAAGATTGCTCGATGTTGGAACGTTCCTTATGCAGGGGTTTCGTCATACGATGAATGGGTTACGTGGATATCTTCAATCCGGCTCTCGTCTAGCCTCAAAAATATGTTGGAAGGTGTCATGTACGTTATGTGGTGGGGATATGGAATTTCCGAAACAAGACTTTGTTTGATAGCACCGGGCTTATCAAGGGAATCATTTTCAATAACATAGTTTTTAATTCTTTTACTTGGTGTAAGTCTAGAAGTAAAGCATTGTTCACTTGGATCGATTGGCTTAAGAATCATTATTTTATTTCTTTGTAACTCTAGCACCTTGTTAGTTTATCTATTTTAATAAAATCGCCGTTTAAAAAAAAACTTTTCAAGAAGTAAGGACCAAAATGTATAAATGGTAGCACTATATAGTATATGATTATTCATGGCTTCATTAGATGAATACTCATAAACGATGATTTTTTCATCTATTCGTTATAATGATGGATAGTGTTAATTAATGTTGTGAGGCTAACGAAATAGTACTAATCCGAATAACCCACATCCAATTTCGAATAATACTACCCCAAATGAATACGCCTGAACAACTGCACTTGGGAGAGGAAACAACAAATTTTTCCATTCCAAACATCATCCAAAACAATATTATCACTTTATGTCACGATGTATGACAATTAATTTGTCTGTTTTGAAGGCAACTCAAAACCTTCCGGAGTATCAAAGCATACGTGTATATCTCGAGCCCGACTAGACGTTTTACAAATATCCGTCACAACTTTCATCAGAAGCCTTCGTCTCACACAACCTTCATCACAAAAGGAGAGAATGTATATCAGCACTACACTGTGAGTGGATAGTTAGATAGAACAGGCCTTAAAGGCTTAAACTATTCTGTTTGGGCTATTAGCCCATTACTCACGACTGAAATATAGTCTAACCAAAAGTCTAAAACCAATTTGGCTGGTTTTAAAGCAAAGACAAAAAAATACGGAATACATAATCGAGAATGGAACCGAAATTAATCGAGTTAAACTGAAACAGAACTGCTTCGGTTTGGTTGAGTTCAGATGGTCCGTTTTGGCCCGAATTGAACCGAAACAAAAAATTCACAAAACCAAAAACCGAACAGAGTAAAGGTCGGTTTGGTTTTGGTTGAGCATGTTTGGCTCGGTTTGATTTTTAGTCCATTTTGCTCACCCGAGAAGTAACCATGCATGCATGACGATATAAAGTTATAAACGAAGTGATTTTTTTATCAAGATATCAATGGTGAATTGAAATAGCTAGCCAATTTGATACTTGCTTTTTGCAATGAAAAGAAGTTACCCTCCTGGGTGCTAAGTGTAAGTTTTATGGACGTAAAATCAATAGTTGTGTGTTAGGACCGAATTCGGGATTACGGGATTGCACACAATACGTAAAGAGTTAATTTATTAATAAATGTATTTATATATCTACTAATTTAACCGAGCTTTAAATATTTAACCGTTGTTAAATTTTAAGAGTTAAGGACTAACGGTTAACGTGGAATGTTAAAGAAGAGGAAATCAAGGATCCAAAACACCCCTTAGGGGTTCCGATCGGTGGAACAAGGAAAAAGGGAAGAAAAAGATTTCTTTCTTAATTTGCGTTTTTGCCTTGGTCTCCAAGATTTGGTACACTATATAAACTCATAAGGTACCTCATAATTATTTACACAACTTTCTCTCTTCCTCTCTTTGTGATCGGACGACCAAACACCCCATAGGTTTTTCGTTTGGTTTGTTTGGTTTGTTTGGTTTTCTTGGCCGAGTCCTAGCCGCTCTCTATGGTTGTTTGGTCGGTTTTCCACTATACGTTTAAACTCGTTTTATACGTATTAGTATTATGGTTAACTCGTTATTATATGTGTGTACAAGAACGTAATATAATCTTACTTTAGATTATATTTTCGATCGATTAACAAAACGGTAAGGGGTTAATCATTGAACAGTCATAAACCTTAATTGGAGATTCGTTCTTGCTTGTTGGAATCGCATAGCTAAAAGGTACGTAACCTTAATTAGATTAATCATAAATGTGTTATTATTATAATCTTGTTAAATCGCTTCCGCTATTACATGTTTTGATATTTGCTTATGTTATTATAATTGTTATGAACTTCATAAACCATTACCAAAACCTATAATGCAAACTATAACAAGATTTACTAAAGAGAGAAGCTCTGCGGAGTTGCCAAAATTGTACAACACCGCACATCGATCTTGTGGACCCCGAATGCTTCTGTTGGCTCCACACATGTGAATATAGCTGAAGAGGCCGGAAGTCTATTTATGAACAGTCTTCTGAGGCAACACGATAGAAGCCCGTCTCCTAAGTAGCCTCCAGGCCGGGTCTCGTATACTTGTTCCAGCAACGCCTTTGCTTAGGTTTTGACTGCTTCTCACTCGTCCGTGAACTATAAACACCATTCTCTGAACGGGATCACCTTCTCGCATGATTAAATCAATGACTTTGGCGAATATTTTATTAAAAGTAGAACTATCCTTCATGATACTATCATATGACAAATAAAAGAAGTTTACGCTTAGCGCTAATGTTCTTCCGTATAATAGTAAGTATGAAGTAATGAAACTTGTTTAATTTTTGTTGAAAATGTTGGTTGTCAATGTGACAAGTGCTTAAACATGAGGGACTGGTTGTAAAATTGTTTTCTACTAATATAGCCGTTAGGCTTTACTTTCATTGTTTTGTATTGTGCAGGGGGCTTTGTGCAAATATTGGTTTGACTGTTGACTGAGTCTTGGTTATAACATTGCATTTGGGAAACATAGTTTGTATCGCTCAATCACTTTCCTCTCACCAACCTCTCTCAAACACACACATCCATCTCTCATCTCTCATCCACACACACAACTTCACAGCTTATATTATCCATCATATAAACCCTAATTAGATCCAAACATCAAAGATGTAGATGTTTGGATCATAAGTAGATTAGTAGCTTATTGTTTTTGTTTGTTCTTGATGTATTTCTGAGATAGCATCCGTTTGTGGACTATCTATTTGGTTTGTATGTTGAACAGCATCCATTTGGGGACTGTTCTTGATGTTTGATTAATAAAACGTTTTGGGAAAAATACTGTTTTGTTTATTTCACTTTTTAACATGGTATCAGAGCTTATGGCTCTATTTCTTGGATAAATCCTTTTTATAAACCTGTTTTTTGCTATCTTACTTCCGATATATAATTTTAACTTAATTAATTAAAATTAGGGTTTCAAACTTTTTTTGGGGGTTTCTTATTTTTTGGCTTGGGGACTATTTCTTTGACTATTAATCGTTGATTAATAGTCTTAATTTACATATTCTTTAATCTATTTTGAAAAACCCTAAAATCAGAAATTAGGGTTTTTCATTGGTAAGTCCTATTTCATTATTTATCTGCTTCTAACCCTTTGTGTTGCCTTTTTTGTCACTCTGGGTGTTGGATTGGTTAACTTTCTGAAAGTTTAAAATTAGGGTTTGTGAAACCCTAATTTGTAACTTTTGGGGGTTTTTTGTTTGGTGACTCTCTTATTGCTGGTGATTTGAAATTAGGGTTTGTGAAACCCTAATTGTTGATTATTGGTCTCATTTGCTCTTGGTGACCTTGTTGTTACTTCCACCACCTGTGTCTCTTGACTAAGTGAATCAAGAGCACAAGTGGTGCTTATCATCCTTTTACTCCGCTGTAAGTCACTTGTTTCTTCTTGATCATTGATCTAGTGAGGTGGGTGCAAACGGGTTCGGTTAACACCTTGACCCTCCAGCTTGACTGGTGTGGATACCTGCTCTGGCCAACCCCAGTCCACAAGCTAGATTTGGTGATTCTTGAGTTTCAAGTCTCTCTCTCTTTTTTTAATTGTTTTTTTAGTTTTCCTGTTCTTGTTTGGTGTGCTTTTCTTTGTGTATTGTTTACTTGTTATTCATTATGACTACTCCTGTTCCTACTCCTGTTTTGATTAGTTCTTTGGATGTTGGTAATCCTTTACATTTACAACCTAATGATCATAATATTGGGACTCTTGTTAGCATTAAACTTACTGGTTGTGACAACTATAGACTTTGGGCTAATGCTGTCAAAATTGCTTTACAAGCTAGAAATAAAATGGGTTTTGTTGATGGTACTTGTGTTAAGTCTGCCTATGCTAATAGTGAACCTCTTTCCAATCAATGGGATAGATGTAATGCTGTTGGTTTATCTGTTGATCCCAAACTTAGATCGATTAGCTTTATGTATACGAGATTAGATCAAGCAATACACTTAGATAAACCTTTGTATATGCTTATGAATTTAAGTGTTATACGGAATTTAACACTTAACCAAGAACACACAATGATATAAACAAACTTTCACTTTGATTATCAATATCAAACTTGCTTACAATGAAAGTAGTTTTCGAATGAAAAACTTATATGAAACTTATATTAAACATTAACCTAAAAGCCTTCTTTTATAGACATAAGAAGCCTTGTACAATAATCTACATATCAACTATTCTAGGTAAAGATAAATATAGAAAATACATTGTTGTTCTTATCTTTACTAGAAGTAATCTAGAATATAATACACGCGTAGAATATATCTTCCATCAGTGCTTGTCTTCAATGTGTCAACGCTTGACTTTATCTTGTCAACGCTTGAGTTGTCAGCGCTTGTTTTGTTCTTGTCAACGCTTGTTTTGTTCTTGTCAGCGCTCAAGTGATCTGGCCTTAATTTATTCCCAACAATCCTCCCCTAAACTTGATATCCACTCTTATGATCAAGTTTCTGAATAAGCATTAAGGACAAGGAGGAATCTTACAAACCTTCTCATATTGGTAATGAATAAATCTAATCAAATCTTTTGCCGCGTCACTTGAATAATCTATTTCCAGCTGAGTGTCCTTCATCTTCTCCAAAGTAGCCTTGGATATAAAATACTGACCATCCACAAGTAGATACTCAGCAAACTTTGTAGAACTCAAATGGTAGACACCAGCAGCTGAATATAACCTCCATTGAAGACCACTGAGGTCATCTTCAAGATCCTTCCAAATAGCAGGATCCTCATCTTTTGGTCCACACATTCTTTTGAATGTGGTCCAAAGTTTTATTCCATTTGCTGAAGTTGGTGCTTCAGCCTCATACTTGGTCTCCAGCAACCTCCAAAGGTCCACCAAGTCTTCTCTATCACAACTTGCAAACAAAGATATGAGAGTGGTAAAAGTGTGTACCTCCTTGCCAAATCTGCCAATCTTCCAGAACCCACATTCATCTTCTTCATAGCTCACAATTGGGTTTCCTGGAATCTAATGGTAACACTTGCACCATATCTGAAGCTTCTAATGGGGAGAGCTTGAGGCTCTTTCTTATAACTGCTTCACTTGGATATAGTGGATCCATATCTTTTGGAAACTCAAATGAAATTCCCTTCTTCACTGGCCTGGGAACAATCATAGCTTTCTTGAGTTCCATTTCTTCTGCAAGTTCCTCCTTTCTTTCATCTGAAAGAAGTCTGAGAGTGTTTGCTTCCTGCACTCTCACCCAAATGGGATAAGCCCTATTTTCCAACTCATCAAATGTCAAAGCCTTCAACTTCTGATATGTCCATCCAACTCCATGACATCTGAGCAACATAAAGTAGAGCTCCCTTCTATCCCTTTTCAACTCTGAGAGAATATTACTTGCCTTGTGTTTCAAAATTACCTGGCAATCTTTCTGAACTCTAAGAAAAATCTCCAAACCCCATATTTGATCTGAAATGGTCAAATCTGGATTCTCCATGCATCTGTCTTCCCAAGCATGATACATTTGAACCACCTCTGGCATGTCAAAGTCAACCTGCAATTTCAATTCTCTCAACTTTTCCCTAGCAAACTCATCACCATACTCAAGCCTTTCTGGTTCTATAATCATCACACTTGAGTCTGAGCTAGCTCCATCACTTCCTTCTTCTGAAGTCACAATAAATGGTGACTCCTTTTTATCTTGTTCTATGATTTGTGCAGTTAATCTTCTATCAAACTCAACTTGAGCTGCATCCTTTGGAACACTCTCTTCTACCATTATACCCTTACCCTTATCTGATGGTGCAATGGTTGGTAAGGTAGATGGTGATACCTGAGTAGAAACCTCCTTGATGATAGATGATGACTGGGATACATCACCTTCATGTGCAGGTCTGCCAACACCCAATTGTGTTCTATCAGCGCCCAAAATATTTCTGTCAGCGTCCAAATTTTCCTTGTCAACGCCCAAATATCTTCCCTCAGCACCTTGTATAACCTCTCTCAACATAGCTGTAAATGATAAATTTAAGTTGGTAGGAGAGACTAAGGACGTATCAAAACCTGTTTGTTTCTTCAAAGTTGTAAGGGCTTCAGCAACATCCATTGATTGACCATCATGGCTGCCCTTATCACTCAGATTTATTGGATCTTCCTCCCCTTTGGAAGATTCCTACATACCCCTCCTAGCACGATCACTTTCCAAAACAACAATCCTCTCCCTCAATTGCTTGAGTTCAAGGCCTTGTGAGCTGACAACTTGTACTAAGTCTGCATTTTGCTTTTGCAAGCTTATGCAGACTGCCGTCAATTCCATAAGAGTCATTGGTTCCAGGCTGCCCTCTTCTAAAATGGGGATTTGACCTCCCAAGTCAGATTCATTGGGAATGGATGAGGACTTAATGATGGTAGGACTGCCTTGGCCAGCATCTAAGCCAGAACCAATAGTCCCAGCCTCATCCAGGTCACCAGCCACACTTGTGGTGGTGGTTCTCTCTGCTACATTGCTAGGACCACCAGAGGAGAACACTCCAGTAGTCCTTTGGCGTTTCATCAACCTATATTCAGGGGGTGTGGAAGATGGTGTGGAAGAATGGGTGGATGTGGGTTGGTTAAGGGGTGTTTGGGTTTGTGAAAGTTGTGTGTCAGCGTTGGAAATAGGCACATCAACGCCAACATTTAATGTATCAGCGTTGAAGGATTCTGAGTCAATTCGCATATGTTCAGGTGAAGGTAAAGGTTCAGGGATTGGTTCAAGTTGTGGTTGGGGGTCAATTTGTGGTTGGGGTTGTGCTGCTGCAATAACAGCAAGCATAGGTTGGGTTAAAGGTAGGTCTCTATGAGGTGGTGAGTTCATCTTCATAAAAATAGCTTTCTTTTGCTCAGGGATCTTATAAAAATCATTATGATCCCTTGTGCAATAACCTTGGACATCAAAAACCATTTGTAAAAAACGGGGATAAGCTAAAGTCATTTTTGTCCCCTTGTTTTTACACATCCCCTCAAAAATCATTTTAGAATAGTTAAATTTTTGCCCTGTTGCAATGCACACAATAGCACTAGCAATAGATCTATTGATCTCATTGTGTGCAGTACATTTGGGACTCAAACATTGAAGGAGGACATGTATGAGGTACTTCCAGGCTGGGGGAAATTCCTGCTTATGATACTTGTTGAGAGTACCTTCATTAGGAAAAGGATATCCCAAAGCCCTAAGCCCTTGTTCTATTTCATTTATGGGAAGGGTGGCTATATCATCAACATCATCAAGATGCAAGGCTTGGCGTACCAAAGCCTCAGTAACCACCCAAGGTCTCCCATGAACAATAGAAGTCAATGTAGTCACTCTATTAACTGTTGAGGAACTAACAGTGTTCCAAAACTGTTTAATATGTGTGATTGGAATGAGTGGTGCATGAGAAAGAGCATACCTTAATGGGGATGCATTCAAATACGCCACCATTTGTGTGTATTGAGGAAACAGAGTATCATCAGCTTCAAGATATGCAATCATGTTGTGTTGAGACCTGAACCCCAATTCCAATTCTGATGGTTTAAACTTGGGTGCCATTGATGAAAGCTGTTAATTTGAAGTGAAGAAGATGAAGTTGATAAGAGAAAATTGTTAGTTGATAAGAATTATAGATACCCTGTTTAAAAATAAGAGTCAAATTTATAGGAGAAGTAGATGCATGTGATAGGCCCAAAAATAGGCAAGTATTTTCAAAAATCAATCATGAAAATATTGAAAAAGTTATAAGTTATCTCATGCATTAAATGAAAGTAACAACTCCTAAAATTACCGCTTGAAAATATGTCAAAAAGTAACAACTGGGTAGGTCCCATTGAGTGTCAACGGTCAAAAATAACATATCAATGCCCAACGGCTATAATCTTGTCAACGTTTGCCTATAGCCATGTCAGCGTCCAATTTGGTCACAACAACGCTTGGAAAAATACTTGTCAGCGTCCAAAAATAAAAATGTTTAAAAATGAAAAGTGACCTTAACAAAGTAATTTATCCTAGAGAAGATAACCAAAAAGCTGATAATTATCATAGGGCGGCAAGCATTGTCCAGTTATGCACACTTGCATAAGCAAGATAGACATAACAGTCCTCTAGTGTCCCTTGCTAACCAAAACTCTTAACAACTAAGTTATCTTATAAAATTCTTTGTTACTCCCAGGTAAATCCCATAACAAAATTATTCCCAAGTCTCCCAACAGACCACAACCAATTCTAGGCCAAAAATGTCTTGGCAGCATGCACAGTATATCAACTTTGCATGCTACAGTGCCTCATGATTTAGTAAAACTAACTCATACTCACCTGTGGACACAATCTAGAATTGTGATAAGAGTATCATATGGATACCCAAACATCCTAAAGGTTCCTAAATCCTCCCCTTAAACTATGATACAAAAAGTTTGCTAAAATCATGCATGAACATAAAAAATTTATGTCAAGATAGGAATGAATCATTCCAACCATCATCCATAAATAAAAACTTGTCCAAATGCTTCTCCATTGATCCATAAGCAACTCTGTATCCAATGGTATACTGCTAACACCATCTGCACATTTAGATTGAAAACCACAAAACTAACATTGTTGCTGACAACGCCCCGATAACACATGACAGCGTTGAGGAAAGCTTTGTCAGCGTTAGACAATTATATTGCTGATAACGTTGCAAAAACACTTATCAGCGTTCAAGCAACCTTTGTCAGTGTTAGAAAAATATAGTGGAAAATCTAAATCATCAATAAGACCAATAATAATACATCATCCTGTACATACTTTTACAAAAAGACTCCTAAACACATATTATGTGAGATTGACCATTCCAATACTTGTTACCAAGTATTGAAATCTCCCAGCATCAAAAGGTTTAGTTAATAAATCTGACACATTTTCTCAGTGTCAACCCTATCTGGTTGTATTAAACCTTTCTCAAAGCAATCTCTTATAAAATGGTGTCTAATTTCTATGTGTTTAGTTTTAGAATGATGTACAGGATTCTTAATGATGCATAAAGTACTATTATTGTCAACAAATATCTTAGTATGCATGAAATTGTACCCATAGTCCAACAGCTGGTTCTGAATCCACAACACTTGGCCACAACAAGCAGCTGCAGCCACATTGTAAAACCCGCATGCTTTTACCATGAATAGTGCCCTTAAGATCGTACGTCCTAGATTAAAACTTACCTTATTTAGTATTGATCACATTCATGTGCTAATAATCAAGCAAGTGCATACGTGTATGACATGATAAGTATCGATTACGTACGAACTCATGATAAACAGTTAATAAATATGTCACGTGAACATAATTAAATCATGATCACCATTTAAATTACGAACTAAAATAATTACGTAAATACATATAATATAATTACGAGCGTTAAGATTACGATAAACTACATGATAAAATAAACAGAAACACTTTAAACACGAACACGTTTAACCACGAACGAACACGAAACATCGGGACACGAGAAAAGGTACGGGTACCCCATGTGGGGCCCCCATACCCACGGCACAACAACCAAGAAATGGGCTAAGCCCATCAAGTTTACATGAAAGGGGGGTAAAGGGTAAAAACTATTTTCATTTTCACTTTTCAAGAAAGTAAACATAAAACCCTAAAAGATTTTCTCCTTCTCCTCCTTGTTCCTCCTTGTGCCGCCACCCATAACAACACCATAGGAGGGTGTTGTTGATTTTTGACATTAAAAACAAGTGCTAGAAACCGTGTTTGTTCATCCCCTTTCAAGCTACGTATTGGTATATCATTCTAAACCTTTCTTTTTAATTCTTTTTAATCTTTGATTATTTTCATGAACATGTTATTATTATTCTTATTAAAACATGATAATTAAACATTGATCTAACATGTTTTGGGGTAAATTAAAATCAAAGGATGATATAAAAGGGTGTTTGTTTTAGCCGCCTAGCATAACCAACCCGAGGGGGGGTTCGGTTTGCTTATTGCCGCCACCACCAAGACCATTTTGGTCTTGGTTGGTGCTTGTGGGACCCACGGCAGCAAGGGGGCACACGTACCCGAGTTTGGCTCGAGGTACGGTGTCGAGTTCATGCCTGATTCATGGTTCGTTGGTTAAATCATGATCTATGCTACATGTTAATTTTTATGAATTATGAACTTAGGATATAAATTAATTAATAACATGAGATATTAATTAAATCATGACTTAGGTTATTTTAATTATTAATTTAGCATGATACTAATTTAACCTAAGTATTTTATGTTATAAGTTATAATTAATTAATTATTTAAAACATACCTATAATTAATTAATTTAGACATGACTTAGGTTATATTATTAATAATAATAATACACATTTTAACCTAAGTATTTTATTTCATTTTAATTAAAACATGTTATACTTTAATTAAAATGCTTAACCTATAGTTTAATTAAAATACATGAAATAATAATTAAACTATACACTATATCATATGACTTAAGAAATAAGCTTATAAACACTTAGACTTATATGTTAGCTTATGTAACCAGCTTAATTCTAAATATGGAAACTTCTATTTTATAGAAACTTAATTAAATAAGGCAACTAATCTATTAATGGAAACCTTCTATATATGGAAATCTATCTATTTCAGGCAGCTAATCTAATCATGGAAACCTTCTATATATGGAAACTTATTTAAATAAGGCAGCTGATCTATTTTTGGAAACTTTCTATTTTTAGAAACTAATCTATTTTTAGCAGTAAATTCTATTTTAGGAAACTTTTATTTTTGGAAACTTTCTATTTTAGGAAACTTTCTATTTTTGGTAACTTTCTATTTTTGGAAACTTTCTATTTTTGGAAACTTTCTATTTTTGAAAACTTTCTATTTTTGGAAACCTGCTATTTTTGGAAAGTTACTTATTATTACACAGTAAGTATAATAATACATGAAATACCAGTAATACTTAAACAGATTAATCAGAATACAAGATAAACACAGTTTAAGGCTTTAAACAGTAAACCATGACCTAAAACATACAAAGTAAGCTAAGACGAGACATAAAACCCAGTACGTAATCAGTGAATCGATACTTATACACGTGTGTATTCATGTAGCTTTAGTGATCCAGAAGTAGGAGTCTTTCTTCCGTTCATTCACTGGACTTGAGGTACGGATTCCCGTCCTTTCAGTATGGACATTCTTTCCTTATTAGGATTTCCCCGTATGCAGCCAACTGTTTTCCCCAGTATTTGTTTTATTGTTTTGAACTGCTTATGTTTAATTAGCATAATCTATAGCCATATACAAGCATGACCAGTTTCACCTAGTTATGGAGGTACCATAACCATAACATTGGAGGCACCAATGTTATGACTTCCCCACGGCGGAGTGATTGCTCGTGGCGTCCCTTTTCAGTTTTGGCCATATTATTATATCAGGTGGGGCGTATGGGTGCATCCTAGTTACATGTTTTATTCAGTATTTCATGGTGAATGTGGTGTGTGCCTTGCATCCTTCACAAGGAGTTGATCCCTCCTACCCAAACCAGTATATTAATTAGAGGCATCCCCTCTAATCAGCATGATGAGGTCACCCCTCCAAGTATTCATGCACGTGACCTTTTCATGACCTATATGGGCTATGGTATATTTATGTTAAAACAGTTTTCATAAGATAAACATAAGGCTTTTCAAACTATAAAACCAGTGTTCTTAATACTTAACCAATTTACTCAGAACTTAGTCTTCCGCTGTTATATGTTACATGCTTATCCTATTTCATGCTATATTGTACATCCGTGCACTGAGCGTCTTGCTCAGCCGTTTTCCTTTTCATGTTCCCAAAACGGCAGGTACTCAGGGACGCTCGTAGATCTCAAACGTACGTGCATATGGACTGGAAGCTTTACTGCCTTTCTTTACTTTATGCATTTCCTTTACTTTAATACAGTTGCTATGGACATTGTTTCGTCCTTTCCTTTTACAGTATTTATGTTTGTGTGTGATGAGCTCTACTTTGGGGTTACCGATGTTTGATTCCGGTATTTCCCTTTTATGGTCAAATAATGCTTAGACATTTATCCTTGTATGCTTTGATGACACGCCATGATATGCGTAAGATTCCATTTCCAAAATGGGGTGTTACAATTATGGTATCAGAGCCCAAGGTTTCGACCTGTAGGCTCTCAAATATGACCTGTGATTAGTGGGTAGTCACTACGGTCTTCCTAGAACTGACAGTTGTTTTCATGCATTCATCATTTTTAAGCATACATATACATGTCATTGTTACAGGGTTTTTGACTAAGTAATGGTTGGTACAGGACTGGCCCTATTTAGTCGCATGTGTTTTATCGAAACTTTTAGATTTGGGACCGACCCATAGGCGTCCCCTCGATATGTCTTTTATTTTGAGTGAACTGACCAAAGGCGTTCACTCTCGAGCATCAAAAGTTTTCATAAAACTGCACCATGCATTCATACAAATATTTTCTTGCATAAAATTTTTCTCGTGAAATTTTTGGTATAAAATTTTTTCATGCATATATATAATATATATTTTATGTTTTGAACTGTTAATCATATGTTTTATGTTATACTGTCAGATGGTTCTCACACGCGAGCAAGAGCAGCTCAATGCTGCAATTCAGGCTGCCATGCAAGCCTTGCTTCCTCAACTGAGGAATGACATTCGTGCTGAAGTCCAAGCTGCCAACAATCAGCAGCAGCAGAATCAGGCACCTCCTCCTCCTCCTCCCCCAGTGACACTAGCAGTGTGGTTGGAAAGATTCAACAAGCTCCGTCCTAGAGCTTTTGAAAAGACTGATAGCCCCAACGATGCTGAAAGCTGGTTGACTCATATCGAGAAGATTTTCAATGCTATGGGATGTGACCCCGCATTCAAGGCGAGATTGGCATGCTACCGGTTTGAAGGCGATGTACTCAACTGGTGGCTAGCCTTGACGCAGTCGGAAGGAGGTGATGATTGGGTCGCTGGTTTGACATGGGCCCAATTCAAGGAGAGAGTGATGGAACAGTTCTTTCCCAAGGCAGAGCAGGACAAGCTCAAGCGAGAGTACCATGGGATACGTCAGAGAGCGGGCGAGAATAGCAACGAATTCATGCAGCACTTTCTTCGCTTAGCTGGTTTCCTGGGAGCAGCAGCTGGTACTCCTGAGGAGCAGGCACACCACTTTAGGTGGGCACTCCGCACCTCGGTCGCGAACAATATGGTATGTGCTACGTTCAATACAGTAGCACAAGTGGCCGACACAGCAAGGAAGCTAGAGATGTTGCAAGAACGAGATGAGTTCGGGGAAGCTGAAAGACCCAACAAGAGGTAAAACATTTCGTATTCTAACGATAACCAGACCGCATCCTATCATTATATGTTCTATAATCATCTCTAAACTGTATCTTCCAGGCAGAAAACTGGGGACCGGTCTCAGCCGGCTACTCAGCAGCAGCCTCATCAGCCCAAAGGAAACGGTCACACTAACGACCGTTCTGTTGTGGAAAGGCGTAGCGGTAATGATAATTACCGTAATAACACGGGACACTCCAACAACAGCAGGTCCTACTATTTACGCATCTTCTTACGATTTCATGTTATATCTCTCATGCTGACACTATATCAATCTCTACCAGGAACCACGGTAACGGGAAGGACCAGAACCACAGGGGTTCTCAGCCTAACCGTTCAGCTAACACTGGTGAACATCTTATGACGCATATGTCTTATACTCGTGCATATACTTTATTTTAACACATTTTGGTCATCAGCAGGCCCTCAGCAAGCAAGGACTCCTGCTGGAGGATTCACTCATCCTCTTTGCAGTACTTGCCATCGCAGACACCCTGGCCCATGTCGTCGTGATTCCGACGCGTGCTACAAGTGCGGCCTCCCTGGCCATCGTATGAGAGATTGCCGTAAGGGTGAAATGGAGGGTACTTCGGGTCATGCTGATACTAAACCGCCTCCTACCACTGGGCGTGTCTACACGACATCTCGTGATCAGGCAAACAAATCTACAGGTACCATTACTAGAATTTTGTATATGTACGGCCAAGCTGCTTGTGTTCTTTTCGACACGGGTGCCACTCATTCAGTTATTTCCACTACATATGCTAAGAACATCAGGACACTTCCCTTGCCATTAGAAAATAGGCTTACCATTTCCACGCCTTTGAGGGACTCTGTATTAATAACTCATGTATACAAGAGTCTTCCTCTAGAGTTTGACGATAAAGTTCGTGCAGTAGATGCACTTCCCCTAGACATGATTGAGTTCGATATGATTCTCGGCATGGACTGGCTATCCAAGCACCATGCTACCATAGACTGCCACTCATATCGGGTGATCTTCGGCAACATTAATGCACCAGAGTACATTCATAACGGGTTCATACCCGGACGGTCTGTACAAGTCATATCTACCTTGCAAGCACGTGCATTACTGTCACATGGCTGCGAGGGTTATCTAGCTACGGTTCACGACATGGATGCTGAATCCCCATCGATTCAGGATCAACCGGTAGTTTCAGAATTTCAAGACGTCTTCCCAGCTAAACTTCCAGGCATACCACCTACACGAGAAGTGGAGTTCAACATCGACCTTGTTCCAGGAGCAGAACCAATCTCTAAGGCTCCGTATCGTATGGCTCCCATAGAGCTAAAAGAACTGAAGGAACAACTGCAGGAACTTCTTGAACGAGGGTTCATTAGACCAAGCGCATCTCCATGGGGCGCACCGGTCTTGTTCGTTAAGAAGAAGGACGACAGCATGCGACTTTGCATTGACTACCGTGAACTTAATAAGATTACCATCCGCAATAGATATCCACTGCCACGTATAGATGATCTGTTTGACCAACTTCAAGGGGCCAAACACTTCTCAAAGATCGATCTAAGGTCAGGCTACCATCAGCTAAGGGTTAAAGAGCAGGATATTGCCAAGACTGCTTTTCGTACCCGCTATGGCCATTATGAGTTTGTAGTCATGCCATTCGGCCTGACTAATGCTCCAGCAGTATTCATGGATTTGATGAACAGAATCTTCCATGAATTCCTTGATAAGTTTGTCATTGTATTCATCGATGACATCCTGATTTTCTCAAAGTCCACGGAGGAACACGAAGACCATCTCCGTACGGTACTACAGATTCTTCGTCAGAAGCAGCTGTATGCGAAATTCTCCAAGTGTGAGTTCTGGTTAAACAAAGTGGCATTCTTAGGTCACATTGTATCAGCAGAAGGGATCACTATGGACCCAGCAAAGGTTGAGGCTATCACTAAATGGCCAAGACCAACGTCAGCGACAGAAGTCCGCAGTTTCTTGGGCTTAGCTGGATATTATCGCAGATTCGTGGAGAACTTTTCCCGCTTGGCACTACCTCTCACCAAACTGATGCGAAAAGGAGAGAAATTCGTCTGGACGGAAGAACGAGAGAAGAGCTTCGAAGACCTAAAGCAGAAGTTAGTATCTGCACCTATTCTTACTCTCCCATCTGGTACGGGTGGATTTCAGATCTATAGCGATGCATCGGGGAAGGGACTGGGCTGTGTTCTCATGCAACATGGGAAAGTGGTCGCGTATGCTTCACGACAGCTTAAGCCCTATGAAGAAAACTATCCTACGCATGACCTGGAACTTGCTGCAGTGGTGTTCGCATTGAAAATATGGAGGCATTACTTATACGGAGAATCATGCGACATTTTCACTGATCACAAGAGCTTGAAGTATATCTTCACTCAACGAGAATTGAACATGAGACAAAGGAGATGGTTGGAACTGTTGAAGGATTATGATATTAACCTACAGTATCATCCCGGGAAGGCTAATGTAGTAGCAGATGCACTAAGCAGAAAGTCCGGAATGATCAACGGCATTGAGATCGAGGAACAAAATATAAGAGACTTGGAGCGGCTAGACATCGAAATCATGGTACGTGGGCAGCACGGATACTGGGCGAATCTTAGAGTAGAACCTGAGTTACTGGCTAGGATCAAGGAAGAGCAGAAGGATGATGGAGAAATTTGGGCGATAATTCAGAATTTGGAGAAGCAGACAGAATTCAGAATAGACGCAGACGGTATCGTTTGGCAGGGCACGAGACTTTGTGTTCCTGACAATCAAGAACTCCGGGAAGCATTGTTAGCTGAAGCTCACAGCTCCCCATTTTCTATACATCCTGGGTCGACAAAAATGTACCATGACATAAGACAGCACTTTTGGTGGAGTGGTATGAAACAGGATGTAGCCACTTATGTTTCCAAATGTCTTACCTGCCAGCAGGTTAAGATTGAACATCAGCGATCGGGCGGTCTCCTTCAACCGTTGGATATTCCAGAGTGGAAGTGGGACAAAATCACCATGGATTTGGTTATCGGTCTCCCGCCTACCAAGAAGAAACACGATGCTATTTGGGTCATTGTTGATCGACTCACCAAATCAGCTCATTTCTTACCGATACGCAAAGAAGATCCGGTAAGTAAACTCACAGATACTTACAGAAGGGAGATCATGAGACTCCACAGTACTCCCTCCAGCATCGTCTCAGACAGAGATCCTCGTTTCACGTCGCGATTCTGGAAAGGTCTGTAAAAATCTTGGGGTACACAACTTAAGCTGAGTACGGCCTTTCATCCTCAAACGGACGGACAGTCGGAGCGAACAATTCAGACATTGGAAGATATGTTAAGGTCGTGTGCGTTGGAATGGACAGGTGATTGGGACGATTACATCTGTTTGGTCGAGTTTGCATACAACAACAGCTGGCACGCAAGTATCAAATGTGCTCCTTTCGAAATGTTGTATGGCAGAAAGTGTCGCGCTCCAATCTGCTGGGATCAAGTGGGAGAGCGAACACTCGAAGGACCAGAGATTATAGAATTGACCAATGAGAAGATCGAAGTAGCTAAGCAGAAGCTGCAGGAAGCACGGTCACGTCAGAAGAGTTACGCCGATAAGCATCGTAGGGACATACATTTTAATGTGGGAGACCACGTCTTCCTCAAGGTTTCGCCGGCACGTGGTGTTAAACGCTTTGGGATCAAAGGGAAACTCAGTCCTCGTTTCATCGGACCATTTGATATCATTGAACGAATCGGTGAAGTATCTTACCGATTGGCGTTACCTCCTCAGCTTTCACACGTGCATAACGTGTTCCATGTGTCCTTACTCAGAGGGTACAAGTATCATCCCCTTCACATGGTTCAGTATCCACTGGAACAGATACGTGAAGATCTCACTTTTATAGAGGAACCCGAACGAGTGCTCGACAGGCAAGAACGAGTCATGAGAAGGAAGACGATTCCATTCGTCAAAATTCTTTGGAGGGACCATACCGAGCGGGAAGCCACTTGGGAAACAGAGGAGTCTATCCGGGCTTCTTACCCTCACTTCATATTTTGAGTTCGGGTATGTTACTTCTTTCCAGTTTGCTTTATCTATAATTCGGGGACGAATTATTCTTTTTAGGGGGGAAGAATTGTAAAACCCGCATGCTTTTACCATGAATAGTGCCCTTAAGATCGTACGTCCTAGATTAAAACTTACCTTATTTAGTATTGATCACATTCATGTGCTAATAATCAAGCAAGTGCATACGTGTATGACATGATAAGTATCGATTACGTACGAACTCATGATAAACAGTTAATAAATATGTCACGTGAACATAATTAAATCATGATCACCATTTAAATTACGAACTAAAATAATTACGTAAATACATATAATATAATTACGAGCGTTAAGATTACGATAAACTACATGATAAAATAAACAGAAACACTTTAAACACGAACACGTTTAACCACGAACGAACACGAAACATCGGGACACGAGAAAAGGTGCGGGTACCCCATGTGGGGCCCCCATACCCACGGCACAACAACCAAGAAATGGGCTAAGCCCATCAACTTTACATGAAAGGGGGGTAAAGGGTAAAAACTATTTTCATTTTCACTTTTCAAGAAAGTAAACATAAAACCCTAAAAGATTTTCTCCTTCTCCTCCTTGTTCCTCCTTGTGCCGCCACCCATAACAACACCATAGGAGGGTGTTGTTGATTTTTGACATTAAAAACAAGTGCTAGAAACCGTGTTTGTTCATCCCCTTTCAAGCTACGTATTGGTATATCATTCTAAACCTTTCTTTTTAATTCTTTTTAATCTTTGATTATTTTCATGAACATGTTATTATTATTCTTATTAAAACATGATAATTAAACATTGATCTAACATGTTTTGGGGTAAATTAAAATCAAAGGATGATATAAAAGGGTGTTTGTTTTAGCCGCCTAGCATAACCAACCCGAGGGGGGGTTCGGTTTGCTTATTGCCGCCACCACCAAGACCATTTTGGTCTTGGTTGGTGCTTGTGGGACCCACGGCAGCAAGGGGGCACACGTACCCGAGTTTGGCTCGAGGTACGGTGTCGAGTTCATGCCCGATTCATGGTTCGTTGGTTAAATCATGATCTATGCTACATGTTAATTTTTATGAACTATGAACTTAGGATATAAATTAATTAATAACATGAGATATTAATTAAATCATGACTTAGGTTATTTTAATTATTAATTTAGCATGATACTAATTTAACCTAAGTATTTTATGTTATAAGTTATAATTAATTAATTATTTAAAACATGCCTATAATTAATTAATTTAGACATGACTTAGGTTATATTATTAATAATAATAATACACATTTTAACCTAAGTATTTTATTTCATTTTAATTAAAACATGTTATACTTTAATTAAAATGCTTAACCTATAGTTTAATTAAAATACATGAAATAATAATTAAACTATACACTATATCATATGACTTAAGAAATAAGCTTATAAACACTTAGACTTATATGTTAGCTTATGTAACCAGCTTAATTCTAAATATGGAAACTTCTATTTATAGAAACTTAATTAAATAAGGCAAATAATCTATTAATGGAAACCTTCTATATATGGAAATCTATCTATTTAAGGCAGCTAATCTAATCATGGAAACCTTCTATATATGGAAACTTATTTAATTAAGGCAGCTGATCTATTTTTGGAAACTTTCTATTTTTAGAAACTAATCTATTTTTAGCAGTAAATTCTATTTTAGGAAACTTCCTATTTTTGGAAACTTTCTATTTTAGGAAACTTTCTATTTTTGGTAACTTTCTATTTTTGGAAACTTTCTATTTTTGGAAACTTTCTATTTTTGGAAACTTTCTATTTTTGGAAACCTGCTATTTTTGGAAAGTTACTTATTATTACACAGTAAGTATAATAATACATGAAATACCAGTAATACTTAAACAGATTAATCAGAATACAAGATAAACACAGTTTAAGGCTTTAAACAGTAAACCATGACCTAAAACATACAAAGTAAGCTAAGACGAGACATAAAACCCAGTACGTAATCAGTGAATCGATACTTATACACGTGTGTATTCATGTAGCTTTAGTGATCCAGAAGTAGGAGTCTTTCTTCCGTTCATTCACTGGACTTGAGGTACGGATTCCCGTCCTTTCAGTATGGACATTCTTTCCTTATTAGGATTTCCCCGTATGCAGCCAACTGTTTTCCCCAGTATTTGTTTTATTGTTTTGAACTGCTTATGTTTAATTAGCATAATCTATAGCCATATACAAGCATGACCAGTTTCACCTAGTTATGGAGGTACCATAACCATAACATTGGAGGCACCAATGTTATGACTTCCCCACGGCGGAGTGATTGCTCGTGGCGTCCCTTTTCAGTTTTGGCCATATTATTATATCAGGTGGGGCGTATGGGTGCATCCTAGTTACATGTTTTATTCAGTATTTCATGGTGAATGTGGTGTGTGCCTTGCATCCTTCACAAGGAGTTGATCCCTCCTACCCAAACCAGTATATTAATTAGAGGCATCCCCTCTAATCAGCATGATGAGGTCACCCCTCCAAGTATTCATGCACGTGACCTTTTCATGACCTATATGGGCTATGGTATATTTATGTTAAAACAGTTTTCATAAAATAAACATAAGGCTTTTCAAACTATAAAACCAGTGTTCTTAATACTTAACCAATTTACTCAGAACTTAGTCTTCCGCTGTTATATGTTACATGCTTATCCTATTTCATGCTATATTATACATCCGTGCACTGAGCGTCTTGCTCAGTCGTTTTCCTTTTCATGTTCCCAAAACGGCAGGTACTCAGGGACGCTCGTAGATCTCAAACGTACGTGCATATGGACTGGAAGCTTTACTGCCTTTCTTTACTTTATGCATTTCCTTTACTTTAATACAGTTGCTATGGACATTGTTTCGTCCTTTCCTTTTACAGTATTTATGTTTGTGTGTGATGAGCTCTACTTTGGGGTTACCGATGTTTGATTCCGGTATTTCCCTTTTATGGTCAAATAATGCTTAGACATTTATCCTTGTATGCTTTGATGACACGCCATGATATGCGTAAGATTCCATTTCCAAAATGGGGTGTTACACAGATACTCAGCTTCAGTTGTAGAATTAGCCACCACTGTTTGTTTCTTGCATTGCCAAGAGATCAACCTGCTCCCAAGAAACTGACATCCACCAGTTGTGGATTTCCTATCAAATTTATCACCTCCATAATCACTATCTGAATATGCAATCAGCTCCAATGGTGAATCCTTTGGGTACCACAAACCAAGACCAGGATAACATCTTAGGTACCTAAAGATCCTCTTCACAGCATAAAGGTGACATTCTTTGGGAGTCACTTGATGGCGTGCACAAGCACACACAGCAAACATGATATCAGGTCTGGAGGCAGTAAGATACATCAAGGATCCAATCATGGATCTATAGTGCCTGACATCAACATCTTTCCCATCTCCAATCTTTCCCCAAGGGTGTTCTCTATCCATAGGAGTAGTAGCCCTCTTTTCATGTGGAGAAAAGCCAAACTTCTTCAAGATCTCATCAACATATTTATCCTGGGAGATGAAGATACCATCTTCTTTCTGCTGAACTTGTAAACCAAGAAAGAAGTTCATCTCCCCCATAGCACTCATCTTGAATTTGTCTGTCATAAGCTTAGAGAAATCCTCACTCATCTTTGGATCAGTAGACCCAAAAATGATATCATCAACATAGACCTGGACAAGCAACACATCCTTGCCTTTCTTCTTTGTAAACAGTGTCTGATCTATGGTGCCCCTCTTGAATCCATTGTCCACCAAATAGGTAGACAAAGTACCATACCATGCTCTAGGGGCTTGATGAAGGCCATACATAGCCTTTTTGACTCTATACACTTTATCTGGATGCTCTGGATCCTCAAAACCAGGAGGTTGCATTACATATACTTCCTCAACAATGGTGCCATAGAGAAAGGCACTCTTGACATCCATTTGATAGACAGTGAAGCCCATGCAGGATGCATAGGCTAGAAAAATCCTTATAGCTTTAATCCTTGCAACTGGTGCAAAGACTTCCTCATAGTCTATCCCCTCCTCTTGTGTATAACCTTGAGCCAATAACCTTGCCTTGTTTCTGATCACAATGCCTCTTTCATCTCTTTTGTTCCTTAGAACCCATCTTGTCCCTATAGGTCTGACATATTTGGGACAATCAACCAGCTCTCAAACATCCTGAATTGCAAATTGATGAAGCTCATCCTGCATTGCTTCCACCCAACTTGGTTCTTTGAGAGCATCAAATATTTTCTTGGGTTCCTCTTGTGACAGAAAACAGGCAAACAAACATGCTTGCACAAGAGGGGTATCAACCTTCTTGTGTATATTGGCAATAAACCCACCAAGACCTTGATGAGATCTTCTGGTCTGAACTGGAGTCATAACATTACCAATGATTTGGGAAGGGGGTGATTCTTCATTGTGGAGGTGAGAACTCCTTCAAACAGTCTGGTGTCCTCAACCTCACGCTCCATATTGCCAATATCTTCTTCATCAGACTCTCTTATATCAACATAAGGATGACCTTCTTCATATGAATTGGAAGGTTCACCTTGTTCAAAAGTGGAAGAGAAAAGATGTGCAAAGGTGTTGTCAACGTCTGAACTTTGTTTGTCAGCGCTTGGGCTAACAACGCTTGAACTGTTGTTGTCAACGTCTGAGCCATCAACGTCTGAATTGGTCTTGTCAGCGTTAGATTTGCCTTTGTCAGCGCCTGAAGGACCATGCATGTTTGTATCTGGTGGTGCTTGGAAACCACCATTATCTTATCCAGCAGCAGCAGCAGCAGCAAAAGCATCTGTCCAAATGGGAATGGAAACATATTCTAGGATAGGAGATGTCTTTTCTGCTTGTGATCCAACCTTTTCATGAACCTGAGTACCTGAAACATCAACAACTTGTTCCTCCATAACATTTGAAGATACCTTCACAATGTCTGGATTAGTGACAGGCATATAATTTAAAGTTCTAGATAAAGGTTCCAAGTCAAACAACCAATTAGGACCACTTTCAGGATCACTAGGTTTATTCTCTAAAAACCGAACATGTACTCTTTCAACTATACGTTTGTCCTCTTTAAGATAAACCCTATATCCCTTGCTCTACACCGAATACCCCATGAAGTAACCCTCATCACCTTTTGCACTAAATTTCCCTAAGGCATCACTAGTATCCAACACTACTACATGACAACCAAAAGATCTGAGAAAACCAATATTAGGTTTTCTTCCCCAAAGTAACTCATAAGGTGTTTGGTTCTGAATTTTGTTAACCAATGCTCTATTTTGCACATAGCAAGCTGTATTAACAGCCTCAGCCCAAAAGGCTATAGGAAAGTGAGCATCAGCCAACATTGTTCTGGCTGCTTCAATAGGGTTCTATTTTTCCTCTCAGCAACCCCATTTTATTGTGGGGTTCTAGCAATACTAAATTGCCTAGTAATTCCTTTCCTGGCACAGAAATCATCTAGCTTCTTATTCCTAAATTCTCCACCATTATCACTCCTAAGCATTTTAACCTCATTGCCAGACCTCTTCTCAATCTGAGTGATAAAATTAATTAGAATATCAGCTGTGTCACTCTTCATAGCTAGAAAGAATGTCCAAGTAAACCTAGAAAAGTCATCTGTGATGACAAAGCAATATGACTTACCATTCAAACTTTCTATATTGGTTGGACTAAAGAGGTCCATGTGTAGCATATGAAGAGGTCTAGAACTAGTGTGCACTTGTTTGGACCTGAATGAGACCTTGTGTTGCTTGCCTTTAAGACAAGCAACACAAGAGTGGTCATTGTGGAAGGCCTTCTCAGGCAAACCATCAACTAAACCAAGCCTCACAAGTCTATTTATATTTTTAAAATTTATGTGCCCTAGTCTCCTGTGCCACAAATTACTCTCATCTACTGAGGCCTTAGCATAAAAACAGGACATATTATTATTCATTTGAATCCCATTCAAATTCACATTATATATGTCCTTATGCCTAGGTGTTTTATACTCAATATATTTCTCATCAGGGATCTTAAAATCCTTGCTTAACACCAAACACTCAGTATCAGTAAAAAGAACTTTATTTTTGTTATCACAAACTTGTGATACACTAAACAGATTGTAATCAAGTTCTTTTACCAGGAAGACGTTCTCAAAACGCAAATTCTTGGTGAGAAGGGTTCCTTTGCCTGTGATAGTACCATATCCGCCTCCAAAGTAAACTTTATCACCATCTTTAATGGGAGTGAAGTTAGTCAGATAGTCTTCCTTCCCTGTCATGTGCCTTGAGCATCCACTATCCCAATATCCATAATCATTGATCTGTCTTTGAATGCCCTGTACATAAAGAAAACGAATTAGTTTTCTTTGGGAACCCAAGTCTTAAAAGACTTGGATTCATCTGGTTGTTCAATAAGAACAGACTTAGTTCTCACAACAACCCCATTCTTATCCTTTTTAGGATGAAATACCCAGTTAACCCCAATAGGTTTTGTAATGACCTTGGAAATGTAATTAAATCTGTTGCAGGTCATTGAACTCCCATTCTCATTAGGGTTTTGATCTTTCTTGGGTCTCCATGTTAAGCTTGAAGAAGCTTTAGACCCCTTACCTTGTGGTGGCAGATATTTAGGTCTGGTCACGTTTCTGTCAGCGTTAGAATTTGTCCTGTCAACGCTGAAATTACCCTTGTCAGCGTTGAACCTAGGGTTTGCTACAGAAACCCATTGCCTATTTGACCAGGTGTTTGTCTTTTGAAATGGTCTTTGTCCATGAGTGTTAGACCCTCTAGTAAAGAATGGGGCAGGTCTAATCACTTGTGGACTTTGCTGCACACAAGGTTTGGGTCTGACAATGTTTGACTTCCTAACAACATTGACTTTGTTCCTGTCAGCGCTGAAATTGTTTCTATCAGCGCTGGTGTTGGGAGCGTTGACACACTTGTAGGCCAAGTGTGAAAAGCTACCACACGTGTAACAAGCTTTCCTAGACACAACCTTAGGTCTAGAAGAGAAGAAGCCTGTTCCATGATTGCTAACTTGGCCCTTGGGTGACCTAGTATTCCTATACATCTCTGCATATTTAATGGTAGGTCTTCTAACAGTGTTTGAGCCTAAGTCAACAGCTTTACCAGTGATTGGGTTAGTAACCTTAATGGGTGCTGACTCATTTGGACTTTCACATAGCAAGCCACCCTTGACAAATAAAGTAGGGTTAGCCTTCTTCCACTCATTCAGGTCAGTCAATTTTTGTTGATACTCTTCAACTGGAGTGACAACTCTTGGTGGAGGAATGAATTCCTCCTCTTGGAGCTCTGGCAAACCAGTCCAAGATAGTTCCTTTTGTTGGACACCATAGAAGTCACCAGCTGGTGGTGGAACCAAAGAGTAATCATTCATCCCAATCCCAGTCATGTCCTTAGGATCCCTTTGTTTAGCTACACAGTCTCCTAGGGTTTGGGTGGCTCTATCAAATCTTTGAATTTTAAGGCCAACATTATCTTTATTCTTAATGGCCTCATCTAACTTAGCCTATAATTCACCATTAACCCTTTCCATGATATTTCTAATATCCATACTGGCATCTAACTCATGTTTTAAAATATTGATTTTATCTTTTAAATCAAATTCCATTTTCTTGTATTCAGAAATGGTTTTCTCAGTTTCAGTAAGAGCTAGTTGGTAATTAGACAATTTACATCTTTTAGTACTCATATCATCTAATAATCTTAACACCTCTTTGTTAAGTCTTTCAGTATTTAACCTACAACCTTTGCTACAAAAAGCATCATCATATACCTCATTATCAGATGAAGAGGATGAGTGTGCCATGAGAGCATATTCAACATGCTCTTCTTCTTCAATATCAGCAATCAAAGCCTTGTCCTCTTCAACATTCTTAGCCAGATAGCTCCAATCCCATCCCATTCCATCAATTCTTTGAACTGCAACCATGGCCTTGGAATCCTGAGCTTTAACAACCTGACTTGAGGGTTTACTAGCATCAGATCTTCTAGGAGATTTGCTTTTCCTCATGAAGTGCCCCATACGATGGCAGTTGTAGCATTCAACTTTGGATTTGTCAAATCCAGCTGTGTCTTTAGCATTGAAGATCATCTTCTTTTTAAACCTTATGTTCCACCTATTTGCTCTTATACTAGCAAGAGTCATGTTCCACTTGATGTCTATCTCTTCCAAGTGCTCATCACTTATCTGCTCAAGGTCCTCATATGTAATCACTGAACCATTGGGCAAAGAAGCAATGTAAGCACAAACAGTATCCAAATCCAAACCAGCAGGTTTAACTCTTGGGGAGTCACTTTTGAATGTGTCAGCGTCTGAATAGGAGACATTGACAGGACTTGTTCCAGCGCTGACATATGATGATCCAGTAACTGGATGAATGTAAGAGTCCTTCTGATTGAATTGGCCTTCACTATGAGAGAAGAAGGCCATGTTGCTGGTGGTAGACTTGCTTCCATGCTCTAAAAGAGTTTCATCCTCCAACAGCCTTAGTTTGTTGTAGATGTCATCAAACGAGGAGCTCTTGTAAGTATTATTGGCAAGAATAGATCTTGCCTCAATCTTCCATGCCTCACCAAGACTTTTAAGAAAGGTAGCATTAATGTCAACATCACCAACTTGTGTCCCCATGAAGGACAACTTGCTTGTAATGTCAAGCAATCTGCTTCTCACACTACTCAATTTCTCATTGGGTTGAGCTTTGAAGACAGCATAATCATGCATGAGTTGCTTTTTCTTTTCTTCCTTAGTGTCTGCATTGCCACCATGTGCAACTTCAAGAGCTTCCCAAAGGTCTTTAGCAGATTCATAACCTCTGTATTTATGCTGATTCTCTTGTCCCAAAGAGAGCTTCAGAATATTTAGGGTTTTCATGTCAACCCTTCTCTTTGCTAGGTCTTCAGCAGACACAGCTCTACCATCATCAGGTTTTTCCCTCTTGTCAGCTTCTGAACATCCAGCAACAGCTGTTCTTGCAGCAATGGCATTAATAATCTTTTGAGCCTTATTGAATGTGTTTCCATATTCAATAACCTCCCAGAGTGTGTAGTCATAGATCCCCAGATATTGTTCAAAGTTGAACTTCCACTGATCAAAGTTGGTTGCATCAAGCATAGGAATCTTGATGTTTGGTAAAGGTGAGGAGGAAGAGTTGGTGATTTCTGGAGTTGACATGATGTTGTTTAGGGTTTTTGAGAAAATTAGGGTTTTGGTGATTTCTAGGGTTCTTGTGTTCTTTAAGATCAAAAGTTTCTCAACAAGCTCTGATACCACTTGTTGATCCCAAACTTAGATCGATTAGCTTTATGTATACGAGATTAGATCAAGTAACACACTTAGAGAAACCTTTGTATATGCTTATGAATTTAAGTGTTATGCGGAATTTAACACTTAACCAAGAACACACAATGATATAAACAAACTTTCACTTTGATTATCAATATCAAACTTGCTTACAATGAAAGTAGTTTTCGAATGAAAAACTTATATGAAACTTATATTAAACATTAACCTAAAAGCCTTCTTTTATAGACATAAGAAGCCTTGTACAATAATCTACGTATCAACTATTCTAGGTAAAGATAAATATAGAAAATACATTGTTGTTCTTATCTTTACTAGAAGTAATCTAGAATATAATACACGCGTAGAATATATCTTCCATCAGTGCTTGTCTTCAATGTGTCAACGCTTGACTTTATCTTGTCAACGCTTGAGTTGTCAGAGCTTGTTTTGTTCTTGTCAATGCTTGTTTTGTTCTTGTCAGCGCTCAAGTGATCTAGCCTTAATTTATTCCCAACATTATCTTGGTTGTTAAGTTGTATATCTGAAGATCTTTATTTGAGTCAAGTGTACTCTGAAAATGTTGTTGAGGTTTGGAATGAACTTAGGGACACTTATGATAAACTTGATGGCTCAATTCTGTTTAACTTAATTCAAAAGATTAACAACTTTAAACAAAGTGGATTGTCTGTTTCTGAATATTATCACAAATTGAATTCTCTTTGGAGAGAGTTTGATATTCTTACCAAGTTTTCTCCTTGTACTTGCATAGCTAGGGCTGAATCTAGTAAACATCAACAATTAATGAAATTAATGCAATTTTTGATGGGTTTGGATGAAGTTTATCAACCTATAAGAAGTTCTCTTTTAACTCAACCTGTGTTACCTGATGTTAAAGATGCTTTTGTGATTGTGTGTAGAGAAGAGTCCCATAGGGGTCTTAACTCTAATTCTGGGGCTTCAAAACACCAAGTTTCCTCTTTTGCTGCTAAGGCTAATGATTTTACCAAAAATCAGAATCAAAACAGATCTTCTAACAATAGAAACCAGAATCAGTTTTTTAATGGTAACAATGGGGGAAACATAAATCATTCTAATCAATTTTCCAATAGCAATAACAGCAATGGGGGAAACAGGAATCAATACAACTCCTTGTTATGTACTAATTGCAATATGAAGGGTCACACTATTGATAGATGTTTTGAGTTAATTGGGTATCCTCCTGGATATAAAAAGAACTCTAATACCAGTAACAATAGGACTCCTTTTAAAGTGAATAACAGAGTTGGTTCTAGTAACAGTGTTGATACTCAGATTTCTAACACCACTTTACCTTTTTCCAATGACCAAATTGCTAAACTTATGAGTTTAATTAGTGAAAAAGAGAATTGTGGTGGTCAAGACAATATGGCAGGTACTGAGTTCTGTTTCTTTAATGGAAATGTGTTTTTTAACAATCATTTTTACAAGTTTTTTGTTGCTAAGATTAATTACAATGGAATTAAAGTTAATTTTGGTTGGATTATTGATTCTGGTGCAAATCAACATATCACTAACTCAACTAAAAACATGACAAATGTGATTGATATCTCTGATTTAGACATAACTGTGGGTCACCCAAATGGGACTGTTGCTAAAATCACTTGTGTTGGTAATTTAAAACTTACTAATAATGTGATATTATTTGATGTTTTAGTCATTCCTGATTATACTGTGAGTCTCTTGTCTGTTAACAAGTTAATCAAGGACAGTAAACTTCATGTTGGTTTTAACGAACACAATTGTGTTATTCAGGATTTGAAAAAGGAAAATATTCTGGGGATTGGTAATGAGTGTGATGGCATATACTTGTTTGATTCTGAATGTAAGTTACCCCAAATTAAGAGTAACTTGTCTGTTGTCTGTTATCATGCTTCTAAGAATGTTTGGCACAATCGTCTTGGTCACCCCTCTGATAATGTGTTGAAAACTTTAAAAAATTCTCTCAATATAAGCAGACCCGAACACTTCAGTCCTTGTGAAATCTGTCACTTCTCTAAGCAAACCAGAGAACCGTTTCCTTTGAGTGACCATAAGTCCAAAATGGTTGGTGATCTCATCCACCTAGACTTATGGGGACCCTACCGGGTTACCTCAAAGGAAGGGTACAGATATTTCCTTACCATTGTTGATGACTTTTCTCGTGTTGTTTGGGTTTACTTGATAAAGTCTAAGGATGAAGTATTTAACTATTTTGTGGACTTTGTCAATCTTATTTTGAACCAATTTAAAGGGATAGTTAAGATTGTTAGATCTGATAATGGGACTGAGTTTATAAATAGTAAGATGGATAATTTTTTGAGAGAAAAAGGGATTGTGCACCAAACTTCTTGTGCTTACACTCCTCAGCAAAATGGTGTTGCTAAGAGAAAGCACAGACATCTCCTTAACACGGCTAGAACTCTTTTGTTTCAGAGTAGTATTCCTTTGTATCTGTGGACTGAGTGTATCTTAACTGCTACCTATTTGATTAACAGGCTTCCATCTTCTGTCCTTGCTGGAAAATCTCCTTTTTTTATGCTTTATGGTAGGGAACCATCCCTTTCCCATCTTAGATGTTTTGGGTGTTTGTGTTTTGCTAGCATTTTAAATAATCATGACAAATTTTCTCCTAAGTCTGAAAAATGTGTTTTGATAGGGTACTCAAGTACCAAAAAGGCTTATAAAGTTTTGAGTTTAGAAAACATAAGTTCTTTCTTTTCTAGAGATGTTAAGTTTTATGAAAGTGTTTTTCCTTACAAAATGAGTTCTAAGAATAAAGTTTTGAATAAAGAGTTTGATAATAAAACCTTTTTTTATTTTTTTGAGTATGAACACCAAAATGTTTCAAGACCCAATGATGAAGGAAGGGGACCATCTGGTGATGCAGGTGAGGTAATTATGGATCATTCTTCAACTGATACTACAGAGGAGCAGCCAGTTGGGAATGATAACCATACTGCATCATCAATGAATGATACTTTATGTATTTCTGAGGGCAATTTTCAAAATCTTGTTCCCACCTTTGATTCCAGCAACAGGGCAGATGATGATAGCCCTCCCATTAGTCCAAGAAGGTCTAGCAGGGTCCCTAAATTACCAGATAAGTTAAATGACTTTGTGTTAGATAACAAAGTTAGGTATGGGTTGCACAAATATGCTAACCACACTAAACTCTCTGAAGTCAATAGATGCTTTATTTCCAATCTTAATAGGACTACTGAACCTACTTGTTTTCTTGATGCTGTTAAAAATGTTAATTGGGTGCATGCCATGAACAAAGAAATGGAGGCCTTATACTTAAATGACACCTGGACTCTTACCCCTCTGCCCATTAATAGGAAAGCTATTCCCTCTAAATGGGTCTATAAAATCAAATATAAACCTGATGGGGAGATTGATAGATATAAAGCCAGATTGATGGCTAAAGGTTGTGGGCAGAGAGAGGGGATTGATTACGATGAAATTTTCAGCCCAGTTGTTAAAATGAGTACAATTAGGTGTGTTTTAAACCTTGTTGTTCAAAATACTTGGAATATTTTTCAAATGGACATCAACAATGCCTTTCTTTATGGTGACTTAAGTGAGGATGTGTACATAATGCCCCCTCCTGGTTTTTTTTGATAAGAGTGAAAAAAGAGTTTGTAAACTAAAAAAGGCTCTTTATGGTCTAAAACAGGCTCCTAGACAATGGAACATAAAACTTATTGAGTTTCTTAGTAAAGCTGGTTTCTTACAAAGCAAAAATGATCACTCTCTGTTCACAAAGAACAAAGATGGAATTTTTCTTGTTTTGCTTGTTTATGTGGATGATATTATTGTTACTGGAAACAATAATGGTGAAATTGATAAGTTTAAAATGTTGCTTAGTCAAAGTTTTAAAATCAAGGATTTGGGTGAACTAAGGTATTTCCTTGGTATTGAAGTTTTAAAGCTTAACAATGGTTTGTGTTTAAACCAAAGAAAGTATTGTATTGAACTTCTCATGAGTATGGTTTACTTGGTTGCAAACCTGTGTGTACCCCCATGACTGAAAATGCCATTTTGGCTCATAAGGAAAGCTTTGATGATAAATTTCTTTCCAACATCACAAGTTACCAAAAGATTGTTGGAAAACTGATATATTTGTGCAATACTAGGCCTGACATTTCTTACTCTGTTCATTGCCTTAGTCAACATATGCATGCTCCTCTTCAGTCTCACTTTGATGCTGCTCTTAGGGTACTTAGGTATCTAAAAGGTGCACCTGGTGCTGGTTTAACTTACTTAAAGTCTAATTCCAAAACCATAAAAGTGTTTTCTGATTCTGATTGGGCTAAGTGTAAAATGACAAGAAGGTCAGTGTCTGGTTATTGTGTTTTTATATGTGGTAACTTGGTGTCTTGGAAAAGCAAGAAGCAGACCACCTTATCCAGGTCCTCTGCTGAGGCTGAATATAGGTCTATGGCATCTGCTGTGTGTGAAGTTATGTGGCTCAACAAAATATTAATGGATCTTAATGCTCCTAGTTGTATCCCTGCTTGGTTATTCTGTGACAATAGCTCAGCTATTCAGATTGCAGCTAACCCTGTTATGCATGAAAAAACTAAGCATTTTGATATTGATGTTCATCTGGTAAGAGAGAAAGTTGCTTCTGGTCTTATTAAGACCCTAAAGGTGTCTTCTGAGAACCAAGTTGCTGATATCTTGACTAAAGGACTTGGGAGTTATCAGCACAATGAATTGTGCTCCAGGTTGTGTTTGAAAAACTTTTTTGGTTTATGCACTTGAGGAAGGGTGTTGAAAATGTTGGTTGTCAATGTGACAAGTGCTTAAACATGAGGGACTGGTTGTAAAATTGTTTTCTACTAATATAGCGGTTAGGCTTTACTTTCATTGTTTTGTATTGTGCAGGGGGCTTTGTGCAAATATTGGTTTGACTGTTGACTGAGTCTTGGTTATAACATTGCATTTGGGAAACATAGTTTGTATCGCTCAATCACTTTCCTCTCACCAACCTCTCTCAAACACACACATCCATCTCTCATCTCTCATCCACACACACAACTTCACAGCTTATATTATCCATCATATAAACCCTAATTAGATCCAAACATCAAAGATGTAGATGTTTGGATCATAAGTAGATTAGTAGCTTATTGTTTTTGTTTGTTCTTGATGTATTTCTGAGATAGCATCCGTTTGGGGACTATCTATTTGGTTTGTATGTTGAACATCATCCATTTGGGGACTGTTCTTGATGTTTGATTAATAAAACGTTTTGGGAAAAATACTGTTTTGTTTATTTCACTTTTTAACAATTTTTATGTTGTGATCATGAGTATGAACCTTTCTAGCACATATTGTGCCAATGATCATACCTTTTCGTCGTTTGAGAATACTAGTGGTTTAACACGATCACAGATGTTGTCAAGGATTAGACCATCCAAATTGTGGAGCAAAGGTACCTTAGAACCACAAAACAGAAATGAATGTCATAAAATTGACTTTAATAAGTCATTTTTATACATTGAAAGTAATCAACTCATTCGAACAAGTTGTAGGCACAGAAAACGCTTAATATCACGCCTCAACCCTTCGGGTAAGTCTTTGATCAACTCCATCTTTTCTTCACCTCCCATCAACCCCCAATTTTTGCGTTCATAGTGAGTTAGTGACGGACTCTTATTGTCTAAGCATTGATGGTAACTGTCTTCTCTTCGTCCACCACTCCATATCACGGCATCTTAGTTGCATTTTCCTCTTTTTAGCCATAACAGCATGCAAGAACACCTTCATTTAAGTAAAAGATGCACCCAGTTAAGAAAATGGTTCGTTTCAAATGGGTAATTTTCGTTTGGGTTTTGGTGAACTAAACACACTTATCATCAAAAATTAATAATCAACCCCACATATATGAATATGATTACATAAGTTATTTAACTTCAGTAGAAACTAATTTCTGAATAAACTTGTGCAACTTTAAAGCCACTTTTACTCATCGCCTTGCTAGCATATGTTTAGAATTTTACTCGCTAGACACGAATAGCCTCGTCTATATGCAAACGAGAAGAAAATACCACCTCTAATCAAAGTAAAATGTGTGTTTGCCTGAATATACCAATCAATAATGTGAAAAGCATCAATCCACTTAGTACGACTAATATACTGTACAAAACCTTACTTCAACCCAGTGACTTGTGGGCTCTAGATCATTTCCGAGCGTACTCAGGCTCATGAGACCCCAAAATATGGGTTAAAGAATCTTGACTGTAAGCGAGTTGCTAGAAATAACAGGAAGTGCCCACCGGTAAAACTATAAGGGCATTCTGGCCTTTTTCAATATCATTAACGTTAACAGATTTATTTTCCCCTTTTTGTTGAAATTTGTATTATGCTTAAAAGGGTATTTGGCTTGGGATGATCTTTGGAGGAACCGCAATCCAAACAGTGGTGTTGGCTATCATCACAAGTCGTTGTGATTGGGAAAAGGAGATTAGCTAATTCACCAAACCCTTTATCTACAAGTTTTTACATTACTGCAAAATAAACCACTCTAGAACGACCATAACCAAATATTTGGTAAAAATTTGGCAGGCACAAAGAGTAAGTAAACATGTAAAGAAATGGGCAGTTGTGCATTGAAGATGACAAGTTCCTATCTCGATCAGTTTAGCAAACTTAGCGCAAAACTCTTTTTTATAATGACAACTTTGTTACTCTTATACGGCATATCTCATACATAATATATCTCACAATGTCTCGAACATACCCCTATATCAAAGGCTTTAGCTACACTTAAACAAAACAAGGCAACGACTTAAGGAATATCTGTAGTTAAACCACTGAACACCAAGAAACCAGAAACCATGCCTTAAAATTTCAACTAATATAAGTAGACATTAGTACGATAAAAAGCTATACACATATAGGATATGAGATGTTAAGATGTTAACATGCATATGTAGTTATGTACTAAAGTCAATAAATTGGGCTCCCCCAGTCCCCCACTACGTTCTCTTTGGGCTTTGGTTCGTAAAATATCTCTTAAGCTTATATGGTTTGGTTTGAGAACTTTAATGCAACCATCATGTTATAATTTCTATTTCTAGTTACAAGGAGGGCAGATGACCTTTCCTCCCTGGCTCATACGAGATCAAGCTAGTCGTGTATCCCACTTTCATATGTCAGATGATACATGTTAACCGTTATTAGCAGTTGGGGAATAGTGGTTCCTTGCATGCGTGCTCATGCGTGTAGGGAAGCTACGAAGCCAAACGTATGAACGGGTTGTCATTGGGTGGTGACTGATGGGTCTTTGAAGTTTGCTTGATCCGAACGTGTAACTAGTAGGCCGGGAGACCAGGTCAAAAAAAAAATCTCTTCATCGTTATGGTCATGGTGCAAGAATTTGATAAATTTTGTCATATACAAATGCACAACTGCTCAATTTTTTAAGTGATAAGTTTTTTTTGCAAAAGTGCTAAACTGTTCTTAAAAAATGATCAACTTTTTAACGTAAGTGAACAACTTTTGTACAAAAGTGCTAAACTGTTCTTCAAAGTTGAGCATTTGATAGTTGAGCACCGTCGGTTGATCACTTGCTGTTTGACATGTGTCACAATTTGTGTGGTGATGGCCATATTTGTCAAAATCTTTAGGCATAACCATGTAATGGTTTATACGTGATCAATTAGACCATTTTGGTTTTTATTCCTTTATTAAGATAAGTGAATACTGAATAATAAGTCTCGCAAGTGGCAATAGTTTCTAGGATTTCTATTTGGAGCTTGGGTGGAATTGTTCTAGGTTTAAGTCTCGTAAGTGTCAATAAAAATCAAGATTTTTTTTCGTGCGAATCCGTGAGTTTTACGGGTTTCGCGGATCTTTTTTTGTGGTTCGGGTCCCGAGACCTGCCCGTATGGATGGTATAACTGAGAGTCTTATTTTAAGTATAATGTCGTTAAATAAAAAAGTATAATGCCAAGGAGGAGGCGAGCATACGCTTAACCAGGAAAAGACGCAGAGACACCCCTGGTCGTCAATGAAGTTCGCGCGAATTGAGACTGGACAGCCGTTTGTCGTTGCGCCAGTGATAACAGAGAGATAGCTCACTCCTCCTTATACACTCGAGAACGTCATAGAAGAGAACCCATCTGATGAAAGAGAACCCAACTAACTCTCCCTCCAGACTCCACCAATAACCGTTAGACAAAGGTAACCACACCCTCTACAATAGTTTATTATTTCGAGTATATATGCCAGAAAAAACTAAGTGTTTTGTTTTTTTTTTTATGCGCAGCTACGACGTCGAGAATCCTGGTCCAACCCTGACGCCACTCCCAGTCCGATGGTGGTCGCCCTAAATGCCGAGAAGCCCACCTCGACCGTATAAGAAGGTGCTACTATAGAGGAAGACATTTTCATTCCTAATTGGCGCATGCCCAGATCTTCTGATCTATCTGGGGATTTTGACTGTCAGAGCTTCCTCGACAACCTCACCCCGCCTGAGCGGACACAACTTCTTGACGGCCTCACCGATGCGGCCTTTATGGACGAAGTAAACTATGTCGTTGCTCATAATGTCACAATTATGTCGCGATTGAGAAAGAGGTTTGCAAAGATTATTAATCAAACCAAACTATCTGAAGTCCATCATGTCCAAGCCCTTGCAAAAAGAGACACATACTGGCCCAGGCACGGATGAAGCTAGCAACTAAGGAGGCAAGAGCTCAACTGGACGCCACAACTATTCACGCCTTAACTGTAGAAAAAAACAAACCTTCATGTCCTTGTAGCCCAAGAGCGCGCCAAGTTAGAGCAACTGTACTCAAACAATCAATGTGCGATGAAGAATCTTGAAGTTGGTAAGGACAAAATCTTCAAGGATATAGACTCATTTGGTGAAAATATGCAAGAGAGGGTGGAGAACCAAGGAAGTAGGCTACAATTCCTCAGTTTGGAATATGATGAAGATCTATATCCGAGATTGATGTATGCGGTTGCTGAAAGGCGCTGGCTAATCCGCCATGGACTACGCCTGGCTGCTATGGGAGCCTTAGAGGCAGACAATGTGAGGGACGCCTTCGCAGAGGCCGTGATCGCGACCATGGCTACTAGTGAGAGCTCAGCCCTGGAACGTGCGCACAATGAGAAGATTCTAAAGGAGTAACTTGATCAGGTCTCCTTCTATGACCCTCTTGCCCAAGATAAACTGGACACCGCCCTGAAGCAAATCAAGGAGTGCGCGATTCCGTCGTTTGTGGTTGGAGAGGTGGACCAGGAGTTGCCAATAAGTGCTTTGATGGAATGATTGACCTTAAAGAGGCACGTGGCCGAGGGCGCAAATAGTGAACCTGACTATTCCTTGAAGCCCAGCCTTGCACAACTTAAGGTGCCCATTTTTGCCCAGCCCCATAATGTTCTAAATCCTTTAGGGTTGACAGGGAGGTTCCCTTGCAAGATGTTCTCGAGGTGCATGCTGCCCGTGCAGCGCAGAAGAAGTGCACCCGTGGGCAAGATATGACCTATGGAACAGGTGCGGCCCATCTCTCGCAAGCTAATGCGGTAGCTGTCCTTCCTCTTCCCATGTCCGCTCGTTATATGCAAATTTTGAAGACATGGAAAAAGCCCACAAGGAACACACCACTTCTTCTTCCAGCACCCTGACCTTGAAGCTCAAGAGATCATCCTCTACTGGGGACTTGTTGTAAATTCAAATAATACCAACACTTTATTTTTTTGCGAGTACGAATGTTCGTACTCTGTCTGTAGTAGTTGTTATTTAGAACCGTAGTTCTTAGTTGCATGTTTTGATAAACGCATATTTATTACTCTATTTTAATCTTCGTTTATTTCACATGATAACATAATGCAGTTTATTTATGATATCGCGTACGTGCATCATAATTTTTCCCCGTGGGTGGAACTAGATCATTACGTGCGACGTGCCGCTACTACCATAACGACAGTCGAATGTTTTAACAGTTTGTTGTTAGACGCGCACAGTGTGTCTTTTGGAAATCCGTCATGGAGTATGGTAGATGTGTAACTTGCTACAACGTCTTGATTAGCAAGGTGTCGGACAAGGATACGTGATCTGTGGTCGATGGGGTTGCATCCCTCTAATACGCCAAGTTGAATTAATAGGTTCACTCAATCATCTTATTTCACATGGAAACGATAAGTACATGTACGCCCGTAGGAAGAATATAATGATATTTGATAATAATATAATTTAAAGAACATAATTAATTGGAGAGAAAGGTGCCGCTGAAATAGCTAGGAACCGCGCCATTTTATTAATACTTGCAAGTTTTGAAATATAAAAAACCGTAATGCATAAAAAGGAAAAATACATGGATATTTATTGAGGTTGTCTACAACTAAGAGCATCCATGCAGAGGCCGTAGCCTTTAAGATAACACTTCTTGAGGTTGCAGATATTCCATGTACGCCCTAGGTCGCGGCCGTCCATGTCGCGCAAGCTTCCGTCAATATGTAAGGCCTTCTCACTTTGGCCTAAGTTTCCCCGTGTTCTTCGCACGACTTTCCTCGTTAGCATGATATACAAAGTCACCTGGTTTGAACGAGACTCCTCAGCCTCTAGCATCGTAATATCCCTTCATTTTTTACTTTGCCTTAGCTTCATTGGTTGCGGCTAACTCTCGTTTTTTCATTAGTAAATCCAAATTTACTTGCAATTCTTCATCATTTGATACCACATCAACTTCCACTGTACGGATCGTTGGTAGTCCAATCTCTGGCGGGATGACCGCTTATGTACCATATGTTAGCGCGAAGGGGTATCTCCATTTCTTGTTTTTATGATGGTTCGATGCGCCCATAAGACATGGGATAGCTCATCCATCCATTTGGCATTTTTCTCCCCTAGGCACACCTTGATACCATCACCCAAGCTCGATTTTCCCTTTCTACCAACCTGTTGGTCTGCGGATGTTATACTGATGTGAACCACTGTGTGATGTTAACTATGCACCAGTCCTTGAACGGATTATCAGCGAAATGCTTTCCGTTGTCCGAAATTATTTCTCCTAGTAGGCCAAATCTACATACGATGTTTTCCCATACAAACTTCTTCACCTGCTATCCGTAATGGTTGCGACCACCTTGGCTTCGATCCACCGAGTAAAGTAATTCATAGACACTATTAAGAATTAGACCCCTCTTGTTGCCACGGGAAAAGGCCCTGCAATGTCACTTCCCCACTTGTAGAATGGCATGGAGATGTGATGGGTGTCAACTCCTGCTGCGGGTGTCGTGGTACCAGCCTATGAATTTCGCGCATCCTTGTGGATCGTTGGCCAATAATAGCTAGAACGTGGTGCTCTCGCTACTACCGATCTAGGTCCTGCATGTATGCTGCAAGACCCTTCATGGATTTCACTTATGACATGGTTCGCTTGTCACGATCCTACGCATCGCAACCATGGCTGCAAGAATGGTCGCTTATAAAGGATTCCGTTGCGGACCTCGAACTGCTGTGGTTATCACCTAACTCGTCGCGCCTTTGTCTCGTCATGTGGGAGTTTTCCATCTGTTAGGTAACCAGTGATTAGGGTCTTCCACGTAGGACCTTCCTCATCTACCACCGTACACACTTCTGCTTCCACTATGGACTTATCCTTTAGAATCGCTACCAAAACGTGTTTGGATAGGTGCACGAAGCTAGTGGACGCGATCTTGCTAAGAGCGTCAGCCTTTTTATTCTCGCCTCTGGAACCTGTCATATGGTGAACTTGGCGAAGCCTTCGATGAATGACTTGGTTTTATTTAGATGTTGGATCATATTATCCTATTTAGCCTCGTATTCACCCAAAATATGATTAGCCACCAGACGTGAGTCCACATTCGCCTCTAGATTACGTACACCCATACGAGATGCGATCCTTAGTCCAGCTATTAGCGCCTCATACTCGAGCTCGTTGTTTGTGGTCGTGAACACAAAACGCAAGGCATAAGTGAATTCCATACCTTTCGGATTGTTAAGGTAGGGCCCGCACCAGATCCATCAACACACGAGGACCTATCTATAAACAAGACCCAGGGATCCTAGGGTTCTTCCTTCTTTTTTGGCACAACCTCCTTCTTCTTCCAGTTTATCTATAATGAAATATGCTAGGATCTAACCTTTGACCGATGTTTGCAGTCTATAAGAGATGTTGTGTTCACCCAACAAGACACTCCATTTTTGTAGCCTTCCAGCCACATCCGATTTTGATATAATATGCTTGATATGTTGATCTGTGACCACCACTATGGGATGTGCTTGGAAGTAACGGCTTAGTCTTTTCACGGTGTACACCAGTGCCAAAACTAATTTTTCCATCGGAGCATAATATAGTTCTGGACCTTGGAGCGTTCTGCTTATGAAGTAAACTGGTGTCTGGACGGACTCTCTGTCCATCATTAATACTACGTTGATCGCTCCATGTGTATCTGATAAATAAACAATCAACTCTTCCTTCGGCTTAGGTGCGGCCAACATGGGAGTGCTGCCAGGTGTTTTTTGAGCTGGTCAAAAGCTTCCTCCGCCTCCTTTGTCCTACGGAAGTATACTTTCTTTATACATTTCTTGAGTGTTTTAAATAAAGGGAGCGACTTTTCCGCGGATTTAGAGTGGAATATGTTTAACCCCGCCAGCTTTCCGTTAAAGGATTGTACTTCCTTCAACGTTCGTGGAGATGGGAGCTGTATCACAGCCTCCGTCTTGTCCATGCATGGCTTAATGTCGTTCGGATCTATTATGTATCCCAAGAACATGCCCTCGGTTGCACCGAAAGTACACTTCTTAGGATTCAACTTCATGTTGATCTTCCTCAACGTTTGAAAGGTCTCTTCGATGTCTCGAATGAGCTCTAACTCTGTGTGACTTTTTATAACTATGACGTCAACGTAGACTTCCAAGTTACATCCAATCTGTCCTTCGAAAGCCTTGTCTACCAACCGTTGATAGGTGGCTCTGGATATTTTTAATCCGAAGGGCATCTTTGTGTATCAGTAGACTCCCTGACTGGTGTGGAATGCCGTCACTACAAGAAAAAGGTGTTTTTAAGACGAACTTTTTTGAAACGATCAAAAAAATGTGCCAAATACTTGTATTTGGAACGGTTTTGGTAATCGTGCCAAAAAGTAAGGTATTTAGAACCACCATTCAAAACCCGTCCCATAAACTCTGTGTAGTTAGGACGGTATTTTAAAACAGTGCCAAATGCATATTATTTGGAACATTTTGTTAAAATTGTGCCAAATACTTACGAATTGTGAACTAATATTAGAAAACCGTTCAAATATATGTTAGAAACTTTAGAAAAACCGTGCCAAAATACTTGTAAGAGTTTTGTGATAACCAATTACGTATGCATTGGTAACCTTTAATTAATTAATTTTCTAAACAAGAGGATTTAACGATAATGGAAAATCTTTTCATAATTAAATATAGATCGAAGTGTTAAAATTATTTTTGTGTTATATCGAAAAATCGGATTATATTATTTGTTAGTTTTTTGGACACCAACCATCGTTCTGTTAATGAACGGTGCATCATACATCCTTTTAGACGGATGATGCAAATGGTTTTCTCGTTAAAAATTAATAAGGTCTAAAAGGAAGGGTACTCTTGTCTTTTACCTTTTCTAGGAATATATAGCAAACCTTATCATTTAGAAAAACAAAAAAAAATAGCAAAGTCTTTTTATCTAAAAAATAAGTTTTTTCGAAAAGAAAAATCATATTTCTTTTAACACTTTTTTTCCCGAAAATAACTATTTTACGAAAAAAATGATTTTTAAAAAAAAGTTTAATTTTTTTAAAAAAGTTTCTTTAAAAAAAATTAAACTCTCTCTTAAAATAACTTGTTTCGAAAAAATTATTATTTTCGACAAAAATGTTTTCTATTTTTTCGAAAAAGATTAAACTTTTTTCGAAATTTTTTTTTCGAAAAAAGTTAAATTTAAAAAAAGTTTAATTTTTTTATAAACAAACATTTTTTTTAAATTAAACTCTTTTTTCGAAAAAAATGTTTTTTATTTTTTCAAAAAATATTAAACTTTTTTTTTGAAAATAATTTTTTTTTTCGAAACAAGTTATTTTAAAAAAAATGTTTCTTTTTTGATTTTTTGGAAACACTTATTTCTATAGATAAATTTTTTTTCGAAAAATAATTTTTTTAAATGATAAGGTTCAACATACATCCTTGTAAAAAGAAAAAGACAATAATACCCTTCTTTTTAACCTTGTTAAATCTTAACGAGAAACACATTTACACAATCCGTCCTGAGGAATGTATAATGCACCGCACACCAACGGAAGGATGATTGGTGTCCAAAAAAACTAACGAAGAATATAATTCGATTTTTCGACATATCACATGGATGGTGTTTGCCTTCACTAAAAAAATTGTTTTATGTAATTCATTGCACTTAATTTTTGTTTTTTTAAATACGTATTTTTTAAAAAACTAATGTTGTTCCGCCCAAAATTTTCACCAAATTGAAACTTACCCCACTTCCCTCCCATGCGTTTTCCCCATAAATACCTCCTTTTTTTTCTTGTAAGCACGGTCTCGTTTTCCTTTTACGCATGACCGTGTTTAACTTTCTACAGGTTATATGATGTCCAACAACTGCTCGATTGAATGCATAGGAAACTTTGTGTTAAACTAAATACTAATTTTTCACCACATAAAGGTACATCTTTTGTAAATTCTTTTCAGCATCTCATAATAGTCATATACATTTACATTCGGAATTATGCACACTTTTATCATTAGGACTTTATGTTAATTAGTGATTATGATCACAAATAGTTTTTTTTTTTTTATTTATAACAGGTTGTGACGTTATAAAAAAAATTACAATACTTGTGTTGCCATCACAATTGCTATTAGGACTCTTTCTACTAATAACATAAGTTTTTTTTTCGTTCACAGATTGCCATCACAACTGCAAATTGGGTTTTTAAAGGTAAACAAATTCTTTATTGCAAATCATTTATAATATATAATGATTAAATTCTTATCATTTGATTGTGATTTGTTCTTTTTTTTGTACTTAAAGTTTTTTATGTAGACTTAAAACTTGGGCTGAACTTAAGCAAGCACATGGAGATCAAGAAAAATAACTTCGTAGATCAAAAGAATAAACTATTTTAGAGGATACTTGTAGACACTAATTTTAACATTTGTATGTTTCGTTTATTGTACTACGTAATCGTTGAAAACACTAATGAAATTGTTGTACACTATTCGAGTATTTTATATATTTATTTGAATCTCCTCCTTGTCACGAATTTGTATCTTTTATAACTTATTCTCTTTTGATGATTCATAATAGTATTATTAAACATTTCTATTGTAATTATGAATTTACATTATAAAAATCGTGCCAAATGCGTTTAGCATGCTACGATAAACCGTGTCTAATAAATTTGAAATTGGTGACAAATCGTTTGGGGACAAAAATTGAAATTGTACCAAATACGTATTTGACACCACAGTTCACTAATCGTAACGATTACTCTCCATATGACACAAAAGTGCAATCCGTCCCAAATCTGAGTCAAATACTATTAGGCACAGTTTAAACCCGATCCAAATATATTTGTCATTCTCATATTTAGGACGATGCCAAAAGCGTGTCAAAGTCGTGCCAAATAGCATTTGGCACGGCATTTTGAGTATTTGGCACAGTTTTCCTTTGTCCCAAATACTTGTTTTTCTTGTAGTGCGTCTTCTCCTCGTCCTACTCGGCCATTTGGATCTGGTTATACCCCTTGTATGCGTCTAGAAAGCATTTAAAGTGATATCCGTATAGTGACTCAACTTTCCAATCGATTTCCGGTAGCGGATAACAGTCTTCGGGACAAGCTTTATTAAGATCCGTGAAGTCCACACACATACGCCAGCTGCCGTCGTGATTTTTGACCATGACTAGGTTAGAGAGCCAGTCGTGGTAGTAAACCTCGCGCATGATGCCCGCGTCTCTAACTTCTTGACTTCTTCAAGTATTCATTAGTTGCGCTCGGGTGCTTGCCCACGCTTCTTTTGCCTGATCGGTGGGTACCCCTCACGAATTTGCAGCATGTGCTCTACGATTGACCGTGGCACCCCCGTCATGTCTTTCGGTTCCCATGCGAAGATGTCAATGCTACTTTTTAGAAGACTGCACATAGCCGGGGTCCCTTGGTGGGATAGTGTACTTCCGATCATAACCTCTTGTTCCGGAAAGTCCGGGTGGATTGCCACTTTCAGGTTTGGTGGTGATGGCACCTTTGTTACCGCAGCCTTTTAGGGAGGATCCACTATTGTGTTACATTCTGCCTGTGGGAGTACAGTGTTAAAGATTGTGACAACACCGCCTTCTACTGGAAACTTAAGCATTCCATAGGCCGTGGAGGGCAGCTCACATTGCTAGGATTCCTTTTCGTTCGATGATGCCATTGTACTACGATGGTGAACGTATCACCAAGAAGTTCATCCAAACAGTGGTTGAATGGTCATCATCTCCAACTGTCACCAACAAGTGTAATTGATCAAGTTGCCAGATCACTTCCCCGATGAAGGCGGTTAGTGGTGACGTAGTCGGTATCAACTCGTTTTTTATATCCGGGCTCAGGCGTAAGAAACAATGTTCATAAGAATCTCATCCGAGGATCCTCCATCGATATACATACGACGAACAACGTGGTTCCCCATGTTTAACTCTATCGACAGAGGTCCTTCGGCTGTGTTGCTTGCGTTAAGCGGTGGGAATGAAATTTCTGTTCCACGATAAAACTTTTGGCTAATTTTCTGACTGCTTCTACGCTGCCACGACTGTACCATATAGATTGTCGTCGTTTATCCTTTAACTTATCTTTCTTATTCTCGGTCTTCTCTCCACCCTTGACGAGACGACTCGACTTTCCTGATTTTACCAGGCTTTCAATGTGCCTTTTTAGTTGGATGCATTCATCTGTTCCATGCCCTTTTCATTGTGGTATTTACAATGCCTATTACCTATGCGTCTTTCTACCGGAGTGGGCATTGGCGGGGGTTTCAGAAAGTTCACGCCTTCTGACAAGAATATTTCTCTAGTTGTCATTTTAAGGGGTTGAACTTGTCGCTCGGTGCCTTTGGGACCGCTCGATAGTCGAAGTTTCGACCATTATTCTGGTTGTATGGCTGCCTTTTCGGCTGATCTTGGGATCTGTAGGTTGAGTTCCCTCTACTACTGTCAACAACTGCCACTTCTCCTTGAATAAAGGATCTGACCCGTCGCATTATCTCATCAAAGGTTGCGGGGGTCCTATCATTTAGCTTCTTTATCAGGTCCTGATTGACTTCCATCTATGAAACTAGAAAATTTTAAGATTTCTAGACATTCCATGATGTGATTGCATTCGCTTTTGAAGTGTTCTATGAGTTCTTCCAAGGATTCTCCCGGTTTTTGTTTGACCCTTGCGAATGACACAGGGCTCTTGTCGCACCTCTTATGCTGCGTGTAGTTTCTTCGGAAAGCTCTTCGCAGGTCCTCGAACCCGTTGATACTTTGATGCGGTAGTTTGTCGAACCAATTCCACGCATTGACAATTAAGGTAGAATTGAACATGTGACACCACATGGGTTCCGGCCATCTCTCATCCCACGCCTGCGACTCGAAAACCTTTAAGTGATCATCTGGATCCGTAGTGCCCTCGTAAGTTTTAACGTTCGATGGCATGCGTCGCTTCTTGTCTTCCGAATAGTTTCGGATGTGTCGTGTAAAGGCATCCACCTTTTTTCGACGTCACGAGAGGGATAGATCCTCGTTGTTACCCTAGAAAAGCTAATGGGAGTGCCTTTGGTGTTCCTTCTCGCCGTGTGAGGATTCTGAGGAAGAGTACCTTGATCTGCAGCGTCTAGGGTGATGGTCATCGGAGTCAGAGTTAGGTGAGTCGTTGCTTAGAGGTCTCCTTCCCTGCTTGGACTTGCTACGGAGGTTTCTTTTGTGCCCCCTACTTGTGAATCCTGGATGAGATCTTTTTCCGCGAGAGTTTTCGGGGCTCCTTGAGATCCACCATGGTGATCTAAGGCTGGTTTCCCTTCTTCCAGTTCCACCATGACTTGGTCTTTGTTTTTCTCAGCACTCATGCGTGCGGTGACGCGTGAAATAAGAGCGTCAAAATTCTTAGTGACGTATTCCTCCATATCTCGTTCCTTAGTGGAGGCAATCATGTCATCCTCTGTTTCTGCACGGGGCTGTTTCTGTTTGTCCTTTTTAGGAGAAGGTGGTGCTGATCCTGGATTGGGGCTTACCACCCCTAGTATGGGTATGGGAGTAAAGAACAGCGAATTACCTCCTTGTGGAGGAGGGTTCACAACGTTCCTACTCCTCGTCCCACTGGCTATCCCATGGGTTAGTTCGACGGATGCGATATGTGCTTCAGTCGTTGGCGCTTTCTTGCCGCCTGCTTCTAGTTAAATGCACCACCCTTTGTCATATTGAGAGTTTAGTGTAGGGTCCCACGAATGGCGCCAACTTGTTGATACAAAAGTTGGATGGACCATGCTTGACCCGAATTAGGCTTAATTCGAGCGTTGAGGACTCCGGCTCTTGCACCAAGTGAACTTGTATGAAGACCCTGCACACTAAAGAACATACACCGTTAGGCTTACCGTGGGAATGTATCCCACAATTAGATTCCGGTGTGAGAGTAAGTAATTGGTTTAAGATGATTATTAAGGGTTTAAGTGTATCGTAGGTCGTACCTTTGTGGAACCTCGGGAGTTCCTTTTATATCCGGTGAAACCCTTGTTGGGCTTCTCTAATCTTGCGGCTTAAGTAAGAGATAATTACCATATACAACGAAATCCATATCACGCAAATAAAGAGAGTGTAGCAAATGGTTTTGAACCGCTTCTGGTGATTGGAGTACTGATACCAAATGTTAATACGTAAAAATTCAAAAAAAAAAGAAAAAAAAAGAGCGGAATGTAAGTAACTAAATGAGTCCATTTAGAGAGACATATTAGGATAAACCTGTTTGTGTTCTGCTTTGAACTCATAGTAGGTGTTGGACCTCTTCTGATGATTGGAGACCTGATTACAAATGTTTAAAAGATATATGAAGAAGTAATAAAAACGTAAAATAAAATTTATAAAAAAGAAAAGAAAAAAAGAGTGGAAGTCGATTTAGAGAAACATATTAGGATAATCCTCTTAACTTAGGTGAATCATAATCCTAATTAGATTATAATTCTGTTTGACTTCTACCGCGTGCGGTCAGAGTGCGGCTTTCGTGAAATCGAATGTGACAGCGGCTTATCGGGCCTCGTGGGTTCAACGGTGTCTATCATAACCCATTAGTAAGGGATTAGATACAAGTAGTATCCGAGAGTCGGATTTACAGCCAGACTAAATATTACGACATCATCAGAATGTATTACACCCAAAGGTAAAGGTGATTGTTGGGTTGAATCTTGGTAAACAACAGTTAAAAGAATATGACTTTAATACCGTCACTAATAACAGACCGTGGTATTCCTTAAGAAACACCCCGTCTCGTTACCGATAAGTTTGCTAAGACAACATGATCGTATTCACTGATCCATCAATGACCTTTTTTGCTAGTCCCTCACGCCAGCATTTTGATGTCCTTATCAGGTCCCTACGATATATTAATTGTCGAGACACTCTTTATAAGAAAAAATATCTTGTAGGGTCGTACGACTTGCAAATATTAAATTCAATAAAACAAAACATCGTAAAAAGAGTCATCAATATTTCAACCGTTCAGATCACTTTTTCGTTCCCTGATTAAGCTAATTAAAGTAATGAGCATTTCAATAGAGAAGCATTCTTAAACGTAATTAAGTTGAAATAGAAGCCGTCTTACAGGACCCAATATATCACACGAACCAGTCTTAATATGAAGATTAACAATACTTTAAACAAGTCGATTAACATTAGTCATTTTCACTTGTAAATTTATCACCGAACTCAATTGAATTGAATAAAAATATCATGATTGCAACCTTGTTTCTATCCATATATCTACAAATCCTTCACCTACTCGAATGACATTATGATTTATGACACTCGCAAACACTGTTACATGGTGGACCATTTTCAATATTTGCCAACGCACTCGAACCAAAAAGAAACACTAACATTAAACAATCAAACATTTGACCAATTCAAATTCAATCTACCGGACGAAAATTTCATCGGATCACTCGTTCTCACAGCTCGATCATCGAATCGAGCTGATTCGCTCCCACTCGGCCTCTTTCCGAGCTTTTGCAAATGCACCATTCCGATTTTATTATGTAACTCTTCAATCAACTCCCAAAGGGTCTCAACCGATGTCTTTCGTATCGAGAATAAATGAGACAATTTCTCTTTGCAACTTAATAACCTGTCCAAGCTAGAAACTAACTCGACCGAGTCATTAAAACTTAGTAAACTCACCCGTTCTTTGAACTCACTAAGTCGAAGCAAGATCTCATTCACGGTTGATAAGTAATCATTCATTAGCATATCCGTGATAACATGAAGCAACCGGTCTCGTTCTACTAGTAGATTATCAGGTGCTTTACATATTTCTTCTATCAAACAAACCAATGATTCAAAATCTCGGATCAAATCATGATTCATGTACGACGAGATCGAATCCTCACTACAACAAACATTAAAATTGTACACAATTATTTTCTCAAACCTTCAAGGACGGATAACTTCTGAAACATTGTTTCACATACAATATATATAACTTTCAAGTATATAAGTAAAAAATCTAATTTGTGACAAACGTTATTCTTTCTATATTTAGTATATTTAGAAAACATATGCGGTTTTTCTGGTTCAGGTTATCCAATATTAGCCCGTCTTAACGTCTTTGACTCAGATCTGGTATTTCCTGACCATTTTCGGACCCTTTTAACGACCAAGATATTCACTTACCGAGGTTCAAACATATGATACCTCATATGCTAACTTTTCTTTTTAACCATAATTTCCGACACATCAGCCGAGTAATCAACGAGGTTTGAACTCACCATCACACAGACTCAAACAAGAAAAAGCCCTCCCCTTTCATATTCTAGCTTATTTACACATATTCAAAAAAATCCTAAGCTTATATGTTTGTTTAAAAAAGTAAATGAAAGAAAAACTTACAATTGGCTAGGCGAGGAGCATATAACAAACCCTAAACTTTTCGACGTAAAGATGACCGTTTCGAGGTACCTAGCATACCACCTAACCCAAGCTGACATCACCCACGTAGTAGCCGAGGAGCCATCACGAAAACCCGACAATTTAAGATTGTTACGACCTCCACCAGCTGGAAAAGCAGACAACTGATCCTTAAGAATAAACGGGCCACGTTTGATAATATGATGAATCGTAAACAAACACTTTAGGGCAACATAGGAGTCTGCAGTACGATGTAAACGGTTCATTAAGGATTGTATAAGGACCGAAGCAGTAGCGCGTGAGCTATCACCGAGGGATAGTAAGGTGGCGAGATGGTGGTCATTTGGTGGAGACGAAGGTGCGTGTGATGTGGTTCGGAGTACGGCTAAATGGAGGGATAAAGTGTTTGGTTTGGATATAAGAGCAAGTTTTGATAATGAAACTTTGTCTTTAACTATGCCTATGAAATCTTTCATATCGATATGTTGTCGTTTATCAGGAAGAAGATGAAATTTTATGAAATTTGGAGAGGTTTTAGAGAGAGATATGATGTTTGATCGTTTGGTTTATATAATTGGTATAATAAAGGAAAATGATATTTCTTCTTACAAAAATCTCCTACAAATCCTTCTACACACAAAATTCTGACAAGTGGCAGAATTAAAGGTTTAGATTTTGAGAGATAATAAGTGGAGAAAATATATATTATATTATTATAAGTGTAGGAAGATAAGTAGGATGATTTATTAGGAGGATATAACAATGCTATATAATAAATAATGAAAGTGGTAAGAAAGTGTTGCAATTAATTAGATATAGAGTTAACTGCATTTTTGGTCCTCGTGATTCGGTCAAGTTTTCACTTTTGGTCCAAAAACTCAAATAGTTTCGATTTTGACCAAAAATGTAGAAAATTCCTTCACTTTTAGTCCATTTTCGTTAAAATGACTAAAATACCCTCACTTCGTAATGTAAAGTTACTAAATTGCCCTCCTTTCATTCTTTATTTTACTATTATTTTCCTTATTATTATTATTATTTTATCATTATTATTATTATTATTACTTATAAAAACACATTTTATCAGAATCACACTTGTTACCCATTCATCACCATCACACCTTTTTCATCCTTCCTGTTGGTCAACCACCACCACCTCACGTCTGCAACCATACTATCAACCATACTGAAATCTGGTCTACGAGGCACTTGCCGTTGTCATGTTTACAATTCTTACTAAAAGTGTGTGGTGAAAAACACTCGCCACAAAGCCAAATGCCAAATGAAGTGCCTGGTCAAATGTGATGTTAAACCGTCGCCTTACACCGTCTCGCCCACAAAACGTGATGTTTACCATTTCCTCGGCTACACCCCTTACACTGTCTTGCCATGAAGTGTCAAACCGTCGCCCACAAAACCAGAAAACAAAGGCGTAGAGCCAAGCTATAAAACGAGCGAGAACTAAACCAACAACACAAACCACTGCTGACAACACAAACCACTGCTGATAACACAAACCAATGGCTATCAGAACTACAACCTGACCAAGAACAACCAGAACCCAAAAACAAAAACCGCAGCAAGGTGAAATTAGAACCTAATCAAATACCGTATCAAAGCAACCCATGATAGCCCCACAACAGCAAGCGGATCGGAATGATTCGAAATAACCTTAAAAAACACAATCTAAAAAACCCACCTAACGATTGAATAAGAAATTCAAATGTGATGTTACCTCAATCCAACATAGATGGTTGAATTATTGACAAAAAGGTGACATTAAAATATATACTAATTATGATAGAAGAAAGAATTTGTGAAGTGAATGAATGAGACGAGGAACAATCGTCCTTATTGCCCACAGTGGGTGTGAAAAGTTGAAGAAATATTAATATTATTATATTATTTGATTATTATTATTATTATATTATAAAAGTGAATGTGTGAGTGGATAGCTTGTAAAGTGACAAAAGTACCCTCTTAGTTAACAGTCAAACATTCAGTCAACATAAAAATGGACTAAAAGTGAAGAAATAGTTTATTTTTTGGTCAAAATCAAAACTATTTGAGTTTTTGGACTAAAAGTGAAAACTGGACCAAACCATGAGGACCAAAAATGCACTTAACTCTTAGATATATTATGTCATTAATTTAAAAAGTTTGAACAAAGTTTTTCTTGGCAACTAACGTTAAATAATAAAATAGGCTGATTATTTTAATGACAACAGGATTAATTAGTGGCACTTTCAGAAATGTATTTGTTTATTTACATGTCTTCTCGTGAGGTTAAGTATTATTTATATCATATTGTAATATAGGGGTGTAATGGGACGAGACAACTCGTAAATTATTCGAAGTCGATTCGATATAAATGAGTCGAGCTCGAGTTATTCGGATATATTTTTAAGTCGAGTTCGAATTTCAAAATATTCGGTTCGTGAAACTCGTGAGCCGTATCAAGTTTTAATTAAATTACATTTTTATTATTTTATAATCATAAAGTAAGCTGAACCGAGCTTGTCGAGTATTTATCAAGTTCGAGCATGAAATGTGAAAATATTGAGCTCGAGTCGAGTTTCGAGCTCGAGTCTTATGTGACAAGTCGAGCTCGAGCTCAAAATATAAAAAATGTAAATGAATCTAACATCTCTTCCCGTTATATAAGCAAACAACTTCCTTAAAAAAAAATCTCAAAAAACTAGACTACAAAATCACATCAAACATAAATCTAATGCTTCTTACAACCACGGACCCTGATTCAATAATTATCAGTATAAACTACACATTGTCTATAATATCTTGATTTTCATATATAACATCATCGTATGGTTCGTAGTCCTAGTCAACATACCTATGAGACTTTCTCCATTACTCTTAACACACTATTAATTTTATATCCGATATCATATAATCCTACAGTCAAAAATCTTGCCATTTTATTATTAACATGTTCAACACAATACCCTAATCATCATGATCACTTGAATCTTTTCCTTGGTAACGACTTTCATTCTTTACCCACAAGAGTAATTTTCCTTATCTATCTTTTCAATGTAGGTGTAATACTAACACTACTACTAGATCCTGCCTGGAAGGGTCACATTTTTATTAATTTTACATATAAATACGTATGATATTAAACATATACGAGCCGTGTAATCCGTGATTATATGAAATTTTTATTTCGCTTACGAGTGTAATATAGCCTTTCTATGTTATTGTCTAGGACCATCAAAACCACGAGACGATCATGTATATACCGGTAGTTTATTACATTATATTATTTCCTTTTTCTGGTCAGGTTTATTAATTGAATAGCAGTAATATTTTGATAAGTTGATATACAACTACTGCTAATCAACGATGGTGGTCGTCTGGTTGATGCATAAAATAAATGAAGTTGGTCGCAAGGGTTTATCATTGACCTTGGTTTATAATGAAGTTGGTTGCAATTTGCGAGGGTTTATCATTGACCTTGGTATAGAATCATAGATAGTGGGCTAAAGAAATTCATCAATATCACTATATCAGTGATTTGGAAACCTGAAGTCATGGTTTAATTTGGTATTCCACTTGATGCTTCCAAGTTCCAACGTATGATTAGAATTAGTATTACTATATACCAAGTACGTACTTAGATATGTATATTTATGTTAGGGTGTAGATGTCAATATAAGATATAAGATTTCAACCGAGTCATATACTCATAAACAAAAGTTCTCTAAAGAACATGCATCTAAAAAATAAAAAAAAGAAGAAATTTTTATCATCCATTTAAATTACATCTAATGATTTATATTAATTTTTTTAATTTAATTAAAAAAACACACTTTTATCCTATTTTTTAAAAATTAAATATCTCTCAAACCATTAATCGTTATGAAAAAAATAATTATACCGTCACGACGGGAATTAAATTATCTTTCTATAGATATGCACTTCTATATACTTTCGACGACGTTTTTTAAAAATTTTCGTAAAAAAAATCACATGTGATTCTCGAAAAATTACATGTGATTTCTCGAAAACTCATGTTTGATTTATTATTTTAAAAATCACATTTGAATTTGTTATGTCACGTGCGATTTGTGAAAACCACGTGTATTTTTTTTACGAGAATTTCAACATTTTAAAATCGTTAAAAGTATATGAAAATAACCGTCTATTAAATGACAAAAATATTTTCGTTATTACTTTAAAATCACATGTGATTTATGTGAATTACATTAGAAATGTTTGAATCACATGTAATTCTGTCGATATAGTAAAATGTTTGTTGCTATTAATATAAAATATGTTCATTTTACCGGGGTGGAGTCCCCTTTACCAAAAAAAAATATGTAAAACAAATTGGCTTCTTAATTACATATGATTCGTTGATAATTACATGTGATTTTGCTTGCATTACATGTGATTCAATCATTCTGAAACCTTAACTTTTTCTAACAAACCCACATTAGATGAATCACATGTGATTTTTTTAATCATGTATTATTTGTTTTCATTTATGTAAATATATAAAACAAATTGGCTTCTAAATTACATGTGATTTTGTTTGAATCACATGTAATTGTGCTTGAATTGCATGTGATTCGGTGATAATTACATATGATTTCGCTTGCATTACATGTGATTCAAGCATTCTGAAACCTTAACTTTTTCTAACAAACCCACTTTATATGAATCACATTTGATCTTTTTTAATTATGTATTATCGTTTTCATTTATGTAAAATATATAAAACAAATTGGCTTCTAAATTACATGTGATTTTGTTTGAATCACATGTAATTCTGCTTGAATTGCATGTGATTCTGTGATAATTACATATGATTTTGCTTACATTACCTGTGATTCAAGCATTCTGAAACCTTAACTTCTTCTAACAAACCCACTTTAGATGAATCACATGTGATTTTTTTAATCACATGTAATCTTGTTAATATATTAAATTGTCTGCTTGAATTACATAATTCGATGATAATTACATGTGATTTTGCTTGCATTGAATCACATGTAATTCGATAATAATTACATGTGATTTTGCTTGTATTACATGTGATTCAAACATTTCGAAACCTTAATTTCTTCTTAGATGAATCACATGTGATTTTGTTTGAATCACATGTAATTCTGTCAATATATAAAAATGTTTTGTTGTCATTCATATAAAATATAGAAAGTAAACTGACTTCTGAATTACATGTGATTTTGTTTTGATCACATGTAATTTTACTTGAATTACATATGATTCTCTATGTGTTTTTACATGTGATTCATGTAAAATATATAAAGCAAATTTGCTTTTGAATTAGTTATGAGTTTATTTTAATCACATGTAATTCTGCTTAAATTACATGTGATTTAATAATAATTAAATGTGATTGATCCGAATAACAAGTTACTTATACTAAATCCAAAATCATAATTTTCGCCAAACCGTAAGTAATTTTTTCAAACACATGTGATTTGTGTCAAATGACATGATTTTTACCAAATCACATGTGATTTGTGATAAAATTTCTTTTTAATGATACGTACATCTATATACTTTTGACGATTTTTTTAATTTCCGCACTCACGGATCACATGTGATTTATTACTTTATAAATCACACGTGAATTTGTAAAATCATTTACAATTTAAGGATTTCTGAAATCACACGGGATTTGTTACTTTAATATCACATGTAAATTTATGAAATCACATGCGATATATGGAATCACACATGCATTTTAGAAATACAAATCACAATTGATTTTACAAGTTACTAGTGATTTTACAAATTATGTGTAATTTTTTGACGAAAATTTCAACAAAAAATAATCGAAACTATATGAAAAAGCTAGTGGCGTAACTTGTTACGTGTTTACATTCGACTATGTAAATAATTACACTAATAAATAATAATAAAAGTTATTTATTTATTCTGTAAAAAAAATTAATTTTTTTAATAAAAAGTCACAAGTAATTTTTCCGAATCACATGTGATTTTTATAGTCGAAAATCGCAATAATAAAAAATCGTCAAAAATATATCAAAGCACCTATCTACTGAAAGATAAGAATTTTTTCGTCGCAGTGGTGTATTTTTCTTAATCTGACGATTTATCGTTTGAAAGATATGGTGTTTTTAAGAAAAAAGTGAAATATGAGTTTTTATTTTTTGATGGAAAAATGAATGGTTGAAATTGATTCATTTCTTATTTTATTGGTTCATGTTCTATGTAGAACTCACCCCAATACTCATATTCTACTAAGAAAAGAGTTAATATTAAGTTGAAAAGAATAGAAGAAAAGAGTTAATATAAAACGTGCCAAATCAATCAAGTACGTAGAACTAATAGTAACTTATAGCATGGTATCCGTGTAATGTGACGGTGAGTACCTCCTAACGATTTTTAAGACGATCAAATATTACTTTCTTACCCATTATGTTTGAAATTATGTTTGTATTCACATTAATATTAAATTTGTAAAAAATCGAATTAAAATAACTCATTAAAATGAAAAAAGAAAGTAAAAGATAATAAAAAATATATTAAAATAAATATTAAATTAAAGAGAATAAAATTTAAAAAACTTATGAAATTAGATTATAAAAATAATAAATAGACAAAAAGATTTTTCTATTTTAAAAAGAAATGTTATTTAAATAGATTGTTAAAAATGCTGTTAAAAATGGTCATTATATATAATTGCGCAGAAAAAACTAACAACTTACTTTATTTAATAATTAAAAAAATTTGAATACCATACTATTTTAATAAGATTTCAAATACTTTATAATGTATTCATAAATAGATAATTATAGATTATATGTTATAGATTATAATCATTGTGTAAAGTTATTTTCAGAACCAAATAAATTCACAAAACTGCGAGAACCACCTTTATACTCTTATAAATGCATATGTATTTGTATTATTATGTTTAAATTAACATTTAATAATTGTTTATTGATTATAGATTCGAGTATGATAAACGAAATAAAGAGTGCACACATGTTTTCATTTTATCCAACGAAAAGATAAATATAATATATTAAAAACAAATACATGTGCATCGTTTTAGGATACATGTTCTTAGTGACCTACGACAATGAAAATTTCATGTATTTCTACCTAATAAACTAACTCGATAAATATACATATGCATTTTTAGAGTAAAAATGCGGTTTTCACAGTTTTATACATGTATTTTGTTCTGAAAATAATCTCACCTTATAATCATTATATATATTAACAATTCTTTTAAAAATTATATAGAAAATAAAATTACGTTGTGCTTACTTAGAAATCAATCGTATCACAACTAGCCAACTAACATTCAAAAGTATACAATCCTGAGTTGTTCAAAAGTATACCGGTACTCGTTAGTATGATGTCATAATTTGTTTTCGAGTCAAAGTTAATTATACATAAGAAATGTATGTTTTTCGTCAAAAAGTATCAATTATTTTAGAAAGGAAAAAGAGTATTTAAGTGCCGCATTTGATTGAAGGTGTGACTACATCCATCCTTGAAACAAAAAATACCACGGACTCACGGAGTACTAATTTTGAAGGCGTCATAGGCTGCATGACGTTTTCTAAGAATCATACGTAATCATTAGGTTATCTGAGAAGTGTTTTTGTATTTTCTAAGAGTATGAGCAATGCATCAAGTTATAAAAGACTTGATGCACTTATTACCATTAATATTGAAGTCTTTTCTTTACTTTAAAAAGTTATTTTCCAAATTTGATCCAATGCAAACAAGTTATCATCAAAAGCTTTTCAAAAGGTTTTAGTAATAAGTACATAAAATTCATGCTTTAGATAGTAAAAAGCTTTTGCTTCAAACACTTTTAGTTTAACAAGTCTTTGTGTAAAAAGTCTTTTATCAAGTTATTGATGCAATGAATAAAATGATGAAAATGACTTTTTGAACTAGTACCAAGTCTTTCCTCAAGTTAGCATTGGAGATACTCTAAACGTATCACTTTAATAAACGCGATCAAAATAGTATTTTCGTTATTATTTTTAGATGTTCTTGTAAAACAATGATAATCTTTATGAATCAAGAGGGTTGATGTTTTTCTAGAGAGAGAAACTTAGAGAGAGAAGTGAAAGAAACTTGTAATATGAAAAGTAGAAAATGAACAACCAACACCTCTTTCCATGGTGGAAAGAGGTTTAAATACCCCAAGTCCTTAATGGACTTGGGCTTCCGGCCCATGAACATGCTCATGGGTCGGGCTATTTGATAAATGAAACTTAACATTACTACGAGCCTATAACTACATTGTTGGAGTGACCGAGACTTTCTATATACGTAAAACGTATTTCCAACAATCTCCCCCAAAGGGAGGTCACTCCAAATTTACAAAGTCCTAATCTAGCATGTTAGATCTTGTTCTTGAGCTCGTAGTCTTCTTTTCTTTCTTTTTCTTCCTTTTGTGAATATGTGTTGAATGATATCAGCCTTTTGCTTGGAACACGTTCTTTTGGCCTTTCACGTGCAGTCTTTATTTTCTTGTGATGTTTGCCTCTTTGTGACTTCATGTCCCACACACTTATCCTTTGTTGAATTCTTGAAAGTTTCAGAGTCGATACAGCGGAAGACTTTCAGGTCATACTTTCTTGAATTTGCAGGAGTATTTGATGCAGAAGGAATAAGCATGTGAGGACGTCTTCAACAGGTACACCGCAACGCCACCGTCTTCAACAGGTACACAACAACGCCACCGTTTTCAACAGGTACACAGCAACGCCACCGTCTTCGAATGCAACAACATAATAAGACACGAATAAAATGGCTTTGACATTTTATTCTAGTTCGGTAGCGTTTTACCTCCGGTCGGTGAAGACCGTTGGACGATATTAGATATCGTACCCGTGACGGATAGTTTCAATTAAGTAACTTCCTGACAGGATTTCGCGGGTAAACCCGTTCTCTTTATTCGACTGTCCAAAGCTGACTGCGAACATAAAGAGTGAATCATTTGGATTAAAAATCCTTATGATTGAAGCCGTCAATTCATGAAACCTGGAACAAGTGAATTTCAATTAAGATATTCACCATCGTTGCTTTCCAGTTGTCACAAACTTGATTCAAATTGAATCTTGCTTGTCACATACCAAGTGCTATTTGATGTTAACACTAGAAGGATTTCCACTCGTCACTGTGAACACTAAAGAGTGTCACTCTGAGTGTTCTGGCAAGATCATACGATAATGCGTAGAGGCCTGGAACGAGTTTAAGTTCAATTAAGAATTAAACTACTGTTTCTTTCCAGTTGTCACAAGATTAGTTCGTAAAGAACCGCACATGTCACCTACCATGAGCTTGTTTGATGTTGGCTCAAGCAGGATTTCCATCTTCACTGTAATACTTACGTATTACTCGGATGTTCTGGCAATATTACAAGAATACTGCGTAGGACTCATAAAAGATCTCTTACTTTTCACAGTGTGTGAAGAAGCAAGGAATAAATGGAAAGTGTCCTAATGCGACTTTTGATGATCTCGTGGCTCTAGACTCGATAGTGCGTTTTGATTTAGTGATCGATGGCTGGAGAGGAGTGTCACCTATTCAATATCAGTCTATTCGGAGTGAATAAACCAATAGATAACGTGTTGATCTCCGTGTGATTAAAACAAATACCTTTTGAGAGATATTTGAGTTAGCTGGGGAGGGTTGTGCATTGCATCACTGGGTCCATGATGGCTTTCTTCAATATCGAGAATCATTAACTAATGATCTCAATAGCATATGTATTGACCCGGTTTCTGCCTAAAGTTGTAAGGAGGGCTTCTTTCTTTACACCCTTTATCTTTACAATTCTTTTTCATTCTTCAACCCCTTCAATGCTTACCAATACGTCATCACTAGCACCTTGTTGTGATTGTTCCAGTGCTAGCTTAAGTACTTGGTCGGCATTCAGCTACGTTCACATTCATTCTCCATCTTTCCTAGGACTTCTAGTTCTATCTAGGGAGTTGTCCTTGGGAAGATTCCATCGGTTCTGATGAATTATTGGACTAATACCTATACCTACCACCCTTTTGTCACCACATCCGTCGTGAGTTAAGTGTGTTTTGGGTTGATATAGTCACCATGAAAAATCCTTGAAAATTACTTAAAACACTTGTGATACTGTAATCAAAGTTTTTGTGCCTTAAGTGTTTTGATCATCAAAAACGCTCCCCCTTAACTTGTGCATTACACATGTTAAGTTGGTTTATCTTTTAAGTCTTTTTCATTGTTTTAGCCAAATATCATTAAGTCTCCTTAATCCCATTTTCTCCCCTTTCCAAAATTTTAACCATCAATATTTTGGATATTAATGGATTAACCGGTCGTTGGGTAATAAAATGAAATTAGATTTTGGCCAAAGAACATATTAATGCTCCCCCTCAAATTAATGAGGGTAAGTTGTAGTACTTGAGTATGATTTATTTGAAAGATTTAGAATCTCGAGAGAAATTCTTGAAAAAATATCATACTTTTACACTACAACAAGCCACAAAAGCTGATAAAGCAAAAGATAACATATTCACAATTATATACATATGGAGTTGACCTGTTATAAGACGTACCAAAATTAATTGGTTCGTTCCGTGAACCGATGGTGAGCTCCATATGGTCGTCCACCGACGAATCGTTCTATGCTTCGTAGCAACCGACGCTTCCTGAGAAGTTCTTCAATCTTCTTGATTGCGTACTTTGCTCCCTTGATGCACTGGCTTGTTCAGGTGTAGGTGACTGCTGGAAGCGGTTGTTTGGCATTGAGAACCGTCAGATCATCTCGAACTTGCTTGAGCGTGCCATCGCTGAATTTGTGCAGTTCGGAGAATCGCATATACTGCATGATGCCAGTCTCATTTGGGTAGAAGATGCCTGCTTCCGGTGTGGTTGTCCCCATGTATACCTTCTTATTCTTATGAAAATTGCTGAGTGGAGTCGTATGGGGACGTTCCAAGTTTAGCTTCTTCTGATAACTTTCTACACCAAGTTGAAAGTCTTCCACCCGGTTCTGAATGACGATTTTCCTAGCATATTGGCGAAAGTTGGAACTCAAGGCAATGACAATCTCAGGTGATAAGAAGTCAACTTATTCTTGAGCCAATAGCAGCAGGAGATCTTCGATGTCTACAAGTTGAAGGTACTGAAGATCACTTTCATCAATTCGATATTCTTTCTCATCAGTACGTTTGAAGATGATTACGTTCAAGTAATCATAGCCGAAGACCGTCTGAGTGGTTGCTCCTTGAATACTTTTGATCCTGTGTGTTGATACAATGGGAGAACCTCTCTTAGGACGGTGGAAATGGTTGTAGGCAAGTCTTTTCTTCGTATTCCAGTGAGAGATGCCAAGTGCTGCATAAGTGTCATAGAACTGGAGCACTTTCTTTCTCCATATGGTTCCAGGTACTTTATCCTCTATCCATGGAACATTCTCCAAGTTAATCGCCTTAACCATGGTGAGTGACGTGGCATATTTCTTTGCTCCATTCTCAAGGTATTCAAGGTCGTGAGACACAAAGTGTTCTATTGGGATTGTTGCAGAACCGGCAATGACCGTTGGTGTAAGAGGTCGCAATACGGGAGTTTGAATTCCTGTAGTTGTCGCTCTCATTGCTTTGGTAAGCTCATTCAAATGATATTCTGCTTCATTGTGGCTGATCTTCAAAGTATCAAAGAAGTCCACGTTTGCAGCTGCCATTTTGATCAAATCTGGAGTCATTGTCGGTTGCCTATGAGAATACCGAAGAAAGGCCGAGAAATCGATAGGGTTATTGAGGAATTGAGTCATCTCCATTTCAGTTGCAGTGGCAAAAGGATGCTGTGGTGCTGCATTTGTTAGCCAAAGTTGCTCATGTACCGTGTCATCAATGATTAAAGATTCAACAAACGTTGGTTCTGGTACATGTAGATCTTCAACTTCCATATCACTGTTGTGCGGATCTTCAGATGGTGTGGAAGGTTGATCTTGCATTACCGGTATATCACCGTGAGGTTCTTCTTCAAGCATTGGCTCTTCTGCTTGCATATATTCTACGGATTCATTGTGAGAATCAGTAGTAAGAGCTGGTGCAGTAGATACACCTGTATCGAGTTGTTGAGTTTCTGGTACAGTAGACTCTATTGTCTTTTCAGCGGTTTCAGCAATGTTTTCTACAGCTTCCTCTAAACCCTTCTCAGTAGCTTTGTCACTGTCATCCTTATTAGGCTCTTCGGCATTAGTACCTGTTTCGTCATTCTGATCACCCTTGGTGGTTCCATTACCGTCGTCATTATCATCATCGACATCCTCATCGTCACCTGTATCTTCGTCCTTATTTTCATCGTCATCCTTATCCTCTTCTTCTTCATCCTTTTCTTCCTCCTCATCTCCTTCCTTATCTTCTTCCTCATTTTGTTCATTGTCACCATCATCCTCCTCATCGTTACCCTCATCTTCTTCCTCCTCTAGTTCGTCTGCATCGTCAGACTCAGAGTCGGTAGTGTCTGTAGGTTTCTCTTCAAGAATTGCTTTGTTGAGATATTGCAGAACTTTGTGTTTGTATTTCGATTTATGAGCTTTCAAGTCTAGCAAACGTGTCTGTAACATTGTCATGAGTTGAAGTGTAGATAAACCATTACCGAGAAGATTTGATAGTTGTTGATCAACATAGGACTTGACTTCTCTTCGAATGATCGTGGTCATCTGCTCGTCAATTGACCCAAGAAAAGCATCATTTTCTTTGTCACGGGTTTTCTTCTCTTTAAGAAATGATTTGTGTTTTGCTTTAAGTCTAGACACTCTGTCTGTTAGTTTCTGAAGTGTAGGCTCATCAGGTTGTGGTTCCTTGGGAGGAGTGGTGATCCTTTCAGTCAGTGTAGCTATTTGTGTAGCTTCAGCCTCCAGCTGTTGTTGAAGAGACTGGATTAGTGGATCATTGACGGTGAGGAAGGGATTGGATGTGGATGATACTTGTGGTGCTTCTGGTGGAGGTGTAACCATAACTGTTAAAGTGGTGGTGGATGATACTGGTTGTTGAAGGATAGGTGTTGATGTAGATACAATGATTGGGGCGGTGGTTGATACAAGTTGTTTAGCTGCGGATGACGGTGTAGATTCAGTGGTGATGATGGTGGTTGATACTGGTTGTGCAGCAGGTGCCGGGGTGATAACTGGTGTAATGACCTCACTGATGACCGGGGTAGATAATGGTGGAGTGGTGGTGGATGTAACAGTAGTTATGGGAACATCCACCATTGCTTCGTTTGTTGACGGATCAGTGTTTGTGACCTCAACGCCCTCCCCTTCCAGATTAAGATATTTTAAAACGTCATCAGAACCAGAAGTAGAATTACTTTAAAGTTGAGTCTCTGGTATGAGAGTTGCATGAGCATCATCGTTTAACACCATGTGAGTTGGTTCTGGTAAAGAAGTGGTAATATTGGCGTCTCGATACATCATACTTGTATCTGTGTCTGCACTACTCTCATGTTCTTCACTTGGCTCACGACTTTCAATGTGGTAGTTATCAGCATCTTCATAAGCATCTTCCTCGATAGGATCTTCATAAAATGCCAAGTCAGCATCAGGATTGCCGAATTCTGCTAAGTCCTCAAACATTCTTGAACCTGATCCTGTGGAAAAAGCTTCCTGTCTGCTTTGTTGAAGAACAATACGCAGTCGTTTGGCTTCAGAAATCTGTTGTTGAGCAGGTTCTTCAGAAGCAACACTTGCTTCTTTACCCTTGGTCTGCTTTGCTTTCTTTGTCTTTCGAAGCGGTATTTCTTCCTGTTCTTCATCTGTTTGGGTCATCTCAGCATCTTCAGCATCTTCATCAACTAAATGCTCTTTCCCTGTGCCTTTGTCTTTTGATGAAACAGTCGATTGGCGCTTGGAAATTCTTTTCTTTCGTTTTCCTTTTTGCGTCTCTGCTTGTTTTTCGGAAGGATCTGCATTTGCTCGTATAAACTGTGCTTCAATATCTTTAAGCATCTCTCTGTAGTGATCACTTTCCCTTATACCGTCATTCATCATGATTGCTGGCACTTGAGCTGGTCTGAGTTTATATTTTGTGAATTGATTATCCGCAGTCATAGTGTCTAACACATCGTCATCATCTTGAGTATGATAGAAGAAGTTCCCGCGATGATCAATATCTGGGTCACTCTTCATGAAGTGATTGATAATGAGTTTTGTAAACCTTGGAAATGGAAGATGCACCGCTTTTCTCTTGGAACTTGTGAATTGATGACAAAATTCTTCCCAAAGTTGTAAAGCATAATCCACTTTAGATCCGGTGTAGAGACCCCAAAAGATAACTTCCTGAGCGGGTCGCATTGCGTCTGATCCGCGAATCTTGGAAGTAAGGCACTTTACTAAAGTGATGACAATTGCTTTCCAAGGTTGTCCAATATGTGACGTGTTAAACTGAGAAAGAAAACTAATTTCACCCTCATAGTTCAATTCTCGGATTACTCTAAGTAGTTCTTCTGCATCTGGATCAGGCACAAAGTGTTCCCCTTTTGCGAGCTTTGGAAGCTTAAATAGTTGCCTAAACTGACGCAGGTCAAATGTCAAGGCTTTGTTGTTCAGAGTAAAGGAGATTATCTTCTTTGACAATTGCTTTGCTTGTGTAATTGAGGCAGTTGCCCAAAATTCATGCATGTATACTTCAGGAACCGATGCAGTGACACGTAATGCATCCTTTATTGGTGAACAATCTAGGATGTCTGTTGCGATTTTGAATGCCGCCAAAGAAGGATCAAAATCTTCTCTCAGACGAAAATTGTTTGGTGCATGTTGCATTCGAGCATTAAGTGGAACAAGGATAAGATCTAATTGTTTTTGTTCTTCTTCGGTTATCGACATTTTCCTGCTTTTAGATTAACACGAGCACACTTGATATATATATATATATATATATATATATATATATATATATATATATATATATATATATATATATATATATATATATATATATATATATATATATATATATATATATATATATATATATATATATATATATATATATATATATATATCTCATAAACTATGTAAATCCTAAACATTGGAAATAAATCACAACAAATGTCACCATACATGTTTGAGTAACAAAATACAAGCATTGTTCATAAAGACAAAGTTCATACATGCAGAATCACATCTAAAATAGAAAGATATGCCAAAGACAATTTATTCTAATGAAGTCACAACCTAGCATAAGTTACTTGAAGTATTTGGATTTCTTGGTTGTCATAACCAGAACTTCAGTGGGTTTAGGTTTGGTTTCAACCACAACCTCAATTAGTCTTGGTGGGATTTCAACCACAACTTTAGTAGACTTTGGTTCAGTTTCAACCACTACTTCAGTAATTTTAGGAGTAACTTCAACCCAGATTTCAGTAGGCTTGAACACAGAGTTAGACAACGATGAAACATTGTCTTCCATGGCCTGGATGCAAAACACAAGACATTGAATAAGTAATTTGTATCTCTTTTGTTTACAGAATAGTCAACTTATTAAATAAGATGACCTTCTGTAATAAGAAACCGTTCAAGTATTCTTATGAGATAAAATTATTCAATTTCAATATGACTTGGTCTCGTTTTAAAGGCCCTAATTTACTAAAAACCTAATAAAATGGGAGTGAAGACTAGGCAGATATCATAAGAAAGTCTTAGGCATATGCACAACTCTTAAAATCCATAACCAGCGTAACAAGTGTAACAACAATATAGACCTATATCGCAAGCTAAAAGATATTCAAGGCAGATGCATTGCAAAACTAAAGTCACGATAGTGTTTAATATGTTTTATCAAACTTGCAAATTTTGTCCATTGAAACAATGCATCGTGTTGTTCCTATCGTAGTGAACTCATGTATTAAGTCCATCGAACTATGTCCATCGTACCAACCCATTGCACTCTAGCCATCACATCCTACCCATCGCATCCTACCCATCGCATCCTACCCATCGCATCATATCCATCGCATCCTACCCCATCGCATTCTACCCCATCGCATCCTACCCCATCGCATCCTACCCATCGCATTGGAGCGATCGTACTGACCCATCGCATTGGTGCCATCGTAACAAACCCATCACATCGATCCATCGCAACGGACCATCGCAACGATCCATCGCAACAGACCATCGCAACGATCCATCGCAATGGACCATCGCAACGATCCATCGCAACGGACCATCGCAACGATCCATCGCAGCGAAGGGAACATATAAAGGCCATCGCAGTCAATGCGATAAGAATCGATCGTAGCCATAGATCGCACTCTTGGTGATAAAACCGAGGTAAATCTTAAGTGAGCGATTTCGGGACAAGGACGATGTTATGAGCCAACCTGTTAATAACCAATGTTTATCTAGGCCATATGAACATATCCCAGTTCTAAAAACTCATTTTCATCGATAATCTAGAAACCCTAAATTGGTTTAGATTCGAATAGATACTTGTTTGAGTTTAATGAGATAAGAAGAATATATAAACAGTTAGAAATCATAAGCGTAGATGAATATAGTTATACCTAGGGCGGATACAAAAGGAGGCACAAAAGATGGTGTTTTTAAGCTCTAACAATGGCGGAAGAGTGTGTTTTTGAGTTTTGTGTAGACAGACAAACAAGGGGGGGGGGGGGGGGTGGGATATTTATTTGACTGTGGTCAAACCAAGTTGCAATAAATTGCAATTTGGTCCCCCCCTAGTTGCAAGTTTGCAATTGTGTTCCCCCAAGGTGTAAAATGTTTAACCAACACATGTAACAACACGTGAAATAGTTAACACCTAAACCTGTAACGTCTTATCTTAGAAAGCAAACACGACAACAAACTCCTAAAGCTTAATTTCAAACAGGCAATACCTCAAGCCACATAAAATAACAAAGCATATAGAGATGAGAATGGCCGGTTTATAGTTTCTGAAAATCCTTTTTGAAGATGAATTTTTAATTCCAAAAGCAATATAATATTTGCTCCCCCTTAAACACAGACCCGTTTTCTACTTAAAGAGTTGTAGTCATTGTTTTTAGAAGAACAAATATACGAGAAGATTTTTTCCGGTTTTAGTGATTTTAAGAACGATTCTGGTGGCAATAAGATTTCTCTTATTTATACAAAATAAGTGCACTGATACGTACACAAATTTGTGTTAGACCAAGTTATAAAGTAAATCCCTTACAAGGTTTTAAAGTAAACCTTGCCCGAGAAAATTAATTCCCGTTGTAAGCCAACGTTTTCAAAAGAAATACGTGACTTTAATGCGAAAAGCGGGTTGCAGTCTGAAATAACTACAAGCCATCATGGGCATGTTTTAAAACTTGTACAACTTTTATACGGACTCTATTTATGGCGCCGTGTCAATATTAATCGACATTTCTAAAGCCGTAAATATTACCGTACTAAAAGACATGCCCAATTTGAAAACGAAAAATATTTTTGGATTTTCTTGATTTTATATTTTTTATGGATTTTCTATGTTTTATATTTTTATGGTTTTTCTATGTTTTATATTTTTGTGTTTTTCTTTTGTTGGTTTAAATATATACGATAGTATACAAAATCACGATCAAAGGATACTCGAGAATAGTTTACCACTACTATTCTTCAGATTCTTCTGCCAACTCCTTAAGTGTCGCTGGTGAGAATGATTTCATGCCTAGCTTTTCGATCAAAAACTCGATACGTCCTCGATCTAATGCCTTTGTGAATATATCTGCCAGCTGATACTCAGTGTTGACGAAGTATAGTTCGATCACTCCATTTTCCACTTGCTCCTTGATGAAGTGGTAGCGGATGTCAATGTGCTTTGCTCGAGAGTGTTGAACGTAGTTGCAGCATAGAGCGATTGCACTTTTGTTATCACAGTACATCGGGATTTTGTTGAATCCAAGACCGTAGTCAGTCAATTGTGACCTCATCCAAAGAACTTGAGCACAACAACCGGACATAGCAATGTATTCAGCCTCAGTACTTGATATCGCAGCGCTTTTCTACCTTTTTGATGCTCAACCAACAAGTCTATCTCCAAGAAGTTTCACACTGCCAGAAGTGCTACGTCTGGTATCTTGACACCCGGCATAATCCGCATCTGCATATGAAATTAGTGCAATAGAGGAATCCTTCGGATACCACAGACCACGATGAAGTGTTCCTTTTAGATACCGAAAGATCCTTTTCACAACATGTAAGTGCTTTTCGGTAGGCCGAGCCTGATACCGGGCACACATGCCTATAACAAATTGCAAATCAGGCCTGCTAGCAGTCAGATAGAGAAGGGTGCCGATCATTCCACGGTAAAGTTTAGGATCGACAACTATCCCTTCCTTATCTTCATCTAACTTGGATCTCTTCACCATTGGAGTATCCACGGGGTCACAGTTTTCAAAATGATATTTCTTTAAAGATTCAAGAGCAAATTTGGATTGATTAATAAAGATGCCTCTGGGATTCTAAGAAATTTGCAACCCTAAGAAAAATGAAATTTTTCCCATCATCGACATCTTAAAGCGTGTGGACATAATTTTCTCAAAACGGTCAGACAAACGTTGATTAGTAGCAGCAAATATTATATCATCAACATAAATTTGTACCAGTATCATGTCGTTTCCTCCTTGAGAATGAATAATGTTGGGTCCACTTTGCCTTTGGAGAAGCCTTTGGAGATGAGATACGACGATAAGAGATCGTACCACGCGCGTGGAGCTTGTTTCAACCCGTAAAGAGCCTTCTTGAGCTTGTACACGTGATTAGGATACACTGAATTGACGAATCCATTCGGCTGGCTTACATAGACATCTTCCCTTAATTCACCATTAAGAAATGCCGTCTTAACATCCATTTGGTAGACGATCATATTCATGTGAGCAGCATAAGCAAGGAATAGTCTAATTGCCTCCAATCGTGCAACAGGAGCAAAGGATTCTTCAAAATCAATACCCAAAGCTTGTTTGTAACCTCTAGCAACCAATCTAGCTTTGTTTTTCAGCACACTACCTAACTCATCGAGTTTAACCTTGTATACCCACAACAATGTCAAGATTTCAACGTTGCTGGGTAACGGAACTAATTCCCACACTTCAAGACGTTGGAATTCATTAAGTTCCTCTTGCATGGCTTCAATCCATGATGATTTGGTCATGGCTTGTTGCCAGTTTTTAGGTTCAGTGTCTGAAAGAAATGCATCAAAATAGCAATATAATGCATGTTCTTGGAGTTGATGTCGTGTTAAGACTGGTCGATCGATGTCACCAATAATATTGCGGATTGGGTGATCCTTTGTCCATTTAGTGTTGTGAGTTTCAATCCGTGGTGGTCGAGAGTGAACGATTGCAGGAGCTTCCTCTGAGGTAGACGCACCGGTAGGGTCTTCAGGTATATGTGAACCAAAGAAGGGAAGTTCTTGTAAGTGAGCATATTCCAGATCGTGATCATATAGATCCTCTTCAACATCATTAGGAACGAGTGGGGGTGAAGATTCAGGTGTTGTTTGTGAATTGGTGGGGGATGGGACATCTGGTTCAAGGGTAACAGTAGATGCCTCTGAAAGATTTCCATTATCTAGAGCAACAACTTCGGGAATCGGAGCTACTGCTACAGGTGCTGGAGAATCATTACTCGGTGGATTAAAAAATTCATCAAACATAGGTTGAAATAACTTATCCCACTCGGACCTTGTTGGTGGTATAAATGATGGAGAAGTAGGATTGTTGGGAGTTAATCCGGAACTGATTGTACCGGTTCCCATCTCGTGTAATGCGGGTTCAGAGCTGTGTTGCTCAGAAGCCATCGCTGTCAGCTCATCAAAATCGACATCCAAAGTTTCTACGATCTTGCCAAGACGACGGTTACAAATTCGGTAAGCTTTCTTTGCAGGCGAGTATCTAATGGAAATTCCAATATCAGCCTTCGGTTGAAGTTTTCCCAGATTCTCACTATTTGTATTTGGATAGCAAAGTGCACCAAACACATGAAGATATGAAATATCGGGTTTGTATCCATGAAGTAGCTCATATGGAGTTTTACCATGACGTTTGCGAATGATGGAGCGGTTTTGGGTATAACATGCGGTTGCCACTGCTTCAGCCCATAAGAATAAAGGAGCATTCGCATAAATCAACATAGTTCGAGCAGCTTCCATAAGTGTACGGTTACGTCTTTCAACGACACCATTTTGTTGTGGAGTGTGAGCCACAGATGTTTCATGAGAGATACCAACCTTTTCATAATAATTTCGAAGAGTCAGATTAACGAACTCAGTGCCGTTATCAGTCCGAATGCGGCGAACAGTAGCATTACGACGTACTTGGATCATCTTTAAGAAAGTAATGATATACTCTGGTGCTTGATCCTTGGATGCTAAAAACTTTACCCATGTAAACCTTGAGAAATCATCCACTATGACGAGGATGTATTTTCTACCACTCACACTAGCCGTACGCATTGGCCCGCAAAGATCCATGTGCAAAAGATACAGTGGTTCTTGGTTGGTGTCTTCTGCTTTAGGTTTGTAAGATTTCTTGGTGCTTTTCCCCAAAGAACACGCGGAACATAAATGATCCTTGTCGAACTTAAGTTTTGGAAGACCACGAACAAGTTCGTTTCTAGCCAAATGGTTAATAGCATCAAAGTTAAGATGAGATAACCGTCGATGCCACAACCATGACTTGGTCTTAGATGCTTTGGAGAGTAAGCAAACAGGAGAGGCGGCCATCATGTTTTGAATAGACAAAGTATAGAGATTATCCCCTCGAGAACCCTTTAACAAATCATTTCCCGCGAGATCGCGAATGAAGCAAGTATGTTGTCGAAAGGCCACTTCAAGGTTTGAATCGCAAAATTTTCCTACTGAGAATAGATTGTGACCAAGTCCCTCTACATAATAAACCCTTGAAATCGTGACATTCCCAATTTGATATTCACCATAACCCATAATCTTTGCAATATGGTCGTTGCCGAATTTAACCGTTCCTAGAAACTTGCTGACGAAATTTTTGAGCATCGAGCGGTCTCCAGTCATATGTTTGGAGCACCCCGAGTCCAAATACCAAAGAATAATTTGGACGACCTGAAAATATTACCAAACACAGACGATGTATCAGATTCTAATTGTTCTTCTGAGTTAGCAGGTACAGATATAATTATCTTAGATTTGCTATCAGACGAAACTTTAGGCTTCCAGATTTTCTTACTAGTGGTTGGCTTAGATTCTAGTTGTCTAGTATTCTGAGGTACTTTTTGACTGAGGACATTACTACTGGTACGCACAATAGTGGGGGCAGACCTAGTTAAAGGTCTCTTTTTCCAATTCTTAGTGCTAGTGTTCCTATTTAAAGGACGCTTAGACCTAACTTCCGTGGATGTGATCCTAGTTAAAGGGCACTTAGTTCCATTAGCAGTAAAGGTCCTACCAGTGGGTTTCCATTGCCACCCAACTTGGGTAAATTTCTTCCCTGTTAGAATCCATTCAAGATTGTTCTTAATAGCATACATTTCATTCACGTGATCAACAAGGCATAAATCATGACGCTGAGAAAACATGCATTCATTACAATTCCAACATTTCGCATTAGAATTCACATTTTGCTTAGGTTTCCACTCATAAAGAGAACCTTTTGTCTTAGCTACATGATTCTTTTTATTTAAAACTGAAATAACGTTCCTAGGGCGCACTTCTACTTTCTTCTTCTCAGTCCTATTAGTGGAAGGCTTGATCCTATCTTTCTTGTCTTGAGATCCTTTAGCCTTAGTGGACACAGTTATTCCTGTAGAAGCCAAGGGAACATTAGTTACAGATTTTGACTTAGCCTTGATGGGTGTGTTTAAAACGGGCTTAGCTCCTGAGGTCTTATTAAATGGAGTAATGGCAATGGTGGTTTGTTGTTTAGATGGTACAGATATCGGTTGCCCAATGTACTCTAAGTATGCTAAACAGTCTTGAACGTGATCCACATATAATAAAAGCTCATATACACTATGACTTGTGGGATCACGTTCACGCATTTCATCAATAATCTCTCTAGCTAGATCAGCATGTTCTAAAGCATTTTTCATATATGTGGCAAACTTAGTGGGACTTTTCCTAAATTTAGGATCCTGATATAGCACACGTGGGTTGGGTTTGGGAGCACTAGAGGTCGAGGCAGAGACAGTAGCTGAATTATCAACACTTTCTCGTCCTTTGAGTTGAAGTGTCTCCTTTAATTATGCTATAACCATGTTTTTGTCTATGAGCTGAATTTTTAGGTCAGAGGATTCCTCACATTTCCTGTTCAGTTTGTCAATTAATGACTTTTGTTCTGTCGCATTAAAAGCGAGGCGTTCTTCTATTGAACCAGAATTTTATGAGTCACCCTGCCTTACTTGTTCACGCTCTCCTAGTATAGAATTAATTCTATTTTCTAGGACATGGTTTTTAGTCTCTGCAGCCTCTAGTTCCGTTTTTGTTTCTAGTAATTCTCTCTTAATTCTCATCATCTCTTCCTCTAAATTCTGAACCATCTGAATCATCTTGTCACTTGTCTCAACGGAGTTTCCACCATCATTTAGTTTTGAAAGAGTTTCATTTTTAGATTGATTCTCAATTTCAAGAGATATAGAATGTTGTTGAAGCTCATTAAAACTTTTTGAGAGTGTATTATACGAATCTTGAAGCTATAAAAATTCAGCGTTGGATTCATGACAAGAATGATTTTCTACAGTATTCACATGTTCAACAGTATTCACAGATTCATGCACATCATCATAAATATTCACAGTAGATGAAATTTCATGAGTATATTTAACAGTAACAACTTGCATCACTTCGAGAGACACCATATGTTCTAAAAAGCGGTCATATTCTGATAAAATCTTTTCCTTTTCAATTAAGTGTTGTTCATAAGCATCATCCATTTTATTGAAAACTTTTTGAACTTCACCAATTTCAAAACTTAAATTACACGCTAGATCATAGACTCCTTGTTTAATATGGTCCACAAACGGAACGATCTCTTTCTCAAACACCGTTTTCATGTGTTCGAACGCCCATTCTCCAGCGGTTTGAGCCGTTGAAGTCGTACATTCCAAAATGACCTTGTCAAACTCGGTAAGGTACTGCCCAATCTCTTCCAAGCTGAGCTTTACCGTTCTAACCGGTAGAAGATTCTTAGGAATTTCCTTTGGTTTGTCCGAGTTAACGAGTGTAGGAATTATACTAAGGCATTCTCTAGTAGGCATGAAAGTGGATGTTTGGAGAGTTCTCTTTTTCATATTAAAACGAATTCTAAGATCTGTTGTGGCTTTTTTTGCATTCATTTGAGCATAATCATATTCAGGATATGTAGAAAGTAATTTTAACTGCTTCTCATCATATGGTGTCATACTCTCAGAATCATTTGAGAACACAATCGGATCTAATACCAATCCTAACTTTGTTGCATCATAAAGTCGTGGGTTGTGGTTAAGCTCTTGCTTTGCATACCCCGGGTTAGGTGGTAAGTCTATAAGACGCGATAGATTGAACTCTTTAAATGATGCATGAAACAAATGTACTAGATGTGAAGCAGCATGATATGAGCTTAAACTCATATCCTTTTATCAACAAATAACCCTAAAACATGAAGCAAAATACCCATTTATCTTGTAAAAAGCAGTATTATGTGGTATGTTGTGTTTGTGTGATCTTATGTAGGTAAAAGGATACAATTTCAAGCAAACAAGGAAAAATCAAGCTCAAATGGATGAAAAAGACAAAAGAGGATCAAAAGTGACAAGACTTTGAAGTTCAAGGACCTATCTTGACAAGTGATGAAAGTTGGAGGACTTAAAGTGCAAATAATTAAAAGTCAAGATTCAAGTCAAACCTGGTCAAACTATCAAGTCAACTCAGTCAAAGGGCCATTTTGTACAAATTATGAAAGTTAAAGGACCAAAAATGACAAAGGAATGAAGATCCTAGCTTGAAATGGGAATCTGCCAAGTACAAGGGCTTGTTTTGCCAACATTGGAAAGTTATGCAAGTTTAATCCAAGTGAAAAGATTTCAGCCAATGGGAATAAAGAAAACACTTCACACGGATTGCCACATTAGCCTATTAATTGCCCACTAACTGCCGCCACATTTATTACCATATCCAAACAGTGTAATCCGTGTGCAACATTTTAAACCAATCAGAAGGCGCCACGTGTCCATCTTCCTCAAAGAAAATATTGCCAGGATCGGGATTTTGATAGAGGGCGTTTCATGAGAAGATCAAAACACCAAACTTGCTCGTTTTGAAGAGAGGAATACAATGGTGCAATCCAATCAACAAATTATCCATTCAATCAAAAACCCCCAATTCAGTGTTCATCACCTTCAAAGAGCAAATGCAGAATTTTTCCACGTGGCAATTTACTACTGGTTCTGACACGTCACAACTCCAACAAACTCTCATATCTTGCCTATAAATAAATAGCTTGTACCTCATTTCTCATTGTAGCTTAATTTTGTAAAACACATAGTTAAATTTTCCCTTTCCCTTTTTCCCTCACTTTTCCCCTAACTACTCAAGAGTCTGACAAACTCTTGAGTCAGTTAGTTAGTTGTTAGCTTGTAGCCAACTTTTGTAACTGAATTCATCAAATAAATTTCAAATTACCTTTTCCCGCCAAATTCTGTTCTTCAAATTCCTGTTGATTCTTGTTGCTATTGGGTATACTAGTTGCTGTTTGATGTTTGTTATGATCAACCAATGATCATAACTGACATTGGTGAAGTTTTGTAGCTGTTTGATCAGAATTCAAGTTTTTCCCATTGTTCTTGAGGATTTGTAGCAGAATGTTGATTCCAGATGGATTGTAGCTGTTTGATTGTTGATTTTGGTTGAATACTAGTGATAGGTGGTGGTATCACTAGTGCAAGAGAGCTCAGCGCTCCTCTTCTTCCCAAAGGACTTCTACAATAGGTTTCATAGCTCTTGTTTTATGTTCCTCTAAACAGTCAATTGCATGTTTAATTTCCTAGTTAATCTTGAAGGCTGCATGATTTACTTGATAGTAGTTGAAGTTTGAGTGATCTTGGTTCATTTGTAGCTTAATCTTGCCTTCTTGTTTACTGAATTGATAGCCTTAGTAGTTACTGCATCATTTTTTGTCACCTTTTAGCCTTATAGCTCATTTTCAGTTCTAGCCTTGGTAATTGCTTGTTTTCAGTTTCAATAGCTTTCATATTGTCTACTAAAACTAGTCTGTTAAAGCTTTTGGATCAGTTTAAACCAATACTCAATAAGTCTTTGTTAAATCTAGCTAAAAACAGATAAAGGAGTGTTTGGGAGTAGCTTTTAAATAGATTTCAAGTGTTAAGATTTGGTGTTTAGAAGTTCATAATCAGTCATTAGGTGTTAACAATTGGTTCTAAGTCATTTACAAGTCAAAATAATAGTCAAACAGGCAATTGGTTTAAAAATAGTTTGGGTCATCCTTATTTCAGCTTTGTTGTTTGAAACTTGCCAATGTAAAAATAACGTTCACCAAATGAACGGATCCCAAAGGCCAATGAAAACCGTCAATCGATAGTCTCTCGTGTAGTCAAAGAACCGGCAGCGGCGCCATTTGAAATGTAGTATAATGCAAGTTCGTTTTCTCAGTTCTTAACCAATAGAAAGTCCAATCAATATCAGATTTATAATTGTTCTTGGTTGTTCAAGCTTGCTTGGTGATCTATTGCTAATTCAAACAACACTATTTAAAAATGAAAAATATAAACCTACTTATACGTAAAACAAGTTGCAAATACCAAATTTTATTCAAGTAAAATATAAAATGCAAAACTTGAAACTAAAAGGGCTGAAAATGTAATTTCTATGAAATGTAAATGCTTGAAATGTAAATTCTAAAAGTTATAAGGACTACTAATGCAAAACAGTTAACTAAAAGGACCAATTATGTAAAAACTTTAACAAACTAACTAAAATTGTAACTAACCAACAACTTGATAACTGAAATTTAACAAACTTCAAAATCCAAGGACTGAATTTTGCAAATACCACAAAATTAGGAAGTTTAGCTAGGTTTTTAAACTGATTAAATTTCTAGGGACTAAAGTGCAATTTTTATAAACTTTTCACTAAAAACGGGACACAATGAAGAATAAGCTCGTTTGAGCTTATTTCTCAACCAAATAAGCTGAAACAACTTGCAAAACTCTTAAAATCCCATTTAAGCTATGTGTGTCTGAGGAATTAAGCTAAAAGTCCAAAATAAGCAAAAGAGTGCTTATTGATAAGCACAAAATAAGCTACAGCTTATTCCAATCAGTCAAAACTTGATTTTTGTGACAAAACTGATTAAGCACTTGATTACAAGAACGGGAAATCAAACTAGAACCATTTTCATCCAGTAATGAATGAGAAATCTGAAATAAGCTCTTTTGAGCTTATGTTGACTACGTTTGACCAACTTTTTGCAAAAAGCTCAAAATTTCAAAACTTCATATTCAACACTTACTCAATGGATTGGTGAAAGAAAATCAAGACTTTTGTGAAGTGGATTAAGAGATATGAGAAAACAGTAAGCTTTTTATATCAGAGAATGGAATTTGCTCAAACCTTGACTAAAAAGCTAATTCCTAGCTTATTACCTAAAACTGTAGATTTTCCTCTTAGAAACTAAAAGTTTATGATGTAAGCTATAACTAGAAACAATTTTGAAGAAATTTCATCAAGTATTGAAGGAGAAATCAGCAAGTGAAATTGGCAAGTTTCAAACAACAAAGCTGAAATAAGGATGACCCAAACTATTTTTAAACCAATTGCCTGTTTGACTATTATTTTGACTTGTAAATGACTTAGAACCAATTGTTAACACCTAATGACTGATTATGAACTTCTAAACACCAAATCTTAACACTTGAAATCTATTTAAAAGCTACTCCCAAACACTCCTTTATCTGTTTTTAGCTAGATTTAACAAAGACTTATTGAGTATTGGTTTAAACTGATTCAAAAGCTTTAACAGACTAGTTTTAGTAGACAATATGAAAGCTATTGAAACTGAAAACAAGCAATTACCAAGGCTAGAACTGAAAATGAGCTATAAGGCTAAAAGGTGACAAAAAATGATGCAGTAACTACTAAGGCTATCAATTCAGTAAACAAGAAGGCAAGATTAAGCTACAAATGAACCAAGATCACTCAAACTTCAACTACTATCAAGTAAATCATGCAGCCTTCAAGATTAACTAGGAAATTAAACATGCAATTGACTGTTTAGAGGAACATAAAACAAGAGCTATGAAACCTATTGTAGAAGTCCTTTGGGAAGAAGAGGAGCGCTGAGCTCTCTTGCACTAGTGATACCACCACCTATCACTAGTATTCAACTAAAATCAACAATCAAACAGCTACAATCCATCTGGAATCAACATTCTGCTACAAATCCTCAAGAACAATGGGAAAAACTTGAATTCTGATCAAACAGCTACAAAACTTCACCAATGTCAGTTATGATCATTGGTTGATCATAACAAACATCAAACAACAACTAGTATATCCAATAGCAACAAGAATCAACAGGAATTTGAAGAACAGAATTTGGCGGGAAAAGGTAATTTGAAATTTATTTGATGAATTCAGTTACAAAAGTTGGTTACAAGCTAACAACTAACTAACTGACTCAAGAGTTTGTCAGACTCTTGAGTAGTTAGGGGAAAAGTGAGGGAAAAAGGGAAAGGGTAAGACCACCACCGTCCACCAAGCCGATCACGAGAATCGTGCTTTGTCACCACCACAAGAAGCCATGGCTATTGATAATCGTACTTTGTATGAACGTATGCAATCCAACATTCATGGATATGCTAGTGCCATTAAGATTCCCGACTTTCCCGCTAACACATTTGAGCTACATACATCTATGATCAATATGGTTGCTGCATCACCTTTCTTTGGAAATCAAAATGAGGATCCCCATGCTCACCTTAAGAGATTCCTTTCACTTTGCAACACCATTAAGCATAATGGGGTTCCACATGAGGTCATTAGATTGATGTTAGTGTCATTTTCCTTAGATGGGAGTGCTAAGCATTGGTTAGACACCCAACCACCCGATAGTATCACCACATGGGATGATTTTACCACTAAGTTTTTGAACAAATTCTTTCCTCCACAAAAGACTATGGCTTTGAGGAATTTGATTATGGGCTTTACACAAAAACCTAGTCAATCCTTTGGTGATGCTTGGGAAGAGTATAGTGAGTTGTTGAGGCGATGCCCTAACCATGGAATGGATGATCTAGGCCAAATCAATACCTTCTACAATGGCCTTAAACCTCACCACCAAGATTCACTAAATGCTTCCGCGGGAGGGAGTATTCATTTCAAGACATACCATGAGGCTTTGAACATTATTGAGACTAAGGCAATGGTTCAAACAAACGATCCATTTGAAGAAAGAGTTCATGTTATCCAAAACACTTCTCAAACACCTTGTGAACTCCAAATTCTTCAAGAGATCCTTCAAACAGTCAAACAAGGACAAGAAATGACTCAAGGCATGATTCAAGATTTTAAGAGCATGACATTGAACAATTCCTCAAATAATGTGAATGCCATCACCATTTCTTGTGTTACTTGTGGAGGCCCCCACTCTTATGAACAATGTGATAAGGTGCAAGGGTATCAAGGGGAATGCTATGCTTACCAAGAGGAACACCGTGAACACTTTAAGCCTAACATCAATCCAAACAACCTTTCTTACAAATCCCAAAATTACCTTACTCCACCCGGCTTCCCACCCCAACCACCCACCCAAATTCCACAAAATCCTCCTCAAATTTTAGCAAGGAATCAAGGGCAAAGACAACCATACCAAGGAAATAACTACAAGGCACCCAATCAATTTCAACCTCAAGCAAGTACCTTTTATCCACCAAATCAAGGATTTAACTCCCAACCTTTACCTTTCCAACCTCAAGGTTTTCAAGGTTATGTGCCACAAGAGTTAAACACAATGGATCTTTTGCAAAAGATGAATCAAGAGAATGAAAGGAAATTTCAAGCTATAGACAAGAAAATGAATGACCAATTCAATAAGCTTTTAATGGCGGTAAATCAAAGACCACAAGGGGCTTTACCTTCTAACACACAAACAAACCCTTGGGCTAATGTCAATGCTATTACAACAAGGAGTGGTACAACAACAAAGGATCCTTCACCTCCTAAACCTACTATTGTTCAACCCACTTGTGCTCCTACTTGTGATAAGCCTTCTACTTCTACTCCACCTCCTCAAAGTGGTCCTATTCACTCAAACACACCTCCTCAACCACCTCATACTTCTCCTTTACCTTCCACACTTCCCAATGAAGAGGCTAACAAAGACAAATCTTCCACCACAACACCTATTCCACCTACACCAAAACCTACTCTTCCATACCCTTCAAGGTTGAAAAAGGACAAGTTAAAGAACAAAGATGACATACAAGTTTCCAATTTCTTAAGGATGTTCAAGCAACTCAATATCAACATATCCTTTGCGGAAGCTCTTGCTTATATGCCAAAGTTTGCTAAGATGTTCAAGGATTTGCTCTCAAACAAAGAAAAATTGGTTGATTTGCCCAACACATCACTTAATGAAAATTGTTCCGCGGTGTTACTTAAAACCTTACCAACAAAACTTGGAGATCCGGGGCACTTCTTGATACCTTGTAATTTTCCCGGTGTTGAAAATTGCATGGCTTTGGCGGATTTAGGGGCGAGCATCAATCTCATGCCTTTATCGGTTTGGAAACAACTATCTCTTCCCGAGCTCACTCCCACTAGGATGACTCTTGAACTAGCCAACCGAACCATAGCTCACCCCGTAGGTATAGCGGAAGATGTGTTTGTAGGTGTGGATAAGTTTACCTTTCCGGCCGACTTTGTAGTGGTCGATTATGACATGGATCCTAGAGTGCCTTTGATTGTTGGTAGACCGTTTTTGAGAACGGGTCGTACCTTGATAGATGTGGCGGAAGGAGAATTAATTATGAGAGTAGAGGATGAGAAAGTGGTGTTTAAGTTGGGAAAAGTTTGTGATAGAAAAGAGGTTAAGGAGTCTAGACCTTGTGAGACTATTAACATTGTGGATGTACTAGATGAAGTGTGTAATGAACATTTTCATGATGCTTGTAAGAATGCTAGTGATGAGATTCCACATGTTGAAACCGTGGCCTCAATTGCTCCCTCTTTAACACCTTTTGGAGAGAGTGATTTCCTCTTGGAGGAATTTGAGTCCAACTTTCTTGGTGATGATGATTCTCCCATTAATTGGGAAGAAGATATTATTACAATCCAAAAGTTGCTCAATGAGGACCCTATTCCTTCACCTATTCCACAAGAGATTACCATTGAGGAACCTTCCATAGTGAAACCTTCCATAGAGAGTCCACCTCCCATTGAACTTAAGGAACTTCCATCCCACTTAGAATATGCTTTCTTAGAAGGAAAAGACCAATTACCGGTGATTATTGCTAAGGAATTGAAAGAGGATGAGAAGGAGCAACTTATTGAAGTTCTTAAGAAACACAAGAAAGCTTTAGCATGGAAAATATCCGACATAAGGGGAATTGATCCACATTTTTGTACTCACAAAATCCTTATGGAGGATGATTATAAACCCGCCATTCAAAACCAAAGGAGAGTTAACCCAAAAATTCATGAGGTTATTAAGAAGGAAGTGATTAAACTCTTAGATGCGGGTATGATTTACCCTATTTCCGACTCTCCATGGGTTAGCCCGGTTCATTGTGTTCCAAAGAAGGGTGGAATCACCGTGGTGCCTAATGAGAACAATGAGCTTATTCCTACGAGACTTGTAACCGGTTGGAGAGTTTGCATTGACTATAGAAAACTAAATGAGGCAACTAGGAAAGACCATTTCCCGCTTCCCTTTATGGATCAAATGCTTGAACGCTTAGCGGGAAATGAGTACTATTGTTTTCTTGATGGCTTTTCGGGTTATTTTCAAATACCCATTGACCCTAAGGATCAAGAAAAGACCACATTCACTTGTCCATACGGTACATTTGCTTACAAGAGGATGCCTTTTGGCCTATGTAATGCACCGGGGACGTTTCAAAGGTGCATGATGGCGATTTTCCATGACATGATAGAGCAAACCATGGAGGTTTTTATGGATGACTTTTCCGTATTTGGGAACTCCTTTCGCTCTTGTCTCACCAATCTTGAGAGAATGCTTAAGCGTTGTGAGGAAACACGTTTGGTGCTTAATTGGGAGAAATGTCACTTTATGGTGAAAGAGGGAATTGTTTTAGGACACAAGATATCCAATAAGGGATTAGAAGTTGATCGAGCTAAAATTGATGTGATTGCTAAGCTTCCCCCACCCACCTCGGTTAAAGGTGTGAGGAGTTTCTTAGGTCATGCGGGTTTTTATAGGCGCTTTATACAAGATTTCTCTAAGATAGCTAGACCGATGACTCATCTCTTGGAGAAAGAGGCTCCTTTCATTTTTGACCAAGCTTGTTTAGACTCTTTTGAGACACTTAAGGAAAAATTGACAAAGGCTCCCGTTTTGGTTTCTCCAAATTGGGAATTACCTTTTGAGCTTATGTGTGACGCTAGTGATTATGCGGTGGGGGCCGTCTTAGGACAAAGAGTTAATAAGCATTTTCAACCTATACACTATGCGAGTAAAACCATGACCGGTGCACAACTTCATTACACTACCACGGAAAAAGAGTTGCTTGCTATAGTATATGCTTTTGAGAAGTTTAGACCATACCTTGTGCTTTCCAAGACCACAGTGTATACGGATCACTCCGCTCTCAAGTATCTTATGACAAAACAAGATGCTAAGCCTAGGCTTTTGAGATGGGTTTTGTTGCTTCAAGAGTTTAAGATAGAGATTCGTGATAAAAAAGGGGCCGAGAATTTAGCGGCGGATCATTTGAGTAGACTTGAGCATCCTTTTCAAGGAGATTTTCCACATCAAGAAATCAATGAATCCTTTCCACTAGAGGAGCTCATGTCTATCTCTTCCCAAGAGGATGCCACACCTTGGTTTGCGGATATTGCAAATTATCTTGTGGGCAATGTGCTTATTGAGGGTCTTACTTACCAACAAAAGAAAAAGTTTCTTAAGGAAGTTAAGTATTACTTTTGGGATGATCCATATCTTTTTAGGCAATGTGCGGACCAAATCATTAGACGGTGTGTAGATGGGCCCGAGGCATTTAAAATCTTAGAGGCATGTCATAAAGGACCTACGGGTGGACATTTTGGGCCTAACTACACCGCCAAGAAAGTCTTTGATTCGGGTTACTATTGGCCTTCCATTTACAAGGATGCCCAAGAGATGGTGAAATTTTGTGATGTTTGTCAAAGACAAGGAAAAATTACACAACGTGATGAGATGCCACAAAATTTTATCCAAGAGTGTGAGATATTTGATGTATGGGGAATAGATTTCATGGGACCTTTTCCATCCTCTAAGGGAAACAAGTATATACTTGTGGCGGTGGATTATGTGTCCAAGTGGGTGGAGGCTAAAGCCTTACCTACTAATGATGCTAGAGTGGTTGTAAAGTTCTTGAAACAATTGTTTGCTAGATTTGGTGTACCTCGGGCCATCATAAGTGATCGTGGTACGCACTTTTGTAATGATCAATTCACAAGAGTTATGAAGAAATATGGAGTGAATCATAGACTTTCTACCGCGTATCACCCTCAAACAAATGGTCAAACCGAGGTCACAAATCGTGGTTTAAAGAGAATTTTAGAGAGAACGGTGGGAGAGCATAGAGCTTCTTGGTCGGATAAGCTTGATGATGCTTTGTGGGCGTTTAGGACGGCTTTTAAGACACCAATTGGTTGTACTCCTTATAGGCTTGTCTATGGAAAAGCGTGCCACCTCCCATTTGAGTTAGAACATAAGGCATCTTGGGCTCTCAAGTGGGCTAACTTTGATTTAAACCAAGCCGGTTCACATAGGAAAGATCAAATCAATGAGATGGATGAGTTGAGAGCCAATGCCTATGAGAATTCTTTGCTTTACAAGGAAAAGACTAAGAAATTGCATGATGCTAAGATCAAGAATCGTGAGTTCAAAGTTGGAGAGCCGGTTCTCCTCTTTAACTCAAGATTGAAGCTTTTTGCGGGCAAGCTTAAGTCGAGATGGTCCGGTCCATTCACTATTGCTCAAGTGTTTCCATATGGAACTCTTGAGTTGTCCCAACCCGATGGTCCAAATTTTAAAGTGAATGGTCACCGTGTTAAACATTACTTTGGGGAGGACATTTCCGTTGAAATGGTCCAAGAGGTCCCCATTTTCCCCATGAATTAATTCATTGAGGGACGAGTCGAGCTAGAGACTCATTAACTCAAGCATCGTATAACTAGGTTTAGAGTGTTGTAGGTTAGAAATAAAGGCATAGATTTGGAGATAAGTGTAGGGGAGACCTTATTTTGTCTTCATGCTTGTTTGTAGGGTTGCTCACTCATCTTGTGCTTTGGAGCTTATGGAGGAGGCCCTTGTATCCGGTTCATTTCGTTACTTTAGTGAATTTTCATTGACACCTTGTGCTTAAACATGATTTCACTAATAGTAGTCCTTTCCTTAACTTGGGTTAAGCAAAGTCTATTCATTGTCATAAGTGTAGGGGAAGTTTTTATACTTCCATGCTCTTAAACATTGAGGACAATGTTTAGCTTAAGTGTAGGGGGGTCTTCTATCGAAGTGACCTTACCTAGAACTTGTCATTGTTTTGCATGATAACATGGAAAATTGAATTTTAAACATTTTTCAAATTTTTGATCTACTTTGGCCAACAAAAATATGCATTCATGATTTTTGCATCAATCATTTTTCATTTGCATAACACATTTGCATTGTATATATTTCTTCTTTTATTTTTCATCAAAAATGTATAAAAAGGAAAAATATAATAAAACATGGTTTTAACAAGTTTAGACTTCTTTGACATATTAGGCCCGCCATGGATATTTTGACTCAACCCGAGTTTGCTTATTTTAGTACTCTCTAGCTAGTATCCTTAACCATGTAGTCCTTCATTGGTCTATTAGGCTAAGCTTCCACCAATTTCATTCTTTGAAATTTTAAATTTGTGGAGAATGGGAAATGATAGAGTTGAAGCAAGTGTAAAAGGGCTAGATAGACTTCATGGCAATTACTTGTGGCTAAACCCTTCTCTTCTTGTCCTCTACTTTCTTCGCATGTATATAATTGTTAATAAATAATCAAGTACGGTTTTAATTGGTTTGTAATCTCTTATGCATTTTTGGCTAATCATTCATGGTTGGTATGAGTACGTCTTAAGATTCTAAGTTAGCACGTTTTATGTGTACTAGACTTGTGTCATGCTCCATATTTAGCGGGTGTTTTTCCTTTTCTTTTTTTCAAATTTCTTTGTGAGGAATAAAGAAAAATAAGAGCGGCTTATGGAAAAAAATGAGTGGCTAGAAAAAAAAAAGAAAAAGAAAAAAAAAATAATGCAAGACTCCCAAGAGGGGCAGTGTGGTGTTAATTATAGTGACTATTGAGTTCCAATATTACCTTGACGGGTTGCGGGGATTCAATAGATTGCTCCAATCCAATATTACCTTGACGGGTTGCGGGGTTGAAGATCCAAAATCTCAAAAAGATGCGGATGTAAATTATTGCGTGAGTTTTATTTTTCTTTCCTTAGCGAGTGTGTAGTTACTTATGAAAGCATGACATGAGGATTTTACACATAAGGCGAATGACTTATTACTCTTAATACGGACTTGTATTAATTGTGAGCGGTTTTTCAAGTAATGGATGAGAAGATTACTTAGGATTAAAACCGTGCTTCCTTATTTTTGGATTTTACACTTCTTATATTTCACACTTGAATAATGACAAATTTGCCCACAAGCAATTTGCTCAATTAATAACCGGTTCCACATTTAATTGTCATGAATACGTTGATGCACTTTTTACTTGTGAATGCAATGATCCCATTTATTAGCTTGGTATGGGGAAAGTGAAACTTGAGGGTGATAAATGTTCATGGTACCCAAGCCCTAATCCAAGTCATTGAATTCTTTATGAGTTATTTCCATCAAAACCATTTCAAGAAAAATCAAAAAGATATAGATAGAATTGTATTTTGATTCATTGCATTATTAAAAGTCAAAATCATGCATCATTTAGTTTAGAGTAGTGTAGATGCATCTCATATGGCCAAGGTGGATTAATTATGAGGGAAATGTAAATTTTTAAGCCTTGAAATATAATATTGCATGAGGACATGGCAATGCTCAAGTGTAGGGGAATTTGATATGAGCTTAAACTCATATCCTTTTATCAACAAATAACCCTAAAACATGAAGCAAAATACCCATTTATCTTGTAAAAAGCAGTATTATGTGGTATGTTGTGTTTGTGTGATCTTATGTAGGTAAAAGGATACAATTTCAAGCAAACAAGGAAAAATCAAGCTCAAATGGATGAAAAAGACAAAAGAGGATCAAAAGTGACAAGACTTTGAAGTTCAAGGACCTATCTTGACAAGTGATGAAAGTTAGAGGACTTAAAGTGCAAATAATTAAAAGTCAAGATTCAAGTCAAACCTGGTCAAACTATCAAGTCAACTCAGTCAAAGGGCCATTTTGTACAAATTATGAAAGTTAAAGGACCAAAAATGACAAAGGAATGAAGATCCTAGCTTGAAATGGGAATCTGGCAAGTACAAGGGCTTGTTTTGCCAACATTGGAAAGTTATGCAAGATTAATCCAAGTGAAAAGATTTCAGCCAATGGGAATAAAGAAAACACTTCACACGGATTGCCACATTAGCCTATTAATTGCCCACTAACTGCCGCCACATTTATTACCATATCCAAACAGTGTAATCCGTGTGCAACATTTTAAACCAATCAGAAGGCGCCACGTGTCCATCTTCCTCAAAGAAAATATTGCCAGGATCGGGATTTTGATAGAGGGCGTTTCATGAGAAGATCAAAACACCAAACTTGCTCGTTTTGAAGAGAGGAATACAATGGTGCAATCCAATCAACAAATTATCCATTCAATCAAAAACCCCCAATTCAGTGTTCATCACCTTCAAAGAGCAAATGCAGAATTTTTCCACGTGGCAATTTACTACTGGTTCTGACACGTCACAACTCCAACAAACTCTCATATCTTGCCTATAAATAAATAGCTTGTACCTCATTTCTCATTGTAGCTTAATTTTGTAAAACACATAGTTAAATTTTCCCTTTCCCTTTTTCCCTCACTTTTCCCCTAACTACTCAAGAGTCTGACAAACTCTTGAGTCAGTTAGTTAGTTGTTAGCTTGTAACCAACTTTTGTAACTGAATTCATCAAATAAATTTCAAATTACCTTTTCCCGCCAAATTCTGTTCTTCAAATTCCTGTTGATTCTTGTTGCTATTGGATATACTAGTTGCTGTTTGATGTTTGTTATGATCAACCAATGATCATAACTGACATTGGTGAAGTTTTGTAGCTGTTTGATCAGAATTCAAGTTTTTCCCATTGTTCTTGAGGATTTGTAGCAGAATGTTGATTCCAGATGGATTGTAGCTGTTTGATTGTTGATTTTAGTTGAATACTAGTGATAGGTGGTGGTATCACTAGTGCAAGAGAGCTCAGCGCTCCTCTTCTTCCCAAAGGACTTCTACAATAGGTTTCATAGCTCTTGTTTTATGTTCCTCTAAACAGTCAATTGCATGTTTAATTTCCTAGTTAATCTTGAAGGCTGCATGATTTACTTGATAGTAGTTGAAGTTTGAGTGATCTTGGTTCATTTGTAGCTTAATCTTGCCTTCTTGTTTACTGAATTGATAGCCTTAGTAGTTACTGCATCATTTTTTGTCACCTTTTAGCCTTATAGCTCATTTTCAGTTCTAGCCTTGGTAATTGCTTGTTTTCAGTTTCAATAGCTTTCATATTGTCTACTAAAACTAGTCTGTTAAAGCTTTTGAATCAGTTTAAACCAATACTCAATAAGTCTTTGTTAAATCTAGCTAAAAACAGATAAAGGAGTGTTTGGGAGTAGCTTTTAAATAGATTTCAAGTGTTAAGATTTGGTGTTTAGAAGTTCATAATCAGTCATTAGGTGTTAACAATTGGTTCGAAGTCATTTACAAGTCAAAATAATAGTCAAACAGGCAATTGGTTTAAAAATAGTTTGGGTCATCCTTATTTCAGCTTTGTTGTTTGAAACTTGCCAATTTCACTTGCTGATTTCTCCTTCAATACTTGATGAAATTTCTTCAAAATTGTTTCTAGTTATAGCTTACATCATAAACTTTTAGTTTCTAAGAGGAAAATCTACAGTTTTAGGTAATAAGCTAGGAATTAGCTTTTTAGTCAAGGTTTGAGCAAATTCCATTCTCTGATATAAAAAGCTTACTGTTTTCTCATATCTCTTAATCCACTTCACAAAAGTCTTGATTTTCTTTCACCAATCCATTGAGTAAGTGTTGAATATGAAGTTTTGAAATTTTGAGCTTTTTGCAAAAAGTTGGTCAAACTTAGTCAACATAAGCTCAAAAGAGCTTATTTCAGATTTCTCATTCATTACTGGATGAAAATGGTTCTAGTTTGATTTCCCGTTCTTGTAATCAAGTGCTTAATCAGTTTTGTCACAAAAATCAAGTTTTGACTGATTGGAATAAGCTGTAGCTTATTTTGTGCTTATCAATAAGCACTCTTTTGCTTATTTTGGACTTTTAGCTTAATTCCTCAGACACACATAGCTTAAATGGGATTTTAAGAGTTTTGCAAGTTGTTTCAGCTTATTTGGTTGAGAAATAAGCTCAAACGAGCTTATTCTTCATTGTGTCCCGTTTTTAGTGAAAAGTTTATAAAAATTGCACTTTAGTCCCTAGAAATTTAATCAGTTTAAAAACCTAGCTAAACTTCCTAATTTTGTGGTATTTGCAAAATTCAGTCCTTGGATTTTGAAGTTTGTTAAATTTCAGTTATCAAGTTGTTGGTTAGTTACAATTTTAGTTAGTTTGTTAAAGTTTTTACATAATTGGTCCTTTTAGTTAACTGTTTTGCATTAGTAGTCCTTATAACTTTTAGAATTTACATTTCAAGCATTTACATTTCATAGAAATTACATTTTCAGCCCTTTTAGTTTCAAGTTTTGCATTTTATATTTTACTTGAATAAAATTTGGTATTTGCAACTTGTTTTACGTATAAGTAGGTTTATATTTTTCATTTTTAAATAGTGTTGTTTGAATTAGCAATAGATTACCAAGCAAGCTTGAACAACCAAGAACAATTATAAATCTGATATTGATTGGACTTTCTATTGGTTAAGAACTGAGAAAACGAACTTGCATTATACTACATTTCACAGCATATTGTTTTAAAAGCTTAATTTCCGTTTCTTTTATTCTTTCTGACGTCTTAATTTCCATTTCAAGCTGTTTGGACTCAAGAATTTCAAAATCCGTTTGAAGTTGTTGAAAATTAGTAACGACTGACTCTTTTTCTTTAAGTTCATTCGAAAGATTTGCTCTTAAACTCTCAATTTCTAGCAGATTGTCCATTTGAACTTTCCTAAACCTATCAAATTCAGGATTGGTTAAGGTAGTGGACACATGAGTCATTTCCAAGGTTTTAACCTTGTCCTTATGCAAAGCAAGCTCAGACAATAAAGTCTGATTAGCATTCATGGTTTCAAGGATCGTACTATTCATTCTGCTAAGCAAAGATGCCGGGACCCTAACCAAATCAGGTTGAGCAGACGAATTGATAGTCGTAAGAGCTCCCGGTTGTGGTTCACTCAAAGTCTGAGGACTTGCAATGTTATTGCTATCATTGTTTGTCTCATCGATTGAGTTACTAACCACCGGAGGCTGTTCCGAATACTAAGACATTTGCTCAACTTGATAAGGTACAATACTAGTATCTGTAGCAGTATTTGGTACCTCAGAAATGGTATCAGCTCCATATAGTGAAAGGTTTGCCATAAGAGCTGCTTTGGCGGTGTTAAGATCATCACAATCAGAGTCATATGCATCCAAATCATCACATTGATATGCAGCATTGTTGGTGATGACTGTTGTGAGACCATCAGTTTCCGCTACTCCCAGATCTGCAAGGAATGCCAATTCTTTTTCATCAAGCTCACGACCTTGGGCTTGAGCATTCACCAGGTAAATCTTCTCCTTAAACCATGTGTCGTCCCTCCTCCTCTTAGGCTGCTTGCATTCTCGGGCCATGTGCCCTTCCCCTTTGCAGTTGTAGCAAATAACCACCTTCATTTTACCAGTGCTGTTTGCCCTTGTAGCAGTAGTAGTGGATGAACGTGCACCAGCAGTAGACGAATTCGATCTCCCTTGAAGTGGTTGCACCATGACTCTTCCGTCCTGAATTGTTGCCTGTTGTCGAGAGTTAGACGAGTTCCTTAACTGATTGTTAGTTGTTGCTGGACCTCAATAACCTCGTTTGTTCAATGTTTGACTTAAATAAGCAGACATCAGAGCAAGGATTTCAATAGGGCTATCTCCTTGTCTAAATTCAGGGACAGGGATGTCATCTTCACAGTAGAAAGCTGGTGCTGGTTGAGCAACAAACTGATTGGTTGGAGCACTTATTTGATGTGAGTAATGAGGTTGAGGAGCCTCAAGTTGTGGATAGGTACTAGCAAGGTTGGTGGGAGGTTTATACGGTGAATACTGGTGTGAAGCATAAGGTAATGGGTGTGATTCTCCTTGTGATGATGATGTTGCTGGTTGGTGTTAAGATGTAGGTGGCGGTGGAAGAATCGAGTACTGTGGGAAGCTTGGTGTTTGATACACAGGTTGATACGATGATTTGTGTCCTAAAGCAAGCTGAGAGTTGTGGTATGACAGTGTAGGATGGTTTGCCAATAATGCCATTGGTTCATGATAAGGTCCTTGAGATATTCGGTTTTGGATCACATGCTTCTCATGTTGTTGTAAGAAAGCATAAAGTTGATCTAAATTGGACTTGTGTAGATCACGAATCATCTTGACATCAGTCACATATTGACTTCATTTAGGGGGTAGTGTGTACAAAAACTTGGTGTTTCATTGAAACTGTTTAATCCGTAGATTATAGACATTCATGTCATTCATCAAAGTGGTAAAACGCCAATAAAAATCATGAAGTGTCTCCCCTGGAAGGTATGTGAACCTATCAAACAAATCATACAGTTGACACTCTCGTTCTTGCTTAGTGAGAGATGTCCCTTGTAGCAAAACCGCAAGTCGATCCCAAAGATTCTTTGCTACTGTATGTTCACTCACAATTCGAAAGATATCGGGTGGAAGGGCTTGAAGAATTGTCTGAACAACCCTTTCATCGGCATCTGCAATGATTTTATTGGCATCGGTTAACTCATGATACTCCCTTGGTCTTGTCACATTTTTGATGGTAACCTCTCCCCAATCTAATGGTCCTTTATCAATTGATTGAAGCATAAGTCGACCATTTTGTTTGCCCATGATATATGTTCTCATACGGCCTTGCCATGCTTCAAATAGATCTTTGATGAGCAAAGGCGGGCGAGTATCGGTACCCGAAGTGATCGATATATCGGTGAGTGAAGTCATAGTTGGCATAAATGAATGTGAATTCATTTTGTGATCCCTTGAAAAAAGATTATCAAATATGATCGAGCAATGAAATAAGATTATGTGTTTTAATGTTGTGTAACTAAAGATATTAAGATCTTTTGATTGTGTGTTTTTGCTAATGTCTCCAAATAACAACAAAGATGGAAAATCCTCTAAGTGTTGAAAAACTATGGCTGATCGTACTCTAATCGGACTCCCAGATCGTGTTGCGATCGTACTCCCCTATCCTAGTGAGCTATCGTACTCCCCTATCCAAGTAAGCTATCGTACTCCCCTATCCTAACCTGATCGTACCCTGATCGTAATTAGACTGATCACACCCTGATCGTACCCTGATCGTAGTGATACTGATCGCACCCGGATCGTATTGAGCTGATCGTACCCTGATCGTAGTGATACTAATCGTACCCTGATCGTAGCGAACGTGATCTTACCCGGATCGTAGCGACCTGATCGTACTATGGATCGTGATGATGGATCGTACTAAGCAATTGGTTCTTGATCGTGATGGTGGATCGTACCTATGGATCGTACTACTTGATCGCAATGGTGGATCGTAGCGTGGATCTAAGTTATGATCGTAACAATGGATCGTGACTAAGGATCACAAGTAGAAACCCCCAGGGTTTATGCAAACACAAAGTCAGATCGTATCCCTAAAAAACAGTCCGAGACTTGAGATCACCAAGATAGAAAGGATTTTTACCTTGAAGAAACGTGATTTTAACCAAACGAATATCACCAAATCGTTACTAGAACTATTTAGAAGATATGTAAATCACTTGGAATCAAAGAACACGAATTTTTTTTGTAACTTTTGGAAAAATCAATCAAAAACACATGAACACACTTAAAAAAGTATGAACAACACAAAACCAATCTTTATTTCATCCCATAGCTCTTGATACCAATTTTTAAACAATGATAATCTTTATGAATCAAGAGGGTTGATGTTTTTCTAGAGAGAGAAACTTAGAGAGAAAAGTGAAAGAAACTTGTAATATGAAAAGTAGAAAATGAACAACCAACACCTCTTTCCATGGTGGAAAGAGGTTTAAATACCCCAAGTCCTTAATGGACTTAGGCTTCCGGCCCATGAACATGCTCATGGATCGGGCTATTTGGTAAATGAAACTTAACATTACTACGAGCCTATAACTACATTGTTGGAGTGACCGAGACTTTCTATATACGTAAAACGTATTTCCAACAGTTCTCTTTGAACATCACGATGTTTTCCCACCAAGGATCTAACCCCGATATTGTCTGAGAACTTGAAGATGTCATGGAGTGGACTCTATCTCTGTATGATATCATATCATTGACTCTCAACTTTCTTAATTAGTTCTTGTGTTGTTTCACCCTCGATCAAAACCATTATGCCTTATTTCACTTACTTGTATAAAAGGTTATAACTTTTCCGTTTCAAGGAAGGCTAATAATTGTTTGTTGGAAATATTCTTCTTTAAACAATATAAAAATAAATAATATACATAAAAAGACTTGTATCACAAGTATATAGCCTGTATTTTAACTCCAGTTACAACTTCACACGCTATGAAAATTGATTTGGTCATAAAAGCTCGAGCTTATGTGCAAGAAAATTCTTGAAAGTCTGAAAAAAATCATAGAAAATATTTCTGAAAATGTGTATAAATAAGTATAAAAAAAATACTGTTAAAGAAATATAAAGAATAAAAATAAGCATAAAGTAAAAATTATCGATGAAATTATGAAAAATATCTCGACCAAAAATGTTCCATGGACTAGTATAAATATAAGTTGTTTGTAAGTATTTTGACTTGTACCCAAAAGAAGAAAAGTCGACCAATAAAGTTACATTTTAAAACTTATCTCATCATCTTATATATACCTAAAAGGCCGCCTGTTTTTCCAACAAACTGGTATCAGACCCATTGAATATCAGGTTGTCAGGTTCAATGAACTTGTTCAAATTTTCTCGTCTTACCAAAGATAACTATGGTAGTTAGTGTATTCGAATGAAGGCATTACTCGGTTCACATGATGTGTGGGCGTTAGTCGAGAAATGTTCTAGAAAGTCGAAGATGAAAATTCGTCGAGTGTGCCTAAAGGGTAGATCTGTAGAAGGAAAGAAACAAGGATCAAAGTGCTCTTACTCTCATCTTACAATGTCTTGATGCGATGCTTGAGAAAGTTACAAATGCAACCACTTCTAAGGAAGGGTAAGAGATCCTTCAAAATGCTTTTAACAGAATTAATAAGGTGAAGAAGGTACGCCTTCAAACTCTCTGATGAGAGATCGAAAAACTCCAAATAGAGTAATCTGAAACCATTTCAGATCATTTCACTCGTTTCTTAACCATTTCAAATGAAATGAAGAGAAATGGTGAAAGCTTGACTGATACAAGGGTAATAGAAAAGATTTTGTGCTCTTTCCACCAAGATGTGATTACATTATTGTGGCCATAGAGGAGTCAAAAGACATCGACTCTATGACCATCGATCAACTCATGGATTCTTTACAAGCCCATGAAGAGAAGTTGAATAAAATGAGGGGCAAAGAACCCTTGGATCAAGCTCTATGCTCAAAGTCTCTTTCAAAGAAAGAGAAAAGGAGCCTTTTACATGGAAAGGATAAAGGACGAGGACGTTGTAATTTTTGAGGCCGTGGTGGTTGCCAAGGTCAAATACGAGGAAGAAGAAGAGAAGACGTTAACAAGGAAGATGAGAACCATTGGTATCCAAACAGGAGAGGTCGTGGAAGAGGCTTCCGGTCTCAAAGAGGAGGTAAGTCTCAAATACTATGTTATAATTGTCGTAAATATGGTCATTATGCAATTAAGTGTACTAGCTCAAGACATGTGGAAGAAAAGGCTAATCTTGTGGAGGTAGAAGAAGTAGATGATGAGCTTAATTTGCTAATGGCGAGACATGGCGAACAAGAAGAGAAGATAGAGCCATGACATATATATTCCACTGCTAGTAACCATGTGATGGATGAAGAATACTTAATTTGGTCATTAAATCCTAAGCTCATATACTAGAAGATTCTAGAAAGTTGAAGAAGAACTATAGAAAATACCTTTGGATATGTGTAGATACATGTTGATAAGTATGGAAAAGTATCTATCTAAGAAATATCTTGAATAAGATAAGTATAAAGTAAGAATTATCTAGAAAATCATGAAAAATGTATCGACCTAGAATATTCTGTGGACTAGTATAAATAGGAGGTGTTTGTAAGCATTTAGACTTGTACCGAAAAGAAGAAAAATTGAGCAATAAAGTTACATTCTAAAACTTATCTCTTCCTCTTCTATAAGCTTAGAAAAGCCTCATATGTTTCGAACGTATCCCATACCTTATAATCCAATCGACTAATATTGTAAGCATGTATAAAAACTAAGACAAGAAAACCCTTTTGGGGTTTCTTTCGCCGTCGGCTACAAGGAGAGAAAGAGAGGAATTTTTGGTTTTCAAGTTATGAAAAATTTATCACCATCCATTTTTTTATACATTAGAAAGCTTAGGCTAATTAAGGAAAGGATCTTATCTTTTTTAACAAGTAAATTAAGATTTTAGAAAATCTTTATTTTCCTTCCCTTTGGTGTAGTAGGCCGAATGTTCCCAAACACCCCTTGAATATGACTTTTTGGATTTCTAGATTATTCTATTAGTAATTACATTAATTACCCTAAAGTCTTAAGTCTTATTAATTAATCCTTATAACATTTTAACTTATTAATTAATTACCGTTAAGTATTCACTTTTATCAAACTAAGATTGTAAAATAAATATAGCCATATTATATCGTATATCTTAAGAAAAGATGATCTCAATGTCTAAGTGTGTAACCCATAGACCCACGTACTCCCCGCCGTATAAAATATTATCTATGACTTACTCACATCCTAACGGTTTCTACTTGCGGAAGTCTCCATCATAGTGTATTTTGATACTAACATTGACGGATAGTGATGTTCATTTGCAAGTCTTAAATTTATATTACAAGGTTTAGACAAAAAAAGGGACTAGAATACAAACACGGGCAAGTATACCATTTCGTTCGTAATATAGCTTTGTAGTGGTAAGCCAGGATCGTTCGCTGAGACTTAGTTTCGTTTTGGTAATCAAGATAACAATTGAAGAAATAAATGGTTGAAGTAATATCAATAATGACAAATATGACTAATATAGGATAGTTCGTATAAATTCGTGATGATGATAATAATGATCGAGATATGTTTATGTAGGTAAAGTGTGATAATCCTTTTTCGTCAAAATGGCGTTTACACAATTTACTTGGGTTGATTCAAGACTTATGTTTATTTAAGCGATTAAGCTCAAAACAAATTGCCAACGGGTTCAATATTTTATCAAGTTTCTAAGTGTATTTCTCCAACCAAAGATTCATGACCATAGACAAGTTCTAGAAAACTTATTATAACAATTTGCGTTTCTCAACGCCAAACTATCGTAACAAATCAACTTAGATAAAATGTGGTTTGTAGAACTAGGAGGTAAAATGGTTCTACAACATTAGCTTGAAATCATTTATAAAGGATCATATCATAGCATCATCACTAATTATAGTCACATACCCATATAGTCACCAATAGCTTAGCCTAACATAGTAATCAAAGTAACAATTGGAAAAGAGTAAGAGAACATCATACTTAGATTGGATTGAATAAACGAGTACACAAGTTTCACGATTGTATCGTTCCTCCAAGAATCAAAGAGTGGAATACTCTCGTTACAAGTATCTCCCAAAAGTGGATAATACTGAAAATTTACTAGAAGGACTAAAATACTCGAGCTATGGAGTATTGAGGGAGAGAGGTGTGTGTAAAATGGATTGAAATGGCCTCCATTTATAGTGCTGTTTGGGGTAAAATGTGCGCCGCACTTCTCCTCAAGTGCGCCGTACTTTGGAAATGCGAATGTGCACCGCACTTACAACTTTGTGCGCCGCACTTCTGGGTGATTCAAAATCTTCTTTTAATAACTTTGACTTTATTGCATATTGAGGCCCCTTCTTTGTATATCTTCACTTTGCTCCTTCATACTTTACATCTGCATATAAAACATAACATATTAAGTATCAGAAGCTCTTATTTATACTACAAAGTGGCATTATAATGATAGGTTGAATATGTATAATTAGGTCGTTATCAAATTCCTCCACACTTAGCTATTGCTTGCCCTCAAGCAATCAAAGCGAGAAAACAATTTCAATTTTAAAAATCCTTTTAAGTGTTGTGAAGTATGATAGGAAAATGATTTAATTTCTATGAATAGCAAAAGCAAATGACAAAATAACTTTAGCACCTCACATGGATAGTGTTTGGATTTTAAGTTCACACAAGCGTCACTCACAAAAGGGTAAATGTAAGGTAACACTCAATTAGCTCGGTCATAAAAAAGATAGCTATCATAGGTATGTACAAGACACATAAACATAAGCGTTGCGGCGTGAGCACCAGATAAATTTTCAAAGAAGCAAAACGTGATAAATGATGTGGGTGTAGGATCAAAAAGTATATGCCTTTGTCAAAGTTATAGAACAAACTATACTAGAATACTTGACTATATTTTTTCTTTCTTTTTCATACTTTTTTTAAGAGAGCACATCATAAACTTTATAACTTGACAAGTGGTTAGGCATAACATATAAGGATATTGGCACAATGGATAATATAACATATGCGTATGAGTGCCACATATTTTAGTAAGCCAATGTGTCTTAACTAAAATGATATAAGGGTGATTTTATTTTGCTTCCTTTCGAAAATATCTATAAATTAAACTCACTGCGGTTTAGTAAATGATGATCAAGCACAAATTCTGAAGCATGCTAGATTATCGGCTTTCACACAAAATAGAGAAATATAAGGCTAAGTTTTTCTCACATATTTAGGAAATGGATTTTGTGCTAAATTATAATGTCAATCAATGAGATTTTTGCTTTGCTACAAACTTATTTATTTACAAAACATATATATTTTTATTGTTTTTCAAAAAGATTTTCATGTGGAGAAATTTTATTATATTTTTTATTATTTTACTTTTTCTATTTGTCACCTCCTCCACACTTAAGTTGAACATCGTCCTCGAGGTAATAACTGATAAAAATATTAAAAATAGGAAAAATGCAAAGGGAAACGAGAACTTCCTGGGGCTTAGTAGAAAATTGCGGGACTTCGAGAGATGAATCCAGCTTAGAGCTCCAATTTGCTATTTTCCTGCATGCTACAAAACAAAACAAAACACATGAAATATATACAAGGACGGTTTTATTTACTTACAGGTCCTCCTCCACACTTAAATTTAAAGGTGGGGATAAAATACGGATTGCCTTCCGAATAACGCTAAGTTTAGAGTCTTCAGCCAGACTCGGCTACTCGGATCTATTTTAAGAAGAAAGGAATTTCTTCTCCTTCGATTTCATTACAGTGTTCTTCTTCATGATAGAGCTTAAGTCTATGCCCATTGATATAAAGGTGGTATTGTTTAGACCGTGTAATTCAACATATCCAGATGGATATTGGTGTTTTACTAGATAAGGTCCAGTCTATCTCGAAGTAAGCTTAGGTTGCTTGAATTTATATTTCGAGATAAAGAAAAGTACTTTGTCTCCTTTTTTGAATTCTTTTCTTTGTCATAATTTACGATCATGCCAAACTTTGGTTCGTTCTTTATATAATCATGAACTTTCATAAGCGTGATGTCGAAATTCATCTAACTCGTGAAGTTGAAAGTTACGTTTTTCACCGGTTGCAATAAGATATGGGTTGCGGTTTTTAAGTGCCTAATATGCGCGGTGTTCAATTTCTATAGGCAGATGGCATGTCTTTCCATACAACAGTTTGTACGGTGTGGTTCCAGTTGGTGTTTTGAATGCGGTATGAAAGTCCCATAGAGCATCTTCTAATTTTTTAGACCAACAAGCAGGGTTGTTCTGAACGGTCTTTTCAAATATACGTTTGAGAGCTCTATTAGTGTTTTCAACTTGGCCACTCGTTTGAGGGTGGTAAGATGTGGAAAATCGATGGTTCACTCCATATCTTTTCATAACTTTTTCTATGAGTTTGTTATAGAAATGAGTTCCTCTATCGCTTATTAGTGCTTTTAGCATTCCAAAACAACAGAATAATTTCTTTAAGAATGTGATAACAACTCTGGCATCGTTTGTTTGTAAAGCTTGAGCTTCAGCCCATTTCGATACATAGTCGACGGAGACTAAAATGTATTCACATTTGTAAGATTTGGGAAATGGTCCCATGAAGTCGATACCCCACACGTCAAAGATTTCGCAGACTTGGATGTTATTTAAAGACATTTCATCTCTTTTAGAAATATTTCCAGTCCTTTGACATGCTTCGCATAGTCGTACTAAGGTATAAGCTTCACGCATAATAGTTGGCCAATAAAAGCCAACGTCGAACACTTTTTTAGCGGTGGTGTTCGCGGCGTAATGTCCTCCGGTCGGTCGGTAGTGACATTCATCGAGAATTTTTCTAGATTCAAATCCGGAAATACAACGTCGGATTATTCCATCAGGACAGATTCTAAATAAGTAAGGATCGTCCCAAAAGTATTTTTTTAGTTTAGAGAAAAATCTTTTCTTTTGTCGGTGCGTCATTCCCTTTCGTAAAATACCTACAGCCAAATAGTTTGCAAAGTCTGCGAACCATGGTGTTTTGTTAGTACTTACTTGCATTATATGCTCATCGGGAAAATCGTCGATTTCATCATCGCTAGAATCATCATTCACTATGCGAGATAAATGACGACAACAACATTTTCAGCTCCTTTTTTATCTTTAATTTACAAATCAAATTCTTGTAAAAGCAATATCCATCGTATTAGACGAGGTTTGGCGTCTTGCTTTTTGAACAAGTATTTCAAAGCTGAATGATCGGTGTAAACTATCGTTTTGACAACACGAGGTAGGAACGAAATTTGTCATACACGTAAACTACAGCCATGAGTTCTTTTTCCGTAATTGTATAATTTTGTTGGGTTGCGTTAAGAGTTCTACTTGCAAAATAGATGGGATGAAATTGTTTGCCATCTTTTTATCTAAGGACGGCTCCAAGGGCATGTTCACTAGCATCACACATAAGCACAAATGGAAGGTTCCAATTGGGGCTTGTAATAATTGGTGTGCATGTAAGTTTTTCTTTACGTATTTTGAATGCTGAATAACATTCGTCGGTAAAATCGAACGTTATTTCTTTTTCTAGAAGTTGAGTTAAAGGTCTTGTGATTTTCGCAAAGTCTTTGATAAATCGTCGGTAAAAACCGGCATGACCTAAGAAACTTCTAATGCCTCTAACATTAGTAGGTGGTGGGAGTTCTGCGATTACGTCTATTTTTGCTTTGTCAACTTCAAGTCCAGCTCCAGACACTTTGTGTCCAAGCACAATTCCTTCTTTAACCATAAAGTGACATTTTTCACAGTTTAGCACAAGATTTGCTTCTTCTCATCGTGCTAACATTTTATCAAGATTGTTTAGACATGTGCCGAAAGAATTTCCAAAGACGGAGAAATCGTCCATGAAGACTTCGACTTATTCTTCAATCATATCGTGAAAGATTGCAATCATACACCTCTGAAAAGTAGCAGGTGCATTGCATAGGCCAAAAGGCATGCGCCTATAAGTGTAAGTTCCAAATGGACATGTAAACGTAGTTTTATCTTGATCCATAGGGTCGATTGGGATTTGAAAGTATCGAGAACAACCATCGAGGAAACAAAAGTATTCATTTCCTGAGAGTCTTTCTAACATTTGATCCATAAAGGGTAAAGGGAAATGATCTTTGGCGGTAGCATCATTTATTTTTCGATAATCAATACAAACTCGCCATCCGGTGATGGTTCGTGTTGGTACTAATTCGTTGTTTTCGTTAGTTACTACAGTGATACCTCCCTTTTTAGGTACACAATGAATAGGACTAACCCATGGGCTATCGGCGATTGGGTAGATTATTCCAGAGTCTAAGAGTTTAAGGATTTCTTTTTTAACAACATCCTTCATGTTAGGATTTAATCTTCGTTGCTTTTCAACAATTGGTTTCTTGTTATCCAAAAGTTGGATTTTGTGTTTACAGAACGATGGACATATGCCAGGAATGTCAGAAGTTTTCCAAGCGAAGGCTTGTTTATGCTTTTTGAGAATGTCAATTAGATCGTCTTTGTTTTCTTCCGAAAGTTGGGATGAGATAATTACAGGGAGTAATTTTTCTTCGTGAAGAAACGCATATTCCAGATGTTCAAGAAGAGGTTTAAGTTCTAAATCTGTAGGAGGTTCTTGAACAGATTTCTTTACTTTGAAATAGGTTTCAAAAGTTATGGTTTCAAATGGGGTTTCGATTTATTCTTTGATTTTTATGATTGGTTCATCATCGGTATGGTCGGCTATGAAGGCATCAAATTCAGCAAAAAGATCTTCTTCGATTATAGTTCCTTCGAGACAATGCAAAAGTTCGCATCCTTTGTCAAAAAGATCGTCAAAATCGGCTTCAACGATTTCTTCAACGACATCGATACTAAAAAAAGTATCATCATTAGAGTACGAGTGTTTCATAGCTTCGTCGATAGAGAAAGAAATTCTATCTTCTCCAACTCCAAGTGTTAATGCAAGTGATGCCTAAAAACATTATTAGTGTTAACTAATCTTTCTTAGTTTTGATCACAACAAACTATACAACACATTTAGTGTAAAACATAAAAACGAATTATTTAACTAACACTATCATCAACGTAATAATCATATCACTAACCTTTCTTAATCATACTTAGTGATCATCAAAATGATTATCCTTAAAACTCACTTTTGTTAATATGACAAAAGACTTTTTAATAAACTTTCTTTTTTAGAAAATGTTTTATTAAAATGGAAAATGAAAATTTGAAAATGGAATATTCCATATGCTATTAGAATATCCTTTGAAGGCTTCAATACCTCAGATATTCCTACCCCACTAAAAGACAAAAACGGAGCGTACTCTAGTGGCGGTACCTTAAGTAGCTACGCGGTTCCTTAGCGATATGGAACCGCCGGGATAGATAAGGTACCGCGCCCAGATAGCCGTTATATATCCGTTATACTTTGTCTCCTTTAAATAGTGGGTCAAATCTCATTTTCCAACAAGCCTCTTGGACGTTTTTCTCAGCCCCCTTTCTATTTTCTATAGCATAATCATTAGTAAATGATCACTTAAAGTGTTAAGGATGTTTACATATGATTATCCTCTTGATCCCCTCCTTTACCTTGTCCAATGAGAAGATCACTCACTCACTAGTGTTGTGATAAAGATGAATCTATGAGCTAGTCATATTCATCATGATACCCTTTTTGTTTTAGGTCAATCCATTGTATTTATGAATACTTAGATTAGTTGTGTTCATCCAAGTTATTTGTGGATACTTGGATTTGTTGTGTACATCCATTGCATATGTGTTTGCTTGGATTTGTGTTGTGTAAATCCAAGCTACATGTGTGTACTTGGATAAGTCTAGTTGAGTTGTAATAGATTTGATTAGTGGTTCTCACTAAACTATAAAGTGATGTGGTTGTGTCTTGTGAGTTCTCACTAAACTTGAAAGTGATTAGTAGTTGTGTTGTGTGAAGTTCTCACTTAGCTTCAAAGTGAAGAGTCATGCAGATTGGTTCTACCTTGAGATTAGAACTCGACATCTAGCCTTGTGTCGTAAAATGGTGAAGTAGGCAACGTCGTGAAGATTGGTTCTACCTTAAGATTAGAACTCGACATCTAGCCTTGTGTCGTTAAATTGTGAAGTAGGCAACGTTGTGTAGATTGGTCCTAGCTAAAGATTAGGTCTCTACATTTAGCTTAGTGTCGGAAAATTTAACACCTCCAAATTTACACGCAGCGGAATACATCTTTGGGTGCTAAACAATGATACAACAACACATAATTTATAAAGAACGACTCGAAAAGTGACGTTTTAGATTTATCGTTCCTAAAACATTTGTCAGAGTAGCGTAGTCCCAAGTAATCGTTACCAAAAGATAAGTTAAAACAACATATTGGTTTGTTTTAAAAATGGAACGATAAATAAATCAAAGAGTTTGAACAACAAAAGCAGTGCACAACTTCATTCCCGTGACCTCCAAGCTTCCACTTCTTGATTACCTGAAATACATGTGAGTAAAACAATCAGCAAAAATGTCGAGTGAATCTATAGGTTTATGAAATCAATTTGAACACAAGCAAAGATTATAAGTTTGTGGCATGCTTATAAGCATCAAATAATAATTTGCATCAACAATGATAATTGTATATAGCATAAATTGCAATAAGCTCATAGAACCGAGCCCTTAGACACTCCCATATCAGTCTAATAAGACGAGAGATTTATTAATTGTCGGTTACCTCCAGATTATTGGTACATTGCCGTATACCTGACTTCTCAATACAATATGTTCAAACAGTGTGGAGGTCGGGCCTAAGCTTCTATGACAAGTCCACAAAAACTGAACCGGGGCGGCTTCCCCCATAGATCTATTAATTGTACTAGCGGTTAACCCATCATAGGTTAATTAACGGTCCATAATTGAGGTTTTAACAAAGGCAATCACTTAATGCAATTTAAAGGCAACCACGGGTCCATTCATAGAGGGACAAAGCATACCGTAAAAATCTTGTGTTCTAAGTTTATAAAACATGTATTCCCCCTCGCGGGTTTAAAATCATTTAATAACTAGTATAAAGCGAGGCTATAGACTCACCTTAGTACTTATATTAGTTGAAGACGATCGCCGACGATAGTAGATGCCCGAAAAACACGACAACCGCAACCTAGCAAATAAGGTGCGTACATTAATAATAGACTCGAGAAATAAATGATACTTAATAAAATCAAACTCAAGTATAAAATCACGAAAACTCGAGAGAAAACGATGCAAGTGGTTCTATTACACTCTCCTATATATTCATTTTATTGTTCTATGCCTTTAATAAAAATCTGCCGGAACATACCGAATGTCCAAGCCGTTTTACCATACTTAGACACATCAACTTTTTATGATACTACTCAGAGAACTTACTTACTATATGTATAAAGTCCTCCCAAGAGCCCATCAAAAGATTTTACTTTTAAAGTTCCCTGCCCGACTCATCTTTGAATCACAAAATCCGGACAGTTTAGCGACCTTGACTTACGAAACCATTTTGACCATTCTAAACAACTCCATTTATAAAACCGCCAATTAATCCTAAAAATAGACTCAAAATGCTAAACTTGGAGCCTGAGAACAGCCCTTGAATCATTTTGAAACTCATTTTATAGTCCCCGAGATCCGATCCAAATATTGACAACAATTTTCGGATTGTGTCGACACTCGTCTCCCGGTACACGAAAATCAAACTAGTGTATCTTCCACCTCGTTTGGAGTTGGAAGGCCTACTTTATATCAAATTGAAGCTAACGAAATTCCCTATAACATAATCCCATAATATCAACCTATTTTCAGACTTAAGATTTCCGAAAATGCCTCTAAACCTACTGCCTAAAATTGGCCATTTAAAAATCATACAAAATCAAGTTTTTGATAAAAACCAACAACTTTTATCATCAACCTAACATCCTAATATCACCATAAACCAATCCTAACACTTGTATCATCATCAAAATCAAAAACCCAAAAATTAAAATTCATCTTTTTAACAAAAACATTGCAATAACATCATTTGATCATCACTAGTAACATATGCATGATCAAAATCTCCACCTAACAATAAAAAAAAAAAAAAAAACTTGATGCATGTAAGTAAAAATGGTATCATTAGAATCACCTTTCAAAAATAGGAATGGGACTTGTTTTGTTTTTGGATGGATCAAAGTTGATCATCAAAAAAATTTGATGATTTGTGTTGTTTGTGGTGTATGGCCAAAGAAGAAAAGGAAGGAGAGATGATGGTTTTTGTTAAAATGAATTTTTTTAAATGAAAAGAGATAGTGGAAAACATTTACTTAGTGTAAGGTTAGGGTAGTTTTTGCCAATTTGTGATAGTTTTGGTCAAAAATGTAAATATTAGTTAAAAAGCGGGAAATGACTAAAAGTTAATTTTACAAATATTTACGGGACTCGGGTTTCGTAAATTTTTTTTTTAAAGTTTAAACGCACACGAAAAATAGTAATATAACGACTCGATACGTAATTAAAATGATATCGTCGAAAGTATTAAATATCGAAACGATCGATAATAAAATACAAAATTTTAGGCATCCGTCGGTATCGCGATCACTAGTAGTCCTCGTTGCTCGTCAATATATTAAAATATAATATTTAATATCGGTTTCAACTTAAACCGTTAAACATAATAATATTTAACGTTATAAAATACTTCAAAATAATTGAAAATAGAATTAAATTATGACCTTATTTTTACGGGTTTTACATCCTCACCACCTTAAGGGAGCGACGTCCCGGCGCTCAACTCGCCTCATACACGAGTTGTTCACTACCCGGAAGGATGACGACATTCCTTAATAAGAAGTCCTTACGTTCCCACGTGAATCTCGATCCACGATCTCCACTGGTTCTTTTACAAAACGCAACTTGTCGTCAAGTTGTATCTCACCATAAAGGAATAAATAAATCCTTATCCACCAGTCACCCGTCAAGCTCGACACATGAAAATTTTATGAATCACACGAAGCTCATTTGACGACAAGAATAGGTGACAGGATTTTCGGGTAAGTGCAGTTAAAAAGAATGTCGCAATTTAAAGGATAGCCACTGGCCGGATAGCCATGGACACACATCAAAAAGAATTAACAAGAAAAACATTTTCGTCATCGGATGGTGCTCACACGCGGGTCCTCACTCAAAAGATAATACAAAGACATCATCTGACTTTCGCCAACGCGCATTAAAGTCTCAATAAACATCGTCGTTGAAAGTAAAAAAAGATAATACATAATATATGTTCTACATGATCGGACGTCATCGGATGATGCCGTCTCAAGTTCTCACAACTTACGATCATTTGACTAGATCACATACCACATAAGTACATAAAAATAAAAGGTCGAACAATAACATCAAGTATAGATTTCCATCGTTAATCATCAAGAAAACCTTGAACGAACCCTTGATAATAACCACTTGATCACAAGAGTCTTTCCACTTGCGGTGTCGGCTTCAACATACTCCTCGAGGTTGTAACGAATTTATTAACTCCATTCATTAAGAGATTCGGTCCTCCATCATTCCACAAGTACACGGATAAATCCTGGTGACACTTATCGTTTCTTCTTATACACTGCTTCCCGAGATTCATTTTAAACTCAGAATAAAATAGTGATCTTCAATACGAGGAACAGAACGAGATAAAAATGACTTCAATAAACCCATAAACGACAAGATGTGGTAAAATGATTTAAGATTAACGATCGACGAGGGATCTCGACTCACGTAACCGTAAAACATAATTATTCACAATACTAGAAAAATGAGAGCGAAGAATGAATTAAATATTAACATTAAAATAACGTTTGTCACAATTATCCGTCCCGAATTTGGTATTACCTTAAAACTCAATTGAGGTACTTTCTTGATAAAGATGACATATTAAAAATAGAAGTTAAATAGCTTCATAATTTATTTTGGTTGTCTTAAGAAACTTTGAAAGAAAGACATGAATTTATTACTTAAACTCATATTGATGGTTACAATTAGAAAATATAATTTCCAAATTAAATCATTGTTAGGAATATAAATTAAACCGATAATTTCATTACATTTAAAGTAAAGTATGATAAGTCAATTAGTTCAAAAGGTAGAACATAATTTTATTTTAAACATTAGTTTTAGTTATACAAAATATGATGTATAAATTTGACCTTTTACTTTTGATGGTTATTTCCATAATTGAAAATCATTGAAAAATGTATAAAAGTTCCATGAAATTTTATAATACGTTGTAGAAATACATAAAGGTGTTTATTATTTTAAAATAAACATGGGATATGTTCAGGTTTCAAAATGTGACAAGATAACGAACGAATACGAATGGAAATAATGGTCAACAATTAGTACGAAATCAACGGTACAAAAGAGGACGAAACAAATGTCGTATGAATTCTTAAAGAGAATAATAAAATAAAGGCGTTGATGGTAAGACGATAAGAAATAATAGATTAAACAAGTTGTCAATTTTGTTAGTGCGGTTGATGGTTCATCAATATCAGCTCGTTAACTTAGCGGTGGTCGATACATGATCAGAAAGAAGATCCATACAAAAATTTTAATAAATAAAATTCCTAATAATCACTTGTAATTAAAACAAATCAAATGAAGGATGTTAGTGTTTAAAGAGAGAAGTCAAAGCACGGTTCACAAGAGTGGATTTCGAGACAAACGAGAGTGACGGACGTCATCCCGCATATACGGAAATCACTCTAGTGATAATTCATTATTCACGTGCGGAGACATTCCAAAGATCTACCCAGTCGCATAAAGAAGATTGGACGAGAAGGAAGGATAAAACATTGAGACTTTCAAGTCATTTATCAACAGTCAGTAATTAGACGAACGGTCAAAAGAAATCAGTTATAAGACAAAATGAAGTAACAAGTGGAAAAACGATTGTCGAGTAAAAACGTATTCGTAAGCGCGTAATTCGTTCAAGAAAAGGTAAGAAAACATATGCGAATGCATAAAAATTGCGCTACTTGCATGAAATATAAAGGTTTTTAAAACTACTTTTCATTTTATTTCATTTTATTTATCTTCATCATAAATACAAGTAAAAAGTTGATTATTATCAAGATTTTTAAGTGGACTACTATTCAGCCTAGCATGGCTCCATCTAAATTAGACATAGGTGATCAGGCCATGTATAATTCAGGGCTAGCAATGCAGTGCTCCGTTTCTTCGAAAAGTATTACGTTTCTTATGTTTATATAAACCATGCCATTTGTAAAATGGAATTTAAAAATAGTTTATAAATTTATAGGATACAAGTAATTTGTGAGATACTCAATAAGCAACTTTTAATGTTACGAAAAGTATTTTATAAAACCAAAGTAAAAACAATTGGTGAAAATAATCGTAAAACAATATCAGATTTATTTATAATATGACATTATGACAACGTATAAAGTAGTCAAAGTTTTGAAAAAAGTGGCAAATAATAGCTCATAAAACAATCAATGAAATGGTTACAAGTCGTTAAGGTTTCAAAAGGTTATAAGGTTTAGACGAAAACGCCATGAGACACGCGATAAAATATCGACGAAGAATGTGAAGACAAAACTTCAAAACTCATCCCAAGTCAGTGCAAGGTTAGAAGAAAACGAAAATAAAATAACATCGTATGACAATTTAGTCATATATATAAAAAGAATAAATCAATCCACATGTGTATTCTATGTAAGATACTCGACACAATATGCTTTTAAGAAAATATATTATTCGTTTTCAAATTACACCATTAATCTGGTAATTGCTAATTCTGTAATGTTTTTATTTTTAAATATTTTCACATGCAACTAGTATTCGTTAGTTGTAAAATAATATTTGTTAAAATTTTACGATCTCAAATGAAATCAAAACAGCTTAGAAACATTTAAAACTCATGTTCTGAATTTTCTATCAGATTTAACTTTTAAATATGAGCCGATTAATTGACCCGATAAACGACATCTCCAAGACTCAGAGTCTAAAGCATTTTGATGCAAAACGACGTTTCAGACGACTTTCTAGTTTTACCCGAGACCTGAAAACCAATGTAAAATGACCAAAATACCCCTGCAAGTTCTGTGCAGGTTTGACTATTTTATTTTAAAAAAAAACGCAGGTTTTACTTTTAAGTTTTGACCTGTTTGTACTGCCCCTGCAGTTTCTCAATTAAATATATTTTTCGACACTTCCTGGCCACTCAAAATATATACACACACATGTCTTGTGGATTTTACAACAACGAAAAATAAATCTCATAATGAGCATCAAATAAAAATATAGTATAATGAAATGACATAAGATGCTTCAAGGTATTCAACACGAAATTTAGGAAGCAAAACGGTAATTGACGTTCATAATTTAAGTTTCAAAATGCAATGTAGGCAAATCTCCTTGGTGCCACGATTGTCAAAAACACAAAACATAAACAAGAAAAGAATGGAACGTTAACATGCTACACTCCGGGAGCGAGAAGGTTTATGAAAAACAAATGATACAATTTTATATAAGTAAAATCGTATTCCAATTCTAGCGCCATAATCTAGACGATGATTTATAAAATGACGATGACGTTACCGAGATATAAGTGAACAATACACTTCGGAGTCGATACATATAAATGTCAATAAATAGCGGTTAGTCTATTCCAAGGACACATTGAGCTACACAATGGTCTAGAAATTACGTTTCAAGACGTCTAAACACAAACAGTCGGAAGACGATTTGGATATTTATATAGATATCACAAAGGGTTAAACAATGAAAGTAACGCGCGTAGATGAAGGTATGTAAGGTCATAATATAAGACTTTGCAATAAAAGCAATTTAAATACTTCAAAAAAAAATACAGAAAGATCTTGAAAATTCATTGTATTTATTTAAGTTAATCATTAATAAATGATAAACTTTTATCGAAAAGTTTAACGACATAAATATATATATATATCGATTAAAGGGATCCTAGATATAAATATATATATCCGTAAATGGATCATAGTATTTATTTATAAATACTTGGCAATAAGTTATACGTAATAACGTATACTAAAGTGGTAATCCCAGAAGTAGCTTGAACCTGAAGTCACGCGAAATCATGTGCACCGACTCTTTGAAAAATAAAACCGACAGTTATAGTTTAGGTTTTTAGAAAAAGACCTAGTTCTCTATAACTCATGGCTCTGGTACCAATCTTTAACACCCCCAAATTTACACGCAGCGGAATACATCTTTGGGTGCTAAACAATGATACAACAACACATAATTTATAAAGAACGACTCGAAAAGTGACGTTTTAGATTTATCGTTCCTAAAACATTTGTCAGAATAGCGTAGTCCCAAGTAATCGTTACCAAAAGATAAGTTAAAACAACATATTGGTTTGTTTTAAAAATGGAACGATAAATAAATCAAAGAGTTTGAACAACAAAAGCAGTGCACAACTTCATTCCCGTGACCTCCAAGCTTCCACTTCTTGATTACCTGAAATACATGTGAGTAAAACAATCAGCAAAAATGTCGAGTGAATCTATAGGTTTATGAAATCAATTTGAACACAAGCAAAGATTATAAGTTTGTGGCATGCTTATAAGCATCAAATAATAATTTGCATCAACAATGATAATTGTATATAGCATAAATTGCAATAAGCTCATAGAACCGAGCCCTTAGACACTCCCATATCAGTCTAATAAGACGAGAGATTTATTAATTTTCGGTTACCTCCAGATTATTGGTACATTGCCGTATACCTGACTTCTCAATACAATATGTTCAAACAGTGTGGAGGTCGGGCCTAAGCTTCTATGACAAGTCCACAAAAACTGAACCGGGGCGGCTTCCCCCATAGATCTATTAATTGTACTAGCGGTTAACCCATCATAGGTTAATTAACGGTCCATAATTGAGGTTTTAACAAAGGCAATCACTTAATGCAATTTAAAGGCAACCACGGGTCCATTCATAGAGGGACAAAGCATACCGTAAAAATCTTGTGTTCTAAGTTTATAAAACATGTATTCCCCCTCGCGGGTTTAAAATCATTTAATAACTAGTATAAAGCGAGGCTATAGACTCACCTTAGTACTTATATTAGTTGAAGACGATCGCCGACGATAGTAGATGCCCGAAAAACACGACAACCGCAACCTAGCAAATAAGGTGCGTACATTAATAATAGACTCGAGAAATAAATGATACTTAATAAAATCAAACTCAAGTATAAAATCATGAAAACTCGAGAGAAAACGATGCAAGTGATTCTATTACACTCTCCTATATATTCATTTTATTGTTCTATGCCTTTAATAAAAATCTGCCGGAACATACCGAATGTCCAAGCCGTTTTACCATACTTAGACACATCAACTTTTTATGATACTACTCAGAGAACTTACTTACTATATGTATAAAGTCCTCCTAAGAGCCCATCAAAAGATTTTACTTTTAAAGTTCCCTGCCCGACTCATCTTTGAATCACAAAATCCGGACAGTTTAGCGACCTTGACTTACGAAACCATTTTGACCATTCTAAACAACTCCATTTATAAAACCGCCAATTGATTCTAAAAATAGACTCAAAATGCTAAACTTGGAGCCTGAGAACAGCCCTTGAATCATTTTGAAACTCATTTTATAGTCCCCGAGATTCGATCCAAATATCGACAACAATTTTCGGATTGTGTCGACACTCGTCTCCCGGTACACGAAAATCAAACTAGTGTATCTTCCACCTCGTTTGGAGTTGGAAGGCCTACTTTATATCAAATCGAAGCTAACGAAATTCCCTATAACATAATCCCATAATATCAACCTATTTTCAGACTTAAGATTTCCGAAAATGCCTCTAAACCTACTGCCTAAAATTGGCCATTTAAAAATCATACAAAATCAAGTTTTTGATAAAAACCAACAACTTTTATCATCAACCTAACATCCTAATATCACCATAAACCAATCCTAACACTTGTATCATCATCAAAATCAAAAACCCAAAAATTAAAATTCATCTTTTTAACAAAAACATTGCAATAACATCATTTGATCATCACTAGTAACATATGCATGATCAAAATCTCCACCTAACAATAAAAAAAAAAAAACTTGATGCATGTAAGTAAAAATGGTATCATTAGAATCACCTTTCAAAAATAGGAATGGGACTTGTTTTATTTTTGGATGGATCAAAGTTGATCATCAAAAAAATTTGATGATTTGTGTTGTTTGTGGTGTATGGCCAAAGAAGAAAAGGAAGGAGAGATGATGGTTTTTGTTAAAATGAATTTTTTTAAATGAAAAGAGATAGTGGAAAACATTTATTTAGTGTAAGGTTAGGGTAGTTTTTGCCAATTTGTGATAGTTTTGGTCAAAAATGTAAATATTAGTTAAAAAGCGGGAAATGACTAAAAGTTAATTTTACAAATATTTACGGGACTCGGGTTTCGTAAATTTTTTTTTTTTTAAAGTTTAAACGCACACGAAAAATAGTAATATAACGACTCGATACGTAATTAAAATGATATCGTCGAAAGTATTAAATATCGAAACGATCGATAATAAAATACAAAATTTTAGGCATCCGTCGGTATCGCGATCACTAGTAGTCCTCGTTGCTCGTCAATATATTAAAATATAATATTTAATATCGGTTTCAACTTAAACCGTTAAACATAATAATATTTAACGTTATAAAATACTTCAAAATAATTGAAAATAGAATTAAATTATGACCTTATTTTTACGGGTTTTACAGAAAATAATGTAAGCGACGATGTAAGGTTTTCTCCGCCAAGAAGGGAGCTTGTGGATATAGTGGAAATCTCGAGTAGGTGTACTCGAGGAGTGGAGTAGAAACGAGGATAGAGCCTCGTTGTCGAACCAATATAAATCTTGGTGTCTTCCCACTAGGTTGTCTCCTTCCTTACACTTTACTTATTTCATTATCATTACACTTACCTATTATCTTTGCTAGTGCATTTGAATTGAACCTAATCATTATGCAACTTAGCTTCAAGCAAAAGATAGTTTTGATACAAACCAAATTGAAAGTAATTTTAATTTGGTTGCCAATCGAATAGAAACTATTCAACCCCCCCCCCCCCCCTTCTAGTTTCTACAATTGGTATCAGAGCGATGGTCACTCAAGATCTTTGGAGTATATTGTACTTTGAAACTTGGATCGATCCATTGTCTCCTCAAATTAGAAGGTCAAGTTTTGCTAAAGTTTCTCTTTGGTCAAAACTATTTTGTTTTTGAAAAATAGGTCTTTTAATTGATAATATTGCATCCCACTTAAGATTAGTAGTCTTTATGCATTTTAGATCTACTCTTGAAATGTATCTACTAGTTTGCATCTTGCTTTGTGTAGGTACTCATGAAGATCAATCACTTAATTAGTTGTGGATTGAGTTACTTGCACTTGTAGAAGACTCATCTTCATTGATCTTTAACATCTTTGAATGATGATACCAAGATGATTGGGAATGATACTAGTCCTTGAAGACTTAGTACTCATCATAGTCATTGTTGGGCATAGCATTTATTCTTTGATGGATTGCTCTTTGTGGCCAAGGTACGCTTTCGTTCTTCCACACGCCCTTTGATCATTCTTTTGATCATTACTTGACTATGTGCTTGTTCTTGGCATCCTTGCCTTGACATTTGTTTGTGGTTTGTGATTCTTTCCCTTTATCCTCCCAAACCTTCATTGCTTGGATACTTGACTCACTATGGTGATGTAGAGTGAGTTAGTAGTAGCTTAAAGTATCAAGCATGATTTCCATGGTTTGCACCCATACGGTTAGTAGGCCCCTTGTGGGAGAGAAAGTGAATTAATACCTTGCTCATATTTTGGTTTAGACTAAGACTATTATTGAAAGTGATCTTAGTCTATACTTGAATAATTGCTTTGTGTTTATTCATTACCAAAGCCGTTTAACGTTTCGCCGGAAAGGCACGTCTTAAACCACTATATATGACACAAGCTCTTCGTTACCACTACTTGAAGATTGTCATTAATCCCTTGAGAATTGGTCCTAGTCTTGATTCACTTCCCTTGACTTCTCTCCACTTCGCCGTTTGGCTACGAGTAGTCGTTTGTCCGTTTCGGTTCTTTTCGATCTTGATTCAACTCGTAATCCTTCGTTAAGGCATATTGCTTAGTGTTATGATGATCCAATGATATTCTAAAAGGCTCATGATATAATTTTAAGTGTTTTAGAAAAACTTGGTTTTTAAAATTTGGCGTTTTTCATTGATAAAAACCTGCCTCTGCAGGGGGTTCTTTATCTCGGCGGCTCAAACCCGCGGTTCCTTATCGATAAGGTACCGCGGGCAGTAAAGTTTGTTAGAGCGCCAGTTTGTTTATTTTATTCCTTTTCAAACCACTATCTCTCTCCCAAAAACACACAACCAACGTTTCTCTTGTTTTCCACCATTGTTGAAGCTTCAAAAACATCCAATCACTCAAATTAATTGATTCCAAGTTGTGGGTTTCACTCATCCTTCATCTAACATCAACTAATTGTAAGTATTTTCTTTTAATTTTATCTATTTTGTTCTAGGGTTCATCCTTTCATAATTGGGGATTTTTAAAATTGAAATTGAATTAAAACCTTAATAGGAATGTGGGTTGACATGGTTATTTTACTATGATTCCTTAGGTTCATATTCATTAAGATTTCACTAAAACCCACTTATAGAACAAATCCGAATTTTGATTAAAAGATGGATTTGAGATGAACCCATGAACAAGTAGGTAATGACATTGTTAATGCTTACCTAAAAACCTTGTTTTGAAAAACCAATGTTCTAAGTCCATTGTTGATCCAACATAGTTCATATGTTCTTGGTAAATAATGGAATAGCTACATTGTGAACATGAGAATGATATGGATTCAATCCTTTGTTTGTCAAGAAATTGATATAACACATTCTTGTATTTTTTATTTTTTATTTTTGATTTTACTTTTCATATGAGTGATTGGAAAAATATTGTCTTATGTTTATTTAGGTACTAATCATGCCTTCTCAATATCAAAAGGATCATCAATACACTAGAAAATACATGCCAAACCTTTCCCAAACCTATGCTTTGTAACAATTGTGAATTTTGAATTGTTTAATTTATGATTAATCATGACGTTTTCGGGTTAGACATGTACGTCTATTGAAATCCCCGATTGTTTCTGCGTAAAACGTCTACAAATCAAAAATTTATATCGAGTGATCACCATTTTCAAGGAGCCACTTCCCTTGGTAAAATTTATCATTTATACATATATGTTAAACCGAGACTTGCGACATCAAATGCGCCTCTTGATAACCGGGAAAATTCGCGCCAATGAAATAAATTCTAGTTTACATAGAACGCTTATTTTAACATGAACTAGTTTTATTTTTATCTTAAATGTGAACGTAATTAAATTTAATTGTGATCGAAAACTTATTCTATATACTTTGATATCACTCCATCAACAATCCGACGTTAGACAAATAACGTCAAGTTATTTTAGTAGCGGCTCAAGAATAAATGATTTTGAGATTTTATAATTTATATAGTATCATATAAATTATTTGATGAAGCCCTTAAATAATACATGTAATAATATAAAAGTACATGTAACATACTTGATACCCCGAGTAAATAAACTAGCACACCTATACATTAATAATAAATTTTTCTCCATCTTCCCGCATCTCTCGTTAACATTGTATGCCAGCTAAAAATAGTACCATTCCACCATAAAACTTTGACATGCAACCCCTTTGCTCAGTTTGAAAATCAAATCATGTACACAGTACCAATAAACAATGACCATAAACTCTAAAGTCATCTACACATTCAATTCAGAAACTTTCCTAGAAAACCGAAAGAAGTGTCGACATTATACACCTTGTTATTTCTCCCCCAAGCCCACGTGACCTACTATATTTTCTCTTTATGGTGTACTACACCTTCCCATTAAAACCTTTCCCATCCTACTCTCCTTTGCCCACGTGATATACCAGGAAAAGTACCAAGTCTTGTCCCCTTGAGATAAAATATTGCAACCAAGAACATTACAATGTAACGAAACTAAAGCGAATCACTAGTTAGGTCATATTTGCAAATACCTCCTATAAATACTAGTCTAGTACTTTCTTTATCAACACATAAGCAAACACCATCACTCCCCACCTTTGTATATGCATACTGTTTTAAACAGCCTAAATGGAGGCCTTTTTTCTCTTCATCCTCCTGTTTTGAGTCTCATAATATTAAGGAAGAAGTTTCGATTCATATTAATCTCGTGTTGAGGAGATTAGGGTTTCGTTGGTGCTGAAGTTCAGTCATACTCTCGCCTGGATCTTTATGTGAGCAAATTCATCCATACTTGTTATTTTACATTATGCATTCATGCACCATAGTTGTTGTGCTTGAGGACTATTAAAGAAACAAAAGCGTATTTGTTGTGTGCTTTCCGTGCATCTCACAGGAAAGAATTATGAGTAAATAAGTAACGATGGGATTGGGCTCATATATGATATGGTTTAATCTGGGATAACAAACTCTTAAGGAAGAAGCTATTAAAAACTAACTACATGTATAAGGAGTCGTCATCGAGTCATGTAAAGCGTTTATTTGCCTAATCTGGCCAATGTAAATCAGAACCTGCTCTTAATAGTATACATATTGAAGATTACAATTTCCCTTGAATTACTAGATTTCGCTAAGGAACGAGTATGGTATATATCACCCTTTGAAACCGGTTGCAAACCATCACTTTTCGACCCATATTTCGCCCTTAAAATGACCTTTCCCCGAGACGGTCACACGACGGAAGTTGTAGACGGTCATACCGTCTACACGGTCATACTTTTAGTTCGACCTAAAACTCCCTATCGAGACCCGTAGACAAGACCGAAACTGGCTCGTGAAACTCTTCTTTTAAAATTGTTGAACGACCCTTACTTCGAACACGATTTCCACCCATCAAACGACTTCGGTTTATAAAACTTGAAACATCTACTTATAGAGGACCCGACTAGCTGTCTAGCGGTATTCTTGGTTTACTCCACGAGTGACTAATGAGTCTTATATTTCAGTCTGAAAACCCGTAAAAACCACCTTGTTTCGATGTCAAAATGAAACGGAAAAGTCGTCCTTTCACGGACATTTTTGACGTACCAAACGACCTCATGTTCTTAAACCCCAAATTGGACCTTATGAACACCAAGACCACCTATCCAATGATAATTTTGGCTCATTTCGCGAGCCACAATCTAGTCCGCCACCTCTTTTTAAAACCGAGGAAACCGTCTTTAACCCGATGATAAAGCTTAAACTTTAGAATACGTCTGAATGATTTTTTTCAACTTTTCAAATGAAGCTACTTATGTCCCCTTGTCACCCTACACGATGACATGTTTTTTTTTTTAAAATTTCATTTACTTACTTTATTTTATTTATTTTATTTTTGTTAAATATGGGTATTTAAAATATCTTATAAGATATAGTTAGGACATTTGACCCATTAATCGACCTAACTAATAAACTGTCCCGACAATAAAATAATTGTTAAATATATTTCAATTAAATGTCTATGTGTTTATTAAACGTTAAATTATCACGCGCGGTAAAATTTTTGATTTCTTTAGATAAACTCAAGCACACACTAGGGAAAAGCATGAATGCGTTCATTTTCCGTTACGCATTTAGTTAAGCATATATTAATAATATCTAGGTTGCGGATAGAGTTCGACAGTGTTTTGTGTACTTCGCTTCCGTGCCTGTAACTCCTTGATACCTTTGTTATTACTTCGAGGTGAGTTTCATAGCCCCACTTTTTACATGTTTTAATATACTTTTGGGGTGAGAACATTGCTTATTTTTACGGATGAACATAAGTGCTAAAACTTGATACGTTTGCCTACTTGATGTCTAAGTCCCCGATATCCTAGTTGCCTTTAGCCCGCTATCATGAACCGTTAATTACTTGTGTGTAAGCGCAAATGTTATGGATAGATCTATTGGGACTGACCTCCCTATCTAATTGTGACTGTGTGGTCAAATTAGATACACTTACATTTGAATCCTCACAGATGCTCCAGGATAGGTATCTGCTTTGGGCTCTTATTATATTGTTGGTTAACGCTTCGGTGTCATGAGCTTAGACGTAGGGATACAAACGTATACTATTTTGATTATAGCCATGTTTGGTTATATGCCGGTTGCCTGACTAAATCTTATGGTTCATCACACTTATTTTGTAATTAAACCTATGAACTCACCAACCTTTGTGTTGACACTTTAGCAATGTTTTTCTTAGGTATCAAGATGGAGGAGTGACTTGGTTGCGCCATGGAGATAATAAATTGTCGTGACTATCTTTTGGGAATCTAAACTTTATTGTTATGTACTCAAAACTTGATTTACTTTGTAATGTTGTATCAAATGCTTCCGCACAATTTTATTTAAGTTTAATGAATTTAAAACGACTTTTAATGTCGTTCTTTATAATCTATGCCTCATGATAGTCATGACCGTCGCACCCCATTGTGTTCCCTTACTCTGATAAATTGGGGGTGTGACAGATTGGTATCAGAGCTGTGGTTATAGAGAACTAGGTTACTTTTATAAAAATCATTTTTATAAATGTTTTGGTTAAAAATGAAATTTTTGGAAAATAGTAATACTAGACTATAACTGTTTTTCTTTCTCCATGGGCTGCTTCACTCCACGTCTTCGATACAAGTAAGTTGTGACTTTAAATAGTTTATGAATTTTGCCATGCTAAGTTTTGAACTTTATTGCTACGTGTTATTAGCATTAAGTATTCCTTTTTTTTGTTTGAATGATCTCTATGTACGACGTAGTTATAAGAATGTGCACTAAAAAGATTTTTATGTTGAAATAAAATACCCGACATCCTTGTTTGGATTGTTATACTACTCAGATGGTTTGTGCCATATTCATTCGGTTTGTGCCATATTTATTTGGTTTGTGCCATATTTAAATGGTTTGTGCCATATTTATTTGGTTTGTGCCATAAATATATGGTTTGTGCCATAAGTATATTTTGGGATTAAACGTACGCATACTTATGCCTCACATATTTTAAATAGTCTGCGGGACTATTATCGACTATCGAATCGTTTTTATGTTTCATATCACTATACGCCGAATTAAAAATACCATCACGATTCCTAGAACGAAAAACTATATGAATATATATTTACCATGTGTTTGGTAGTATGTTAATTTGTAGAATTACTTGAATCAAGCGGTGCTACTATAAAAGTCGAGAGGAGCAACTATTTATTGGGTCCGGTAAGTTGTTACTCCACTAAACATTTATAATAGACTCGGTTGAGGAAAGTGACCTACATTAATTAATTGTTTGTAAAGTGAGATTGAATACGTAAATTATCGTATCTAACTATTGTTTTGCTCATTTTGAGCAAGACCAAGAAACGTTGACGCCGTCACTATTTATAAGACAACATATGACGATACAACACCTTATACAAAGTATTACCTTGTAATGCTCCAAATAGTAGTACAATTCAAAGAACAGATAATTTTTCTCAATATGAGAACTACACCTAAATACGTTGACGCGTAAGTCGAGTGGTTACCGAAGAGAAATTTTGTTTGGATAAATTATGCTAAGACGAAACTAAATTTTTTATTCCATTGATTGCGAATAAGTTATCAAGAATTTACTATAAATTACAAAGTTATGATACTGATATAAGAGATGGATCCCTAATTAAAATGGATGTGCCAATTTCTACATCAAAGGGACTATCGCAGTCGCGAAGTTGAGAACCTCATATTTGAAATGTGGCCACCTATTGGAAAATTTAATTTTAGAAGGGTTGATGATGAGTCATGAGTGAATCCAAAACCAAAACAAATCATCAAAAATGTTAAGAGGTATAACGATACTTAACAAGGTCTCAAAACTGTTCTTGTTTGGTTGGGTTACGAGACTAAGTTAAGTGAAGTCGTTACACAACTTAGGGTTTTCGATGAGTTTTCTTGAAGATGGTTAAGACTCATGAATTTAGATGTTGCGCGATAAGTTTGATCGTTAAATTATAACATAATTGATGAGTTATGTGTAGGTTTTAATCGACGTTAAATTGTGTGAGTAATATCTAGTAATTACGAGTACAACGCAAGACGAGAAAGAAAAAATAACTGAGACACTTGAGATAGAATAGAGCATAATCAAAACTCTGAGAAACTCTTGTGATGGAATTTATTAATTGATTGAATAAAACAAATTGAACAATTCTTGTGATGAAATTTTTGTGATAAAATTTTAGTACTTGATTTGTTCAAATCAAATTTAACAATTTTTCATGGTGTAAAAATTGTCGAAAGTGTACGAACTAGCAAAACTAACTTAAGGAAAGACATAAGAATGAACAAGAACTAGTACGGGCTATGTTATGCATAAGCCGACTAAACCTCAAAAGCATACTTACTCATCCGATTTACAAGTAGTAGACGTTTAGCAAGGGAAATTTGCACAAAAATAAGCGTCGGAGAAAACCTAAATTGATGAAAGAATTGATCAAGGATAACTATAATTATCCGTCCGTGAATAATCACTATTAAGCGAAAGTACAAATAATAAGTATGTGGAAGAACATGTTAGAGGACTTTTTAACATCCCACGATTCACTTGCTATTTTCCATGTAAGGGCTACTTGGACATTTAAGTAGGCCTAAGGAACAATTGTGCAAGAACTTATTCTAAATAATAGAAAGTTTACAAGACATCATACTGATATTTCTTGTTTAAAGAACCTATGAAACAACATACCATATCTCTGCCTACCTAATGACCGTTCCTTTTTAATTGCGGCGGGTGAATTTTAAAATTGCCTCTCATTCCTTTTGTCATTTTACCATCCGGAACTGACAAGGATAACGAGCATGAATTCACCAGTTATGACACTAAATATCACAACAAGGAAACCTTCAGAAATTCATAATATCCCCGCTGTTACCATACCATTTTCAACTCCTATACCTTTACAATTACCCAAAACGTCCAAAAAAAAACGCTCATTTTTATTTATTGCCACCGAATCCTAACACTACTACTTATCCATATAGTAGGACTATTCAATAAACAACTAAGCGCGATGCAAAAGTTGTGATAGTCCGACTAGAGGATGTAGGATGTGACATGGATGCCCTTGGCGCAAATGATGAGGATAAGTATCTATTGATAGCAAAATCGCTAAAGTCTCTAGAAGTTACGGAGATCACAATTGCAGTGAGAGCAGATGATGCTGAATCTATGGAGGCTGCAAATCGAGCTCAGATTCAGGAAATCCTATGCCGTCTAGGCCTCTGGGATGTTGCACCTTTCTAATAAAAATATGATGTTTTGTAATGAAAACTCTACGTTTTGTCAAGACTAAAAGAAGTCATTCATTCGTTTGAATGAGAACTTTGTACTCTAAGCTTTGAAACTATGAATGGAACCTAATTCAAGGATTAAATGAATGACTTTTTATAATATGTTCCCTCGATATTTGTATTACAATAACTGTGAGGAAAACTCAGTCGATTTGGAATAATCGTTGATTTGATAACCATGAAGGGACTAACTAAGGATTAGTATATCCAAAGAATTTAAAAATGTCACATGTAAAGCAAAGATAAAACCGCTAGAACCTTAAGGAAATAATTCACCATCAATATTAGAACGCCATTAAGACAGTCAACTTATTTGATGTTAGTATTCGTACTAACATTCAAACTTTGAGCATGTGCTCAAGAACTAAGGAAACAAGAGTTAATCCAGTTAACCCTCTTGACCTCGAAAGATCTTTTCAAAAACCAAGCGGACTTGCGTTGGTTGTGAAAGAAAAGGACTCTACGAGAAGAAATAATCCCGTGTCGAGAAGCAATGACTTAGAAAGGCATGTTGAAGGGAGGATTATCCCTCACCATTCGACTAGACGAAAGAACCTACCCTGGCAGGCACTGTGTGCTAACCAAGGAAAGGATTTCCAACCACCATTTTGCCATAAGTGTGAGTACCATCACAAAGGTACTTACTCGACCACGGTAGACGCCGTGATGAGTTTGGGCATTAGAAATAAGACTGCCGCATTGTTAGGACACATGAGAAGTACGTGAAAAAAAAACGTTACCTAGGAAAAATACTGAATAAAGCAAGATTGAATCCATAACAGAAAAGAAAATTCTAAAGAAGGAAGCTCATATATGAAGAGCATGAAATACCCAGCAAACGTAATGTACCGTGTATCATAGGGGAGAGCGCCCCAACAACCTATAAGTATCAACCGAATGACTTTTAACCCCGTCGTATGTGAAATTTAGAAATTTTGTGGAATATCAAATAATTTATTTATATGCAAATCAAGTAACTTGACATCAGTCGATGTTACCGCCAACTAAATCTAATTATGTACTCGTACCCTAAATATCTTATTTAATTACTTCAATTGCCTTTAACAGCTACCTCTTATATCTTGCAAAGCTTTTACTTAAGAAAGAGTTTTATCCTACAAATTTTTTTTATGTCGGAGAAAAATTAATCAAATAATTTTATTTTTCTTTTAATATTTTTGAAAAAAAAAACATTACGAAAAATATTTTCTCTTTTCTTTGAAGGAACCATCACCGAGAACTTTGTTAGTAAAAATGTCAGAAATTTTGATAAAACGTTTTGGTAAAATCGTTAAATGTATTACTGATAAAACATCACAACTGATGACGAGTTTTTTTGGGTAAAGACTATTGTGCAAAGTTTTGGAAAAATCTAATTTTACGAACTACTTTGTGTGGAAAACACAAACTATTGATAAACTTGACGAGAACAACTACGAATAATTGTGAGAATTATATTGTTAATTGTGGAAGTGAACAATGGAAACGAATGAAATGAACTATTGACTAATTTGTGGATTGTGGAAGTGAACAACGGTAACAAATGAAATGAACTATGAGTTATTTTATTAGTTGTGAAAGTGACATACGAATAAACTATAAACTACCAATATATAAATTACAATCTCGAAGAGATAATTGATGATGAAAGAAGGATGCAACCGTTAGACCCGAGACGTACGTAGCCTGATCAACTACGTATGATCGTGGTCGAACGCGAGTATGCTCGTAGTAGTCATCGTAGAAATGAGATATATTAGTAATACTAGAAAATTCTAAATTCGCCTTACTTGTCGAAGAAAATTTATTTTGTACTATGAACGAAAAATATTCCTATGCCATCGTTTAAGTGAAAACGCCAAGTACGCAATACAAGTAAAAATTATTACGACTAGTTCTTCGCCGCTATGACATACAGGAGCGTGTATGATGCGAATATACTAAGAGCGCCATTTTTTACTAAATTAAACGCAAATAGATTAGAGTCTGAAAAATCTAAAACAAAATTTTAAATAATGATGAGAAGAACGAGAACCAGTTGCGTAGAACTCAATTTAATGGATATCGTGACACTACCCTATAATAATTGAAGATCAATAAAAATTTGGTTGTAAAAGGGATGAGACGCTCAAATGAGAAAAACTCAAATTTAACGGATATCGAGACCTCGTCGTACATTGACCAATGTTAAGGGACAATTGGGTTGAGATAAGCGTGCTCTTGTATATAAGAAAATAGATATCAAGACCACCCGAACGAAATATATTTTGCTTAAATTAGAGCAAAACACATAACTCATAAACAAAAGAAAGATATAAACTATTGTACCTATGATATATGGAATCTTCACGGATCACGATTTGATTTAACATTGCACGACTCACCGGTTTTCACCTCCATGAAAAGGAGATAAACCAGGAGGAACACAAACTAAATTAATTGAATTACGAAGTCTTCTAAAAAGGAAATGTCACATAGAAGGAAGGAATATCTTAACCGTCATGTGATAGGACGACCAGTTATTCTAGGTTTTTGGAAAACCGATTCGAGAAGCCTTGCCGCATGAACTACTTATCACTATCAAGTAGATGATCAAGGTGAACGTAATTAACCAAACTATGTGAAACGACTTTCAAATGTGCGATATTATTCTTAGGAGAGAATTATCGTAACTATAGACATCTATGCGAAAGATGACAACATACGACCCTTTAAAGTGAAAGTAATACGCGAGACAACACGAAAATTATTAAAAAGAAAGCTCACTTAACAAAACAGATATCGTCGAGAAAAATTCAACAGACGAATAAAGACTTACTACCATAAGCATTAAAGAACGCTATAGGATAATGTACAAGACGGAAGGAATTTTTATTCGTTCTATCTAATAATATTATAGTAATTTTAATCTTAGCAAGAGGCTAAGGAAAAACGAAGACGATGATCGCTAAGAAAAGTAGATAAAAATTAATTTATCTCTTGGTTTGTCAAAGATATCGAAGTGCGAGTTTTCAGGAGAAAACTCAATTTAACGGATATCGAATGTAACAATCGTGAATTTTGAATTGTTTAATTTATGATTAGCGTTTTCGGGTTAGACATGTACGTCTATTGAAATCCCCGATTGTTTCTCCGTAAAACGTCTACAAATCAAAAATTTATATCGAGTGATCACCATTTTCAAGGAGCCACTTCCCTTGGTAAAATTTATCATTTATACATATATGTTAAACCGAGACTTGCGACATCAAATGCGCCTCTTGATAACCGGGAAAATTCGCGCCAATGAAATAAATTCTAGTTTACATAGAACGCTTATTTTAACATGAACTAGTTTTATTTTTATCTTAAATGTGAACGTAATTAAATTTAATTGTGATCGAAAACTTATTCTATATACTTTGATATCACTCCATCAACAATCCGACGTTAGACAAACAACGTCAAGTTATTTTAGTAGCGGCTCAATAATAAATGATTTTGAGATTTTATAATTTATATAGTATCATATAAATTATTTGATGAAGCCCTTAAATAATACATGTAATAATATAAAAAGTACATGTAACATACTTGATACCCCGAGTAAATAAACTAGCACACCTATACATTAATAATAACTTTTTCTCCATCTTCCCGCATCTCTCGTTAACATTGTATGCCAGCTAAAAATAGTACCATTCCACCATAAAACTTTGACATGCACCCCCTTTGCTCAGTTTGAAAATCAAATCATGTACACAGTACCAATAAACAATGACCATAAACTCTAAAGTCATCAACACATTCAATTCAGAAACTTTCCTAGAAAACCGAAAGAAGTGTCGACATTATACACCTTGTTATTTCTCCCCCAAGCCCACGTGACCTACTATATTTTCTCTTTATGGTGTACTACACCTTCCCATTAAAACCTTTCCCATCCTACTCTCCTTTGCCCACGTGATATACCAGGAAAAGTACCATGTCTTGTCCCCTTGAGATAAAATATTGCAACCAAGAACATTACAATGTAACGAAACTAAAGCGAATCACTAGTTAGGTCATATTTTCAAATACCTCCTAAAAATACTAGTCTAGTACTTTCTTTATCAACACATAAGCAAACACCATCACTCCCCACCTTTGTATATGCATACTGTTTTAAACAGCCTAAATGGAGGCCTTTTTTCTCTTCATCCTCCTGTTTTGAGTCTCATAATATTAAGGAAGAAGTTTTGATTCATATTAATCTCGTGTTGAGGAGATTAGGGTTTCGTTGGTGCTGAAGTTCAGTCATACTCTCGCCTGGATCTTTATGTGAGCAAATTCATCCATACTTGTTATTTTACATTATGCATTCATGCACCATAGTTGTTGTGCTTGAGGACTATTAAAGAAACAAAAGCGTATTTGTTGTGTGCTTTCCGTGCATCTCGCAGGAAAGAATTATGAGTAAATAAGTAACGATGGGATTGGGCTCATATATGATATGGTTTAATCTGGGATAACAAACTCTTAAGGAAGAAGCTATTAAAAACTAACTACATGTATAAGGAGTCGTCATCGAGTCATGTAAAGCGTTTATTTGCCTAATCTGGCCAATGTAAATCAGAACCTGCTCTTAATAGTATACATATTGAAGATTACAATTTCCCTTGAATTACTAGATTTCGCTAAGGAACGAGTATGGTATATATCACCCTTTGAAACCGGTTGCAAACCATCACTTTTCGACCCATATTTCGCCCTTAAAATGACCTTTCCCCGAGACGGTCACACGACGGAAGTTGTAGACGGTCATACCGTCTACACGGTCATACTTTTAGTTCGACCTAAAACTCCCTATCGAGACCCGTAGAAAAGACCGAAACTGGCTCGTGAAACTCTTCTTTTAAAATTGTTGAACGACCCTTACTTCGAACACGATTTCCACCCATCAAACGACTTCGGTTTATAAAACTTGAAACAGCTACTTATAGAGGACCCGACTAGCTGTCTAGCGGTATTCTTGGTTTACTCCACGAGTGACTAATGAGTCTTATATTTCAGTCTGAAAACCCGTAAAAACCACCTTGTTTCGATGTCAAAATGAAACGGAAAAGTCGTCCTTTCACGGACATTTTTGACGTACCAAACGACCTCATGTTCTTAAACCCCAAATTGGACCTTATGAACACCAAGACCACCTATCCAATGATAATTTTGGCTCATTTCGTGAGCCACAATCTAGTCCGCCACCTCTTATTAAAACCGAGGAAACCGTCTTTAACCCGATGATAAAGCTTAAACTTTAGAATACGTTTGAATGATTTTTTTCAACTTTTCAAATGAAGCTACTTATGTCCCCTTGTCACCCTACACGATGACATGTTTTTTTTTTAAATTTCATTTACTTACTTTATTTTATTTATTTTATTTTTGTTAAATATGGGTATTTAAAATATCTTATAAGATATAGTTAGGACATTTGACCCATTAATCGACCTAACTAATAAACTGTCCCGACAATAAAATAATTGTTAAATATATTTCAATTAAATGTCTATGTGTTTATTAAACGTTAAATTATCACGCGCGGTAAAATTTTTGATTTCTTTAGATAAACTCAAGCACACACTAGGGAAAAGCATGAATGCGTTCATTTTCCGTTACGCATTTAGTTAAGCATATATTAATAATATCTAGGTTGCGGATAGAGTTCGACAGTGTTTTGTGTACTTCGCTTCCGTGCCTGTAACTCCTTGATACCTTTGTTATTACTTCGAGGTGAGTTTCATAGCCCCACTTTTTACATGTTTTAATATACTTTTGGGGTGAGAACATTGCTTATTTTTACGGATGAACATAAGTGCTAAAACTTGATACGTTTGCCTACTTGATGTCTAAGTCCCCGATATCCTAGTTGCCTTTAGCCCGCTATCATGAACCGTTAATTACTTGTGTGTAAGCGCAAATGTTATGGATAGATCTATTGGGACTGACCTCCCTATCTAATTGTGACTGTGTGGTCAAATTAGATACACTTACATTTGAATCCTCACAGATGCTCCATGATAGGTATCTGCTTTGGGCTCTTATTATATTGTTGGTTAACGCTTCGGTGTCATGAGCTTAGACGTAGGGATACAAACGTATACTATTTTGATTATTGCCATGTTTGGTTATATTCCGGTTGCCTGACTAAATCTTATGGTTCATCACACTTATTTTGTAATTAAACCTATGAACTCACCAACCTTTGTGTTGACACTTTAGCAATGTTTTTCTTAGGTATCAAGATGGAGGAGTGACTTGGTTGCGCCATGGAGATAATAAATTGTCGTGACTATCTTTTGGGAATCTAAACTTTATTGTTATGTACTCAAAACTTGATTTACTTTGTAATGTTGTATCAAATGCTTCCACACAATTTTATTTAAGTTTAATGAATTTAAAACGACTTTTAATGTCGTTCTTTATAATCTATGCCTCATGATAGTCATGACCGTCGCACCCCATTGTGTTCCCTTACTCTGATAAATTGGGGGTGTGACATGCTTCCCCCCAACTTCAAAACGCTTTTCCATCCCTTTCTACTCGTTGTTTCCATGAAGGTAGAGTCGTTGACAAGGAAATAACGGGTTATGACTATATCCAATCTATGTTTGAGCTTTCGGGGTTTGATTGCTTGCTTAACATAGAAGAAGATATTTACCCCTTATTCCTTCTTGAATTCTTTAGCACCTACTCCATGCTTGAATACAATGGAGAAATTTTCATTCGTTTCGTGTTGAATGATCAATTGATTCAATACTCCCTCGAAAACTTTGGTGAAATTATCGGTGTGTCATATGAAGGCACTTGTCGTTTTACGGATAAATGGAGACTTGATGCTCTCTCGGAATCCTACGATAAACCTCCAAATGACCTCACCGAAATTGATCTAGAGTTCATCCTTGACATCATTTCGAAAGAGCGTGATGGAAACGTTGTGAGAAGCCTTCATTCAAATGTACGAAATGTGAATAGATATGAAGTGCTCTCTAGCGACTAATGAAAGAGATTTTGCTAGTTGAAAAGTTCGTTCTCGGTATCTCTTCGAATTGATTTCCGGTTCAAAGTACGACTCAATTGTCTTTTGGTGAAACAAAGATTTTTGGTTGTTTTTAAAATAAATGGTGCAAAGACGTAAAAGTAAAATGACTTTAAAGTAAATCTAAAACTAATTTAAAATAAATGTGCAAGTATTTAAAAACGTGACGAAAATTAAAGGCACTAAAAGTAAATAACGCAAACTTAAATCTAACTAAGGCAAACTTAAAACGCAACTAAAACTTAAGGCAAGTAAACTTGAAGTGCGATTAAGTAAAAAGGCGGGAAAAGTAAAGCTTGAAAATTAAAGACAGAAAATTAAAAACTGAAATTAAAAGAACATGAAAAATAGCTCATCCGGAATAATACCCTCATGCGGAATAAACACTCATCCAGAATGTCACCTTCGTTCGGAATGATTTTCTTCACTCGGAATATTCACCAAATACCTTGATCTGGAATAAATCCTTTATCCGGAATATGTCACTTATTCGGAATAAAGTCTTGATTCGGAATAATGGTCTTGATCCGGAATGTTGCCCTTAATCCGGAATATTCCTTGATCCGGAATAATACCCTCATGCGGAATATTGCCCTTGATCCGGAATAATTCTTGATCCGGAATAATATTCCGGATAGAACCCTTGATTCGGAATGTCAAAATATTCTGAATAAACTTCTTGATCCGGAATAATAAATTATTCCGGATGAACTTGCTTGATCCGGAATATTATTTGATTCGGAATGTTAGGTTGATCCGGAATATCCTGTTGATCCGGAATAAAAGGTTGATCCGGAACTTTTGGTTGATGCGGAATATTATTCCGAATAAAGCACCTTGATTCGGAATGTTTTAATATTCCGAATAAAGCACCTTGATTCGAAATAATATTCCGAATAAACTCAATTGATCCGAAATATCCAATATTTCGGATGAACACCCTTTTGATCCTTCACTTGGCTTGTTTTGCTGGGCTTTGATCCGGAACTTTTTCCTCGGAACAGAACAGTAACAGACAAGCGCGAAAAACAAGGGAAGAACAAGATTTACATGAATCTAAACAAAACTAAATCAAATCAACCACAAGATTAAATCAAACTAATCACAAAACATCTACTAATGATAATCAAACAATCCAAAACAATCAAACTAACAAATATAACCAAAATAATCAAAACCCACTTAAATAAATCAATAAAAATCAAGAACATGAACATGAACAAATAAACATAAAGATTAAAGAAAGGAAGAAAGAGATCAAACAATAAAGATAAAGATTAACAAGAATTAAAAGAACACTTACTTGAAATTAAATGGTAATTAAGGTGCAAGACAATGAATGTAAATGGACATGAAATTAAATGTGCATAAATTTAAAGTGGAAGAAATGGTTTGTCAAGCCACCCAACAAAATGAAAATGATTATCCTAATGACTATTTATAGGGAAGGATTAAGGAGTGCTTAGGAAGCTTCCTACCCTCCTTCATTTTTCCTTAATTGCACTCTTAAGTCCTTAAGCCTTTTAATCTTCTTAATCTTGGGCTTTAATGACTTTGTCTCGGGATTTCTTCAAACTCATCTTGTAGTTCTTCAATAAATTAGACTTGAGTTTTTTGGCTTTTGATAAACTTCCGTCTTTTGACTTTTTCTTGGATAAATCTTTAGAATTGGTCTTTGACTTCCGTTCTTTTTGCACTCTTGACTTCTTGACTTCGTCTTTCATCTTTTTCTTCAATAAAAGCCCGTGAATGCCCGTGTTTTCTCCACTTTTCACCTTTTCGTCCTAAATCACAACAAAAACACAAACCACGCATAATTCCAACATAAATGACATAAAATACAAGTTTTGGCCTGGTTATTATTGTAATTAAGTGGTAAAAAGGATGAGTGTTTACACACCTATCAAATCCCCTACACTTGACCATTGCAATGTCCTCATGCAATGCATTAGTTACAAAGCACGTTTACATTTTTCATCATAATCAATCCACGTTGGCCTTTATTAAAAAGATACAAAACTATAAACATTCAAAGTAAAGAAATAAAAAACATACCTCGGGTTTTGGAAATGTCATGAATGATCATCATCCTCAAGTTTTCACTTTCTCCAAACCAAGCTTAAAAACGAGATCATTGTTATTATAAGTTAGCAAACTAACACGAACTCATGTGGGCCAATTACTCACTTAGACTCCCTTATTCCTAGGTATATCTCTTATATTTTATTATTGTCTTGAATGATCACGAGGATGCATTGTTGACTTATTTCGATAGTTTATTAGGCCGAAAATAAAGTGAACGAGTTAATCAATAGTTAGCTAAAGGACAAAATCTTTTAAAACTGCTTCTCGGGACCTCATAAAGTTCATATCTTGGCATAACTCGCTTCGTGATTTGAGACCTTTCTCGGACCGATATTTGGCAGTGACTTCATACTTCAAACCTTGAGAGACGTTCATGAAATAATGGTCTTCTCTTCATATAGGAATTTCTTCACTTGAAGTTTTGAGAGATTCTTTATACTTGGACCACGACTTCTTCATTTTTCTCCAATCTTTATTTTGGACTTTGATATACAACGATCCGCCTCCTTTTTGGACTTGGATCTATTCATCCTCATACCTTGTTAGGGCCTTTTCGGATAGACTTCTCCATGACTTTTGGGGAGAATTTGCTTTTCGTCGTGTGTCTCGATCCTTCATATTGATTTTCGATAAATGATTCTTCACATCACTTGGGATCTTTAGCAACAAAATATAGCCCTCATGTCTTGTTAGGACCTTTTTGGACTCGCCAATCTTCGCATCCCACTTCAATAAGTTATGCCTTGGCTATGAACTCTAATCCATACCGAGCAACTTTTAAACGATCTTGGGCTAGAAGCTAAGTAACTTTTCAAATCGTACAACCTTATTTATTGCAGATAAATTTATTAGCAAGCGATGGGAGAATAGGCTCATAATTAACTCACATAAATTCACGAAAGAATACCAAACTTATAATTGGCTCTATCATCTCTCGTTCTCTACAGTTTAAAATCTCAAATAATGAGACTCGTGGATGCTTAGCCTATTAAATCAAAGTTTTGGGTTTTCGAGTCGCCTATAGGATCTTGCAAACTCTTAGACTTTTTCAAGTTTAGAAATCGCATTTTAAAGTTCCCTTGATAAACGACTCTCTAGGATCAATTATAGGAACTTGCGAAAAGTTCTTGTTCTTAACTCGTGAGAGTTAAGACTTTCGCGTTTTATAGCTCCCTATATAAAAGCCTAGCAAAACTTGACTTAAACATGTTAAGGATACTAGCTAGAGTAAACTTAGATAAGTAAACTCGGGTTGAGTCAAAAGATTCACAACGTTTGAAAATTAAAACCACTTTATTAAAATTTTATTCTAATAAGGAAAGAAAATAACTATACAAAGGGAAAAACTAATAGGCCAAAATAGATCAAAAATTTTGAAAAATGTCGAAAAATTGATTTTCCGGTTAAAATGAGGACAAATACAAGGAAAAGAGCCACTTAACTTCGATAGAAGTCCCCCTACATTTAATATAAACATTGTCCTCAATGTTTAAGCATGTGGGAGTAAACTCCCCTACACTTAGGACATTGTGCACGTTGTTTAAATCTTGCTAAGGAAGAGACAACAAAAGAGATTCCTATTTTAATATTGGAAAATATAAAATAGTGAATCGAAAAGAGTTTAGGATAGAACCGGGAAGAAGTGAACACGGAATCACGGTTCGTCAAAAATCATCAAGAGTGGATCATTGAGCGCTCGAATCCCTGATTGGAAGAGAGGAGAGAGCAAACACCAACGGGTCTCCCCTACACTTAAGGTAAAAACAAAGAAAAAGATAGATAGATAATTGGGTTGCCTCCCAAAAAGCGCTTGTTTTTGTTATCCGAGTCATGAGCCTGACTCGTCCCCAAATTAAATGGTCCATGGGGAAGCCTCAAATGTAATACCGGGATCAAAGACCTTGTCCTTGTTCCCGGAGGAATATAACAAAGGAGAGGCAGGAGGATAAGTCCTAAACGGTAGAAAGGTCTTTTCAACATACAAGAAGTATGTGAAATCTTGATCCTCGGGAGGTGGGGTGGGTATAGGAATCACATTTTCATCCTCCAAAGACAATGGACGTGGACCAATTGGAAAAGCCGTAAGGTTATCAATCATAAAATGGTCATTGTCACCTCCCGGGTCAAAACACTCATCCTCATTTACCGGAGAGGGAAATTGATACATCACCCGCTTGGGCGTGCATTCAGTAGGATGAGGGGGCAATATAGTAGGAGAAGTAAGAGAAGAATTACCTTCCACCTGCGATACCTTTCCAGTAGAGTCAAAACTCTTCACCTCTGCGGTAGAAGGGGGCATGGCTAACAAAGCATGCTCATCAATAGTAGGAAAATCAGAGCTATCAATGTCCTTAATCCCTTCGTCAAAGAGAGGATTCACCTCACTAGATATGTAATCGTCATCAAAATCAAATAAAGGGTTCGAATAAATCTTGAAAGTTTCCTTTGGAACGTCTTCATCAGATAGTGACTCGTCATCACTAGAAGTAAAATCATCATATTGATCAAAAAGAGGATTAGAGAAAGCCAAAGAATCCTCTTCCAAAGTGTTGGTGGAAGGAACATCATCAGAAGAAAGTGCATCATACTCATCGTCACTGTCGGATGTCAACTCAGATTCACTTGGAATTTGGACAAGGTTATCAGCACTAGACTTATTGAATTCGTCGGATTCCTTTGTAGGAATTGTGCTAATATCCTCATCCACTAGGATGGTTGAATCCTTAGGCTCCAGAGCCGGCAAGTCGTGAGAAGGAATAGCATTCTCATCGGTCCAAGAAATAGGACTCTCATCGTCATCACAGTCATAATAATATGGAGGCACAAGAGGAGGAGTATAAGCATTAAGTTTAGATACCTGCTCTTGGTGCTGATCCGCTTGACATTTCTCCATCATCTTGTTGCAAGCTTCTTGAACTTTTTGAAAGTTGTCAAAAATTATGGCAAGTTGTTCAGGAGGAAGTGCACAAAAGGGTTGATGATTGACAGTGTGACGTGGGGGCTCAAAGTTATAAACACTGGGATGATAGCACGAAACTTTCTCAAAGACCTTCGACGGATCACAAGAAGAAGCATCGTGAGGCCCCCCACAAATATAGCACCACGGCTATGGAGAAAAACCCGGTGCATCTTGAGGATAGGGATTGTGATAGACGGGAGAGGGTGGGAAAGTATTGTAAGAGTTGAAGTATGAATTTGTTGAATTGCAAAATGGACAAAATCCAAACTGTGTATCGTCGAAATCAAAACCACACCGCTCACAAGTACACCATTGACATGTTTGAAAACCATGCCATGGTCTCCCACACCGTACGCAAGACGAATCCATGAAGAATTATAAATAAGAGGGGTAAAGAAAAGAATTAAACATAATAGAGGATAAAGAGGAATATTTTTGGTGCAAAACTTTGAAAAAGAAATGCCTTTTATGATTTTTCAAATGTTTTTGGGATTTTTGGAAATTTTTGACTCGAAAAACAACGTTCACGAGTGAACGGATCCCAAAAAGCAACGCGTCTCTCACAGAAAACCGTTAATCTTTACGAAAAGAGCCGGCAACAGCGCCATTTTAATGAAAGAGATTTTGCTAGTTGAAAAGTTCGTTCTCGGTATCTATTCGAATTGATTTCCGGTTCAAAGTACGACTCAATTGTCTTTTGGTGAAACAAAGATTTTTGGTTGTTTTTAAAATAAATGGTGCAAAGACGTAAAAGTAAAATGACTTTAAAGTAAATCTAAAACTAATTTAAAATAAATGTGCAAGTATTTAAAAACGTGACAAAATTTAAAGGCACTAAAAGTAAATAACGCAAACTTAAATTTAACTAAGGCAAACTTAAAACGCAACTAAAACTTAAAACTAAGGCAAGGCTAAAATAAATCTAAGGCAAGTAAACTTAAAGTGCGATTAAGTAAAAAGGCGGGAAAAGTAAAGCTTGAAAATTAAAGACAGAAAATTAAAAACTGAAATTAAAAGAACCTGAAAAATAGCTCATCCGGAATAATACCCTCATGCGGAATAAATACTCATCCGGAATGTCACCTTCGTTCGGAATGTTTTTCTTCACTCGGAATATTCACCAAATACCTTGATCTGGAATAAATCCTTTATCCGGAATATGTCACTTATCCGGAATAATCTTGATTCGGAATAATGGTCTTGATCCGGAATGTTGCCCTTGATCCGGAATAATACCCTCATGTGGAATATTGCCCTTGATCCGGAATAATTCTTGATCCGGAATAATATTCCGGATAGAACCCTTGATTCAGAATGTCATAATATTCCGAATAAACTCCTTGATCCGGAATAATAAATTATTCCGGATGAACTTGCTTGATCCGGAATATTATTTGATTCGAAATGTTAGGTTGATCCGGAATATCCTATTGATCCGGAATAAAAGGTTGATCCGGAATTTTTGGTTGATGTGGAATATTATTCTGAATAAAGCACCTTGATTCGGAATGTTTTAATATTCCGAATAAAGCACCTTGATGCGGAATAAATAATATTCCGAATAAACTCAATTGATCCGGAATATCCAATATTCCGGATGAACACCTTTTTGATCCTTCACTTGGCTTGTTTTGCTGGGCTTTGATCTGGAACTTTTTCCTGGGAAAAGAACAGTAACAAACAAGCGCGAAAAACAAGGGAAGAACAACATTTACACGAATCTAAACAAAACTATATCAAATCAACCACAAGATTAAATCAAACTAATCACAAAACATCTACTAATGATAATTAAACAATCCAAAACAATCAAACTAACAAATATAACCAAAATAATCAAAACCCACTTAAATAAATCAATAAAAATCAAGAACATGAACATGAACAAATCAACATAAAGATTAAAGAAAGGAAGAAAGAGATCAAACAATAAAGATAAAGATTAACAAGAATTAAAAGAACACTTACTTGAAATTAAATGGTAATTAAGGTGCAAGACAATTAATGTAAATGGACATGAAATTAAATGTGCATAAATTTAAAGTGGAAGAAATAGTTTGTCAAGCCACCCAACAAAATGAAAATGATTATCCTAATGACTATTTATAGGGGAGGATTAAGGAGTGCTTAGGAAGCTTCCTCCCCTCCTTCATTTTTCCTTAATTGCACTCTTAAGTCCTTAAGCCTTTTAATCTTCTTAATCTTGGGCTTTAATGACTTTGTCTCGGGATTTCTTCAAACTCATCTTGTAATTCTTCAATAAATTAGACTTGAGTTTTTCGGCTTTTGATAAACTTCCGTCTTTTGACTTTTTCTTCGATAAATCTTCAGAATTGGTCTTCGACTTCCGTTCTTTTTGCACTCTTGACTTCTTGACTTTGTCTTTCATCTTTTACTTCAATAAAAGCCCGTGAATGCCCGTGTTTTCTCCACTTTTCACCTTTTCGTCCTAAATCACAACAAAAACACAAACCACGCACAATTCCGACATAAATGACATAAAATACACGTTTTGGCCCAGTTATTATTGTAATTAAGTGGTAAAAAGGATGGTGTTTACACACCTATCAGCGACCTTAAGGATTTTGTGGTCCAATGGGAAAATATACTTAGGGAGAATGTCTTTTGTCTTGGTGGAAACCGAGATCATATCCCGGCTTGTATGGTGCATATGTTGAGTTGCATCTTTACATCCACCAAGTACAATTTGGCATTCTATATCGCTCGACGAATCAATTATGCCCTTTCCAAGCCCAAAACAAATCGTCCCTATGCTATGCTTCTTACTCGCCTTTTCAAAAGGGTTGCTCATGATTTTCCCCACCCCGATCTTTCTCGCTTCTACCCGGTTCACCGGGTTATGTTGCCTATTCAAGAGGCATATGCAAGAAAGACAAGAAGTGATCTAGGATCGCGAAAATACGATCATCAAGAGATGGATGATGAGGACATGGACATGCCAACAAGTGATGGTGATGGCATAGGTACTAGTTCTCACTTCAACTCTTCGAGTAATTCCCATCCATCCTCAAACTCATTCGTGGATGGACTTGAAGACTTAGTTCCCCCACCTCATTACTCCTCTAGTGAAGTACCGGAAGATCTCAACATGGAGCATCTCTACCGTGAAAATCTTAGGACTAGAGGTGAATTGCATGAACACCGGGTTGAGTCAAGGAAGGGATTCAAGTATTTGGGGAATATGATCAAGGGATTGGGCAAAAAGAGAAGGTGAAAGCTTTGAAGTTTTTCAAAGAATACATGTTGGTAAACATGTAATGTTGAACAATTTTTTTTATCTTGGATGTGTATTAACTTATGCTACATGTTTGGATTGTTATTTATTTTGATCCTAAATATTGTTTATGCCATTATGTTTGTGATTTACATAGCTTTGTGCATGCCTTATGATAGTTAGCTTCTTAGATTTTGATCAGTAGTTAACTTTGGCTTGTGAATCTTTTGGTAAAAATCTGGGTTTATCAAAAACTGGGAGGTGAAATTTTTGAAAGACCTCTGGTCGCGGTTCCATATCAACCCGCGGCTCCTTATCGATAAGGAACCGCCGGTCCCAGATAAGGAACCACCGTCACTGTGCCCGACAGCATCTTTTTCTTTACACTATTTTCTTAAATCTGTGTAAAATATGCATGATTTTTTGCAAAAACCTGCATATTTCTTAAACTAGCTTACCTAAATTCATTATTCACCTAAAACGATTTTAACCCATTACTAGTTTGGATCATCCTCTCACCCACTTAAACCCACCTTGTTAGTCATGTTCTTCACACATCAAAACATCCTTCCCTAACCCTTAAACCATCCTTGTCAACCATGGTTTCTACAAAAACCTCAAACACCCTAAGGAAAACACTTAAGATTAGGATTAAGGTACCCAAGCCTAACTCCTCACCCTTCCTCACACCTAAGAATGAGATGGTTCCTATCCTCATTTCTTCATCACCTTCACCACCCCTTGCACCATGCAAGACAACATCCACCCATGGTACTAACCACTCCATTGGTTCTACCTCCTCTTCATCCAACTCAAGAATGAATGAGCTCTCTTCACCCTTCACTCCAAGTGCACCCTTGGATGTGACCACACAACCCCAACCAATCCAAAGCATTCCTTTTGTGAATGACTTTGATGACACCTTGGCGACTTCACCATTTACCTCTCCTAACTCACCCATTTCACCAACCTTGGAGAACATACCTCCACACTCACCCATTTCCCCTTTAGGGAACATGCCTCCACTCTCACCCACATCACCCATGGAGAACATGCCTCCTCCACCTCCACCCAACACAAACATTCAAATTTTGGGTGTTCCACTTTCCCTCCTTTTGGGTGATCCATACTATGGGTTTTAAGAAACACATGGTCCTAGTTGTCCATGTTGTCTTTACAACCACTACATCATCCATAACCTTAGGATGGATATGTTTGGACTACATAGGATGTTGCAAGAGTTCTTGCTTGCCTTGTTCTCCATGCCTCCTCCTAGGAGATGAATGATGAGTTTTCTTAATAAGTGTTTTCAACAAAACCAAGCCAAAGAAGACTACTCATCTAGATTTAATGTTAAGCTAGCTTTGTATTAGTTAGTTTTTTCATTTGTCATTGTATTTGCTTCCTTCATGAGTGTTTCATGAAGTTGTTCTATGGATTTAGCTTTATGTGTTTCTACTCTTATGAGCACATTAATCAACTTTAATTTGAAATTAAAATTGAACCTAAATCTATCACAACCTCTAAAAACTTGACTAAAATTGGTTCAAAATGATATTCAAATATTTTGTCACCCTTTGTCAAGACATTCTTTGTGAATGTGTTGCTTTATGCAACCCTAGCATAATTTGGTGCTAATAGAGGTAAAATTCCAAGATTTGCATTTTTTTTGAAAAAGTCTTAGTTTTTCCCAAAACCCTGGAAAAACATGGTTTCAAGTCCACTGGACGCGGATCCTTAAAGTCCCGCGGTTCCTTAAGTGGTAAGGAACCGCCGGTCCCTATAAGGTACCGCGGACAGTGTGATACCCCGAACCCAACGTCATTTATTTAATCCTATTTTACGAATATTTTTGAAATTTTTAAGAAATTTCGTTTGCTATATATTTGACGGTTTAAGTTGAAACCAACGTTTACGGTCGTAATTTAACGTTTGACGATTTAAGAAGAACCGATAACGACTACGATACCGACGGATGCGCAAAACTTGCATTTTATTATCGATTTATCGATATTTGAGTTTTTCGAGATTTTTATTTTTATTACGTTTTAAGTCGAGTCAGAACCATATGTATAATCGTTTTGTGTGCGTTTGAACCATTTAAAGGTATCTTGAGGTAGCCGGGACGAAACCCGACTCTCATAAAATTTTAAAACCGACTAGTTTGTCATAATCCCGCTCTTTAAAAGTAGATTTGCCACTAAGGCCAAAAGATAGCTACTATATCAAAATTGGTCCCTCCATTTTTACAAAAGGAACCACTAACACACACACACTTCATTTTTACTTTCAAAAATTAGGGTTTTCTCTCCCCTTTTGCTCCTAGCCGCCGGCCACCACCACTCCACCACCAAAAACCGCCACAAAACTTGATTTCTTGAAAAACTAATCAAAGACCCATGTTTATAATCATCTTGTAAGTGAATCCCACCAATAATATCACACATGCATCATCTTTAATTTTTACAAAAATTTATTCTTATGAACAAGTTGGTTTTGATCTAATTTTTCTTAATGTATGTTTAAATCTTGTGTTTAGGAGTGAAGATAATTAATTAAACAAGATGGGGATTTATGTCTTTGGTGTTATACAGCCCCAAAACCCACGAAATTATTGGGGGTTTAGGTGTTCTTGGGTGTTTGATCTTAAATAAGATGGGTATGTATTCATATTCATGTTTTTATAATTTTTAAATTGTTTAATTACATTGCATGTCTAATTTTTGATTTGGGTTTTTATGAGAAATGTTCATACAAGTGATTAAGGGTAGTTAGGTTGTGCTAGATTGATTGAATGATGTTGGTATAGGTTTAGAAAGTGATGAGAAGTGTTGGAATGATGATTGTTAAGGTTTTGAAAGGGGTGTTTTTAGGACAGCAGGTCTAGAGGGTGTTTTCGTGGTTTTATACTTTTGTAAAAGTCCTAAGATTAGAATGTAGTTGTAAGGTTCGTCTCAAGCTTTCTTTCGCTATAAAGAAGAGCTACTAAGTCCAAACGAGTAAAAAGTTATGCTATTTTGAAAGTTCGTGTACCGGGAGATGAGAATCAACATAATCCGAAATTATGTTTGGTTTTGGGTAAAATCCCGGGGACCATAGATAGAGTTTTATAAATGATTGAAAGTTATTTATTGGTTTCAAACCTGCATTTTAGAGTCTATTTTTATACTTAATGGTCAAATTAGCTAATGGTGTCTTTTAAATGAGTCAAACAAGTCTTACGTTGTAGAAGTGCAAAATCTGTCCGAAAAGGTTACGTCTAGTGATGTAATGAGTAATGGGTCATAAAAGAGGAAACTTTTTATGGTATTTAAAAGGGGTTTTCTACAGGTCATAAGGGATTTTTACAAATTTTTTTGTAATTTATAGAAATGCTTAAGTCATAGAAAACAACCCATACTTTTGGTAAGTACCGGCAAAGTTATAAAATTTGAAATATTTCTAATTACATAGATAGATAGTACGAGTCTAGTAATAATCACTTGTATGGAATTTTGACGTGAGTTTATACAAACTTTGAGTGACTTTAATTATATACATACAGTACTTGAAAGTACTTGAAAGTAATTGAAGGAGTTTATTCATTAAGTGTTTATTCGTTAGGTGTTGTATTTGATTTCCCGGGGGCATCCACATCGTCGGTGGTATTTTCGTTACGTCTTCGCTAGAACCACTACTACTACGCAAGGTGAGTCTATAGCCTCGCTCTTTACTTATTTCAAACGTTTTTACCCGCGAGGGGGATGCATGCTATTTAAATAAAAAGAACATAAGTCATGAATGATTGTTGGACCCGAATGTTGCCTTGAATTGTGTTGAGTACCTAGTTGCAAAAGTCCCTAAATTCGTGAACTATTAACTATTGTCTTGCCCTTGTGTGGGTTGGAGATAGCCGCTTATACAATTGATAGTACTATGGGGTTGACGACCCTATCCGAGACGAGAGCTAGTACGTTGAGTACCCTCTGCGGACGGATAACTTGTGATAAGAAATAAGGTATAATTGCAACTAATGCCTTTAGAAGGGGCACTGGTTTCATCTTAATCATGCCGGTAAATGTACGCGGGTTATTGAGTTAACGGATTAGTGTCACGAGCTTAAACACAATTATTAGCTATTGCTAAAGATAATATCCTTGAATAATAGATTGTGAGTACGACAATGCTATTGAATGGTCATGATTGGTTTTAATACTTATGTTCAACTTATGATTTGATAAACCTATAGATTCGCTCAACCTTCGTGTTGACGGTTTTAAGCATGTGTTTCAGGTAACCAAGATTGATAGCAGCGGAGCATGCGAGGATGGAAGTTGTTGTGGCTTGGCGGTCTACTTTGTTTTCCTCCCTTTTAGCACTTAAATAATTTATATTATATCAGGTGAACGGAAATGTACTTTTGGGTTGAGATTCTGTAGGGACCTAAACGTAACTCTGTTTTGTATCATTTCTGGGATTCGGAAAACGGTAGACTTTGATGTTTTAATCAATCTTTAATTTATGTTTAAACTTTTACGTCTCTTTGTCGTTTAATATAGCTTATGTGTGATGATAACTACGTAGCACCCAAATGTTGTAGTTCCGCTGAGCATAGCATTGGTTGGGGGTGTTATAGATTGGTAATCAGAGCCATGAGTTATAGAGAACTAGGTCATTTTGAAAAATCCTAAACTATAACTTTTGGTGTCGTAAGAAATTGTCCAAGCACACAACTATCCTGCATGGCTCCGGTAAGATTTCTTTAGCATTGCTTTATATTTTAGATGTATCCCTCAAAATTGATATGAATTCCCTAGCATTTAGTAAGTAAATACTATGATATATATTGAGATATATTGTTGTGTACGTCGAGTACTTAATATCATAATTTGCAAAAATTTATACGACTATCATATATGTTGCATGTAATTGGCATACGGGCTACATTGCATTACATGGCAACACTGCGTTGTGATCCTATGTGTATGTGGGAATGATTGTATGTATAGGTATATATATAATATGGTATTTGGAGGCATTGCACGCGAAGCAATGGTCCTCGTGCAATTATCGTACATTTTATAATGCAGTTTTGTTGAGAATTCGGCCTTACCGCTAATTATCAATCTTGTTAATTAATTTATTGTTCGAATAACCCAGTGTGAACCTCCTTTGATATTCCAGATACGTAAATAATGCTTCGTAACATATTGTATATCGACTAGATTGATCCCGATTGTCGTTATCACACCGTGATGTGTCATTTTGTGACATCTTCTTTTTGGAACGTAAATTACTATCGTATTAATGTATTTCCTTTATTCCTTATGGGTTTGATATATTGGTTGGCGTAACTATAATATAGACGAAGTATAATCAACGATGCGTACATCGTGGCGGCGAATCATGTGTGTATATTATGAAACGTGGTTGAGGCGTATCACCATTTAATCGTTTTTATCATCCTACTTGAATTTAAATATGCGTTTTAAGGATAGACTAGCGTTGTGATCAAGCGTGATAGCTTGAAGTTTGGTTGGGTTGTGTTAATTTTGTGGGGAACGATGTCGAGACTCATCCGAGGCCGATAACAACATTTAGTTGACATACGTATTCTCGCTTCGTTTATTTCATTTTGTTTTTGTTGTTTCATTATTTTGAATTCGATATTATACATGACGAGGTCCTGCATTTGTGCGAGTTAAATAAAGCATTAAACTTTGTTGGTCGAATGATTTAAACATAAAGTGTTTTACATATTAAATAAATGGTGAATGAAATTTTTGGATAAACATGACCTATGATATGTCTTGTAACAAGTAAAACTCTTATAGAGAGTAAAGTGACAATGTGAAATTATTTTTCCTTCAACCTTGGTTGGTAAATCGTAATAACTAATTTGTATTACTCGTAAAATCCTTGTTTTCATATATTAATAATTTGATACTAGAAGCTTGTGATGGATTTGTTAAGATTTTGTTTAATTTAATTTGAGAAAGGAGTTATTGGTAAAATTAACGATATGACTATCGAGTATATGTAGCAAACTTTTGGCGTATCCTGTAATACATAAAATGAGTAGAAAAATTGGTCATGCGTTTTGGAGCTAGAGACTTTGAAAAATTGGTTTTATTTTAAACATAAGGTCATGTTATATGCATTGGTATAAACTAGAACTTGTCACTCGTTGTAGTAAATAAACTGGGACAAAATCGGAATATACACTTTAAGTGAGAAATTCTAACGCTTGAAACGAATTTTTAAATGTTGATGGAACGTCATTTTACTCTACTGCGAGATGTGTTAATTTTAAAATCGTTTGATAATTGGCTAAAGATTTAAAATTCGAATTTTCTATATTTTAGAATTATTGAAATAAGCATCTTAATTATTTATTATTATTATTATTATTATCGAGATTCAAGTGTCGACTAAAATCAGTAAGAATCCGAGATAATACCACGTGAAACCTCTTCATCATTTGAGTCGAATTGCACGAATATGATTTAACAAATCAGTTTTAAGGAACACATGTGTATAATAAAAAGTCAAAGGTTGATTTTTAAGAGTTAATTGGACTAGTTTGAGTCATGTTGGATATGTGTATATATGTGATAATATAAGTCGTAATAATAAAAACATAAAACTTGGAAAATTCTTACTACGTATGTTTTTGGTACTTAAGATATGAACATTAATGAGATTTTGACACAAGTATGGAGATTTTCAAACCTAATGATTTTACCGGTTATAATAACCGAGTCACCGAATCAACTAATGTTAGGAATTTTCTTGCAATTGAAATTTTTCCAAAAATAAAAACTTTGTAAAGATTGGAAAATGAAAGGTATAAATTCTTTAATGGTGTAACACAAATTAAAAATGTGTAAATGTTCGGTTTTACAATTTACAAGGTAACACTAATTACTATACGCAACTGGATTATACAACACACGCCTATTTGTATATTATTTAATAAAGATGTATATATAATGTTTTGAGTCACGATGGTTCGATCGTACGACATCTCTTCTTCGACTTTGCGAGTCTATATCTGAACTTGAGTAGTCATGTGATTGTTTATTTTAATATTGCCTATGGTATGAACCCCTTTATTATTATATCTATTTTGGATTGCTACTTCGCTGTCACCCGGTGTATTTTTGTCCTCTTCATAGACGCCGTAACTTTTCTTCTTCCGGTTAATGGAACCTACGTTGGTGGAACGTACGTGTAACTCGAGACGATGGGAATCATGATCGTTGTTCTATTTTGACGCTTGTGTCGATGTTCAATATTTACTCCATGTATTCGTAGATCGTTGTTGTTATCCCGAGACTCTTGTCATATATTTGAAGTATTTTCATTTCTAATGTAATTAATTTTAGTTGGCAATTATATTGCTCGTTTATCTTAAATGATCTCATTGATTTTTTATTTTTACTATTTATTATGCTTGCAATGATCTTTAATCTGGAACCACCTTACCGTTATTTTGTGAACAGTCTATGTTGAAAATATGCATGAATGTGTGAAATGTTTCGTGAACCAAATATAAATGGTGTTGATTTATTTATTTAATTATTTATTTATTTTCCTCATAAAAAGGCAAAGCAAAAGTATGTTTCCAAAGTAGAAGAAAAATGTTTAATGTGTTTCTTGAAACGATAGTAACAATATTTTCTCATTTCAAATGATTTAATTATTTTGAAGATTAGGTCGAAAACTTTCATAGTCATATTCGGTGTGTCATAATAATGTTTGTGTTGTCACTCGATCCCCAATTATGCACAGCTTAGCTAACTATGCATAATTCGGGAAGAGTCCTGCTTTGTTGGTTATTGTTGCTTGATCCTTAAGTATGCATGATCTAGCTAATTATGCATAGTTTAGGAAGGGCACTATCGTGTCAAACAAATTGGTCATCTTGAAACTTGTAGTGTTTTGATAAATGTTTGGATGAGAACGTTTTTAAAAATGGTGGATCCTTATGCAAGTAATCGTATTCTCCTTGATTCCTAAAGAAATTTTTTGAATTTTCTTGTGTTCCTTGAAATCTTTTCTTTTTGTTTGGCGTTGACATAGTAAGTCACTGTGACCGAGTAATTTTGGAAAATGTTTTTATGTGTTGTGTGTAACGTGTGAAATTTATCAGAATCGCTAGGGTGTTGATGAAATACCAAAGGGACTCGTACCGACACTGAGAAGGAATTTTAAACAAAAATAGAAGACTGCCAAAGTAGAGGAAATCAGAGTTCGAGTGACTCTGAGGGGAATGACGATGACTTCTCCTATATCAGACGTATCGTACCTTATTTATTTTCTTTTCTCGTTCTTTTGATATGTTTAACGACACGCGATAAACTGTTGAAGTTTACCAACTGTGCATCGGTAGTTGGAAGACAATTTCATTGTCGTCTTCGTTTATTTAAGTGAGGAATCCTCTTTGCTTGACTCAACCATCCTTGATTATCGATGGTTAAACGACGGATAAATATAGTTGATGTTTTTATGGTGAACCCTTGTCTTTTATGTGGTTATGTTGTATGTGATCTAGTCGAGTGATCGAAAGTTGTGAGAACTTGAGACGACATTGTCCAATGACGTCCGATAATGGAGAACACGTACCATGTAATATATTTTTCACTATGAACGATGATGCTTATTGAAATTTTTGACCACGTTTGGGACGGAAGTGAGATGGTGTTCTTGTATTACTTTCTTTTGGGTATGGAACAGTGTGTGAGCACCCTGCGATAACATATGTATATATTTTTTTTCTTTCTTTCTTCCTTTTTGGATATGCATCCATATCTAGCAAGCTCGTGAACTTTCTTTAACTTGCAATTTTCTTTTGACTGGACTCATCCGAGAATCATGTCAAATATTCTTATTTTATCATGGCTCGGCTGATTAGCAAGCATGGGTTAACTTAATTGAACAGATTGATTTGGCATGGTTTGGCTATATTGCAAACATGTCGTAATGTGGTTGTATGTGTTTTATTATGGCTTTTGTGTTTGATTGGGTTGTGATGTCTTCGAGAGAGTTATATATACGTCGAATGATTACCGTATCGATGATTTCGTTTTTGACGAAATAGGTTTATATGTACGTGATATTGCAATAAGGTTATTTCGTAAGACTAGCATAAATTACTTCGTATCGAATATTCTGAGCGTTTTCGATGGGGTTATGTGCGACCCGTGCAATTTTCTTTACGAGATAGATGGACCAAGAGAAAGGACGATTCGAACGTTGGAAGACATGCTCTGAGTGTGTGTGTTTGATTTTGGTAGTAGTTGAGATCGACGTGTGTCCTTGATAGAATTCTTGTACAACAACATTTACCGTGCTAGTGTTGAAGCTGCACCAGTGGAAGCATTTTGTGGATGAAAATGTAGATCGCCAGTTGGATAGAATGAAGTAGGGAAAAGTCAGTTGAATGGACTTAAAAGGATTCGAGAGACTACGGAAAGGATTCTGTAGATTGAGGGTCATTTGTTAATAGCGAGGAGCCGTGAGAAGAAATATATTGATAACCGTAGGAAGCAGTTGGAAATTGAAGTTTGAGACATGGTAATGTTAAAGGTATTGTCGTGGAAAGGTGTGATTCGTTTGGGAAAATGAGAGAAGTGGAGCCAAAGGTATGTTGGACCAGTTTCCTACCAGTTGGAGCTATCAGATGACCTTCGTGAAAATGAAAATACTCTTCATGTGTCGAATTTGAAGACTTGTGTGGCGGATAATGCTTTAGTTACCCCAGTGAATGAAACTCAACAGGACGACAAGTTGCACGTCATAGAAGAACCAACGGAGATAATGGATCGAGAGGTTAATAGATTAAACAAGGTAGAATACTCATGGTGAAGATGTGATGGAACCCGAGACGCGAACCGAAAGTCCACGTCGGAACGTGAAGACCTCTTTGGGAAGAGGAACCCTCATCTTATTAGTAGTACGAAATGCGAGTATAATAACCGGAGAGCGTCGGGACGTCGCTCCCTTAAGGAGGGGAGGATGTGATACCCCGAATCCAACGTCATTTATTTAATCCTATTTTACGAATATTTTTGAAATTTTTAAGAAATTTCGTTTGCTATATATTTGACGGTTTAAGTTGAAACCAACGTTTACTGTCGTAATTTAACGTTTGACGATTTAAGAAGAATCGATAACGACTACGATACCGACGGATGCCCAAAACTTGCATTTTATTATCGATTGATCGATATTTGAGTTTTTCGAGATTTTTATTTTTATTACGTTTTAAGTCGAGTCAGAACCATATGTATAATCGTTTTGTGTGCGTTTGAACCATTTAAAGGTATTTTGAGGTAGCCGGGACGAAACCCGACTCTCGTAAAATTTTAAAACCGACTAGTTTGTCATAATCCCGCTCTTTAAAAGTAGATTTGCCACTAAGGCCAAAAGATAGCTACTATGTCAAAATTGGTCCCTCCATTTTTACAAAAGGAACCACTAACACACACACACACACACACACACACACTTCATTTTTACTTTCAAAAATTAGGGTTTTCTCTCCCCTTTTTCTTCTAGCCGCCGGCCACCACCACTCCACCACCAAAAACCGCCATAAAACTTGATTTCTTGAAAAACTAATCAAAGACCCTTGTTTATAATCATCTTGTAAGTGAATCCCACCAATAATATCACACATGCATCATCTTTAATTTTTACAAAAATTTATTCTTATGAACAAGTGGGTTTTGATCTAATTTTTTTTAATGTATGTTTAAATCTTGTGTTTAGGAGTGAAGATAATTAATTAAACAAGATGGGGATTTATGTCTTTGGTGTTATACAGCCCCAAAACCCACGAAATTATTAGGGGTTTGGGTGTTCTTGGGTGTTTGATCTTAAATAAGATGGGTATGTATTCATATTCATGTTTTTATCATTTTTAAATTGTTTAATTACATTGCATGTCTAATTTTTGATTTGGGTTTTTATGAGAAATATTCATACAAGTGATTAAGGGTAGTTAGGTTGTGTTAGATTGATTGAATGATGTTGGTATAGGTTTAGGAAGTGATGAGAAGTGTTGGAATGATGATTGTTTAGGTTTTGAAAGGGATGTTTTTAGGACAGCAGGTCTAGAGGGTGTTTACGTGATTTTATACTTTTGCACAGGTACTAATATTAGAATGTAGTTGTAGGGTTCGTCTCAAGCTTTCTTTCGGTATAAAGAAGAGCTTCTAAGTCCAAACGAGTAAAAAGTTATGTTATTTTGAAAGTTCGTGTACCGGGAGATGAGAATCAACATAATCCGAAATTATGTTTGGTTTTGGGTAAAATCCCGGGGACCATAGATAGAGTTTTATAAATGATTGAAAGTTATTTATTAGTTTCAAACCTGCATTTTAGAGTCTATTTTTAGACTTAATGGTCAAATTAGTTAATGGTGTCTTTTAAATGAGTCAAACAAGTCTTACGTTGTAGAAGTGCAAAATCAGTCTGAAAAGGTTACGTCTAGTGATGTAATGAGTAATGGGTCATAAAAGTGGAAACTTTTTATGGGATTTAAAATGGGTTTTCTAAAGGTGATAAGGGATTTTTACAACTTGTTTTGTAATTTATAAAAATGCTTAAGTCATAGAAAACAGCCCATACTTTTGGTAAGTACCGACAAAGTTATAAAATTTGAAATATTTCTAATTACATAGATAGATAGTACGAGTCTAGTAATAATCACTTGTATGGAATTTTGGTGTGAGTTTATACAAACTTTGAGTGACTTTAATTATATACATACAGTACTTGAAAGTACTTGAAAGTACTTGAAGGAGTTTATTCATTAAGTGTTTATTCGTTAGGTGTTGTATTTGATTTCCCGGGGGCATCCACATCGTCGGTGGTATTTTCGTTACGTCTTCGCTAGAACCACTACTACTACGCAAGGTGAGTCTATTGCCTCGCTCTTTACTTATTTCAAACGTTTTTACCCGCGAGGGGGATGCATGCTATTTAAATAAAAAGAACATAAGTCATGAATGATTGTTGGACCCGAATGTTGCCTTGAATTGTGTTGAGTACCTAGTTGCAAAAGTCCCTAAATTCGTGAACTATTAACTATTGTCTTGCCCTTGTGTGGGTTGGAGATAGCCGCTTATACAATTGATAGTACTATGGGGTTGACGACCCTATGCGAGACGAGAGCTAGTACGTTGAGTACCCTCTGCGGACGGATAACTTGTGATAAGAAATAATGTATAATTGCAACTAATGCCTTTAGAAGGGGCACTGGTTTCATCTTAATCATGTCGGTAAATGTACGCGGGTGATTGAGTTAACAGATTAGTGTCACGAGCTTAAACACAATTATTAGCTATTGCTAAAGATAATAACCTTGAATAATAGATTGTGAGTACGAAAATGCTATTGAATGGTCATGATTGGTTTTAATACTTATGTTCAACTTATGATTTGATAAACTTATAGATTCGCTCAACCTTTGTGTTGACGGTTTTAAGCATGTGTTTCAGGTAACCAAGATTGATAGCAGCGGAGCATGCGAGGATGGAAGTTGTTGTGGCTTGGCGGTCTACTTTGTTTTCTTCCCTTTTAACACTTAAATAATTTATATTATGTCAGGTGAACGAAAATGTACTTTTGGGTTGAGATTCAATAGGGACCTAAACGCAACTCTGTTTTGTATCACTTTTGGGATTTGGAAAAATGTAGACTTTGATGTTTTAATCAATCTTTAATTTATGTTTAAACTTTTACGTCTCTTTGAGTCGTTTAATATAGCTTATGTGTGATGATAACTACGTAGCACCCAAATGTTGTAGTTCCGCTGCGCATAGCATTGGTTGGGGGTGTTATAGACAGTAACTGTCTTTTGACACGTTTTTGGTCAAAATTCTTTAAACCCTATACCCTGTCAAGATTCCTTGTTTGCTCAATTTGGTTAAACATTCCTTGACACTTCACATTTTGTATTCAAATTCTTACCTTGATTACATTTTACTTATACCTCAACCTTGAGATTTTATTCTCACACCTTCCCAACCTTGAGAATTCATTCTCACACAACCTTGAGAATTCATTCTCACACAACCTTGAGATTTCATTCTCACACTCTCACAATGCCTAACTCCTCCATTCCTAACCTTGACATTTCTTTGTCACAACCCCACTCACCCAAAGCTTCCTCATCCAAGCTTTCAAAGAAACCGAAAATCTCGGTTCGACCTATTTGGGTTAAGAAGAATGAACCATCTTCCTCCAAACCACCCAAAAACCCTACCTTCTCTCCAATCAAGTATTGGAATGAGACTTATACCATTAACCCCATCACCGGAGCAAAAGAAAATGTTCCCCAACCACCTCAATCCTTCAACACCCCTCAACTCAATGACCTTTCAACCTTCCCAAACCTCACAAGGCATTGTGAAAACATTTCCAAACCCATTACCCCTCCACCACCAAACCCTAGGTTTGATGCCATACCCCCATCAACCGATTTTGTGTTGCATCATGGATCCTCGTGTGCTTGTTGTCGATTTCAACAAATTGAACTTGCTCATGTATATGAGAAGTTAAATTTCCTTGAATTCCTCCTCACTCGACCTCCTATCCAATTTTTCGTCCCGGTGGACAAAACTTCGAATGATGCATCGTCATCTTATTTTTCCAACTAAAGGGCTAACTACTCTTGGACTTTTTATTACTTTAGTTGTTTTAGAGTCTTTTATTTTTTTAGGCAATCTTGGAAAATTATCACTATTAGAATAGCTTATGCTTAGTGGTTTATTTTCCATATTTCTTGCTTTAGATACTCATATTATGTGTATGACTATATACTTTGTTGTGTCTTTTCTTTTATGTAATCTTTGTGTTATTTGTGTGTTATTTCCTTAGTTCTATTTTGAGTTGATCATGGTTTATTTTTACAATTGCTTATGGGTGATTCCATCAATTCTAAACTTTAACCCATTGACAAGCTTATCATCTTCATTGGATTGAAGTTTGATTTTGTCAATTACCTTTTTGGACAAACTTAGCAAAATACTTGCTTCTAATTTGAGATTTCTTCTCTCTCTCCCTCTCAAGTTACTAAGTAGGTAGTGATCATATATACATTGGTGTTTCTTTCCTTTCTACTAACCTTTGTGTAGCATGTCACCTTAGCTCATATACTTGGTGCCCCAAGCAAGGGGGAGCAACCACCAAGGGGGAGCTACTAGCAAAGTTCGATGTTCTTCAAAGACTTGTGCTAACCTTTTTGCTACGACAAAGGGGGAGAAATGATAGTGATAAACTCGTTAATAATTCGTTATTTTGTGTTTCTATGCAAATAAGTTTATAGTTTGTCGTAATCAAAAAGGGGGAGATTGTTAATGCAAGTGATGCCTAAAAACATTATTAGTGTTAACTAATCTTTCTTAGTTTTGATCACAACAAACTATACAACACATTTAGTTTAAAACATAAAAACGAATTATTTAACTAACACTATTATCAAGGTAATAATCATATCACTAACCTTTCTTAATCATACTTAGTGATCATCAAAATGATTATCCTTAAAACTCACTTTTGTTAATATGACAAAAGACTTTTTAATAAACTTTCTTTTTTAGAAAATGTTTTATTAAAATGGAAAATGAAAATTTGAAAATGGCATATTCCATATGCTATTATAATATCCTTTGAAGGCTTCAAATACCTCAGATATTCCTACCCCACTAAAAGACAAAAAACGAAGCATACTCTAGTGGCGGTACCTTAAGTAGCTACGCGGTTCCTTAGCGATATGGAACCACCGGGCTAGATAAGGTACCACGCCCAGATAGCCGTTATATATCCGTTATACTTTGTCCCCTTTAAAGTCAAATCTCATTTTCCAACAAGCCTCTTGGACGTTTTTCTCAGCCCCCTTTCTATTTTCTATAGCATAATCATTAGTAAATGATCACTTAAAGTGTTAAGGATGTTTACATATGATTATCCTCTTGATCCCCTCCTTTACCTTGTCCAATGAGAAGATCACTCACTCACTAGTGTTGTGATAAAGATGAATCTATGAGCTAGTCATATTCATCATGATACCCTTTTTGTTTTAGGTCAATCCATTGTATTTATGAATACTTGGATTAGTTGTGTTCATCCAAGTTATTTGTGGATACTTGGATTTGTTGTGTACATCCATTGCATATGTGTTTGCTTGGATTTGTGTTGTGTAAATCCAAGCTACATGTGTGTACTTGGATAAGTCTAGTTGAGTTGTAATAGATTTGATTAGTAGTTCTCACTAAACTATAAAGTGATGTGATTGTGTCTTGTGAGTTCTCACTAAACTTGAAAGTGATTAGTAGTTGTGTTGTGTGAAGTTCTCACTTAGCTTCAAAGTGAAGAGTCGTGAAGATTGGTTCTACCTTGAGATTAGAACTCGACATCTAGTCTTGTGTCGTAAAATGGTGAAGTAGGCAACGTCGTGAAGATTGGTTCTACCTTAAGATTAGAACTCGACATCTAGCCTTGTGTCGTTAAATTGTGAAGTAGGCAACGTTGTGTAGATTGGTCCTAGCTAAAGATTAGGTCTCGACATTTAGCTTAGTGTCGGAAAATAATGTAAGCGACGATGTAAGGTTTTCTCCGCCAAGAAGGGAGCTTGTGGATATAGTGGAAATCTCGAGTAGGTGTACTCGAGGAGTGGAGTAGAAACGAGGATAGAGCCTCGTTGTCGAACCACTATAAATCTTGGTGTCTTCCCACTAGGTTGTCTCCTTCCTTACTCTTTACTTATTTCATTATCATTACACTTACCTATTATCTTTGCTAGTGCATTTGAATTGAACCTAATCATTATGCAACTTAGCTTCAAGCAAAAGATAGTTTTGATACAAACCAAATTGAAAGTAATTTTAATTTGGTTGCCAATCGAATAGAAACTATTCAAACCCCCCCTTCTAGTTTCTACACCAAGGTTGAGTTGTTTTTGCTTTACTTTAATTATAGCATCAGCTGTGTGTAGGAAAGGTCTACCAAGTATAAAGGACACCTTGCTATCTTCTTCCATTTCTAAGATTACAAAGTCAACAGGAAAAACAAAATTTCTGACTTCTATGAGCATGTTCTCAACTATCCCCATTGGGTATTGGAAAGAACGGTTCGCGAGTCGAACACTCATTTTTGTGAGTTTTAAAATGTTTTTAGAGAGTTTAGCATACAAAGAGTATGGCATGAGGTTGATACTTGCACCAAGATCGGCCAAGGCGTTGCAAGAGTATGAGTGAGGAAAAGTACATGGGATTAGGAATTTCCAGGATCTCCCAGTTTTGGTGGTACTTTGTTTTGGATAATGGCAGAACATTCATCGTTTAGAAAAGTTGAAGAGAACTCTTCAAACTTACGCTTGCTCTTGATAAGTTCTTTGATAAATTTGCCATAATTTGGCATTCCAGCCAGAACATCGACTAAAGGCATGTTAATTCTAACTTCTTGTATTATGTCTAGGAATTTACCATACTTAGCTTGCATCTTTTGCTTGCGTAAGCGTTGTGGATATGGTACTTTTGGTTTATACGGTTTGGGTGTTGGTTCGGTATGGGTTGGTTGGGCTTCATCCTCATTATCACTATCGAATGGAATTGCGATTGGTGTATCTTGAGTAGGTTTGGTCGGTGATTCGTAAGATAAACCGCTCCGCGTGAATACGGCATTCACTTGCTCGTTACGAGCTTGTGGGGGTTGATATTTGTTGTTGTTCTTGGGATTTGGGTTGGTATTGCTTGGTAAGGAACCAGAAGCGCGATTTGATTATTTATCGGCCAAACGATCAAATTTAGCTTCAAGGTTTTGAATGGAAGTTTGGTGGTTTTTGGTTGTGGTTTCGAACTTGGTTTTGAAGTCAGTGAATGTTTCTCGAACAAAAATGTTGGTTTTTCTTTGAGATTCTTTAAAGTTGTCAATTTTGCTTTCGATGTTGTTTTTGCCTTCGGTTTGAGTGGGTTTCTTGTCGTCTCGATCGTAACTTGGTTTATCATTCGATCTTCAATTATCACGGTCGCGATTACGATAATCGTTATAAATTCAAGTTCGACGAAAGGTATTCATAAAGTTGGCTTCTTCTTCCTTCGTCATGGGTGTGTCATCTCCATCACATTCACTAGAAGGATGGTTTCCTCCACAGTGTTTGGAGGTTTTGTGTTTAATCTCTTCAATCTTAAGAGACATGGCATCCATTCGAGCCATAATTTTCTTAGTGTCGGTTGGGTTGTTGCTTCCTTCGGCAAAAGCTACGTTTTTTCGTGAGTTTTTGTTTTTGTGATTTTTGGACCAAGCAAGCTTAAGTAGGACTTTGTCATCCAATAATTGGTAAGCTTGGTTAGGGGTTTTGTAAAGGAAAATTCCGCCCGCTGCGGCGTTCAATGCATCTTGGGTAACATCGTCAAGACCATGATAGAAAATTTTGATTATTCCTTCTTTCTTAAGTCCATGACCATGGCAATTTCTGAGTAGTTCTTTCCTTCTTAACCATGCGCCAGTGAGAGTTTCTCGTGCTTGTTGAGAAAAGCTTCTGATTTCTCCAAGGAGTTTTTCAAATAGGACAGGAGGAAAGAATCGGCTAATGAAAGCAGTTCTAAGACCTTCCCATGTTCGAATGGTTCCTTTGTTAAGTTCATCGAGCCATGACTTGGCTTCTCCAGTCTGGGATGATGGAAACATCATGAGTTGGACGGCTTCGGCTTGTCCTTCTGCATAGTTGAACATTCTACAAATTCCGCTGAATTCGTGGATGTGTTTGTGAGGATCGGTTTTGATTCGTCCATCAAATTGGTTATTTTTTACAAGGGTTAAGTGGTTCTCTTTGATTGCAAAATCGTTTGCAATTTCAGGTAAAACGATTGCAGAGCCAGGAGTTGGTGCGAAAACTCTATCGGCTGACCACATAGGTTCATCATCAGTGTCCGACATTGGATTGTAACGGTTGATGAGTTTGGTGAGAAATAGGATTTGTGAAAGATTGTCAAAAGGTTCGTTAATTATGCGAGGTTGAGTTTGTTCATGTCTCCTAGATAAAGGTACACGGCGATGGAGTCTACGTAGCCTTCGGTTAAGGGTACGTTCAGGTTCAGGTAACGGTGATGTTGGTGGTGTTCCGGATGAACGGGTGTGCATCCAATAAGGTTTTTGGTGTTTTCAGTAGAAATGTGCGGCGCACTTTTGGTTTTGTGCGGCGCACTTCGGTTCGCTACCGGAAGTGCGACGCACTTTTTGGTTTGTGCTGCGTACTTTCTGTACTCCAGAAATTTTTTTTTGGTTTAAATGAGTAGAAATGGTTCAATTTCTTCAAGGATTATACTAATTTGGTTACAAAACAGGATTATAAGTCCCCGGCAACGGCGCCAAAAACTTGATGTTCGTTTGCAAGTCTTAAATTTATATTACAACGTTTAGACAAAACAAGGGACTAGAAGACAAACACGGGCAAGGATACCCTTTCGTTCGTAATATAGCTTTGTAGTGGTAAGCCAAGATCGTTCGCTGAGACTTATTGTCGTTTTGGTAATCAAGATAACAATTGAAGAATTAAATGGTTGAAGTAATCTCAATAATAACAAATATGACTAATATGGGATAGTTCGTATAAATTCGTGATTATGATAATAATGATCGAGATATGTTTATGTAGGTAAAATGTGATAATCCTTTTTCGTCAAAATGGCGTTTACACAATTTACTTGGGTTGATTCAAGACTTATGTTTATTTAAGCGATTAAGCTTAAAACAAATTTCCAATGGGTTCAATATTTTATCAAGTTTCTAAGCGGATATCTCCAACCAAAGATTCATGACCATAGACAAGTTCTAGAAAACTTATTATAACAATTTCCATTTCTTAACGCCAAACTATCGTAATAAATCAACTTAGATAAAATATGGTTTGTAGAACTAGGAGGTAAAATGGTTCTACAACATTAGTTGAAATCATTTATAAAGGATCATATCATAGCATCATCACTAATTATAGTCACATACCCATATAGTCACAAATAGCTTAGCCTAACATAGTAATCAAAGTAACAATTAGAAAAGAGTAAGAGAACATCATACTTAGATTGAATTGAATAAACGAGTACACAAGTGTCACGATTGTATCATTCCTCCAAGAATCGAAGAGTGGAATACTCTCGTTACAAGTATCTCCCAAAAGTAGATAATACTAAAAATTTACTAGAAGGACTAATGTAAAACCCGCATGCTTTTACTATGAATAGTAACCTCACGATAGTACGTACATGATTAGGACTTTCCTTTTATAGCATGTTTACGTTTCACGAACAAGAATTACAAATATTACGTACGTGTTATAACACGATAAGTATTTATTACGTATGAACACACGATAATTATTCCAATAATAATTATAATCACGAACATGCGAACATGAAATCATGAACGTAAATTAATCACGAGCTAATATTACGTATGTATATATATTTATTACGAACACGAATAAATATATTAAGTCACGATCGATAACTAATTAAAACACGTAAAACATGAACACGAGAACACAATATTATTTTAGACACGAGAAAGGTTCGGGTTACCCCATGTGGGGCCCCCTATCCGCGGCTACACAAGAAACATGGGCTTAGTCCATGTAATTTTTACTAAACAAGGGGTTAAGGGAAAAACATGTTTCATTATTTACAAAATTTAGAAAATAATTAAAACCCTAGTTCTTCCTCCTTGTTCCTTTGGCCGCCGGGTTTACATCACCAAAAGGGTGATTCGGGTTGATTTTGATCTTTGATTTCTTGCAAGGATCGTTAGTGTGTTCATCTTCTTGATTCCACGTAATTGGTATAACCTTTAACCTTTTCTTTTTATGTTTTGAGTTATTTTATCACATAAAATCATGCATGTTTTTAATAAACTAATTAAAAACAAGTAATTGAACATGTTAATAATCATGGGGTATGATCAATCATGGGTTTAGGGGTGTTTTGTTTGTGGCCGACGCCTAACCGAACCCCAAAGGGGTTCTCGGCTTGGCTTATATTCACACCACCGAGACCTTAAGGTCTCGGTATGGTGGTGATGGTGTCACGACAACAGCAAGGGCAAGGGAAACCCCGACTTAGGTCGGGGTATGGTGATGGTTACGGGTCCGGTTCATGGGTTTTGATCACGGGTCCGGTTCACACATGTTACAATTAAAACACGGTCCGACTCATGGGTTATTTTGCAAGGTTTATTATTTTTACAAGTTATATTATTTTTTTACAAGATTAAAAATTAAATTAATTAAAGCATGAACATGATTAATTTAATTTACATGACTTAGGTTATTAATTTAATTATTAATTCATGAATATTAACCTAAGTATTTATCTTTTAATTAGAGTATATGATTAATTACTTATTAAAACCACGACTTATAATTAATTAATTTACATGACTTAGGTTATATTATTAATAGATAATAATGCATGTTTTTACCTAAGTATTTATTTTACCTTTATTTAATTAAACCATGATATATTTAATTAAATACTTAAAACCTATAGTTTATTTAATTTACATGAAATAGATAATAAACTATACTATATAATCACATGACTTAGAATATTAATCAGAAAACACTTAAGCTTATATAATTTGCTTAATTATCCAGCTTATATCTATTTATGGAAACTTTCTATTTTTAGAAACTTATTTATTTAAGGCAGCTAATCTTATGGAAACTTTCTATTTTTAGAAACTTATCTATTTTAAGCAGTAATATTATTTTTGGAAATTTTTTATTTTTGGAAACTTTCTATTTTTGGAAAGTTTCTATTTTTGGAAACTTTCTATTTTGGTAACTTTCTATTTTTGGAAACTTTCTATTTTAGGAAACCTGCTATTTTTAGAAAGTTACTTATTATTACACAACAAGTATAATAATACATGAAATACAAGTAATACTTAATCAGAATAGACCGAATATATGATAAACACAATATAAAGCTTAAATCAGTAAAACATGACATGAATATATAAAACAAGCTAAGACATGAGATAAAACCAGTTACGTACTCAGTAATCAGATACTTATACGCGTATGTATTTATGTAGCATTTGTGATACCGAAGTAGGACTCTCTTCCGTTCGTCTTCTTCGTTCACTGGACATAAGGTACGGATTCTCCGTCCTTTCAGTATGGACATTCTTTCCTTATTAGGATTTCCCCGTATGCAGCCAACTGTTTTCCCCAGTATTTGTTTATATGTTTTGAATTGCTTATCTTTAATTAGAATACCTAAAGCCATATACATGCATGACCAGTTTCACCTAGTTATGGAGGTACCATAACCATAACACTGGAGGCACCAGTGTTATGACTTCACCACGGCGGAGTGATAGCTCGTGGCGTCCCTTTCAGCTTTTTGCCATTTATTATATTATCAGGTGGGGCGTATGGGTGCATCCTAGTTACATGTTTTCAGCAGATTACTCAGTGTGAATGTGGTGTGTGCCTTGCATCCTTCACAAGGAGCTGATCCCTCCTACCCAAAACCAGTATATTAAATTAGAGGCAGCCCCTCTAATTTGCATGACGAGGTCACCCCTCCAAGTATTCATGCACGTTGATATTTCATGACCTATATTGGCTAACGGTAAAATATGTTACGCAGTTTTTACAAGATAAACATAAGGCTTTCCAAACTATAAAACCAGTTTTTACTAAGATATAACCGGGTTATCCAGGACTTAGTTTCTTCCGCTGTTTCATGCTTATATGCTTATATTACTCATGCTTTACTTGTATATCCGTGCACTGAGCGTATTGCTCAGCCGTTTCCCTTTTCATGTTCCCAAAACGGCAGGTACTCTAGGACGCTCGTAGACTTTAAGCGTACGTGCATATGGACTGGAAACTTTCTAGCCTTCTTTACTTTATGCATTTATCTATACTTTGATACTTATTTCTATTGACATTGTTTAGTCCTTTCATTTCCAGTACTTATGTTTGTGTGTGATGAGTTATACTTTTGGACTACCGATGTTTGATTCCGGTATTTCCTTTATGGTCATGTAATGTTTAGACATTTATCCTTGTATGCTTTGATGACACGCCATAATCACGCGTGGCATTCTATTTATCAAAATAGGGTGTTACAATTATGGTATCAGAGCCAAGGCTTCGACCTGTAGGCTCTCAAAACATGACCTGTGATTAGTGGGTAGTCACTATGATCTTCCTAGAACTGACAGTCGGTTTTCATGCATTCATCATTTTCATGCATACATATATATGTCATTGTCGCAGGTTTATGACTAAGTAATGGTTGGTACAGAACTGACCCTATTTAGTCGCATGTGTTTTATCGAAACTTTTAAATTTGGGACCGACCCATAGGTGTCCCATCGCCATGTCTTTTATTTTGGGTGAACTGACCATAGGCGTTCACTCTCGAGCATACAAAAGTTTTCATAAAACTGCATCATGCATTCATGTACTAGTTTTCCTACATAAAATTTTTCTCATGATTTATTGGTATAACTTTTTTTCATGTATATACTTTATGTTTTGATCAGTTTAATCATGTATTTTATGTTATACTGTCAGATGGTTCTCACACGCGAGCTGGAACAACTCAATGCAGCGATCCAAGTTGTAATGCAAGCTTTGCTTCCTCAGCTGAGGAATGAAATTAGGACTGAGGTTCAGGCTGCCAACAATCAGCAGCATCACCCAGCACCTCATCCTCATCCTCCAGTGACATTGGCCACATGGCTGGAGAGATTCAACAAGCTCCATCCTCGAGCTTTCGAGAGAACATATAGCCCCAGTGAAGCTGAGAGCTGGTTGGCTCACATCGAGAAGATCTTCGATGCTATGGGCTGTGACCCCGTTTTCAAGTCGAGGTTGGCATGCTACCGGTTCGAAGGTGATGTGTTAAATTGGTGGTTAGCACTGAAGCAGTGTGAGGGAGGTGATAATTTGGTGGCTGGTTTGACATGGGCTCAGTTCAGAGATAGGGTGATGGAGTAGTTCTTTCCCAAGGCTGAGCAAGACAAGTTGAAGAGGGAGTACCATGGGATCCGATAGAGAGCTGGGGAGAATAGCAACGAGTTCATGTAGCGCTTTCTTCGCTTAGCTGGTTTCCTTAGTGCTGCATCAGGTACTCCTAAAGATCAAGCACACCACTTTAGGTGGGCTCTTCGCACATCGGTCGCAAACAACTTGGTGTGTGCTACGTTCAACACGGTAGCACAAGTGGCCGATGCAACACGTAAGCTAGAGATGCTGTAGGAGAGAGATGAGTTCGGGGAAGCAGAGAGACCCGAGAAGAGGTAAACATTCGTATTCTAGCGGTGACCAATCCGTATTCTTTCAGTATATGCCAATATTTCATCTCTTTAAATTTGTATCTTCCAGGCAGAAGACTGGGGACCGGTCTCAGCCGGCTACTCAGCAGCAGCCTAATCAGCCCAAGGGAAACGGTCAGACTAACGACCGTTCTTATACGGATAAGCGTGGCGGTAATGATAATTACCGTAACAACGCTGGACACTCCAACAACAGCAGGTCCTTATACTTATGCATTTTCTTATGATTACATGTTACAACTCTTAATTCTGACACATTAGCAAATCTTCTACCAGGAACCATGGAAACGGTAGGGACCAGAACCAGAGAGGTTCGTAGCCTAACCGTCCAGCTATCACTGGTATTCAACCTTACGATTATCCGCATTGTTTTTTGTACCCTATTTTCATGTCTCATGTATAAGTGTTCTTAGCAGGTTCTTAGCCAGTCAGGACACCTGCTGGAGGATATAATCATCCTCTTTGCTCTACTTGCCACCGTAGGCACCCAGGGCCATTTCGTCGCGACAGTGACGCATGCTTCAAGTGTGGTCTTCCTGGCCATCGCATGAAGGACTGCCGCAAGGGCGAGATGGAGGGCACATCGGGACATGCTGATACCAAGGCGCCTCCTACTGCTGGACGCGTTTACACGACATCTCGCGATCAGGCCAACAAGTCTATAGGTACCATCACTAGAGTCTTGTATATGTATGGTCAAGCTGCATGTGTTCTGTTTGATACAGGTGCTACTCACTCGGTCATTTCTACTGCTTATGCCAAAAATGTTAGGATACTCCCTATGCCACTAGAGAATAGACTAAGTATTTCCACGCCTTTGAGAGACTCTGTACTTATAACCCATGTGTACAAGAGTCTTCCCCTAAGTTTGATGACAAGGTTCGTCCTGTTGACGCACTTCCGCTGGACATGAATGACTTTGACATGATTTTGGGCATGGATTGGCTATCCAAGCATCATGCTACCATAGACTGCCATTTATATCGAGTCATTTTCGGTGATGTTAATACGCCAAAGTACATTCATAATGGGTTCGTACCCGGCAGGTCTGTACAAATCATATCAACCATGCAAGTACGTGCACTACTTTCACATGGTTGCGAGGGTTATCTAGCTACTGTTCATGACATGGATGCTGAATCCCCATCAATTCAGGATCAGCCGATAGTGTCAGAATTTCCAGATGTATTTCCAGAAGAACTTCTGGGCGTTACCACCTGCACGTAATGTGGAATTTAATATCGAGCTCATCCCAGGAGCTGAGCCGATTTCCAAGGCTCCTTATCGCATGGCTCCCATAGAGTTAAAGGAGCTGAAGGATCAACTGCAAGAACTTCTGGAACGAGGTTTCATTCGACCGAGCGCATCTCCATGGGGCGCACCGGTCTTATTTGTTAAGAAGAAGGACGGCAGTGTGCGTCTTTGCATAGATTATCGCGAGCTCAACAAGATTACCATCAGGAATAGGTATCCACTCCCACGTATAGACGATCTGTTTGACCAACTCCAAGGGGCCAAACACTTTTCCAAGATTGATCTCAGGTCAGGCTACCATCAACTACGGGTTAAGGAGCAGGATATCGCCAAGACTGCTTTTCGTACCCGCTATGGCCACTACGAGTTTGTAGTCATGCCATTTGGCCTTACCAATGCTCCATCAGTATCCATGGATCTGATGAACAAAATCTTCCATGAATTTCTGGACAAGTTCGTCATTGTCTTCATCGATGACATCCTGATTTTCTCAAAGTCCAAGGACGAACACGAAGACCATCTTCGTACAGTACTACAGATTCTTCGCCAGAAGCAGCTGTATGCTAAATTCTCCAAGTGTGAGTTCTGGTTAGACAAGGTGGCATTCTTAGGTCACATTATATCAGCATAAGGAATCACTATGGATCCAGCGAAGGTTGAGGCTATTACTAAGTGGCCAAGGCCGACATCAGCGACTGAAGTCCGCATTTTCCTAGGCTTAGCTGGCTATTATCGTAGGTTCGTGGAGAACTTTTCCCGCCTAGCACTACCGTTGACTAATGCGAAAAGGGGAGAAATTCGTTTGGACTAAAGAACGAGAGAAGAGCTTTGAAGACCTGAAGCATAAGTTAGTATCTGCACCTATTCTTACTCTCCCATCTGGTACGGGTGGATTTCAAATCTACAGTGATGCATCAGGGAAGGGACTTGGCTGTGTTCTCATGCAACATGGGAAAGTGATCGCGTACGCTTCACGGCAGCTTAAGCCTTATGAGGAAAATTACCCTACGCATGACTTGGAACTTGCAGCAGTCGTGTTTGCATTGAAGATATGGAGGCACTACTTATATGGAGAATTATGTGATATTTTCACGGATCACAAGAGCTTGAAGTATATCTTCACTCAGCGTGAATTGAACATGAGACAGAGGAGATGGTTAGAGCTGTTGAAGGATTATGACATTAATCTGCAGTATCATCCCGACAAGGCGAATGTAGTAGCAGATGCACTTAGCAGAAAGTCTAGAATGATCAACGGCATTGAGATTGAAGAGGAAATCATAAGAGACTTGGAGCGACTAGACATTGAGATCATGGTACGTGAACAACACGGTTACTGGGCTAATCTTAGAGTAGAACCCGAGTTACTCTCTACGATCAAGGAAGCTCAGAACGATGATGGAGAAATATGGGCTATAATTCAGAATTTGGAGAAGCAAACAGAGTTCAGAGTAGATGCAGATGGTATCTTATGGCAGGGCACGAGACTTTGTGTTCCTGATGATCAAGAACTCCAGGAAGCCTTCTTAGCTGAAGCTCATAGCTCCCCATTCTCTATACATCCTGGTTCGACCAAGATATACCATGACATCAATCAGTACTTTTGGTGGAGTGGTATGAAACAGGATGTTGCCACTTACGTCTCCAAATGTCTTACCTGCCAGCAGGTTAAGATCGAGCATCAGCGATCTGGCGGTCTTCTTCAACCGTTAGATATTCCAAAGTGCAAGTGGGACAAAATCACCATGGATTTTGTACTGGTCTTCCGCCAACCAAGAGGAAGCACGATGCAATTTGGGTTATCGTAGATCGACTTACCAAATCAGCTCATTTCTTACCGATCCGTAAGGAAGATTCGGTCAGTAAACTCGCCGATACTTATAGAAGGGAGATCATGAGACTTCACGGTGCTACATCCAGCATCGTCTCAGACAGAGATCCTCGATTCACTTCGCGATTTTGGAAGAGTCTGCAGAAAACTTGGGATATACAACTTAAGCTTAGCACGACTTTTTATCCTCAAACAGACGGGCAGTCGGAGCGAACGATTCAGACATTGGAAGACATGTTGAGGTCATGTACGTTGGAATGGACGGGTGATTGGGACGATTATATCTATTTGGTGGAGTTTGCATACAACAATAGTTGGCACGCAAGTATCAAGTGTGCTCCTTTCGAGATGTTGTATGGCAGAAAGTGTCGCGTCCCAATCTGCTGGGATCAGGTTGGTGAGCGAACACTTGAAGGACCAGAGATCATAGAGTTGACTAATGAGAGGGTCGCAGTAGATAAGCAGAAACTTCAAGAAGCACGGTCACGTCAGAAGAGCTACGCAGACAAGCATCGTAGGGACATACATTTTAACGTAGGAGATCACGTTTTCCTTAAGGTTTCGCCGGCACGTGGTGTTAGACATTTTGGAATTAAGGGGAAGCTCAGTCCTCGAGTCATCGGACCTTTTGATATCATTTAACGAGTCGGTGAAGTATCTTACCGTTTAGCGTTACCTCCGTAGCTTTCGCATGTATACAATTTGTTTCATGTGTCCTTACTCAGAAGGTACCAGTATCATCCCCTTCACATGGTTCAGTATCCACTGGAACAGATTCGTGAAGACCTCAGTTTCATAGAAGAACCCGAACGAGTTCTTGACAGACAAGAATGAGTCATGAGAAGGAAGACGATTCCATTCGTCAAAATACTTTGGAGGGATCATACCGAGCGGGAAGCTACTTGGGAAACAGAGGAGTCTATCCGGGCTTCTTACCCTCATTTCATATTTTGAATTCGGGTATGTTCTTGTTTTCCAGTTTACTTTATCTATAATTCGGGGACAAATTATTCTTTTTAGGGGGGAAGAGTTGTAAAACCCGCATGCTTTTACCATGAATAGTATCCTTACGATAGTACGTACATGATTAGGAATTTCCTTTTATAGTATGTTTACGTTTCACGAACAAAAATTACAAGTATTACGTACGTGTTATAACATGATAAGTATTTATTACTAATAACTAGGTTTTATTTAGAAAAATTGTTCGTTGAATCGGTCTAATCAAATTGACTATTGGTTATTGTGCGACAAAATCGTCTTTTGGTGGATAAAAATAATAGATTGGTCGTTCTAGTAAAATTAAATTGCAAAACTTTTAAATAAATGACGGTAATTAAAGCTAAAACTAACTAAAAATTAAATGGTGCAAAATTTAAAACTTTAAAAGGTAATTTAATTAAATGACAAAAATTAAAGCTCGACGAAGAGTACATTTGACAATGTAATAAAAATGAAAACTTTAAATTTAAAATAAAGAAAGACAATTAAAATAACACTAAAGAAAAATGCGAGAAAAATAAATTCTTGAAAATAAAACAGAGGATAAACAAAACCTAAGCCGGGATCCAAAATACTGTCACTATCCGGAATTCGCAACAAGATACTGCTTATCCGGAATAAGGTTGTCACCCTTATCCGCAATCTGTACCTTCTGAACGATATCCGGAATAAACGTTCAAACCACTTATCCGGAATCTCCACTAAAAATGCTTATCCGGAATATTTTCTGGATCCTTATCCGAAAAACGCATTCAACACCCTATCCGGAATAATCTGCTGTCACTCTTATCCGGAATCGGTCTTCGAGCACTTATCCGGAATACCTAAGTATCCCTTATCCGGAATCAAAGTCCTGATTGCTTATCCGGAATATGGAGTTATACTCCTATCCAGAATCTGAAGATCTGAACACTATCCAGAATGTTTTCCGGGTCCTTATCCGGAATACCTGCTCACCTAGTTATCCGGAATTGGCTACTTTCTACTATCCGGAATAAGGGGTACTTGTATGAATCCGGAATATGAGGGTTTTACACAACCCGGATAAGCACAAAATTGGCAAATAAGCAAAACTACAATTAAGCTAAAAACAAATAAGCAACTAACTAAAAACTTAACCAAATTGAATTTAAGAAAAAAGCAAATAAGCCAAAATTTAAAAACTTTTAAAAACACTAAATAATAAAAATATTAAAAATCAACTTTTTATAAAAATTAACTAATAAGCACTTAATTAAATTTAAGAAAAGCACAATAAGCTATAAAATCAATAAGCTAACACAATCATAAACATAAAAACATGACAAATAATCAAACAAGCATGACAACAAGCACATAAGCATAAAGATTAAATCAATACAAGAAAGGTGGAATGAGAGATTAATTAAAAACGTGATTAAAATTAAGATTCAACAATTAAAGTAATACAAGAATTAAAAGCTTACAAATTTAAGGTGCAAGACAAGAAATTAAAGGTGCAATTAAGTAAATAACATTAAGAAAGTACAAGAAATTAAAATGGAAGAACTATTTTGTCAAGATAGCCAACAACTCCTAATGAGTCATTAGGAGTGTATTTATAGGTGATTAGGAAGGCTAGCATGTGTTGCTCATTTCTTTCTTCTCTCGTCTTTTCGTCTTCTAAATTCTTCGACTTTTTCGACTTTGTCTCGGGATTATTTGAACTCGTCTTATAATTTCTTCATTTATTAGACTTGAGTTCTTCGACTTTATTAAACTTCCGTATTTAGACTTTTTCTTCGATAAATCTTCAGAATAGGCCTTGCACTTCCGTTCTTTTTGCACTTTTGATTTTTGACTTCGTCTTTTGTCTTTTTCTTCGATAAAAGCCCGTGAAAGCCCATGTTTTCTTCCCTTTTCACATTTTGGTCCTAAATCACAACAAAAACACAAACCACGTATAATTCCGACATTTATGACATAAAATACACGTTTTGGCTTGGTTATTATTATAATTAAGTGGTAAAAGGATAAGTGTTTTCACATTTATTAATTACGTATGAACACACGATAATTATTCCAATAATAATTATAATCACGAACATGCGAACATGAAATCATGAACGTAAATTAATCACGAGATAATATTACGTCTGTATATATATTTATTACGAGCACGAATAAATATATTAAATCACGATCGATAACTAATTAAAACACGTAAAACATGAACACGAGAACACACTATTATTTTAGACACGAGAAAGGTTCGGATTACCCCCTGTGGGGCCCCCTACCCGCGGCTACACAAGAAACATGGGCTTAGCCCATGTAATTTTCACTAAACAAGTGGTTAAGGGAAAAACGTGTTTCATTATTTACAAAATTTAGAAAATAATTAAAACCCTAGTTCTTCCTCCTTGTTCCTTTGGCCGCCGGGTTTACATCACCAAAAGGGTGATTCGGGTTTATTTTGATCTTTGATTTCTTGCAAGGATCGTTAGTGTATTCATCTTCTTGATTCCACGTAATTGGTATAACCTTTAACCTTTTCTTCTTATGTTTTGAGTTATTTTATCACATAAAATCATGCATGTTTTTAATAAACTAATTAAAAATAAGTAATTGAACATGTTAATAATCATGGGGTATGATCAATCATGGGTTTAGGGGTGTTTTGTTTGTGGCCGACGCCTAACCGAACCCCAAAGGGGGTCTCGGCTTGGCTTATATTCACACCACCGAGACCTTAAGGTCTCGGTATGGTGGTGATGGTGTCACGGCAGCAGCAAGGGCAAGGTTAGCCCCGACTTAGGTCGGGGTATGGTGATGGTTACGGGTCTGGTTCATGGGTTTTGATCACGGGTCCGGTTCACACATGTTAGAATTAAAACACGGTCCGGCTCATGGGTTATTTTTCAAGGTTTATTAATTTTACAAGTTATATTATTTTTTTACAAGATTAAAAATTAAATTAATTAAAGCATGAACATGATTAATATAATTTACATGACTTAGGTTATTAATTTAATTATTAACTCATGAATATTAACCTAAGTATTTATCTTTTAATTAGAGTATATGATTAATTAATTATTAAAACCATGACTTATAATTAATTAATTTACATGACTTAGGTTATATTATTAATAGACAATAATACATGTTTTAACCTAAGTATTTGTTTTACCTTTATTTAATTAAACCATGATATATTTAATTAAATACTTAAAACCTATAGTTTATTTAATTTAATTAAATAATTAATAAACTATACTATATAATCACATGACTTAGAATATTAATCAGAAAACACTTAAGCTTATATAATTAGCTTAATTATCTATCTTATATCTATTTATGGAAACTTTATATTTTAGAAACTTATTTATTTAAGGCAGCTAATCTATTTATGGAAACTTTCTATTTTTAGAAACTTATCTATTTTTAGAAACTTATCTATTTTAAGCAGTAATTCTATTTTTGGAAACTTTCTATTTTTGGAAACTTTCTATTTTTGGAAACTTTCTATTTTTGGAAACTTTCTACTTTTGGTAACTTTCTATTTTTGGAAACTTTCTATTTTAGGAAACCTGCTATTTTTAGAAAGTTACTTATTACTCCCTCTGTCCCATATTAATAGTCCACCGACCAAAAACACACATATTAATAAAAACATCACTTTTTCAGCTTTCTCTCTCTTAATTTTTACACAATGACAATTTTATCCTTAACCATTTAATTTACAACTTCTTTATTGTTTGTAATAATACCCTCAAGTGAGGGTAATATGGTAAACTTAATCTACATTTCTTATCTATTTTTGGACTGGTCTATTAATTTAGGACGTCCCAAAATAGTAATATGGACTATTAATATGGGACGGAGGTAGTATTACACAACAAGTATAATAATACATGAAATACAAGTAATACTTAATCAGAATAGACAGAATATATGATAAACATAGTATAAAGCTTAAATCAGTAAAACATGACATGAATATATAAAACAAGCTAAGACATGAGATAAAACCAGTTACGTACTCAGTAATCAGATACTTATATACGTATGTATTTATGTAGCATTAGTGATACCGAAGTAGGATGCTCTTCCGTTCGTCTTCTTCGTTCACTGGACATAAGGTACGGATTCTCCGTCCTTTCAGTATGGACATTCTTTCCTTATTAGGATTTCCCCGTATACAGCCAACTGTTTTCCCCAATATTTGTTTATATGTTTTGAATTGCTTATGTTTAATTAGAATACCTAAAGCCATATACATGCATGACCAGTTTCACCTAGTTATGGAGGTACCATAACCATAACACTGGAGGCACCAGTGTTATGACTTCGCCACGGCGGAGTGATAGCTCGTGGCGTCCCTTTCAGCTTTTGGCCATTTATTATATTATCAGGTGGGGCGTATGGGTGCATCCTAGTTACATGTTTTCAGCAAATTACTCAGTGTGAATGTGGTGTGTGCCTTGCATCCTTCACAAGGAGCTAACCTCTCCTACCCAAAACCAGTATTAAATTAGAGGCAGCCCCTCTAATTTGCATGACGAGGTCACCCCTCCAAGTATTCATGCACGTTGATATTTCATGACCTATATTGGCTGACGGTAAAATATGTTAAACAGTTTTTACAAGATAAGCACAAGGCTTTCCAAACTATAAAACCAGTTTTTACTAAGATATAACCGGGTTATCCAGGACTTAGTTTCTTCTGATGTTTCATGCTTATATGCTTATATTACTCATGCTTTACTTATATATCCGTGCACTGAGCGTATTGCTCAGCCGTTTCCCTTTTCATGTTCCCAAAACGACAGGTACTCAGGGACACTCGTAGACTTTAAGCGTACGTGCATATGGACTGGAAGCTTTCTAGTCTTCTTTACTTTATGCATTTATCTATACTTTGATACTCATTTCTATGGACATTGTTTAGTCCTTTCATTTCCAGTACTTATGTTTGTGTGTGATGAGTTCTACTTTTGGACTACCGATGTTTAATTATGGTATTTCCTTTATGGTCGTGTAATGTTTAGACATGTATCCTTGTATGCTTTGATGACACACCATAATCACGCGTGACATTCTATTTATCAAAATGGGGTGTTACAACTAAAATACTCGAGCTATGGAGTATTGAGAGAGAGAGAGAGGTGTGTGTAAAATGGCCTCCATTTATAGTGTTGTCTGGGATCAAATGTGCGCCGCACTTCTACTCAAGTGCGCCGCACTTTGGAAATGCGAATGTGCGCCGCACCTACAACTTTGTGCGTCGCACTTCTGGGTAATTCAGAATCTTCTTTTAATAACTTTGACTTTATTGCATATTGAGGCCCCTTCTTTGTATATCTTCACTTTGCTCCTTCATACTTTACATCTGCATGTAAAACACAACATATTAAGTATCGAAATCTCTTATTTATACTACAAAGTGGCATTATAATGATAGGTTGAATATGTATAATTAGGTCGTTATCAGATAGTCTAGCAACACCATCAAAGCTCCCTAAAGTACATGGGTTTGGTTTCTAGCAAACAAGCTCAGCCTTATTTTATAAATTACCGCCTCCCTTTTCTTTCAGATACTTGTTAAACATGAATATAGATCAAAAGTCATTTCATGTATTAACGATTTTGTTTCTCGTTTCAACAGTTAATCAAGATTATCAAATGTATAAAGAAACTTCTTTAATACGAATTGGACGCGGCCACATAAACATACGATCAATCCCATGAGGGCCCCAGTATGTATGATACTCCATTCATGGAGGAACAAAATCCCATTTTGACTACAAGTACCTTTTACATATGTCAAAGACATTTCTGAAATAGGTTTTATAACTTTCCATTTAACTAACATAGCGTTTACTCTAAATCAAGAAATGCTATCCATTCATGCGAAGATCCGCTTGCATCTCAAGTCTAAGGATAAGCAATACTTTACCATTAGTGTAGTTTCTTAATGACGCCGATCCAAAAAGAAAATCTACACGGTCAGGGTAATCCAACTATTCAACCACATTGAGTAACCCATGTGCTTGGAAGAACATCTTTATGTATCTTCCAAAACTACAACAAACCCTCATTATTGTCTTAGTTCAACAATATACTCATACTGATGATTGAAAACGGATATTTAGAATATATATAATACATATAAATATGTAGATACTACATCCATCGATTAAACATGCAAATATAGGACACAATATTATTTACTGAAAACGATCATACCTCATATGCCAATTCATTGTGTAATATAATTGTTTAACCGTACCTTATCTAAATACCAAATTAATAACACTACATGATAATCCAGTTTGAATGCTATTTTCTTAATCACAACAATCCAAGTGTTGATAAGGCATAGATTCCTACAAACTAGATTATTGATCTTGTTGAACTTTTGAGAATACTTATTCAAATAACAAGTTGTGATTATTGCGTGCACTATGAAAATACTACTTTCCATAAGATGTATACAACATTTATTGGAAATGTTCATCACAATATTTTTCAAAACTACAAAGTATCATAACTCTTTAATGTATAATGCAACTATGCTTTTAAACCAAGCGTGCAAGTTTCTAGCAATGATTTTATCCATAACAAAGACTTGCTAAATGTAAAACCCACATATGAAAATACTGTTAAAATAAAAATTTTAATATTTATTTATTACACAACAAGTATTACGTATAATTAATTAATGCACGATAAGTATTTACGTATATTTAAATACGGCAAGATACGATATAACACGAAAGTAAAAATCACGAATACACGAACACACGGGAATATGAAATAAAACACGAAATAAATAAATATTAAATAGGCTCCATGTATAAATCCTAATAAACATTTACAAGTAAATAGGCCCAAGGCCCAGTCCACTAAAAGATCAAATAACAAACATACATATGTTACTTCCGCCATTTAAAACAAACAGGAAACTAAAAGAAAACCCTATTTGGTTCTTTACTGCCGCCGACCAAGAAGAGGGAAAAGGGAGAAAAGGGTTTTGATCTTTGGATCGTGAATTAAGGGCGTGTTCGTGTTCTTCATCCTTAAATCTCTCATAAATCGGTATTTTTATCAACCCAAAATCTTTATTTTATTTATTTCATTCAAGAATCATGTATGTTATTTTTAATTAAAATCAAACAAGGAATGAAATCGGGTTTGTGTTTATTTGGTTTACATGGAAAACGAGAACCCTCCAAGAGGGTGCTCTCGGTGGCTTATTTTGCCAAACAGCCACCGGCCTTCATGGTTCGGTGGTTGGTTTGTCTTGTCAGCAGCAACCCCAACAGGGGCCACGGTGGGAAGATTTATGTTGTTAGCGGGAAGATTTCTACTGTCGGTGGGAAACCCTGGCTAGGCAGCCGCAAGCTACCAAGGGCCGCAGGAGGAAAATCAACCCTGCGGTGGGAGTTTTGGACTTGGCAGCCGAGATACATGAGTCTCGGTGGTGTTTGGGGTTCGAGCAGCCGAGACCTTTTTGTCTCGGTGGGTGCTTGTTTTGAGGCTCGGGTAAACCGAAAGACAAAAAGGGGTGTTTGAATTAATTATTAGGCTATTGATCTCGGGCTTATTAAATTGTTTAACTTATTTAATTATTGGTAAAACTAATCACGACTTAATTACGACTCATTTAGATTGAACTAAATTAATATGCGCTTATTGTTGTTGTTTAACTTAATAAGAAACTATTATTAACATTCAAGGCTTAACTTATGATTTATTATATGTCCATTACATATTATGATTTTAATTAATTATAATCTGTGACATATTATTAACTAATAATCAAATATAAATCATGACATATTATTAATTAATAATTATTTATAAATTATGACATATGAAAGTTATGTATTAAAATGGACTTTATTAATATTTGATTTATAATTAGTATTTGACTTATAAATATAATATTTATAATTAACCATGACTTATAAGAATTTGCTTATTTGATATACTTATTAAACCATGACTTATAATTAGCTTATTCAATCGACAAGACAAATTACATAAGTATATTAAACGAGCTTATTACTATTTTTAGAAACTTACAATTTTTGGAAACTTACTATTTATGGAAACTTACTATTTTTGGAAAGTTACTATATATGGAAACCTGCTATCTTTGTAAAGTTACTATATATGGAAACTTGCTATGTTTGGAAAGTTTCTAATTATAGAATACAAGTATAATAACACAAGAATCATGAAATACATTAATCAGGAACACATGAAACGTATAACATTAAGAAAGACACGATAAACCATGAACAAGTAACACAAACTAAGAACAAGCAACTTATACCATGCACAAGCAATTCATACACGTCCTTTATTATGTAGCTTACGTGAAGTCAGAGTAGTTCTTTTTGCTGTTCGTCTATTTCACCGATTACTGGACATAAGGTACGGATATTTCGTCCTTTAGTAATGACATCTCTTTTATGCATGATTTGGATTCCCCGTTTGCTATGCCATCTGTTTTCCCCAGTTTTCATATTATAAAACATTCTTTATTTTCCATGCCATCATTTTATTTGCCTGAGCTATATACATGCATGACCATGACATACATGACCACCTAGTTATGGAGGTACCATAACCATGACATATGAGGCACCTGTGTCATGACTCTTCCGCGACGAGAGTGATTTCTCGCGACGTCCCTTCACGTTACATGTTGGCCATTATTATGATTATTATTATGGGGTGAATGGGTACATCATAGTTTATAGGTTTACAGGTTTACACGTACAACGTGATTTGTATGGTGTGTGCTCTACACCCCATCACATTGGAGATGATCCCTCCACCCATATTACTATTATTAGAGGTCACCCCTCTAATAGCATGTCGAGGTCACCCCTCTATGTATTCATGCACACGTTGATAATATGTTATGGCTTATATGATCTCGTGGGCATTTAATTATATTGCATGTAAACTTATGACATTTTAGTTATTATTCATGTCCATAGATTATTCCCAGGTTTTCCTCAGGACATAGATATTCATTTCCGCTGCTTTCATTGTTTATTACTCATGTTCTATTATTTTTATCATATATTCGTTCACTGAGCGTATTGCTCAGCCATATTATTCTTATCATATATCCGTTCACAGATTTGAGCATTGAGAGTACGTGCATATGATGAGAACTACCTTAGACTCCTTTCATTTTTGCATTTTAAATACTTATGCTTGGTTGGACACATGTTTCGTCCTTTATACTCTCTTTACTTTATGCATGTTGAGCTTATTTTTGGGAGTCGATGTTTGATTCCGTCTTTCCTGATGGTCTTTTATGTTTTTATGACGTTATGCCTTGTTATGCTTTGATGACACACCATGATTATGACATAACGACCACCTTGTCAAAGTGGGTCGTTACAATTATTGTATCAGAGCCAAGGCTTCGACCTGTAGGCTCTAAAACTTGACATGTGACTAGTGGGTAGTCACCATGATCTTCCTAAACTAGCGTTTGTTATCTTTCATGTATTTATATTTTCTGAGTATTGTTTGTCTTTATTCATGATGTTTTCTCTTATATTTTGACTAGTATGGATTGAACCATATTCGTTCATACTTAGTCAAATTTTATTCTTTCGAATTTTAGACTGGTATGGGTTGAACCATAGTCGTCCATACCTAGTCACATGTTTATTTCGGTTTCTTTAAATTTTGACTAGTGCGGGTTGAACCATAGTCGTCCACACTAGTTATTGTCAGATTTCGTCTAATCATGTTTTCATGTTTCTCTCATGTTCCCTCATGTTTCTTTCATGTTTCTAGCCGATTAATCATTTAGTTCCTTTGAAATTGTCAGATGGTTAACACACGTACCGATGTTGAACTTGTTGCAGCTGTTCATGCAACTTTGTGAACTTTGCTTCCACAGATTCACAACGAGATTTGTGAAGAGTTTCAAGTTGGACCATTTAATGCTTCAGGTGTAAATCCTCCACCTCCTGCACCAGTCATGATTCACACTTAGCTTGAGCGCTTCAACTAGAAAAAGCCTCATTCATTCAAGAAGGAGACAGTTCATGCAGACACGGTGAACTGGATCTCCCATATGGAGAAGATATTCGATGCTATGGGCTGTGACGAGATTTACAAGGCAAGGTTGGCCATTTATAAGTTTGATGGAGTTGATTTAGCTTTGTGGAAGGCCTATAAGCAGGATAGAGGAGGAGAGACATGGCTTATCACGATGACTTGGACACAATTCAAGGAGCTGTTCTACCTTCAGTTATTCCCTCAAGCTGGGCATGAGCGCCTAAAGAGGGAGTATCACTCCATCCGCTAGAGACCGAGTGAGACTAGTACTGATTTCATGTAGCATTTTCTCTGGTTAGCTGGTTTTCTTGGAGCAGCTGCTAGTACTATAGAGGAACAAGCTAAAAACTTTCGTTGGGGTCCTCGCAAGTCGACTCTCGATCGTCTTTTATGCGCTACATTTACTGATGTATCCCAAGTTGCTGATGCTGCTCGCAGCTTGGAGATCCTGCAAGACAGGGATGAGTTTGAGGAATTGGAGCGACCAGACAAGAGGTATACTTCATCCATCAGACATTACCATCTCATTTACGTCTTTAAATTTTTATTTATATAACATGCACTATTCAATTTCATCTTTTAGGCATAAGGGTGGAGACCGGTACCAGCCGGCCAGTTAGCAGAGTAGCTACAGGAACCACGGTCAGAATAATGACCGTCATAGATCTGACAAGAGAGGCGGTAGTGACAACTACCGTAACAACACAAACTACTCTGGAAACAACAACAATTCTCTCTTTAAACTTTTCAATGGTAAATTGATGTGTGACCTATTCTAACATTACAGTATGATAACAGGAACTCCGGTAATGGACGCGACCAGAACTACAAAGGTGAGCAGTCCAACCGATCAGCCAGTTCTGGTGATATAACCTACAAACTTTCAACGTTATTCATGTTTATGTCCCAATAATCATGTCTCACGTATATCTTATGAATCAGATTCTCAGCAACCCATGGTACCCTCTGAGGGGTATACCAATCCTATATGTACCACGTGCGGAAGAAGACACCCAGGAGAGTGTCGTCGTTGTACTGGCGTTTGTTTCAAGTGTGGACAACCTGGTCACCTTCTGCGAGAATACAAGGGCACTACTGTTGGTACAAATGGACATGCCCCTCAAAAGCCAGCTGCATCCGGTTATGTATTTGCAACTACACGGGACCAGGCCACCAAGACTCCAGGTACCATTACTGGCATATTATTTGTGTTTGGACATGCTGCATCCGTTCTGTTTGATACGAGCGCGACCCATTCAGTAATATCTACCACATTTGTTGCTCGTATTGATTGGACACCTACATTACTTGATAATTTTTTAAGTATATCCACGCCCATGAAAGACTCTGTTCGCATTACCCATGTATATAGAGATCTCCCTTTACAGTTTGATGATAAGATTCGTTCTGTTAACGCACTTACCTTGAACATGTAAGAGTTCGATATGACTCTGGGTATGAATGGTTAGCAGCACATCGCGCTATGATTGATTGCCATTCATATCGGGTCATATTCAGCGATTTTCAAGCTCTTGAATACATTCATCATGATTTCCTACTAGGAAAATTTGTGCAAATTATTTCTGCTTTACAAGCATGTGCTTTATTATCCCATGGCTGTGAAGGTTTTCTAGCTACCATTCATGACACGAATTCTGAAGTCCTTTCAATTCATGATCAGCCGATTGTTTCCGAGTTTCCGGATGTATTTCCAGAAGAGCTTCCAGGTATACCTCCTATACGCGAGGTGGATTCTGGCATTGAGCTTGTTCCGGGAGCTGAACCTGTCTCTAAAGCTCCTTATCGCATGGCTCCCATTGAGTTAAAAAAGTTGAAGGATCAGCTGCAAGAGTTGTTGGAACGAGGTTTTATTCGCCCGAGTGTATCACCATGGGGTGCACCAGTTCTGTTTGTCAAGAAGAAGGACAGTAGCATGAGACTATGTATCGACTACCGTGAGTTGAACAAGATCCCCATTCGTAACCGTTATCCTCTTCCACGTATTGACGACTTGTTTGATCAACTAAATGGTGCTAAGAACTTTTCCAAGATCGATTTATGATCAGGCTACCATCAGTTGCGAGTGAAAGAGCAGGACATTTCCAAGACTGCTTTTCACACATGTTATGGTCACTATGAATTTGTGGTTATGCCTTTTGGTCTCACTAATGCTCCAGCTGTGTTTATGGACTTAATGAATTGAGTTTTCCATGAATTCTTGGATAAGTTCGTCATTATATTCATTGATGACATCCTGATCTTCTCCAAGTCTAGAGAAGAACACGAGGATCATCTTCGTACAGTACTATAGATTCTACGATAGGAGAAGCTGTATGCTAAATTTTCCAAGTGTGAGTTCTGGTTGAGTAAAGTCGCATTTCTGGGCCACATTTTTTTAGCAGAAGGGATTACCATGGATCCTGCAAAGGTTGAGGCTATCACCAGATGGCCAAGACTGACGCCTGCAACTGAAGTACGTAGTTTTATGGGGTTAGCGGGTTATTACCGCAGGTTTGTTGAATGTTTCTCACGGTTGGCCGTAACTTTGACCAAAATTATGCGTAAGGGTGAGAAATTTTTGTCTAGAATGATGAGCGGGAGAAGAGCTTCGAAGAGCTTCAGCGGCATTTAGTTTCTGCATCTATTCTTGCTCTCCCATCTGGTACAGGTGTATTTCATATTTCCAGTAATGCTTCTGGAAAAGGGCTAGGATGTGTACTCATGCAGCATAGGAAGGTGATTGCCTATGCCTCACGACAACTAAAGCCTTACAAAGTAAATTACCCTACTCATAATCTAGAGTTAGCAGCAGTAGTATTCGCACTTAAAATCTGGAGGCACTATCTTTATGGCGAGTCATGTGACATCTTCACCAACCATAAGAGCCTCAAATACATCTTCACTCAGCGAGAGTTAAACATGAGACTGAGACGTTGGTTGGAGTTTCTGAAGGATTATGACACCAACATTCAGTACCATCCGCGTAAAGATAATGTGGTGGCTGATGTTTTGAGCAGAAAATCAGGCATGATTGCTGACATCAAGGTAGATGAGGAAATTATTCGTGATCTTGAGCGTTTAGAGATTGAACTTTTTATACATGGGCAGAATGGTTTCTGGGCTAGTCTGAGTGTTGAGCCAAATTAAATTCTCGGAATAAGGCAGTTCAGAAGGATGACGGCGAAATATGGGCGATGTTCAAAACATTGATCAGCAGACCGAGTTCTGAATTGATGACGACGACATTGTATGGCAGGGTACTGAATTATGTGTTCCATAGGATCCTATTCTAAGAGAGTCCTTGTTGGCTGAGGCTCATAGTTCACCATTTTCTATTCATCCAGGTTCTACAAAAATGTATCATGATCTCAAACAACATTTTTGGTGGAGCGGTATGAAACAAGATGTTGCTACTTTCGTTTCTAAATGTCTGACCAGCCAGTAGGTTAAGATAGAACACCAGCGTGCTAGTGGTTTATTACAGCCATTAGAAATTCTTGAATGGAAGTGGGACAAGATCTCCATGGATTTTGTTACCGGAATACCACAGAATCAGAGGAAGCATGATGCTATCTGGGTCGTTGTCGATCGTTTGACCAAGTCTGCACACTTTCTTCCTATCTGCAAGGATTACGTAGTTAGCAGATTGGCAGAAATATTCTAGCAGGAGATCGTGCGATTACATTGTACTCCATCAGACATCATATCAGATAGGGATCCATGATTCACGTATGGTTTCCGGAGAGGTTTGAAGAAAGCTTGGGGAACCAGGCTCAAGCTTAGCACAACTTTCCATTCTCGGACAGACGGTCAATCTGAGCGTACGATTCATACTTTGGAAGACATGTTACGCTCTTGTGCATTAGAGTGGACAGGAAATTGGGACGATTGCATATGTTTAGTTGAGTTTGCTTACAACAATAGTTGGCATGCAAGTATTGATGTAGTTATAATCGTACACGTTTTAGGAAAAACGAGTATGAGCGACAAGTATTAAGTCTTACGTTTTAGTAAAAATATAAAACCGAATAAATGCGGGTTCGTTCTCGAAGGAGGTGTGTGAATTAAGTGCCAATTATATAAAATCAAGAGTTTGGATTAGTGTCGTTTTTGGGTTGAGAAAAAGAGAAAAATAAAGACGAGTTATGCTAAAAATTACCCTACGACGCGAAAAACGCGAAATCATAAAATTCGACAAAACGAAAAGAGTCTTCTAAAAATTTTAACTTAACTAAAGAAAAATATAAGGATTACAAATTTGAAAACCAATTTGCCTAAAAACTATTTAATAATTCTATATTAATTTTTAAAGTTAATGAAAAACCTTAAAATTAAATAAAATTAAAAATAAACTAAAATGGAAATTTTAAATGATGTAAACTTAAAATCTATTAATAAAAGCCTAAAAATAATTTTTGGAAAATTTTAAAACTAAGTAATCTATTTTTTAACTAATTTCTAAGATACGGCTATAAAAATAATAATAAAAAATAAATGTAAAATGTGAAAAATATTTTTCTTGAACTGAAAAATCCTAAATACTATCAGTAACAAAGGGAAAATAAAAACAAGTCGAAAACGTAAGTAAATAAGCTAAAAACAGCTTATTTATAAGCTGATTACTTTTGAAAAGCCAAAATTAAACCCCTTAAATATAAACGGCGTGATGGTTATGTTGTTGGTGTGTGAGAGAGATGGCGCAGGTTCGATTCCTGGCCAGTCTCTTTTTGCTAAAATATTTTTTTTCTAGACTAAACCTGGTGACCTACTAAGCACAAAGGACTCAAAAACTGAATAAAATCTACGAGATTTAAGCCTACAGGAACAAAAAACGAGCCAGACATGAAAAATATGAAACAGAATAGAACTCAAGGCCATTGTATGCTATTTTGAGCCTGTTTTGGCTTGTTCTTGATGATTGCTTGGCTTTTGTTGGACAATGGGGCACCCCCACAACCAATTGGGTTATGGGAAGTCAAGAGAACACGAAAAACACTCAAAACTACACAAAAATCTCACAAAGAAGCACCAATACAGTCACTGAAACAAAGATGTATGCATAAGGCAAGTTTTGCTTGTAATGTGCCAAACAGTGAACTTCAAATTATCAAATCTATCTCAAATACACACCATATCACAATGTAACTAATAACAACCCTATATGACCACTTAAGCTACTAGAGTGCAAGATTTTCAAACTCAAAATTACTAAAACACCCTATATAAGCCTATTGGTTTTAATAACAGGTTTTTACCTATTCTTAACCAACTAAAAACATGCCAAACTGCTACACCAACTCACAAATGACTAACAATACCTAAAAGATTTCTAATCAAGTTGAAACAAATAGAGGGGGCCACTTAAATCATCAAACACTGTCACCAGCCTTCACCAAATAAGTAATCCCAAACACACCCTTATTTTCTGAACTTTTTGACTTTTAAGGGGCTTATGGAGTGGTAGAGAGTCCCTGCTGTTGGAATCCAAGAAGGACCCAAGGGATAAAATGTCTTCACCAAAAAAAAAATAAATGAAAAGAGGAAATAGAGTGAATGTTGGAGTGTCTTGTGTCCTTGTACCTGCACAACACCACAAAACCACAAGACAAGTTCAAGTATCAAAGGCTACAAGTTGTTAGCTTGTAGCTTTTGATACAGTGAGATGTTAACAATAAAATAAAGAATGAAAACAGATTTTTCATGAAAAACCTTGTTGAAACCCAAACTTTTGAAATCTTCTCTTACACTAAACTTGATAGAAAACTTAACATAAATCTGAAAATCAACACTTTGAGTCCACTTTCACTTCATCAAAGTGTTGCATCCGGATTTTATGAAATACTTTTCCAAAGAACACAAAAAAAAACGATTTTCTGAAAATCTCTTTTGTAAAATGAACACTCTTGAAAAGTTAACTAATTTGAAAATAATTAAAATATTACACTAAGAAAGTAATAAACTTGGAACTCAGTGATGTATAAAATCAAAATTTCATTTTCATTAATCTTTTAAAAATTTATACAAAAACTAGAACAAAGAAGCATGTCACATGTTGACAGCTTATATAGTACTGATTAGAAGGGTCTAGATACTAGAATAAAATATTACAAAAGCTAAAAAACTTAAAACCCTAATCCTGGAAATTCTAATGTTACCCCTTTTGCGAATCTTGAATTTTGGTCTTCATGTGATGTTGTCCTTGTTGACAGCTTGCAAATATGATCTTGGACCCTTCATTTGAGCTTGGGGGACAAGTAGAGGTGGTTGGGACGTTGATGTAGTCAAATACATGTGATGGGTGTAGCAGGGGAGGGGACAAAAGGTGGATTGGTCGTTTTCTGGGTTGTGGGTTGTGTTGGGAGTGGGGTAAGGAGTAAAACCCTATGGTTAATTGGGGTTTGGGTTAGTGAATAGGTTAATTAAATCTGGGTTTTGTTTAGGGTTTATGGGGATGAATGTTAAACAGTAGGGGTTTTGATTCGTTTAAAGGTTTAAAAACATTGTTTCCCACACTAATTAACTGATTATTAATAATCAGTTTAAGAAATAAAGTGGAAAATGACGTGGGAGGGTGGGGGCTTCTGATTGGTGGAGGTTTAAGTGGAGGGTGAGGTGGCGTGTTTTGGTTGGTTGTGTAGGATTGTATGTCTGCCAGAAAAGGCCCTCCATGTCTCAATCTCTTGTCACATATCTTTAAACAGCTCTATATCCCATTTCCCTTGTAAAGCAAGTTTGCTTTTTCACATATTGGCCACAAAAGTTTTATCAAATATGTTCCAAGGGTATTTCTTGCAATATTTGCATTCTTCAAGGGCTAAACTTGTACACTCTTGTAAATTAAGGGAAGAAATGTGTAATTTTGGGTTTTACAAGGGTTTAAATTGACAAGTCTTCCAAAGTTGAGGGACCAATCTTGCCAATTCTTCAAACTTCAAGGACTTGATAGGAAAATCATGATTCGGGTCCGGTTCTTTGTGCGGCTTCGTTTCCCGTGTTCGTTTTTGCTTGATTCTTGTGATCTTTTGTTGATTTCACGATATCCGTACCTAAAATACAAAATGAACAAACACAAGCATATATTTGGGTATTTTGATGATATTTTAAGCGTTTTAAGCCCGATTTGGACGATGAGACTATGTATAATTGCAGTCTCATCACTCCCCCATACTAAACCATTGCCGTGTCCCTACGCAATGCTAGAATTAAGTATCATAGCACTTCCAAAATTCATTTTAGGATGACATTTATTGAAGACATAAACTTAAATAAACTACTACACGTGTTTTAGACATAATGTATTGTTTTCATCACGATAAAGTGACTTTTAGGATCATAGAACAAGAACACGTGAATACTTCGTTAGAAATAATTTCGTCGTCCTCGATTTTCACCCAATTCTATGCTAAGCGTGTAACGAGATCATTGTTATTATAAGTTAGCAACACGATCATATCTCATGAGTGTTAATTACGAACCTAAACTCCCTTATTCCTACTTGGTATCTCTTATATTTTATTTTTGTCTTAATGATCACGAGGATACATCATTGACTTATGCGTGAATAGAGATTAAGTCTAAAAATAGAGTTTTAATAGTGTAACCAAAATCATTAAATTAATAATTCATCCTAATAGACAACGATGTCAAAAAATTAAGTCAACAAGAAGGATCGATAAACATGGTTTTATAACGGTTTTGAACATGAAACTTATTACCAAGACTTTTATATGCCCCCTAACGGAAGGGCCTTATTATCATAGGTTTACCTCCATCTTTTATTCAACTCCGCCATGGAGCTTTTATTATGACTTCGGTCTTGCCTTGCCTTTTATTATCCGTCATCATCGATGGTTTTATTATGGCCAAAGACGTATATCCTCACGCTAAGGCAAATTTTGGATCTTTAAAGCTTCAAAGATTAAGGCTTGATTCACTTTCAATTTTGCATAGATTTTTCGGCCTTGTGAGCTTCAAATTGTTTGCTTAATTTAGGTGAGCACTTGAAATCTTATTATTAGGTGAAGCTTTCGATTATTCGGGTGCCAATACTTCAAAACCGTGACGCTGGCGATACCTTAATGTTTTCCCAATTTAATTACATGGAAGCTACTAAAACAAATTAGAAACCAACAATAGTGACTAAACCGCTAAATCAATATTTTTTAACAATTTATTATATAAAAGCGTGGGGAGAATAAGCTAATAATTACTACACATGAGATCGTGAAAGATTACGAGACTTATGAATAACTCTATCATCTCTCGTCCTCTTTTAAGAGACTTAGCCTAATAAGTTAAGGAATCGAAGCTAAGTGCTCAACACGCACGGTCGAGTAAAAAATTACTCTTATTCTCACCATCAGAAAACCTACATTCGTGTCTTAAACACTTATGAAAAACAAGAAAAATTTAAAAATTTGGCCATTTTTAGCCTTATTTGCAACAAAACGATAACAAAACGATGAAATTTTGGATTGCGTGGTGACGTAAGCAAGGTGAAGTATCTACTCACCCCCCATACTAAAACTAAACATTGTCCTCAATGTTTCGAGTCTAGGGGTGAAAACACCCCCATACTAGAGACGAAGTCGAATGCTTATCGAGCATGGAAAGGGTAAAACGAATAACCTAAAAGCCGTTCATGAATTATGTTAATAAGATAATCGTTAGAACATAAAAGGATATCATCAGATATCGGAATCTTCAAAGGCAACGATCGAAGCTCGAGTGATCCTTAAAACGAACACGAGAGACTTCAATGATGACGATGAACCTAATAAATCACAATCACAAACAACCACGAAACAAAGGTTGGAAGAGCACAAGTCCCCTCGTTACACTATTAGAAAACGATAATATTTACAAGGATAAACATGAGAATCCCCACGAGGCACCTTGTTTTTGATAACCGAGTCAAAAGCTCGACTCGAATCCCCATACATGTGATCATTTAGGGATAATCATGGTATGATCATTTTTAGTGGGGCTTACATGATAAACAATGCCCAAAAGTACGTGGAGTACTTTAAAAACCCGATAAGGGTATACCGGGGTCAAAGATAGCGTCCTCGTTTTCGGATGAAAGACGAAACAACGCTACTTCAACCGATAGTGGAACCCCAAAGGGGTAGAAGAAAAGAGATGAGAAGTAGAAGGGTGGGACAATGGGTAAGGCATAATCATGAGCTACTCGAGGTAGACTCACACCAAGCAAACGAAAAGATTTTCCATTTATTGCATCGGTGGAAGATCGAGATTTCCCTTTATAAGCAATTCTGGGATCGTAAATCTCGTCCTCGGTGGAGAAATTTGAAGGAACATAAGGTGCTTCCCCCACACTAGATCCACACACACCATCGTCAAAAGGAGTAGGCGAGGTGGTAGCACTCATATAACACGGGGATGACGAAGTTAAACTTGTAGAAAATTCTTTTAAAACATTTTTAAAATCCTTTCCTTTTTCATCGTTTAAAAACTCTTTATGAAAACCCGATTTGATAATGTCAAAAATATTTGGTGTGTCAAATTCAAAATTAGTCGCGCTAAAAATCCTCACATTTAAGTCATTGGTGGGAGGGGGTGGCGGATTATATAAGTTCTCAAAATGTTTATCAATAAAGAACACCGCCCCCTCGGGGTCTACATACTCGTCATCCTCATGAACGTCGATCTCATCGATTTCTTCATCAAAGATAGGCTTGTCAAACCAAGGTTTCTCATTCCCCTCCTTGAGTATCTTAGAAACTCTCTCGAAAAGATCACGATCAAGTATGAAACCATCATTCATTTGTGGGGATTGTTGATAAGTTAAATCCTCACGAATGTGGTAAACGTAATTCTCATTTGAGGAGTGTTGATTAGGTAACTCCCCGAGAATTGGATTTTTGTTGGTCACATGAGTTGGTTCGTCATCGAAAATAAGACGTTCCAACTCATTTAGTTCATCCTCGATTTTGGAAAGATCGACCTCACTCGTAGGTGGGAGTGGAGGCATAAGAGCTAGCTCTCGTTTAATGATTTCCTCAATCTCGGGATCAAACTACTTCACACATTTCTTTTTAGGAGAATCAAAAATTGCATGTGGATTTCGAAGTACGTGATCCATCTCGGCAAAATCGCCATCGTCATCGTCAAAGAAAGAGTCGATGTGAGCACTCACAACCATGGTCTTACAAGTCGAATGACTATGCTTAGGTGACTTTTCTAAGACGAGAGGATTGATGTCGATAAAACCTTTAGCCTCAACGGGTGTTGGGCTAGGAAAAGGAGGCACTTCGATGGAGTTAGAAGTTGAAGCCTCAAAGACCTGGTCCTTCGAAGGTGGTGAAGACGAGTCCATTTTGGTCATTGTCGTGATGGCACTAACGTCGCCCTTCGGAATTGGTGTGTCACTTGTTTCATCGAATACATCCAAAGTGATTTTTCATTAATAAATTTGCACATACCCTTTTGAATTAGGTACACGTATTCTTTACCATTAAAATCATCATCTTTAAAACCGTTCTTCTTAATTTTTTCAAAACATGCATTAAGCCTCATTCTTTCCGCTAAAGTGAACATTTTGAAATCATTAGGTTTAGAAACATTAGGTTTTGAAACCTCGGTTTTTTCATTATCATAAGACACTTGGGATTTACTCGTGAAAAATTCCATTTTATCCTCCCCATATCTCATAGTAAGTCTCCCCTCGTGAACGTTGATTACGGTTCGAGCCGTCGATAAAAATGATCGGCCTAAAATAATGGGACATTTAGGGTCACTCGTAATCGGATATGACGAAATTCGCGGGAAAAACAAACTTTCCTACTTTGACATAGACATCCTCGGCTATTCCAATTGGTATAAGTGGCGTACAATTTGCAAGCTTGATTGTCATGTTCGTGATAGGCAATCTCATCAATTTCCATAGAGAATGAGGCATGAGATTGATGCTAGCACCTAAATCGGCAAGGGCTAAACATCCCTCAATCTCGGAAAAATCACAAGGTAGTAGAAATTGGCCCGGATCCTCTTCCTTTCTTGGCATATGCCTTTTGGGTTTTTTAAGAAGGATCGAAGCACAAGTTTCTTCAAGGGTTACTTTGGTTAGGTCAATAAAGCTCTCTTTTTGAACCGTGGATGGAATTTGAGGTACACGAGGGTGTGAACTCTTTTCCTTGGTCGCCACGTTCACCCCATCGACTTTAAAACAATAAGACGTCTTAGAAGTCGAGGGTTGAGAAGAAGGAACAACTCTAAATCCATCAAGGTAAGGGGTAATCACACGACCTTTCTCACGAGACGAGGCGGCTTTACATTGTTTCTTCAGATTTGCAACGGTGTCACTAGGTAACGAACTCGACGAAGCACCCGAGGACTTGTTCATAATGGCCGAAAACATATTTTTTATGTCAATTTGTCCTTGCTCAATCTTCGTGTTTTGAAGTTTCAAAGTATTAGAAAAATCGTTTTTCAAAGTACCAATTTCTCCCTCTAATCGTCTCATATTAGCCTCATTCGTTTTCAGGTAGTTTTGAAAATCGTTTGATGAACTATTTTGATTTGATTTAAAGTTCCCTTGGGTTTGATTACTTCTTTGAAAATTTCCTTGATTACCACTCGCAAAATTGTTACATTGATTGTTGTTGTTTGAAAAATTCGAGTTTTGATTATTGTCTCGATTTTGACAATTCAAATTACGACCTTGATTATAACCTTGGTTTTTATTCGAAAAATTTCCTTGTTGATTATTTCCTTGAAATTGTTACGATTTTGATTCGAAAAATTGTTGCTTTGGTTATAACTGCCTTGTTGTGATGGACCGGCGTTATTTTGATTTTAATTTGCAAAACTGTTGTTTAACGCACTCACATTCGACGTTTGGCCATCCGTAATGAGGTCCACCACAAAACGTACACGATGCCTCAACCACTTTCACCGTAGCGGGAGCGTCTTTCTTTTGCATCTCAACGAGAAAAGACGTAAACACATTCGTAAGCTTGTCGACTTTCGCATCAACTCTGTCAATGTCGCGATTAGAATTACTAACATTGGCAACATTGGCAACACTCGATGCGTTGCGGAGTTGGTAAACCTTGGATCGATTTTCGATAATTATCAATGCATCTTTCGGAGTCTTACACAAAAAGTTGCCACCGGCGGCGGAATTCAAAGAATCTTGTTCTTGAAAATTAAGACCGTTGTAAAACGTATCAATTTGGTGAAACTCGGAAAAACCATGGTGAGGACATTGCCTAAGCTATTCCTTAAAACGATCCCACGCGTCTCTAAAAGATTCGTTCTGTTTTTTCTCAAATTTCGTAATTTCATTTTTGAAAAACGTTGTCTTGGACGGTGGGAAAAAATAATTAACGAACTTGGAGACGAGATCCTTCCACGTAGTTATCGAATTAGGTGGCTCTTTCTCGTACCAATCCTTGGCGGCACCATCGAGCGAGTACGGAAAAAGCATAAGCTTGACGACATCGGTGTCGACGTTCTTAAACTTGCTCGTGGCCAAAAGATGATCAAAATTCCGAATATGATCGTGAGGATTATCGGCTTCACGACCTCGAAACTTCTTAGCTTGTATCAACGAGATCATTCCGCTCTTAATCTCAAAATTCTATGCTTCGATTGCGGGAATTACGACCGCGTCTCCATAACCCTCGGTGGGCGCTTGGAGCAATTCCATCATCGAACGATTGTCGGCCATCTCATCTACGGTCTCTTCAACAACGATATTAGAAACGTCGGTTTCTAATTCTCATCTACGTCGTCGATTCCTTCGATTATGATTGCGTCGATTCGACGTGTCACTAGAATTAGAATAATCCTTCGATCGAGTGCGCATGCACAAAGCGTAGAATGGGGGGTAGCAAAGAAGATTCTTTAATTTTCGATTTTTCAATTTTTTTGGTTTTTGATTTTTTTAAAATTTTTTGGATTTTTTGTGTATTACGTAGACTCAAATCTACAAATCTCTCCTCGAATCGATTTCTCGATTAAAGAAGTCTCAAAGAATGAAAACGATCCCGTGGAGTGAACGCCTTCGATGACTTTAGAACGTTGGTGGAACACCAAAACGTTCAAGAGGGTTTAATCTTGAAAACAAGAAAATATATATGATACGTAGATAATACTTGGGCGGCAAACCCTCGATTAGCCTTCTTTCTCAAAACACGCACAAGCAAGCGGGGGAAACGAGGCGGTGCTAAGCACTTAAGAGCCTTTTTCCCTTAGGTCGTGAAATACAACCGCCTTATACCCACCTTATAGTTTGTGTTAATCGAAATTAAGCCTCACGAAAGTATTTATCTATTTTGCTTTTAAACTTTTTCTTTAGATTCGAATACAATGATCGAGTGATGAAATCCCGAATCAAGGTTGCGTTTTCACGCTTTTGGAGTACTTGTATATTTATTGTTCTACGTAAGTACAATATAGTAATATATTCACAAGAAAAACGAAAACAATAATGGGATATCTACAATATGGTAAATGATTGTTGTGTGTATAATTTAGGAAAATTAAACACGATTTATTTGGATACTATAATATAATAAGGAAAAATAACAAAAATGAGTATGTACGATAATTACGCTTTCCAAAAATGAAAAGCAAAAGCGCACTACTCACACAAACACGATACTAATAATGACAACTCAAAAACACCTCCCCGGCAGCGGCGCCAAAAATTGATGTAGTTATAATCGTACACGTTTTAGGAAAAACGCGTATGAGCGACAAGTATTAAGTCTTACGCTTTAGGAAAAACGTAAAACCGAATAAATGCGGGTTCGTTCTCGAAGGAGGTGTGTGAATTAAGTGCCAATTATATAAAATCAAAAGTTTGGATTAGTGTCGTTTTTGGTTGAGAAAAAGAGAAAAATAAAGACGAGTTATGCTAAAAATTACCCTACGACGCGAAAAACGCGAAATCGTAAAATTTGACAAAACGAAAAAAGTCTTCTAAAAATTACCAAAATTTAAACTTAACTAAAGAAAAATATAAGGATTACAAATTTGAAAACGAAATTGCCTAAAAACTATTTAATAATTTTATATTATATTTTAAAGTTAATGAAAAACCTTAAAATTAAATAAAATTAAAAATAAACTAAAATGGAAATTTTAAATGATGTAAACCTAAAATCTATTAATAAAAACCTAAAAATAATTTTTGGAAATTTTTAAAACTAAGTAATCTATTTTTTAACTAATTTCTAAAATACGACTATAAAAATAATAATAAAAAATAAATATAAAATGTGAAAAATAATTTTCCTGAACTGAAAAATCCTAAATACTATCAGTAACAAAGGGACAATAAAAACAAGTCGAAAACCTAAGTAAATAAGCTAAAAACAGCTTATTTATAAGCTGATTACTTTTGAAAAGCCAAAAATTAAACCCCTTAAATATAAACCAAACGCAACCCTTGGCAGTAAAAGACCCAAGGGCGCGATGGTTATGTTGTTGGTGTGTGAGAGAGATGGCGCAGGTTCGAGTCCTGGCCAGTCTCTTTTGCTAAAAAATTTTTTTTTGACTAAACCTGGTGACCTACTAAGCACAAAGGACTCAAAAACTGAATAAAATCTACGCGATTTAAGCCTACAAGAACAAAAAACGTGCCCAGACATGAAGAATATGAAACAGAATAGAACTCAAGGCCATTGTATGCTATTTTGAGCCTGTTTTGGCTTGTTCTTGATGATTGCTTGGCTTTTGTTGGACAATGGGGCACCCCCACAACCAGTTGGGTTATGGGGAGTCAAGAGAACACGAAAAACACTCAAAACTACACAAAAATCTCACAAAGAAGCACCAATACAATCACTGAAACAAAGAAGTATGCATAAGGCAAGTTTTGCTTGTAATGTGCTAAACAGTGAACTTCAAATTACCAAATCTATCTCAAATACACACCATATCACAATGTAACTAATAACAACCCTATATGACCACTTAAGCTACTAGAGTGCAAGATTTTCAAACTCAAAATTACTAAAACACCCTATATAAGCCTACTGGTTTTAATAACAGGTTTTTACCTATTCTTAACCAACTAAAAACATGCCAAACTGCTACACCAACTCACAAATGACTAACAATACCTAAAAGATTTCTAATCAAGCTAAAACAAATAGAGGGGGCCACTTAAATCATCAAACACTGTCACCAGCCTTCACCAAATAAGTAATCCCAAACACACCCTTATTTTCTGAAAATGGATTTTTTCAAAGACTTCTTTATCAAATCTAACCAAGACTGATGCCAACCTAACTAAACATGCATATAACTACCCAAGAAGCATAAACAACCAGAAACATTAACACAAAAACATGCTACACTAAAAATCACATAAATCACTTAAAAAAGTATAAAAATTACACAAGGGGGTTCAAGCCTTTAGTACCATAGCTGATGCCATCCCTAGTGAACTTTTTGACTTTTAAGGGGCTTATGGAGTGGTAGAGAGTCCCTGCTGTTGGAATCCAAGAAGGACCCAAGGGATAAAATGTCTTCACCAAAAAAAATAAATGAAAAGAGGAAATGGAGGGAATGATGGAGTGTCTTGTTTCCTTGTACTTGCACAACACCACAAAAACCACAAGACAAGTTCAATTATCAAAGGCTACAAGCTGTTAGCTTGTAGCTTTTGATACAGTGAGATGATAACAATAAAATAAAGAATGAAAACAGATTTTTCATGAAAAACCTTGTTGAAACCCAAACTTTTGAAATCTTCTCCTACACTAAACTTGATAGAAAACTTAACATAAATATGAAAATCAACACTTTGAGTCCACTTTCACTTCATCAAAGTGTTGCATCCAGATTTTATGAAATACTTTTCCAAAGAACAAAAAAAAACGATTTTCTGAAAATCTCTTTTGTAAAATGAACACTCTTGAAAACTTAACTAATTTGAAAATAATTAAAATATTACACTAAGAAAGTAATAAACTTGGAACTCAGTGATGTATAAAATCAAAATTTCATTTTCATTAATCTTTTAAAAGTTTATACAAAAACTGGAACAAAGAAGCATGTCACATGTTGACAGCTTATATACTACTGATTAGAAGGGTCTGGATACTAGAATAAAATATTACAAAAGCTAAAAAAACTTAAAACCCTAATCCTGGAAATTCCAATATTACCCCTTTTGCGAATCTTGAATTTTGGTCTTCATGTGATGTTGTCCTTGTTGACAGCTTGCAAATATGATCTTGGACCCTTCATTTGAGCTTGGGGGACAAGTAGAGGTGTTTGGGATGTTGATGTAGTCAAAGACATGTGATGGGTGTAGCAGAGGAGGGGACAAAAGGTGGAGTGGTCGTTTTATAGGTTGTGGGTTGTGTTGGGAGTGGGGTAAGGAGTAAAACCCCTATGGTTAATTGGGGTTTGGGTTAGTGAATAGGTTAATTAAATCTGGGTTTTGTTTAAGGTTTGTGGGGATGAAAGTTAAACAGTAGGGGTTTTGATTCGTTTAAAGGTTTAAAAACATTGTTTCCCACACTAATTAACTGATTATTAATAATCAGTTTAAGAAATAAAGTGGAAAATGACGTGGGAGGGTGGGGGCTTCTGATTGGTGGAGGTTTAAGTGGAGGGTGAGGTGGCGTGTTTTGGTTGGTTGTGTGGGTTTGTATGTCTGCCAAAAAAGTCCCTCCATGTCTCAATCTCTTGTCACATATCTTTAAACAGCTCTATATCCCATTTCCTTTGTAAAGCAAGTTTGCTTTTTCACATATTGGCCACAAAAGTTTTATCAAATATGTTCCAAGGGTATTTCATGCAATATTTGAATTCTTCAAGGGCCACTTGTACACTCTTGTCAATTAAGGTACCTAATGTGTAATTTTGAGTTTTACAAGGGTTTAAATTGACAAGTCTTCCAAAGTTGAGGGACCAATCTTGCCAATTCTTCAAACTTCAAGGACTTGATAGGAAAATTATGATTCGGGTCCGGTTCTTTGTGCGGCTTCGATCCCGTGTTCATTTTTGCTTGGTTCTTGTGATTTTTTTTTGATTTCACGATATCCGTACCTAAAATACACAATGAACAAACACAAGCATATATTTGGGTATTTTGATGATATTTTAAGCGTTTTAACCCCGATTTGGACGATGAGACTATGTATAATTGCAGTCTCATCAAGTATCAAGGGTGCTCCTTCCGAGATGTTATACGGTAGGAAGTGTCGTGCTCCGATTTATTGGGATCAAGTCGGTGAACGTATCATTGAGGGTCCGAAGATGATTGAGATGACCAATGAGAAGGTCGCCATTGCCAAGGAGAAGCTTAAGGAAGCTCGTACTCGTTAGAAAAGCTATGTTGACAAACACCGCAAATCATTAGAATTTCAGCCTGCTGATCATGTTTTCTTGAAAGTATCACCCGCACATGGAATCAGACGTTTTGGTATTAAAGGCAAGCTTAGTCCTCATTTCATCGGACCGTTCTAGATCCTCGATCGTGTCGGTGAGGTTTTGTATGGTTTGGCCTTACCTCCCTAGTTATCCCATGTTCACAACGTGTTTCACGTATCTTTACTTAGAGGTTACAATTATCATCATTTACACGTTGTCTCGTATCTACTCGATCAGATTCGTGAGGATCTATCTTACGCTGAGGCACCTGAATCTATTCTAGATCGTCAAGATCGGGTCATGAGGAAAAAGACTATTCCATTTGTCAAGATCCTCTAGAGGAACCATCCCGAGCGGGAAGCCACTTGGGAAACGGAGGTGTCTATCCGGAATTCTTATCCTCATTTTCTCCCATGATCCGGGTATGTTCGTTCAGCCATATCATGTTTCTAATTCGAGGACAAATTAATCTTTTTAGAGGAGAAGAGTTGTAAAAACCGCATATAAAAATACTGTTAAACTAAAACTTTTAATATTTATTTATTACACGACAGTATTACGTATAATTAATTAATGCACGATAAGTATTTACGTATATTTAAATACGACAAGACATGATATAACACGAAATTAAAAATCAAGAATACACGAACACACGGGAAAATGAAATAAAACACGAAATAAATAAATACTAAATGGGCTCCATGTATAAATCCTAATAAACCTTTACAAGTAAATAGGACCAAGGTCCAGTTCACTAAAAGATCAAATAACAAACATACGTATGTTACTTCTCCCATTTACAACAAATAAGAAACTAAAAGAAAACCCTATTCGGTTCTTTCCTGCCGCCGGCCAAGAAGAGGGAAAAGGGTTTTGATCTTTGGATCGTGAATTAAGGGCGTGTTCGTGTTCTTCATCCTTAAATCTTTCATAAATCGGTATTTATCAACCCTAAATCTTTATTTTATTTATTTCATTCAAGAATCATGTATGTTATTTTTAATTAAAATCAAACAAGGAATGAAATCGGGGTTGTGTTTGTTTGGCATACACGGAAACCGAGAACCCACCAAGAGGGTGCTCTCAGTGGCTTATTTTTTCCAACAGCCGCCGGCCTTCATGGTTCGGTGGCTGGTTTGTATTGTCAACCGCAACCCCAACAGGGGCCACGGTGGGAAGATATCCGTTGTCGGTGGGAACCCCTGGCTAGGCAGCCGCAAGCCACCAAGGGCTGCAGGGGGAAAATCAGCCTGACGGTGGGAGTTTTGGACTTGGCAGCCGAGATACATGAGTCTCGGTGGTTTTTGAGGTTCGAGCAGCCGAGACCTTTTGGTCTCGGTGGGTGCTTGTTTTGGGGATTGGGTAAACTGAAAAGACAAAAGGGGTGTTTGGATTAATTATTAGGCTATTGATCTCAGGCTTATTAAATTGATTAACTTATTTAAATATTGGTAAAACTAATCACGGCTTAATTACGACTCATTTTGATTGAACTAAATTAATATGGGCTTATTATTATTCTTTAACTTAGTAAGAAATTCTTATTAACATTCAAGGCTTACTTTATGATTTATTATAAGTCCATTACATATTATGATTTAAATTAATTATAATCCATGACATATTATTAACTACTAATCAAATATAAATCATGAAATATTATTAATTAATATTATGTATAAATTATGACATATAATAATTATGTATTAAAATGAACTTTATTAATATTTGATTTATTTACATCATGACTTATAAATATAATATTTATAATTAACCATGATTTATAAGAATTTGCTTATTTAATATACTTATTAAACCATAACTTATAATTAGCTTATTCAATGGACAAGATAAATTACTTAAGTATATTAAACAAGCTTATTACTATTTTTTGGAAACATACTATTTTTGGAAACTTACTATTTATGGAAACTTACTATTTTTGGAAAGTTTCTATATATGAAAACCTACTATTTTTGGAAAGTTACTATATATGGAAACCTGCTATTTTTGGAAAGTTACTAATTATAGAATACAAGTATAATAACACAAGAATCATGAAATACATTAATCAAGAACACATGAAACGTATAACATTAAGAAAGACACGATAAACCATGAACAAGTAACACAAACTAAGAACAAGCAACTTATACCATGCACAAGCAACTCATACACGTCCTTTATAATGTAGCTTACGTGAAGTCGGAGTAGTACTTTCTGCTGTTCGTCTCTTTCACCGATTACTGGACATAAGGTACGAATATTCCGTCCTTCAATAAGGACATCTCTTGTATGCATGATTAGGATTCCCCGTTTTCTATGCCATCTGTTTTCCCTAGTTTTTATATTATAAAACTTTCTTTGTTTTCCATGCCATCATTTTATTTCCCGAGCTATATACTTGCATGACCATGACTTACATGACCACCTAGTTATGGAGGTACCATAACCATGACATATGAGGCACATGTGTCATAACTCTCCCGCGACGAGAGTGATTTCTCGCGACGTCCATTCACGTTACATGTTGGCCATTATTATGATAATTATTATAGGGTGAATGGGTGCATCATAGTTTATAGGTTTATAGGTTTACGCGTACAGGGTGATTGGTATGGTGTGTATTCTACATCCCATCACATTGGAGCTGATCTCTCCACCCATATTACTATTATTTAGATGTCACCCCTCTAATAGTATCACGAGGTCACCCCTTTATGTATTTATGCACACGTTAATAATATGTATGACTTATATGAGCTCGTGTGCATTTAATTATATTGCATGTAAAACTTATGACATTTCAGTTATTATTCACATCCATAGATTATTCCCAGGTTTTCCTCAGGACATAGATATTCATTTCCGCTGCTTTCATTGTTTATTACTCATGTTCTATTATTCTAATCATGCCATTATATCCGTTCACTGAGCGTATTGCTTAGCCGTATTTTCTTTTCATGTCCCATACGGTAGGTACCCAAGGACAGACTTGAGCATTGAGAGTACGTGCATAGGATGAGAGCTACCTTAGACTCCTTTGCTTTTTGCATTTTAAATACTTATGCTTCGTTGGACATATGTTTCGTCCTTTCTACTCTCTTTACTTTATGCATGTTGAGCTTATGTTTAGGAGCCGATGTTTGATTCTGGCTTTCCTGATGGTCTTTTATGTTTTTATGACGTTATGCCTTGTTATCCTTTGATGACACGCCATGATTATGACATAACGACCACCTTGTCAAAGTGGGTCGCTACACTAAAAGTGAAATTAAGTATCATCTCAATTAAAACTAGCATTAGTGTATACCATACCACTATGCTACTATTGTGTAAACCTTGAAAATTCTTAAATGGTCTGGATATTTATGCAAACTTCAAGTTTGTCAACTATAATGATATTACTATGACTATGACTAAGTATATCTGTAGTATTTTCATTATTGGTTGTAGGAACAAATTCCTAATCCAACACTCGCTTGAATGTCTATACTAATGTTTTTCAGTTAGATTCCAATGTTTCCAACATTTCATCTAATGTCTTCCAATTAGACATAACATTGCTATCATTATTTCTAATATCTTTCAACTAGAGTTTAAGGTTGTCAAGTCAACTTGTAGTAATGCGAAAGACATAAATTATTCCGTGTACAATATAATTCCCTTAATGAATCCTTAGTGAGTCTTAGGAATCGATTCATGCTTTTTATTTTTCTACGTAATATACATCATTCAAGATTCACTCAATGGTCATTTGTATTGTCTCTAGACTTAATTCACCACATATGTTATACCTTAACATATTTCCCAATGTTGTAAATTTTATTTTCTAAAATACTTATAAGTGACTTTACTTCACTCTTAAGAATAATTTTTAAGCTGAAATATTGTTTCTAATATGCTTAATAACATATCCAATTTCAGAGAAATAAAACAAAGTACCCCCACTGGCTTTGATATTTACTCATGAGTAATGTTACTTATAATTATAAATCAAATCTCAGAAGTGATTGAATTTACAACTAAACTTAATACTTAACTCATTTGGATGTATGCTTTTAATCCATGTGTGGATTCTAACATTTTGTATGTCTTGCAAAGATTATTTATGGATTCATAAAATCTTCTCATGATTATATATATACCTTACAAGGTAATCATTCATCACAGTGTTTTGTAATCTAACTTGTCAAAAATTTTACATTTAAAGCAAATATGATAATTAAAACATCTTTACATATTTATTGTTTGCAATGTAGAAGTTTTAATCAGAGTCAATTTCTTAAGTGTGGTTTACAACATATAACATTTATCTTGCAATAAATATATACACATTTTTCCTAACTAATCTTCCTAATAAGTAAACATCATCAAGTTATTGATATGTGTAAGATCGATTAAATTCAAAATTGTGATTATCTTTCTATGGACACATCTTTCCATTCATAGTTTGATTTCTTCATCAAATTTCAAATTTGATAATACATAACTTCTGGTTAGAAATTTCACTATGATATTCTAACTCATAAAACCTCATCGTTGATATCAGAAACTTATCATGAGTAATCCTTGCGGATCTATGAATATGAAAAACATCATTCTAAGGTTTCATATTTTTATGTTTAGCCTTAGTTGACTTCAACAAGTGTGTTTAGAAGGCTCGTGTATTATGTCCTTGAAATAATTCAAGACTTCCACTTGATTCATGCACGTGTGGGACTCCCACTTTATTTTTGTAAAGTGAGATGTTCTCAAAGAATTTAGCTTAACCATCAACAAACAATTTGTTCTATGGGTAGGGTCTAAGTAGGAGCGTTATCCCATTGTTTCCTTTTGGCCTCCTACACAATATACTAAAGAGTATCAGGATTTTGTTAATATATAATCTCTAAGATTTCTAACAAAGTCCAAACTAAAATTAAGATTTTATGGGATTCATCCCATCTTATTATTTTAAGAATAATATCTTAATTGACCTTCCATATTGGAGTCGTATTGAGTAGTATTCCAAATGTACTCAATATCCTAACCTTGATAACATTTAGGAGTAGTATCTTAAATTCATCAAGGACCACACATATCAAAGTATATATTTTGATATATCTTATTGGACATATCATATACTAGTATTTCAGTAAGATCAAATTCATGAGACAATCTTATAATTTATTTGATGAACTTTTACTTCATGGATTTCTCTATTATTTTAACTTAAGTTCAAAACTTAATAGCATCAATAGTATCATTAAGCCAATTTCATGTTCTTAATCACAAGTCTTTGATCCAATCAGTGACCTAATTTATATGTCTCAACTAGTAGACATATTCATATATTTACTATTTGTTACATGTCTTGAGATACAACAATGAATTCACGTATATGTTTTAGTCAATAAGATATTACAAGCTAACAAATCTTACTTTAATCTTTAAGTCTTTTCACAAGTAAATGACTTAATGTCCATGTCATTATAATGAGACGTAACATTTACTTGAACTAAAGTAAAACCGAGTACCATTCATGGTCTCAATAGTAAGTTTCAAGTTAATCATAAACTTACCATATATATCATTTTCTAGGAATATGTAATCATGTAGTTTATCTTTCTATCTTGACATTCCATATCTAATAGGGCAACCTACCACAAATGTGTAGTAGTCTTAAGAGATTAATAGTTTCCTTACTTATAAAGGCAAGAAAACCCTTAATCATATTGTCTAAGTTGTTCCATGCCCACAATGAAGATTTCTCCCACTTGGGGTAGGGAACTACTTATTGCATAAAACACTACTACACCCGTTAGTTTGTTTGTTTCAACAATATGATAGTGTCACAAATAGAATTAAATCTAGCACAAAGCATAACTTATTTTAAGTATAACTCCATCTTATTTATAGAGAACCGTGCATAAGTATCTTATACATAAATTTAACAACGGAAGCGGAAACTCAAAAGGAAACAAGTTATCTAAGATAATACCCAGTGATTCTTTCTAAATGAAGATGCTTCACACTTGATGACGTATAGTCCCCAAACCGGGTCATGAGCCCGGCCCACGGGTACTACCCGTATCCGGCCCATCGTAAATGGGTGGATAAATATCACTCAGGCTTATGGGCTTGAGTGAACAGTGCTCGCACATATGTGCGGCCCACGGCCCAAAGCGGCCGACATAAGATCAGACAGAATAATATTCTGTCTAAGCATATCTTAATCCTAATAGGAAGAGATATTCATTGCCAGAATTAGAAGATAGCAATCATTCTAATTCTGGTGCTTATCTTTTCCTATTAGGATTAAGATATGCTTAGACAGAATATTATTCTGTCTGATCTTATGTCGGCCGCTTTGGGCCGTGGGCCGCACATATGTGCGAGCACTGTTCACTCAAGCCCATAAGCCTGAGTGATATTTATCCACCCATTTACGATGGGCCGGATACGGGTATCCTTACTAGACACCTTACTCACAAGACGTTGGGGTAAGTTTCATATGCTACAGCCATACGGTGATCCGCATAATAAAGACGCACGTCGCATGTCTAGTAAATTGGACTTGTATGTAAGACGTGATATGTCACGCAGCATTGGATTGCAATGAGATACACAAGTTTAAAAATGAAACAAACAAAATGGCCGTGGTTGACACGGACTTCTAAAATAAAAAGACAAATTGTTACATGCATGTCTTAGCCGTGTACATACACGGACGAATATAAATACAAATGTCTACAAACATACAAGTTACATGGGGGGGAGGAATTCTTCTAGATCCTTCTTTCCTTCCTCAATCAAAGCACGGAGAGCCTCCCCGCGAGCATCTTTCCCGTTCTGAACTTTGACGGCAAGAGTGTCTAAAGCGTCATCAAGCGGCTTCTCACCTGACACGGCCTTGGATGTACAGTCATAGCTAGCCAGCGTCAAAGGGGTCGGGTTAGCACTCAGCCGATACATTACTATTTCGTTGGGAGCGTCTTTCAAGGCTTCAAGCTCGTCCAGAAGTGGGTGTTGAAGGTTGGCCAAGGCGTCCATGGACGCAGTCATTTTCCCCGCTGCGGAGAGGTTGTGATACGGATGCCGGGTGATATCCTCACCTTTGGTGATCATTTCCGCAGCTTGGATCATGCCTTCATGCCTACCACGGTCGATCCCGTCAGATACAACCCCAGCAAAGGCTTGCAATAGGTGTGGAGCGTTAAGAGCCCCGCTTACGGCAAGCCGCATCCCTTGCCCGATAATCCACCTACGGCCGGCTGTTGCACTCAGTAGGGGGGGGCATACTCTCTCCACACAGCTGGCGACCAACCGGCTCAACTCTTCATCAGCAGCGACAACGTGATTTTCAAAGTTGCTTTGAGCTTGCTTCAATTCCTCCTTCAGTGCGTCGCGCTCCTGAGCAATGCTGAAGGATTGCACGGTCACCGCCTTGGTAGCCGCCTCAGCCGCAGACACCTGCGTATAAGATTGGGAGTTAGTGTACGAATATATTTTTGGGCTACATACACACAAAGAGTAGACATATATGAGCAACATGTTTGGAAGATTACCTTCTCATTTGATGCGGCTACAAGGGCCTCCAATTCAGCGATGCGCTTCTCTCTTGTCTCGGCATGGAGTGCCTGCTCCTTTACCGTCGCCTCAGCAGTCAACAACGCCGCTTGCAAAGACGCAATGGTCTTCTCGCTCTTCACAACCAAAGCCTCCCGGCGGGCGATCCTTTTGTCGGCACGGCTCACATTGGTAAGGGCCTTGATCAGTCTGCGTCTCAGCGCGGCACCCACCGTGACCTGATGTGCAGATGACACATCAAACTGCTCGATTAAAGCCTCATGGTCCAGCTCATCCAAATCCTGTGCGAGGACGGGCGGAGTAATGTGTTCAATGAACTCCGAGCACTCTGATTCGGCTTCTAGCCGTGTCAAGCTTGATAGGTTCCAGGCTAGACGCAAGCTCTCCTCAGGCCCTTCGTGGCACGGTTCCTTGGCATGGGTGGGGGAAGGAGGATTGTTAGTAACCGCGGGGGATGGATTTCTCCCCACCTCTTCTCCTTGAGTTGCGACCGCCGGATTTACCCTGTGATTAAAAAACAAGATAACTTTTTTTTTAGTCTACATATATCATGCGAGGATACAAATCATCATCGGGATGGGTACTTACGAGGTGCCAGTAGTAGGATCTGGGCCGGTAGGGGCTACGGCGTTCACTGGAGCGACATGAAGAACGGGCCCTTCCATGGTCGGGGTAGGGTCGGCCTGACCAGACATGGTGTTGCCATCCCCCTGATATTGAGGATGGTCTGGTCGCAACTTCTTGGGAGGAGCATTCGCAACCCCGGCATCCTCCCCAATCTTTTTTGCCACACGCCTGGTTGTCTTCCTCTTTTTTGAAGTACGTGTGGAGGATCCGGAAGCTTGCGTATTGTCTTCATTCAGGTCGCGCTCCTCCTCCTGGTTAATGGTGCCTCCCTCCAGCAATGGGTCGTCACCATCTTCGTTGTGAAAATCCAATGGGGATTTTTCGATAACAGGTTCCTCCTCGTCCGACCTAGGTTCGGTTGTCTCCTCCAATGGAATAGTACGGTCGGCGAATGCTTCTAGCAAAGGGAGCTCATTCGGCTTCAACGGCCGGAATCCTTCCCTCACCTTCATGGGGTCGCCTTGGCGAATCAATCCGTGAAGGTTCATCTCTGCAAATGATTGGAGAAGTATGTGGGTTAGTAACATTTTAAATATACGCGACATATTGGATATACAAGGTATATATAACCTACCCTCGCCTTGCTCCGTTAAGAAGCACGGATACAAGTCATCCCTCCCAAAGTAACGACGACTTATTCCTACCAAGCACAGAAAATTCTCCGGCAACCCTCTATGAAATTCCGTGCGGTGGGTATCTAATATTTTCAGGTCCCGGCTACTATAGTCTTTAGGCTTGGGCGGATAATCTCTTGGGGCTTTGGTTTTAAGTACAAAGGGGGTAGGGAATACCTTCTCATCTACAAAGAAGTAATGGTCGTACCAATTCTTCAGGGAGTCAAGGGGTTTCCTATATGTCATCGGGGAATTGCCGGGACGTTTCTTGAATGACAACCACCCGTTCACCAACTGTGGAACATAGAAAGCCCTAAACAGGTTAACGGTGGGGGTTACCCTACAAGTGTGGCATGTAATCTCAAACTGGTTGATCTTACACGCCCCTATACAGTGAAGCTGGGTGATATGAAAGTCATAGTACATGAGAAGATCTACTAAGAACTTCGATAGCGGAATACGGTAGTTGGCTGAGTCAAATAGGCGTGTGTATATGCCTATTTTCCCCGCCGGTGCGTCTGTAATAGCTTCACCATCACCCGGAAAGGTGGGGTGTACGCTTTCAGGCACATAGTACTTCGACAGGAAGTCGAGGTATTTTTCTCCCGACATCACATTCAGGACGTCCGTGATGAGGGGGTTATCCTTAACCATAATTTATGAAAAGGTTTTTAAGGGCGTGGTGATCTAACCTGCGGTGATGGATGTCCGTGGAAATGAAGGCAAAAGTTGTGAAGGAAAATCTTGAAGATTAACAATGGCGGGGGGATGAATGAATTGTGTGTGTAACATACACGCATGCTCACCCTTATATAGGGTGGCTTCGGTTTCCGAGGTGCCATGGATTCTTGACACGTGTCAGTCACATTTCCTATCCAATGGGTAGGATTTCTGACATTTCTGTAACGTCAGTAGGGGACCCACGGGTCATTTCTTAAACAGTTTCGTGTGGCTCGAGGCTAGTCAGTAATCATGCACTTTTTGCAGTTATACGACTGGATTGTTGCATATCATTAATGCGACTGGATTCTTGTCGGGTTATGCGGCTCTTACGTTAGACCATATTAAATGTTGCATTTAATTTGTCTCGGCCATCGCGTGGCTGCGGTAGTATTCATTAAGGGATATTTATACGACCGGTTGCCACGTGCGGCCGGAACTAAATTTCCATTATCATTTCTTAGGCCTTTCTTGGTAAGACCGGAGGGCGGCTTGATAGTCTAGAGGTTACGCCTACGGCTGTAACAACTAGACTGGGGGGACATGATGACGTATAGTCCCCAAACCGGGTCATGAGCCCGGCCCACGGGTACTACCCGTATCCGGCCCATCGTAAATGGGTGGATAAATATCACTCAGGCTTATGGGCTTGAGTGAACAGTGCTCGCACATATGTGCGGCCCACAGCCCAAAGCGGCCGACATAAGATCAGACAGAATAATATTCTGTCTAAGCATATCTTAATCCTAATAGGAAGAGATATTCATTGCCAGAATTAGAAGATAGCAATCATTCTAATTCTGGTGCTTATCTTTTCCTTGGGGCCGAAGGGTCAGTGAAAGCCCACTGGGGTTTCACTGCCTATAAAAGGAACCCCCAAGGGTTCCACAAAGGTATCACAATTCTCTCTAAACTCACATATAACCCTAAATCGATTACTTACTCTCACGCCGGAGTCTAATCGTGGGAAACCTTCCCACGGTAAGCTTAACGCGTGTTGTTTAGTGTGCAGGATCCCAACCAGACGATTCACTTGGTGCAGGAGCCGGTACCCAGCCAACCCGAATTAAACCTAATTCGGGTCTAGCAAGGATCAACCAACTTTTGCATCAACAACACTTGGAAAGTAATTCATTATTTCAAGTCCAACACAAAATAAAGTGAGCAGCTTATAGCTCCCACTGAAATTGACAACATTTCATGTATGCCATTTGTATAAAATGTATTACTCCCACTTGTTTTGACAACACTTGAAGTGTTTAACTACTAGTGAAGTTAAGTGACATTTTGTCTTTCCATGTATTGAATAGCAACACATTATTGCGAGTGCGAGTCACATTGATTAGTAACAATTACTTATATATTCAAAGAAGTGTGTTAGGTTCCATATATGTAGCTATGATGTACTTTCAATATAAATATATTAATATATATATATATATATATATATATATATATATATATATATATATATATATATATATATATATATATATATATATATATATATATATATATATATATATATATATATATATATATATACGGTAAGGATACACTAAAAATGCCCTTAAAATAAGGAAGGATTATAGGAGTGACATGTGTCACTTAGCCACATCATCATGCCACATAATCATGACACCTCAACACCTAAAAAATTTCGAATTTTTTTTTTGAAACATTTTTTCAAAAAAAAATATTCGAAATTTTTTTTTGAATAGTTTTTTTTCGAGTTTTTTTTTTAAAATAATCTACTGCATCACAGTTATATGTTTGATGCATCAACTTAATAAGTTAATGCATCACATAAATAGTTACTGCATTAAGTTCGGTGATGAACTATAATGCAATAACTTATTAATGTGATGCATCAACTTATTAACATGATGCATCAAAATATATAATTGCTATGCAATAGATTATCTTTTGTTTTATTTAAAAATTAAGAAAAATAATCTTTAGCATCACAGTTATATGGTTGATGCATCAACTTAATAAGTTAATGCATCACAGTAATTAGTTAGTGCATTAAGTTCGGTGATGAACTATATGCATCAAAATATATAATTGCGATGTAGTAGATTATCTTCTATTTTATTTAAAAATTTAAAAGAAATAATCTACTGCATCACAGTTATATGTTTGATGCATCAACTTAATAAATTAATGCATCACTGTAATTATTTACTGCATTAAGTTTGGTGATGAACGATAATGCAGTAACTTATTACTGTGATGCATTAACTTATTAACATGATGTATCAAAATATATAATTGCGATGTAGTAGATTACCTTTTGTTTTATTTTTAAAAAAAGTAGAAATTTTTTTTTCCTAAAAAATATCGAAAATTCTTTTTCGAAGAAAATATTTAAAAAAAAAATCGAAATTTTTTTTTTTGGGAAAAAAAATTTGTAAAAAAAATTTCGTTATTTTTTTTTCGAATTTTTTAAAATATGAGGTGTCATCATTATGTGGCATGGTGATATGGCATAATGACACATGTCACCCTCACAATCCTTCATATACTTTTTATTTTAAGACCCCTTCTCATTTTACCCTATTTCTATATATATATATATATATATATATATATTATTTATTAACTTGAAAAATTGGTACGCAATTATCTTCCTTTGTATTAGTACGCCTACAACACCCTATGGGTGTGTAGCGTCTTTTACTTGGTTAAAACAAACAACTAAAGACAAACGGTTCTCTAGGTTTAAGCTTTCACCATTCGTGCGATTATATTCCCATCTTTGTAATCAAAATGATAAATATGTCTTGATCATATCAAGATATTTACATTTGGGTATTTCATATTTTTGATTCGAATTGAGATAATTCAATCATTCCTTTTATAGATTTTTCACTTGTAAAAAAATATAGGAACAAACCTTTAAATTTTTTATTGAAAATGAACATGGTTTATGATTCTCATGTAAAAACCAAACCCATGCTTTCAGTTTACGTTGCATTTATATATTAAAAGAACTTTCAAAGTTCAATATTAATAATTTCGATAATATATCTCTTATAAAATTAACTACCCATGATCATGGACTTTAAACAATTAATTTTATCTAAAGAATAAGATCCAACTTGAACTTATTCCATCAATGCAGTTGATCTAGAGATGATATAATTTAAAAGGTAATCATCGAATGATAATTGCCAGTGGTGCAATTCTTATCCATAATGAGGTCATGAGTACATTTTCTAGCATAAATGTAGTCACGTCATGTTTACCTCATCTAGTACTTTGTGCTCATGGTCTGACCAAAACACACACGTAAGTCATCCAATATTTAGTCAACAATATTATAGCCTTAGGTCTGACCATACGGTTATTATATTGCCTTGTCTTAGTTAAGCCTTAATACTGTCTTTGATGACATAAGCAAGATAAGTGACTTAATACATTAGATAGTAAAAAACTTACTTTAGTGGGTATTAAATAAAATTTTGAAAAACAATGACAAAATTTGAATAAAAGGAAACATGTAAAACTTTCTTTTATAATGAGTTTCTAAAACAATGAATTTTCCATATTTTTAAACTTTCCTTAAATAAAACATATGTCTCGGTTTCATGAATCCACCGGTAACCCAACACCGAGATACCCATTATTTTAAAAACGTTTTACAAGTGTCATAAACGTGCCATAGGTTTGTTTCATCAGGTTTTCCTTGCACCTCTTACGAGTACCAACGGAAAACTTAATGGAACCATGATATGGTCACATTTAACTCTATGGTGTCTTGGAAGACACACAAAAAGGACCCGAAGAAGTTGGTCAGCGTGAAGCTAGTTGAGCACCTCATTCTTTAGGAATGCATAGTGAACTACCCATACCTTTCTAATGTAGTCTAACTAAAACATTATAGAAATCAAATAGAACTTTTTTATATGGTTCTATGATAGGTAAATCTCTAGTCAAATATAAGATTTTTACTTACTCTAGTTAGTCCGGTTTATTCTTGAAAAGATTTTCCATTTATTTACATAAACTATTTAAAGCAATAAATTATCCAAATAAACAAGAATATTGCATGACTAAAATATAAAGATATTAACCATAAATAAGCAAGCTATTTACCACATAAATAAATAATTTAGGAGCTAAATTTGGAAAATCTTCTAAATCTAATTTTAGGATTTTATTATGAGTCTATTTTGCGACGCAGTTTTCGGCATGAAGACGATTTTTCAGCTTTCTACTAAAACAAAAGCATTGTGCAGAATCAAGTTTTTGGTCTCCTATAAGGAATCGGAGTCGGAATCCTTACATAATTATTTTATAAAAAATATTTTCTGTTCGGGTGTCACAATTTCAGCCCAAAAACAATTTTATAAACACCTCTCTAGCATGCATAAACCAATCCAATTAGCGTTATTCTAGATCTAATAGAAATCCTAAGAATGCTAAGCAACTAAATCATGGATCATAACAATTAGTAATCATGGTTTATGATTTAAACAATTTAAACATGCATAACATACCAAAAAACACGTAAATTGCACACGTAGTTGTAATTAACGTTTTGGTATCAACTAAAATACATGCAAACTCATTTTTTCCAAAAAACTATGGATCTAATTATATCTAATTAACCAATTTAAATGTCTCTAGTTAAATCATATTTAACTATTTAAGAAAAAATGGTTTTGCACAAATTTTGGTCGTTTTTTATGTAATTACATGGTATAGATTTGACTCGGATGCCACTCTAGGAATTTAAAAACCTAATTTATCTAATATACATGCATGAAGAGTAACGACAGCAGATAGGATCATATAACTACGCACATAATGTAATTAACATAAATATAAAGAACACATACCTTTTCTCCAAGAACGATGATCAAGAACACTCAAATCATCAACTAAACGAAACCCTAGCTTTCATATACCCAAAAAAGATTCACCAATAACCCAAAGATCAAATTAGATATTCTCTATGACATTCCATACGATACTTCAATCAACCACCTTCGATTGCTAGATCTTGATTAAGAAAATACTTAATAAAAACCAAGATAAGAAAACCCTTGTGGGGTTTCTTTGGCTGTCGACTACAAGGAGAGAAAGAAAGGAGATTCTTGGTTTTCAAGTTATAAAAAAGTGATTACCATCCCTTTGTTTATATACTAGAAGGCTTAGTCTAATTAAAAAAAATCCTATCTTTTTTAACAAGTAAATTAAGCTTATAAAATATCTCTCTTTTCCTTCCCTTTGGTGTAGTCAGCCGAATGTTCCCAAACACCCTGATAGGTGTGAAAACACCAATCCTTTTACCACTTATTTATTGCTAAAACAAGACCAAAACGCGTATTTAATATCATTTGTTTGGAATTATGCGTGGTTTGTGTGTTTGTTATGTTTTCAGAGTCAACCGGATAAATATTGAAGAAAACATGGGATTGTACGGGTTTTATCGAAGAAAAAGACTCAAGACGAAGTCTATTGTCCAAGAGATGCAAAAGATTTGAAGTCAATGGGCCTATTTGAAGATTTATCGAAGAAAAGGACCAAAGATGGAAGATTTACATATGTCGAAGAACTCAAGTCTATTAAACGAAGAAAATTAAAGACGAGTTGAATTTATTCGTCGACAAATCACGAATCGGATTCGAAAACGTCAACTTTTCTGGAAAGACGAGAAGACAAGAAGAAAGGAAGAAAGCCCACTCACCAACCAACCACATCTCCTATAAATAGGAGACTCCTTCCCACACATAAGCTAGCTTTTATTTTTCCAGTCTTTTTCTTTTCTTTGTTTCGTAGGGTAACCAACACCACTAAGGTGTTGGTGATTTTTCATCTTTGATTTCAAAAGTTCTTGTAAGATTTAATCTTTCCCTTTGTTTGTTTAACATTAATCAATCAATATCATCTTCCATTTTCATCTTGTTCGTCTTTCTTTTTGATTCAAAGTCTTAAGTTCTTGTTTGGTTGATTTTAATCTTTAAAAGTAAGTGGGTTTTGTGTTTTTAGTGTTTTGGTTTGATGATTATGATTAGTAAATGATTAGTGTTTAAATTGGTTTAAAACTTGGTGATTTTGGTTTTAAATCGTTCTTTGTTGTCCTACTGTTCTTCGTTCTTCATCTGCCCAGATTCCGGATCAACAACAAGTATTCGAACCAACGTTTTTCCTAAAATTGTTCCGAATCAAAGTTTGTTCATCCGGAATAATCAATATTCCGGATGAGTCTTTATGTTCCGAATCAGTGTTTTTAAATGTTCCGAATCAGTGTTTTTAAATGTTCCGAATGAAGGTTTTTTGAATATTCCGAATCAAAGTTTTTTTGAATGTTCCGAATCAGTTTTTTTAAATGTTCCGAATGAAGGATTTTTGAATATTCCGAATCAAGTTTTTTTTGAATGTTCCGAATCAGTCTTTGTTTTAATTGTTCCGAATGAAGGATTTTTGAATATTCCGAATCAAGGTTTTTTGAATATTCTGAATCAAAGTTTTTTTGAATGTTCCGAATGAAGGATTTTTGAATATTCCGAATCAAGTTTTTTTGAATGTTCCGAATCAGTCTTTTTTTTAATTGTTCCGAATGAAGGTTTTTACTAAATATTCCGAATCAAGGTTTTTCCAAAAATGTTCCGAATCAGTGAAAGTTATTCCGAATGAAGCTTTTTGTTTAAGATATTCCGAGTGAAGGAAAGGTTCCGAATGAACATATATTCCGCATGAGTAGATCGTTCCGAACGAAGCATTTTTATTCCGAATCAAGCCTTTGCTCTAATTATTCCGCATGAAGAAGATATTCCGAATCAAGGTTTCTTTTTAGTTTATTCCGGATCAGTTTTCTTTTGAGTATTCCGAATCAGTGTTTTTCTTGTAAGTGGTATTTTACTGTTTCTGTTTTAATTGTTTAATTTTAATTCAAGTTTTATTTTTATTAATTGTTTTTGGTTTAAATTTTTATCACTTTACGCATTTACCTTTTTAGTAGAATAGAAAACCAAACCCCTTTTTAGTAACCAAGAACAACTATTCCACTTTGAACCGTGATCGATTCGAGAAGATACCGAGAACTAAATTGAACCCATGCAAAATCATTGTATCAAATGGCGCCGTTGCCGGCTTTTCTCGTAAGGATTAACAGTTTTTTGTGAGAAATTGGATTTTGGGATCCGTTCACCGTGAACGTTACTTTTTCATAAAAAATTTCAAAAACCCCAAAAAAATATAAAATTTTCAAAATACAAAAAAATTAAAAAACATAAAAAAACCAAAAAATATTTCTTGCTTTGTTAGTTCTTTTGCAGATGTATGCGCACTCGATCAACGTCTTATCAAGAGCCCGAGACTCTCGATAACTTAGACATGGCCGGTGTACACAACAACAATAACAATCCACCTCAAAACAACAATAATAATAACAACAATGAACCTCTACCGGACAATCGTCCTATGATTGAACTTTTGCAAGCACATGTAGAGGGCAACAACGATCCAATTGTCATACCCGCGATTGCAGCCAACAACTTTAAGCTCAAATCCAGCTTTATTCAAATGGTCTCTGCTCAACCATTCTTGGGGCGTACCATTGATGATCCTCATGACCACATCAAAAGGTTCCTGCAACTCACAAATACGGTCAAATTCAATGGTGTTCCACAAGAGGTAATCCGCTTACAACTTTTTCCTTTCTCCTTAGAGGGACAAGCCCGGCATTGGCTTGCAAAGGAACCGCCACAAAGTATTCTGACGTGGACGGACTTGGAGACCAAATTCATAAACTACTTTTTCCCACCCTCTCGTACTACCGCTTTGCGGAATGAAATTATTAATTTTGAACAAAAGTACGATGAGAGTTTTTGTGAATCTTGGGACCGTTTTAAAGACCTTTTAAGAAAGTGCCCACAACATGGTTTTACCAAAGTGCACCAAATTAATACTTTTTACAATGGTTTAAGCATGAATGACCAAGATTCACTAAATAGTGCCTCGGGGGGTAATATTTTGGTTAAGAGTTCTAATGCCGCTTGGGATATTATTGAGAATAAGTCTAGAGTGCAAAACAAGAGTGTTCGGACCAATGCCGCTAGTGCGAGCACTAGTGACAACGACAAGAGACTTGACAAAATTACTTTGCTTCTTGAATCGCTTGCTGCCCAAACCGCTAACGACACCAAAAGCATTAACGCTCAAAACGCTCAGGTCAATGCTGTAAGCCAACCATGTGAAATATGCGGGGGTCCTCACTCTTACACTACTTGTACCTCCACCCAAGACTATCCTTCTGAGAATGTTAACGCAGCATACGGTACCTATCCTTCGGCCGGTTATCAAGCTCGTCCTCAAGGAGACGGCAACTTGCTCAGCTATCGCTCATACAACTTTCTCTCACCGCCCGGTTTTCCTCCACCCAATCAAAACCAACAACAAAACCTTAACCGAACCAATCAAAACCAACCTCGAGCACCATACCAACCACCTCAAAGACAACCATATCCACCTCAAAAATCCTACTCAAGTTTACCAACCCGCTCCTTACCAACCACCTGCTTATCAAGCACCTCCTCCTACTCAACCCACCGTTTTCAACCACGAGGTCGAAACGTACATGCGGACGAATGATGTGTTGGTGAAGAATCTACAGACCCAGATTATTAATTTGAAGGGCGACATGGTTAAACATGGGAATGATCTTAGAGCCGATATGCGAAACTCTTTGAGTAGTCAAACGAATGACATAAGGGACATGATGGCTGGTTTCTTCCAAGGTAATCAAACCTCTTCTTCGGGTACTCTTCCGAGTAACACCGTTGCTAAACCAAGAGGGGAGATGAAAGCAATCACCACTCGCAGTGGAAAAGGTACCAAGGAACCCGAGCTTCCTATACCTACACAGGGGATTGTGACAAAGGAAAATGAGTCACCTACTCATATTCCTCATCTTTCTACTTCCCCAATTCCTCCACCTCTTACTTCTACCCCTCCTCCACCCAAGGATGTAAGTGATCCTACTATTCCAAAGCCTTCCTCTTCTTCCGATATACCTTATCCCTCAAGGTTGAGGAAAGAGAAGCTCAAAAGCAAGGACGATATTCAAGTTTCAAACTTTCTCAAAATGTTTAAACAATTGAATTTCAACATCTCCTTCGCTGAGGCTCTCGCTCACATGCCTAAATATGCGAAAATGTTCAAAGATCTTCTTAGTGACAAGGAGAAGCTTCTTGATATTCCTAATACCCAACTTAATGAGAATTGCTCTGCGGTTCTCTTAAGGAAATTGCCAACCAAACTTGGTGATCCGGGTCGCTTCTTAATCCCTTGTAACTTCCCGGGAGTACAGAATTGCATGGCCCTAGCCGATCTAGGTGCTAGTATTAACTTAATGCCATTAAGTGTTTGGAAGCAATTATCTCTCCCTGAGCTAGTCCCCACAAAAATGACTTTGGAATTAGCTAACCGTACGATTGCTTATCCAATGGGGATAGCCGAAGACGTTTTTGTAGGAGTCGAAAAATTCACTTTTCCCACCGATTTCGTCGTAGTCGACTACGAGATGGATCCTCGTGTTCCATTAATTGTTGGACGTCCATTCTTGAGGACCGGTCGCACTCTCATCAATGTAGAAGCGGGTGAGCTTATCATGAGAGTTGGTGACGATCAAATTGTCTTCAACATGGGTAAGATTTCTCAACAGCCTTATTCATACGAGAGTGTTAATTGTATCGACGTTCTTGATGAGGCTTGTGAAGAACACTTTAAAGACGCTTGTAAAAGTAGTCGTACCTCTCTTCCCAATGTTGAGACCGTTGCCTCTATTGATTCATCACTAACTCTATTTGGAGAAAGTGATTTCCTTTGGAAAGATTTTGAAGCAACCATGGGAGATGTGAACTTAGAATATGACGATTCTCCCACCGATTGGGATGAAGACATTCGTCTCATTGAGAAACTTCTCAAAGAGGACCATATTTCTCCACCATCTCCCAAGGCTAGTGCTATCGATGAACCAAATTTGAATACGCCTTCCATCGAAAATCCTCCGGATTTAGAGCTTAAGGAATTACCGTCCCATCTCGAGTATGTGTTCCTTGAAGACAAGAATAAGTCGCCCGTCATCATCGTGAAGGTCTTGAAAGAAGAAGAAAAATCTCGCCTTATCGCCGTGCTTAAAGATCATAAGAAGGCAATTGCTTAGAAAATTTCCGATATGCGCGGAATTGATCCAAACTTTTGTACTCACAAAATTCTCGTGGAAGATGACTTCAAACCCGCAATCCAAAACCAAAGAAGGGTTAATCCTCGAATTCACGACGTCATCAAACAAGAGGTTATCAAACTTCTAGATGCCGGAATGATTTACCCTATTTCGGATTCGCCATGGGTAAGTCCCGTCCATTGTGTGCCCAAGAAGGGTGGAATAACCGTTGTTCCCAATGAACACAACGAGTTGATTCCTACTCGTCTCATTACTGGGTGGAGAGTTTGTATCGACTATCGCAAACTCAATGATGCCACGAAAAAATATCATTTTCCTCTTCCTTTCATGGATCAAATGCTCGAGCGTCTAGCGGGTAATGACTATTATTGCTTCTTAGACGGTTTCTCCGGGTATTTTCAAATTCCCATCGATCCCAAAGACCAAGAAAAGACCACATTCACTTGTCCCTACGGAACATTTGCTTACAAACACATGCCTTTTGGTTTATGCAATTCTCCTAGGACGTTCCAAAGGTGTATGATGGCTATCTTCCATGACATGGTTGAAGAAACTATGGAAGTATTCATGGATGATTTCTCGGTTTATGGCGATTCTTTCTCTGCTTGCCTTGCCAATTTAGAACGTATGCTTAAGCGGTGTGAAGACACTCGCATTGTTCTTAATTGGGAAAAATGCCATTTCATGGTAAAAGAGGGCATCGTGCTAGGACACAAAATCTCCAAAGCCGGTCTTGAAGTGGACCGTGCTAAAGTCGATGTTATTGCAAAATTGCCTCCACCTTCAACCGTGAAGGGTGTGAGAAGTTTCCTTGGTCATGCGGGCTTCTACCGTCGATTCATCAAATATTTTTCTAAAATCGCTCGCCCGATGACCCACCTCTTGGAAAAAGATACTCCTTTTATCTTTTCCAAAGAGTGTATTGAAGCCTTCAACCTTCTTAAGGATAAGCTAACTAAGGCACCGGTCTTGGTTACCCCTAATTGGGAGCTACCTTTCGAATTGATGTGCGATGCTAGCGACTTTGCTATTGGAGCGGTTTTGGGCCAACGAGTGAACAAACACTTCCAACCGATCCATTACGCTAGCAAGACAATGACGGGGGCTCAATTGCATTATACGACAACCGAAAAAGAGCTTTTAGCTGTTGTCTATGCTTTTGAAAAGTTCCGCCCCTATCTTGTCCTTTCTACCACCATCGTGTATACCGATCATTCCGCGTTAAAGTACTTGTTAACTAAACAAGATTCTAAACCAAGACTTCTTCGCTGGGTTTTGCTACTTCAAGAATTTAAAATCGAAATTCGTGATAAGAAGGGAGCTGAAAACCTAGCCGCGGATCATCTCAATAGACTTGAGGATCCTCATCAAGGGGATCATCCGAACAAAGAGATCAATGACTCTTTTCCCTTTGAGACCTTAATGTCTATCAACTCGAGTAATGATGAAGCCCCGTGGTTTGCGGACATTGCAAACTACTTGGCGGGTGGATTTCTCATTGACGGGTTAACATCCCAGCAAAAGAAAAAGTTCTTCAAAGACATTAAGACTTACTTTTGGGATGACTCGTATCTCTTCAAACAATGCGCTGATTTGATTATTCGCTGATGTGTTGATGGACCGGCAGCTTTAGACATTCTCGAAGCTTGCCACAAAGGACCCACCGGTGGTCACTTTGGTCCCAACTACACCGCCAAAAAAGTGTTTGACTCGGGATTTTATTGGCCCACCATTTACCGTGACGCTCACGAAATGGTTAAAAATTGTGATGCTTGCCAAAGACAAGGCAAGATCACACATAAAGGTGAGATGCCTCAAAATTTCATACAAGAATGTAAAATCTTTGATGTATGGGGCATCGACTTTATGGGGCCATTCCCTTCATCTAAAGGAAACAAATACATCCTTGTAGCCGTTGACTACGTTTCTAAATAGGTTGAAGCCAAAGCTTTACCCACTAACGACGCAAGGGTGGTTTGTAACTTTTTGAAGTCGCTATTCGTTAGATTCGGTGATCCTCGTGCCATTATTAGTGATCGCGGGACTCATTTTTGCAATGATCAATTCGCAAGAGTCATGGCTAAGTATGGTGTCAATCATCGTCTTTCCACCGCATACCACCCACAAACTAATGGCCAGGCTGAAATCTCTAACCGAGGGTTAAAGCGAATTCTTGAACGAACCGTGGGAGAGCATCGTGCCTTATGGGTCGATAAACTTGATGATGCTCTGTGGGCTTTCCGTACCGCATACAAGACTCCGATTGGTTGTACACCATATCGTCTCGTGTACGGGAAAGCATGCCACCTCCCCATTGAGTTGGAGCACAAGGCTTACTGGGCCTTGAAGTGGGCTAATTTTGACATCAACAAAGCCGGTGACCTACGCAAAATTCAACTCAATGAGCTTAATGAACTCCGGAATGAGGCTTATGAAAATTCCTTGATCTATAAGGAAAGGACTAAGCTCATTCATGACTCCAAGATTAAAAACCGAGAGTTCCAAGTTGGAGAAAAGTTTTACTCTTCAACTCTCGGTTGAAAATCTTTTCGGGCAAGCTGAAATCTCGTTGGTCCGGCCCATTCACCATTGCCCAAATTTTTCCATATGGTACTCTCGAGCTCGCTCAACCTAATGGACCTAATTTTAAGGTGAATGGCCAACGTGTGAAGTTGTACTTTGGTGAGGACATCTCTCATGAGATGATTCCATCCCTCACCACATTTCCCATGAACTAGCTTTGGGTCGAGTCAGGCACGTGACTCGGTTATCAAAAACAAGCGCTCCTCGGGAGGCAACCCGAGTATCTATCCTTTTCCGTTTTACCTCCGAAGTGTAGGGGGACCTATATAGGTTGTTTGTGTTTGTGTGGTGATGTGATTACAGGGATGAACGTACTTTTGGAACCTTTGAAGAACCGTGCTCCCGTGATATCCGTAATCCGGTTCTATCTCTCAACTATCGTGATTCAATTTTCTGCATACTCACATTTGAAATTGATCACTTTAGTCGTCCCTTCCTTAGCTTGATTTAACCAACGTGCACAATGTCATAAGTGTAGGGGAGACTTTTCCCACATGCTTAAACATTGAGGACAATGTTTATATTAAGTGTAGGGGGGACTTCTATCGAAGTTTTAAGTGGACTTTCCCATTAAAATGCCTTAATTTAACCGGAAAATCATCTTTTTCAGCTTTTTTCAAATTTTTAATTAACTTTGGCCATATAGTCGTAATTTTTAAATTTTTATCGTTGCTTTTATATGTATATATCCCACAATAAAGTCAAAAATATTAATAAAGTGGTGTAGCTAGTTTTGAAGTCTTTGACATATTAGGCCCGTTGCGATTATTTTGACTCAACCCGAATAGACTTATCCAAGTTTATTCTAGCAAGTATCCTTAACTATGTAGACCTTAATTGGTTTATTAGGCTAAGCGTCCACGAGTCTCATTACTTGAGATTTTAAATTGTGAAGAACGAGAAATGATAGAGTCAATTATAAGTCGGTATTCTTGCACAAGCTCACTTGGTGTGATTATTTGCCTATTCTCCCATCACTTGCTAATAATTTATCTGCAATAAGTAAGGTCGTACGATTTGAAAAGTTACTTAGCATCTTGCCGAAGATCGTTTAAAAGTTGCTCGATAATGATAAGAGTTCATAGCCAAGGCATAACTTATGAAGCGGGGCGCGAAGATTGGCGAGTCCGAAAAGGCCCTAACAAGGCATGATGATTCCATTTTATTGCTAAATATCCAAGGTGAAGTGAAAAGCATTATTCCCAAAATCAATATGAAGGATCAAGACTCACGACGAAAAGCAATCAACTCCCATAAAGATCATGGAGAAGTCTATCCGAAAAGACCCTAACAAGGTATGAGGATAAATAGATCCAAGTCCGAAAAGGAGGCGGATCGTTGTATCTCAAAATCCCAAATGACGATTGAAATAATGATGAAGTCGTGGTCAACAAAGTTGGAGTATCCCTCAAAAGTCTCCAAGTGAAGAAACTCTATTAACGATGAGAAGACCATTATCTCAAGAACGTCTCTCAAGATATGAAGTATGAAGTACATGCCAAATATCGGCCCGAGAAAGGTCTCAAATCGTGAAGCGAGTTATGCCAAGATATGAACTTTTTGATATCCCAAGAAGCAGTTTTAAGATATTTTGTCCTTTAGCTAAATATTAATCAAATCGTCCTACTTTGCTTTCAGCCTAAATAAACTATCGCAATAAGTCCAAAAATGCATCTTCATGATCATTCTAAGACAAAAATAAAATATAAGAGATACACCTAGGAATAAGGGAAGCCATGTGTGTACGTGTTTGTTTTGCTAACTTATAATAACAATGATCTCGTTTTTAAGCTTAGTTTGGGGAACGTGAAACTTGAGGGTGATAAATCTTCGCAGCACCGAAGCCCTAATGTAAGTCTTAGATCTCTTTGCGAGTTATTTCCATATAGCTATTTTCAAGTGAAAATGGTTTTCTATCCCTTTTGTTTCATTCAAGTTTTTATATATCTCTTTAGTAGTAGTGGTTATTGTTAATAAGGCCAAGGTTGATTGATTATGAGAAAAGTGTAAAATTGCTTTATCACTAAGCATTGCATGTGGGCATGGCAATGGTTAAGTGTAGGGGATTTGATAGGTGTGAAAACACCCATCCTTTTACCACTTATTTCTTGCTAAAACAAGACCAAAACGCGTATTTAATATCATTTGTTTGGAATTATGCTTGGTTTGTGTGTTTGTTGTGTTTTCAGAGTCAACCGGATAAATATTGAAGAAAACATGGGATTGCATGGGTTTTATCGAAGAAAAAGACTCAAGACGAAGTATATTGTCCATGAGATGCAAAAGATTTGAATTCAATGGGCCTATTTGAAGATTTATCGAAGAAAAGGACCAAAGATGGAAGATTTACATATGTCGAAGAACTTAAGTCTATTAAACAAAGAAAATTAAAGACGAGTTGAATTTATTCGTCGACAAATCCCGAATCGAATTCGAAAACGTCAACTTTTCTGAAAAGACGAGAAGATAAGAAGAAAGGAAGAAAGCCTACTCACCAACCAACCACATCTCCTATAAATAGGAGACTCCTTCCCACACATTAGCTAGCTTTTATTTTTCCAGTCTTTTTCTTTTCTTTGTTTCGTAGGGTAACCAACACCACTAAGGTGTTGGTGATTTTTCATCTTTGATTTCACAAGTTCTTGTAAGATTTAATCTTTCCCTTTGTTTGTTTAACATTAATCAATCAATATCATCTTCCATTTTAATCTTGTTCATCTTTCTTTTTGATTCAAAGTCTTAAGTTCTTGTTTGGTTGATTTTAATCTTTAAAAGTAAGTGGGTTTTGTGTTTTTAGTGTTTTGGTTTGATGATTATGATTAGTAAATGATTATTGTTTAAATTGGTTTAAGTTTTGGTTAAAAACTTGGTGATTTTGGTTTTAAATCGTTCTTTGTTGTCCTACTGTTCTTCGTTCTTCATCTGCCCAGATTCCGGATCAACAGCAAGTATTCCGAACCAACGTTTTTCCTAAAATTGTTCCGAATCAGAGTTTGTTCATCCGAAATAATCAATATTCCGGATGAGTCTTTATGTTCTGAATCAGTGTTTTTAAATGTTCTGAATGAAGGTTTTTTGAATATTCCGAATCAAAGTTTTTTTGAATGTTCCGAATCAGTTTTTTTTAAATGTTCCGAATGAAGGATTTTTGAATATTCCGAATCAAGTTTTTTTTGAATGTTCCGAATCAGTCTTTTTTTCAATTGTTCCGAATGAAGGATTTTTGAATATTCCGAATCAAGGTTTTTTGAATATTCCGAATCAAAGTTTTTTTGAATGTTCCGAATGAAGGATTTTTGAATATTCCGAATCAAGTTTTTTTGAATGTTCTGAATCAGTCTTTTTTTAATTGTTCCGAATGAAGGTTTTCACTAAATATTCCGAATCAAGGTTTTTCCAAAAATGTTCCGAATCAGTGAAAGTTATTCCGAATGAAGCTTTTTGTTTAAGATATTCCGAGTGAAGGAAAGGTTCCGAATGAACATATATTCCGCATGAGTAGATCGTTCCGAACGAAGCATTTTTATTCCGAATCAACCCTTTTCTCTAATTATTCCGCATGAAGAAGATATTCCGAATCAAGGTTTCTTTTTAGTTTATTCCGGATCAGTTTTCTTTTGAGTATTCTGAATCTGTGTTTTTCTTGTAAGTGGTATTTTACTGTTTCTGTTTTAATTGTTTAATTTTAATTCAAGTTTTATTTTAATTAATTGTTTTTGGTTTAAATTTTTATCACTTTACGCATTTACGTTTTTAGTAGAATAGAAAACCAAACCCCTTTTTAGTAACCAAGAACAACTATTCCACTTTGAACCGTGATCGATTCGAGAAGATACCGAGAACTAAATTGAACCCATGCATAATCATTTGTATCACACCCCTTGAATTTGAAATTTGACTTTCTAGATTACTCTATTAGTATTTACATTAATTGCTCTAAAGTCCTAAGTATGTCCTTGTTAAACCTTTTAACTTATTAATTAATTACTGTTAAGTATACACTTATATCAAACTAAGATTATACCACAAATATAGCCATATTATATCGTATATCTTAATAAAAGATCATCTCGATGTCTACGTGTGTGATCCCTTAGGTCCACGTACTACCGGCCGTATAAAATACTATCTATGACTTACAAATAAGCGAGTCAATCAAATAGAATCACGGATACAAACATAAATACATCCTAATTAGTTATCATGAGTGAAATCCTTTGTCTTGACTCTTGCCTAAGCTATTGTTAGGAATAATATGCTTAACTGGAAATGTTTCCGGGCATTTGAAGTTGGCTGACTTTATTTTTTTTAAGTTATGTGATAGTTGTAGTAATACGTCTTTTAGGAAAAAGAGCGTAATTAGGGTAAGTACGACGATTTAGGAAAATCGTGCACAAATGACCCAATGAGTGAGTTCGTTCTCAAAGAGGCTTGTGTGTTGTGTAAAGAGTTGATTAATGTTTGTGATTATGATTATGAAGAAAAGAAAGAGAAAAGGATGACGGTTACGATTAAATTAAACTAAGACGAAAAGTCGTGCACGTAAAACCGTAAAATATGACGAAATTTAAAATTAACCTAAAAATTCGTAGAAAATTGCAATAAATCCTAAAAAAATGTAATTAGAGTTTACAAAAAATCAAAAATCACTCAAACCTTTTGTATAATTAAATAATAATTTTTTTAATGCTAATTAAAGCCCAAAAAATCAATTTAATTAACAAAAAGCCCAAAATGAGATTTTTCACTTTGTAAACCTCTAAAATAACCTAACTAAATTAAAAACCATTTTTGAAAAATTTAAAATTAATTAAAACTATTTAAAAATGATTAAAAACTATAAAAATATTAAAATAATTCTAAAAATTAATTAAATGACAAGAAAATTAATCTAAAAGTTTTAAAATTCCTAACTTAATGTATTTAACCTAGGAAAAATGAAAAACTTGCAAAATATTAAAAACTAATATTAATAATATAATAATATTAAAATATTAATAAAAATTCAAAATTATAAAAAATTCTAAAAACTTGCAAACTAGTTTATTTTAACCTAATTTAAATAGAAATGAACTTAAATGACCAAACTACCCCTATTGGGCCTCCAAATAGGCCAAATACCCAAACAGTCCCTTAATGGGCTTAATTAAGGCCAAATAAGAAAAAGTTCACCAAATAAGCCCAAAATCACCTATCTGACTCAAAATTCAATTTTAAACATAAAATTTCAAAGGCCCAAAAGCTGAAAGTGAGCTTATCATAGCTTATTTCAAAGCAGCTTATTCTTAATGGGCTTTTTGGCCCATTAAGCTATAAGCTGATGCCATAAGCTCAAATTTGACACACAACCTTCTCTTGACCTAATTAAGCTGTTTGTAAAAAGAATTTTTGAATAAGCCCAAGAAATAAGCCTGAAATAAGCAAAAGCTCTCTAAAGAAAACGACAAAATAGTCGTTTTTGAGTTCTAGACCAATTTAAGGGCTGATTCTTGTTGCAAAATGTTTCAAATGACAAAACTAAGCTTAATAATAAAAAAGATTTCCAAAAAGCACAATGAATAAGCTGGAAGATTGATTAGTTGGTTTTCTAGTCAAACCTAAAAGTCAAACCGTAAAAAGCTCCAGATTAGTCAAATGGGTCAAATAAGGAAGATTGATTACGAAAACAAAGTTGTTGCAAGTCCAAATAAGCTAGAATAGCTTATGAATAAGCTGATTAAAGTTTAACACTAGCAGGGGCTATTTTTGGGTGTCCAGTAGTGGGAAAAGTTGCCATTGCTTGACTATCTTGACTTTTTGTCTTTTTGGATTTTTTTCAAAGAACACAAAGGCACCCTTATAACCAGTGGGTTATAAGGAGTCAATATCAATCACAAAATCACAAAAACAACCAGCCAAATGATACAGTTAATTCAATCTTTGCCCAGATATGATATAGACTTGGAAAATAAGCAGTTTTGCTCAAATAAGCATATTAAGCAAGAATAAGCCAACCAAATTGAACCAAATGCACACAACAGCTTTAATAAATTCAAATGAACATAAATCAATTGGTTTCATACACTGATTCCAGGTTTAGACAAAGATTCAGGCTATTAAAAGTCACTGATGAACAAATGAAGAACACAAAGTGAGGTTGTTGATGTATTTGACCATATATCCAATTTCAAACACTCAAATCTCTTAAACAGGTTACACAAACTTGATTTAAGCACTTGTTAATCCTAAACATGCATACACTCTATGTGTTACCAAGATTTTAGGTCAAAATATGTTAAATCAAACAAGTCATAGCATAATCTTAGATTTGATGTTTCAAAGAGCAAAGTTCGCAAATATCAGAACTCAAACACTTGTATATCAGATACAAACTCAAACAAACACTTAACACCTTCTCAAACTAGCATACAAAGCATAAACTTGTAACAAGCAGTAATCCCAAACACCTTTTCACTTTTTAATCAAAGATTTAAACAAGTAAATGTGTGTTACAGGTTTACCAAAGCCTAATCTAGCATCATACCAACATTATCATGCAATATTAAGCAAATTCAAGCCATAAGAACACCTCAAATAACAGCAAATCACTAAATCACTAAAAATCACCTTTTTAACAGATTTTTGGTAAGAAGGCTCAAACCTCATGAATGTACATCCACACTCACGAATTTTTGAGCTTATGTGCCTAATTTAACAAGGCACAAGCTTCCAATAGGCTGCTAAGAGTAACAAGGTTAGAACAAGCAATATATAAAACAGAAAAATGAAAATCAAAGCTGATTAATTCAATCTTGTTCCCACTACTTGAATATCCCAAACCACAAGCTCACTACACCTTGATGAGCTCCTTATCGGGGTGCTATGAACACTTGTAATCCAAAAATATCAAAGGTTTGAACCAAGAACTTAGAAAAATATCAGATTTTGGAAAATTATGCAATTTCTTGCACAATCTTTGAAAACAGGTTTTGAGACTTCAAATTCATAAACATGTAACAATAACAACAATAGAAACAGAGTGGAACTTGGAATTTATCACAATTCAAACACTTTTCATTTATTTTGAATAAGAATTTACAGAATGTTGACCAAAGAAAAACCAAGAGCAAAAGCTAATGTTGTGAGTCCTATGATTATATAGGCTACAATGAGACTATGAAAGCTGAAAAATAAGTGAAAACCCTAATGGTGAAGTCCTTGAAATGCCCTTGCAGTTTGAATTTATCTTGATCATGTGAAGGAATTTGGTTGTTTGTGAGGTTGCAAAAGTGGGTGGAATTTCATCCAAGGGCTCATAACAAGCTTAAAATGTAAGCTTGTATATGGTGTGTTGATTTGCTAGCACCTTTTGGCATATTCTCCAAAATAACGTGTAGCAGGTTGGTAGCATGTGAACTTGTGATCATGTGGCATGGGTTTTAAGGGTGGGTTTATGATTAGTACCACCTTAATCTTAAATCTAGAAGGAATTAGTGTTTAATTTCATGTAATAAACAAATCCTTAATTGTGTTTATAGGATGAATAGTTGTTGGTTTGATCCGGTTTAGGATTTAAAAAGGTGTTAAGCGCCATAATTATTTAACTAATTAAATTAGTTAAAAAATCTAGTGAGTGGATGTGTGAGTTGGTAAAGGGAAGGGATGTGATTGGCTGGTGGGATTTGGTGGGTGAGGTGGCAGTCTCTGAGTGGTGAAGGTAACTTTGTATGTCTGCCAAGTTTGGTCCCTTGGCTTTCATTCTCCTTTCATTTGCATTTTAATCAGACAAAACTGAAATTCCCTTTATAATGAAGTTTCCTTTTTCACACTTTTGCCCCAAAAAGTTTTGTAAAAGTATTTCAAGGGTATTTCTTGTAATTTGATGATTCTTCAAGGGTTGTTTTTGGCATTTCATCATTCTTCATGGTATTGACTTGTACGATTGACTTCTTGGAGGACTAAAAATGACAAGTATTCATAAATGAGGGACCATTCTTGCCAATTCTTCAAAGTGGAGGGTCCTTTTTGCAATTTGACAAACTTTAAGGACCAAACTTGTAATTATGAATAAACAAGGGTTTAAAGAGTCAATTCTTCAATATTAGAGGACCCTTATTGTACATTCTTCAATTCTTCAAGGGTTATTGTTGGAAAATCAATACTTGGGCTTGGTACATTGTGCGGCTTCGTTTCCCGTGTTCGTTTTTGCTTGTTTCTTGTGATCGTTTTGCCATTTTCTGAATATCCGTACCTAAAATACACATTGAACAAACACAAGCATATATTTAGCATATTTCATGATATTTTATACATTTTAAGCCCATTTTGGACGATGAGACTATGTATAGAAGCAGTCTCATCACTCCCCCATACTAAACCATTGTCGTGCCCTCACGCAATGCTAGAATAAAGTATCGTAGCATCTCAAAAATTAATTTTTATGCACTTTTATTGAATGATAAACTTGCTACACTACTACTACTTGCTACTACTTGCGTTTTAGACATAATGTAGGATTTTCATCACAAAATGGGACGTTTAGGTTCATAGAACAAGAACACGTGAATGCTTCGTTAGAAATAATTTCGTCGTCCTCGATTTTTACCCCAATTCCATGCCAAGCGTGCAACGAGATCATTGTCATTATAAGTTAGTAATGCTAACACTACTCATATGCCCTAATCACGTACTTAGACTCCCATTTCCTAAGTGGTATCTCTTATATTTTATTTTTGTCTTGAATGTTCACGAGGATACATTTTTTACTTATGTGATGATAGAGATTTAGGTCTAAAAATAGAGTCATAACGGTGTAACCAAGACCATCGAATTAATAACCCCTCCTAATAGACAACGATGTCAAAAAATTAAGTCAACAAGAAGGATCGATAAACACGGTTTTATAACGGTTTTGAACATGAGACTTATTACCAAGACTTTTATACGCCCCCTAGCGGATGGGCCTTATTATCATAGGTTTACCTCCATCTTTTATTCAACTTTTCCATGAAGCTTTTATTATGACTTCGGTCTTGCCTTGCCTTTTATTTAACCTCGCCATGAGGTGTTTATTATGGCCAAAGACGTATATCCTCACGCTAAAAGCGAATTTTGGATCTTTAAAGCTTCAAAGATTAAGGCATAATTCACTTTCAATTTCGCATAGATTTTTCGGCCTTGTGAGCTTCAAATTGTTTGCTTGATTTAGGTGAGCACTTGAAATCTTATTATTAGGTGAAGCTTTCGATTATTCGGGTTGCCAATACTTCAAAACCGTGACGCTGGCGATACCTTAATGTTTTCCCAATTTAATTACATGGAAGCTACTAGAAAAGACTAGAAACCAACAATCAAGACTAAACCGCTAAACCAATACTTATTAAGCAAAATATATATACAAGGGAAGGGAGAATAAGCAAACAACGAGAACACATGAGTTTTTGAAAGAATACAAATACTATACGTTTAGCATAGTAACTTATAATCAATGCTATAATTTCTCGTCCTCATTTAAGAGACTTAGCCTATTATAAAGTTAAGGAATCAAATCTAAGTGCTCAACACGCACGGTCGAGTAAAAAATTACTCTTATTCTCGCCATCGGAAAATCTACATTCGTGTCTTCAAACACTTATAACATGAGAAATTTTTTAAAATTTGGCCTTTTTATAGCCTTATTTTGCAACAAAACGATAAAAAAAGAGATAATCTTTGGAAAGCGTGAAGGTTTGGCAAGGAAAGTATCTATTCACCCCCCATACTAAGGTTAAACATTGTCCTCAATGTTTCAAGTCTAAGGGTAGGATACCCCCATACTAGAGACGCAGTCGAATGCATAATCTAGCATGGAAAGGGTGGAACCGTTAAATTAATAGCCGTTTATGAAGTGTGCTATAAACCTAAGGTTAGAACATCAAAGGATATATCATGTGTGGATATCGAGAAATTCTTCAAAGCAAACGATCGAGTGCTCCCATAAAACGAACACGAGAGGCTCCAATCGTGAAGATGATGATCATCTAAAAACCACATATCACAAACAATCACGGAACAAAGGTTGGAAGGGCACAAATCCCCTCACGTTAAACTACATTAGAAAGCGATAATATGTACATGGATAAGCATGGGAATCCCCCACGAGGCACCTCGTTTTTGATTACCAAGTCATGAGCTCGACTCGATCCCCTCAATACTAATTATCATTGGGGAAGATGACTTGGTCGAGGTAGTTCAAAGAGGGAACTTCCCCGCCAAAGTAGTGCTTCAACCTATGTCCATTCACCTTGAAGTTTGGGCCATCATTTTGAGCTAGCTCGATGGTCCCATATGGAAAAACTTGGGTAACGGTGAATGGACCCGACCAACGGGATTTCAACTTGCCGGAAAAGATTTTCAATCGTGAGTTAAAAAGCAACACTTGATCTCCAATATTAAAAACCCGGTTTTTAATTTTAAAATCATGAAACTTTTTTGTTTTCTCTTTGTAAATCAATGAGTTTTCATAAGCAATGTCTCAATATTCATCCAATTCATTTAATTGCATTTTCCGGTGTTTTCACGCGGTCTCAATGTCATCATTACAATGCTTAAGGGCCCAATAAGCTTTGTGTTCGAGTTCAATTGGCAAGTGACAATTCCTCCCATACACAAGCTTGTAAGGAGTGCACCCGATGAGCGTCTTATGAGCGGTACGAAAGGCCCATAAAGAATCGTCTAATTTATCCGACCACGATTGTCGGTTCTCCCCTATCGATCTCTCCAAGATCCTCTTCAACGCTCGGTTTAAAACCTCGACTTTCCTACTCGTTTGTGGGTGATAAGCCGTAGAAAGCCGATGTGTAACCCCATATTTCCTTTGGACCCTTTCGAATTGGTCATTACAAAAATGGGTTCCACGATCGCTTATGATCGCACGAGGGGTTCCAAACCGAGAAAACAAACTCTTCAAAACTTGACTACCACATGAGCATCGTTTGTGGGCAAAGCTTTAGCTTCCACTCATTTAGATAGGTAGTCAACGGCGACAAGGATGTACTTATTACCACGAGATGATGGGAACGACCCCATAAAATCAATTCCCCAAACGTCAAAGATCTCACACACTTGGATGATGTTTTGTGGTATTTCATCGTTTTGTGAGGCTTTTCCTTGTCGTTGGCATGAGTCACACGACTTCACAAGTACGTGTGTATCTCGGTAAATAGTAGGCCAAAAGAAACTGTTGATCCCAAACTTAGATCGATTTAGCTTTATGTATACGGGATTAGATCAAGTAATACAATTAGAGAAACCTTTGTATATGTTTATGACAATCTAAGTGTTATGCGGAATTAACACTTATACAAGAACACAATGATATAAACAAACTTTCACTTTGATTAATGATATCAAACTTGCTTACAATGAAAGTAGTTTACGTATGAAAACTTATATTGAACATTAACCTAAAGGTCTTCTTTTATAGACATAAGAAGCCTTGTACAATAATCTACGTATCAACTATTCTAGGTAAAGATAAATATAAAAATACATTATTGTTCCTATCTTTACTAGAAGTAATATAGAATACAATAAACGCGTAGAGTATATCTTCCCATCAGTGCTTGTCTTCAATGTATCAACGCTTGACTTTGTCTTGTCAACGCTTGAGCTGCCAGCGTTTGTTTTACTCCTATCAACGCTTGTTTTACTCTTGTCAGCACTCAAGTAGACTGACCATAATTTATTCCCAACAATCCTCCCCTAAACTTGATATCTACTCCAATGATCAAGTTTCTGAATAAACATTAAGTACTAGGAGGTATCTTACAAACCTTCTCATATTGGTAATAAATAAATCTGATCAAGTCTTTTGCCACGTCACTCGAATAATCAATTTCCAGCTGAGTGTTCTTCATCTTCTCCAAGATTTCCTTGGACATGAAATACTGACCATCCACAAGTAGATACTCAGCAAACTTTGTAGCACTCAAATAATAAACACCAGCAGCTGAATACAATCTCCATTGAAGACCACTGAGATCATCTTCAATATCCTTCCAAATAGCAGGATCCTCATCTTTTGGTCCACGCATTCTCTTGAATGTGAACCACAGTTTTATTCCATTGGCTGAAGTTGGTGCTTCAGTCTCATACTTGGCCTCTAACAACCTCCATAGGTCTACCAAGTCTTCTCTATCACAACTTGCAAACAAAGATATAAGGGTGGTAAAAGTGTGCACCTCTTTTCCATATCTGCCAATCTTCAAAAATCCACATTCATCTTCTTCATAGCTCACAATTGGATTTCTGGAATCTAGTGGTAACACTTGTACCATATCTGAAGCTTCTAATGGTGTGAGCTTGAGGCTCTTTCTTATGACAGCTTCAGTTGGATGTAATGGATCCATATCTTTGGGAAACTCAAGAGAAACTCCCTTTTTCACTGGTCTGGGAACAAACATTGCTTTCTTGAGCTCCATTTCCTCTGCAAGTTCTTCTTTTCTTTCATCAGAAAGAAGTCTTAGAGTGTTTGCTTCCTGCACTCTAACCCAAATGGGATAAGCTCTACATTCCAACTCATCAAATGTCAATGCCTTCAATTTCTGATAAGTCCACCCTGTTCCATGACACCTGAGCAACATGCAGTACAACTCCCTTCTATACCTTTTCAACTCTGAGAGAACATTGCTGGCTTTATGTTTCAAAATGATCTTGCAATCCTTTTGTACTATGAGAAGAATCTCCAAACCCCATATCTGATCTGAAATTGTCAAGTGTGGATTCTCCATACATCTATCTTCCCAAGCATGATACATTTGAACCACCTCTGGCATGTCAAAATCAACCTGCAATTTCAACTCTCTCAATTTCTCCTTGACCAACTCATCTCCATACTCAAGTCTTTCTGGCTGTTCTATGATCATAACACTTGAGTCTGAGCTAGCTGCATCACTTCCTTCTTGCTCTTCTGAAGTGACAACAATGGTGACTCTCTCACCTCCTTTCTTTCTTGTTCCACAATTTGTGCAGCCAACTTTCTACCAAACTCAATTTGAGCTGCAATCTTTGGAACAATCTCTTCTACCATAACACCCTTACCCTTATCTAATGGATTAATTGTTGGTAAGGTAGATGGTGATACCTGTGAAGAAACCTCCTTGATGATATATGATGACTGGGATACATCACCCTCATTTGCAGGTCTGTCAACGCCCAATTTTGCTTTGTCAGCGCCCAAAATACTTATGTCAGCGTCCAGATTCTCTTTGTCAACGCTCAAATTTCCTTCCTCAGCGCCTTTTGCAATTTCCTCCAACATGGCTGTAAATGATAAATTTAAGTTTGTAGGAGAGACTAGAAACGTATCAAAACCTGTCTGTTTCTTCAAACTTGTTAGGGCCTCAGCAACATCCAAAGATTGACCATCATGGCTGCCCTTATCACTCACATTTATTTGATCATCCTCGCCTTTGGAAGATTCCTCCATCCCTCTCCTTGCACTAGCAGTCTCCAAAATAACAATCCTCTCCCTCAATTGCTTGAGTTCAAGGCCTTGTGTGCTGATAACTTGTACCAAGTCTGCATTTTGCTTTTGCAAGCTCATGCAGACTACCGTCAATTCCAGTAGGGTCATTGGTTCCAATATGCCCTCTTCTAAAATGGGTATTTGACCTCCCAAGTCAGATTCATTGGGCATGGATGAGATCTTAATTATGGTGGGACTGCCTTGGCCAACATCTAAGCCAGAACTAATAGTCCCAGCCTCATCCATAACACCAACCACACTTGTGGTGGTGGTTCCCTCTGCTACATGGCTAGGACCACTAGAGGAGAACACTACAGTAGTCCTTTGGCGTTTTTGTAACCTATATTGTGTTGGTGGAGATGATGATGTGGATTGGGTGGATGTGGGTTGGTGAAGGGCTGTTTGGGTCTGTGAAGGTTGTGTGTCAGCGTTTGAAATAGGCACATCAACGCCAACATTTAACATGTCAGCGTCGAAGGGTTCTCGGTCAATTTGCATATGTTGAGGTGAAGGTAATGGTTCAGGTATTGGGTCAATTTGGGGTTGGGGGTCTGGTTGGGGTTGAGCTGCTTCAATAACAACAATCATAGCTGGGGTTAGGGGTAGGTCACGATGTAGGGGTGAGTTCATCTTCATAAAAATTGCTTTCTTTTGCACAGGGATCTCATAAAAATCATTATGATCCCTTGTGCAGTATCCTTGAACATCAAAAACCATTTGTAAAAATCTAGGATAAGCTAAAGTCATTTTGTTCCCTTTATTTTTACACATGCCCTCAAAAATCATTTTAGAATAATTAAATTTTTGCCCAGTAGCAATGCACACAATAGCACTTGCAATAGATCTATTGATCTCATTGTGTGCAGTACATTTGGGACTCAAACATTGTAGGAGGACATGTATGAGGCACTTCCAGGCTGGGGGAAATTCCTGTTTATGATATTTATTTAAAGTTCCTTCATCAGGAAAAGGATAACCCAAAGCCCTTAGTCCTTGTTCTATTTCACTAATGGGAAGGGTGGTTATACCATCAGCATCATCAAGATGCAAAGCTTGGCGTACCAAAGCTTCAGTAACCACCCAAGTTCTCCCATGAACAATAGAAGATAATGTAGTCACTCTATTAACTGTTGAGGAACTAACATTGTTCCAAAACTGTTTAATATGTGTGACAGGAATGAGTGGTGCATGAGAAAGAGCATACCTAAAAGGGGATGCGTTCAAATACGCCACCATTTGTGTGCACTGGGGAAACAGAGTATCATCAACTTCAAGATACGTGATCATGTTGTGTTGACTTCTGAACCCCAATTCCAAATCTGATGGTTTAAACTTTGGTGCCATTGTTGAAAGCTGTGAAAATGATTGATGAAGATGAAGTTGATAAGAAAAAATGTGTTAGACAAGAATAATAGGTACCCTGTTTAAAAATAGGAGCCAAATATATAGGAGAAGAAAATGCATGTGATTGGCCCAAAAATAGGCAAGTATTTTCAAAACACAATCATGAAAATATTGAAAAAGAATAATTTTATCTAATGCATTAAATGAGGTTTATCTACTCCCAAAATTACGGCCTAAAAATATGTCAAAAAGTAACAACTAGGTAGGTCCCATTGAGTGTCAACGGTCAAAAATAACCTATCAACGCCCAACGGCTATATTCTTGTCAACGTTTGCCATAGCCATGTCAGCGTCTAAATTGGTCACAACAACGCTTGGAAAAATACTTGTCAGCGTCCAAAAATAAAAATGTTTAAAAATGAAAAATGACCTTAACAAAGTAATTTATCCTAGAGAAGATAACCAAAAAGCTGATAATTATTATAGGGCGGCAAGCACTGTCCAGTTATGCACACTTGCTTATGCAAGATAGACATAACAGTCCTCTAGTGTCCCTTGCTAACCAAAACTCTTAACAACTAAGTTACCTTATAAAATTCCTTGTTACTCCCAGGTAAATCCCATAACAAAGTTATTCCCAAGTCTCCCAACAGACCACAACCAATTCTAGGCCAAAAATGTCTTGGCAGCATGCATAGTATATCAACTTTGCATGCTACAGTGCCTCATGATTTAGTAAAACTAACTCATACTCACCTGTGGACACAATCTAGAATTATGATAAGAGTATAATATGGATACCCAAACATCCTAAAGGTTCCTAAAACCTCCCCTTAAACTATGATACATAAGTTGCTAAAAACATGCATGAACATAAAAAATTTATGTCAAGATAGGAATTAAAAATTCCAACCATCATCCATAAACAGAAACATGCTCAAATGCTTCTCCAATGATCCATAAGCAACTCTGTATCCAATGGTATACTGCTAACACCACCTGTACATTTAGATTGAAAAACACAAAACTAACATTGTTGCTGACAACGCCCCGATAACACATGACAGCGTTGAGGGAAGCTTTGTCAGCGTTAGACAAATATATTGCTGACAACGTTACAAAAACACTTATCAGCGTTCAAGCAACCTTTGTCAGTGTTAGAAAAATATAGTAGAAAATCTAAATTATCAAAAAGACCAATAACAATGCATTATCCTGTACATACTTTTACAAAAAGACTCCAAAACATAATATTATGTGAGATTGATCATTCCAATACTTGTTACCAAGTATTGAAATCTCCCAGCATCAAAAGGTTTAGTTAGTAAATCTGACACATTCTCTTCTGTGTCAACCCTATCTGGTTGTATTAAACCTTTTTCAAAACAATCTCTTATAAAATGGTGTCTAATTTCTATGTGTTTAGTTTTAGAATGATGTACAGGATTCTTAATAATGCATAAAGTGCTGTTATTGTCAACAAATATCTTGGTATGCATGAAATTATACCCATAGTCCAACAACTGGTTCTGAATCCACAAAACTTGTCCACAACAAGCAGCTGCAGCTACATACTCAGCTTCAATTGTAGAATTAGCCACCACTGTTTGTTTTTTGCATTGCCAAGATATCAACCTGCTCCCAAGAAACTGACATCCACCAGTTGTGGATTTCCTATCAAATTTATCACCTCCATAGTCACTGTCTGAATATGCAATCAGCTCCAATGGTGAATCCTTTGGGTACCACAAACCAAGACTAGGATAGAATCTTAGGTACCTAAAGATCCTCTTCACAGCATAAAGGTGACATTCTTTGGGAGTCACTTGATGGCGTGCACAAGCACACACAGCAAACATGATGTCGGGTCTGGAGGCTGTAAGATACATAAATGATCCAATCATGGATCTATAGTGTCTGACATCAACATCTTTCCCATCTCCAATCTTTCCCCAATGGTGTTCTCTATCCATAGGAGTAGTAGCCCTCTTTTCATGTGGAGAAAAGCCAAATTTCTTCAAGATCTCTGCCACATACTTATCATGGGAGATGAAGATACCATATTCTTTCTGCTAAACTTGTAAACCAAGAAAGAAGTTCATCTCCCTATAGCACTCATCTTGAATTTGTCTGTCATCAGCTTGGAGAAATCCTCACTCATCTTTGGATCAGTAGACCCAAAAATGATATCATCAACAAAGACCTGAACAAGCAACACATCCTTACCTTTCTTCTTTGTAAATAGTGTCTGATCTATAGTGCCCCTCTTGAATCCATTGTCCACTAAGTAAGTAGACAAAGTACCATACCATGCTCTTGGGGCTTGATGAAGTCCATACATAGCCTTTTTGACTCTATACGCCTTGTCTGGATTCTCTGGATCCTCAAAACCAGGAGGCTGCATCACATATACCTCCTCAACAATTGTTCCTTAGAGGAAGGCACTCTTGACATCCATTTGATAGACAGTGAAGCCCATGCAGGATGCATGGGCTAAAAAGATCCTAATAGCTTCAATCCTTGCAACTGGTGCAAAGACTTCCTCGTAGTCTATCCCCTCCTCTTGTGTATATCCCTGAGCCACTAACCTTGCCTTGCTTCTGACCACAATTCCTATTTCATCTCTCTTATTTCTTAGAACCCATCTTGTCCCTATAGGTCTGACATATCTGGGACAATCAACCAGCTCCCAAACATCCTGAATTGCAAATTGGTGAAGCTCATCTTGCATTGCTTCCACCCAACTTGGTTCTTTGAGAGCATCAAATATCTTCTTGGGTTCCTGTTGTGACAGAAAACAGGCAAACAAACATGCTTGCACAAGATGGGTATCAACCTTCTTGTGAATATTGGCAATAAACCCGCCAAGACCTTGATGAGATCTTCTAGTCTGAACAGGAGTCATAATATCACCAATGATTTGAGAAGTGGGGTGATTCTTCATAATAGAAGTGAGAACTCCTCCTTCAAAAAGTCTGGTGTCCTCAACCTCATTCTCCATGTTGCCAATATCTTCTTCTTCATACTCTCTTTCATCAACATGAGGATGAACCTCTTCATATAAATTGGAAGGTTCACCTTGTTCAAAAATGGAAGAGAAAAGATGTGCAGAAGTGTTGTCAACGTCTGAACCTTGTTTGTCAGCGTGTGGGCTAACAACGCTTGAACTATTGTTGTCAACGTCTGAGCCATCAACGTCTGAATTGGTCTTGTCAGCGCTAGATTTGCCTTTGTCAGCGCCTGAAGGACCATGCATGTTGTTATCTGGTGGTACTTGGGGACCACCATTATCTTTACCACCAGCAGCAGCAGCAAAAGCATCTGTCCAAATGTGGATTGTAACATATTCTTGGATAGGAGATGACTTCCCTGCTTGTGATCCAACCTTTTCATGAACCTTTGTACCTGAAACATCAACAACTTGTTTTTCCACAACATTTGAAGTTACCTTCACAATGTCTGGATTAGTGACAGGCATATAATTTAAAGTTCTAGATAAAGGTTCTAAGTCAAACAACCAATTTGGACCACTTTCAGGATCACTAGGTTTATTCTCTAAAAACCTAACATGCAATCTTTCAAGAATACGTTTTTCTTCTTTAAGATAGACCCTATATCCCTTGCTCTGTACTGAATACCCCATGAAGTAGCCTTCATCACCTTCTGCACTAAATTTACCTAAGGCATCACTAGTATCTAAAACTACTACATGACAGCCAAAAGGTCTGAGAAAACCAATATTAGGTTTTCTACCCCAAAGTAACTCATAAGGTGTTTTGCTCTGAATTTTGTTAACCAATGCTCTATTTTGAACATAACAAGCTGTATTAACAGCCTCAGCCCAAAAGGCTATAGGAAAATGAGCATCAGCCAACATGGTTCTGGCTGCTTCAATTAGGGTTCTATTTTTCCTCTCAGCAACCCCATTTTGCTGTGGGGTTCTAGCAACACTAAATTGCCTAATAATTCCTTTCCTGGCACAAAAATCATCTAACTTTTTATTTCTAAATTCACCACCATTATCACTCCTAAGCATTTTAACTTCATTGCCTGATTTCTTCTCAATCTGAGTGATAAAATCAATTAAAGTGTCAGCTGTATCACTCTTCATAGCTAGAAAGAAGGTCCACGTAAACCTAGAAAAGTCATCTGTTATAACAAAGCAGTAGGACATACCATTCAAACTTTCTATATTGGTTGGACCAAAGAGGTCCATATGAAGCAAATGAAGAGGTCTAGTACTAGAGTGCACCTGCTTGGACTTGAATGAGACCTTGTGCTGCTTGCCTTTAAGGCATGCAACACAAGAGTTGTCATTATAGAAGGCCTTCTCAAGCAAACCATCAACCAAGCCAAGTCTCACAAGCCTGTTTATATTCTTAAAATTTATGTGCCCTAGTCTCCTGTGCCATAAATTACTCTCATCTACTGAAGCTTTAGCATAAAAACAAGACATATTGTTATTCATTCTAATCCCATTCAGATTCACATTATATATATCTTTATGCCTAGGTGTTCTATATTCAATATATTTCTCATCAGGGATCTTATAATCCTTGCTTAACACCAAACATTCAGTATCAGTAAACAGAACTTTATTTTTGTTATCACAAACTTGTGATAAACTAAAAAGATTGTAATCAAGATCTTTTTACCAAAAATACGTTCTCAAAACGCAAATTCTTGGTGAGAAGGGTTCCTTTGCCTGTGATAGTACCATATCCGCCTCCAAAGTAAACCTTATCACCATCCTTAATGGGAGTGAAGTTTGTCAGATAATCTTCCTTCCCTGTCATGTGCCTTGAGCATCCACTATCCCAATATCCATAATCATTGACCTGTTTTTGAATGCCCTGCACATAAAGAAAACAATTTAGTTTTCTTTGGGAACCCAAGCCTTGGAAGACTTAGATTCATCTGGTTGTTCAATAAGAACAGACTTAGTTCTCACAACAACCCCATTTTCATCCTTCTTAGGATGAAATACCTAGTTAACCCCAATAGGTTTTGTAATGACCTTGGAAATGTAATTAAATATGTTGCATGTCATTGAAATCCCATTATCATTAGGGTTTTGATCTTTCTTTGGTCTCCATGTTAAGCTTGAAGAAGCTTTAGACCCCTTACCCTGTGGTTGCAAATATTTAGGTCTGGTCCCGTTTCTGTCAGCGTTGGAATTGGTCTTATCAACGCTGAAGTTGCTATTGTCAGCGTTGAACCTAGGGTTTGCTACAGAAAGCCATTGCCTATTAGACCAAGTGTTTGTCTTTTGAAATGGTCTTTGTCCATGAGTGTTAGACCCTCTAGTGAAGAATGGGGCAGGTCTAACAACTTGTGGACTTTGCTGCACATAAGGTTTGGGTCTGACAAAGTTTGACTTTCTAACAACGTTGACTTTGTTCCTGTCAGCTCTGAATTTGGGAGCGTTGACACACTTATATGCTAAATGTGAAAAGCTACCACAAGTGTAATAGGCTTTTCTAGACACAACCCTAGGTCTAGAAGAGAAGAAGCCTGTTCCATCATTGATAACTTGGCTCTTAGGTGACCTAGTATTCCAATACATCTCTGCATACTTAATGCTAGGTTTTCTAACAGTGTTTGAGCCAAGATCAACAGCCTTACCAATGATTGGGTTTGTAACCTTAATGGGAGTTGACTCATTAGGACTTTCACATAGCAAGCCACCCTTAACAAATAATGTAGGGTTAGCTTTCTTCCATTCATTCAGGCCAGTCAACTTTTGTTGATACTCTTCAACTGGGGTGACAACTCTTGGTGGAGGAATGAATTCCTCCTCTTGGAGTTCTGGCAAACCAGTCGAAGATAGGTCCTTTTGTTGAACACCATAGAAGTCACCGGCTGGTGGTGGAACCACAGAGTAGTCTTGCATCCCAATCCCAGTCATGTCCTTAGGATCCCTTTGTTTACTCACACATTCTCCTAGGGTTTGTGTGGCCTTATCAAATCTTTGAATTTTAAGGCCAACATTATCTTTATTCTTAATGGCCTCATCTAACTTAGCCTGTAACTCACCATTAACTCTTTCCATGATGTTTCTAATATCCATACTAGCATTTAACTCATGTTTTAAGATATTTATTTTATCTTTTAAGTCAAATTCCATTTTCTTGTATTCAGAAACTGTCTTCTCAGTTTGAGTGAGAGCTAGTTGGTAATTAGACAGTTTGCATCTTTCAGTACTCACATCACTTAATAATCTTAACACCTCTTTGTTAAGTTTCTCAGTGTTTAACCTACAACCTTTACTACAAAAAGCATCATCGTATACCTCATTATCAGATGAAGAGGAGGAGTGTGCCATGAGAGCATATTCAACATGCTCTTCTTCTTCTATTTCAACAACCAAAGCTTTATCCTCTTCCATATCCTTAGCCAGATAGCTCCAATCCCATCCCATACCATCAATTCCTTGAACTGCAACCATGGCTTTAGGATCCTGAGCCTTAACAATTTAACTTGAGGGTTTACCAGCATCAGATCTTCTAGGAGATCTGCATTCCCTCATGAAGTGCCCCATACGATGACAGTTGTAGCACTCAACTTTGGATTTATCAAACCCAGCTGTGTCTTTTGCATTGAAGGTCATCTTCTTCTTAAACCTTCTGTTTCACCTGTTTGCTCTTATACTAGCAAGAGCCATGTTCCACTTAATGTCCATCTCTTCCAAGTGCTCATCACTTATCTGCTCAAGGTCCTCATATGTAATCACTGAACCATTGGGCAAAGAAGCAATATAAGCACATACAGTATCCAAATCCAAACCAACAGGTTTAACTCTTGGTGAGTCACTTTTGAATGTGTCAGCGTCTGTAAGGGAGACGTTGACAGGACATGTTCCAGTGCTGACACATGATGATCCTGTAACTGGATGCATGTAGGAGTCCTTCTGATTGAATTGACCTTCACTATAAGAGAAGAAGGCCATGTTACTGTTGGTAGACTTGCTTCCATGCTCTAAAAGAGTTTAATCTTCCAACAGCCTCAGTTTGTTGTAGATGTCATCAAACGTGGAACTTTTGTAAGTATTATTGGCAAGAATAGATCTTGCCTCAATCTTCCACGCCTCACCAAGACTTTTAAGAAAAGTAGCATTAATGTCAACATCACCAAGTTGTGTCCCCATGAAGGACAATTTTCTAGTAATATCAAACAATCTGCTTCTCACACTACTAAGCTTTTCATTAGGTTGAGCCTTGAAGACAGCATAATCATGCATGAGTTGCTTCTTCTTCTCTTCCTTAGTATCTTCATTGCCACCATATGCAACTTCAAGAGCTGCCCAAAGGTCTTTAGCAGATTCATAACCTCTGTATTTATGCTGGTTTTCTTGTCCCAAAGAGAGTTTCAGAATATTTAGGGTTTTCATATCAACCCTTTTCTTTGCTGTCTTCAGCAGACACAACTCTACCATCTTCAGGCTTTTCTTTCTTATCGGCTTCAGAACATCTAGCAACAGCTGCTCTTCCAGCAATAACATCAGCAATCTTTTGGGCTTTATTGAATGTGTTTCCATATTCAATAATCTCCCAGAGTGTGTAGTCATAGATCCCTAGATATTGCTCAAAGTTGAATTTCCATAATTCAAAGTTGGTTGCATCAAGCATGGGAATCTTGATGTTTGGTAAAGGTGAGGAGGAGGAGGTTATTTCTGGATGACATGATGTTGTTAGGGTTTAGAGAAAATTGGGGTTTTGGTGATTTTTAGGGTTCTTGTGTTCTTTAAGATCAAAAGTTCCTCAACAAGCTCTGATACCACTTGTTGATCCCAAACTTAGATCGATTTAGCTTTATGTATACGAGATTAGATCAAGTAATACAATTAGAGAAACCTTTGTATATGTTTATGACAATCTAAGTGTTATGCGGAATTAACACTTAAACAAGAACACAATGATATAAACAAACTTTCACTTAGATTAATGATATCAAACTTGCTTACAATGAAAGTAGTTTACGTATGAAAACTTATATTGAACATTAACCTAAAGGTATTCTTTTATAGACATAAGAAGCCTTGTACAATAATCTACGTATCAACTATTCTAGGTAAAGATAAATATAAAAAATACATTGTTGTTCCTATCTTTACTAGAAGTAATCTAGAATACAATAAACGCGTAGAGTATATCTTCCCATCAGTGATTGTCTTCAATGTATCAACGCTTGACTTTGTCTTGTCAACGCTTGAGCTGTCAGCGTTTGTTTTACCCCTGTCAACGCTTGTTTTACTCTTTTCAGCGCTCAAGTAGACTGACCATAATTTATTCCCAACAGAAACTGGCATCAAAGACCTTCTTCGCCGTGAGATTAGCACCATGGTGACCACCCGTGGGTCCCTCGTGACAAGCTCTAAGAATATTAGAAGCTTAGGTGCCAAAAACACAATGACGAATAATTTGATCCGCACAAGTCCGAAAGAGGTAAGGGTCGTTCCAAAAGTAGAACTTGACGTCAAGAAAGAACTTTCGTTTTTGTTGAGTCGTCATACCCTTAATGATGAAGTTCCCCACATGGTAATTTGCGATGTCCGCAAACCATGGGGTGGATGAGTCAAGATTATAATTCACTACACCAAGGGTCTCGAGAGGAAATGTTTCGGTGATTTCCTGGTTCTCATACACACTTTAGTGAGGATCTTCTAAACGAGAAATATGATCGGCCGCTAGATTCTCGGCACCTTTTTTGTCAAGGATTTCAGCATCAAATTCTTGTAGGAGGAGAATCCAACGAAGCAATCTCGGCTTTGAATCTTGTTTAGCCATGAGATAATTGATTGTCGAGTGATCCGTATACACTATGCATTGGTTCAAGACGAGGTAAGGTCGGAATTTCTTAAATGCATACACCACAGTAAGGAATTCCTTTTCTGTTGTAGTGTATTTAGGTTGAGCCTCGGTCATCGTCTTGCTAGAATAGTGAATAGGCAAGAAGTGCTTATCATGACGTTGCCCCAAAACGGCCCCAATGGCGTAATCACTTGCATCACACATGAGCTCAAAGGGGAGGTTCCAATTGGGAGCAACAAGAATGTGAGCTTCGATAAGTTTCCTCTTAAGGATTTCAAAGGCTCGTACACAATCTTCGTTAAAGACAAAAGGAGCATCTTTTTCTAGGAGATGTGTAATAGGTCGAGAGATCTTTGAAAAATCCTTGATGAATCAACGATATAAAAGCCCGCGTGGCCTAGGAAACTCCTAACTCCCTTAACGGTTTTGGGATGAGGTAATTTGGCGATGACGTCTACCTTAGCTTTGTCTACCTCAATCCTCGCTTTCGAGACCTTGTGCCCTAAGACGATTCCTCCCTTAACCATAAAATGACATTTTTCCCAATTGAGCACAAGGTTGGTTTCCTCACAACGTCTTAACATTCTCTCAAGATTCGACAAACACGAAGTGAACGAACAACCAAACACAGAAAAATCATCCATAAAGACTTCCATCGTCTTCTCGATCATGTCATGAAAAATAGCCATCATACACCGTTGAAAGGTTCTCGGTGCATTGCTAAAGTCCGAATGACATTCTATGATAGGCAAACGTTCCATATGGACACGTAAACGTAGGTTTTTATTGATCACGAGGATCGATGGGGATTTGGAAGTAACCCAAAAAACCATCTAAAAAGTAATAGAAATCGTTTCCCGCAAGACGCTCCAACATTTAGTCCATGAAAGGCAAGGGAAAATGGTCTTTATGAGTGGCGTCATTCAACTTACGATAGTAGATACACACTCTCCAACCGGTCAAGAGTCGATTTAGAATTAACTCGTTTGCATCGTTTGGCACAACGGTCATTCCTCCCTTCTTATGGACACAATGAATAGGACTCACCCAAGGGCTATCAGATATAGGGTAAATCATTCCCGCGTCAAGGAGTTTAAGGACCTCCTTTTTTATGACGTTGTGAATTTTGGGGTTCACCCTCCTTTGGCATTGAGTTGCGGGCTTGTATTCCTCCTCCATTAAGATTTTGTGGGTACAAAATTTAGGATCGATACCCTTAATGTCAGATAATTTCCACGCAATTGCCCCTTTGTGGTCCTTTAGAACATCCATAAGTGCGGTTTTTTATCATTCGAAAGATCCTTCGCAATAATTACCGGCAACTTATCGTCTCCTTACAAGAATACGTATTCAAGATGAGGAGGTAAATCTTTCAACTCGAGGATTGGTGGTTCCTCGATTGAAGATTTGGGCTCGATACTCATAACCTCCTCGGGTGGAGGAAATGGGAAATCGTTGAGAAAATCCTTGATAATCGAGAACTCCTCATCGTTGTCGAGGTATTCGTTACAAGCACGTGGAACATCAAATTCTTCCAACGTAAAACCACCACCTTTAAATGGAGTGAAGGATGGTGTCGAATTATCAAGAATGGGATCAAGCATAGTGGGATTGCCACTATTTTCATCGTCACCAAAACCTAAAACTTCTTGTGAAAATTCCTCGCAAACGAAATCGATCATATCAACGAGGTTTATGGTCGCGACGGAATAAACATGAGAAATTGGAGAGTTTTGTGTTGCGTTTATAACAAGTTGCTCGTCGTTGAAACGTAAGGTGATTTTTCTAGCATGCACATCAATCAACGCCATTGACGTATCAAAAAACGAACGACCTAAAATAAGAGGAACTTGAGGATCCGTGAGAATATCGACAACGATAAAGTCTACCGGATAATAGAACTTTCCCACTTTCACAAAAACGTCTTCGGCCAATCCACATGCGGGAATCGTGGAATGATCGGCCAATTCGATAGACATTAGTGAAGGAGTCAGATTAGGAAGATTGAGCGACTTGAAGATTGCAAGAGGCATCAAGTTAATACTAGCACCAAGATCGGCCAAGGCATAGCATTCTTCCATATCTTGAATTGCACATGGAATCAAGAATTTACCGGGATCACCGACATTTTGAGGTATGCGGTTAAGATAAACCGATGAACAACTAGACAATTGTTGCAATTTCTCCTTGTTGTTTAACATACTCTTAAAGTTAGCGGCAAATCGAGGCATCATGACCAAAGCGTCGGCAAAACTTACATTGAAATGCACATCACGAAACATTTTCATAAAAAGCTCAAATTGGTAGTTGTCGCGCTCTTGATGTTTCTCCTTACGAAGTCTCGATGGGTAGGGCAAAGGTGGTGTGGGTTGAGGCATAGGCATAGCCTTTGGAAGCTCGGGTTCCAATGATGGTAATGGGTCAATCGTAGGTGTGGCATGAGCGGTACTTCGTGGGATTAGGATATGCTCCTTTTCGACCACCACCTCAGATTCTTCCTCAATTTCCTCCACTGTTGGAGTAATTGGTTGTGGAGTCGGTTCCTTAAGTGTCTTACCACTTCGTGTGGTAATCACTTTCATCTCTCCCTTAGGGTTCGATATGGTGTTACTAGGAAGACTACTCGAAGACGGTTTACACACTATAGCCTCAAACATGGATGAAATTTTATACTAAAACATAGATTGCCTCTTATCGGCCTTAAGCATCTCTTGTTTTATTTCATTTTGCCCTTGTTCTATCTTTTGTTGGTTTTGTTGTAACCTAGTCACGTTACCCTCCATTTTGTTGGTATGAATCTTAAGTTCATTTTCTAACTCGTTTTTCAACTCCTTTTTTAAGTCGGATCTTAGGCTAATGATCTCCCTTTGTATATTATCAAACCTAGCATCATTTCCATTTGCATATTCAACAAATTCATTTGGAAGATCTTTCAAGTTTTGTAAACTCTTGTTGTTGTTTTGAAAATCATTGTTTTGATTTTTTTTTTGAAACTTGATTATTAGCCCCTTGATTCCCATAGTTGTTACCCTTGTAATTGTTTTTGTAACCAACTTGATTGTTTCGATAGTTGTTAGCATTTTGATTGGGTGCAAATCTCGGTGGAGTCATTTGATTAGAGCGGGTAACTTGACCGTTTTGGTTATAAGTTCCCGTGGCCGCTTAGGCATTCGAAGTGTTACCACCGTTGGTAATGCACTCGGAGAAATCATGACCTCCACCACAATACATGCAAGAAACCTCATCCGCTTTAGCCGTAGCGGGAGTACTTTGTTCACCAACTTTAAACTCAATCAAAAGACCCTTACGCTTATCAAAGATTTTGTTCTCTAAATTTGCCTCGATTTGGCAAGCATCGATGGTATGAGACAATGAAGGTGAAGCCGAAGACGAAGCCTTACGAAGACTCGATGTGCTATGAGGACTATAGACCTTAGACCTATTCTCAATAATCAACAACGCTTCCTCGACCGTTTTACACAAAAAATTACCACCCGCGGCGGCATTAAGATAATATCTCTCATGATCGTTCAATCCATTGTAAAACGTGTCAATTTGATGCAAGTCAGAAAAAACATGGTGAGGACACTCATGCAACATTTCCTTAAACCGATCTCAAGCCGTAGAAAAACTCTCAATAAATTCTTGTGTAAATTTTGAGATCTCGTTTTTCAAATGCGTAGTCTTAGAGGGCGGGAAAAATTGGTTCACGAATTTCAAAACGAGATCCTTCCACGTCAATATAGAATTGGGTGGCTCTTTCTCTAACCAAATTTTAGCGGGCCCCGCTAAGGAATACGGAAAAAAGCATCATCTTAATCGAGTCGTTAGAGACGTCCTTAAACTTGCAAGTAGCGGTAAGACGATTGAATTGGCGGATATGGTTGTGCGGGTTGTCCTTTTCATCACCACGAAAATTGTTGTTTTGGATCATCGACAACAAACCCGTCTTAACTTCAAAATTCTCCGCAAAGATGGCGGGAATCACAATAGCCTCTCCATAACCCTCGGTGGGTGCTTGAAGTAACCCCATCATAGTACGATTAGCCATGGTTGCTTCTTGTTCTACGATAGGTTCGTCAATAGGAGACTCCTCACTTGAAAGGTTAGGTGTGGTTTCCTTTCGGTTTCTTCGTTTACGTGCACGTCTAGCTTGGTTGCGAGTTTACATAAACGTCACGTACAACGTGGGGATGAGCAAAGAAGATTCTTTTTGGTGTTTTTAACATTTTCAATTTTTTTGGTTTCTGATTGTTTTTACTTTGTTTGGATTTTGGTGATGTATTACATAGACAAAAATCTACAAATCTCTCCTCAAATCAAATCTCTCGATTAAAGGAGCCTCAAGGAATGAAAACGAACAAGTGAAGTGAACGCCTTCGATGACTTTAGAACGTTGGTGGAACACCAAAACGTTCAAGAGGGTTTAATCAATTGAAACCAAGAAAATATATAGATACGTAGATAATACTTTGGTTGGCAAACCCTCAATTAGCCCTTTTTTTATCTAAACACGCACAAGCAAGCGGAGAAACGAGGCGGCGCGAGCACTTAAGAGCCTTTTTCTTTAGGGTATATTTTATAATACCCGCCTTATACCCACCTTATAGTTTGTGTTTGTCAAAATTAAGCTTCACGAAAGTAATTATCTATTTTGCCTTTTTTCTTTGTTTGAGATTCGAATACAATGATCGAGTGAGGAAATCCCGAATCAAGGTTGTGTTTTCACACTTTTGGAGTACTTGTGAATTTATTGTTTTACGTATACAATATAGTAATAATATTCACACAAAAAAACCGATAATACGTATTAGTAGAGTTCTACTAACACAATTATATTTATGGATAAAATAAAAACAACAATTATTCAAATCAAAACATAATACACCTCCCCGGCAGCAGCGCCAAAATGATAGTTGTAGTAATACGTCTTTTAGGAAAAAGAGCGTAATTAGGGTAAGTATGACAATTTAGGAAAATCATGCACAAATGACCCAGTGAGTGAGTTCGTTCTCAAGGAGGCTTGCGTGTTGTGTAAAGAGATGATTAATGTTTGTGATTATGATTATGAAGAAAAGAAAAGAGAAAATGATGACGGTTACGATTTAATTAAACTAAGACGAAAAGTCGTGCACGTAGAACCGTAAAATATGACAAAATTTAAAAATTAACCTAAAAATTCCTAGAAAAATGCAATAAATCCTAAAAAATGTAGTTAGAGTTTACAAAAAATCAAAAATCACTCAAACCTTTTATTTAATTAAATAATACTTTTTAATGCTAATTAAAGCCCAAAAAATCAATTTAATTAACAAAAAGCCCAAAATGAGATTTTTCACTTTATAAACCTCTAAAATAACTTAAATAAATTAAAATTTGTTTTTGAAAAATTTAAAATTAATTAAAACTATTTAAAAATGATTAAAAACTATAAAAATATTAAAATAATTCTAAAAATTAATTGAATGACAAGAAAATTAATCTAAAAGTTTTAAAATTCCTAACTTAATGTATTTAACCTAGGAAAATTGAAAAACTTGCAAAAATATTAAAAACTAATTTTAATAATAAAATAATATTAAAATATTAATAAAAATTCAAAATTTATGAAAAATTCTAAAAACTTGCAAACTAGTTTATTTTAACCTAATTTAAATAGAAACAAACTTGAAATGACCAAACTACCCCTATTGGGCCTCCAAATGGGCCAAATACCCAAACAGTCCCTTAATGGGCTTAATTAAGGCCCAATAAGAAAAAGTTCACCAAATAAGCCCAAAATCACCTATTTGACTCAAAATTTAGTTTTAAACACAAATTTTCAAAGGCCCAAAAGCTAAAAGTAAGCTTATCACGACTTGTTTCAAATCAGCTTATTCTTCATGGGCTTTTTGGCCCATTAAGCTATAAGCTGATGCCATAAGCTGAAATTTGACACACAACCTTCTCTTGACCTATTAAGTTGTTTGTAAAAAGAATTTTTGAATAAGCCCAAGAAATAAGCATGAAATAAGCAAAAGCTCTATAAAGAAAACGACAAAATAGTTGTTTTTGAGTTCTAGACCAATTCAAGGGCTGATTCTTGTTGCAAAATGTTTCAAATGACAAAACTAAGCTTAATAATCAAAAAGATTTCTAAAAAGCACAATGAATAAGCTGGAATAAGCAATAAGCACTTAATGTAAAAGTCAACTTAGTTGGTTTTCTAGTCAAACCTAAAAGTCAACCCCTAAAAAGCTCTAGATTAGTCAAATGGGTAAAATAAGGAAGATTGATTACAAAAACAAAGTTGTTGCAAGTCCAAATTAGCCAGAATAGCTTATGAATAAGCTGATTGAAAATTAACACTAGCATGGGCTAGTTTTGGGTGTCCAGCAGTGGGAAAAGTTGCCACTGCTTGACTATCTTGACTTTTTGTCTTTTGTGGATATTTGTTGGATTCAAAGAACACAAAGGCACCCTTATAACCAGTGGGTTATAATGAGTCAATATCAATCACAAAATCACAAAAACAACCAGCCAAATGATACAGTTAATTCAATCTTTGCCCAGATATGATATCGACTTGGAAAATAAGCAGTTTTGCACAAATAAGCAGATTAAGCAAGAATAACCCAACCAAATTGAACCAAATGCACACAACAACTTTAATAAATTCAAATGAACATAAATCAACTGGTTTCATACACTGATTCAAGGTTTAGACAAAGATTCAAGATATTAAAAGTCACTGATGAACAAATGAAGAACACAAAGTGAGGTTGCTGATGTATTTGACCAGAGATCTAATTTCAAACACTCAAATCTCTTAAACAGGTTACACAAACTTGATTTAACCACTTGTTAATCCTAAACATGCATACACTCTATGTGTTACCAAGATTTTAGGTCAAAATATGGAAAATCAAACAAGTTACAGAACAATCTTAGATTTGATGTTTCAAAGAGTAAAGTTTGCAAATATCAGAACTCAAACACTTGTATATCAGATACGAACTCAAACAAACACTTAGCACCTACTCAAACTAGCATACAAAGCATAAACTTGTAACAAGCAGTAATCCCAAACACCCCTTTTCACTTTTTAATCAAATATTTAAACAAGTAAATGTGTGTTACAGGTTTACCAAAGCCTAAGCTAGCATCATACCAACAATATCATGCAGTATTAGGCAAATTCAAGCCATAAGAACACCTCAAATAACAGCAGATCACAAAATCACAAAAAAATCACTTTTTAACAGATTTTTGGTAAGAAGGCTCAAACCTCATGAATATACATCCACACTCACGAATTTTTGAGCCTATGTGCCTAGCTTAACAAGGCACAAGCTTCCAATAGGCTGCTAAGAGTAACAAGGTTAGAACAAGCAATATATAAAACAGAAAAATAAAAATCAAGGCTGATTAATTCAAGCTTGTTCCCACTCCTTGAATATCCCCAAACCACAAGCTCACTACACCTTGATAACCTCCTTATCAGGGTGCTATGAACACTTGTAATCCAAAAATTTCAAAGGTTTGAACCAAGAACTTAGAAAAATATCAAATTTTGGAAAATTATGCAATTTCTTGCACAATCTTTGAAAACAGGTTTTGAGACATCGAATTCATAAATATGTAACAATAATAACAATAAAAAGAGAGTGGCACTTGGAATTCGTCAAACAATTCAAACACTTTTCATTAATTTTGACAAAAGGATTTACAGAATGTTGACCAAAGAAAAACCAAGAGCAGAAGCTAATGTTGTGAGTCCTATGCCTTATATAGGCTACAATGAGACTACGAAAGCTGAAAAATAAGTGAAAACCCTAATGGTGAAGTCCCTGAAATGCCCTTGCAATTTGAATTTATCTTGATCATGTGAAGGAATTTGGCTGTTTGTGAGGTTGCAAAAGTGGGTAGAATTTCATCCAAGGGCTCATAACAAGCTTAAAATGTAAGCTTGTATACGGTGTGTTGATTTGCTGGCACGTTTTGGCATCTTCTCTAAAAATACATGTAGCAGGTTGGTAGCATGTGAACTTGTGAGAATGTGGCATGGGTTTTAAGGGTAGGTTTAGGATTAGTACCACATTAATCTTAAATCTGGAAGGAATTAGTGTTTAATTTCAAGTAATAAACAAATCCCTAATTGTCTTCATACGATGAATAGTTGTTGGTTTGATCCGGTTTAGGATTTAAAAAGGTGTTAAGCACCATAATTAGTTAACTAATTAAATTAGTTAAAAAATCTGGTGAGTTGATGTGTGAGTTGGCAAAGGGAAGGGATGTGATTGGCTGGTGGGATTTGGTGGGTGAGGTGGCAGTCTCTGAGTGGTTAAGGTAACTTTGTATGTCTGCCAAGTTTGGTCCCTTGGCTTTCATTCTCCTTTCATTTGCATTTTAATCAGCCAAAACTGAAATTCCCTTTAAAATGAAATTTCCTTTTCACACTTTTGCCCCAAAAATTTTTGTAAAAGTATTTCAAGGGTATTTCTTGTAATTTGATGATTCTTCAAGGGTTTTTTTAGAATTTCTTCATTCTTCATGGTCTTGACTTGTATGATTGACTTCTTCGAGGACTAAAAATGACAAGTCTTCATAAATGAGGGACCATTCTTGCCAATTCTTCAAAGTAGAGGGTCCTTTTTGCAATTTGACAAACTTTAAGGACCAAACTTATAATTATGAATAAAAAGGGTTTAAAGTGTCAATTCTTCAATATTGGAGGACCCTTCTTGTACAATCTTCAATTCTTCAAGGGTTATTCTTGGAAAATCAATACTAGGGCTTGGTTCATTGTGCGGCTTCGTTTCCCGTGTTCGTTTTTGCTTGTTTCTTGTGATCTTTTTGCCATTTTTTCAATATCGGTACCTAAAATACACATTGAACAAACACAAGCATATATTTGGCATATTTCATGATATTTTATGCATTTTAAGCCCATTTTGGACGATGAGACTATGTATAAAAGCAGTCTCATCACTATGCCTACTACTTTCACCATCTGTTAAAAATATGTCACATTTTTATTTATTTATTATTTACTCTTACATAACCATGAAGATACATCTTACGTATTATTGGGTAAGGTGTGTATGTTGTATTGGGCTCTCAAATTTTCAATTCCCAAATGTACCAAAATTTTACATGACTATTATGGATGATCAACAGCTAAGATCAATTTGTTTATATGAGAACTAGCATGATCTGTAGGCCAAGGCATCACAACATGTTGAGTGCATGATAGCTTGGCAAGCAAGCAACATGTCTACGACATGTTGTCCAAACACAATAAAGGTAACATCTCCTCCTAAATGTTACCCTCATTCCCTTATATAATGCATCTGTATTAACAGTAATATATTATTAATCATTTGTGCCATTATATCTAGAGAAAGTCTAAAAAAAATCAGACATTTTTACTTACTTGTAATAGAAAGATGGGTGTTATATCACCCTAATCAACGTCGTTCTCATCATCTTCATCTTCACCACCGCCGTGCTAAACAATTATGTCCTCACCATCGTCGTCCTCATCATCGAGAATGAATATACGTTACGGTTTATATGTTAAGGGTATGTAGATTTTTGTCTTGTCTAGTGATGGTATAAGAAGAAACGTGGACGGGTATGAAATAGGCCAGCGGATGTGAAGGAGAAGGGCGGCGACGGCGGTTAAAAGATGAATATTGGTAAAATACGTGTTTCAGATCTACTGTAGTATAAGGAAAGATGCATGTTTTTAATAGTATTTTATGGTGTAGTGGGAAAAGAGATTAGATTTTGTACAGTATAAGTAAAATATTAAATACTCAAATATGTTTTTGATAGCCTTTTGATATTAAGTATTATTTTAGCTTAAGTTAAGTGTTTAAAAGACATATAAACTAATAATGCCTATATGCCAATAATAGTGTTTTAACATTTATTTTAGAATGGTCAGATTTTTAAGACATATAAAAATAAAAAATAAACAATAACTTTGTGACATAGATATGATTATATACACTATTTGACACAACTTTTTGAGAAACCGAGACTCTCTCCTGCCTCTAAGATCCACCATTTAGTGTAACAACATGCTAATTACGCGGTTGATATTCAATTATGTTAAAAACTCATATTTTAAATGTGATCAAATTATTTTATGCTTGAAAACGTAAATATTTTCTCCTCCAAAAAATCAACACCTGTTTTCATAATGCACCCATCTATTTTAATTTATGTTTTAAATATGTTACTTACGTTTCTTTCTTTCATTTTTTTTCGTTTTGACCTTATGTTTATTTGTATATGAATTACTTTGCTATATTATTGCTTGAAGTTATTTAATTTGAACTATCATTTATTTGTACTGTTATTCTTAGAAAAACATGTAACCGAGAAACATTTTTACTAAGAAAAACAACAACTTATATAAAACCCCTCAACAAAAGGAAAAAATTAACCACTGTAACTGAAATGCATATGCTCACCATAAAATATAATCATATCTATCCGTCGTCGCATTGTGAAAGTACCATAATAGTATATCTATAACTGATTATAATGCGTATCTATGTTGAAGAATGTAATTGGTTTTCTTTATTTGCATTGATTTCTAATTCCAGATAAATACACATCATTAGAATATTATAGACTATGGGCTTAGGCCACTAAACATACACATGGGCCATACTATAATCTAGAGAACTAAGCTGGAGTAAAACCAAAGTGGAGAACACAACTAGAGAACAACCAAACTGGAGAACTATAATGTCATTTAATACACCCCCACAGTTAGAGTCGGAGGAGGTCGAACGCTGCAACTGGATCGGAGGTCTTCAAAAAGAGCCGAGGGTAGTTACTTATTGAAAATATCGGCATATTGATAACGAGACGGAACGTGAAGAACGCGAACAGTGCCTGCAGTAACCATGTCACGTACAAAATGGATATCAATCTTAATATGTTTTGTACGCTGATGTTGTACCGAGTTAACACACATATAAATAGCACTAATGTTGTTGCAGATGATAAAGGACAATGGATCTCATGAAGAAGATTGCGAATCCATGCCGTCTCTGTGACAACATTAGCAACACCTCGATATTCGGCTTCGGCACTGGATCAGGAGAGAGCGTGTTGCCGATTAGAGGACCAAGATAAAAGGTCATCGCCCAAAAAGACATAGTAACCTGAAGTAGAACGACGTGTAGAAGGGCAACTTTCCCAATCAGCATTTGTATAACCAACTAGTGAAGTAGTAATAGAAGTATACAAGTGTAAACCATAATCCAACGTCCCCTGAACATAACGTAAGATCTGTTTGAGAGCTGCAAAGTGACGCTCGCGAGGATCATGCGTGTACAAACAAACCTGCTGCCCCGCATAAGACAAATATGGACGTATAAATGTGAGGTAATGAAGACCACCTACGAGACTGTGATATAAAGAAGGATCGTGAACAAGCACGCCTTCCGGACCTAGTTTAGACTCTATATCAATGGGTGTCCGAGATGGATTACAGGAGACCATGTGAGCACACTCAATAAGCTAGAGCGCATACTTATTCTAATACAAGAACAATCATGTAGAGCAACGAGTATCAGAGATGCCAAGAAAATCGTTTAGTGCCCCAAGATCGGTCATGTCAAACTCACGATGTAGAGAAAAAAATAAGTTGTTGTGGAAGGGTGGTGGAAGAAGCTGTAAGAATAATATCATCTACATATATGAGACGATAAGCAACCTCTAAGCCCTGTATATAAATAAATAGTGTAGAGTCGCAACGACTGTGATAAAACTCAACTCTGGTGGCATAACCTGTAAACCGCTGAAACCAAACACGAGGTGCTTGCTTCAGTCTATATAAAGATCTCTGCAAAAGGCAAACTTGGTGAAGGTACCTAGAGTCAACAAAACCAGGGGCCGAAGCATGTAAACAGTCTCCGATAAGTCACTGTTAAAAAATGCATTCTTAACGTCTGAATTGTTGCAGGTTTGAAAATCGGACTAAAAGTCTCATCACAACCAATACCTAACTGCTGACTACTTGCATTAGCAACCAAACGGGCCTTATAGCGGCTGAGAGACCCGCCAACATTAAACATATGCTTAAATAACCATATGGAACGAACCATGTTTGCATCAGATGGAGTTGGTACAAGAATCCAAGTACCATTTTTAATTAACGCATTATACTCATCATACATAGCATTAATGTCACACCCCCAAATTCGTCACAACGGAAGGCTGGCTTTGGGAGGCTATGACCTCGCGACTATTGGAGAGCTGAACCTGAGAATGACCTCTACATGCCAAAACCACATAGCAGACTCCAAATAGTCCATATAGTCAAGTACGTGAAAATACATGCTTAAAAATGTCAACATAAGGTTGATGAGTTCATAAGATTGTTTTAAAATGTATATGAAAATCAGAGTTTATATCGACCACTGCATTTACAATAAAAATATAAGAGATTAAAAATCACAGTTTCCTGTTAAGTAGACTTTCTTTGATGATTTCAAAGTTTACTGATAAAAATAGAGTTCACTGATAAAAACAGAGTTTACTGATAAAAAAAAGTGAGTTTGCTGATAAAAATAGAGTGTACTGATAAAATAGAGTTTACTGATAAAACAATAGAGTTCACTGAAAAAACAGAGGTACTGATAATAATTAGAGTTTTCTGATAAAAAGCGAGTTCACTTATAATAATTAGAGTTTTCTGACAAAACATAGTTCACTGATAATAAATAGCGTTTTCTGATAAAAACAGAGTTCACTGATAATGATTAAAGTTTACTGACAAAACAGAGTTTAATAAATAATAAATATATTCTAGATTATAATAAAACTGTTTAACGAACCACAAGATTTTTCAACCACTTAGTGACAATATAACAAAAACAAAGTCACTAAGAAAGTTAAAGCATGTATTATTGTCTAAGCCCATGACACCGAAACATAACCGACAGTTTAATATAAGGTAACCCAAATGGGTGTCTAACCCGTGACACCCGTGACACCCGTACTCAGACTCAAATGTAAGCGTACCTAATTTGACCACACAGCCACAATTAGGTAGGGATGGCAATCACAATAAATCTATCCATAACATTCGCGCTTTCTCAACCGATCATCCAGTCAAAAACTAACGGTTCATGAAAGTGGGCAAATATGGACTTAGACCAATAAATAAACGAGTAAATGAACTTGTGTTCATACGTTAAATCAAGCAGTGATAAATTAGAAAATGAGTAAGTAGAGAAACAATTAACAGAGTTCACAGATGATCCCGTAACAATTAAGCCAGTTTATATAGTTTATGAGCAACTAAATAAGCTTAAAATTAGCTTATGACAATCAAGCAGTTTATAAACAGTTATTGACAACCGAACAAGTTTATAAATAGTTTTTGACAACCAACTAAGCTTATATGTAGTTTCTGACCAAGCAAGTACCTCCCCTAAAGATCAATTCTAAAACATTTATATTTCGATTTAAAGCAAGAAAAAGTGGGATATGAACTCACCTCGACGACGTATCAAACAATAGTGATGTTAATAATACGCTCCGCATAAACGTAAATCAAAACAGCTCGGTCATGGTGTTGTGGTTTAACTAATCGGCTACCAATAACTTAAAAATGTATCTTTGAGTTCCCGATGGACAATTACATCAGCATGACCCGTTGGTAAAGATTTAAGTTTCAAGTTGTAATAGTTTGGCGGACACACCAACCATGTATGTATTTCATACACATTACGTACGACACGACGATTATATAATTATTTTGTTGTATTATATAATAGAGACAAACAGTTTTACAGAATAATTTATAGTATATGTTTATTTTATAGTTATTGTATAAAGATCGTGATAAAAATAATTAAACAAAATAATTCGACACATTTTAAGAAAATCACCACTTAATTAATAATTGTCACTTTTAAGTAAAAAGTATAATTCATCAGTTTATCAATATAATAGAATTCATTTGCTTTATCGGTTTACAAATATAATATTATTCATTTGATTTATCGGTTTACAAATATAATGGTAGTTTGTAGGAGAAATATAATGTATAGACTTTTATTTAAATTTCGCGTACAACGTTTCCCACATTTACCAATTTTATTTTCTATTTTCCAACAATTTACGTTACGCGAATCACGTTTTAACATATACACATTTAGACTAATTAATTTCCTTAATTAAGTAAAACTAAACACAACCTATGTTATAAATCAAAAGTCAAACGCCCTAGGTGGGCTATAAACACCTATCAAAACGCGCGAGTATTTTCATAGATCTTGTAATAAAATAGTTTTCCACATGTTTATTTAACCATTTTCATACCACCATTTTGTCCGTATTTAAAATTAATAAAGTTAGATAAGTTTATTAGCCGAATTAAACCACAACGAACTATGAACTCAAATCCTGTTCGGTACTCTAAACCCTTGCAATCCTGCGTCCAAACGCACCTTTCACGTTTTCTGCTAAACCAAACGCCCTTATAGTCGGACTGCTAAACCCAAACGGCCCCTTATCGTCTTTCTAAAAACTTAAACGCACCCTTATGGCATTCTGCCAACCCCAAACGCTCCCGTAATTCGTTTATGCTAATCCAAAGACACGTAAACTCGTTTATGCTAATCCAAACACACACTAAACTCATTTCTCCTGAAACCAAACACTCCCTTATTGATTTTATGCAATCCCAAACACTCCTTTGGTGTTCCTGTTAAGCTAAATACACGCCTTGTGCATTTCAATGGTAAACCAAACGCCCCTGTTGTGGTTTTTTCCCAAACCAAATGCCCCCTGGCGGTGATTTATGTCACACCTAAAGGTACCACTGGTAGTGGCTGGTTGTAGATCTCAGCGGCGCTGAGACTTCGAGGAGTGGTTTTTGTTGAAGCAAGTAAACAAACATCCTTGAGGCTGTAGTAACCGAATCAATACCCACGACTCCACGAGCACCACATGGGCTGGTGGTTACAATATAAACAAGAAAACAAACACCCTCGACTGATGTACACGAGGGTGGTGACGGTTGACTAGCCCACGATGGGATTGAGTTGGTGAATCAGGATAGGGTGGTGGTGAAGTGACATTGGTGAGATGGTGGTTATGAACCACGACTGGTCATCGTTGAGGTGATGGTACTGACGGTGATAAGTGGCTGCGGATGGGTGTTTTTAGCGACAGTGAGTGGTGATTCCCTGGTGTGGCGGAGGGAATGACGTTATGGTGGTGGTTATGTGCGACGGCTGTTTGGGGATGGTGGTCAAGTTGTAGCAGGACGACCAACGGGTGATAAAGTGGAGGTGCGCCAATGTCTGGTTATATTAGTGGATATGGTGGTCGGTGTTGGTGGGTGACATGGTGAATATATTAGATCGGTTAGATCAGGGTCGAGGAGGATTTAGTGCGGAGGGATAGTGAAAGCGGTGGTATAAGGCGGCATGCTGCTGGATTCTAGCAGTGGCGGCCGAAAAAGAGGCGCCGAAAAATGAGAGAGAGGCTAGGGTTTTCTACGTGTTTTATTTAGGGTTAGGTTGTTTTGAAAATAATAAAGTTGTGACCCTAATTTTATTTATTTATACATCCAAAGTTCCAAAACAAAGTGTAAGTTTCCTACTAGTTGAGGGCTTATATTGAAACTTTTATTTTAAAAGGGTTTCTTTGTAGTTTTATTATATCTTACTATAAATGTGGGTCGGAACTTGATTGGCCGCTATAAAATTTGATTCGGTTTTTGAAATTCACGTCGTTGATTTTAAATAATTTTTCCAATAAACTAGAGTATTTATACGACTTAGATTTATAACTAATTTATATGTCCATTTAAAATGATCGATTTTTTTATCGATTATCATAGACACATGTCGTTTTAAGAAAAAATGACTTCACATTGACTATTCTCGTTTTCAACATACGGTTATTAAAACTAGAATAATTTAAATAACTTAATAAATTGATTTATCAAATATCTTTAAAAGAATTAAATATAAATTTAATTTGTATTGCGTGAGTTCTCAGATTTGTGCTATATTTTATAATTTACAAAATAAACTTCCGTTTTCAAATTAAATAATTTTAATATCTTCCAAAAATGAAGTTCGATTAATAAATAATATAATTTATTATTACTGAAAGTGTAGAAAATTCCCGGTTGTTATATTCAACCCGTGTTTTTTTAGTTTCGTCCTCGAAAGTTAGTCGTTGTTACCCAATTGGAAAGGGTGTAGAAATGAATTTGAATTTCTACCCCAGTGTTATATCGGATATATTTATGTCTACTCACAGATAATCATGTCTGAACTTTTAAATTGTGTTACTCCCAATGATTGTTTTAGGAAAGCCATGGATAAAACTGGAACATATCTGAGTGGTTCTATTGGTCAATCTGACAAAGCGGCGATCGTTCTAGAACAATAAAAGGAAACAATTCGAAGCGAAGAGTCTAGAAAATCGTCAGCTCTTAAAAGCCGATAAAGGTTCACCACAGCCATCCCGTTAGGTTCACGTTGGTCAGTATATATCAGGAAAATTTATGCCACAATTTGCGAATCAAATAGAGTTTGAAGAATCACTCTTTAAACGTCGTAACGATAACGATAAAAGGACAAAGAACGATTAATTCGCACGGACGAATCATGAGTCAAAAGAAACACACTCCAAATTTTGGAGGACTAAACCAATACCATAAATACAGGGTCACATCGGATATAATCAAGTCCACTCATTTAAAATCTCATATTTGCATACATAAGTGTCCTAATCTATGCAAATATGTTATTATAAACTCATGGTTCGGTGATTTATGATTTCTTTATTCAAATGCAAAAACGTTCCAATCCATTTCAATAAAGACTTCATAAATCATCCTACTCAAGTGTTACCGGCAAAATACCCAATTCAAAATCGTTAGAATTTCTAAAAGATATTATCCAAAATTACCAAAATCAAAGAGTATGAGTTGATAATAAATCGTCTTCCATTAGTAGACGTTTCGAATGTACGAGATGGAAGACTATAATTGTCGATAGGCGATAACGCAATCGCGGACGTATATCAAGCTAAGGAACTCGCGGTTATAAGTAGGATAATTATATAGTAATCGGTTATAAATAAGCAATTATCCTATCACATAAATCATTCCCATCCTCGAGGAAGGATCATCAAAACCCTAAGCTGAGTAATAACTTATCATAACCTAACCTCGAAACTCAGTCACAAAGAATGGTCTCGGGGTTTTGTTATGAATTATTACACATCTCAACCTTTCGATGACTCAGCTCGACTCTGAGCATACGTCACATTCTACCTTAACACGTAGGACTACGAGTCTTACCCAACCTCGAGGTAATTCATCAAAAACCATAGGTTGTGTAACGTCCTGTACTTATTTCCACCTCGTACTCAATCAAACATGAGGCCCACTGAGGCATAGTTAAGTGTTGTTAAACCTCACAATTTTTTTATGAATTAGCTCGAACCTAGGTATTACTCACGACCAATCATCAACCAAAATTCACAAAATGTCTTTAGGTTTGATTATGAAAAGATCTACGAGACCATTGTGTAACTCACAATACCCAACAAATGTTCTAGCGTTCATATATAAAAGTATATTATATGTTTGAGTGCACTGATCAAGCAATCGTACTCATGTAATCAAGTAACATGGCAGGCAACAAAGAAATAACAAACATGCATTGCAAATATTCATATAGCAGTGGAATGAGTATGATGTGATGAATGTTACTACTAAACAAAATTGAGAGCTAGTTAAAGTCTAGAGTTACTAATGCAACCCACTTCTCTATAACCAAGGATCTGATACCAATCTGTCACACCTCCAAACTCGCCGCAACGAAAGACTAGCTTTGGGAGGCTGTGGCTTCATGAGTATTCGATAGCTTGATCCGAGAACGACCTCTACATGCCAAAACCACGTAGCAGCCTCCAAATAATCCGTATAGTCAAGTAGCTGAAAATACATGCTTAAAAATGTCAACCTAAAGTTGGTGAGTTCATAAGTCTGTTTTAAAATGTTTATGAAAAGTTAGAGTCTATATAGAACACTGCATTTTGTAGTAAAAATATAACAGTTTAAAAATCATATTTTCCTGTTCAATAAACTTTCTTTGATGATTTCAAAGTTTATTGATAAAAACAGAGTAAGGTCTCTAGTACAACTCGAGTAAGGTCTCCTGGATAAAATATTTTTAATGATTCATCATTATTATTATCCTTTTATTTCTAATACAACGTTAATAAGGATATGGATCTCAGTCATTCCTTTCATTAACCATTTTGTTTCTCGTTCACAGATTCAGCAAGATTACCAAAACAAATTTGGGTGTGGCCACACAAACATCTTACTAATCCCACGAGGGGCCCAGCTGTATTAAACTCCAAAATGAAATTGGAGGAAATAAATTCCATATTGACTACGAGCAAAACTTATGGATTTTGTAACACTTCCGAAAATAATCCTTATAGCTACTAGTTACGTTTAGCGTTATATTATTCCACAGAGATGCAAAAGATTCATAACAGTTCCCTGGTATCTCAAGTCTAAGGATAACTATTTATGATTTACTTCATGACAAAAGATCCATAAGGTAAAATCATATAGTTGGGATAAGTTCAATATTCGATTCATCGAATATCATCCAAAATCGATCAATATACTTTCAAGTATACTCTATCGTAGTTTTGATTTGTCTTAATTTAATAATATTCATTAATCGACAACGGACATTTAGCATAACATTTATTCATAGATTAAAACATGTAAAATAGGATACAAAATTAAATAATAAGAATAAACGAAACCTAATCTTTATTTTATTAAATAATAATGTCATAACATCCTTTATCCAAATACTAATCACAGATTCACTGCATGAGTTCGCTAGCTAGTTGCAGCCCAATCGCCTTGGCATGCTTACTACCTTTGGTTTAGGCAAAGCCTTAGTTAAAGGATCAACAACGTTATCATATGTGTGAACTTTTATTAATTTGATTTCACGAGCTTCAACTTGTTCTCAGACGTAGTGATGTCTACGTTTAAAGTGTCTGGCACCTTTCATGACTCCAGAATCATTAGTGAATATTATTGCGACAAAATTTTCACAATATATATCAATAGGTTCTTTAATTGAAGGCATCACTCCAAGATCTCAATAAACTTCCTAATCCAAACAGCTTCCATTGCAGCTTCTAAAGCAGCCATGTACTCAGATTGAGTAGCATGCATGGCAATCGTTGTCTGCTTCTTGCTCTTCCAATCAACTGCTCCTCCATTGATAACAAAAACGTAACCCGTCTGAGACTTCGTATCGTCTTTATCATATTGCCAGGACGCATCACAGAAACCTGTCACATTCAGTTATGTGTCTGGTTTCCCTCCGAATACCAAAAACATATCTTTTATACTCCTCAAATACTTTTGAATATGCTTAACAACAGTCCATTGGAGCTTCCTTGGATTCTATTGGTATCTACTGACCAAGTTCTGAGCAAACGCCACATCAGGCCTTGTGCATCTAACAACATACATAATAGATCCTACAACCGAAGCGTAAGGCACCTTCTACATGTATACCTCCTCTTTAGGAGTAGATGCATCTATATCATGACTCAGATTATGCTTAGCTTCCATAGGTTGAAAACCTTTATTGGAATTATGCATATTATACTTCTTCAATATCTTATCTATATAAGCATCTTGACTTAGACCAATTAACCGTCTTTTCCTATCCTGATAGATCTTAATTCGTAGAATTTTTGCAGCTTCTCCTAAATCCTTCATAGAAAAACATTTACCAAGATAATCCTTAACAGCTTTAAGTCTTGGAGTGTTACTTCCCATGATTAATATGTCATCAACATATAGGACTAGGAATACTAAATCACTCCCACTAGCTTTGCGATATACACATGGCTCATCACGATTTTGAATAAATCTAAACTTTTTAATTTTTTCATCAAATCGCTTATTCCATTGACGTGATGCTTGCTTCAAAGCATAAATGGATCTTTGAAGTTTGCACATGTGTCCTGGATTCTCACGACCAACATACCCTTCTGGTTGTTGCATATAGATGTCTTCATCTAAGCGACCGTTCAAGAAGGCAGTTTTAACATCCATTTTCCATATCTCATAGTCATATTATGCTGCTATAGCTATGAGAATCCTAATAGCTCTTAAGTCTAATACAGAAGAAAATGTCTCCTCGTAGTCTATACCAAAAAATTAAGTAAAACCTTTAGCTACTAAACGAGCTTTATAAGATTGTACTTTTCTATCCATGTCGGTTTTCTGCTTGTGTATCCACTTATGTCTTACTACTTTAGCATTTGGTGGTGGGTTTACAAGAATCCAAACATCATTTACTTTCATGGATTTCATTTCCTCATCCATAGCAACCATCCACTTATCCTTCTCAGGATCAAGTATGGTGGATTTATAATTAGTTGGTTCACCAAGATCCCCTACTTCATCATCATCCTCTATGTTAAGATATATATTGCTATATGCATTTTCAATCCTTACGGATCTACGCAGAGGAACTAGTTTCGGTGGAACCGCCAGACTTTCTGGTTCTACAGGAATTACATCGCTAGTGTTTTCAGAAGGTAATGTATCTATATGACTCTCTTCAAGATCATAATTTCTCCCACTGAATTCTTGATTAACAAGATCACTTTCAAGGAAATCTCCATACCTAGCAACAATCACTTTGTTCTCAGGTGGATAAGAAAAGTAGTAACCCATAGTTTCCTTAGGGTATCCTACAAAGATACATTTTACAGATCGTTGTTGGAGTTTGTCACCCGAATCACGTTTCACATACGCCTCGCAACCCCAGACCTTTAAATAAGACTAATATGGCTTCTTTCCATGCCATAGTTCATATGGTGTCTTATCGACCTTCTTTGTGGGAACCATATATAAAATTCGAACATCAGACTCTAAAGCATAATCCCAAAAGGATAAAGGTAAAGTTGTATGATTAAACATAGATCGTACCGTATCTAATAATGTACGATTTCTCCTTTCGGATACACCATTTTGTTGTGGAGTATAGGGAGAAGTAAGATGATGAACAATTACATTCTCACTTAGATAATCTATAAACTCTTGACTTAAATATTCACCACCTCTATCAGGACGAAGAGCTTTAATCTTCTTTCCTAGTTGCAGTTCTACTTCTGCTTTAAACATTTTGAATGTTTCAAATACCTTATGTTTATGTTTAAGCAAATAAACATAACCATAACGGCTATAATCATCCGTAAATTTTAAGAAGTAGCTAGCACCTTTCCTTGCCACATGTCCAAGTGGTCCACACACATCAATATGTATTAATTTAAGTAGATCAGTAGCTCTTTCAATATTGCTATTAAAAGGTTTCTTGGTCATCTTTCCAGAGATACAAGACTCACATTTATCGAATGATTCATCATTGATATTTTCCAAAAGACCTTCACGTTGAAGATTTTGTATATGATTCTTCCAAATATGAGCAAGTCTACAATGCCAAAGATAAGAAGAGTTCTTGTCAAACTTTCTCTTCTTATTCATGCTAAAGACAGATTTATTATTCTTGGACTCATAATCATGCATGTCTATTTCAAACATACCATTCACAGAAATTGCATTAAAATAGAAAATACCATCTTTCCAAACATAAAATCCATTATTATCAATCGTGTGAATGAATCCATTATTCAACAAACAAGAAAAGGAAATAACACCCCTAAATATTGTAGGTGCATAATGAAAATCATTTAAAATCAGTACTAAACCCGAAGGTAAAACTAAATTAAATGTTCTTATAGCTTCAATTGTTTCTTGTGCGCCATTACCCACTCGCAGAAATTGTTCCCCATAGGAAAGCTTCCTTTCAAGATTAAATCCTTGCAGCGTATTACAAATGTTAATACCGCATCTCGTATCATATACCCAGGAATTTAATTTATATGTTAAATTGAACAATTCAATCATAAATAGAGTACCTGAAGCTGCAGCGCTCTGCTCATACTTCTTCTTTATTTCTCGTAACTCTTCGAGGTAATGAGGGCTATACCTCTTCCAGTGACCACTTGCCTTGCAATGGTGACAAGTCTCATCCTTCTGAGACCTATTCTTCTTGAAAAAGTTCTGCTTAGGTTTCGAATAAGTCCCAACTTGTTTGCCCTTATCACCCTTGCCTTTTCCTTTCTTCTTGTTTGCTTGCGGTTTTGGCTTACTCACTCTACCCTTTTGTATGGTTAGTACAGGAGGAGTAGAAGTAGATTCCTTGTCTTTCAACCCCTTTTCATAGTCAATGAGCATTGCATGCAAATCATTAACTATCTTCCCCGTGCAATGCATATTATAGTTTCGAACAAAATCATTGAAGTCCTTGTTAAGGGACCTATTGATCAAGTTGATAGCCATATTATGATCATAGGGTTGTCCTAGTGCAATGATCTGTACCATATAACCCCTCATTTCCAAGTAATGGGCACTTACAGACTTTCCAGGAGATTGCTTGCAACTATGCAAAGCATCTACTAAGTCGTAGATCTCCACATCTTGTGGATTTTCGAACATATCCTTGAGCTCATCAAGCATTCGCTTTGGTGAAAATAGCTCATACTTATGTTGAAGTGGAGGAGCCATTTTACCTAGCATTAAGCAAGCCACCTCAGAGTGCTTCTTAACATTAGCAGCGTGTTCAAGCCTTTGCGCATCAGATGCTCCTTCAGCAAGATCCTCTGGATAAGGAGTAGTTAAGATATCAATAGTACCCGCTACTCTCAAGACAATCCTTAGTGAGTGGTACCAATCATTGAAGTTTGGGCCAGTAAGTTCAAGACGATCAAAGAATGCTTTGAACGCAGAACTTATAGTGTTATTGTCGGGTTGAGCTATTTATACAGAGATAAGTTCAAATATTAGTGTTCTCAATAACAAAATACTTTCAAGAAAATAAAATTACCCCAGTATAAAAACCATATTATTTTCCTTGAATCCTAAAACTATATTGACATAGATCTATTACATCAGTCGATCTGCTAGTAATGAATGTACTCAATGTAGCGACTTGTCGAAAAATTCAACTAACAAACAATTTTCAATTTTTAGATATTTAAGGGATTTACATTGCCAAAAAACGTTTTGCATTGTAAACATGTTTCATCCCTTCTGAATGCCTTAAGTTTCCAGATCTCACTGAGTAACTTAATTAAGTCGTCTAATCTGAGTAACATAAAACTATCATACGAATTCTCATTCTATGAAAGTTTTCTCTCCATCACAACATCACCTAAAAATCTCATTTGATGACGTAGTAATTTCAAGTGTTCATCAATTAGGAGCATTCGACTTAATTTTTAAGGGTATAAATTTGATGTCAAAATCAATGTATGGAGAAGCATGCATACAACTCCATAGCCTAAGTTTAATAAAACATTTAGTAAACTTCTTCACGAGACTAAATTTATACATAAATTATGTTGATGTATTGGTTAAACCAATTAAAAAATTTACCCACAACTATTCACAACATACTTTTGCTAGAACTCGGCTACGCACAAAGCAATACCCTTATTCATTGTGTTTCAGATGTAAATTTGTGATAAATCACCCTTAAGGTATAATTCAATTAATAATCGTAGGTAATTTCAATCTGACTCACAGGGGAGCCGGGAATTTGGTCAGCGACTAATCGCATACTACCTCCTTCCTTAACCGGGTACATGACCAGCGGTGCGTTATACCCACTTTATAGTTTGTCAAAAGGAGTAGACCGTTAGATTATTATTGCAATTCCCCAATCAACGTAATTCTATGTAATTTAGATCTCAAACAAATCTTAATTTTAATATGATTTAGTCCATATTTGTTTTTCTAAAAAAACCCTTTGTTTAGAACAATTCGTACAATTTTTAACATAAACAAGTAAAAAAAACTAAATCATAAACACATAATAACAAATTTATATGTGCGATAATAAATAAAATAGCCACATGCATACGATTTATTCAATAATCATCAAATCTAGGTTTTTATATTCATATAAAATTCTTCCCTAATTCAAGATTTATTGAATCAAGTAATTAATAACTGATTTTAATAAGAAAATTTCTTGTTTAAGTCTAATCGAATTGATCTCCGGTTGAAAGCTGGACTTAGTCGTTTTTGGTGAATAAAAGAAATTTGCCGGTAAAAAATAACCTAATTACCTTATACTAGATAGGGTGAGCAGGTATCGATCCACGAGGAATATGTGGTTTTAGTTTAAGTTTTTGGTTGATCACTGATCAATAAAAGTGTTGGTTTTGAAATCTAACAACTAAAATACTTTTGATAATAAAAATGTGGATTAAAAATTAAAATAATTGTTAAGATAATAATAAAGCTAGAAAAATAAAATAAGGATGTAAACAATTAAAAGAAAAATGCAATCCCTTCCAGCTCCTAATATTTATGGTTGATCACACTTATGGATTATCGAAACTTTTTAGTTCGTTTATAAATATTATTTCGACTTAATACGGATGAATTAATGTCGGCATTTATTATGTTTAACAATGACTCTCGATAATAAATCTTATATTAATCCAACCAATAATTATGTTTTAGTTTATATCGATTATACGACCATCTTTTTTTTAACTTAATAAAATAAGTATGAATCGTTAACTAACAATAAATTGTCTTGCACAAATATTAAACATAATATTAAATCAAATAATTTAATTTATAAATAAATTATAAATCAATTTAATAAAAGTATAATAATCCAAAAGTGATGATCAAACCATAAAGTTACCGGAAGGAATCACAACAAAATTAGCCGGATATCGCGATGTACCCGACCTGCTTAATCTCAACCATCATTCTTTTTTTTTACTTTGGCTATGCTGCATCCAAAATTGGTACAAACTCCACACTTGCAATTTTTTTAATTTACTTGCACAGAGAATGCTCCCCTATGTCCTCTTATGAATCGTTTTTAAAATCAATGTCCTCCTTTTCCCTAGCTATATGTTATGCGACCCCCACCACCATCTCAGAAGACACGAATTGAATTGACTTTTCCTTCTTTGTGAATCGTCTAATAGTCCCCTGTGTATTCACCCTCACCAAATATATATAATGCTCCAGTCGGTTGTGTGAATGGGCTTTTGGGCCAAAAGTTATAATTTTTTTTCTTTTATTCTTTTGGCATATAGTAACTTTGACCCAATAAAAAATAACCTAACACCAATAATTGCTGAAACGAAGCCCGGACAAATAAAAGATGACCGAAAATATTGCGACGCACTCAAATGTTTTTCTTCAATATTTCTTCGTCATTTATCGGCGCTCACAATATCTTTTCTCCAAAAAATTAATTAAGCGGCCATTTTATTCCATTTCGCTCGTAACCTACATAATAACAAAACATATTAAAAGTACATGTATAACTAAAAACAAATATATAATTATGTTAAATTAACATGCTATTAGGTGTATGCAAAATACACCAATCAGACTCCCTCAAATTTAACCTTTACTCTGTCTTAGAGTAAAAATAAAAATAAAAATATATACAAGCATGTTAATTTCATAATTTTTAATCATACTATTGAAATTCTATCAAAAAGATCAAATTTAACTTTATACACTAATAACCATCCTACATGACAAATAATCCAAAATGATTACCAATATTTTTGTCCTTCTCAAACACTTAGCATAACCATTCCCATTGATTCCATTTACTTTATGTTTCATATAATTAACCATGTGTCCAACGTACCTAATGCACACCTATAATCAATCTAAACATTAATCTAAAACAAGAGGTGAGAATATCTTACACCTTTTATAACATTGGAGTTTTTATACAGTAAGAGCACATCATAAGCCATCATACTTTAGCTTATATACTTTCACATCCTTTTTTTACATCGCACATAAGCTCTTTTTTTAGCCATTCGGGACCGTTTCTTACACAAGTCATCTCGAACGCTTTATAAACTCCTTTTAAGGTTGATATAAAGACCAATTATTCAGAAAAATGAATATTTATCCTATAGGTGCATATAAAAACACATTGGAAAATGGGAACCGGTTAATTTATTCCGTTTAAATTAAATGGGAACAATTATACTTCGTGCCTACTGGTACATCACATGATGGAGTTATCTACCACATAGTCTAATTATAAAATGCACTAAATTCGACTAATCTTCCTAATTTCATTACAACAATACAAGGATTGGGTTATTTCGCATAAAATTGTCTCAGCTAAGTGCAATGCTATCCATCATAAAAATTGGCGTCTGACCCATGCTAACAGCTAAAATATCACCTTGCACGGGTGACGAATCAGATAGGCAAGCCCAACATATGACTACCACCAATAATTATGACAGTTCTCCAACTCTTTTCTAAGGCCACCGTGTGCGGCCAACGAGCCGAATAAGATCAATTCCAAGTGTCCTAACCCAACTATTACATTACTATATTTCATAATATTTATTCTAACTTTCTACTCGATCTAACCAAAGGTAAATAGAGGGAATTCAACCGACGTGGTTTGATCATCTAAATTATACATATGCCTAACTACATGCAAACAACCAAATCAATTTAATAACCAAATTATACAATGGAATCGGGTGCACCTGATAATTATGGCCAAATCCTCTAGCTTGCTCCAATAAATCATCCACAAGCTAATCTCCAAAATCTGCAAGCACTCAACAAACGTATATGTAGAAGAAACTTCCACATCTAATTAGCACAAGACTCTTATAATGTGATTTAAAAATATTAAAAATTTATCAATTTTTTCAAAAAATCACATCTTAACCCATTTTGACCAAAATTTCACACAAAAACATGTAACACATGTGCCACCCCCTCAACTTAAAGCATTGCATTGTCCCTAATGCAAAAAACTTTAAATTGAAATTTTGGTTAAAAATCAATTTGACAAACTCACACAAAAACAAAAACCTAACTTACTTTCGTAGGAATCACGGTTGCATTTAGCGTATGCAACAAGCCTTTAAACCACTCAGTAGCCCGACTGGACGAGTTTTGTCTCGTGAGGGTTTGTAGTGAACACACCCACAAAGTTTTAAAGACACACAAAAATAAGATAATAAATTGCAAAAGAAAATACACACACTACAAACCACAAACCATGGGTTGCCTCCCGCAAAGCGCTAAGTTTACCGTATTCAGCCAGACATAACTCATATGAGCTATTGAGACGGTTGGAGTGGTTCCAAATAAACCACATCCACCGTTTCCATCTGATCACTCTCTAACTCAACAAACGACTTCAACCGGTGTCCATTAACTTTAAAAGTCTCTCCACCCACCATATTTTTTATTTCAATGGCTCCGTGTGGAGAGACTTGAGTCACAACGTATGAACCCGTCCATTTACCTCTCAACTTTCCAGGAAAAAGCTTAAGTCTAGCATTGAATAACCAAACTTTTTGACCAACCAAGAAAGATTTCTTGGTGATATGTCGGTCATGAAAAGCTTTGGTTTTCTCCTTATAAATCTTAGAACTTTCATAGACATCACGTGTAATCTCATCTAGTTCAGATAATTGAAGTTTCGTAGAACTACCCGCTTTCTCTAAATCCAGATTAACGGTCTTAATCGCTCATTCAGCCCTATGCTCTATCTCAACTGGTAAATGACATGCCTTGCCATATACCAACTTATACGGTGACATACCAATAGGAGTCTTAAAAGCCGTCCTATATGCCTACAAGGCATCATCTAATCTCAAGGACCAATCTTTCCTATCATTAAGAACGGTCTTTTCAAAGATTCGTTTAATCTCCCTATTAGATACTTCCACCTGTCCACTAGTCTGTGGGTTATAAGGGGAAGCTATCCTATGATTAACTCTATAGTGTTTCAATAATTTTCCAAATCTAAAGTTCTTATAATGGGAACCCCCATCACTAATGATAGCCTTAGTAATTCCATGTCTAGCAAAGATATTCTTCTTAACAAACTTAAGAACTACACTATGGTCAATGGTTCTAGTAGCCTCAGCCTCTACCTACTTAGACACATAATCAACTGCCACTAAAATGTACACATTGCCATGGGAAGTGGGGAATGGTCCCATAAAGTCAATTCCCCACACGTCAAAGATCTCAACAACAAGTATGGGATTCATGGGAATTTGATCACGCCTTGAAATTCCACCAACTTGTTGGCAACGAATACATGCTTTCAGAAAAGACTGGGCATCCTTGAATATAGTCGGCCAAAAGAAACCACTTTGTAGGATTTTGTGCCCAGTTTTCGTAGCACCAAAGTGTCCACCGCATGCATAAGAATGGCAATGAGCCAATATGTCCATATGCTCATGGTCGGGAACACATCTCCTAACGACTTGGTCAGCACACACTTTATATAGCTCCAGATCCTCCCAAAAATAATGCTTCAACTGAGAGAAGAAGTATTTTCTTTGTTGTTTGGACTAAAACTCCGAAAGCTTTTTAACAAATAAGTAATTAACTATATTTGCGTACCAAGGAACCTTAAAAACCCCAAATAAGCTTTCATCCGGAAAGCTATCCTTAATCACATCAGAAGGGTTGAACGACAGAGGGATAATTCTAGACAAATGGTCGGCAACTACATTTTCTGACCCCTTTTTATCTCAGATTTCTAGATTAAATTCCTGTAAAAGCATAATCCACCTAAGCAACCTCAGTTTTGTCTCTTTCTTAGTCAACAAATGTCTTAAGGCACTATGATCTGAAAACACTATCACCTTAGAATGCCCCCAAATATATGACCTAAACTTATCAAAAGCAAAAACCACGGCTAACAACTCTTTTTCAGTAGTGGTGTAATTCATTTGACCTTCTGAAAAAGTCTTACTAGCATAAAAGATTACAACGGGTTTCGTATCGACCCACTGTCCCAAAACTGCCCCAGCGGCATAATCACTCGCATCACACATGATCTCGAAAGGGTTCGACCAATCAGGTGATTACAGAATAGGGGCTTCTACAAGATTTTTCTTAAGCATGTTGAATGCGTTAAGACATGATTCATTAAAGTCAAATCGTACATATTTTGAGAGTAAATTACAAAGAGGCTTTGACATTGCACTAAAATCTTTAATAAATCGCCTATTGAACCCGGCATGACCAAGAAAAGATCGCACACATTTGATGGTAGTGGGAGGAGGAAGGGTCAAAATTACTTGAACTTTGGCACGGTCAACCTCAAATCCTTTTTCAGACACAACATGCCCTAATACGATTCCCTCTCGAACTATGAAATGGCTCTTCTCCCAACTAAGCACCAAATTAGTTTCGGTGCATCTTTTTAAATAACTTTCAAGATGATCAAGGTAACTCTCAAAGGATTGACCAAAAATGGAGAAATCATCCATAAATATCTCTACAGATTCTCCAATCATGTCAGAAAAGATACTCATCATACATCGCTGAAAGGTAGCGGGTGCATTACATATGCCAAAAGGCATTCTTCGAAATGAAAATGTCCCATATGGACACGTAAACGTAGTTTTGTCCTGGTCATCAGGATGAATGGGTATTTGATTATAACCGGAGTACCCATCGAGGAAGCAATAGAACTTCTTACCAGAAAGCTTCTCAACTATTTGATCAATGAAAGGTAGTGGGAAATGATCTTTAGATGTGGCATTATTCAGCTTACGGTAATCCATACAAACTCTCCATCCAGTAACTGGTCGAGTTGTGAGTTTTTTCCCATTCTCGGTTTCCACAACGGTGATTCCGGCCTTTTTAGGCACCGTTTGAGTGGGACTTACCCATTTACTATCTGAGATGGGATAGATGATACCAGCATCTAACCATTTAAGAACTTCCGTCTTTACTACCTCTTTCGTATTAGGATTCAGACGGCTTTGCGCATCTCTTGATGGCTTAATATCTGGGTCCGTAACAATTCGATGCATGCATACTGAAGGGCTGATCCCTTTTAAATATGCAATTGTCCATCCCACTGTTGCTTTGTACTTGGAAAGCATCTTTGTTTGAAATACGTTTTAAGTATTTTGGAAGATTCGGTCACTCCGATAATATATTAAGTAGTATCTCATAGTTTAGTTATTTTACATTAAGTAAACATGGAAAAGCACAGTCCATGGAATGTATGGACGGCCCAATATGTAAGCCCAAGCCCATCACAAGGCTTGGATATATAAACCCTCTCCTTAGATGGAGAGGGTGTGGTTCTCATTCATATTTTCACATAGTTTCTCACTTTCTCTCTCTAGAAGTGTGTGTGAAATCTACCATATTCTTATCTCTTTCTCTCTCTAGAATATACATAGATTTACAGTATCCTACAAATGGTATCAAGAGCCATGGGATGATTGTTTGGTTTATGTGTTTGTGTTCTTGATTCATACGCCTATTTTGATCCAAAAACATTCGGACCAATTTTTTTTTTTTTATGGTTTAATCTTGATATACATCATCTACATACTTGTAGTAGTGATTTGGTATTGTTACTTTGGTTAAAAACACAATTTTTTTTTGGGTATTTGATTCATTTGTTAGCTAAAAATCTCGAATTTGTTGTGTACTATCCGAGAACAATGGAAATCTTCTCCATCACAACATTTGAAAGGTTGTACATTCCGATGCGAATATTGCGATCGCAAAAACCCTAGGGTTTCTACATTGCGTTCGAATATTCAGAAAGCTTATTGCGATCTAAACTTACGATCCAGCATTGGGATCTAAGGTTACGATCACATATTGCGATCTAAACTTGCGATCTGCTTATTGCGATCTAAAGTTACGATCACGTATGTTGTGATCTAAACTTACGATTTGCTTATTGCGATCTAAAGTTACGATCACGTATTGCGATCTGAAGTTGCGATCTGAAGTTGCGATCTGAATATTGTGATCCAAAGTTGCGATCTGAACATTGCGATCTACAGTTGCGATCTAAACATTGCGATTGCATTCCGATAGAGTGACAAGTATTCCAAGATTTTTCAAAAACGTGTTTTTTGAAAATTTGTAATTTTATCTTGGAATTTTTGGTTTATCGAGAACAATTATTAGGGGATTTTAACATTATTTCTCGAGTTCAACACACAACGACAAACACATTTACTTTCTCTCCCTGTTCGATCAACATTTGTAAATCTTAACTTATCGAAATGGAGTACACATCTTTACGGATAAGTCCATCCTCTCGGGTACGGATAATCGTCCACCAATGTTGGTGAAGACTATGTACGAGGATTGGGCTTCCCGAATGGAACTTTATATGTTGAACAAAGAAAATGGACATCTCATTTGGGCATCGGTGCTCAATGGACCATTGGTATATGGTACTGTGACAGAAGGTCTAGTTACTCATCCTCGTACAACGGGTGAATTGACCGGAGATATGAAGATTCAAGACAAATGTGATAAGTATGCTACAAACATTTTATTTCAAGCCCTTCCTCCAGATGTCTACAAACTCGGCAGCAAACATAAAGTTGCCAGTGAGTTATGGGATAGAATTTGTTTTCTAATGCAAGGCACCTCGTTAACTAAACAAGAACGAGAGTGTAAGCTTTATGATACTTTTGATAAGTTTGCCTATGTTACTGGGGAGACTCTCAATGATTACTATTTGAGATTCACTCTTTTGATGAATGAGCTCAACATCTATGGCCTGAAAATTCCTACGTTTCAATTAAACACCAAGTATTTGAACACTCTCCTTTCTGAATGGAGCAAGTACGTGACGGCTGTTAAATTGGCTAAGGATTTGCATCAAACAAACGTGGATCAACTTCAAGCTTTTCTTCAACAACATGAATGCCACGTGATCGAGGATCGGTTGTCAACACCACAAATTCGTGATCCACTTGCCATGTATGCTTCTAAACAAATGACCCCCAACAAAACATGGCTTACACTTATCAACAACCATCATACTTGCAACAGCCACAACAACACACCTATCAGCAACCATAACAACCATCTTATCAACCATTAATGATGCCACAACAAGCATTTCAACAAAGTGTTCACCAACAGTATTTTTCACAACAACCAACACATCAGGCATCTCCATCACAAGCTATCATTTCTCCAATTGGATATACTCCCCAACAAGGATGTTTTCCAATTGAAGCACCACAAGCACAAGCCCTCTACTCTAATGAACTTCTACCAATTGAAGCACTGGTCTTTACTCCAAATGATACGCCAACTGATGTTCTAAACCATCTCACTGCCTACTTGTCAAAACTTGTTGCAACTAGAGGATTTCCACCAACAAACAATTAGCTCCGCACCTCTTCAAATCCTCGACAATAAGCCACTATTCAAGATGGTCAAGTAACAGTGCAATCCATTCAGGGTAGGAAAAATTCATATAGACCTCCTAGAAGGACCGTGAATGCTCAAGCCGTGACTTCTCATGCTACTGGAAATGGAAGCCCTATTGGTCCTCAAAAGGTTGTGACTTGCTACAATTGCCGAGGACAAGGTCATATGGCTAGGGAATGCACTCAGCCGAAAAGGAGAAGGGATGCAACGTGGTTTCGTGAGAAGATGTATTTGGTCGATGCTCAATCAAATGGAAAGATATTGGGATCAGAGGAATTAGCATTTCTTGCAGACCCAGGGGCAACATATAATGAAGGCATTGTAGTCATCTCTACTTCTAATGCATCATATCGAGCAGATGATCTTGATGCATATGATTCGGATTGTGATGACATTCACTCAGCCCAAGCTGCATTAGTTGCAAATCTCTCTCACTATGGTTATGATGTCGTCAGTGAGGTACCAACCACATCTAATAATGTTCATGATAATCCACATCATGTTGAGTATGAAAATGACAACCTCGAACAACATTCGGGAACTAGTAACTCAAATGATGCGGTATCTAATCCAACACATTTGAGTGAACCTTAACCAAATGCTATGACTGATATGGAATCTTATGATCAACGTGATTTGGTAATGGTGCCTAAACATATTATTGATAACATGAATGTGGCTGTTCGACAAACCATAGATATGAATGCCAATCTAACCGCTGAGCTTGCGCTGTATAAGGAAAAGGTCGAAACTTTTGAAATGGTCCCTCATGCAGAGAATAACTTATTCTGAATTTGACCAATTTTGTTTTGAAAAGATTGAACACTTAAAAGAAATAGAAACATTAAAAGCTAATCTTTCCAATGAACTAAAAGAAAAAGAGCCGGTTGTAAATGATTTTCAGAAACTTAAAATAGATTTTGAAACTCTCGAGTCTAAAAAGTTTGAATTGAAAATTAATGCTACCAAACTTCTTAAATTCAAGGAACAACAGCTTTCAAAACAATACGCTTCCACATAAAAGGTTCATCTTTTAACTAAATCGTTTAAAGAACTCGAACTTAAGCGTCTTTAAGATTTACCACCTAATCCCGATTATGCAAAACAAGCTCAGGAATATATTCCTTGTCTTTATGATGTGACCATAACTGGCAAATTGAAAGAAGCACCGTATGTTCGTAGTACTGAGGAGACACAATCACTTGCAGAAGAAACTCATTCTAAAATGATTTCAAAATTCCTTAAGCTTGATTATGTTCAGCATAATAAAGATCAATTTAATAAAAAGACACATATTCGATTACAAACAGAATTAGCTCAATTATCAGTTGTTGTGCCCCAAAGTTTGTCAAATGAAAACTTTCCTAGTACGTCTCCTACACTTGTCAAAAACGATTTAACTAAGTTTATTCCACCAACAAGTAAGGTGTCAGACAGCTTAAATGCGTTACACCAACACTTTGCAGATTTTGACAAGGTCATTAAGGAACGTACGACGGCTTCGGCCATAACAGAAGGTGAATGGAATTTTGAGCACACTAGAGCTGCGTTTTGAGACGAAACTGTTCTGTTTGTAAACAATATTAAAGCTTGTTTTAGCAATATTGATCAAGATTTGGTTTTGGAAATAGATGAAGTTAAACGTGTTTGGACCCGAATCCCGGAACCGAACCGGAACCGTACCGACTTCCGGTTCCCGAATCCCGTTCGGTACGGTACCGGTACCACAAAATAAGGTGAAAAAAATTTTGGTACCACTAATTCGGTACGGGACCGGTACCAAATCAGGAAATTCCTGAAAAAATGGGAAAATCCCGATTTCCCGGTACCGGTACCGGTACCGATATCCGAATCCCATTCGGTACGGTACCGGTACCATTAATTTATGTTCAGGAAAAATTCGGTACCATCAATTCGGTACCGGTAACGTGCTCATCCCTAGATAGAAGCTACGCAAGAAGAACTTAATGAATTTATACGTCTTGATGTATGGGAACTTGTCCCATGTCCGGATCAAGTGCATTTACTCACTTTGAAATGGGTTTATAAGGTGAAACTTGCCGAGTTAGGCGGAATATTAAAGAACAAAGCTCGACTAGTAGCTCGTGGATACAAGCAATTATTAGGCATCGACTTTATGGAATCCTTTGCACATGTAGCTCGTTTGGAAGCTATTAGACTATTCATTGCTTATGCAGCCCACATGAATATGATCGTCTATCAGATGGATGTGAAGACGGAATTTCTTAATGGTGAAATCAAGGAAGAGGTCTATGTTCAACAGTTGGATGGTTTTGTGAACTCTAAATACCCTAATCATGTGTACAAGCTTAAGAAGGCTCTCTATGGGTTGAAGCAAGCTCCACGCGCATGGTATGATCTATTGTCACAATTCCTCTTAACGCAAGGCTTCGCTAAAGGCAAGGTGGATCCCACGCTGTTTATTCAGAAACGAGGTAAAGATATGATTATGCTACAAATATATGTTGATGATATTATATTTGCTGCCTCGACCCAAACCTTATCTGATGAACTTGGGAAACTCATGTCTTCCAAGTTTAAGATGTCAATGATGGGCAAGGTATCATTCTTCTTAGGTCTTCAGATATCTCAGAGTCCCAGAGGCATTTTTATCAATCAATCCAAGTATGCCCTTGAATCGCTTAAGAAATATAAGATGGAATCTTGCGACCCCGTAGATACTCCAATGATGGAAAGAACAAAGCTAGATGCAGATCCACATGGAGTTGTCGTTGATCCGACACTTTATCGTGGAATGATCGATACCCTTCTGTATATCACAGCTAGTCGACCTGATCTTCAGTTTGCTATATGTATGTGTGCTCTGTATCAAACTCGGCCTACTGAGTTACACTTAGCTACTGTCAAACGGATCTTTCGGTATCTTAAAGGAACCATTAATCGGGGACTTTGGTATTCGAAGGACTCCTCGATCGCACTAATGTCATATGTAGATGCGGATCACATGGGTTGTCAAGATACAAGGCGTAGCAAGAGTGGAACTTTGCAACTACTAGGAGATCGACTAATCAGTTGGGCATCGAAAAGGCAGAAAAGCGCTGCAATTTCAAGTACGGAAGTAGAATACATAGCTATGTCTGGTTGTTGTGCTCAAATTCTTTGGATGAGATCGCAATTAACCGACTATGGTCTAGGTTTCAACAAGATTCCGATGTACTGCGACAACAAAAGTGCAATTGCCTTATGCTGCAACAACGTTCAATTTTGCCGGTCGAAGCATATTGACATTCGCTACCACTTTATCAAGGAGCAAGTGTAAAATGGAGTGATCGGGCTTTACTTTGTCCGATCTGAGAATAAATTGGCGGATATTTTAACAAAGGCTTTAGATCGCGCTCGAATGGAATTTTTGGCCGACAAGCTAGGTTTGAGCATTCTCGCCCGAGACTCTAAAGGAACTGGCAGATGAAACGAAAGAATAGTGGTGGTAAATTATTCTCCGTATCCTTGGTGATCATTCGTATATATTGTTTATATTTTTATCCACAAAAGCAAAATAAAAAATTATAAAACCATATAAAAACCAGAATGTTTGAAAAATTTAGAAAAATCCAAAAATATTTTTACTTTATTTTTCAAAGGCATGTCTTTTGGTACGATAATATTTACGACCTTAGAAATGTCGATTAATCTTGACACGACGCCATAAATAGAGTTCGTACAAAAGTTGTAAATATTTCATAAAACATGCCCATATGGTTTGTAGTTATTTCACACTGCAACCCGTTTTTATATTAAAGTCAAGTATTTCTTATGAAAGCTTTGGCTCACAACGGGAATTAATTTTCTCGGGCATGGTTTACTTTATAACCATATAAGAGATTGTGTTTATGTAATAACACAATCTAACACGGATATATGTACGCATCAGTGCATTTATTTGTCAAAATAAGAGAAATCTTGTTTTTATGGAGTTATCATCTCTATTATCATAGCAATGTATAATTGGTATCTACATACTCGACGATGCGACAACTTAAACGGCGACTACAGCTCTTTCACTAAACACGGGTCAACAATTGAGGGGGAGCAATTGTCAAGCATTCAAAATCTTCGATGCCGACAGAGTTAAGTTCACTAATTGGTGTCAAGACAACAATACCAATCATACATGTGGTGTCAAGAGATGACTTCAGACGTGACGAGACGACCAACATTTGCCGACAAGAACCAATTGATCATATCATATGATGTTCTCATCAATCAGGTCCAACCTTGTCAATTCATTCTTATATGGTGAATATGTGATCATATTACAAATCGGTATCATATCTCACAAATTGGTCTCGTGAAGATTAAACGGACTTGCAAGTTTCTTCCCAAAACCTTTGTTAAAATTTCATTAAATCAATTGATATTAAAAACATAGATTGGGTTAATATCTTTAATATGGGGGAGAAAATGTGATTTAATATGGGAAATTATTACAAATGGTTTGACTTAACGTGATGGCTCATCCCGACATATGCGAAATGCTTTTGAATATCGTGGCATATGTTAAGGGGGAGCAAAATGGATTTGCTATATCAAAATGGATTTCATGGTGACCTATACTTACCCTAAACCCATTTATTTCACGAAGATGAAAATTGTGGTGATATAAGGATAGTAGGATAGGTTAAGTCCAATGATTCTTCCAAAACCGGAGGAATCTTCCCAAGAATATTCCATGGCTAGAAATAGTAGTCCTTAGGAAAGATGGGGAAAGATTATGAACGTAGCTGAATGCCGACCAAGTACTTAAGTTAGCACTGGAACAATCACAACAAGGTGCTAGTTATGACGTATTGGTAAGCATTGAAGGGGTTGAAGAATGAAAAAGAATTGTAAAGATAAAGGTTCTAAAGAAAGAAGCCCTCTTTACAACCTTAGGCAGAAACCGGGTCAACACATATGCTATTGAGATCATCTTAATGATGCTCGATATTGAAGATAGACATCATGGACCCAGTGATGCATTGCACAACCCATCCCAGCTAACTCAGATATGTCTTAAAAGGCATTTGTTTTATTCACACGGAGACAACGCATTATCTATTTATTTATTCACTCTGAATAAATTGGTATTGAAATGGTGGCACTCCTCTCCAGCCTGCGATCACTAAAATCCAAAATGCCGATCGAGTCTAGAGCCATTTGAGATCATCAAATATCTCATTAGGACACATTTCCATATTTACTTGCTTCTTCACACACTGTGAAAAGTAAGAAAGATATTAAGAGTCCTACGCAAAATCTTCATGATCTTGCCTGAACATCCGAGTAATACGCAAGTATTTACAATGAAGATGGAAATCCTTCTTGAGCGAACATTAAAAAGATCGTGGTAGGTGACTTGTGCGATTCTTTATGAATCAAACTTGTGATAACTGGAAAGAAACAATGGTTTAATTCTTAATTAAATTTAAACACGTTCAGGCCTCTACGCAATATCTTAGTGATCTTGCCAGAACACTCAGAGTGACACCTTGGTGTTCACAATGATGAGTGGAAATCCTTCTAGTCTTAACCTCAAACAACACTTAGTAGGTAACTTCTAAGATTCAATATGAATCAAGCTCGTGACAACTGGAAAGCAACGATGGTGCGATTCTTTAATGAATCAAACTTGTTCCAGGAATCGAAATTGACGGCTTCAATCATGCGGATAATTTTATCAAACTATTCACTCTTTACCTTCGCAGTCAGCTTTGGACGGTCGGGTAAAGAGAACCGGTTTACCCGCAAAATCTTGTCAAGGAGATTTTAATTAAATCTACCTGCCACAAGTACGATATTTTATATCGTCCAACGGTCTTCATCGACCGGAGGTAAAATGTTACCGAATTAGAATGAAATGTTCAAAGCCATTTCGTTCGTGTCTACTTATGTTGCAGCATTTGAAGACGGTGGCGTTGCGGAATCCGAGACGAAGTCGTCCCCGCATGCTTATACTTTATGCACTTAATACTTCATTTAATTCTAGAAAGCCTAAAAGTCAAGTCTTCCGCTGTATCAAACTCTGAAGCTTTCATGAATCACGAAGGTATAAGTATGTGGGACATGAAGTCACGAGGAGGCGAATATCACAAGTGATGGATGCACAAGATCAAGACAAGAGAATAATGCTAAAGATTGATATCAAAGATCACATCAACATGTTCACCAGAAAAGAAAAAGAAAAGAAAGACGAAGACTACGAGCTCAAGACAAGCATAGTATGCTAGGTTTATTTTATAATTGTAACTTGGGTAACACCCTTGTTTGGAGTGACCTCCCTTAGGGGGAGATTGTTGTAAATACGTTTTACGTATTTTGGAAGATTCGGTCACTCCGACAATATATTAAGTAGTAGCTCGTAGTTTAGTTATTTTACATTAACTAAACATGGAAAGGCCCAGTCCATGGAATGTATGGACGGCCCAATATGTAAGCTGATACTAGGATTTTGCATGGGTTCAATTAATATTCTCAGAATCTTCTCGAATTGATCACGGCTCAAAGTGGAATAGTTGTTCTTGGTTACAAAAAGGGGATTAGGTTTTCTATTCTACGGAAGGCAAATGCGTGAAGTAAATAAAGATAAACTAAAAAGCAATTAATTAAAAGCAATTAATAAAAATAAAACTTTACTTAAAATAAAACAGATAAAAACCTTAACTCAGAAAATCACTGATGCGGAATATAAATCCTTCATGCGGAATGTTTGTTCATGCGGAATAACATAGCTTAAAAACTTTGATCAGGAATAATAAGGTGATTCGGAATGTTGGAAAAGTGATCCGGAATATTGAAGTGATTCGGAATAAACAAAGTGATCCGGAATAAAAAGCTATCCGGAATAAATGAGGTGATCCGGAATAAAAGGCTATCCGAAATAAGTAAGGTGATCCGGAATAAAATTGAAAAGAGTTTGATTCGGAATAAATCAATTGATCCGGAATATTGGATATTCCGGATGAAGAAGGTGATTCGGAATATTATTCCGAATGAAACAACCTGATTCGGAATGTGGAGCTTGATCCGGAATATTAGATATTCCGGATGGAAAAGGTTGATTCGGAATGTTATGCCTTGATCCGGAATAAATGGTTATTCTGGATGGAGAACTTGACTCGGAATAATGGATATTCTGAATAGAAGACACTGATCCGGAATATACAATATTCCGGATGAACAATCTTGATACGGAATAAAAAATGAGGGTTCTTGATTCGGAATCTGGGCAGGATAGAAATGACGAATAACAAGGGATGAAAACTGGGTACGGTTCTAACCAAATCAAACCAAAATAAACCAAAAGATTTAAACGAAACTAACCAATAATCATTTACTAACCATAAACAACAAATCCCAACAATAAAAACACAAAACCCACTAACTTTTGAAGATCAAATCAACCAAATAAAACTTGAAAACTTTAAATCAATAAGAACAAGATGAACAAGATTAAAGGAAGATGGTATTGAAAGCTTAATGTTAAACAAACTAAATGGAAGATTAAAACTTACAAATTTATCAAAGATTCAAGAACAATAAAAAATCACCAAACACCCTAACGGTGTTGGTGACCTACGAACAAGAAAAAAAAGAAGGAAAAATAAAAGTTGCGCTCTAAAGTGTGAAGAGGCCACTATATATAGTCCTTGTGAGTGGTTGGTGAGTGGGATTTCTTCTTTCTTTTCGTCTTCTTGTCTTTTCAGTAAAGTCGACGTTTTTGATTCTGATTCGGGATTTGTCGACGATTAAATTCAACTCGTCTTTTAATTTCTTAGTTTATTAGACTTGAGTTCCTTCGTCATATATAAAACTTCCATCTTTGGTCCTTTCTTCGATAAATCTTCAAATAGGCCCATTGACTTCAAATCTTTTGCATCTCTTGGACAATAGACTTCGTCTTGAGTCTTTTTCTTCGATAAAACCTGTGCAATCCCATGTTTTCTTCAATATTTATCCGGTTGGCTCTGAAAACACAAAAAACACACAAACCACGCATAATTCCAAACAAATGACATTAAATTCGCGTTTTGGTCTTGTTTTAGCAAGAAATAAGTGGTAAAAGGATGGATGGTTTCACACCTATCAAATCCCCTACACTTAACCATTGCCATGCCCTCATGCAATGCTTAGTGATAAAGCAAATTTACACTTTTCTCATAATCAATCAACCTTGGCCTTATTAACATACTACTAAAATGAAAGTACTAAAGAGAAATTAAAACTTTAAAGAAAACAAAAGGGATAGCAAACCATTTTCACTTGAAAATAGCTATGTGGAAATAGCTTGCAAAGAGATCAAAGACTTACATTAGGGCTTCGGTGCTGCGAAGTTTCATCACCCTCAAGTTTCACATTCCCCAAACTAAGCTTAAAAACGAGATCATTGTTATTATAAGTTAGCAAAACAAACACTTACACACATGGCTTAATTATATGCTTAAACTCCCTTATTCCTAGGTGTATCTCTTATATTTTATTTTTATCTTAGAATGATCATGAAGATGCATTTTTGGACTTATTGTGATAGTTTATTTAGGCTGAAAGCAAAGTAGGACGATTTGATTAATATTTAGCTAAAGGACAAAATCTCTTAAAACTGCTTCTCGGGATATCAAAAAGTTCATATCTTGGCATAACTCGCTTCACGATTTGAGACCTTTCTCGGGCCGGTATTTGACATGTACTTCATACTTTATATCTTGAGAGACGTTCTTGAGATAATGGTCTTCTCTTCGTAATAGAGTTTCTTCACTTGGAGACTTTTGAGGGGTACTCCAACTTTGTTGACCACGACTTCATCATTATTTCTTCAATCGTTAATTGGGATTTTGAGATACAACGATCCGCCTCCTTTTCGGACTTGGATCTATTTATCCTCATACCTTGTTAGGGTCTTTTCGGATAGACTTCTCCATGATCTTTATGGGATTTGATTGCTTTTTGTCGTGAGTCTTGATCCTTCATATTGATTTTGGGAATAATGCTTTTCACATCACCTTGGATCTTTAGCAATAAGATTGAATCCTCATGCCTTGTTAGGGCCTTTTCGGACTCGCCAATCTTCGCGCCCCGCTTCATAAGTTATGCCTTGGCTATGAACTCTTATCATTACCGAGAAACTTTTAAACGATCTTGGGCTAGAAGCTAAGTAACTTTTCAAATCGTACGACCTTACTTATTGCAGATAAATTATTAGCAAGTGATGGGAGAATAGGCAGATAATCACACCAAGTGTGCTTGTGCAAGAATACCGACTTATAATTGACTCTATCATTTCTCGTTCTCCACAATTTAAAATCTCAAGTAATGAGAATCGTGGATGCTTAGCCTAATAATCCAATTAAGGTCTACATGGTTAAGGATACTAGCTAGAATAAACTTGGATAAGTCTATTCGGGTTGAGTCAAAATAATCGCAACGGGCCTAATATGTCAAAGATTTCAAAACTAGCTACACCACTTTATTAATATTTTTGACTTTATTGCGGGATATATACATATGAAAGCAACCATAAAAATTTAAAAATTACGACTAAATGGCCAAAGTTAATTAAAAGTTTGAAAAATGCTGAAAAAGATGATTTTTCGGTTAAATGAAGGCATTTTAATGGAAAAGTCCACTTAAAACTTCGATAGAAGTCCCCCCTACACTTAATATAAACATTGTCCTCAATGTTTAAGCATGTGGGAAAAGTCTCCCCTACACTTATGACATTGTGCACGTTGGTTAAATCAAGCTAAGGAAGAGACGACTAACGTGATCAATTTCAAATGTGAGTATGAAGAAAATTGAATCACGATAGTTGAGAGATAAAACCGGATTTCGGATAACACGGGAGCACGGTTCTTCAAAGATTCCAAGAGTGCACTTATCCATGTAATCACATCACCACACAAACACAAATAAACTATATAGGTCCCCCTACACTTAGGAGGTAAAACGGAAAAGGATAGATACTCGGGCTGCCTCCCGAGGAGCGCTTGTTTTTGATAACCGAGTCACGAGCCTGACTCGACCCAAAATTAGTTCATGGGAAACGTGGTGAGGGATGGAATCATCTCATGAGAGATGTCCTCACCAAAGTACAACTTCACTCGTTGGCCATTCACCTTAAAATTAGGTCCATTAGGTTGAGCGAGCTCGAGAGTACCATATGGAAAAATTTGGGCGATGGTGAATGGGCCGGACCAACGAGATTTCAGCTTGCCCCAAAAGATTTTCAACCGAGAGTTAAAGAGTAAAACTTTGTCTCCAACTTGGAACTCTCGGTTTTTAATCTTAGAATCATGAATGAGCTTAGTCTTTTCCTTATAGATCAAAAAATTTTCATAAGCCTCATTCCGGAGTTCATTCAGCTCATTAAGTTGGATCTTGCATAGGTCACCGGCTTTGTTGATATCGAAATTAGCCCACTTCAAGGCCCAGTAAGCCTTGTGCTCCAACTCAATGGGGAGATGGCATGCTTTCCCGTACACGAGACGATATGGTGTACAACCAATCGGAGTCTTGTAAGCGGTATGAAAAGCCCACAAAGCATCATCAAGTTTATCGGCCCATGAGGAACGATGCTCTCCCACGGTTCGTTCAAGAATTCGCTTTAATCCTCGGTTAGAGATTTCAGCCTGGCCATTAGTTTGTGGGTGGTATGCGGTGGAAAGACGATGATTGACACCATACTTAGCCATGACTCTTGCAAATTGATCATTGCAAAAATGAGTCCCGCGATCACTAATAATGGCACGAGGCACACCGAATCTAGCGAACAACGACTTCAAAAAGTTACAAACCACCCTTGCGTCATTAGTGTGTAAAGCTTTGGCTTCAACCCATTTAGAAACGTAGTCAACGGCTACAAGGATGTATTTGTTTCCTTTAGATGAAGGGAATGGCCCCATAAAGTCGATACCCCATATATCAAAGATTTCACATTCTTGAATGAAATTTTGAGGCATCTCATCTTTATGTGTGATCTTGCCTTGTTTTTGGCAAGCATCACAATGTTTAACCATTTCGTGAGCGTCACGGTAAATGGTGGGCCAATAAAATCCCGAGTCAAACACTTTTTTGGCAGTGTAGTTGGGACCAAAGTGACCACCGGTGGGTCCTTTGTGGCAAGCTTTGAGAATGTCTAAAGCTGCCGGTCCATCAACACATCGGCGAATAATCAAATCAGCACACTGTTTGAAGAGATACGGGTCATCCCAAAAGTAAGTCTTAATATCTTTAAAGAACTTCTTCTTTTGTTGGGATGTTAACCCGTCAATGAGAATTACAACCCGCCAAGTAGTTTGCAATGTCCGCAAACCACGGGGTCTCATCTTGATTCGAATTGATAGACGTTAAGGTCTCAAGGGGAAAAGAGTCATTGATCATTTTGTTTGGGTGATCCCCTTGATGAGGATCCTCAAGTCTACTGAGATGATCTGCGGCTAGGTTTTCAGCTCCCTTCTTATCACGAATTTCGATTTTAAATTCTTGAAGTAGCAAAACCCAGCGAAGAAGTCGTGGTTTAGAATCTTGTTTAGTCAATAAGTACTTCAACGCGGAATGATCGGTGTACACGATGGTGGTAGAAAGGACAAGATAGGGGCGGAACTTTTCAAAGGCATAGACAACAGCTAAAAGCTCTTTTTCGGTTGTCATATAATGCAATTGAGCCCCCGTCATTGTCTTGCTAGCGTAATGGATTGGTTGGAAGTGTTTGTTCACTCTTTGGCCCAAAACCGCTCCAATAGCAAAGTCGCTAGCATCGCACATCAACTCGAAAGTCAGCTCCTAATTAGGGGTAACCAAGACCGGTGCCTTAGTTAGCTTATCCTTAAGAAGGTTGAAGGCTTCAATACACTCGTTGGAAAAGATAAAAGGAGTATCTTTTTCCAAGAGGTAGGTCCTTGGGCGAGCGATTTTAGAAAAATCTTTGATGAATCGACGGTAGAAGCCCGCATGACCAAGGAAACTTCTCACACCTTTCACGGTTGAAGGTGGAGGAAATTTAGCAATAACATCGACTTTAGCACGGTCCACTTCAAGACCAGCTTTGGAGATTTTGTGTCCTAGCACGATGCCCTCTTTTACCATGAAATGGCACTTTTCCCAATTAAGAAAAAGGCGAGTGTCTTCACATCGCTTAAGCATATGTTCTAAATTGGCAAGGCAAGCAGAGAATGAATCGCCATAAACCGAGAAATCATCCATGAATACTTCCATAGTTTCTTCAACCATGTCATGGAAGATAGCCATCATACACCTTTGGAACGTCCCAGGAGCATTGCATAAACCAAAAGGCATACGTTTCTAAGCAAATGTTCCGTAGGGACAAGTGAATGTGGTCTTTTCTTGGTCTTTGATATCGATGGGAATTTGAAAATACCCAGAGAAACCGTCTAAGAAGCAGTAATAGTCATTACCCGCTAGACGCTCGAGCATTTGATCCATGAAAGGAAGAGGAAAATGATCTTTTCTCGTGGCATCATTGAGTTTGCGATAGTCGATACAAATTCTCCACCCAGTAACGAGACGAGTAGGAATCAACTCGTTGTGTTCATTGGGAACAACGGTTATTCCGCCCTTCTTGGGCACACAATGGACGGGACTTACCCATGGCGAATCCGAAATAAGGTAAATCAAGCCGGCATCTAGAAGTTTGATAACCTCTTGTTTGATGACGTCATGAATGCGAGGATTAACCCTTCTTTGGCTTTGGATTGCGGGTTTAAAGTCATCTTCCATGAGAATCTTGTGAGTACAAAAGTTTGGATCAATTTCGCGGATATCGGAAATTTTCCAAGCAATTGCCTTCTTATGATCTTTAAGCACGGCGATGAGGCGAGATTTCTCTTCTTCTTTCAAGTCCTTAGCAATGATGACGGGTGACTTCTTCTTATCTTCATGGAATACGTACTCGAGATGGGACGGCAACTTCTTAAGCTCTAAATCCGTAGGATTTTCGATGGTAGGCGTATTCAAATTCGGTTCATCAATAGCCATAGCCTTGGGAGATGGTGGAGAAATATTGTCCTCTTTGAGAAGTTTCTCAATGAGACGAATGTCTTCATCCCAATCGGTGGGAGAATCGTCATATTCTAAGTTCACATCTCCCATGGTGGCTTCAAAATCTTTCCAAAGGAAATCACTTTCTCCAAATAGAGTTAGTGATAAATCAATAGAGGAAACGGTCTCAACATTGGGAGGAGAGGTAGGAATACTTTTGCAAGCATCTTTGAAGTGTTCTTCACAAGCCTCATCAAGAACGTCGATATAATTAACACTCTCGTATGAATAAGGCTGTTTAGAAAGCTTTCCCATGTTGAAGACGATTTTATCATCACCCACTCTCATGATAAGCTCACCCGCTTCTACATCGATGAGAGTGCGACCGGTCCTCAAGAATGGACGTCCAACGATTAATGGAACACGAGGGTCCATCTCGTAGTCGACCACGATGAAATCGGCGGGAAAAGTGAATTTTTCGACTCCTACAAAAACGTCTTCGGCTATCCCCACTGGATAAGCAACCGTACGGTTAGCTAATTCCAAAGTCATTTTGGTGGGGACTAGCTCAGGGAGAGATAATTGCTTCCAAACACTTAAAGGCATTAAGTTAATACTGGCACCTAGATCGGCTAGGGCCATGCAATTCTCTACTCCCGGGAAGTTGCAAGGGATTAAGAAGCGACCCGGATCACCAAGTTTGGTTGGCAATTTCCTTAAGAGCACTGTAGAGCAATTCTCGTTAAGTTGGGTATTAGCAATATCAAGAAGCTTCTCCTTGTCACTAAGAAGATCTTTGAACATCTTCGCGCATTTAGGCATGTGAGCAAGAGCCTCAGCGAAGAGATGTTGAAATTCAATTGTTTAAACATTTTGAGAAAGTTCGAAACTTGAATATCGTCCTTGCTTTTGAACTTCTCTTTCCTCAACCTTGAGGGATAAGGTATATCGGAAGAAGATGAAGGCTTTGGAATAGTAGGATCACTCACATCCTTGGGTGGAGGAGAGGTAGAAGTAAGACGTGGAGGAATTGGGGAAATAGAAGGTTGAGGAATATGAGTAGGTGACTCGTTTTCCTTAGTCACAATCACCGGTGGATGTATAGGAAGCTCGGGTTCCTTGGTACCTTTGCCACTGCGAGTGGTGATTGCTTTCATCTCCCCTCTTGGATTAGCCACGGTGTTACTCGGAAGAGTACCCAAAGAAGAGGTTTGATTACCTTGGAAGAAACCAGCCATCATGTCCCTTAGGTCATTCGTTTGACTACTCAAAGAATTTCCCATATCGGCTCTAAGATCGTTCCCTTGTTTCACCATGTCTGCTTTCAAGTTGAGCACTTCCTGCTGAAGATTTTGCACTATCACATCGTTAGTCCTCATGCAGGTTCCAACATCTTGGTGTAATGCGGTGGGTTGGTTGGGAGGAGCATTGTAGGCGGGTGGTTGATAAGCAGGTTGTTGGTAAACTTGGTTGTTTCTTTGAGGTGGATATGGTTGTCTTTGAGGTGGTTGGTATGGTGCACGAGGTTGTTGTTGGGGAGGGCGATTGAGGTTTTGTTGTTGGTTTGGGTTGTTAAGAGGAAAACCGGGCGGGGAAAGAAAGTTGTTTGAGCGATAGCTGAGCAAGTTGCGGTCTCCTTGAGGACGAGCTTGATAAGCGGCCGGAGGATAGGTACCTTATGCTGCGTTAACATTCTCAGAAGGATAGTCTTGGGTGGAGGTACAAGTAGTGTAAGAGTGAGGACCCCCGCATATTTCACATGGTTGGCTTACAGCATTGACTTGAGCGTTTTTAGCGTTGATGCTGTTGGTGTTGCTAGCGGTTTGGGTAGCAAGCGATTCAAGAAGCGACGTAATTTTGTCAAGTCTCTTGTCGTTGTCACTAGTACTAGCACCAGCGGCATTGGTCCGAACACTCTTGGTTTGCACACGAGACTTATTTTCGATAATATCCCAAGCGGCATTAGAACTCTTAACCAAAATATTACCCCCCGAGGCACTATTTAGTGAATCTTGGTCATTCATGCTTAAACCATTGCAAAAGGTATTAATTTGGTGCACTTTGGTAAAACCATGTTGTGGGCACTTTCTTAAAAGGTCTTTAAAACGGTCCCAAGATTCACTAAAAGACTCATCGTACTTTTGTTCAAAATTAATGATTTCATTCCGCAAAGCGGTAGTACGAGATGGTGGGAAAAAGTAGTTTATGAATTTGGTTTCCAAGTCCGTCCACGTCAGAATACTTTGTGGCGGTTCCTTTGCAAGCCAATGCCGGGCTTGTCCCTCTAAGGAGAAAGGAAAAAGTTGTAAACGGATTACCTCTTGTGGAACACCATTGAATTTGACCGTATTCGTGAGTTGCAGGCACCTTTTGATGTGGTCATGAGGATCATCAATGGTACGCCCCAAGAATGGTTGAGCGGAGACCATCTGAATAAAGCTGGATTTAAGCTCAAAGTTATTGGCTGCAATCGCGAGTATGACAATTGGATCGTTGTTGCCCTCTACATGTGCTTGCAAAAGTTCAATCATAGGGCGAATGTCCGGTAGAGGTTCATTGTTGTTGTTATTCATGTTGTTTTGAGGTGGATTGTTATTGTTGTTGTGTACACCGGCCATGTCTAAGTTATCGAGAGTCTCGGGCTCTTGATAAGACGTTGATCGTGTACGCATTCATCTGCAAAAGAACTAACAAAGCAAACAAGAAATATTTTTGTTTTTTTTAATGTTTTTTAATTTTTTTGTATTTTTGAAAATTTTATACTTTTTTGGGTTTTTGAAAATTTTTATGAAAAAGTAACGTTCACGGTGAACGGATCCCAAAATCCAAGTTCTCACAAAAAACTGTTAATCCTTACGAGAAGAGCCGGCAGCGGCGCCATTTGATACTAGGATTTTGCATGGGTTCAATTTATATTCTCGGAATCTTCTCGAATTGATCACGGCTCAAAGTGGAATAGCTTTTCTTGGTTACAAAAAGGGGATTGGGTTTTCTATTCTACGGAAGGTAAATGCGCGAAGTAAATAAAGATACAATAGAAAGCAATTAATTAAAAGCAATTAATAAAAATAAAACTTTACTTAAAATAAAACAGATAAAAACCTTAACTCAGAAAATCACTGATGCGGAATATAAATCCTTCATGCGAATGTTTCTTCATGCGGAATAACATAGCTTAAAAACTTTGATCCGGAATAATAAGGTGATTCGGAATGTTGGAAAAGTGATCCGGAATATTGAAGTGATTCGGAATAAACAAAGTGATCCGGAATAAAAAGCTATCCGGAATAAATGAGGTGATCCGGAATAAAAGGCTATCCGAAATAAGTAAGGTGATCCGGAATAAAATTGAAAAGAGTTTGATTCGGAATAAATCAATTGATACGGAATATTGGATATTCCGGATGAAGAAGGTGATTCGGAATATTATTCCGAATGAAACAACCTGATTCGGAATGTGGAGCTTGATCCGGAATATTAGATATTCCGGATGGAAAAGGTTGATTCGGAATGTTATGCCTTGATCCGGAATAAATGGTTATTCCGGATGGAGAACTTGACTCGGAATAATGGATATTCCGAATAGAAGACACTGATCCGGAATATACAATATTCCGGATGAACAATCTTGATACGGAATAAAAGTTGAGGGTTCTTGATTCGGAATCTGGGAAGGATAGAAATGACGAAGAACAGGGGATGAAAACTGGGTACGGTTCTAACCAAATCAAAACAAAATAAACCAAAAGATTTAAACCAAACTAACCAATAATCATTTACTAACCATAAACAACAAATCCCAACAATAAAACACAAAACCCACTAACTTTTGAAGATCAAATCAACCAAATAAAACTTGAAAAATTTAAATCAATAAGAACAAGATGAATAATAACTGCTTTTGGCTAAGTATAAAATATTATCGTCCAAATCTCTTCGAATTGACTATTGGTTCAAAGTGCGACTCAATTGTTCTTGGTGGAAATGAAAATGGTTTGGTTGTATATCTATTTTTAAACTAATAGCAAATAAATGTAAATGTCGTTGAGTAAAAAGAGCTTTTAAAAAAATTAAACTAAAATGACGAGTTAAAAATAAATGCTAAAAACTTTAAAGACAAAATTAGAAAATTACTTGAACACTTAATAAATCTAAAACTTAGAAACTTTGTAAAAAAAGAAACTAATCCAAACCCTAATCGGAATATTAGTCGGAAAGACAGATCGGAATACCACAATCGGAATGTAAGATCGGAATGTCAAACAACACCCTCGTCGGTATATGGCCAAATCGGAATATCCAATAAGTCCCCAATCGGAATGATAGAGAAAGTAGGCAGTCGGAATAATTGACAACTTAGTCCAATCGGAATGTTCTAAATCAGCACTAATTGGAATGTCCAAAGATCTCCTAGATCGGAATGTTACCAAAACCCAAAATCGGAATATCTTAAAACCCTTTTCCGATCAACAGATCGGAATAAAGTCCTTTGGTCGGAAAGCTAAATCGGAAAGGGGTTTACCCTTTACGATGGTACTAATTCGAAATTAAGCAAAGTTTTAAGCTATTAGAAATAAGCTAAACACAAATTAAGCCAATAAGCATGTCAAGCTCAAAGCTTAATCCATATAAAAACTCATGGCTGAATAAAAAGATGAACTTTTTAAGCACGAAAACATCAAGATCAACACGGATCAAATATATTTCGCACCAAAAGTAAACTAAAATCAAGAAAGGAAGATGAGAGATTAAAAAAGAAAAGTAAAGATTCAAGAACAATAATAGAAAACTTACTTGGAAATTAAAAGGCATTAAAAGGTGCGATACAAAGAAAATTAAAGTGCAAGAAATTAAATTGTGCAAAGTATGAAAATGGTGGAAGAGGTGGGTTGTCAATCCACCCAACAACTTTTAAAATGAATACATAATTATCTATATTTAGGGAGATTAGGGAGGAGCTTTGGAAGCTTCCTCCCTCTTTCTTCTTTTCCTTAATTGCGTCATTAGGTCCTTGCTTTCTTTAATCTTCTTAAATCTTGGACTTTAATGACTTTGGCTCGAGATTTCTTTGAACTTGTCTTGTAATTCTTCAATAAATTAGACTTGAGTTCTTCGGATTTTGGTGAACTTCCGTCTTTTGACTTTTTCTTCGATAAATCTTCAGAATTGGTCTTGGACTTCCGTTCTGTTTCCACTCTTGATCTTTCGACTTCATCTTTCGTCTTTTTCTTCGATAAAAGCCCGTGAATGCCGTGTTTTCTCCACTTTTCACCTTTTCATCCTAAATCACAACAAAAACACAAACCACGCATAATTCCGACATAAATGACATAAAATACACGTTTTGGCTCGGTTATTATTGTAATTAAGTGGTAAAAAGGATGGGTGTTTTCACACCTATCAAATCCCCTACACTTAACCATTGAAATGTTCTCAAGCAATGTATTAGTTACAAAGCAAGATTACACTTTTCATCATAATCCATCCATATTGGCCTTTATTAAAGAGATAGAAAATTACGAAACAAGTAAAGAAATAAAAATCATACCTTAGGGTTTTGGAAATGTTGTGAATGATCATCATCCTCAAGTTTTCACTTTCTCCAAACCAAGCTTAAAAACGAGATCATTGTTATTATAAGTTAGCAAACTAACATGAATTCATGTGGGCCAATTATTCACTTAGACTCCCTTATTCCTAGGTGTATCTCTTATAGTTTATTGTTGTCTTAAATGATCCGAGGATGCATTGTTGACTTATTTCGATAGTTATTTAGGCTGAAAATAAAGTGAACGATTTAATCAATAGTTAGCTAAAGGACAAAATCTTTTAAAACTGCTTCTCGGGACCTCATAAAGTTCATATCTTGGCATAACTTGCTTCGCGATTTGAGACCTTTCTCGGACCGATATTTGGCAGCGACTTCATACTTCAAACCTTGAGAGACGTTCATGAAATAATAGCCTTCTCTTCATAACAGGATTTTCTTCACTTGAAGTTTTGAGAGATTCTTCATATTTGGACCACGACTTCTTCATTTTTCTCCAATCTTTATTCTGGACTTTGATATACAACGATCCGCCTCCTTTTTGGACTTGGATCTATTTATCCTCATACCTTGTTAGGGCCTTTTTGGATAGACTTCTCCATGACTTTTGGGGAGTTTTTGCTTTTTGTCGTGTGTCACGATCCTTCATATTGATTTTCGATAAATGATTCTTCACATCACTTTTGGATCTTTAGCAACAAAATGTAGCCCTCATGTCTTGTTAGGACCTTTTTGGACTCGCCAATCTTTGCATCCCGCTTCAATAAGTTATGCCTTGGCTATGAACTCTAATCCATACCGAGCAACTTTTAAACGATCTTTTGCTAGAAGCTAAGTAACTTTTCAAATCGTACAACCTTATTTATTGCAAATAAATTTAATAGCAAGCGATGGGAGAATAGGCTTATAATTAACTCACATAAATTCACGAAAGAATACCAAACTTATAATTGACTCTATCATCTCTCGTTCTCCACAGTTTAAAATCTCAAGGAATGAGACTCGTGGATGCTTAGCCTATTAAATCAAAGTTTTGGGTTTTCGAGTCATCTATAGGATCTTGCAAACTCTTAGACTTTTTCAAGTTTAGAATTTGCATTTTAAAGTTCCCTTGATAAACGACTCTCTAGGATCAATTATAGGAACTTGCGAAAAGTTCTTGTTCTTAACCCGTGAGAGTTAAGACTTTCGCGTTTTAAAGCTCCCTGTATAAAAGCCTAGCAAAACTTGACTTAAACACGTTAAGGATACTAGCTAGAGTAAACTTAGATAAGTAAACTCGGGTTGAGTCAAAATATTCACGACTTTGAAAAATTTAAAACCACTTTATTGAAATTTTATTCTAGCAAGGAAAGAGAATAAACATAACAAAGGAAAATACAACTATAAAACTAGGCCAAAATAGATTAAAAATTTTGAAAAATGACGAAAAATCAAATTTTCCGGTTAAAATGAGGACAAATACAAGGAAAAGGTCACCTAACTTCGATAGAAGTCCCCCTACACTTAATATAAACATTGTCCTCAATGTTTAAGCATGTGGGAGTAAACTCCCCTACACTTAAGACATTGTGCACTTTGTTTAAATCTCGCTAAGGGAAAGACAACTAAAGAGATTCCTATTTAAATATTGGAAAATATAAAATAGTGAATTGAAAAGAGTTTAGGATAGAACCGGGAAGAAGGGAACACGGAATCACGGGTCGTCAAAAGTCATCAAGAGTGTGTCTTTGAAGCTCTAATCCCTGCATATGATAAGAAAGAAAGCAAGAAACACCACGGGGCTTCCCCTACACTTATGGTGAAAACAAGAAAAATAGATAGATAATTGGGTTGCCTCCCAAAAAGCGCTTGTTTTTGTTAACCGAGTCACGAGCCTAACTCGTCCCCGAATTAAATGGTCCATGGGGAAGCCTCGAATGTGATACCGGGATCAAAGACCTTGTCCTCGTTCCCGGAGGACATCAACAAAGGAGAGGGGGGAGGATAAGTCTTGAATGGTAGGAAAGTCTGCTCAATATAAGAAAAGCAAGTGAAATCTAGATTGACAGGAGGTGGGGTGAGTAAGGGAATCACATTGTCATCCTCCAATGACAATGGATGCAGACCAATTGGCAAAGCTGTAAAATTATCAATCATAGAATGGTCGATGTCACCTCCCGGGTCAAAGCATTTATCCTCATGAAAGTAGATCTTGTCGATATCATCGTAGATAAGGAGTGTAGAAACTCGTTTGAAAAGATCACGATCAAGTACGAAACCATCATTCATTTGTGGGGATTGTTGATAAGGTAAATCCTCACGAATGTGGTAAACGTAATTCTTATAAGAGGAGTGTTGATTAGGTAACTCCTCGAGAGTAGGATGTTTGGGCATGTGAGTTGGTTCGTCATTATTATGAAAAATAAGACGTTCCAACTCATCAAGTTCGGCATCGATGTTGGAAAAGTCGACCTCGCTTGTAGGAGGAAGCAGAGGTAAAAGAGCTAGCTGTTGGTCGATAATTTCCTCAATCTCGGGCTCGAATACGAAATGATCATACTCACCACATGTTGAACTCTTGTTGGGAGGATCAAATATCGCATGTGGAGTTGTGAGTATGTGATCATTGACTAGCGAAGCAAACTTGTACGTAAGCTCCGCAAAAGTCGGCACATCACACAAATTTTCCGAAATACCCGCGGGCTCACCTGGGATGACGACAAGTTCCTCGACACTAGATTTAGGAATGTGTCCGAATCCGTAGCCGAGATAACGTCAAGATGCACATCCTCCATTATGAGAGAGCCAACGGGCTCCTCGGGTGTGATAGCAATAGACGAAGGAGGAATGGGAGAAGTCTTACGTTGCTTTAGAAATTCCTCCTCGTCGAAAATAACCTCAATATCGTCATCGCTCTCCTCAATACCTAAAGGGCTAATAATAAGCTCAGGAATATGAGTACTCGTCTGATCTTGCTGCTGTAAAAATGACTCCATACAAGTTTGTAGCGTGTGTAAAAGCTCTTTCGTTTGTTCTTGAAAAGTTGTAGCAAGATCGTTTCTTTGTTCTTGAAAGGCTATAGCAAGATCGTCAATTGGTTCTTGGTAACTCATCCCGTGACGAGGCTGATGATCAATTGGGTATTGCAGGGGTTGGTCAAAACTGGAAGGGGTATAATTATAGTAATTTTGATCCCCCGTTGGACAGTGAAAACTTTCGTGAGGACCCCCACACTTATAGCACCACGGGGATGGAGAAAAATCCGGTGCATTTTGAGGATAAGGATTGTCATAGACGGGAGAAGGTGAGAAAGTATTGTAAGAGGAGAAGTACGAATTTGTTGAATTGCAAAATGGACAAAATCCAAATTGTGTATCGTCGATATCAGAACCACACCGCTCACAAGTACACCATTGACATGTTTGAAAACCATGCCATGGTCTCCCACACCGTACACAAGACGAATCCATGAAGAAAAATAGACAAGCAAGAAGAATATTTTTGGTGCAAAACTTTGAAAAAGAAATGCTTTTTATGATTTTTCAAATGTTTTTGGAATGTTTTTGAAAATTTTTGATACGAAAAATAACGTTCACGAGTGAACGGATCCCAAAAGCCAACGCGTCTCTCACAAAAAACCGTTAATCGTCACGAAAAGAGCCGGCAGCGGCGCCATTTAATAACTGCTTTTGGCTAAGCATAAAATATTATCCTCCGAATCTCTTCGAATTGACTATTGGTTCAAAGTGCGACTCAATTGTTCTTGGTGGAAATGAAAATGGTTTGGTTGTTTATCTATTTTTAAACTAATAGCAAATAAATGTAATTGTCGTTGAGTAAAAAGAGCTTTTAAAAAAATTAAACTAAAATGACGAGTTAAAAATAAATGCTAAAAACTTTAAAGACAAAATTAGAAAATTACTTGAACACTTAATAAATCTAAAACTTAGAAACTTTGTAAAAACAAGAAACTAATCCAAACCCTAATCGGAATATTAGTCGGAAAGACAGATCGGAATACCACAATCGAAAAGTAAGATCGGAATGTCAAACAACACCCTCGTCGGAATATGGCCAAATCGGAATATCCAATAAGTCCCCAATCGGAATGATAGAGAAAGTAGGCAGTCGGAATAATTGACAACTTAGTCCAATCGGAATGTTCTAAATCAGCACTAATCAGAATGTCCAAATATCTCCTAGATCGGAATGTTACCAAAACCCAAAATTGGAATATCTTAAAACCCTTTTCCGATCAACAGATCGGAATAAAGTCCTTTGGTCGGAAAGCTAAATCGGAAAGGGGTTTACCCTTTACGATGGTACAAATTCGAAATTAAGCAAAGTTTTAAGCTATTAGAAATAAGCTAAATACAAATTAAGCCAGTAAGCATGTCAAGCTCAAAGCTTAATCCATATAAAAACTCATGGATGAATAAAAAGATGAACTTTTTAAGCACGAAAACATCAAGATCAACACGGATCAAATATATTTCGCACCAAAAGTAAACTAAAATCAAGAAATGAAGATGAGAGATTAAACAAGAAAAGTAAAGATTCAAGAACAATAATAGAAAACTTACTTGGAAATTAAAAGGAATTAAAAGGTGCGATACAAAGAAAATTAAAGTGCAAGAAATTAAATTGTTCAAAGTATGAAAATGGTGGAAGAGGTGGGTTGTCAATCCACCCAACAACTTTTAAAATGAATACATAATTATCTATATATAGGGAGATTAGGGAGGAGCTTAGGAAGCTTCCTCCCTCTTTCTTCTTTTCCTTAATTGCGTCATTAGGTCCTTGCTTTCTTTAATCTTCTTAAATCTTGGACTTTAATGACTTTGGCTCGGGATTTCTTTGAACTCGTCTTGTAATTCTTCAATAAATTAGACTTGAGTTCTTCGGCTTTTGGTGAACTTCCGTCTTTTGACTTTTTCTTCGATAAATCTTCAGAATTGGTCTTGGACTTCCGTTCTTTTTCCACTCTTGATCTTTCGACTTCATCTTTCGTCTTTTTCTTCGATAAAAGCCCGTGAATGCCGTGTTTTCTCCACTTTTCACCTTTTCGTCTTAAATCACAACAAAAACACAAACCACGCATAATTCCGACATAAATGACATAAAATACTGTTAGAAATACGTTTTAACGTATATTAGAAGTATTGGTCACTCCACAATATGATTTATGTTGTAATAGCTCGTAGTTAACAATTAGTTAAATATTACTTATTAAGTTAAGTAAGAACCGGTCCATGGGCTTGTCATGGACCGGCCCAAGCCCATTGTAAGCTTGGAGTATAAATACCCCTTTCCACCATGGAAAGGGGTTGGTTGTTGTTCATTTTCATGCTTTCATATTAATAAAATCATACACATTTTCTCTCACTTTCTCTCTCTAGTTTCTCTCACTAGAAAACATCAAACCACTTCATAGATTCTTAGGTTATCAATATTCTACATTTGGTATCAAGAGCTATGGGGTGATTTAAGGTAAGGATTGTGTTGCTTTTTTAGTTTTTGAATCAATTAGTGATCTTTATAAAAAATCAATCTTGAATCTTGTTGTTTTTGGTGTTTTTGTTATTGGGATTGATTGATAAGGATTGGGTTTAGCTTATTTTGGTAAAAATCATAAAAGTTTTTGTGGTTTGTGATCAAAAAATCGGATTTAAGGCTGTTCTTCAAGTCTCGGAAATTTTTTTTTCCAGTTTATTCCGAATAGGGATTCCGAATAGGAAGTTTTTCAGAATAGAAGGTTTATTCCGAATAGGGATTCCGAATAGGAAGGTTTTCAGAATAGCAGGATTTTTTTCCGAATAGACTTTCCGAATAAGAAGATTTTTCCAAATAGCAGCAACTTTCCGAATAGCAATTCTTTCCGAATAGCAGCATCTTTCCGAATAGCAAATCTTTCCGAATAGCAATTCTTTCCGAATAGCCCATCTTTCCGAATAGCCATACTTTCCGAATAGCGTTCCGAATAGCCAATATTTTCCGAATAGCCAATTATTCCGAATAGCAAAGTTTTCCGCATAAGGTTTATTCAGCATAAGGCTTATTCCGAATAGGGCATTTTCAGAATAGGGTTATTCCGCATAAGGGTTATTCAGTATAAGGGTTTTCAGCATAGGATTATTCCGAATAGGTATTATTCCGAATAGGGTTTATTCTGAGTTAGGGTTATTCCGTATAAGCAAGTTCAAGGGGTATTTGAGTTTTTTCGACGATCTTTAGTGGATTTAATCTTGATTTTAACAACACAACACAAATTCTCAACCTTTCTTCACTGCTCGATCAACCGATAATCTTTGAGTCTTTTAAGTGATCACAATGAATCCGAGTTCATTAATGCCTCAGATGACATCTCTTACGGATATCTCGATCATAACGGGGACTGATAGTCGTCCACCGATGCTTATTAAAGAGGTGTTTGAGGCATGGCAGGGCCGTATGATGCAATATTTGAAGGGCAAACCAACATACGGAAGGCTTATGGTCAAATCGATTTTGAATGGTCCACTCGACTATGGTACCATTGTGGCAAATAACGTGTCTTGACCAAGAGAATATGAAGAACTCACACCGGCACAACAACTCATTGCTGATGCTGATGAAAAGGCTCTACAGACTCTTCTCCAAGCTCTTCCGCATGATATTTATCATATGGTTAGTCAATATACGGTTGCCAAGGATTTATGGGAACGTCTTAAGGTGTTGCTACAAGGTACGTCCCTCACCAAACAGGAAAGGGAATGTCAGTTGTATGATCTGTTTGATAGATTCACGTACAGCCCAGGGGAAACGCTACACGACTATTACTTCAGATTCACCACTCTAATGAATGATCTGAATGTATACAATCTCGTGATTGCTCCATTCCAGGTTAACACCAAGTTCTTGAATACTTTACCTCAAGCTGAATGGGGTGAGTATATTACCGATGTTAAGTTAACCCGGGATTTGCATAAGTGCAACTTAGATCAAATCTATGCTTTTCTTCAGCAGCATGAGAAACATGTGATTATGCACCGTTCTCCTCGCGGTATGTACCCAGATTCCTTAGCTTTGATGGCGAATCAACCAAGCTTGTCACACAACAACACACCTTATATCTTGGGACATCAAGCCTATCATCCATCACCTTACATGACACCAACCTTCCCCCAATACTCGATTCTACCGCAACCACCCACCTCACATCAGCAACAATATCGGTTCAATGCACCTTCACCACAGTATGCTTCACAACTTCATCCAGCAAATGTTGCACCTTATGCTCAGCCTTCATATTCTTCTTATCAAGAGAATGCAGCATATCCAACAAGCTACCCTGATCAAATGAGTATTCCTTCTAGTGATTATGCAGCTCATCCAGATCAAGCAATGTATTGTGATGATGAGGAAGTCCCCGTTCCTGTATTCCAACAAGGAGCTGACCCAGTTGAAGTGCTAACTACTATGTCTGCTTATCTCACAAGGACTTTAAGCAAACGAGGATACAGAGGATCAGCTCCTACCAACAATCAGTTGAGGAATTCATCCAATTCTCGTCAACAAGCTACTATTGAGAATGGCAGGGTCATGGTTCAGCCTATTCAACCATATCAGGGGAGACCTACCACATCAACCACCAATGCTCGCACGGTCAATCAGGCACCAATGGCCAATCCTGCTCCACGGGCTAACTCCACGGGCAAGTTGAGAATGATTACATGTTACAACTGCAAGGAAGAGGGTCACATGTCCAGGGATTGTAAGAAACCCAAGAGGAGAAGGGATGGACAATGGTTTGCAGAGAAGATCTATCTGGTTAATGCTCAGGCACAAGGAAGGGAACTTGATGAAGAGGAGCTTGCATTTCTTGTTGATCCAGGGATTGCTGAACAAGACGTTGTCACCACACAGAATGCAGCATACCAAGCCGATGAGCTTGATGCGTATGACTCAGACTGTGATGACTTTCAATCTGCTAAGGCTGCTCTCATGGCAACTATCTCCAGCTTAGGGCCAGAAAAGAGATCTGAGGTACTTATTAATACCACTGATGCTAGTATTCAACCACATCAAGTTGTGCAAGAGAGTGCTGATTCAAATGAATCTTCGGTGGTGAGTCTTTCAAATGAGGAGACAAACAATGATAGCAATATCAATGTGAGTCCCCAGACTTTGAGTGAATCACAACCGGGACCCATTTCGCAAACGCCTACTCCTGCTCAACAAGATTTGGTCATGGTTCCTGCTATATTACTTAGCCAAATGAATGTTGCACTCTTAGAAACCTTAGCTAAGAATAAGAATTTGTCTGATGAGCTTACCTTAAGCAACGAGAAAGTTCAAACCTTGGAATTAGTGCCCTCGTCTAGTGTTCTAACTAATCTCGAATATGATCATTTTAGAAACAAGCAAATGGGTCACTTGCAAGAAATTGAAAACTTAAGAGCAAATTTGTCTAATGAACTTAAAGAAAAGGAGTTAGTGGTCACTAATTTTCAAAAACTTCAAACAGATTTTGAATCACTCGAGTCTAAGAAGAATGAAATGGAGATTAATGCTACTAATAAGATTAGAAGTCTAGATTATTTGCTTTTAAGACAATACGCTGCTTCTCAACTAGTTCACTTATTTGAAGCTTCATTTAGAGAATTTAACTTATCACGTCAAAAAGGCCTTCCCCCTAATCCACGGTATGAAAAACAAGCTTTAAGACATAGTCCTAGACTTTATAATGCAACTCAATTAGGATTGGCCTTAGAACCGATTGTTTTTCCTGGTGATAGAACAAGTAAGGAACTAGTTGATGAGGATCGGTCATACAATTCTGCAAAATATCCCGAGTGTGATTATTTTAAATTGAATAAGGAGCTTGCTAAAACGGATTTTAGAATTCGCTTCCATATGGACAAAGATCTCATTACAGCACCAACCTACATGTTGAATGAAGAAAGCCCTAGTACATTTCCTACACTTGTCAACATGGAAGGTCCTAAGGAAATTCCAAAGGATCTTCCACCTGTTAGCACTGTATGGTTAAACTTGCAAGAAATTAATCAATACTTTACTAATTTTGACAAGGTCATTTTGGATTGTACGACTTCAAATGGCCTAAACGCCGGAGAATGGGCTTTCGAACACATGAACGAGGTGTTTAAAACTGAGATCAATCCATTTGTCGAAAGTCTAAAAGGAAGTTTTGCATCTCTTAAGGAAAATCTTGTGTTTGAAATTGGTGAAGTTCAAAAAGTGTTTTATGAAATGGACACCGCTTACGAACTACAACTAATTGAAAAAGAAAAGATTTTAACCGAATATGACCGATTCTTGTCTACAGTAATCTCGTGTGATGTGCTTACTACTGTAAATGTTAATTATTCGAATGAGCTTACATCCGCTATGATTAATTGTGATGCTGTGAATATTTGTAATGGTATTTGTGATGATGTTTGTGATCTCTCTGTAAATGTTGCTGATACTGTAAATGAGGTAGATAATCAGTCTTGTCACGAATCTAACGCTGAGTTTTTAAAGCTACAAGATTCTTACAATTTACTTTCAAAACGCTTTAATCAACTAGAACAACATTGTATATCTTTAGAATTAAAACAACAAACTCAAAATGAGAATCTTTTGATATCAAATGTTTGTGAAAACGGTGTTGAGACGAGTGACAAGATGATTGCAATTGTTAAGACATTAGAGGAAGAGATAATGAGATTGAAGAGAGATGTGTCATCAAATGAAACACTCAAAATGGAACTAGAGGCTGCAGAGTCTAAAAACCAGGTCTTAGAAATTAGACTTTCGTCTGTTCTAGGGGAGATGGATCGGACAAGACAGGGACTATTCGCTCTTTATGGTTCACTAGAAGAATGCTTCGCTTTTAATGCGGCACAGCAACAATCTTATGTTGAACAACTGAACCAAAAGTGCGAGGAAATCTCTGATTTGAACATCCTGCTCATTGACAAAAATATGGTTTTGGCTGAGTTAAAGGAGACACTTCTTCTCACCCGACAAGAAGTTGTTGATAACTTAGCTACCGACTTTGCACCGTCCACTAGTGCTCCAACAACCAAGTCAGTAGTGCTTTATAAGAACCCGCTTCATAAGAGAAACCCAGTTACCTATGATGATTATATGAGGAATGCCATTAAGCATGTCGATCTTCTTAGGGATATTTTAGACGATCTTTATGCCTTAGATCCCTCAAGTAGCGACTATTATTCGGCTCATGAATATATTAAGCGAGTTCAATATTGCTTGGCATATTTGCAATACATAGGTACACCAGGTTCTGCACTACTTAATAATAGGCCCATTGCTGTAACTCCATTTAATAAGACTCCAGGAGCAAAACCGTCATTGGCACAATCAAGTAAGGCACCTTTAAAATCTGTTGCTAATATTCCCACTTTGCCTTCTACAGGATTAAAAGAGACTACTAAGGCTAAAGGATCGCCACTCAAGAAAGATAAGATCAAGCCCTCCACTAGTAGTGCCAAAAAGAAGAAAGTGGAAGTTCACAATAGGAATGCTAGTTCAGTTTTAAATAAAAAGAATCATGTTAAGACTAAAAGATCTGCGCCTGTGCAGCAGCCTAAACCATTCGTGAATTCTGATTTGAATTGTTGGAATTGTAATGAATGTATGTTTTCCCAGCGTCATGATTTGTGTCTGATTGATCACGTGAATGAAATGAATGCTATTAAGAATGGTCTTGAATGGAAGCCAACGGGTAGAACTCGTGCCCAAGTTGGCTGGCAATGGCGTCCCACTGGTAGGACCTTTACATTAGATGGAAAAATGTGCCCTTTAACTAGGAATGCATCCATTGAGGTTAGGTCTGAGCGTCCTTTAGTTAGGAACACTCGCACTCAAGTATGGAAACAGCGCCCTTTAATTAGGTCAGCCCCCACTATAGTGCCTATCAGTGAAGAAATACCTCAGGATTTAAGCCAACTAGAATCTACACCACCAATTAGGAAGAAAAAGGCTAGGAAATCTAAGAAACCTAGAGTTAGCAAATCTAAGATTATTAAATCTGTACCTGCTAATAACAAGGAACACTCAGATTCCGATACCTCTACATTGTCTTCGTGTGGTGATATTTTCAGGTGGTCCAAATCATCCTGTGGTATTTGGACTCCGGTTGTTCAAAACATATGACCGGAAATCGCTCGATGCTCCGAAATTTCGTCAGCAAGTTTCTTGGTACGGTTAAATTCGGGAATGATCATATAGCAAAGATTATGGGGTATGGTGAATATCAGATTGGAAACGTGACGATTTCTAGGGTATACTATGTAGAAGGTCTTGGTCATAACTTATTCTCAGTAGGACAGTTTTGTGATTCCAACCTTGAGGTTGCTTTTCGACAACACACTTGTTTCATCCGCAACTTAGAAGGAAAAGATTTGTTGAAGGGATCTCGTGGTGCAAATCTTTATACTTTGTCCTTACAAGACATGATGGCCACCTCTCCAGTATGTCTTCTCTCTAAAGCATCTAAGACCAAGTCATGGTTATGGCATCGCAGATTATCTCATCTTAACTTTGATGCTATTAATCATCTGGCTAAAAACGAATTAGTTCGTGGTCTTCCAAAGCTTAAATTTCACAAGGACCATTTATGTTCCGCGTGTTCAAGGGGGAAAAGCACCAAGAAATCTTACAAGCCCAAAGCTGAAGACACCAATCAAGAAAAACTTCATCTTTTACATATGGATCTTTGTGGACCAATGAGAACTGAAAGTGTGAGCGGTAAGAAATTCATTCTCGTCATTGTGGATGATTTTTCCAGGTTTACATGGGTTAGATTTCTACGTACAAAGGATGAAGCACCGAAGGCTATCATCACTTTTCTGAAATTCATTCAGGTACGTTTGAATACTACTGTCCGCCGTATTCGTACAGACAATGGTACAGAGTTCGTCAACCAGACTCTTCGTGATTATTATGAAGGAGTTGGTATCTCACATGAACATCCGCTGCACGCACTCCACAACAAAACGGTGTCGTTGAAAGACGGAATCGTACACTTATGGAAGCTGCTAGGACCATGCTTATTTATGCGAACGCTCCATTGTTCTTGTGGGCAGAGGCTATATCTACTGCATGTTTCACCCAAAACCGTTCTATCATTCGGAAACGCCATGGAAAAACACCTTATGAGCTTCTACATGACCGTAAACCCGATGTTTCATTTTTTCATGTGTTTGGTGCTCTTTGTTATCCTAACATCAATAGTGAGAACTTGGGTAAGCTTCAACCGAAAGCCGATATAGGTATTTTCATTGGTTACTCACCGTCCAAGAGAGCATACCGAATCTATAACCGTCGTCTTGGCAAGATTGTAGAAACTATGGACGCAGATTTCGATGAGCTGACAGCGATGGCTTCTGAGCAACACAGCTCTGAACCCGCGCTTCATGAGATGTGAACCGGTGCTATTAGTTCCGGATTAGTTCCCAATAATCCTACTTCTACATCATTTTTACCACCAACAAGGCCCGAGTGGGATAAACTGTTTCAACCGTTGTTTGATGAATTCTTCGATCCCCCGACTGATGAAGTTCCAGCACCTGTAGTAATTGCTCCAATACCTGAAGTGGTTGCTCAAGCTAATGAACCTTTATCTAATGCATCTACAATTCACATTGAACCGGATGCACCTTCACCAAGTGATTCTCAAACTACACCTGAATCATCACCCCTACTTGTGCCTAATGATGTGGAAGAGGATTCTATTGATCACGACTTGGAATATGCTCACTTGCAAGAGCTTCCTTTCTTTGGTGTAGCGATCCCTGAAAACCCTTCAGCCGCGTCTACCTCAGAAGAAGCTCCTTCTATTGTTCACTCCAGACCACCTAGGATTGAAAACCATAGCACTAAATGGACAAAAGATCACCCAATTAGGAATGTCATTGGAGATCTAGATCGACCAGTATCTACACGCCATCAATTACAAGAGAATGCACTCTATTGCTACTTTGATGCATTTCTCTCTGAAGTTGAACCTAAAAATTGGCAGCAGGCTATGACTCAATCATCTTGGATTGAAGCCATGCAGGAGGAACTAAATGAATTCCAACGACTTGAAGTATGGGAATTAGTTCCTCTACCTGACAAGGTTAACATCCTTACCTTGTTATGGGTTTATAAGGTTAAACTTGATGAGATGGGTGCGGTATTGAAGAATAAGGCTAGATTGGTCGCTAGAGGATATAAACAAGCCTTGGGTATAGATTTTGAAGAATCTTTTGCTCCTGTGGCTAGATTGGAGGCGATTAGACTATTCCTTGCGTATGCTGCTCATATGAACATGATCGTCTATCAAATGGATGTAAAGACGGCATTTTTGAACGGTGAACTAAGGGAAGACGTCTATGTTAGTCAGCCGAATGGGTTCGTCAGTACGGAGTTTCCTAATCATGTGTACAAGCTTAAGAAGGCTCTCTATGGGTTGAAACAAGCTCCACGCGCGTGGTATGATCTCCTGTCAACATATCTCATTTCGGAAGGCTTCTCCAAAGGCAAGGTGGACCCCACTCTATTCACTCTCAAGGAAGGCAACGACATGCTTCTGGTACAAATTTATGTTGATGATATAATATTTGCTGCCACTAACATAGAATTGTCAAATCAATTTGAGAAGATAATGTCCACACGCTTTCAGATGTCGATGATGGGAAAATTTTCATTTTTCTTAGGATTACAGATTTCTCAAAATCCCAGAGGCATCTTTATTAATCAATCCAAATATGCTCTAGAATCTCTTAAGAAATATAACTTTGAAAATTGTGACCCCGTGGACACTCCAATGGTGGAGAAATCCAAGTTAGATGAAGATAGGAATGGGACTATTGTCGATCCAAAAATTTATCGTGGGATGATCGGCACCCTTCTATATCTGACTGCTAGCAGGCCTGATTTGCAATTTGCTGTATGCATGTGTGCCCGGTATCAGGCTCGGCCTACCGAAAAGCACCTACATGTAGTTAAAAGGATCTTTCGGTATCTAAAAGGAACACTTCATCGTGGTCTATGGTATCCGAAAGATTCCTCGATTGCTTTAATATCATACGCAGATGCCGATCATGCTGGATGTCAAGACACGAGGCGTAGCACTTCTGGATCTGTGCAACTCCTAGGAGATAGATTGATCAGTTGGTCTTCAAAAAGGCAGAAAAGCGCTGCAATTTCTAGCACGGAGGCTGAATACATCGCCATGTCCGGTTGTTGTGCTCAAGTCCTTTGGATGAGATCACAATTAACTGACTACGGTTTGGGATTTAACAAAATCCCGATGTATTGTGACAACAAAAGCGCCATTGCCCTTTGCTGCAACTATGTTCAACACTCCCGGGCCAAGCACATAGACATTCGCTACCATTTCATTAAGGAGCAGGTGGAGAACGGAGTGATCGAGCTGTATTTTGTCACTACTGAGTACCAGCTGGCGGATATGTTCACCAAAGCCTTAGATCGAGGACGAATCGAGTTTTTGATCGACAAGCTTGGCATGAAATCATTCACCCCAGCGACTCTCAAAGAGTTGGCAGAAGAATCAGCTGAATAGTCATGGTAAACTATTCAGAGTATCCTTTGTTCGTGATCATGTATATTATAGTAAATATATAAACCACAAAAAGAAAATACAAAAATATAAAACTAAGAAAAACCATAAAAAATATAAAACCTACAAAAACCATAAAAATTATAAAATCAAGAAAAATCAAAAATATTTTTCGTTTAAAACGGGCATGTCTTTTAGTACGGTAATATTTACGGCCTTAGAAATGTCGATCAATATTGACACGGTGCCATAAATAGAGTCCGTATAAAAGTTCTACATTTTTTAAACATGCCCATTATGGCTTGTAGTTATTTCTGACTGCAACCCGGTTTTCATATTAAAGTCACGTATTTCCTTGGAAAACGTTGGCTCACAACGGGAATTAAGTTTCTCGGGCATGATTTACAAGCCAAATCATGCAAAGGGATCAAGTTTACTTTACAACTTGGTCTAACACGAATTAATGTACGTCTCAGTGCATTAATTTGTTAAAATAAGAGAAATCTTATTGCTACCACGAATCAAACTTTTCAATATATCAATTGGAAAATGTTTTTCATCATCATGTGCCTCGTTAAACAATGACTACAGCTCTTTAAATAGAAAACGGGTCATCGTTTAAGGGGGAGAAAATGTTACATCATCTTTCACATCAAAAAGATCTTCAAAAGTTTTCAAGGAAATTTTGGAAGGCGAGATACTTATGTGTGACCGCGGATTCCACGGTAGCAGTAGTTCTAGCTCTACATTAGGAGCAGGGGGGCTCTATATAAAGGAGGTACGGACCCCTCCCGGTACGATGCATACTTCCCTCAAACAGGCCTCATTCTCCTAATCATGCTGAGGTAATTCAACAACTTCACGATTTTTCCAAGACTTTGAAAAGGCCTGTTAAAACTAGTACCATGGACGCTAACACTCCTCCAAGCGAATGGAGATTGATCATTCCCAGCTTGCTCATCAAAGAAGTGCGCCAAAAGTGGGGGGAGAGGTATCTATCATATTCTCTTATAATAGGAGCACGCCTGCTTTTAGGAACTCTCTTTCCGAACATCTTTGCCCATCAGTAATGGCGTGGGAGAGAGAAGTGACCCTCTAGGTAAGGTTTTGGCCGGCTTCCCTGCTCGTTTTCCAGTAAATGGATATGCGCCGATTGAAGGATCGGTTGCCTTCGTTGTTGTGCTATCTGAGAAAGAATATGTATATGATTGCGGAGATGAAAGAAGTAGACGAAAAACTAGAGATGAGAGAATCGAGCCCAGAAAGAGAAGGAGAGGAAGGAAACTACGGGCGAAGGGCTAACCCAACACCAACCCAATAGAGCTAGCCAGCAAGCTCAGGCTAAGAGCTGGGTCAATCTCCATGCGCTAGACCCCTTTACTAATAAAGGAAAGCTTGCCTTAATTGAAGTAGGGAACTGTTCTATCTAATGTGGCATTTGACCTCAGTCATTCCAGGCAAAAGGATCCGTTCCTGGACTTAGGTTAGGGCAAGAAGGCTACGGTTAAAAACCACCGACATGTCAAGATCAAAATTCGAAAGGTAGATCATTTCCGTAACGCTTTCGCAGAAAGGTTCGGTCTTTAATCTATATCAATAGCAAACCAACCGAATCGCTGCCTTTAAGGGGGAGTACTGCTTATGGCTTTGTACAGGTAAAAGGCAGTATTCCACAATGTCATGGGGGCTAAGCTTGTCATAATGTACCGGAATTGGGTATTTCGTGGTTTCGATCCTTTCGGTGATGCCAGAAGTCGTTTTGATATACGATTTTATCTTGTTTCTATTTTATTTATTATCCCTGATCCGGAAGTCACCTTTTCCTTTCCTTGGGCAGAGGAAGGAAACTACGGGCGAAGGGCTAACCCAACACCAACCCAATAGAGCTAGCCAGCAAGCTCAGGCTAAGAGCTGGGTCAATCTCCATACGCTAGACCCCTTTACTAATAAAGGAAAGCTTGCCTTAATTGAAGTAGGGGCTGCGAAGGCGTATAAACTTGCTTAGCCCAAATCAGTCTAAAAGTTTGGGCTCTCAAAAAGCTTAATGGTTAATGGTTGGATTGCTTTTGCATTTGTCTTGTTGTTGCTTATAAGTTTGTCATGGATAGTTTTGTACTTATGTTAAGATAAGTTAATCACTAAGGCTCGGGTAGTTAACATAAGATAGGGTCAAAATGACAAGAATTAGAACTTGGGAAAACAAAAGAATTTTGTTTGGTGAAAGAAGAAAAATTGAGGGGGTAAAGTTGACAACATGTCTAACTTGTGAAAAATTTGACCTAGTCAAAATCACCCACCCCCGTCTCTTCCATTATTTCACTGTTTACTTATCTTTGCCGCCATTAACACCCTAGCTTTCAAACACTCACGAAATCAAACAAACATCTCAAAATCAGTAATCTTCTAAGTTCAAGATCATCAAAAAGGTATCTAATCGGATTAACATTCATTTAATTCAAGTTAATTATCTCTTATTAATCAGAATCAATCAATTTAAGTTTCTGCTTCAATTAGGGTTAATTAAATTGGGGGTTTTGCCTGGGTTGTATTCGGAATAGAACAAATTGAACTGCTTTGGCTTTTAGATCACTTGAATCAAATGGATTTCGTGCTTAAATTAGAAAATATGTAAGTGTTGAAAAACATTCCGAATAGGAGAACTTTCCGTGTAAGAAACTTTTTCCGAATAGAATGATCTTTCCGCATAAGGCCAAATCTTTCCGAATAGAATGAATATTCCGCATAGAGAAAATCTTTCCGAATAGAATGAATATTCCGCATAGACAAGCTTTTTTCCGAATAGAGAATTTATTCCGCATAGACTGTTCTTTCCGAATAGGATTTTTTATTCCGCATAGACTGTTCTTTCCGAATAGGATTTTTTATTCCGCATAGGCCCAATGTTCCGAATAGGATTTTTATTCCGCATAGGCCCAATGTTCCGAATAGGATTGTATTCCGCATAGGCCCAATGTTCCGAATAGGGTTTTATTCCGCATAGGCCCAATGTTCCGAATAGGGTTTTATTCCGCATAGGCCCAATGTTCCGAATAGGGATTTTATTCCGCATAGGCTAAATGTTCCGAATAGACTTTTTATTCAGAATAAGGATTTTATTCCGCATAGGATAAATGTTCCGAATAGGCCTTATGTTCCGCATAGGATTTATATTCAGCATAGACCTATTATTCCGAATTGAATGATTATTCCGTATAGAAGATGTTTGAATGGTTTCAAAGCTTAAGGGATTATGTCATATGTACAATGCTTAGGTTTAAAGTCATAATGATATTCATACTTGTATGTATCAACCTTTGTGTTTTATCTTAAGCAGAGACGATGACTAACCCTACCGTACAACAAATACAAGACACCAGAGCCGCCGCCATTGCTGAAGTCAAGACTCTAAAGTTTATTCCAAACAACTTCCGTTTGAAGGAGGTATCTCATTCTACCCATAATGGATTTAAGGTAGGTACAGCCATACTTGATAAATCTCATCTCAAGCATGCGCTAAGGAGAAGTGCTTCAGTGCCCTATGACTACCTTTACGAGTTCTGGGCTACCAAAGAGAGGACGTCGAACAAAATCACTTTTTCCTTGGACAACAAGCAGCAGACGCTTACTGTGTCAGACTTCAGGAAGATTTTTGGATTTTGACCGACACTCAAAGGTCTATCATACTCAGCCAACCCGACTAAGGACCAGATCATGGAGATGTTCACTGCCATTGGATGTCTTGACATACGAACCCCGTCTGAGTTTACTACTGCCAAAGTTGGTCAACCATGGAAAGCTATTTTTGGGATTCTAAGCCGATGTTTAACACCCAAAACAACTGGGTTTGATGCTGGTCGTCCACCAATCATCAAGATGTTTTATGGTATGTTTAAAGGTATGGGTATTGATTATGCATCACTGCTGTGGGAGGAGTTTACTTTTCAACTCTTCACAAACACAAAGGGTAAGGTTAAAAGTTACCAGTACCCTAGGTTAAAAGTTAACAGTCGAGGTTTAATGAAGTTTATGAGGGTGGGTGAGCTTTATAAGTACAGTGATGGGACTCTTCTACAAGTCAGAGGAAAGTTGGAGCATCTGAACTCGGGTGGGACTTTGCCAGAGATGACCGAGGATTGGCATAAGGGTTATAGGCAGATGGCGAATTATGTGATCAAGAAGATCGATCAAAAGCTCCGTGAACGTAGATTGATGAGGAGCTTGGAAAGATTCGTGGGTGGTAGACCATATTTAGTGCACCACAAGCTACTGCAACGATCCATCTAATGGGTCGTACATCTCAGGTCCACTTTATATTGGTTTTCAATTGTGAATATGTATATTTGTGAATATTGTGCTGTAATGGCTTGATGTAGTGTTAAGGTATGATAATTTTTCAAGAATTTCTCACGAGATTCTAAATCTTTCAAAATATATCATACTAAAGCACTACAACTATCCCTTATTAATTTAAGGGGGAGCATGAACATGTTCTATGGCCAAACATCGATTTCATTTTTACCCAAAGACCGGTTAATCCATTCAATATCCCAAATATTAATGGTTAACATTTTGGATAAGGGGAGAAAATGGGATTAAGGAGACTTAAGTGATACTTGGCTAAAAGATGAAAAAGACTTAACGATAATCCAACTTAATATGTGTTAAGCACGTGTTAAGGGGGAGCGTTTTTTATGAACAAAACACCTAAGGTACAAAACTTTTGATTTTAATATCACAAGTACCTTATGTGATTTTCAATGATTTTTCATGGTGGCAATTCCTTCCCAAAACACGCTTAATTCACGACGAATGTGGTGACAAAAGGGTGGTAGGAATAGGTTTAGTCCAATGATTCATCAGAGCCGATGGAATCTTCCCAAGGACAATTCCCTAGATAGAATTAGAAGTCCTAGGAAAGATGGAGAAAGAATGTGAACGTAGCTGAATGCCGACCAAGTACTTAAGCTAGCACTGGAACAATCACAACAAGGTGCTAGTGATGACGTATTGGTAAGCATTGAAGGGGTTGAAGAATGAAAAAGAATTGTAAAGATAAAGGGTGTAAAGAAAGAAGCCCTCCTTACAACTTTAGGCAGAAACCGGGTCAATACATATGCTATTGAGGTCATTTTTGCTAATGATTCTCGGTATTGAAGAAAGACATCATGGACCCAGTGATGCAATGCACAACCCTTCCCAGCTAACTCAAATATCTCTCAAAAGGTATTTGTTTTAATCACACAGAGATCAACACGTTATCTATTGGTTTATTCACTCCGAATAGACTGGTATTGAAAAGGTGGCACTCCTCTCCAGCCATCGCTCACTAAATCAAAACGCACAATCGAGTCTAGAGCCAAGAGATCATCAAAAGTCTCATTAGGACACTTTCCATTTATTCCTTGCTTTCTCACACACTGTGAAAAGTAAGAGATTTTCATGAGTCCTACGCAATATTCCCGTAATATTGCCAGAACATCCGAGTAATATGTAAGTATTACAATGAAGATGGAAATCCTGCTTGAGCCAACATCAAACAAGCTCATGGTAGGTTACACGTGCGGTTCTTTTAGAACCAATCTTGTGAAAAACTGGAAGGTAACAGTGGTTTAATTCTTAATGGAACTTAAACTCGTTCCAGGCCTCTTCGCATTATCATATGATCTTGCCAGAACACTCAGAGTGACTCTTTATTGATCACAGTGACGAGTGGAAATCCTTCTAGTGTTAACATCAAACAGCACTTGGTAGGTGACGTGCAAGATTCTTTATGAATTGAGCTCATGACAACTGGAAAGCAACGATGGTGAAAATCTTAATTGAAATTCACTTGTTCCAGGTTTCATGAATTGACGGCTTCAAATCACAAGGATAATTTACCCAAGTGATTCACTCTTTATGTTCGCAGTCAGCTTTGGACGGTCGAATAAAGAGAACGGGTTTACCCGCGAAATCCTGTCAGGAAGTTGCTTAATTGAAACTATCCGTCACGGGTACGATATCTAATATCGTCCAACGGTCTTCACCGACCGGAGGTAAAATGCTACCGAATTAGAATAAAATGTTCAAAGCCATTTTATTTGTGTCGTTGCTGTGTACCTGTTAAAGACGGTGGCTTTGCTGTGTACCTGTTGAAGACGGTGGCGTTGCTGTGTACCAGTGAAGACGGTGGTGTTGCGGTATACCTGTAAAAGTCGTTCCCACATGCTTATGTCTTTTGCAACAAAGTTCAGCAAAAATTCAAGAAAGTACAAGATGAAGTCTTCCGCTGTACCAAACTCTGAAGCTTTCGAGAATTCAACAAAAAGACGTAAGTGTGTGGAACATGAAGTCACGAGGAGGCAAAATTCACAAGAAAGGCAAAGATCGCACGTGAAAGGCCAAAGAACAATGCTCTCAAGTCAAAGCCAAAAAGATCAAACCAACATATTCACAACAAAAGAAAGAAAAGAAGAAAAGATTACGAGCTAAAGAACGAAGACTTAGTATAGTATGCTAGGTTTAGAACTTTGTAACGTGGAGTGACCTCCCTTAGGGGGAGATTGTTAGAAATACGTTTTAACGTATATTAGAAGTATCGGTCACTCCACAATATGATTTATGTTGTAATAGCTCGTAGTTAACAATTAGTTAAATATTACTTATTAAGTTAAGTAAGAACCGGTCCATGGGCTTGTCATGGACCGGCCCAAGCCCATTGTAAGCTTGGAGTATAAATACCCCTTTCCACCATGGAAAGGGGTTGGTTGTTGTTCATTTTCATGCTTTCATATTAATAAAATCATACACATTTTCTCTCACTTTCTCTCTCTAGTTTCTCTCACTAGAAAACATCAACCCACTTCATAGATTCTTAGGTTATCAATATTCTACAAATACACGTTTTGGCTCGGTTATTATTGTAATTGTGTGGTAAAAAGGATGGGTGTTTTCACACCTATCAATGAACAAGATTAAAGGAAGATGGTATTGAAAGCTTAATGTTAAACAAACTAAATGGAAGATTAAAACTTACAAATTTATCAAAGATTCAAGAACAATAAAAAATCACCAAACACCCTAATGGTGTTGGTGACCTACGAACAAGAAAAAAAAAGAAGGAAAAATAAAAGCTGCGCTCTAAAGTGTGAAGAGGCCACTATATATAGTCCTTGTGAGTGGTTGGTGAGTGGGATTTCTTCTTTCTTTTCGTCTTCTCGTCTTTTCAGTAAAGTCGACGTTTTTTATTCTGATTCGGGATTTGTCGACGATTAAATTCAACTCGTCTTTTAATTTCTTCGTTTAATAGACTTGAGTTCCTTTGTCATATGTAAAACTTCCATCTATGGTCCTTTTCTTCGATAAATCTTCAAATAGGCCCATTGACTTCAAATCTTTTGCATCTCTTGGACAATAGACTTCATCTTGAGTCTTTTTCTTCGATAAAACCCGTGCAATCCCATGTTTTCTTCAATATTTATCCGGTTGGCTCTGAAAACACAACAAACACACAAACCACGCATAATTCCAAACAAATGACATTAAATTCGCGTTTTGGTCTTGTTTTAGCAAGAAATAAGTGGTAAAAGGATGGGTGTTTTCACACCTATCATAAGCCCAATCCCATCACAAGGCTTGGTTATATAAACCCTCTCCTTAGATGGAGAGGGTGTGGTTTTCATTCATATTTTCACATAGTTTCTCACTTTCTCTCTCTAGAAGTGTGTGTGAAATCTACCATATTCTTATCTCTTTCTCTCTCTAGAATATACAAATATTTACAATATACTACAACCTTCAGAAGTGCTTCCTCTTGTGATTTAGAAAGATCAGAAGCAACAATAACGGGTAAAGTATTGTTAGGACCTAGAAAAGCATATTTGAGATTGGATGGCAAAGGTTTTAGCTCAAGAGTTGGAGGCATCTCTAAAGACGGCTTCGTGGTCGTGTCAAAAGTAGAAGGCAAAGGCTCCACCTTATAAGACCAAGGTTGTTTTTGATGGTCCAAATAACTGACCAAACACTCTTGAATCTCTTGAACTTCAGCAACATCAAGAATCTCCTCGTTCTCACCAATGAAATATAATTCCAAAGGATCATCCTTAAGCATACGGGTTGCATGCTTTTGCAGTTCCTCATCGATCACATCTACTTGAGAACAATCATTCATCGTAGGAGAATTCATAGAATTAAACACATTCAATCTTATCTTCTTATTACCGAATGCAATATCCATGGAACCAGTCCAACAATTAATCCTAGCATCTATCGTGGCTAAGAATGGGCGCCCAATGTCACACCCAACCATGGCGGAATATGGGGCGCGACGTATGGATTTCATCACAACAATAGCGTGTCTATAGAGTTAACTAAATGAAATAGAAATGTCATAAAAAGGTGACACAATGTCATGACAATATCTCAAATAATGTAGGCGTCTAGGTAAGTAGGTAATTACATGCCTACCTCTTATCAAAGACATTCAAATAACACACATCAAACATATAGGTATCAAACAATTTACTAAATCAAAAGACAAAATAAAATCTAAGAGGAAAGGGATTCCTCCTAATGCAATCCTAGCAGCCTCTATACTCTAGCCACTTCTAACATCATCTTGCACAACTACCTCACCTGAAAATGACACTAAAATCTGTCAACATAAAGTTGGTGAGAACATAGGTTTAAGTTATCTAGAACATCATAAGAAACCTTGACATCCGCTGTAAATAAGTTGAAAAAAAACAATTTATAGTAATGGACCATAATGTGGTAATCATGTTACATGCATCCACAACAAAACTTAAACCAAGTACCGATCACATCTACAATTCACAAAGCACACTGTAACAATCAAGAAGTATCTCGTCACACACACAAGAACACACACCACACTATACGGATCTTTCCCACACCACCTGTGGAAGATGAACTATATCCTCGTCGAGATATCTTGCCTCTAAAGAGACGATGCACAAGTACTCAGAACAGATCGTGCCCCACGAACCAAGAACTCAGGACAGATCGTGCCCTACGAACCAAGAACTCAGAACCAAGAACTCAGGACGGATCGTGCCCCACGCTCCACACACATCACAACTTGTCCCATAGACGCCCATACATCTATGTACCAATCCCAATCATAACACAATCAAGATTCACATATCAGAACACATATCAAAGCACATATGAGAACACATAAGCACGCAAGTCATACAATAGCACATTTATGTCCATACATTATTAAAACATAGTACTAAATCATGTTAAAGAACATTGCAAGTGTCATCTCCATCCCATACTGGAAAAACATTTAAAAACATAGCAAAATGGGACTATGAACTCACCTTGCGAAGGCAATCCAAATTCTCCTCACGAACAACCAATTACCTAAAGCACATAATACAATAATACGTACGTCAATATTGACTCCGGAACTCTAATCCTTTATCAATGTAACAATCCCTATAATGGATACATCTCAAATTCTTTCTCAAGTCAGCCCCATGTTAGCCCTCTAAGTGTCCATTAACCCAAAATACCCAAAACATGATTTTAAGCCTTGTCGTACAAACACTAACCTTGAACTCGACACTTGTACAAAGAATTCGACCAATCTACTGACCTCCATAGGCTATGCATTCTGATAACTTGAAAAGTACGTTCCGAGTACATAATTTTAGGCTTTTGAATCACCCAAAAAGCTTTAAAAACAAATAAGTTATGACCAAACGAATTTTACCTAAAATCTGCCCAGACATTAGCGACGGATTCTGACAGTTTAGCGACGAAATTTGGCAGATTAGCGACAGTTTTTGCCTAATCCGATTTAAACCCTAAAAAACGATTTTAAACCCTAAAAACCCCTCATTAATTACCAAATTCAAGCACTAAATTATTTTAATTCCAGAAAATTAAAAACCCTAATCCATCATATGATTATTAACATGATTCTAACATAATTAATTAAATAAGAACAAGAATTTAATAAAGATCAATACCTTTAGATGATCAAAACCATGTTTTTTTCCTTTTCAAGAACCCTAACTTTTTTCCTTTTTTTTTCCTTTTCCTTCCTGCGTGTTTTTTGTTCATTCGTTGATTGTATTTGTTTTTTTATCAAATCTATTTATATAGTATCTACTACTAGTTCAAGCCCAATACAAAAATCCCCCTTCTTTTTCTCTTTTTTTTCTTTTGTCGACTATTTCACAAAATTTTCCAAAAATATAAATTTTTATTTATTTGATTATTAAATTCATTTTTAATTAATATTTCCTTATTTATATTTATTATTTATTTATTTATTTCTTATTTAATTAATTACACCTAAACCTTTAAACTAATAAATTAAACTACTATATTAAAAATACATAAATTCCATTTCTAAATAATTTCATTCTTATAAAATCCCTAACTTATAACTCTTAAACTACTACAACCTATACCACTAAATGCTTACATATATAATTACGTAATAACATTACGTACACAATATTAAATACTTACACTCGAAAAGTAAAATAACAATATAATTCCCATAACTATTACATACACATAAAATGACCTCAAAAATGCCATATCACTTCATAGTCACATCCATGTGAACTCATGAGCACGAACTATTCCCAATGTATCATCATATAACGTACCACGTACTACATAAACGATGTATCAACCCAAGTCCAAGTCTCAAACACAAACATATAACACATAAACGCACACTCAACACATAATCAAAGTCAAACATTCACAAATGGCAAATCTCAAAATTTAAGGTTGTCACAGCACTCCCTCGTAATAGAAATCTCGTCCCGAGATTTACTCCCAAACTCAAACTTATTCTCAGCAAACAAACGAGGATACATATCCCTGATAAAACCTTCACGTTCAAGTGTGAACTCAGTTTATACTAAATAATCTCAACTAACAACACATGAGCCTTAACCGTCTGCGAGGAAACTTATTAAAACCATAAAGTTATGTAACCAACCTAACTAAATCTCGCAACTCATCAAACAAGAACTGTCTTGAAACCAAGTTAGGAGCCGTCACATAACTCGACGGGTTTAAAACCGTCACCCCAATTTCAGTCTTACTCATAAATGCCATAAATCAAAACTCATCAAAATATAACCACGTATTCTAAGGTCTAAAGAACTCTCAAATTCTATCCCAACTCATCTCTATCATAAGAACGTAACTGGATCATCCGTATGACTACAACAACGCTCCCAAAGAATATAAGTTCACGATAAATTTTAGGACCCCCAACTTCAGATAACGGATCAAACCCATGGACGACTGACGGAAGTTTACATGAACGAATTTAAAAATATGAACCAAAATCATGAGACTCCAAAAGATACTCAAACATAAACATGTATCGACTCCAAACAAACCATGGAAACGAACCAATGACACAAGAAGCACCCAACGACAACCGAAATGTATTACGACCACATGAACCGAACTTAACACCACACTTGACTACCATCCTACTGAATTTATGTTTTCCTATGGTCTAAAAATTCCAACAACAAATTTCGCTTTCTACTTACACGTTTAACCCCTCCGTTCGGTCTCTACGCCAAAAGTCGTTTTTACCAAAACTGATTTTCTATACATGCTAAATGTTTGTCACCAAAAAGCCCGACCTTAACACCATAAATTTTATTGAAAAACTCCAGTCCTTTTACATACATTATAAAGAGTTCCCCAATAAAAAAATCTTTGGCTATATAAACCGTTTGGTTACCTTTTGACTCAAATTCCCAAAATCCAAACTTATTCCTGAACAGTGCACTGTTTTTGTAAAAATTGTTTGACGACCTTCCCGAACTCCATTTTCGACCAACCTTACATTTTTGAAAAGTAGACTCTCTGAACTTAATTTAAAAAAAAGAAACTCGACCAAAGGTGCTACCTACTGCCCGGAACAGTCAACACAAGACACCCCTAAAAATTAGACTGTTTTACGCCTTTATACACCAACCCTCTAAACATCATTAATTATCCCTAAATTCTTAACACAAACCCTAACATCATTGATGGATTTTAATTACTATATATATTTTTTTAACCATGTTTCCGACACTTTAACCTTATTTTTCACCGACTACCAACAACTATTTCAACTCTTTGTAAATTCCAATTTTTTTTACCATGTAAGATTCAACACAAAAGATACCATTATCCCAAACGTAAAGATAAAGAAAATCTTGAACTATCTCAATAGCCTCTACACCATAAGTACCGTACAAACAAACACGTGAAATGAGGACTCGAGAAATGCGCTACTACAGAAGTTGAACATCTCAAAGAGAAACGAGCTAGCAACCATCCCAAGAATACAACCGATAAGTAGAAAATAATTTTACATATATAGGCATAGGCGTACATACACTCAAATCCATCCAACATATACTATACAAGCATGTATTAACCCTCTTTCATGCAACCATACTTAGGAATCCATTGATGTCATGGTACTTGTATAACTATGTTGGCCACCATACTTATATAAGTCCTCTTTCACCAATACACTCCCTCCTATGATGACACTTATAAGAATTAATACTACACATAACACATCAGTCTACCAACTCAAATAATCACATAAATCCTACAACTTATATAAGCACATAATCCACAACATAACATAAGGTCCAAAATTCCATGTATCAAAATAACGTAGCTAATGCATGAAACACATAAACTCGTAATCCAGCTGAACCACCGTAGACAAAATTTAAAATGTATAAAGAACATGAAAACGTAATTAAACGAAATCCAACAATGACTAGCGTATACGACTATAGTTAAACCCGCACTATTCAAAACTCGAAAAGAAAATAACATGTAGCTAACTATGAACTTACTATGGTTCAATTCATACTAGTCAAAACATCACAATAAATAACATCCAAACACATTAATTAATATAAAATGCACACATACTCCTATGACGCATATATGCAGGGACCCTTAAGCTATAGACTAGGCTACACGACTAGGCAACCTAATTCTCTTTAACCATTGTCTCTGATACCATTCTGTCACACCCAACCATGGCGGATTATGGGGCGCGACGTATGGATATCATCACAACAATAGCGTGTCTATAGAGTTAACTAAATGAAATAGAAATGTCATAAAAAGGTGACATAATGTCATGACAATATCTCAAATAATGTAGGCGTCTAGGTAAGTAGGTAATTACAGGCCTACCTCTTTCCAAAGACATTCAAATAACACACATCAAACATATAGGAATCAAACAATTTACTAAATCAAAAGACAAAATAAAATCTAAGAGGAAAGGGATTCCTCCTAATGCAATCCTAGCAGCCTCTATACTCTAGCCACTTCTAACATCATCTTGCACAACTACCTCACCTGAAAATGACACTAAAATCTGTCAACATAAAGTTGGTGAGAACATAGGTTTAAGTTATCTAGAACATCATAAGAAACCTTGACATCCGCTATAAATAAGTTGAAGAAAAACAATTTATAGTAATGGACCATAATGTGATAATCATGTTACATGCATCCACAACAAAACTTAAACCAAGTACAGATTACATCTACAATTCACAAAGCACACTATAACAACAAGTATCCCGTCACACACACAAGAACACACACCACACTATCCGGATCTTTCCCACACCACCTGTGGAAGATGAACTATATTCCCGTCGAGATATCTTGCCTCCGAAGAGATGATGCACAAGTACTCAGGACGGATCGTGCCCCACGAACCAAGAACTCAGGACGGATCGTGCCCCACGAACCAAGAACTCAGGAAGGATCGTGCCCCACGCTCCACACACATCACAACTGGTCCCGTAGACGCCCATACATCTATGTACCAATCCCAATCATAACACAATCAAGATTCACATATCAGAACACATATCAAAGCACATATGAGAACACATAAGCACGCAAGTCACACAATAGCACATTTATGTCCACACATTATTAAAACATAGTACTAAATCATGTTAAAGAACATTGCAAGTGTCATCTCCATCCCATACTAGAAAAACATTTAAAAACATAGCAAAACGAGACTATGAACTCACCTTGCGAAAGCAATCCAATGTCTCCTCACGAACAACCAATTACCTAAAGCACATAATACAATAATACGTACGTCAACATTGACTCCGGAACTCTAATTCTTTATCAATGTAACAATCCCTATGATGGATACATCTCAAATTCTTTCCCAAGTCAGCCCCATGTAAGCCCTCTAAGTGCCCATTAACCCAAAATACCCAAAACATGATTTTAAGCCTTGTAGTACAAATACTAACCTTGAACTCGACACTTGTACAAATAATTCGACCAATCTACTGACCTCCATAGGCTATACTTTCTGATAATTTGAAAAGTACGTTCTGAGTACATAATTTTAGTCTTTTGAATCACCTAAAAGGCTTTAAAAACGAATAAGTTATGATCAAAACGATTTTACCTAAAATATGCCCAGACATTAGCGACGGATTCTGACAGTTTAGCGACGAAATCTGGCAGATTAGCGACAGTTTTTGCCTAATCCGATTTAAACCCTAAAAAACGATTTTAAACCCTAAAAACCCCTCGTTAATTACCAAATTCAAGCCCTAAATTATTTTAATTCCAGAAAATTAAAAATCCTAATCCATCATATGATTATTAACATGATTCTAACATAATTAATTAAATAAGAATAAGAATTTAATAAAGATCAATACCTTTAGATGATCAAAACCATGTTTTTTTTCCTTTTCAAGAACCCTAACTTTTTACCTTTTTTTTCCTTTTCCTTCCTGCGTTTTTTTTCATTCGTTGATTGTATTTGTTTTTTATCAAATCTATTTATATAGTATATACTACTAGTTCAAGCCCAATACAAAAAGCCCCCTTCTTTTTCTCTTTTTTTTTTCTTTTGCTGACTATTTCACAAAATTTTCAAAAATATAAATTTTTATTTATTTAATTATTAAATTCGTTTTTTAATTAATATTTCCTTATTTATATTTATTATTTATTTATTTATTTATTCCTTAATTAATTAATTACACCTAAACCTTTAAACTAATAAATTAAACTACTATATTAAAAATACATAAATTCCATTTCTAAATAATTTTATTCTTATAAAATCCCTAACTTATAACTCTTAAACTACTACAACCTATACCACTAAATGCTTACATATATAATTACGTAATAACATTACGTACACAGTATTAAATACGTACACTCGAAAAGTAAAATAACAATATAATTCCCATAACTATTACATACACATAAAATGACCTCAAAAATGCCATATCACTTCATAGCCACATCCATGTGAACTCATGAGCACGAACTATTCCCAATGTATCATCATATAACGTACCACGTACTACATAAACGTTGTCTTAACCCAAGTCAAAGTCTCAAACACAAACATATAACACATAAACGCACACTCAGCACATAATCAAAGTCAAACATTCACAAATGGCAAATCTCAAAATTTAGGGTTGTCACACCCAAGGATAATAGTTGGTTGTACATCCTTGTATTGTGACTCATTGTCCATAACAAAGAAGTCCACTAGGTAATAGAAGTCATCAACTTTCACAATAACATCCTCTAAGATACCTCTAGAAATTTTGGTAGATCGATCGGCTAAGGAAATAATGGTGTCTGTCTTACGAAGAGTTCCTAAGTTATACTTATCGACCAAACTAGTTGGAAGGATGTTGATACTGGCACCAAGATCAAGGAGCGCCTTCTTAATGGCAATATTTCCGACCACCACTGAAATCAATGGTGATCCAGGATCTTTGAATTTAGGAGGAAGAGAGCTAGATAAGACTACACTAACTTGCTCAGTTAGATCAATATTTGTAGGCAAAGACGCCTTCAGCTTCCTATTCTGAGTACACAAGTCCTTTAAAAACTTGGCATATGCATAAATTTGCTTGATAGCATCAATAAGGGGGAGACTGATTTTAACTTGCTTGAAAGTCTCCCACATATCCTCAGCATGAGGACCCTTTTTAGCTAACCTTGTAGATGTCAATTTTTCCAAAGCCGTGGGGTATGGTGTGCTGGACACACCACCCTTCCCAACTCCAGGAGATTCAGTAGCTTTAGGATTCGGTGTTGTTGGTTTAGGAAAATCATTTAACAAATCATTTACCAACTCAGAACCGGACTTAACATTATCTGAATTTTTACCTTCAACGATAATTTCGTCATTAGTAACGAAATCCTCGACATCAGGAGAATTTGGAATTCCCTTGTCATTGTTGTAGATTTTTCCATTTCAAAGAGAGTCACCACATTCACGTGCTTATTTCCATTTTTCTTGTGTGCGGGATTCATGGTGGGGTAGCTCGGTAGCTTTCCCTCATCTCTTATGCTTAATTGATCCGCTAACTGACCAACTTGTCTCTCAAGAGCTGCAATGGATTTAGTAATGGTCTCGCGTCTTTGATTGGTGACCTCGAATTTTCTATTGATCTCTTGGTTGTTGGTAGACAATGAATCCATAAGCCTATCAAACTTTCGGTCAAGGTTCAAGAGACAGTTATTATCTTGCCCTTGTCCCTGATTTGGATATTGCTGTTGTGGCTTATGATAGTAAGAATTTTGTTGGAAGTTAGACGAATCCCCACCCTCATACCTTGGTTTGTAACCATAGTCTTGTTGTTGGGCATTATTAGGGCGATTGCCTTCATCTTTCCAACGGAAGTTGGGGTGATTGCGCCATCCAAGATTGTAACTTTCGGAGAATGGGTCATTTCGTGGACGACCTTCATAAACTCCATTCACCTCCTCATTTGGTGGTGCCCCCCAACTTTGACAATTATCAACTGAATGACTTGGATCACCACACATTGAACACCCACTATGCGATACATTAGACACATTTGGAACACCTTTTCCTAGATTTCTCAACAAAAGATCAACTATCTTACTTAACTCGCTAATTTCAGAATTTGTGCCACGTTGGTTAGACACAGAATTAGCGGAAGATGGGTGGTTGTTTCGATCCACTGATGCTTGGGTCTTGGAACCTTTGCTTAATTTTTCAAAAAACTCCCTTTCTTCCTCCATAGGTCGCGAGAAAAACATACCCCCACTAGTGGCCATCACAAATTGTTGGTTGTTATAATCCAACCCATCATAGAAGACTTTGACAAGCTCCCATTTTGGAACATCATGATGAGGGCGTGTTCTTAATAACTCCTTAAGTCTACTAAATGCTTCATGAAACTGCTTGCCTGGGATTTGACGAAAGGATTTAAGCTTATTTCTAATGGTAGCAGTTTTACTTATAGAATAAAATTCCTCAAGAAAAGCAGCTTGCATTTCAGACCATGAGTTAATACTACCTGGCTCAAGAAATGAGAACCAGTCCTTAGCTTGATCTTTAAGAGAAAATGGAAAAAGGCGAAGTCTTACCTCATCCTTGGTAATGTTATTAACCTGATGTGTGTCAGCAATGGAGAAGAACTCTCGTAGATGTGCGTATAGCTCCTCACGACCCCAAAACACTGGAAAAATTGCTATGAGGTTCGGCTGGATCTTGAAGTTACTTGTAACCCCTTTAACCAGATTCGGATAAACGATAGGCGAGGGATCCTCAAAGATCCCCGGCCTGTAATAAGAATCAACACCCGTGGTGGGGATTCTTCTTTGCAACTATCTTCGCTAGCATCTCCGCCAACATCGTCATCACCTGGCATTTCAACGAAAAGCTTTGCTAAATCAAGATTAGTAGAAAATATGTGGTTTTAGTTTAAGTTTTGGGTTGATCACTGATCAATAAAAGTTTTGGTTTTGAAATCTAACAACTAAAATACTTTTGATAATAAAAATGCGGATTAAAAATTAAAATAATTATTAAGCTAATAATAAAGCTAGAAAAATAAAATAAGGATGTAAACAATTAAAAGAAAAATGCAATCCCTTCTAGCTCCTAATATTTATGGCTGATCACACTTATGGATTATCGAAACTTTTTTTTAGTTCATTTACAAAGATTATTTTGACTTAATATGAATGAATTAATGTCGGCATTTATTATGTTTATCAATGACTCGCAATAATAAATCTTATATTAATCCAACCAATAATTATGTTTTAACAATTTATTTAGGTACAATTTATATCGATTATACGACCATCTTTTTCTTTAACTAATTAAAATAAGTATGAATCGTTAACTAACAATAAATTGTCTTGCACAAATAATTAAACATAATATTAAATCAAATAATATAATTTATAAATAAATTATAAATCAATGTAATAAAAATATAATAATCCAAAAGTGATGATCAAACCATAAATAAAGTTACCGGAAGGAATTACAACAAAATTAGCCAGACATCGCGATGTACCCGACCCGCTTAATCTCAACCATCATTCTTTTTTTTTTACTTTGGCTATTCTGTGTCCAAAATTGGTAAAAACTCCACACTTGCAATTTTTTTTAATCTTACTTGCACAAAGAATGCCCCCTATGTCCTCTTATGAATCGTTTTTTAAATCAACATCCTCCTTTTCCCTAGCTATATGTTATGCTGCCCCCACCACCATCTCAAAAGACACGAATTGAATTTCTTTTCCTTCTTTGTGAATCGTCTAATAGTTCCCTGTGTATTCACCCTCACCGAATATATATAATGCTCCAGTCGGTTGTGTGAATGGGCTTTTGGGCCCGAAGTTATAATTATTTATTTATTTTTTTATTCTTTTGGAATATAATAACTTTGTCCCAATAAAAAATAACCCAACGCCAATAATTGCTCAAACGAAGCCCGGACAAATAAACGATAACCGAAAATATTGTGATGCACTCAAATCTTTTTCTTCAATATTTCTTCGTCATTTATCGGCGCTCACAATATCTTTTCTCCAAAAAACTAATTAAGAAGCCATTTTATTCCATTTCGCTTGTAAGCTACATAATCACAAAACACATTAAAATTACATGTATAACGAAAAATAAATATATAATTATGTTAAATTAACATACTATTAGGTGTATGCAAAATACACCAATCAGTATCTATAGCTACTAATAAAGAAAATAAAGTGACAAGATTTGTAAAAAAAATAAACAAACTAAAACTTATTAAAAAGTAATAAAGAAAAAATGCAAGAAAAGAATTCGGGAAATAACAAAAGTCGGAATAAGTAAAATAATCAGAATCTAAAAAAACAAGTTTAAAAGTAGGAATCCAAAAACAAGTTTAAAAGTAGGAATCCAAAAACAAGTTTAAAAGTAGGAATCCAAAAACAAGTTTAAAAGTAGGAATCCAAAAACAAGTTTAAAAGTAGGAATCCAAAAACAAGTTTGAAAGTAGGAATCCAAAAACAAGTTTAAAAGTAGGAATCCAAAAATAAGTTTAAAAGTATGTACCTTCTTCCCATATCTGCCAATTATCCAAAACCCACTTGCATCTTCCTCATAGCTAACTATAGGATTTCTGGAATCATGAGGTAACACTTCTACCATATGTGAAGCTTCCAAGGGTGAGAGCTTAATACTCTTTCTAATAACAGCTTCACTAGGATTCACTCTATCCAAATTTTTTGGAAACTCAAGGGGAACTCCCTTCTTCAATGGTCTTGGTGTAACCAAAGCCTTTTGGATATCCATTTCTTCTACAAGTTCTTCCTTTCTTTCATCTGAAAGAAGTCTAATAGTGTTCTGCTCTTGCACACTTGCCCATAGGATAAGCCTTATACTCCAATTCATCAAAGGACAATCCCTGTAACTTTCTAAAAGTCCAACCTGTTTGATGATATCTGAGCAACATGTAATAGAGCTCCCTTCTTTTTGTCTTGGTCTGTGAAAGAACTTTGCTAGCTTTATATTTCAGAATCACCTTGCAATCTCTTTGAACTCTTAGTAGAATCTCCAAACCCCAAATTTGATCAGATAAAGTCATGTCTGGATTCTCCATCACCTTATTCTCCCATGAAAAGTACATCTGAGCAACTTCAGGCATCTCATAATCCACCTTATTCTTCAACTCTGCAAGCTTTTCCCTTGCCAACTCATCACCATATTTAAGCCTCTCTGGTTCTTCAATAATCATTACACTTGAATATGTGCTTTCATCACCACTGCTTTCCTTACTCTCAATAGCAGTCTCCTTCATCCTATCTTCTTTCTCAAGTTGTGTAGACAACATAGAATCAAATTTTACTTGGGCTGCATCCTTGGGAACCACTGTTTCTACCATAATCCCTTTACCTTTATCTAATATATCAATGGTGGGTAAAGTTGATGATGGTACCTGGGTAGACACATATTTGATGATAGCTGATAACTGGGATACATCAACCATACATGCAGGTCTATCAACGTCCAAAACCTGTGTGTCAACGCCTAATTTACTCATATCAGCGCTTGGCTTGTTAGCGTCAAAAATCTGCTTGTCAACGCTCACCTTACTCCTATCAGCGCTTGGCTTTGTGAACTGCTCCAACATCTCAGTAAAAGATAAATTCAAATTTGTAGGGGTAACCAATGAAACATCAAAACCTGGTTGCCTCTTCAAATCTGTTAGAGCTTCAGCTATACCCAAAGATTCTCCTTCATGTGAGCCTTTGTTACTCACATGTATCTGCTCATCCTCCCCTTTGGAAGAATCCTCCACTCCACGCCTAAGGGTAGCACCTTCTAAAATAACAATCCTCTCCCTAATTGCTTGAGTTCAAGGCCTTGTGTAGAGATAGTATGTACAAGGTCTGCATTTTGCTTTTGCAAGCTAATGCAGACAGCCGTCCATTCCGACAATATATAGGGTGCCAATCTGCCCTCCTCTAGAATGGGAATTTGACCTCCTAAAGTAGAGTCATGGGGCATGGATGGGGTCTGAATGATTTTAGGCCTGGCTTGGCCTACATCTAAGCTAGTACCAATAATCCTAGCCCCACCCATGTCACCAACTACACTTGTGGTGGTGGTTCTCTCTGCAACATGGCTAGGACCACTAGAGGAGAACACTCCAATAGTCCTTTGGCGTTTTTCTGTCCTAAAGTCTGGGGGTGAAGAGGATGATATGGACTTGGTTTCGGTCTGGAGGTTAAGGGGTGTTTGGGTTTGTTGAAAAAGGGTGTCAACGTTTGGATTTGAAGTGTCAACGCCAACATTTAACGTGTCAGCATTGAAGGGATCTTGGTCAAGTTCCATATATTGGGGTGATGGTGATGGTTCAGGTAATGGGTCTGGTTGTGGTTGTGGGTTTGGTTGAGGTTGTGTTGCTGCAATAACAGCAAGCATGGCTTGGGTAAGGGGTAAGTCTCTGTATGGGGGTGAATTCATCTTTCCAAAAATTGCTTTCTTTTGCACAGGGATCGTATAAAAATCATCATGATCCCTGGTGCAATATCCTTTGTGCATCAAAAACCATTTGCAAAAATCTTGGGTAAGCAAGAGTCATCTTGCTACCCTTGTTTTTACACATGCCATCAAAAATCATTTTAGAATAATTATATTTTTGCCCAGTAGCAATACACACAATGGAACTCCTAATAGACCTGTTAATTTCATTATGTGCAGTACATTTGTGACTCAAGCATTGAAGAATGACATGTATTAATTACTTCCAAGCTGGGGGAAATTCCTGTTTTAAATATTTGTTTAAAGTTCCCTCTTCAGGGAAAGGATAACCCAAAGCTTGAAGTCCTTGTTCTAGCTCACCAATGGGTAGGGTGGTTATACCATCTGCATTATTAAGATGCAAAGCCTGGCGAACCAAGGCTTCAGTAACAACCCATGGAAGCCCATGGACTGTAGTAGTCAATGTAGTCACATTATTAACCGTTGAGGAAGTGATAGTATTCCAAAATTTCTTAATAAGAGTGACAAGGATAAGAGGAGCATGAGAAAGTGCATACCTTAACGGGGATGCATTTAAGTACTCCACCATCTGAGTATATTGAGGAAACAGATTGTTGTCAGCCTCTAAATAGGTAACCATGTTGTGCTGACTTCTGAACCCCAATACCAAATCACTCGGTTTAAACTTAGGCGCCATTGATGTAGAAGCTGTGATATATGTTATGAAAGATGAATGTGTGTGAAAATTTAGTTAGACAAGAATAAGCAGTTACCCTGTTTCAAAATAATGAGCCAAATCTATAGGAGAGGCAAGCACATGTGATTGGTAAAAAATGAGGCAGTTATTTTTCAAAATATAATGATTAAAATCTTGAAAATATATAACTTATCTTGTGCATTAATAAAAAGTTACCAACTCCTAAAATTACGGCCCAAATTTTCGTCAAACATAACAACTGGGTAGGACCCAATGTTTGTCAACGATAAAAAATAACCTATCAACGCTCAGCGGCTATATTCTTGTCAACGTTGGAATTTGCCATGTCAACGTCACAATTGGTCCTAACAACGTTTGGAAATAAAAACTGTCAACGTCCAAAAATAAAAATAATAATAATGAAAAAGGACCTTAACAAAGTGATTTATCCTAGTGAAGATAACTTATAGACTGAAATTTACCATAGGGTGGCAAGCACTGTCTAATCATGCACACTTGCTTAAGCAAGATAGACATAATTGTCCTTAAGTGTCCCTTGCTAACCAAAGTTCTTAACAGTGAAGTTATCTCATAAAATCCTTTGTAACTTCCCAGGTAAGCCCAATAAAAATCATACCCAAGTCTCCCAACAGACCACATCCAATTCTAGGCCAAAAAGTCTTGGCAGCGTGCATAGTATATCAACTTTGCATGCTACAGTGCCTCACGATTTAGTAAAGTAATTCGTACTCACCAGTGGACACAATCTAGAATTGTGATAAGAGTATTATATGAATACCCAAAAAGTCCTAAAGGTTTCCTAAACCTCCCCTTAAAATAAGAAATATAAGTTGCTAAACATGTATGCAAATAAAAATTTATGTCAAAATAGGAAAATAAATATTCCAACCATCATCCATAAGCTTGAACATGCTCCAATAATGCTCCAAGAATCCATAAGCAACTCTGTATCCATTTGTACAATGCTAACAACGCCTGCATAATTAGATCAAAAACCACAAAACTAACATGTTGCTGACAACGTCAATTTAACATTTGTCATTTTTAAAATAACCTTTGTCAGCGTTAGACAAATAAAGTGGAAAATCTAACTTTGTACAAAGACCAATAACAATGCATATCTTGTACATACTTTTACAAAGAGTTCAAAAACACATATCAGGTAAGATTGATCATTCCAATACTTGTTACCAAGTATTGAAACTTCCCAGTATCAAAAGATTTAGTTAATAAATTTGCCACATTTTCAATGACTGTCAACCCTATCTGGTTGTATTAAACCTTTTTCAAAACAATCTCTTATAAAATAATGTCTAAATTCTATGTGTTTTGTTTTAGAATGATGTACAGGATTTTTAATAATACATAAAGTACTGTTATTGTCTACAAAAATCTTGGTATGCATGAAATTATACCCATAATCCAACAGCTGGTTATGAATCCATAAGACTTGTCCACAACAAGCAGCTGCAGCTACATATTCTGCTTCAGTTGTAGAATTGGCCACCACTGTTTGTTTCTTGCATTGACAAGATATCAACCTACTCCCAAGAAATTGGCATTCACCAGTTGTGGATTTTCTATCAAACTTGTCACCCCCATAATCACTGTCTGAATATGCAATAAGCTCCAATGGAGAATCTTTTGGATACCATAATACCAAGGTGGGATAGCACCTAAGATACCTAAAAATCCTCTTGACAGCATGAAGATGACACTCTTTGGGAGTTACTTGATGGCGTGCACATGCACACACAGCAAACATAATGTCAGGTCTTGAAGCTGTGAGATACATTAGTGATCCAATCATTGACCTATAATGCCTGACATCCACCTCTTTTCCATCTCCAACCTTTCCCTAAGGGTGTTCCCTATCCATGGGTGTGCTAGCCCGTTTCTCATGTGGAGAAAAGCCAAACTTCTTCAAGATTTTTGCTACACATTTGTCTTGAGAGATGAAGATACCATCTTCTTTCTGCTGAACTTGTAACCCTAAAAAGAAGTTCATATCTCCCATTGCACTCATCTTGTACTTGTCTGTCATGAGCTTGGAAAAGTCTTCACTCATCTTTGGACTAGAAGAGCCAAAGATGATATCATCCACATAAACCTGAACAAGTAAGAAATCTTTACCAGTCTTCTTTGTAAACAAAGTCTGATCTATGGTGCCCCTTTTGAATCCATTTTCTACCAGATAGGTGGACAATGTGCCATATCATGCTCTTGGGGCTTGATGAAGTCCATACATTGCTTTCTTCACTCTATACACCTTGTCTGGATGTTCTGAATCTTCAAAACCAGGAGGCTTCATTACATAAACCTCCTATGCAATTGTGCCATAAAGAAAAGCACTCTTCACATCCATTTGATAGACTGTAAATCCCATGCATGAAGCATAGGTTAGGAAAATCCTTATTGCCTCAATCCTTGCAACAGGTGCGAAAACCTCTTCATAGTATATCCCTTCCTCTTGTGTATAGCCTTGAACAACTAAATGTGCCTTGTTTCTAACGACAATTCCTCTCACATCCTTTTTGTTTCTAAGAACCCATCTTGTCCCAATAGGTCTGACATGTTTGGGACAATTAACTAACTCCCAAACATCTTGAATAGAAAATTGGTGAAGCTCATCTTGCATTGCTTCCACCCAACTTGGTTCTTTGAGAGCATCAAAAATCTTCTTGGGTTCCTGTTGTGACAGAAAACAGGAAAACAAACATGCTTGAACAAGAGGGGTATCAACCTTCTTGTGAATATTGGCAATAAATCCTCCATGATTCTGATGACACCTTCTAGTTTGTACAGGAGTCATCACATCACCTACGATAAGAGAAGAAGGGTGATTCTTCATAGTAGATGTAAGTACTCCTCCTTCAATTATTGTGTTGTCATCAATCTCAGTCTCCAAGTTGCCAATATCTTCTTCAAATTCTGTTCCATCATCATCTGAATGAACCTCTCCATGTCTACTTGAAGGTTCACCTTGTTCAAAAACACTGGAAGAGAATAAATGGTCAAAAGAGTTGTCAACGCATGAGTTAGGGCTGTCAACGTTTAAGCCATCAACACTTGAATTTGTCTTGTCAGCACCAGATTTTCCTTTATCAGCGCTTGAAGATTCATGCATGTTTTCAACTGGTGATACTTGTGGACCACCTTTTTTCTTTCCAGCAGCAGCAGCAACAAATACATATGTCCATATAGGAATGGTAACATACTCAAGTATGGGTGTTGATTTGTCTGCTTGTGATCCAACCTCCTTGTCAACCTGTATACCTGAAATTTCAACAACTGGTTCTTCCACAACATTTGAAGTCACCTTCACAATGTCTAGATTAGTAACAAGAATATAATTCAGAGTTCTAGATAGAGGTTCCAAGTCAAATAACCAATTTAGTCCACTCTCAGGATCACTGGGTTTACTTTCTAAAAACCTAACATGTATCTTTTCAAGTATATGTTTTTCTTTCTTAAGGTAAACCCTATATCCTCTACTCTGCACTGAATAACCCATAAAGTAGCCTTCTCACCTTTAGCACTAAACTTTCCTAAGGCATCACTAGTGTCTAAAACAACTACATGACAGCCAAAGGGTTTAAGAAAACCAATATTAGGTTTCCTACTCCAAAATTGCTCATAAGGTGTCTTGTTGTGGATCTTGTTGATTAATGCCCTATTCTGAACATAACAAGCTGTATTCACAACCTCAGTCCAAAATGCAATGGGAAAGTGAGCATCAGCCAACATAGTCCTAGCTGCTTCAATGAGTGTTCTATTCTTCCTCTCAGCTACCCCATTTTGTTATGGGGTTCTAGCTATACTAAACTGTCTAGTAATCCCTTTCTTGGCACAAAAGTCATCTAACAGCTTATTTCTAAACTCGCCACCATTATCACTTCTAAGTCCCAGTCTTTTTCTCTAATTGGGTAATAAAGTTAATAAAAATATCAGCAGTTTCACTTTTCAAAGCCAAAAAGAAAGTCCAAGTAAATCTAGAAAAATCATCAATGTTGACAAAACAGTAGGATTTACCATTTAAGCTTTCTATATTAGTTGGACCAAACAAGTCCATATGCAGCAAGTGAAGTGGTTTAGAACTAGAATGCACAGGTTTAGACTTAAAGGAGACTTTGTGTTGTTTGCCTTTAAGACATGCAACACAAGAGTGGTCATTGTGGAAAGCCTTTTTAGGCAAACCATCAACTAAACCATGTCTCACAAGTCTATTTATGTTCTTAAAGTTAATGTGTCCTAACCTTCTATGCCAAAGATTACTCTCATCAACTGAACCTTAGCATATAAACATGATAGATTATTATTCATCTTAATTCCATTAAGATTCACATTATGAATGTCCTTATGCCTAGGTGTTCTATAATCAATGAATTTCTCATCATGTATTTTAAAATCTTTGCTCAACACCAAGTATCCAGTATCAGTGAAAAGAACCTTATTTTTGTTATCACAGACCTGTGATGCACTAAACAGATTATAGTCAATTTCTTTTACCAAAAATACGTTCTCAAAACGCAAATTATTGGTGATAAGAGTGCCTTTGCCAGTGATACTTCCATATCCGCCTCCAAAGTACACTTTGTCACCATCTTTGGGGGTAAAGTTTGTCAAGTAATCTTCCTTCCCCGTCATGTTCCTAGAGCATCCACTATCCCAATATCCATAATCATTAACCTGCTTTGAATGCCCTACACATAAAGAAAACAAATTAGTTTTCTTTGGGAACCCAAGCCTGAGCAGACTTGGATTCATTTGGTTGTTCAACAAGAACAGACTTAGTCCTTATGACAACCCCTTGTTCATCCCTTTTTGGATTAAACACCCAATTAACCCCAATTGGTTTAGTTATGACCTTTGAAATATAATGAAATCTGTTACAGGTCATAGAAATTCCATCTGAATTAGGGTTTTGGTCTTGTTTAGGTCTCCAAGATAAGCTTTTAGAAGCTTTAGACCCCTTTCCCTTTGGTTGTAAGTATTTGGCATTACTTAGTCTAGCAGCGTTGGAAACATTCTTGTCAGCGTTAAAATTGTTCTTGTCAACGCTGAAATTACCCTTATCATCGTCAAATCTAGGGTTTGCTACAGGAACCCATTGTCTGTTAGACCATGTATTGGTCTTTTGAAAAGGCCTTTGTCCATAAGTATTAGACCCTTTAGTAAAGAACGGGGCTGGTCTAATGACTTGTGGACTTTGCTGGACAAAAGGTTTGGGTTTGACCATGGCTGACTTTCTATCAGCGTTCACCTTTGAAGCATTGACACATTTATAAGCCAAATGTGAAAAACTCCCACAAGTATAACATGCTTTTCTGACATAACTCTAGGTCTAGATGAAAAGAAGCTTGTCCCATTATCACTAACTTGACTTTTTGGTGACCTAGTTTTTCTATACATTTCTGCATATTTAATACTAGGTTTTCTATCAATGTTTAAGCCAAGGTCAACAGTCTTTCCAGTATAAGGATTAGTCACTTTTATGGGTGTTGACTCATTTGGGTTGTCACTAAGCATGCCACCCTTAACAAACAAAGTAGGGTTGGCTTTCTTCCATTGGTCCAAATCAGTCAATTTCTGCTTGTACTCCTCTACTGGAGTAAAAACTATAGGCGGAGGAATAAATTCCTCTTCTTGGAGTTCTGGTATACCAGTTCAAGACAAATCCTTTCTAAGGACATCATAAAATTTCCCAGCAGGTGGTGGAACAGCAACATACTCTTTCATCCCAATCCAACTCATATCCCTAGAATCGCTTTGTTCACTAACACATTTTTCTAGGCTTTGAGAAGCTTTATCAAATTTTTGAATTTTAAGATCTACAATATCTTTTTTTTTATAGCCTCATCTAACTTAGCTTGTAAAACACCATTTGATCTCTCCAAGATGTTCCTAACCTCAACACTAGCATTTAGATCATGAGTCAAAATATTGATTTGATCTTTTAGGTCAAGCTCCATTTTCTTATATTCAGCCACAGTCTTTTCAGTTTGAGTAAGAGCAAGTTGATAATTAGATAACTTGCATCTTTCATCAAAAACATCTGATGTTAATTTTAAAACTTCTTTGCTAAGCTTTTCAGTGTTTAGACGACAACCCTTACTACAAAATGCATCATCATATACCTCATTGTCTGATGAAGATGAAGAATGTGTCATGAGAGCATAGTGAACATGCTCCTCTTCCCCCTTTTATGCAACCAAGGCCTTGTTCTCTTCTACATCCTTGGCCAAAAAGCTCCAATCCCAGCCAACACCATCAATGTCTTGCATGGCAACCATAACTTTTGTATCTTCAACCTTGACGATTTGGCTTGAAGGCTTTCCAGCATCATATCTTTTTGGAGATCTACATTCTCTCATAAAATGACCCATTCTATGGCAATTATAACACTCAACCTTGGATTATCAAACCCAGCAGTGTCTTTAGCATTAAAAGTCATCTTCTTCTTGAATCTTCTATTCCATCTATTGGCCCTTATGTTTGCAAGTGCCATATTCCACTTTATGTCCATCTCCTCCAAGTGCTCATCACTTATTTGCTCAAGGTCCTCATATGTAATCATTGAACCATTGGGCAATGAAGAAATGTATGCACACACTGTATCTAGATCAATACCAGCAGGCTTAACTCTTAGTGAGTCAACATTGTATGTGTCAGCGTCTGAATGTGAGGCGCTGACAAAGCTTGATCCAAACGTTGACACAAGGTGACCCAGTAACGGGGTGCATGTATGACTCCCTTTGATCAAATTGACCTTCACTATGTGAGAAGAAGGCCATATTTCCATTAGTAGACTTGCTTCCTTGATCCAAAAGGATTTCACTCTCTACAATCCTTAGTTTATTGTAGACGTCATAAAACTTGCTTCAATCTTCCATGCATCACCAAGACTTTTAAGGAAAGTGGTGATGATATCAGCATCATCATGCACTGTTCCCATGAATGACAACTTGCTTGTAATGTCAAGAAGTCTGCTTCTCACTCCACTTAGCTTTTCATTGGGAAGGGCTTTGAACACAGCATACTCATGCAAGAGTTGCTTCTTTTTCTTTGAGGCAGTATCATCATTACCACCATAAGTAACTTGAAGGGCTGCCCAAAGTTCTTTGGCAGACTCATTGTAACACCCCATTTTGGAAATGGAAATATCACAGTAATTATGACGTGTCATCAAAGCATACAAGGAAAAATGTCTAAAACATTACTTGACCATAAAAAGGAAAATACCGGAATCAAACATCGGTAGTCCAAAAGTAAAGCTCATCACACACAAACATAGTATAATAGAGGAAAGGACTAAACAATGTACAAAGCATAAGTATCATAAGAAAGGAAATGCATAATGTAAAGAAGGCTAGACAGCTTCCAGTCCATATGCACGTACTCTTAGTGTCTACGAGCGTCCCTGAGTGCCTGCCGTTTTGGAAACATAGAAAAGGAAAACGGCTGAGCAAATACGCTCAGTGCACGGATGTACAATAAAGCATGAATAGAATAAGTATATAACATAATAAGCGGAAGAAAACTAAGTCCCGAGTAACCTGGTTAAGTCTTGATAAAACTGGTTTTATAGTTTGAAAGTCTTATGTTTATCTTATAAAAACTGTTTGTCATATTTTACCATTAGCCAATATAGGTCATGAAAAACCATCGTGCATGAATACTTGGAGGGGTGACCTCATCATGCAAATTAGAGGGGCTGCCTCTAATTTAATATACTGGTTTTTGGGTAGGAGGGATCAGCTCCTTGTGAAGGATGCAAGGCACACACCACATTCACCATGAAATCCTGAATAAAAACATGTAACTAGGATGCACCCATACGCCCCACATGATAAATATAAATAAATGGCCAAAAGCTGAAGGGACGCCACGAGCAATCACTCCGCCGTGGTGAAGTCATAACATCAGTGCCTCTAATGTTATGGTTATGGTACCTCCATAACTAGGTGAAACTAGCCATGCATGTATATGGCTATAGGTAATCTTAATTAAACATAAGCAATCAAACACGTAACTTATACTACGGGAAAACAGTTGGCTGCATACGGGGAATCCTAATAAGGAAAGAATGTCCATACTGAAAGGACGGGAATCCGTACCTTATGTCCAGTGAACGAGAAAGACGAACTGAGAGGAATCCTACTTCTGAATCACTAGTGCTACATAAATACGTACATGAATAAGTATATGCTTACTAAATACATAGCTGGTTTTATGTCATGTCTTAGCTTATTTTATGTGTTCTTACCATGTTTTACTGTTTTAAAGCCTTAAACTGTGTTAAATCTTATATTCTGTTTAATCTGATTAAGTATTTCTGGTATTTCATGTGTTATTATACTTACTGTGTAATAATAAGTAACTTTCCAAAAATAGCAGGTTTCCTAAAATAGAAAGTTTCCAAAAATAGAAAGTTTCCAAAAATAGAAAGTTACCAAAAATAGAAAGTTTCCAAAAATAGAAAGTTTCCAAAAATAGAAAGTTTCCAAAAATAGATTTACTGCTTAAAATAGATAAGTTTCTAAAAATAGAAAGTTTCCATAAATAAATTAGCTGCCTTAATTAAATAAGTTTCCATAAATAAATTAGTTGCCTGAAATAAATAAGTTTCTTAAAATAGCTGGTTCCCATAAATAGATTAGCTGCCTTATTTAATTAAGTTTCTAAAAATAGAAGTTTCCATAATTAGAAATAAGCTGGTTAAATAAGCTAAGTATATAAGCCTAAGTGTTTTCATGATTATTTTCTAAGTCATATGATATAATTTATAGTTTAATAATTATTTCATGTAATTAAATTAAACTATAGGTTAAAATATTTAATTAAAGTATAACATGTTTTTAATTAAATAAGTTAAATACTTAGGTTAAAATATGTATTATTATATATTAATAATATAACCTAAGTCATGTTAATTAATTAATTATATCCATGGTTTTAAAATAATTAATTAATTATAAATCTTAAATATATAAATACTTAGGTTAAAATAATTTCATGATCATTAATAATTAAATAACCTAAGTCATGTTATTAAATTAATCACATCATTTTATTAATTTAATTTTAACATAAGATCATAAACATAAAAAAAACTAAACATACACAATAAACCGGATCTAGACTAAAAAGCATGAACCGGTCATGAAATCGACACCGTACCCCGAACCAACTCGGGGTACCCCTTGTTTCACTGCTGCCGTGGGACCCACACGCACCAACCAAGACCATATGGTCTTGGTGGTGGTCGGCTTGGCAAACCGAAACCCATTCGGGTACGGTTGCAGCCTGCGGCCAAAACAAACACCCCTTAAAAACACCCTTTTGATTTTATTTAACACCAAATCAAGTTAGATCCATGTTTAATTATTATGTTTTTATAAACAACACATGTTCTTGATTTATAAAAAGATTAAATCAAAAGAAAAGGTGTAAAAAGGTTTTACCGAATTCGTGGATCAAGAGGACGAAGAACCAACACGATTAATCACTAAAACTTCAAGATCCAAGATCAAAAATCACCTTCTATGGTGGTTGTAGGGTGGCGGCACAAAGGAGAAGGAGGAAGGAGGTTTTTAGGTTTTCATAAAAATCTTCTGTAAAGTTTATTTGAGTAGTAAAAAAAAGAATAATAACCCCATTTAGTAAATTTGACAAATGGGCTTGGCCCATTTGTCCTTGTTGGCTGCGGGTAGGGACCCCACTTGGGGTACCCGTACCTTTTTCCGTGTCTCGTTGTTCGTGTTTTAAATGTTCTCGTTACGTAAATACCGTGATCTAATATATTTAATTACGCTCGTAATAAATATATATACGTAATTAATAATAGTTCATGTTTTAAATACGTTCATGATTTCATGATCGCATGTTCGTGATTAATTATCGTCAAATAATTATCACATGATCGTGTGTAGTAAATACTTATTGTGTTCTAACACGTACGTAATACGTAAACTCCTAACACGTAATCGTAACCATGCTATATTAGGAAAGTTTTAATCTAGTACGTACGATCCTAAGGGTACTATGCATGGTAAAAGCATGCGGGTTTTACAACTCTTCCCCCCTAAAAAGAATAATTCGTCCTCGAATTATAGATAAAGTAAACTGGAAAAGAAGGACATACCCGAATTCAAAATATGAAATGAGGGTAAGAAGCCCGGATAGACTCCTCCGTTTCCCAAGTGGCTTCCCGCTCGGTATGATCCCTCCATAGAATTTTGACGAATGGAATCGTCTTCTTTCTCATGACTCGTTCTTGTCTGTCAAGAACTCGTTCGGGTTCTTCTATAAAAGTGAGATCTTCACGTATCTGTTCTAGTGGATACTGAACCATGTGAAGGGGATGATACTGGTACCCTCTGAGTAAGGACACATGAAACACATTGTGCACATGCGAAAGCTGCGGAGGTAACGCCAATCGGTAAGATACTTCACCGACTCGTTCAATGATATCAAACGGTCCGATGAAACGAGGACTGAGCTTCCCTTTAATCCCGAAGCGTCTAACACCACGTGCCGGTGAAACCTTAAGGAAGACATGATCTCCTACGTTAAAGTATATATCCCTACGATGCTTATCGGCGTAACTCTTCTGACGTGACCGTGCCTCCTGAATTTTCTGCTTAGCTACTGCGATCTTCTGATTGGTCATCTCTATGATTTCCGGTCCTTCGAGTGTTCCCTCGCCAACCTGATCCCAGAAGATTGGGGCGCGACACTTTTTGCCATACAACATCTCAAATGGAGCACACTTGATGCTTGCATGCCAACTGTTGTTGTATGCAAACTCCACCAAACAGATGTATTCGTTCCAATCACCCGTCCATTCCAACGCACATGACCTCAACATATCCTCCAATGTCTGAATGGTTCGCTCCGACTGTCCGTCCGTTTGAGGATGAAAAGCCGTGCTAAGCTTAAGTTGTGTACCCCAAGCTTTCTGCAGACTTTTCCAAAAGCGCGAAGTGAATCGAGGATCTCTGTCTGAGACGATGCTGGATGGTGCACCGTGGAGTCTCATGATCTCTCGTTTGTACGTATCTGCGAGTGTACTTACCGGATCTTCCTTGCGGATCGGTAAGAAATGAGCTGATTTGGTAAGTCGATCAACGATAACCCAAATTGCATCGTGCTTCCTTTTGGTAGGCGGAAGACCGGTAACAAAATCCATGGTGATTTTGTCCCGCTTCCACTCTGGAATATCTAACGGTTGAAGGAGACCGCCAGATCGCTGATGCTCGATCTTAACCTGCTGGCAGGTAAGACATTTGGAGACGTAAGTGGCCACATCCTGTTTCATACCACTCCACCAAAAGTACTGCTTGATGTCATGGTACATATTAGTCGAACCAGGATGTATCGAGAATGGGGAGCTATGAGCTTCAGCTAACAAAGCTTCCCGGAGTTCTTGGTAATCAGGAACACAAAGTCTAGTGCCCTGCCATACGATACCATCTGCATCTGTTCTGAATTCTGTCTGCTTCTCCAAATTCTGTACTATCGCCCAGATTTCTCCGTCATCCTTCTGAGCTTCCTTGATCTTAGATAGTAACTCGGGTTCTACTCTAAGATTAGCCCAGTAACCGTGTTGTCCACGTACCATGATCTCGATGTCTATTCGCTCCAAGTCTCTGATGATTTCCTCTTCGATTTTAATGTCGTTGATCATTCCGGACTTCCTGCTAAGAGCATCTGCTACTACATTTGCCTTTCCGGGATGATACTGTAGATTAATGTCATAATATTTCAACAGCTCTAACCATCTCCTCTGCCTCATGTTCAATTCACGCTGAGTGAAGATATACTTCAAGCTCTTGTGGTCCGTGAAAATGTCACATGATTCTCCATATAAGTAGTGCCTCCATATCTTCAATGCAAACACGACTGCAGCAAGTTCCAGATCATGCGTGGGGTAATTTTCTTCATAAGGCTTAAGCTGTCGTGAAGCATACGCAATCACTTTCCCATGTTGCATGAGAACAAAGCCAAGTCCCTTCCCCGATGCATCGCTGTAGATTTGAAATCCACCCGTACCAGATGGTAGAGTAAGAATAGGTGCAGATACTAGCTTCTGCTTCAGGTCTTCAAAGCTCTTCTCTCGATCTTCAGTCCAGACGAATTTCTCCCCTTTCCGCATCAGTTTGGTCAATGGTAGTGCTAGGCGGGAAAAGTTCTCCATGAACCTACGGTAGTAGCCAGCTAAGCCTAAGAAACTGCGGACTTCCGTCGCTGACGTCGGCCTTGGCCACTTAGTAATGGCCTCAACCTTCGCTGGATCCATAGTGATTCCTTCTGCTGATACAATGTGACCTAAGAATGCCACCATGTCTAACCAGAACTCACACTTGGAGAACTTAGCATACAGCTGCTTCTGGCGAAGAATCTGTAGTACTGTACGAAGATGGTCTTCGTGTTCCTCCTTGGACTTTGAGAAAATCAGGATGTCATCGATGAAGACAATGACGAACTTGTCCAGAAATTCATGGAAGATTCTGTTCATCAAATCCATGAACACTGATGGAGCATTTCTCAGGCCAAATGGCATAACTACAAACTCGTAGTGGCCATAACGGGTACGAAAGGCAGTCTTAGCGATGTCCTGCTCCTTGACCCGTAGCTGATGATAGCCTGACCTAAGATCGATCTTGGAAAAGTGTTTGGCCCCTTGGAGTTGGTCAAACAGATCGTCAATGCGTGGCAGTGGATACCTATTCTGAATGGTAATCTTGTTGAGCTCGCGATAGTCTATGCAAAGGCGCATATTGTCGCCCTTCTTCTTAACAAACAAGGTGCGCCCCATGGAGATGCGCTCGGTCGAATGAAACCTCGTTCAAGAAGTTCTTGTAGTTGATCCTTCAGCTCCTTCAGCTCTATGGGAGCCATGCGATAAGGAGCCTTGGAGATTGGTTCAGCTCCTGGAACCAACTCGATACTGAATTCCACTTCTCGTGCAGGTGGTATGCCCGGAAGTTCTGCTGGAAACACATCTTGGAATTCCGACACTATTGGTTGATCCTGAATCGATGGAGATTCAGCATCCATGTCGTGAACCGTAGCTAGATAACCCTCGCAGCCATGTGACAGTAGTGCACGCGCTTGCAGGGTGGATATGACTTGTACAGACCGTCCGGGTATGAACCCATTATGAATGTACTCTGGTGCATTGACATCACCGAAGATAACTCGATATGAATGGCAGTCTATGGTAGCATGATACTTGGATAGCCAATCCATGCCCAAAATCATGTTGAAGTCATTCATGTCCAGCGGAAGTGCGTCGACAGGTCGAACCTTATCATCAAGTTCTAGTGGAAGACTCTTGTATACATGGGTGATCAATACAGAGTCCCTCAAAGGCGTGGAAATAGTAAGCCTATTTTCTAATGGCAAGAGAGGCATCCTAATGTTCTTAGCATAAGCAGTAGAAATAACCGAGTGAGTAGCACCCGTATCGAAAAGAACACATGCAGCGCGACCATACATATACAAGATTCCAGTGATGGTACATGTAGACTTGTTGGCCTGGTCTCGAGATGTTGTGTAGACACGCCTGGCAGTAGGAGGCGGCTTGGTATCAGCATGTCCCGATGTACCCTCCATCTCGCCCTTACGACAATCCTTCATAATGTAGCCAGGAAGACCACACTTGAAGCACGCATCAGTATTACGGCGACATGGTCCTGGGTGCCTACGGTGGCAAGTAGAGCAAAGAGGATGAGTGTATCCTCCAGCAGGTGCTCTAGCTGGCTGGGAACCTGATAAAACATTTTACATAAGACATGATAGTTGGGTACAAAGGACAAAGCGGATAATCGTAAGATTGAATACCAGTGATAGCTGGACGGCTAGGCTGCGAACCTCTCTGGTTCTGGTCCCTACCGTTTTCATGGTTCCTGGTAGAAGTTTGCTAGAGTGTCAGTATATGAGTTATAACATGAAACATAAGGAATTGCGTAAGTATTAGGACCTGCTGCTGTTGGAGTGCCCAGCGTTGTTACGGTAATTGTCATTACCGCCACGCCTATCCGTAGCAGAACGGTCGTTAGTCTGACCGTTTCCCTTGGGCTGATGAGGATGCTGCTGAGTAGCCGGCTAAGACCGGTCCCCAGTTTTCTGCCTGGAAGATACATTTAAGAGATGAATAATTGACATATGGAAAGTATACGGATTGGTCACCGCTTGAATACGAAGGTTTACCTCTTGTCGGGTCTTTCAGCTTCCCCGAACTCATCTCTCTCCTGCAGCATCTCCATCTTTCGTGCTGCATCGGCCACTTGTGCTACCGTGTCCAACGGAGCACCTGATAAGTTATTGGCGATCCTTGGATTAAGAGCCCAACGAAAATGTAGTGCTTATTCCTCAGTGGTGCCCGCAGCTGCTCTCAGGACACCAGCATAACGAAGGAAACGCTGCATGAAGTCGTTGCTGTCTTCGTCAGGTCGCTGTCTGAGGCTATAGTATTCCCTCATGAGCCGATTCCTTCCTTCCATAGGGAGGATGTTAGGCGGGGGAGGATAACCGTCGTTATGAAGAAGAGCGTCTTGCATCTCTGCATCAGCAGCTGCAAATATTGCCCCGATATTGTCTGTGTTTTCCATCTGATAGTATAACATAAAACGTATGATCAAACAGATCAAAACATAAAATATAAATATATACATGAAAAAAAATTTATACTAAAATTTCACGAGAAAAATTTTATGCAAGAAAATTTTGTGTATGAATGCATGATGCAATTTTATGAAAACTTTTGTATGCTCGAGAGTGAACGCCTCTGGTCAGTTCACCCAAAACAAAAGACATAGCGAGGGGACGCCTATGGGTCGGTCCCAAATCTAAAAGTTTCGATAAAACACATGCGACTAAATAGGGCCAGTCCTATACCAACCATTACTTAGTCAAAAAACCTACAACAATGACATGTATATGTATGCTTAAAAATGATGAATGTATGAAAACAACTGTCAGTTCTAGGAAGACCGTAGTGACTACCCACTAATCACAGGTCATATTTGAGAGCCTACATGTCGAAACCTGGCTCTGATACCATAATTGTAACACCCCATTTTGGAAATGGAAATATAACAGTAATTATGGCGTGTCATCAAAGCATACAAGGAAAAATGTCTAAAACATTACTTGACAAAAAGGAAAATACCGGAATCAAACATCGGTAGTCCAAAAGTAAAGCTCATCACACACAAACATAGTATAATAAAGAAAAGGACTAAACAATGTCCAAAGCATAAGTATCATAAGAAAGGAAATGCATAATGTAAAGAAGGCTAGACAACTTCCAGTCTATATGCACGTACTCTTAGTGTCTACGAGCGTCCCTGAGTACCTGCCGTTTTGGAAACATAGAAAAGGAAAACGGCTGAGCAAATACGCTCAGTGCACGGATGTACAATAAGGCATGAATAGGATAAGCATATAACATAATAACAGCGGAAGAAAACTAAGTCCCGGGTAACCTGGTTAAGTCTTGATAAAACTGGTTTTATAGTTTGAAAGTCTTATGTTTATCTTATAAAAACTGTTTGTCATATTTTACCATTAGCCAATATAGGTCATGAAAGTCCATCGTGCATGAATACTTGGAGGGGTGACCTCATCATGCAAATTAGAGGGGCTGCCTCTAATTTAATATACTGGTTTTTGGGTAAGAGGGATCAGCTCCTTGTGAAGGATGCAAGGCACACACCACATTCACCATGAAATCCTGAATAAAAACATGTAACTAGGATGCACCCATACGCCCCACATGATAAATATAAATAAATGGCCAAAAGCTGAAGGGACGCCACGAGCAATCACTCCGCCGTGGTGAAGTCATAACATCAGTGCCTCTAATGTTATGGTTATGGTACCTCCATAACTAGGTGAAACTGGTCATGCATGTATATGGCTATAGGTAATGTTAATTAAACATAAGCAATCAAACACGTAACTTATACTACGGGAAAATAGTTGGCTGCATACGGGGAATCCTAATAAGGAAAGAATGTCCATACTGAAAGGACGGGAATCCGTACCTTATGTCCAGTGAACGAGAAAGACGAACTACGAGGAATCCTACTTCCGAATCACTAGTGCTACATAAATACGTACATGAATAAGTATTTGCTTACTAAATACATAGCTGGTTTTATGTCATGTCTTAGCTTATTTTATGTGTTCTTACCATGTTTTACTGTTTTAAAGCCTTAAACTATGTTAAATCTTATATTCTGTTTAATCTGATTAAGTATTTCTGGTATTTCATGTGTTATTATACTTACTGTGTAATAATAAGTAACTTTCCAAAAATAGCAGGTTTCCTAAAATAGAAAGTTTCCAAAAATAGAAAGTTTCCAAAAATAGAAAGTTACCAAAAATAGAAAGTTTCCAAAAATAGAAAGTTTCCAAAAATAGATTTACTGCTTAAAATAGATAAATTTCTAAAAATAGAAAGTTTCCATAAATAGATTAGCTGCCTTAATTAAATAAGTTTCCATAAATAGATTAGCTGCCTGAAATAAATAAGTTTCTAAAAATAGCTGGTTCCCATAAATAGATTAGCTGCCTTATTTAATTAAGTTTCTAAAAATAGAAGTTTCCATAATTAGAAATAAGCTGGTTAAATAAGCTAAGTATATAAGCCTAAGTGTTTTCATGATTATTTTCTAAGTCATATGATATAATGTATAGTTTAATAATTATTTCATGTAATTAAATTAAACTATAGGTTAAAATATTTAATTAAAGTATAACATGTTTTTAATTAAATAAGTTAAATACTTAGGTTAAAATATGTATTATTATATATTAATAATATAACCTAAGTCATGTTAATTAATTAATTATATCCATGGTTTTAAAATAATTAATTAATTATAAGTCTTAAATATATAAATACTTAGGTTAAAATAGTTTCATGATCATTAATAATTAAATAACCTAAGTCATGTTATTAAATTAATCACATCATTTTATTAATTTAATTTTAATATAAGATCATAAACATAAAAAAAACTAAACATACACCATAAACCGGATCTAGACTAAAAAGCATGAACCGGTCATGAAATCTACACCGTACCCCGAACCAACTCGGGGTACCCCTTGTTTCACTGCTGTCGTGGGACCCACACGCACCAACCAAGACCATATGGTCTTGGTGGTGGTCGGCTTGGCAAACCGAAACCCATTCGGGTTCGGTTGCAGCCTGCGGCCAAAACAAACACCCCTTAAAAACACCCTTTTGATTTTATTTAACACCAAATCATGTTAGATCCATGTTTAATTATTATGTTTTTATAAAAACAACACATGTTCTTGATTTATAAAAAGATTAAATCAAAAGAAAAGGTGTAAAAAGGTTTTACCGAATTCGTGGATCAAGAGGACGAAGAACCAACACGATTAATCACTAAAACTTCAAGATCCAAGATCAAAAATCACCTTCTATGGTGGTTGTAGGGTGGCGGCACAAAGGAGAAGGAGGAAGGAGGTTTTTAGGTTTTCTTAAAAATCTTCTGTAAAGTTTATTTGAGTAGTAAAAAAAAGAATAATAACCCCCTTTAGTAAATTTGACAAATGGGCTTGGCCCATTTGTCCTTGTTGGCCGCGGGTAGGGACCCCACTTGGGGTACCCGTACCTTTTTCCGTGTCTCGTTGTTCGTGTTTTAAATGTTCTCTTTACGTAAATACCGTGATCTAATATATTTAATTACGCTCGTAATAAATATATATACGTAATTAATAATAGTTCGTGTTTTAATTACGTTCATGATTTCATGATCGCATGTTCGTGATTAATTATCATCAAATAATTATCACATGATCGTGCGTAGTAAATACTTATCGTGTTCTAACACGTACTTAATACGTAAACTCCTAACACGTAATCGTAACCATGCTATATTAGGAAAGTTTTAATCTAGTACGTACGATCCTAAGGGTATTATGCATGGTAAAAGCATGCGGGTTTTACACTCATAGCCTCTATATTTGTGCTGATTTGCTTGTCCCAAGGAAAGTTTGAGGATGCTTAGAGTCTTCATGTCATTCCTTCTTTTTGCAATGTCCTCAACGGATACAGCTCTTCCATCTTCAGGTTTTTCTTTTCGTTCCTCAGCACTTGAGCCTGGAGTTGATCTTAGAGTGATAGCAGCTTGGATCTTGGCAGCCTTATTGAATGTGTTTCCATATTCAATAATTTCCCATAAGGTGTGGTCATGGATTTGAAGATACTACTCAAAATTGAACTTCCATAGCTCAAAGTTGTCTGGATCTAGCATGGGGATCTTAATGTTATGGCTTGAGGAGGAGGTTAACTCTGGAGTAGACATGTTGTTTGAGTTTTAGGGTTTTCTTGAAAATTAGGGTTTTTGGCGATTTAAGGTTTTTGTGTTCTTTGGATCAAAGTTCCTCAACAAGCTCTGATACCACTTGTTGATCCCAAACTTAGATCGATTTAGCTTTGTGTAAACGAGATTAAATCAAGTTAAACACTTAGAGAAACTTTGTTGTATGAACAATTCAAGTACTATGCGGAATTAATACTTGAATAAAGAACAAACAAAACAGATAAACCAAACTTTCACTTTTATTGAATAATCGAACTTGCGTACAATGAAAGTGTGAAAAACATGTATTGAACTAAAACCTAAAGGCATCCTTTTATAGATTAAGGAACCTTGTACAAAGAGTCTACATATCAGCTATTTTAGGTAAAGATAAACATAAGAAATACATTGTCGAACATATCTTTACTAGAAACATATTAGAAACATAAAACGTGTAGACTAAGTATCCTATCAGTGCTTGACTTCTTCTTATCAACGCTTGACTTCTTCCTGTCAACGCTTGTCTTGACAACGCTTGATTTCTTCCTATCAACGTCCAATTTCCTCTTGTCAGCGTCCAAGTGTCTTGGCTACATTTTATTCCCAACACAATCCAGAAACAAGTTTACAAGTAGGAATCCAGAAACAAGTTAAAAAGTAGGAATCTAGAAACAAGTTTAAAAGTAAGAATCCAAAACAAATTTAAAAGTAGGAATCCAAAAACAAGTATAAAAGTAGGAATCCAAAAACAAGTTTAAAAGTAGGAATCCAAAAACAAGTTTAAAAGTAGGAATATAGAATTTTCAAATGTAGGAATATTAAATTGTTACACTAAAATGTCGGATTCTTAGAAAATTGAAGGGAAAATAAACTCTGAATGTGCAATTACTAAATGTCGGAATATTTGGGTTTTGGAGGGAAAAAAAGAAAAATTCGGAATGTGCTATAATAACAAAATGTCGGAATGTAAATATTTTGGAATGTCAGAATATATCAAACAAATAAAATGTCGTAATTATTTAAACATATGAAAGTTGGAATATATGCAATTGGTGAAAGTCGGAATTTGGAAACAAAATAAAAGTCGGATTATGCAATTGGAGGGAAAGTTGGACTACATTAATATTGTAAAGTCGGAATTAGAAATAATCAAAAGTCGGAATGTAGGAATTATAAAAAAGTCTGAATATAGAAATTATAAAAAGTTGGAATATCGAAATTTTTAAATGTCATAATAAAAAGTTTTAACTTAAAAGTCGGAATAAGGGTTTCGATATAATATGGAAAAATAAACAAAAGCTAATTAATGCAAAATAAGTTTAAAATAAGCAAAACTAATCTATTAATTAAGCCAAACAAAACACGAATTAAAACTCTAATAAGCACCAAATAAGCAAAACAATAAGATCTAATCTAATAACTATAAACTATAAAATCCACTCAACAATAAGCATAAATATAAAATAAGCAATAAGATCAATAAGCTATAAAAATTAACCACATTAAAAGTAATAAAAGCAACAAATAAGCAACACAATCAAATAAGCAATAAGCATAAATAAGCTAACAAGATTAATCAACTCAAACACAAATTTAAACAAGAAAGGAAGAATGAGATTAATGAAAAACTTGAAATTAAAGGTTTAACAATGAAATATTAAAGAAAGATTAAGAGTTTGAAAGATTAAAAGCTTAAAGAAAATGAGAGCAAAATTAAGATCTAATTATTCTACTCCTAATTACCTAAAAAATAAAACTAGCTACTCTAATCTAATCATATCAAATGATGGACTTGGAGTCTATTTATAGGTGGAGGAGTAGGTTGGTGTTGTTGATTCCTTCTTTTCTTTTGTCTTCTCGTCTTGACAATTAATTCGTCATTCTCGACTTTGTCTTGGGATTCGTCGATAAATAAAACTGAACCCGTCTTCTAATTTCTTCTTTTATTAGATTTGGTTCCTCGACTTGTTAAACTTCCATCTTTGGTATTTTTCTTCAATAATTCTTTAGAATAGGCCTTTCACTTCCGTTCTTTTGTACTTTTGATCTTTTGACTTGTCTTTTGTCTTTATCTTCGATAAAAGCCCCTGAAATCCCATGTTTTCTTCCTTTTTCATCTTTTGGTCCTAAACACAACAAAAACACAAACCACGCGTAATTCTAACTTTTACGACATTAAACACACGTTTTGGTCTCGTTTTTATTTGTTTTAAGTGGTAAAAGGATAAGTGTTTTCACACTTATTAAATCTCCTACACTTGACCATTGCAATGTCCTCATGCAATGCATTAATTTCAAAGCAACATTTACATTTTCCTCATAATTAACCCACCTTGGCCCTTATTACATACTACGACACTATGGAAACTAAAAAGATAGAAATTTTCTCAAAAGAAAATGATATACAATTTCACATTATTCATTTACTTGAAATTGTTTGATGGAAGAAACTTGTAAAGAAATCAAACACTTAAATTAGGGCTTTGGTGTCATGAATATTTATCACCCTTAAGTTTCACGTTCCTCACACAAAGCGTAAAAACGAGATCATGGTTATTATAAGTTAGTAAAGCTAACACTTACTCATGTGCTTCAATTATTCACTTAGACCCCCTTATTCCTACGGTGTATCTCTTGTCTTTTATTTTTGTCTTGAATGATCACGAGGATGCATTTTTGACTTATTTTGATAATTTATTAAGGCCGAAAATAAAGTAGGACGATTTAATCAATAGTTAGCTAAAGGACAAAATATTTTAAAACGGCTTCTCGAAATCTCATAAAGTTCATATCTTGGCATAACTCGTTTCACGATTTGAGACCTTTCTCAGACCGATATTTGGCATTTACTTCATACTTCGAATCTTGAGAGTCGTTCTTGAAATAATGGTCTTCGCTTCATATGTGGAATTTCTTCACTGGAAGTTTTTGAGAGATTCTTCAAACTTGGACCACGACTTCTTCATTTTTCTTCAATCTTTATTTGGGATTTTGATATACAACGATCCGCCTCCTTTTCGGACTTGGATCTATTTATCCTCATACCTTGTTAGGGTCTTTTTGGATAGATTTCTCCATGATCTTTATGGGAGTAAATTGCTTTTCGTCGTGTGTCTTGATCCTTCATATTGATTTTGGAATAGTGATTCTTCACGTCATATTGGATCTTTAGCAACAAAATAGAGCCCTCGTGTCTTGTTAGGTCCTTTTTGGACTCGCCAATCTTCGCGTCCCACTTTAATAAGTTATTCCTTGGATATGAACTCTAATTAATCCCGAGAAACTTTTAAACGATCTTGGGCTAGAAGCTAAGTAACTTTTAAATCGTACGACCTTATTTATTGCAATTATTTATTGACAAGTGTTGGGTGAAAAAGCTCATAATTAACTCACATAAATTCATGAAAGAATACAAAACTTATAATTGACTCTATCATTTCTCGTTCTCCACAATTTAAAATCTCAAGGAATGAGACTCGTAGATGGTTAGCCTAATAAACCAATTTAGGTCATATGGTTAAGGATACTAGCTAGAGTAAACTTAAATAAGTAAACTCGGGTTGAGTCAAAATATTCACAGAAGGCCTAATATAACAAAGACGTCTAAACTTGTTAAAACCATTTTATTTATTCATTATATTTTGACTTTATTCTAGAAATGGAATATATACATATGATGAAAGAAAATAACGATAATAAAGGAAAATACTACTAGGCCAAAATAGATTAAAATTTTGAAAAATGTCGAAAAAAATTAATTTCGGTTAAAATGAGGACATATTCATGGAAAAGCCCACTTAACTTCGATTGAAATCTCCCCTGCACTTAATATAAACATTGTCCTCAATGTTTAAGCATGTGGAAGTAAACTCCCCCACACTTAGGACATTGTGCACGTTGTTTAAATCTAGCTAAGAAAAAGAAAACTAAAGTGATTACATTTATACATGTATTGATAGAATATCGAATCACAAGAGTTTAGGATAGAACCGGTATGACGGGTACACGGGATCACGGGTCGTCAAAAGTCACCAAAAGTGGATCTTTGAAAGCTCCAATCGCAGCACATCATAAGAAACAAAACAACAAACACCTACTTGGCTCCCCCTACACTTATAATGGAAAAGGGGTAAAAGGGTGGAAAAGGTAAAATCTATCCTAGTTAAACGATGCTTGATTTAATCAAAAGAGTCTCTAGCTCAACTCGAATTCCCGAATTAAGCATTCAAAGGGAAGCCTCTAATATCGATACCGGGATCAAAAATATTGTCCTCGTTCCCAGAGGAAAATAATAAATGAGAGGCCGGGGGATAAGTCATGAAAGGTAAAAAGGTCCTCTCAACATACGAGAAGTATGTGAAGTTATCATCCACGAAAAGTAGGGTGGGTAAAGTAATCAAAATGTAATCCCCAAAAGACATATGATGGTCACTAAGCGGCAAAGCCGTAAAGGCATCAATCATATAATAATTAATGTCATCTCCCGGGTCAAAACACTGATCCTTAGTAATGGTCTGCTCAAGAGGGGGACGTGGGACAATATCTTCATGCATCAAATTATCAAAAAGAATGTCCCCCTCCGCGTCATCATCATCAATACCCGGAGGTATTGAGAGAATGTCGATTTCCTCCATAAATGTGTCATTATTCTCAAAGGGAATAAGAGACGGGGTTAAAGACTCGGTAATAGGAGTATAATTCAACGCTTCAATTTCAGCAATAAGAAGATGAACTTTCAATCATTTTTCCCGAAGAATAACGGCTTCCACCTCATCTAAAAAAGCAAGTTCATTGGTGAACTTCTCGTAAGCCGGAGAAAATAAATCGACATTGCCTTCATCGCCCGGTGGAAATGGGTCAAATGGAGAAATTTCAAACGTGAAATTCTCATAGCATGGAGAAATGTCATCATTAAGATTGACCTCGTCCGTAAGCTCCTCACAAGTCGGCACATCACAAACCTCATCAAAACATTTGTCGAGACCAAAGTCACTAATCTCACTCGATATATCACTATCCTTAGACTCATTTGGGATATCAAGAGTAGGAGTAGTAATCTCAGAAGATGGGTTGAGATCAAAAATATCATCCTCGTCATCAACATAACAATATGAAATCACAAGAGGCGTAGAGGTATAAGCACTAAGACTAGATACTTGCTCTTGTCGTTGTTGCTCGTCCAATGTTTCGCATAGTCGAATTAAACCGTCGCGAATTGTGAAAAGAAGGGTTCGTGCTTCGTCACTTAGGCTGAAAGAAGGTTAATGATCTAGGGTGTATTGTGGGGGCTCAAAAGTATTAAAACTGGAATAGCACGGATGTGGATCATAATAATTCATCGGTTGACAAGAAAAGGTATCGTGAGGGCCCCCACAATTGTTGCAACCCGGTATTGAGAAAAACCCGGTGCATTTTGCAGATAAGCATCCCTATATATGCAAGAGGGGGAGATAGTGTCATTAGAGGTGAAGTACGAATTGATCAAATTGCACGATGAACAATGTCCAAATTGTGAATTGGGAAGATCTCTTCCGCACCGCTAGCATGAGCACTATTGACATGATTGACTACCAGACGATGGTCTCCCACACCCTACACAATCGATATACGAATCCATGAGGAATTAAAAATAAGAGGGGTTGAGAAAAAGAATTAAACACAATAGAGGATAAAGAGGAATAATTTTTGTGTAACACCTAGGAAAGCGTCACATTTGTGGTTTTTTAATTTTTTCGTTGCAAAACTTGGGAAAGAATTTCTTTTTATGATTTTTTTTCAATGTTTTTTGGAGTTTTTAATTTGAGATTTGCAAGAAAAATAACGTTCACAAAGGAACGGATCCTAAAATCCAACTCGTCTCACAAAAACCGTTAATCTTTACGAAAAGAGCCGGCAACGGTGCGATTTTAATAACTGATTTTTAATAAGAAATTTTCTTGTTTATGTCTAATCGAATTGATCTCCGGTTCAAAGCTGGACTTAGTCGTTTTTTTATGAATAAAAGAAATTTGGTATCTATAGCTACTAATAAAGAAAATAAAGTGACAAAATATGTAAAAAATAATAAACAAACTAAAACTTATTAAAAATTAATAAAGAAAAAATGCAAGAAAAGAATTCGGGATATAAAAATAACAAAAGTCGGAATAAGTAAAAAAATCGGAATCTAAAAAAACAAGTTTAAAAGTAGGAATCCAAAAACAAGTTTAAAAGTAGGAATCCAAAAACAAGTTTAAAAGTAGGAATTCAAAAACAAGTTTAAAAGTAGGAACCCAAAAACAAGTTTAAAAGTAGGAATCCAGAAACAAGTTTAAAAGTAGGAATCCAGAAACAAGTTTAAAAGTAGGAATCCAAAAACAAGTTTAAAGGGAGGAATCAAAAAACAAGTTTAAAAGTAGGAATCCAGAAACAAGTTTAAAAGTAGGAATCCAAAAACAAGTTTAAAGGGAGGAATCAAAAAACAAGTTTAAAAGTAGGAATCCAAAAATAAGTTTAAAAGTAAGAATATAGAATTTTCAAATCTATGAATATTAAATTGTTACACTAACATGTCGGATTCTTAGAAAATTGGAGGTAAAATAAAGTCTGAATGTGCAATTAATAAATGTCGGAATATTTGGGTTTTGGAGGGAAAAAAGAAAAGAAAAAGTCAGAATATGCTATAATAACAAAATGTCGGAATGTAAATATTTTGGAATGTCGGAATATATCAAACAAAACAAATGTCGGATTGAAACATATGAAAGTCGGAATATATTCAATTGGTGAAAGTCAGAATTTGGAAACAAAATAAAAGTCGGATTATGCAATTGGAGGCAAAGTCGGAATACTTTAATATTGTAAAGTCGGAATTAGAAATAATTAAAAGTCAGAATGTACGAATTATAAAAAAGTTTGAATATAGAAATTATAAAAAGTCGGAATATAGAAATTTTTAAATGTCGGAATAAAAAGTTTTAACTTAAAAGTCGGAATATGGGTTTCGATATAATATGGAAAAATAAGCAAAAGCTAATTAAAGCAAATAAGCTAAAAATAAGCAAAACTAATCTATTAAATAAGCCAAACAAAACACGAATTAAAACTCTAATAAGCACCAAATAAGCAAAACAATAAGATCTAATCTAATAATTATAAACTATCAAATCTACTCAACAATAAGCATAAACATAAAACAAGCAATAAGATCAATAAGCTATAAAAATTAACCACATCAAAAGTAATAAAAGCAACAAATAAGCAACACAATCAAATAAGAAATAAGCATAAATAAGCTAACAAGATTAATCAACTCAAACACAAATTTAAACAAGAAAGGAAGAATGAGATTAATGAAAAACTTGAAATTAAAGGTTTAACAATGGAATATTAAAGAAAGATTAAGAGTTTGAAAGATGAAAAGCTTAAAGAAAATGAGAGAAAAATTAAGATCTAATTATTCTACTACTAATTACCTAAAAAATAAAATTAGCTACTCTAATCTAATCATATCAAATGATGGACTTGGAGTCTATTTATAAGTGGAGGAGTAGGTTGGAGTTGTTGCTTCCTTCTTTTCTTTTGTCTTCTCGTCTTGACAATCAATTCGTCATTCTCGACTTGGTCTTGGGATTCGTCGATAAATAAAACTGAACCCGTCTTCTAATTTATTCTTTTTTTAGATTTGGTTCTTCGACTTGTTAAACTTTCGTCTTTGGTCTTTTTCTTCAACAATTCTTCAGAATATGCCTTTGACTTCCGTTCTTTTGCACTTTTGATCTTTTGACTTGTCTTTTATCTTTTGTCTTTATTTTGATAAAAGCCCCTGAAATCCCGTGTTTTCTTCCTTTTTCATCTTTTGGTCCTAAACACAAGAAAAACACAAACCACGCGTAATTACGACTTTTACGATATTAAACACACGTTTTGGTCTCGTTTTTATTTGTTTTAAGTGGTAAAAAGATAAGTGTTTTCACACTTATTAATAATGACGTAGCACATAAAATCATATAAACATATAATTTTACGATCCATGAAAACATGCACGTTATCATGGATTCTCTCACAAATCTTAACAATTAAATCTCTACGGATGGTAACCATACATGACATACAAATTAATCATGCAATTTAATTTAAAATTATCCCACATGTAATTTAGGGTTTCAAAACAATTCTTTTTTTTATATAAAATTCGGCCAAAAACCCTAATTTTTTTAAAAACAAAACCCTAATTTTAAGAAAACCTAAAAAACATGTAGTTTTAACTCAAACAATTATTAGTTAAAAACTTTAGATTTTTGATAATTATAACATGTTAAAACGGCTCTCGATGCCACTAAAGGTTTATTAACATCATAACAATTATATAAAACCCTAAACGAGATCAAAGCACACATCGCGGAAGAGATTTAACAAGATCATAATAATAACACAATTATAATTAATCGAATTAGGGTTACATACCTTTACTCTAAAGCAAATCCACAAGATGAAGAACAAATCACCGATTCGGGTTAATATCGTATATGACCAAGATATAGTCTAAAGTAAGACTATATTACGACCTTGTACACACGTAATACAACGAGCTAACCGTGATTCTAGCACGTGTAAGCCGAGCTATAACACTTGTAAGTAATCCACCCAACAACCCTAAAGATGGGCTAAGACTAGATTTATACTTAAACCGAGCACCAAGAAAAAAACCACACAAAACCCCTTTGTGGGTTAGGTTGCGATCGGCCAAGAGAGGAACAAAAGAGAGATTGAGAATTGTGCGGAACAATGAGGGTAAGGTGTTGTATATATAGGCCTAATAAATCTTGTAGCCCAAACAAATAAAAGTAAAGATTTTTTCCCCTCCCCTTTGTCCCCTAACCGACATTCGAACACCCCTTCTGTTGGAGTATGCTCGTGTCATAATAAATAATTATATGGCTAGACACATGTGAGCCTATGAGGTCACACACATATACATAGATGTACCACTTAAATAAATCGTATGTATTGTATTTACGGTTTTAATATAACCTACGTAACTTGGTTATTATACATAAAATCATTAATTTGAAAAGCCCATTTTATAGGTCCAACTTGAACCGCTTTTTAATGACAAATGTATGTCACACGTTTTGTTTTCAAAACAAATTGATACACATTGATTTTGTCTTATCAATGCATTAAAAGACTTGATATGCGTTTGTATATTCTGATGGATATATACACACAAAGTGACGGCACACTTTGATGTGATTTTGAAAAATGGTTTTCAATTTATAAATGATTTTAATCTTGTTTTACGTACTAATAAACTAATTTACGTAACACGGGTTATATAGACTAGCATCTATTTGGTATACAAGGAAGTGTAGTGTGGATACATTATAGAGGTGATCTACTTTGATCACTTGGTTTCTTGGATAGATCGTGTGGTGATTGTCTCCGATTGATCTTACCGAATCACGTTACAAAGGTATACTTTTATCTTCCCTTTTTATTGATTAATCATATGACTCTATGGATCCGTTCGCTTGTTCCGCTGCGTTTGATTATTTATAATATGTTATTAATTATATTCAGCACCTATAGTGGTATCACGAGCCATCATAGATGTCATATGATTATCGGGTATGCGTAAAAATGGCTAAATATGAGTGTTTTTGCGGGATTTGTTAAACCAATATTAAAACAGCCCCTATGGCATTATTTTCGTGGCATTATAGACTTTTAGGAGGTCTTATAATCTGTTTTTAATGATCTCATAGTCACGGTTTACGCATACTTAAATGGGTTTATTACGGGTACGTGTAAAATGACCTAAAACGCGTTTTTTGGAACGATCCTTGAATCGGGTTTTAAACAGCCCTAATGACCATGTTTACTGTAAATATATGATAATTACAAGGTTTATAAAATGTGGTTTTAAGTTCCTAAGGTCATTGGTTACACGCACCAATCGGGGGTTTAATTAATTGTTGATTATTCTTTCGATTTCGTTGGCTAACAAGTGTTTGTTGTTGTTTAATTTTATTTCCATGGAAAATACATGCATGTTTAGCCATGGACTTAGCCAACACCTTGTTATATTCATAATCTTATGGTATTATTATGTTTCGTATGCAAAGCTGATGAAAACCTAAACCAATTGTGACATGTTGTGTGTTGATTTGCATTTAATTTCAGTTTTGGGGATTTGCCATTGTTTCGGCTTCATTAATATGTTTTTGATGTTGGTTATAGCCATTGTTTGGGCACTTTACAGTAGGTTAATGATAGGTTAAATTTTGTTAGTCATAAATCATTTGTAACCGATGCTTGGATGGGAATGGCTAAAGAATTAAAGACATATTGTGAAATTCGGAGCTGCTGAGTGACCTGCACTAAAACGTGATTTTCCGGAGTTCTATAAGGAGATAGAAGCCCAAATTTGGTGTGCTGATTCACAACTCATGGGCCTTCAAAAGTCTCAACTGGACCTCAGGCTAGGGAAGACTCCTTCTATGGGTTTTGGGCCCTAGAAGTTGACTGAATTTTTTAGGCAGATTTGGGCCTCATGTTCATTTTGGGTTCTACTTGCTCTTGATGGTCTTGGAGCAAGTGGGAGCCCACTTTGTGGTTATGTTGACTTACCCTTAGTTGACTTCTTGGTCCTCGTGATGGCTCACGAGATCAAGCATAGGTTTTTCATCGGTTTGAGGCTTTGCATACTTGTGGTTGTGTGGTTGCTTGTTTGCTTGATATCTTGATATTACTTGCAAATGTTTTTATAAAAACTTGAAACCAATCACAAACCATTTATAAAACTAAAATCCTTGATTTAGTTTAAAGTTTAAATATGATTTAAAACTAAAATCTTGTTTTTCATAATAACTCTTAATGTGTTATGAATGTTATGACTTATGTATTGTCTTATCTAATATTAAATCCATTTAGATTTTGTATTAGTATTTAAACATGGACAACTTGACACGCATAAATTAAAACAAGATTAGACTTAAGTTAAGAAATGTTTTTAACTTGTGCTACGATGGATGAATGCATGCTTCCTCGTACACACTTTTTGATTTGTAAATCAAACTTTTATACCCGTCTAAAATTTAAGTCATGCCGTCCAATCGTTTGAGATCACTTGCAATTACTTTTTGCATCTTGTGAGACGGATGCGAATTGTAACCCAAGGTGATTATTATCTATGCGTGAGACCTAGACTTATTCTCGCATGTTCTCAAATTGGATGACTTAATCGGTTAAGTGGTGAGACCTTGACCGAGGCAAGGATGGGACTAAACATGCCAGTTTAACATTTTGTGAATTGTTCACTTATGTTATGAGTCCCATAAGGATCTAAGAATTGCACATGGTTTGCAATTGATGAACGTCATCTACCTATTGAATCTATCATTGCTAGCAGATCAACTGATGTGATGGTAGAACCTCAATGAGGATCTTAGCCTTTTCGTAAAATTAATTGATTTTATATAAACTTGGGTAGTTAATTTTTAAAGGATTAATTATTGAAAGTACTAAAATGTTGAACTTTGTTTATTTTGTAGATGGCAACGAATCAATCCATTAACAATCAAATCAGATCAATTCTCGATAAGGAGAAATTGAGTTGTACAAACTTCCTTGACTGGTTTCGAAATCTGAGGATTGTCCTCAGATCAGAAGGAAAGTTGCACCACTTGGAAGAGGCCTTACCTGAAGCACCTCCTACTACTGCCACCGCTACTGTTCGCAATGCCCATACTAAAAGGGTTGCTGAACAACAAGAAGTGGTTGGCTTAATGTTATGTAGTATGGTCCCTGAAATCCAAAAACATTTGGAAGACTTTACTGCATATGACATGATTGAGGAACTCAAGACGATGCTCTAACAACAAGCAGAACAAGAACTCTTTGAAACGGTCAAAGCGTTCCATAACTGCAAGCAGGAGGAGGGCCAATCTGTCAGCACTTATGTGTTGAGAATGAAAGGCTACCTTGATCAGATGGACCGACTTGGTTACCCTATGCCACAAGTCTTAGGAGTGAACTTGATACTCACTTCACTTTCCAAAGACTATGATCAGTTTGTTTAGAACTGTCATATGCATGGCATGGGGAAGACTATACCTGAACTGCATGCCATGTTGAAGCTTGCAGAGAAGGGTATGCCCAAGAAATCTCCCTCTGTTCTTGCTATCAAGAAAGGTCATATCCAAAAACCGAAGCCACAAGCTAAAGGAGGCAAGGGTAAGAAGTTCAAGGGAAAAGCCACTATGGTTCATGACCCTAAACGCAAGTTCCCCCCACCTGGCAAAAAGGAGCATCCTGCTAAGGATGTAGAGTGTCATCATTGTCATGAGATTGGACACTGGAGAAGGAATTGTCCTTACTACCTGGCATAAGTGGACAAAAAGAAGAACAAAGCCGGCACGTCCGGCACATCAGGTATCTTCATGATAGAACTCTACTCATTCCCTAAAACTAATACCTGGATATATGACACTGGTTGTGGTACTCACATTTGTAATACTATTCAGGGGCTTAGAGGGATTAGAAAGTTAAATAAAGGCGCTTTGGACTTGCACGTGGGCAATGGCAACCGTGCAGCTGTCGAAGCCATAGGGAGCTATGATCTTATCCTCCCTAGTGGAATGATTCTTGTACTAGACAATTGTCATTTTTCACCCTCTATTACTAGAGGAATTATTTCTCTTTCGCGTTTATGGGATAATGGTTTTTCACATAAATTTACTGATTATGGTACTATTCAAGTTTCCAAGGATAATGTATTTTATTTTAATGCTATTCCTCGTGATGGAATTTTTGAAATTGATATGCATAATCATGTATCAAATGAGGGTTCTATTTATACTTGTAGCAAAAAGAAGTCCAAGCACAACTTGGATTCTACTTTTCTATGGCATTGCCGACTTGGCCATATAAACAAGAAACGCATTGCGAAGCTGCAACATGATGGGCTTTTAAAGTCAACTGATGATGAATCATTTGATATATGTGTATCTTGTATATCTGGCAAGATGGCAAGAAATCCTTTTACTCATGCAAGTGAAAGAGCTGATGATCTTCTTGGACTCATACATAGTGATGTATGTGGTCCATTTAGAACCACGTCTAGAGAAGGAGCTAACTACTACGTTACATTTACTGACGACTTCAGTAGATATGGTTATGTTTACTTGATTAAACATAAACATGAAGTTTTTGAAACGTTTAAAACCTTCCAAAACGAGGTAGAAAATCAACTCGGGAAGACAATCAAAGCACTTCGATCTGATCGAGGAGGCGAGTATTTAAGCCTTGAGTTTTTAGATCATCTTAAGAGTCGTGGGATTGTCTCACAACTTACTCCTCCCTATACACCACAACATAATGGGGTGTCAGAGAGGAGAAATCGAACCTTACTTGACATGGTTCGATCAATGATGAGTCCAACCACTTTGCAAATGTCCTTTTGGGGCTACGCTCTAGAGTCTGCTGCACGCATACTCAATATGGTTCCAACTAAGAAGGTTGATAAGACTCCATATGAAATATGGCACGGGAAAGTCCCGAACTTGTCTTATTTTAAAGTCTGGGGTTGTGAGGCTCTCGTTAAACGAGAAACACCAAACAAACTTGAGCCCAGATCTATCAAGTGTATCTTTGTAGGATACCCAAAGGAAACAATGGGTTACTACTTCTACTACCCACCCGAGAACAAAATATTTGTTGCTCGGTATGCTGAGTTTCTTGAGAGTAGTCTCATATCACAAGAAGCAAGTGGGAGCACCATAGACTTTGATGAAATTCAAAGTCAAGATGCACAACCTTCTGAGAACACTAGTGAACATCACCAAGAGGTTGAACATGAAAATGTCGAATCTCAAAGTGATGTTATTCCCATTCGTAGATCCGCAAGGATATCTCACGCACCTGACCGATATGGTTTCTATATCGATGCTGAGGAACATGAGTTAGGGGATCATGATGAACCCGTTAACTATAAAGCTGCATTGTCGGATCCTGAATCTGATAAGTGGCTTGAAGCTATGAATGTGGAAATGCAGTCCATGAGGGATAACGAAGTTTGGATCTTAGTTGACCTCCCTCCCAACTGTAAGACTGTTGCGAGTAAATGGCTCTTCAAGAAGAAGACCGATATGGATGGCATTGTACACACCTTTAAAGCTCGTCTTGTAGCAAAAGGTTTCACTCAAACCTACGGGGTTGACTATGAAGAAACCTTCTCGCCTGTTGCAGATATTAAAGCTATTAGGATTCTTATAGCCATAGCAGCGTTCTATGACTACGAGATTTGGCAAATGGATGTCAAGACTGCCTTCTTGAATGGCCATCTGAACGAAGACGTTTATATGGTGTAACCTGAAGGGTTCGTGAATCCTAAACATCCCAGACGTGTATGTAAGCTTCAAAGATCCATTTATGGGTTAAAGCAAGCATCTAGGACCTGGAACAAGAGATTTGATGAGGAGATCAAAAAGTTTGGTTTCACTCAAAATCCTGATGAGCCATGTGTATATAAAAGAGCTAGTGGAAGTATCGTCGTTTTCCTAGTCTTATATGTCGATGACATATTACTCATGGGAAACAATATTCCAATGCTACAAGATGTAAAATCCTGGCTTGGAAAGTGTTTTGCCATGAAAGACTTGGGTGAGGCGGCGTTCATTCTAGGAATCAAGATCTATAGAGATAGATCAAGGCGATTAATCGGTTTGAGTCAAAGTGCATACATTGACAAAATCTTAAAGCGGTTTAGGATGGATGCCTCCAAACGTGGGAGTCTTCCAATGCAATCCAATGTAGAATTGAGTAAGACTCAAGGTCCTCTACACCTAATAAGGTGAAGCGAATGAAAGGAGTACCTTATGCTTCGGCTGTAGGATCCATCATGTATGCTGTGAGGTGCACTAGACCTGATGTAGCGTTCTCTCAGAACCTTACAAGTAGATACCAACAGAATCCACGTGAATGTCACTGGACTGCTGTGAAGAACATATTAAAGTATCTTCGAAATACTAAAGATATGTTTCTTGTTTATGGAGGTGATTCAACAACTGAGCTTGGTGTTACTTGCTACACTGATGCTAGTTGGGAGACAGATCGGGATGATCTTCGATCACAGACCGGATATGTCTTCGTGATGAACGGAGGCGCTGTTGATTGGAAGAGTTCTAAACAAAGCACTACTGCGATGTCTTCTACAGAAGCTGAATACATAGCTGCTTCTGAAGCTGCAATGGAAGCAATTTGGATACGTAAATTCATTTCTGGGCTTGGCGTTGTTCCCAGTAATGATAGACCTATGGAAATGTACTGCGATAATACGGGTGCAATTACTATAGCCGATGAACCTGGAGTTCAAAAGGGTGCCAAACATTTTCGGAGAAAATATCACTACATTCGAGAAGTAATTCAAGAAGGTGATATTCGTATTCTTAAAATTCACACAGATAACAACTTAGCTGATCCGTTTACTAAACCAATGTCTTGTACCAAACATGTTGAGCATGTTAGGAACATTAGACTTAGACCAGCTGGTAGTTTCATGTAGATTTGTGTATTTTAGTATTTGAATAATTGGGATGTAAAACAGTTCTTATTTGTAATGAATTGATATATGAGGTATGATCGTTTTCATTTTATATCAACTGTGTCCTATATTTGCATGTTTAATCCAAGAGTAATCTTATTATTCTAAATTATCCATTTTCGGTTGACAATATGGGAGTATTGTCGAGTTAAGACAAATGTGAGTTGGTCATATTCATTTGGAATGAATATTAATTGATGATGCCGCCAAACTCATATGTGTTCATTGGATGAACATTGGATTGACCTAACCAACGAGAATTCACTACATGGATCGGCGTCAATAGTGAATCTCGCAAGTGGTTGAATCTCTCATCCTTTGACTTGAGATGCAAGTAGGTTTTGTATGTGTGGAATGTCAATCCTTGATGTGGTTCAACGTTGTCCTGAACAAGGCTGCCATAAAGGCCGTTTTCAGGTGCGATATGAAATACATGAACGACACGTGCAGTCAAAAAGAGAATTTGTTCCTCCACATGTATTGGAGTTAGATACTAATGGGCCCCTCGATGAATTGTATAGATGTATGTGTGGCCACACCCAAATGTAATTAAGATGATACTTGATTAATTTGGAAATCTAGTTCAATATCATTATCGAGAAACAGAATAGTTAAACTTAGAATGACTATGATCCATGTCTAAAGTCTAACATAGTATCTGAAACAAAAGGATGTCTGATTTCTAAACCATTTAAATAAGATGTTTAAGAAACAACCATCATATGTTTCTAGGGGTATTGGCGTGTTGCTAGACGCTAACCATTACTTGTATAATTACTTGATTATTATGACGTGCGCACGTGGGAGCTGTTGGAGTATGCTCGTGTCATAATAAATAATTATATGGCTAGACACATGTGAGCCTATGAGGTCACACACATATACACAGATGTACCACTTAAATAAATCGTATGTATTGTATTTACGGTTTTAATATAACCTACGTAACTTGGTTATTATACATAAAATCATTAATTTGAAAAGCCCATTTTATAGGTCCAACTTGAACCGCTTTTTAATGACAAATTTATGTCACACGTTTTGTTTTCAAAACAAATTGATACACATTGATTTTGTCTTATCAATGCATTAAAAGACTTGATATGCGTTTGTATATTATGATGGATATATACACACAAAGTGACGGCACACTTTGATGTGATTTTGAAAAATGGTTTTCAATTTATAAATGATTTTAATCTTGTTTTACGTACTAAGAAACTAATTTACGTAACACGGGTTATATAGACTAGCATCTATTTTGTATACAAGGAAGTGTAGTGTGGATACATTATAGAGGTGATCTACTTTGATCACTTGGTTTCTTGGATAGATCGTGTGGTGATTGTCTCCGATTGATCTTACCGAATCACGTTACAAAGGTATACTTTTATCTTCCCTTTTTATTGATTAATCATATGACTCTATGGATCCGTTCATAGGTGCTTGTTCCGCTGCGTTTGATTATTTATAATATGTTATTAATTATATTCAGCACCTATACCTTCATGGGGTGTTCCGGAACCTTCCATCCTTCCTTCTTTTTAATCCTCTTTCTATATATTCTTTAACACTCGTTAATACTTAACTCTTAATTATTTAACGATCGTTAAAGTTATATAGTTATATAGTTATAATAGCTCGATTAAATTTAATAAATATAATAAATATATTTATTAACTAAGTTAACTCTATACGTATTGAGTGCAATCCCGTAATCTCGAGTTCGATCCTATCACACGACTATTAAATATAAGTTCATAAACTTTCAGAGTTTACTGACAAAACAAAGTTCACTAATAATAAATATGTTCTAGATTATAATAAAATTATTTAATGAACCACAAGATTTTTTAACCACTTAATGACAATATAACAAATACAAAGTCACTAACAAAATAAAGCATTTATTAGTGTCTAAGCTCATGACACCGAAACGTTAAAATAACCGACAATTTAATATTATAAGGTAGTCCAAACGGGTGTCTAACCCGTGACACTCGTACTCAGACTCAAATGTAAGTGTACCTATTTTGACCACACTGCTACAATTAGGTAGGGATGTCAATCTCAATAGATCTATCCATAACATTCACGCTTTCTCGACCGGTCATCCAGTCAAAAATTAACGGTTCATGAAAGTGGGCAAAAAACAACTTGGGTTATATATGGACTTTGACCAATAAATAAACGAGTAAATGCACTTGTGTTCACACGTTAAATCCAGTTTATATAGTTTATGACCAACCAAGTAAGCTTCAAATTAGCTTATGACAACCAAGCAACTTATAAACAGTTATTAACAGCCAAACAAGTTTATGAGTAGTTTCTAACAACCAAGTAAGTTTATAAGTAGTTTCTGACCAAACATGTACCTCCCCAAAGAGCAATTATAGAAACATTTAGAATTCGATTTAAAACAAGAAATCGTGGGCTTTGAACTCACCTCGACGATGTAGAGCAAACAGTAGTTATGCTAATAATACGATCCACATAAAGGTAAATCGAAACGGCTCGGTCATGGTGTTGTGGTTTAACTAACCGGCTAATACCAATAACTTAAAATGTATATTTGAGTTCCCGAGGGACAATTACATCAACGTGACACGGTGATAAAAGATTTTAGGTCCAAATTGTAATACTTTGGCGGTTGGTTATATAAAATGAATAAAGTAGGCACACACCAAGCATGTGATGTATTCCGTACACATTGCGTACGACATGACAATTATATAATTCTTTTGTTGAATACTATAATAGAGACAAACAATGTTACAGAATAAATCAAGTATATATTTATTTTACAGTTATTGTATAAAGATCATGATAAAAATAATTAGACAAAATAATTCGACACATTTTAAGAAAGTCGCCACTTATTTATAATTGTCACTTTTAAGTAAAAAGTATAACTTTCATCGGTTTATCGATATAATAGAATTCATTTGCCATATCGGTTTACAAATATAATAGTATTCATTTGTTTATCGGTTTACAAATATAATAGAAGTTTGTAGCGAGAAATATAAAGTATAGACTTTTATTTAAATTTCGACATGACCTATTCGTTTATACAACATTTCCCATGTTTACCAATTTCAATATTTTTTATTTCCAACAATTTACGTTACGTTAATCACGTTTTAGCATATACACATTTAGACTAATTAATTGCCTTAATTAAGTAAAACTAAACACAATCTATGTGTTATAAATCAAAAGCCAAACGCCCTAGGTGGGCTATTAAACACCTATCCAAACGCACGAGTATTTGTATAGATCTCATAATAATAATAGTATTCGACATATTTATTTAACCATTTTCATACCACCATTTTAGTCCGTTTTAATAATTAATAAAGTTAGATAAGTTTATTAGCCGAATTAAACCACAACGAACCTTGAACTCAAATAGTGCTCGGCACTCTTGTTGGAAATACGTTTTTACGTATTTAGGAAGGATCGATCACTCCAATAAGATGTATCTAGTATGGGCTCGTTATCTAGTATGTAAACATATAACCCATCAAGCCCACATGTAGGATGGGCTATATAAACCCCCTCCTAGCATGTTAGGAGGGGTTGGTTAACTCACATTCACACACTTCTAATTTAATCTTTCCTTATTCTCTCCATCTTCTCTCTACTTTCTCTCTCTAGTTCTTCATCTATCTCTCTCTCTAGTAATCTCTTTCTAGCATGTTAATGGGACCCAGTTACATTAGCTCTGGTCTTGTCCCAAACAACCCTACTTCATCATCATTTACACCACCTACTAGGAATGAATGGGATACGTTGTTTCAACCGTTATTTGATGAATTCTTTACTCCTCCAAGTATTGTTGCTCCAGAACCTGAGGTAATAGCTCCGGTTACCGAAGTTGTCCCTCCAGCAACCGAAGCACAATCAGATACGTCTGCACCTACTATTGGTCAAGATATACCTTCAACGAGTAATTCTCAACCAACACCCGAATCAACTACCCATGTCATTCCTATTGATGATGTAGAGGATGATGATGATCACAATTTGGAATTCGATCAAATACATGAACTTCCATTCTTTGGTGTACCTATTCCCGGCTCTAATCAAGCCGGGTCGTCCACCTCAGAGGAAGCTCCTACTACGGTCTACTCCAATCTACGGATTCGTGAACATGACAGCAAATGGACAAAGGATCATCCTATAGATTCTATTATTGGTGACCCTGATCGTCCGGTATCCACACGAAGTCAATTACAAGAAAGTGCAATGTTTTGTCATTTTGATGTTTTTCTCAATGAAGTTGAACCTAAGACGTGGAAACAAGCAGTTACCCAATCTTGTTGGATAGAAGCCATGCAAGAATAACTTAATGAATTTGCACGTCTTGAAGTATGGGAACTTGTCTCATGCCCGGATCAAGTGCAGTTACTCACTTTGAAATGGGTTTACAAGGTGAAACTCGACGAGTTAGGCGGAATTTTGAAAAACAAAGCTCGACTAGTAGCTCGTGGATACAAGCAATTATTGGGCATCGACTTTATGGAATCCTTTGCACCTATTGCCCGTTTAGAAGCTATTAGACTATTCCTTGCTTATGCAGCCCACATGAATATGAGCGTCTATCAGATGGATGTAAAGACGGCATTTCTTAATGGTGAAATCAAGGAACAGGTCTATGTTTAACAGCCCGATGGTTTTGTGAATCCTAAATATCCTAATCATGTGTACAAGCTTAAGAAGGCTCTCTATGGGTTGAAGCAAGCTCCACGCGCATGGTATGATCTATTATCACAATTCCTCATTACACAAGGCTTCGCTTAAGGCAAGGTGGATCCCACGTTGTTTATTCAAAAACGAGGCAAAGATATGATTATGGTACAAATATATGTTGATGATATTATATTTGCTGCCTCGACTCAAACCTTATCTGATGAGTTTGGGACACTCATGTCTTTCAAGTTTAAGATGTCAACGATGAGAAAGATATCATTCTTCTTAGGTCCTCAGATATCTTAGAGTCCCAGAAGAATCTTTATCAATAAATCCAAGTATGCCCTTGAATCGCTTAAGAAATATAAGATGGAATCTTGTGACGCCATGGATACTCCAATGGTGGAACGAACTAAGCTTGATGCAGATCCACATGGAGTTGCCGTTGATCTGACACTTTATCGTGGAATGATCGGTACCCTTCTGTATATCATAGCTAGTCGACCTGGTCTTCAGTTTGCTATATGTATGTGTGCTAGGTATCAAACTCGACCTACTGAGTTACACTTAACTACTGTTAAGCGGATCTTTCGGTATCTTAAAGGAACCATTAATCGGGGACTTTGGTATCCGAAGGACTCTTCGATTTCACTTATGGCATATGCAGATGCGGATCACGCGGGTTGTCAAGATACACGGTGTAGCACAAGTGGAACTTTGCAACTACTAGGAGATCGACTAATCAGTTGGGCATCTAAAAGGCAGAAAAGCACTGCAATCTCAAATACGGAAGCAGAATACATAGCTATGTCTGGTTGTTGTGCTCAAATTCTTTGGATGAGATCGCAATTAACTGACTATGGTCTAGGTTTCAACAAAATTCCAATGTACTGCGACAACAAAAGTGCAATTACCTTATGCTGCAACAACGTTCAGTTCTCCCGGTCGAAGCATATTGACATTCGCTACCACTTCATCAAGGAGCAAGTGGAAAATGGAGTGATCGAGCTTTACTTTGTTCGATCTGAGTATCAATTGTCGGATATTTTCACAAAGGCTTTAGATCGCACTCGAATGGAATTTTTGGCCGACAAGCTAGGTTTGAGAACATTCTCGCCCGAGACTCTAAAGGAATTGGCAGATGAAAAGAAAGATTAGTGGTGGTAAACTATTCTCCGTATCCTTGGTGACCATCTGTATATACTGGTTATATTTTTATCCACAAAAGCAAAATACAAAAATATAAAACCATAAAAATTGAAAAATTCAGAAAAATCCAAAAATATTTTTTCTTTATTTTTCAAAGGCATGTCTTTTGGTACGATAATATTTACGGCCTTAGAAATGTCGATTAATATTGACACGGCACCATAAATAGATTTCGTACAAAAGTTATAAATATTTCATAAAACATGCCCATATGGCTTGTAGTTATTTCACACTGCAACCCGTTTTTCATATTAAAGTCAAGTATTTCTTATGAATGCTTTGGCTCACAACGGGAATTAATTTCTCGGGCATGGTTTACTTTATAACCATGTAAGGGATTATGTTTACGTTATAACACAATCTAACACGGATATATGTACGCATCAGTGCATTTATTTGTTAAAACAAGAGAAATCTTGTTTTTATGAAGTTATCATCTCTACAACCATAGCTATTTACAATTGGTATCTACATACTAAACGATGCGACTACTCAAACGGCGACTACAACTCTTTCAATAGAACACGGGTCAACAATCGAGGGGGAGCAATTGTCAAGCATTAAGAATCTTTGATGCCGAAAGTGACAAGTTCACTAATTGGTGTCAAGACAACAATACTAATCGTATATGTGGTGTCAAGAGATGACTTTAGACGTGACGAGGCGACCAACATTTGCCGACAAGAACCATTTGATCTTCTCATATGATGTTCTCATCAATCAGGTCCAACCTTGTCAATTTACTCTTATATGGTGAATATGTGATTACTTTACAAATCGGTATCATTTCTCACATTGGTATCATGAAGATAAAATGGACTTGCATTTTTTTTCCCAAAAACTTTCTTAAAATATTATTTAATCAACTGATATTACAAACATCGATTGTGTTAATATTTTTAATATGGGAGATAAAATGTGATTTAATAAATGGTTTGACTTAACGTGATGGCTCAACCCGAAATGTGTGAAATGTTTTCGAATATCGTGGCATATGTTAAGGGGGAGCAAAATGGATTTTGTATATCAAAATGGATTTCATGGTGATTTATTCTTACCCACAACCCATTTATTTCACGACGATGAAGATTATGGTGACATAAGGATGGTAGGATAGGTTAAGTCCAATGATTCTTCTAAAACTGGAGGAATCTTCCCAAGGGCATTCCATAGCTAGAAATAGTAGTCCTTAGGAAAGATGGAACAAGATTGTGAATGTAGCTGAATGTCGACCAAGTACTTAAGTTAGCACTGGAACAATCACAACAAGGTGCTAGTTGTGACGTATTGGTAAGCATTGAAGGGGTTGAAGAATGAAAAAGAATTGTAAAGATAAAGGGTTTAAAGAAAGAAGCCCTCCTTACAACTTAGGCAGAAACTGGGTCAACACATATGCTATTGAGATCATTTTAATGATGCTCGATATTGAAGATAGACATCATTAACCCAGTGATGCAATGCACAACCCATCCCAGCTAACTCGGATATCTCTTAAAAGGTATTTGTTTTAATCACACGGAGATCAACACGTTATCTATCGATTTATTCACTCCGAGTAAATTGGTATTGAAATGGTGGCACTCCTCTCTAGCCTCTGATCACTTAAATCCAAAATGCACGATCGAGTATAGAGCCATTTGAGATCATCAAATATCTCATTAGGACACACTTCCAAATTACCTTGCTTCTTCACACACTGTGAAAAGTAAGAAAGATATTATGAGTCCTACGCAAAATCTTCATGATCTTTCCTAAACATCTGAGTAATACGAAAGTATCTACAATGAAGATGGAAATCCTTCTTGAGCGAATATCAAAAAGCTCATGGTAGGTGACTTGTGCGATTCTTTATGAATCAAGCTTGTGATAACTGGAAACCAACAGTGGTTTAATTCTTAACTGAACTTAAACACATTCCAGGCCTCTACGCAATATCTTAGTGATCTTGCCAGAATACTCAGAGTGACACTCCATAGTGTTCACAGTGATGAGTGGAAATCCTTCTAGTGTTAACCTCAAACAACACTTGGTAGGTAACTAGCAAGATTCTATATGAATCAAGCTTGTGACAACTGGAAAGCAACGATGGTGCGATTCTTAATTGAATTTCACTTGTTCCAGGTATATGTATTGACAGCTTCAATCATAAGGATATTTCTTATCCAAATGATTCACTCTTTATGTTCACAGTCAGCTGTGGACAGTCGAATAAAGAGAACGGGGTTACCCGCGAAATCTTGTCAAGGAGATCTTTAATTAGAGCTACCTGTCACAAGTACGATATTTATTATCGTCCAACGGTCTTCACCGACCGGAGGTAAAATACTACCAAATTAGAATAAAATGTCAAAGCCATTTTATTCGTGTCTTATTATGTTGCTGCATTTGAAGACGGTGGCGTTGCGGTGTACCAGGTGAATTCGTCCTCACATACTTACTCCTTCTGGATCAAATATTTCACCAAATTCAAGAAAGTCTGACCTAAAAGTCTTCCGCTGTATCAACTCTGAAGATTTCAAGAATTAATAAAAGTATAAGTATGTGGAACATGAAATCATGAGGAGGCAAATTTCACAAGTGATGAATGCACAAGGTCAAGGCAAGGAAACATGCTCAAGACTAAAGTCAAAGATCACATCAGCATATTCACAAGAACACGATCGAAGACTCAAGCATAGTATGTTAGGTTTAAGATTTTGTAAAATGGTGTGACCTCCCTTAGGGGGAGATTGTTGGAAATACGTTTATCCAGAGGAAGTTTCGGTCACATCATTGTTAGCATAGATCACGAGCTATAGACTATTTAGGACTTTGTAACTTGGAGTGAACTCCCTTATGGGGAGATTGTTGGAAATATGTTTTTACGTATTTAGGAAGGATCGGTCACTCCAATAAGATGTATCTAGTATGGGCTCGTGATCTAGTATGTAAACATATAACCCATCAAGCCCACATGTAGGGTGGGCTATATAAACCCCCTCCTAGCATGTTAGGAGGTATTGGTTAACTCACATTCACACACTTCTAATCTAATCTTTCGTGATTCTCTCCATCTTCTCTCTACTTTCTCTCTCTAGTTCTTCATCTATCTCTCTCTCTAGTAATCATCTTCATAGTTAGATAATCCAAGGATTACGATAAACTGTCAACTCTAAACCCTTGCAATCCCGCGTCCAAACGCATAGTTCGTGTTTCCTGCTAAACCAAACGCCCGTTATAGTCGGACTGCTAAACCCAAACATCCCTTTATCATCTTCTGCAAACCCATACCCACCCTTATGGCATTCTGCCAACCCCAAACGCTCCCGTAATTTGTTTCGGCTATCCAAACACATCGTAAACTAGTTTCTGCTAATCCAAACACACCCTAAACTCATTTCAATTGAAACCAAACACTGCTTTATTTTTTTCTGCAATCCCAAATACTCCATTGGTGTTCCCTGCTACTCGAAACACACGCCTTGTGCATTTTATCGTTGAACCAAACGCTCCTATTGTGGTTTCTACCCAAACCAAACGCCCCTCTGACGGTGTTTTCTGTTTCACTACACGTACCCCTGGTGGTGGCTAGTTGGAGATCTCAACGGTGTTGAGACGTCGATGAGTGGTTTTTGAAGTAGCAAGTGAACAAACACCCTCGAGGCTTCCGTAACAGAATAAATACCCACGAGCACCACATGGGTTGGTGGTTTCGATATAAACCAACAAACAAACACCCTCGGCTAATGTACATGATGGTGGCGACGGTTGACTAGCCCATGATGGGGCTGAGTTGGTGGATCGAGATGGGGTGGTGGTAAAGTGACGTTGGTGAGATGGTGGTTATGAATCGCGACTGGTCATCATGGAGGTGGTGATACCGATGGTGATAACTGGTTGCTGATGGGTGTGTTTCACGGCAGTGAGTGGTGATTCGCTGGTGTGGTGGAGGGAATGACGTGATGGTGGTGGTTATGTGTGGCGGCTGTTTGGGGATGGTGGTCAAGTTGTAGCAGCAGCGGCTAACTAGTGATAGAGTGGAGGTGTGGCGGTGGCTTGTTATATTAGTGGATCTAGTGGTCGGTGTTGGTGGGTGAGATGGTGAATATAAAAGATCGATTAGATCCGGGTCGAGGAGGGGTTTATGGCGGAGGGATGGTGACAGTGATGGTATAAGGTGGTAGTCAGCCGGATTCTGATAGTGGTGGCCGGAAAAGAGGCGCCAGAAAATGAGAGGGAGACTAGGATTTCCGACGTGTTTTATTTAGGGTTATGGTGTTTTGCAAATAATGAATTTGTAACCCTAGTTTTATTTATTTATGCATCCAAAGTTCCAAAACTAAGTGTAAGTTTCCTACTATTTGAGGATTTTTATTGACACTTTTATTTTAAAAGGGTCTCTTTCTAGTTTTATTATATCTTAATATAAATGTGGCTCGGAACTTGATCAGGTGCTATAAAATTTGATCGGTTTTTGAAATTCGTGTCGTTTTTTAAAAATGATTTTTCCAATAAACTAGAGTATTTATACGACTTAAATTTATAACTAATTTATATGTCCATTTAAAATGATCAATTTCTTTTAACGATTATCATAGACACATATCGTTTTAAAAAAATGACTTTACATTGACTATTTTCGTTTTCAACATATGTAACTAAAATTGGAATAAATTAGATAATTTAATAAATCGTTTTAGAAAATATCTTTAAATAGTTAAATATAAATTTAATTTGTATCGCGTCACTTCTCAGATTTGCGCAGTCTTTTATAATTTACAAAATAAACTCCCGTTTTCAAATCAAATAATTTTAATATCACCCAAAAATAAATTTTGATTAATAAATAATATAATTTATTATTATTTAAAGCCTGTAAAATTCCCAGTTATTACAATTACGCCACTAAGGATCCTTGAGAGCAAGAAATTGAGATTTTGGGATAGGAGAAATAGTGGACGTGGTAAGAGAGAAGATAGGATTGGGTTTAACAAAACCCGACTGAGAACGTGTGGTCATGATGTGAGTACGAGTGGCTTCAGGAATAGGAGTGGTTGGGATGTGGATTTCGGTATGGATTGGGCTATCAGGGATTCAGCTATGATGTATTTGGCCGTGTGAAGGAGAATCATTTGGTATTGGGCTGTTAGGGGCGGTGGGTGGTTGGGCCTTGGTATTAGGGGCTTTAGTAGGTGTTTGATTAGTTAGATTAGTGGTGGTAAGAGGAAAGAGAGGGGATGGAGGTTATCTATAAAAGTGTAAGGGGGTGTAGCAGTAGGGCTCATGGATTTATAAGGAAATTATGTTTCGTCAAAGGTAACATGACGAGAAATGAGAATTTTATTTGTTTCGAGGTCTAGACACCGAAAGCCACGGTGATAAGCGGGGTAGCCCAAATATATACACGGAGTGGCTCAGGGTGCAAGTTTATGAGGGGGGTGTAGGTGAGAGTATCAAAGACATCAAAATATGCGTAGTTGAAAATAGTCGGGTGTTTTGTTGAAAAGGCGGGTAAAGGGAATTTCTTTATTGATTGTTGTGGAATGGAGAAGGTTGAGGAGATATGTAGCCATATGAAGGGCTTCGACCCAAAGGGGGGGGGGTGTGATTGAAAACAGAGAGTGTGGATGGTGTTATTAATTGTACGGATCATGCGTTTGGCTTTGCCATTTTGTTGTGAGTTTTTAGGGCATGAGAAACGAAATTGGATACCATTTATGTGAAAGAGATTATGTGGTTGAGTGTTATCGAACTTACCACCATCATCACTGAAAACCTTTGATTTCACATTTAAACTGATTTATAATATACGTACGAAAATGTAAAAACTTGGCAAACATATCATACTTGTTGGGAAAGGGGATAAACCCATAGATAGTGAGAATAATGATGATCGAACAAGACATAGTATTTGAAACCACTAAAGCTAATAATATGAGATGTCATTAATCATAATGAATAATATCAAAACAATGTTCAACAATAGAATCTGAAGTATGAAAGTGAAGCTTCACGTGTTTGCCAAGCTGAAAAGCATGACAAATATGTGAAGACTTCATTTAATTACAAGAAATAAAATTACGAGAAACAAGAGAACATAGAGTTTCATCACCAGGATGACCAAGGAATTGATGCCACGTTAAGGAGATAGTGGAAAGGAAAGAAGTGGAGAGAGTAGACGGCTTGGTAACTGGATAGAGATTGTCCGAGCTGTCACATTAGAGGAGGATATGGCGAGTTAAGAAATCCTTCACTAAAAAACAAAAAGCGTCAAACTCGATGGTACGATTGTTATCTCTAGTAAATTGACGGACCCAAATTTGATTTTTCTAATGATGTTAGGGGTTACAAGAACGTTGTGAAGATGTATAGGGCGATGGGAGGATGTAATAATGCTATGACCTGTGTTGGAGATGGGAATAGAGTTACCATTACCAACATAGATAGATGGGTATAAAGGTTTATTAAAAAGAGTAACTAAATTACTTGTAATAGAATTTAAGTGAGAAGAAGCACATGAGTACATATGCTATTTGGGAACCTGTAATGTCATTGTGCTAAATGCACTCGGTAAGTAGTAGCTTGAGTCCCATAAGGACTAGGACCCACTCCGAGAATACCATGAGCAGGAGCTGTACAGAGAATACCATGACTTCAAGTTGGTTGACCAAAATGTTGCGCTTAAACATGGGTTTGTGGAGGTCGGTGATGTTGGGATGTTTGGTAGAAGACCTGGTGGGCCTTAGGTGTTGCTGCTGGAGCTGTTGGGCCAAAGGGGGGGGAGTAGGCTGCACGGTGTTATAGGGGCTCTGGTAAGGGGCCTGTTGGGCCTGGCGGGCTGAGTAAAAACCATGAGATGCCTGATGAAGGGTTTGGCTAGATATGAGAGGCAAACAACCGATTTGTTTTAGCTTTACTATTACCACCAATAGATAATGTCGAGTCGTATGGCCTGGACGATTGGTTATAGATTAAATTTTCGAACAATACTCATTAACTGTCACAGTGCCAATCTTTATCGACCGGAGTTCGTTGTCAAGGGTTATGGCTCTTGCGTCTTTGTTTTCATGGAGAGGCTTTTGAGATAATCCCAAACGCTTTTGCATTGCTCGGTGTGGTCACTACTTGTTCTTGAAGAGAACCACACATGGAACTAAGAATCCACATCTTGATGAGATCATCAAGTTGTAATGGAGGCCCAAGTATTGAAGAACGAGCTAACTTGTTTCTGGAAGCCCAAGATCGTGTGACGAAGAAGGCTTTCTTAAAACGGTGATAACTTCAGCATCGTAAGTCCGTTTTCAGCCCGTGATATGTCAAAACGACCGGAAAAACGAGAGGAACGTTGTTGTAACCACCTTTAAGTCGGTTAAGGATTTTTTGAGGCTCAAAGCTATTTACTATCATTTATTTTTATTTTTGTGTTATTTGCATTTTACGGTGGACTTTTTCTTTGGGCCACAGTCCAGCCCATAGGTGTTTTATGGTTTTTCTTTGTTTCTTGTCATTATTTAAACATTCTACTGTAAGCCTAGAAAGACAGTTTTCAGTTTAATAAAAGTTAAACCATTGGACGCTATTTGCCAACCATAATAATCGGTATTCATTAGAATCAACGATTGTTCGAAGAATTGTTTTTGGTATTCATTGGAATCAAAAGATCAAATTATTTATCTTGTTTCTAGTCTACATCAATTGGAATCAGAGCCTAAGTTCCTGATCAAGATGCCTCCAAGGAAATCTAGGAGTATTCAGGAAGTGAATGAACAGGAATTTAAGCAGCGTTTGATTGACAGAATAGAGGAGCGACTCGAGCGATTTTTTGATAAGTTGACTGACCAGATGAACACTTTGATGAACAATAAGAGGCCTCGTAATCTTTGTCATGAGGATTATGATGAAGATCTAGAAGAAAACCCGTTTGGTGATTGTTTGTCTGCTGATGAACAATCAGTAGGGCAACGAATGAGAGATTGAAGGGGGGATAATGATAGGCGTTGGGAGACTCGAACGAGGGTCAATATTCCTGAGTTTAATGGGACACTTTGATGCCTGATGAGTTCATTGATTGGCTTGTTGTTGTTAAAGATGTATTTGAATTCAAAGAAGTTCTAGAAAACAAAAGGGTTTCGTTGATCGCCACCAAGCTACGTAGTAGGGCATCCGCATGGTGGCAAGAATTGAAAGTGACGAGGGACAGAGTTGGGAAGTTAAATATCACGAGTTTATAGAAGATGAAGAAGGTCACGAGGGATAATTTTATTCCTCATAACTAACAGCGAATGATGTACCAGCGGTTACAGAATCTGAAATAGGGGGCCAAGTCTGTTGAAGATTATACAACCGAATTTTACCAACTAATTGCAAGGAATGATATTCAAGAGACATAAGATCAGCTTGTCTCTCGATACATAGGTGGGTTAAGAGTTCCAAATCATGGATTCTATTAACATGTTTGATCCATTGACATTTTCTGATTCATATCAGTGTGCATTAAATTTTAAGAAGCAGAACCGACGAGTGGGAAATTCGCCTTCTTCTATAATAACAGGTGCTTCTGGTTCGGGTAACACGACATATCGTTTTACTCCCGATCACGCTAAGGCTATTGGTGGTAATACAGGACCAGTACCTAGATCGATCGGTAGTAGCGGGTTGAAGTGCTTTAACTGTGGTGAACCTGGTCACCGACAGTCGGAGTGTAAGAAGGCTGGGAAGAGAAAGTTATTTGTTGAACCTGAGGAAGATGATGATGTGGCTTATGATGTTTTCAAAGAAGCCACAATTTATGATGAAGAACCTGAGTATGAGGAGGAGTATGTGTCTAGATATCTGGAGGTGAATTTGGTCGTAAGGCGCTCTTGCTTAACACTTAAAGTACATGGTGATGATTGGCTCAAACACAACATCTTTCAGTCAACTTGTATCATTATGGGTAAGGTTTGAACCTTTGTATGTGATTCAGGTAGTTGTGATAACTTTATAGCTGAAGAAGCAATCAAGAAATTAGGGTTGAAAACTGAAAATCATCCCAAACCTTATAAGTTACTGTGACACCCCACCATGTCGGAATATGGGGCGCGACGTATGGATATCATCACAACAATAACGTGTCTATAGAGTTAACTAAATGAAATAGAAATGTCATAAAAAGGTGACACATTGTCATGACAATATCTCAAATAATGTAGGCGTCTAGGTAAGTAGGTAACAGGCGTACCTCTTACCAAAGACATTAAAATAACACACATCAAGCATATAGGTATCAAACAATTTACTAAATCAAAAGACAAAATAAAATCTAAGAGGAAAGGGATTCCTCCTAATGCAACCCTAGCAGCCTCTATACTCTAGCCACTTCTAACATCATCTTGCACAACTACCTCACCTGAAAATGACACTAAAATCTGTCAACATAAAGTTGGTGAAAACATAGGTTTAAGTTATCTAGAACATCATAAGAAACCTTGACATCCGCTGTAAATAAGTTGAAGAGAAACAATTTATAGTAATGGACCATAATGTGATAATCATGTTACATGCATCCACAACAAAACTTAAACCAAGTACCGATCACATCTACAATTCACAAAGCACACTATAACAATCAAGAAGTATCCTGTCACACACACAAGAACACACACCACACTATCCGGATCTTTCCCACACCACCTGTGGAAGAAGAACTATATCCCCGTCGAGATATCTTGCCTCCGAAGAGACGATGCACAAGTACTCAGGACGGATCGTGCCCCACGAACCAAGAACTCAGGACGGATCGTGCCCCACGAACCAAGAACTCAGGACGGATCGTGCCCCACGCTCCACACACATCACAACTGGTCCCATAGACGCCCATACATCTATGTACTAATCCCAATCATAACACAATCAAGATTCACATATCAGAACACAGATAAAAGCACATATGAGAACACATAAGCACGCAAGTCACACAATAGCACATTTATGTCCACACATTTTAAAACATAGTACTAAATCATGTTAAAGAACATTGCAAGTGTCATCTCCATCCCATACTGGAAAAACATTTAAAAACGTAGCAAAATGGGACTATGAACTCACCTGATAACACAGCAAGCTAGCACTCCTGCAAACCTATAAAATTATACACAACACACTTAGCTTAGGTCGTAACACCCAAGTTAAGTAACAACCATGAATCTAATCTCCCAATCCTCGCTATCTAGTTCTCACACTACAAGCTATTCTATACGTAAAAATTTAGTTTTTCCTGGTACGGTTTACTAGTCAATAAACGACCACATGAAGTGAACTTAACACCACACATGGCTCCTACCCTACTGGATTTTTGTTTTTATATGATCTGAGAACTCCAAAAACCAATTTTACTTTCTACTTACACGTTTAACCCTTTCTTTTAGTCTCTACACTAAAAGTCGATTTCACAAAGCTGATTTTCTGTACATGCTAAATGTTCAACACCAAAAGCCCGACCTAAACACCATAACTTTTATTGAAAACCTCTAGTCCTTTTATATACATTATAAATAGTTCCCAAATTAAAAATCTTTGGCTATCTCATTCGTTTGGTTAGGTTTTGACTCAAATTCCCAAAATCCAAATTTATTCCTGAACAGCGCACTGTTTCTGTAAAAAATGTTTGACGACCTTCCCGAACTCTATTTTCGACCAACCTTACATTTTTGAAAAGTAGACTCTCTGAACTTAAAATTAAAAAAAACGAAACTCGACCAAAGATGCTACCTACTGCCCGGAACAGTCGACACAAGACAGCCCTAAAAATCAGACTGTTTTACGCCTTTATGCACTAACCCTCTAAACATCATTAATTACCCCTAAATTATTAAACAAGAACCCTAAAATCATTGGTGGATCTAAACAACTATAATTCCCAGAAAATAAACAAACCCCTAATCATCTCAATGATGGTTAATTAACATTGTAAACATGATTAATTAATAAAACATGAATTAAATTAAGGTTTTAATTGATCACTTACCATGAATCAAGAAAATTAATGAAAACCCTAAAATCTTTGATGAACCGTGACTTTTATTCCCTGGAGTTTTTTTTATGTGTTTTTGTTATTAATAAAATCCTTATAAAGATTAAGAGGGTGTTTGTCTTTGCGATATAAAACAGATTATTAGATTATCTCAATTTCTAAACGTGAAAAAGCTGTTTTTGATGTTTGGCAAACCATATTCCAAAAGTGATTATTGGCGTTTTTGGACCATATAAACGGAGTTTTGTAGCTGTAGGTCCAATGTCACTTTTTCAAAAACGTGATTTGCTATTTGACTTAAATTACTTAATTGTCCTTTAATTTATTCCATTAAGTGTTAGTTGCAATTAAGATATTTCCCATTTTAGTCATTTTACCTACTAGATATTAGATAATTTAATTTTTTAAACATTTAAGAAATTGATTAGTTGATTATCACTATATAAAACAAAATAATCAAATCCAAACACTACATTTAAAAACCACGTTTTGTAAAACTTGATTATCTGATTATCCATTTTCAAAACGCATAATCATTTTTAAATAAGCAATCCCAAACACCCCCTAAGTAAACAAATCCTAGCCCAATAGTAATTTCCTTTTTTCCTTTTTTTCCTTTTTCTTTTTTTTCCACCGTCCCTTATAAAATTTTACCAAAAATAATATTTCTTTTTATTTTATTATTAAATTGGTTTTTTAATAATTATTTCCTTAATTATATTTTTTTTATTAATCCCTTAATTAATTAATTACACCTAAACCTTTTAACTAGTCAATTTTACGCAATTAACGTAAAATACGTAAAATATACAGTTTTATGAAAATTCTTAAAATATGAAATAAACTTTATAACTAAGTCATAAATGACTTAAAACCATCCCGTAAATTATTCCCGTGACTAAATACCTCATCCGAGACCTCAAAGTGCTAAACCCTAAATCGTAAAAGTTACGATTTACTATAATACATATATGTACACATAAAATCCTAAAATAGCACCACATTCTATCATATTTACATCCAAGTGAACTCATGAGCACGAACCATCTTCATCGTATCATCATATAACGTACCACGCACTACATGTATGACGTCTAACATCAAGTCAAAGTCTCAAACACAAGCATATAACACATAAACGCACACTAAACACATAATCAAAGTCAAACAGTCACAAATGACAAATCTCAAAATTTAGGGTTGTCACAGCACTCCCTCCTAATAGAAATCTCATCCCGAGATTTACTCCCAAACTCAAACTTATTCTCAGCAAACAAACGAGGATACATATCCCTGATAAAACCTTCACGTTCAAGCGTAAACTTAGTTTGTAATAAATAATCTCAACCAACAACACATGAGCCTTAACCATCTGCGAGGAAACTTATTAAAACCATAAAGTTATGTAATCAACCTAATTAAATCTCGCAACTCATCATACAAGAACTGTCTTGAAACCATCACATAACTCGATGGGGTTTAAAACTGTCACCCCGATTTCAGTCTTACTCTTAAATACCATAAATCAAAACTCATCAAATATAACCACGTATTCTAAGGTCTAAAGAACTCTCAAATTCCATCCCAACTCATCTCTATGTTAACCCTCCAAGTGTTCATTACCCCAAAATACCCAAAACACGAGTTTAAACCATGTTGTCCGAAAATTAACCTTGAACTCGACACTTGTACAATTAATTATACTTAGCTACTGACCTCCATTTGCTAAACATTCTGAATATTTGAAAAGTACGTTCCGAGTACATAATTTTAGGCTTTTGAATCACCCAAAAAGCTTTAAAAACGAACAAGTTATGACCAAAACGATTTTTACCTAAAACCTGCCTAGGCATTAGCGACAGTTTCTGACAGTTTAGCGACATAATTTGACAGTTTAGCGATAGTTTCTGCCTACTCCGATTTATACCAAAAAACGATTTTAAACCCTAAAACCCCTTATTAATTACCAAATTCAAGCCCTAATTTATTTTAATTCTAGAAAATTAAAAACTCTCACCCATCATGTAATTAAATACATGATTTTAACATATTTAATTTAATTAATAAAAATTCTAACTAAAGAACAATAACTTTAAGTGATCAAAACCAAAATATTTTAAAATAAACAATTCATGCTTAAATGTAAAAAAATTTATATTCCACCTTATTTCAAACACATTTTCGACACTTTACCCTCATTTTGTCGACTATCAACACCTATTTTTTTTACTATTTGCAAGTTCCATTTTTTACCATGTAAGACTCAAAACAAAAGATATCGTTATTCCAAAATAAATCTCCACCCTCTCAATAGCTTCTACACCAAAAGTACCGTACAAACAAACACGTGAAATGAGGACTCGATAATTGCGCTACGACAGAAGTTGAACATCCCAAAGAAAGAAGAGCTATAAAACCATCCTAAAAATACAACTGATAAGTAGAAGGGATATATACATATATAGGCATAGGCGTACATACACTCAAAAACATCCAACATATACTATACAAGCATGTATTAACCCCATTTCATGAAACCATACTTAGGAATCCATTGATGTTGTGGTACTTGTATAACTATGTAGGCCACCATACTTATACCAGTCCCTTTTCACTAATGCACTCCCTCCTATGATGACACTTATAAGAATTAATACTACACATAACACATCAGTCTACCAACTCAAATAAGCAGATAGATCCTACAACTCATATAAGCACATAATCTACAACATAGCATAAAGTCCAAAATCCCATGTATTAAAATAACATAGCCAATGCATGAAACACATAAACTCGTAGTCCAGCTGAACCAACATAGAAAAAATTCAAAATGTACAAAGAACATGAAAGCATAATTAAACGAAATCCAACAATGACTAGCGTATACGACTATGGTTCAACCCTACTAGTCAAAACTCGTAAAGAAAATAACATGTAGCTAAGCATGAACTTACTATGGTTCAATTCATACTAGTCAAAACATCGCAATAAATAACATGCAAACACATCAATTAATATAAAATGCACACATACTCCTATGACGCCTATATGTAGGGACCCTTAAGCTGTAGACTAGGCTACACGGCTAGGCAACCTAATTATCTATAATCATTGTCTCTGATACCATTCTGTCACACCCCACTATATCGGAATATGGGGTGCGACGTATGGATATCATCACAACAATAACGTGTCTATAGAGTTAACTAAATGAAATAGAAATGTCATAAAAATGTGACACAATGTCATGACAATATCTCAAATAATGTAGGCGTCTAGGTAAGTAGGTAACAGGCCTACCTCTTACCAAAGACATTTAAATAACACACATCAAGCATATAGGTATCAAACAATTTACTAAATAAAAAGACAAAATAAAATCTAAGAGGAAAGGGATTCCTCCTAATGTAATCCTAGCAGCCTCTATACTCTAGCCACTTCTTACATCATCTTGCACAACTACCTCACCTGAAAATGACACTAAAATCTGTCAACATAAAGTTGGTGAGAACATAGGTTTAAGTTATCTAGAACATCATAAGAAACCTTGACATCCGTTGTAAATAAGTTGAAGAAAAACAATTTATAGTAATGGACCAAAATGTGATAATCATGTTACATGCATCCACAACAAAACTTAAACCAAGTATCGATCACATCTACAATTCACAAAGCACACTATAACAATCAAGAAGTATCCCATCACACACACAAGAACACACACCACACTATCCGGATCTTTCCCACACCACCTGTGGAAGATGAACTATATCCCCGTCGAGATATCTTGCCTCCCAAGAGACGATGCACAAGTACTCAGGACGGATCGTGCCCCACGAACTAAGAACTCAAAACCAAGAACTCAAAACCAAGAACTCAGGACGGATCGTGCCCCACGCTCCATACACATCACAACTGGTCCCATAGATGCCCATACATCTATGTACCAATCCAAATCATAACACAATCAAGATTCACATATCAGAACACATATAAAAGCACATATGAGAACACATAAGCACGCAAGTCACACAATAGCACATTTATGTCCACACATTTTAAAACATAGTACTAAATCATGTTAAAGAACATTGCAAGTGTCATCTCCATCCCATACTAGAAAAACATTTAAAAACATAGCAAAATGGGACTATAACACAGCAAGCTAGCACTCCTGCAAACCTATAAAATCATACACAACACACTTAGCTCAGGTCCTAATACCCAAGTTAAGTAACAACCACGGAGATGAATCTAATCCCCCAATCCTCGCTATCTAGTTCTCACACTACAAGCTATTCTATACGTAAAAATTCAGTTTTTTCCGGTACGGTTTACTAGTCATTAAACGACCACATGAAGTGAACTTAACACCACACATGGATCCTACCCTACTGGATTTATGTTTTTATATGATCTAAGAACTCCAAAAACTAATTTTACTTTCTACTTACACGTTTATCCCTTTCGTTTAGTCTCTACACTAAAATTCGATTTCACAAAGCTGATTTTCTGTACATGCTAAATGTTCAACACCAAAAGCCTGACCTAAACACCATAACTTTTATTGAAAACCTCCAGTCCTTTTATATACATTATAAACAGTTCCCAAATTAAAAATCTTTGGCTATCTCATTCGTTTGGTCAGGTTTTGACTCAAATTCCCAAAATCCAAATTTATTCCTAAACAGTGCATTGTTTTTGTAAAAATTGTTTGACGACCTTCCCGAACTCCATTTTTGACCAACCTTACATTTTTGAAAAGTAGACTCTCTGAACTTAATATTAAAAAAAAGAAACTCGACCAAAGGTGCTACCTACTGCCCGGAACAGTCGACACAAGACAGCCCTAAAAATCAGACTGTTTTACGCCTTATGCACTAACCCTCTAAACATCATTAATTACTCCTAAATTATTAAACAAGAACCCTAAAATCATTAGTGGATCTAAATAACTATAATTCCCAGAAAATTTACAAAACCCTAATCATCTCAATGATGGTTAATTAACATTGTAAACATGATTAATTAATAAAACATGAATTAAATTAAGGTTTTAATTGATCACTTATCTTGAATCAAAAAAATTAATGAAAACCCTAAAATCTTTGATGAACCGTGACTTTTATTCCCTGGAATTTTTTTTATGTGTTTTTGTTATTAATAAAATCCTTATAGAGATTAAGTAAACAAATCCTAGCCCAATAGTAATTTCCTTTTTTCCTTTTTTTCCTTTTTCTTTTTTTCCACCGTCCCTTATAAATTTTTTACCAAAAATAATATTTTTTTTATTTTATTATTAAATTTGTTTTTTTAATAATTATTTCCTTTATTATATTTTTTTTTATTAATCCCTTAATTAATTAATTACACCTAAACCTTTTAACTAGTCAATTTTACGCGATTACCGTAAAATACGTAAAATATACAGTTTTATGAAAATTCTTAAAATATGAAATAAACATTATAACTAAGCCATAAATGACTTAAAACCATCCCGTAAATTATTCCCGTGACTAAATACCTCATCCGAGATCTCAAAGTGCTAAACCCTAAATCGTAAAAATTACGATTTACTATAATACATATATGTACACATAAAATCCTAAAATAGCACCGCATTCTATCATATATACATCCAAGTGAACTCATGAGCACGAACCATCTTCATCGTATCATCATATAACGTACCACGCACTACATGTACGACGTCTAACATCAAATCAAAGTCTTAAACACAAACATATAACACATAAACGCACACTAAAGTCAAACAGTCACAAATGACAAATCTCAAAATTTAGGGTGATCACAGTTATAGTGGCTTGAAAAGGTAGGGAGATAACAGTTTCCAAGCGTGTTCAAGTTTCGTTTTCTGTTGGAACAACTTATAAGGATAATCTTTGGTGTGATGTGATACCCATGGATGCTTATCACTTGTTGTTAGGTAGACCTTGGGAGTATGATATTGATGTAACTCACCATGGGAGAACTAATGCTTAGTGTTTCCTGTTTAGGGGTATGAAGATTACTTTGATGCCAAATAAACCTAAGGAAGTAGTTAATAAACCCACTGGCACTTTACTAACTCTTTCGTAGTTCGAAGACGAGCTGGAGGTGGGAGATGATGTTTTTGTGCTAATAGGGAAGGAGGTTTCTAAAGATAGTGAAGTTCCTGAAGCCATGATCCCTTTACTTGAGGAATTCTCTGATGTTTTCCCTGATGAATTACCTGATGGTTTGCCACTATTACGTAACATACAACATCATATCGATCTAGAGCATGGGTCACAATTTCCTAACATGCCACATTATAGAATGAGCCCGGGAGAACATGAGGAGTTGCACAGACAGGTTGAGGAGTTGGTTTCCAAGGGCCATGTTCGTGAGAGTATGAGCCCGTGTGTTGTTCCTGCCCTATTGAATCCAAAGAAGTATGGTACATGGCGTATGTGTGTTGATAGTCGATCCATCAACAAGATTACTGTGAGGTACAAGTTTCCTATTCCTCGCCTTGATGATTTGCTTGACCAGATTAGTGGTGCTACTATTTTTACAAAACTAGATTTGAAGAGTGGGTATTACCAGATTCATTTGGTCTGGTGATGAGTGGAAGACCGCTTTCAAGACCCGTGAAGGGTTGTATGAGTGGTGGTCATGCCTTTTAGTTTATCAAACACACCAAGTACATTTATTCGTGTGATGAATCAACTTCTCATGCCTTTTATTGGCAAGTTTGTGGTTGCTAATTTTGATGACATTCTTATTTATAGTGCTTCTCATAATGAGCATGTCATTCATGCAACGCATGTCTTGACCTTGCTTCCAAAGGACAGTTTTTATGCAGCCACGAAGAAGTGTGTATTCATGACCCCTAAAGTTTTGTTTTTAGGGTATGTTGTTTCTGGTGATGGCATACAGGTGGACGAGTCTAAGGTAGGAGCTGTTCAGGAGTGGCCAACTCCAACTACCATTACTGAAGTTCGGAGTTTCCATGGTCTTGTTTCTTTCTGTATGCAGTTTATCCCTAATTCAGTTCCATTATGGCCCCTTTGACAGACTGTATGAAGGGGAAGTCATTTGTGTGGACGGAGGAAGTAGAGCTGGCTTTTCATGTTGTCAATGAAAAGCTTACTACATTGCCAACCCTTGTATTACCTGATTTTTATAAAGTTTTTGAGCTTCACGTTGATGCTTATTAGGTTGCAATTGGTGGAGTTCTTAGCCAAGGTGGGAGGCTTGTTGCCTATTTTAGTGAGAAGTTGACTGGACCGAAGTCAAGGTACTCTACTTATGACTTAGAGTTTTATGCAGTGGTCCAAGCTGTGAAGCATTGGCGCCATTATTTGTTTTATAAGGAGTTTGTTTTGTTCACTGATCATGATTCTATAAGGCATATTCGTACTCAAGATAAAGTATCCCATAAGCATGGGCGTTGGTTGGTTTTTCTTAAGAAGTTTACTTTTGTGGTGAAACATAAAATTGGTGCTTCCAATCGTGTTGTTGATGCCTTAAGCAGGAGGAGTAGTTTACTTGTAACCATGCAGGTTGATGTTCCAAGACTTGATGTCATTCGTGACATGGTGATTGTGGACCCATACTTTTAAGTTGTTTTGCAGGATTTTCAATCTGGAGAGAAAACAGATTTTGTTATGCATGATGGGTTCATATTCAAAGTAAATCAACTTTGTATTCCTGATTCAATTCCTCGCTTGCAAATTATTAAGGAGTTGCATGGTGAAAGACATGTTGGTCGTGATCGCACTTTACAGTTGGTTCAAGCTTCTTATTTTTTGCCTACTATAAGGAAGGAAGTGGATCGTTAAGTCAAGAGGTGTCGTATTTGTCAAGTTTCAAAGGGCACGACTACTAATGCAAGACTTTATATGCCTTTGCCTGTTCCTTTGCAGCCTTGGGTTGATATTAGCATAGATTTTGTGTTAGGGATACCTCGTACTCAAAGGGGTAATGATTTAATATTTGTTGTTGTTGATCGTTTTTCTAAGATGGTTCATTTTATTCCATGTAAGAAGAAAACACATGGAGTTAATTTAGCCCTACTTTTCTTTAGGGATGTGTACAGTTTACATGGTTTACCTTCCTCCATTGTTTCTGATCAAGACACTAGGTATTTGAGTCATTTTTGGCATAGTTTGTGGAACATGGTGAATACTCAGCTCAATTTTAGTAGTGCTTATCATCCACAAATTGATGGGAAATTAATGTTTCTAACAAGTCCCTTGGTAATCTGTTAAGGTGCTTGGTGAGTGTTCATGTGAAAGCATGGGATTAGAAGTTGTGTCAAGCTGAGTTTGGTCATAATCATGCGGTAGATCGGAGCATTGGGTTTAGTCCATTCCAGGAGGTTTATTCTGCTCAACCACGTGGTCCTCTTGATCTTATGACTCCTCAGGTTTCTAGGTCTGTTCCGAAGAAAGTGCAGGATTTTATTGAGCGGTTGCATGACGTTCATAAATCTGTTCGTGACAACTTGGTTCACGCCAATTCGAAGTACAAGCAGGATGCGGATCAGAAGAAGCGACATGTTGTTTTTGAAGTAGGAGACTTTGTATGGGATGTTTTGACTAAGGATCGTTTTCCGGCTGGTGAGTATAATAAGTTATCTGCTAAGAAGATTAGTCCGGTGAAAATTATGGTGAAGATGAACTCGAATGCTTATCGTTTTAAGTTACCAAACCATATTCGATGTTCTGATGTTTTTAATGTGAAGCACTTGTTTTCTTACCATGGTGATTCTTATGATGAAGATACTGCTGGGAATTCGAGGATGAATTTTTCCTATCCATTGGGAATGATGGGGGCCCAAGTATTGAAGAACATGCTTACTTGTTTCTGGAAGCCCAAAATCGTGTAACGAAGAAGGCTTTTTAAAACGGCCATAACTTGAGCATCGTAAGTCCGTTTTCAGTCCGTGGCCAGTCAAAACGACCAAAAAACGAGAGGGACGCCGCTGTAACCAGCTTTAAGTTGATTAAGAATTTTTTGAGGCCCAAAAGGCCATTTTACTATCATTTATTTGCAATTTTTTTGTTATTTACATTTTCTTGTGGACTTTGTCTTTAGGACACAGTCCAACCCATTGGTGTTTTAGGGTTTTTCTTTGTTTCCTGTCATTATTTAAACATTCTGCTGTAACCATAGCAATACAGTTTTCAGTTTAATAAAAGTTAAACCATTGCCCGCTCTATGCCAAGTTCTTAACCTTAATAATCGATATTCATTAGAATCAATGATTGTTGGAAGAATTGTTTTTGGTATTCATTGTAATCAACAGATCCAATTATTTATCTTGTTCCTAGTCTACATCAAGTTGACACCAATCCGCTTTTGTGGACGCGGTTTCTGCTTCGACATGGGATTTGAGACCTAGGCTACCAAGGTGAATGAGTGAGAAGGAGCTCAAAGAATTGTAATTTTAGTTTTTCAAGGTCTAATTTCATAGGAACCTTGTTATGGATGCTAAATGGTATAATCTTTTTGGTAGAGGATTGTGGTGGGGGTTGTCTTCTACGGCCATAGTTGTCGATTTAGAGGGAGATTATTTAGGGTTTAGGCTGCTGTGTAGGAATGAGGGAGGAGAAGAGGCGTAGGGTATGGAGAAAAATTAGGGGAAAATTAAGGTTGTGATACCATGTTGAAGAATGTAATTGGTTTTCTTGATTTGCATTGATTTCTAATTCCTGATAAATACATATCATTAGAATATTTTAGACTATCAACTTAGGCCACTAAACATACACATGGCCATGCTATAATCTGGAGAGCTAAGAATTAAGCTGAATTAAAACCAAAGTGAAAAACAAAACCAAAAAACTATAATGTCATCTAATAATCTAATGATCAAAATAGAAGGTCTTAAAGTTCTATGCTTCAACACTTGCTATTTTAAACTACAGTCTCATCAATGTCTTAAGATAGAAGTTTTGTCATAATGACCGAAAGTTTACTATCGGGAAGACCTTGTTGATTCAATTCAAAGGCTGATTATTTAGAATCCTTTTTGCTCATAAGATATATAAGAAAGCGTATACCACTTGTAACCCAGTTGGCATAGGCTCGTGAACTATTTTATGTTCAATAATTCTGGGGCCTTTCAACACAAAGGAAGGTTTTTGAATTTTGACATGTTGGTGGATGTACGTGATAAGCTGGAATGCTAGTCTGCAACACATACTTGCTTCGTCCACCACTGAAACTGTGTATGTTGCACGTAATATAACCCGTTATATCGTTCCGGAAGATATTTGTTGAAAGACTTATAAAAAGAGTGAGATTTTCCTATCAGCTCTGTAGCTATTAACTGCAAGTGTGTGATAGACAAAACACATCAACGCATGAGCCTGCATCTTATTAGAAAAGCACGTCTAAAGAGATTGAAGCTGTGAAAGTTCCTACATATGATAATGCAGCACATCTATTCACCAAAGTGGTGTCAAGCTCAAAGTTTAACATTGTCCAGATGATAATGATTACAGTCATCAAACTACAAGGATGAAGTGTAACTTACAGAACTATAAAGGGTGTTTCTGTTTAGTTTGTTACGAAGAGTATAAGAACAGGGGATGTCCGGCTCATGCTTATAATTCTTGTTCTTCATTTATAGAAATCGTATTCATTCTTTGTATGTTCGGATTTTATAGCAGCTTAAGAAACAGCCATAGCTAATTGATGATGTTCAGTATCGGTTAGCCATAACATCCATTCACTTGTTCCAATCCTCCACAAAAGGTAAGGAAGTTATTTTCATTGTGTATTATGTTGCCATCAAATACGATCTAAAACATATTTTACGGCCATATGTTTTGGCAATCGTTACGGCACCATGACTGGTCAAGTTGTCAACATTGGTGAGTGCAATAATGACATATGGCCGTAACGAGTACCAAACATAATCCCCTATAAAAGAACATTCATATGGTTCAAAACATATTTTATACCGTGAAAGAATCCACAAGTGTTCTCATGTTCAAAGAAAGTAATACGCAAGGTTGTCTACCTAGAGTGTGGCTATGATACGACCCTCTCGGGTGGTATATGGATAGGGCACTACTAGCCCATGACAAAAAACCCCGGGGCATATCAGACTGCGTGAAAGACAAATTTACATAGTTACTCTTTATATCAGTAAACACATGTATCAAGTTACATCAGAAAGCTTATAGTTAGAATTTAAGATTGCATAAATCATACAAATAATTTTCCATTTGAGATGCCATTCACGCTAATTCTTTTTGCGTCTTCTTTAGCTCGACCCAACCATGTTTCCACGAGAAAAATGAATGATATGTTTTCATTTGACATGCCTCACTGCCACTATTCTTTTTACGTCTTCCTTAACTCGAGCCAACCATGTTTGCACGAGCAAATGATTGAAAAGTTTTTCACGAGCAGATTTATTTAAAACCATGATTTTGAGACATGGATTGAAAAGTTCTATTTTAGCGTTATGCACGAGCAAAACGATCTAAAAGCTTAACACGTGATATGCAGCAGCAGAGTCCGTAACATGGATGGGTATATATCGCTTGTGATCGTACATTCCTTGATCTGCGCTAGTTTTGATCCAAACTTGCATCTTCTCTTTGTTTCCTTCTTTGGTATCATCATAGTCTACAGTGAGTCAAAACCCAATCATGTTTGCACGAGCAAATGATTGAAATTTTTTCACGAGCGGATTGTTTAAAACTATGATGATTTGAGACATGGATGGAAACAAACTAAATTTAGTTCTATCTTATCGTTTTGCACGAGCAAAGTGATCTAAAAGCATAACACGTTATACGCAGCACTGCAGCAGCAGAGTACTTAACATGTATGGATATATATCGCTTGTGATCGTACATTCCTTGATCTGCGCTAGTTTTGATCCAAACTTGCACCTTCTCTTTGTTTCCTTCTTTGGTATCATCACTAGTGAGTCAAAACCCAAACATGTTTGCACGAGCAAATGATTGAAAGTTTTTCACGAGCGGATTGATTTAAAACTATGATGATTTGAGACATGGATGGAAACAAACTAAATTTAGTTCTATCTTAACGTTTTGCACGAGCAAAGTGATCTAAAAGCTTAACACGTTATACGCAGCACTGCAGCAGCAGAGTACTTAACATGTATGGATATATATCGCTTGTGACCGTACATTCCTTGATCTGCGCTTGTTTTGATCCAAAGTTGCCTCTTCTCTTTATTTCCTTCTTTGATATCATCACTTAGTCTACAATGAGTCAAATTCCAACCATTTTTGCACGAGCAAATGATTGAAAAGTTTTTCACGAGCGGATTGATTTGAAACCATGATGATTTGAGACATAATGGAACGAAACTAAATTTAGTTCTATTTCAACGTTTTGCACGAGCAAAACTATCTAAAAGCATAACACGTGATACGCAGCTGCAGAGTACTTAACATGGATAGAGATACATCGCTTGTGATCGTCCATTCCTTGATCTGCGCTTGTTTTGATCCACAATTGCATCTTCTCTTTGTTTCCTTCTTTGATATCATCATATCACTTAGTCTACAGTGAGTCAAAACCCAACCATGTTTGCACGGGCAAATGATTGAAAAGCTTTTCACGGGCAGATTGATTTAAAACCATTATGATTTGAGACATGGATGGAAACAAACAAAATTTAGTTCTATTTTAACGTTCTGCACGAGCAAAACCATCTAAAAGCTTAACACGTTATACGCAGTAGCAGAGTACTTAACATGGATGGATATCATAGTTATACTTTACAAATCTGGATTAACAGAACATATAACACGCACCCATTCGTGTAACCATCATTAAACTTTAACCTTGAATTCGAATTCGTGAACTTTTTAAATCCCCGCAGAATTGCTGACAGCAAATTTTCATTTGACCTTTCTTTAAACAGTAATTACACTATCATATCTATCGCATTATACCTTAAACTCAAGACACTGAATCTCCTCTTGAATGGACATGGTGTGGGGTTGTTTAGAATTCATTGTCCTTTATACAGTAATAAAATTTACTTATGGGAGAAACATTCACTCATTGCCACTCTTTAACTGGTATCCTGCAACGGCTCAAGGCATCTTCAAATATCAGTTAATTTACTCTTAGGCGTCAAAATAATATGACCAAACGGCTACTCAAATTTGGGATGTTGATTAAAAAATAACAACAATCTAATTAAGCTTTTCCTAAACTTTCATTATCGATCATCTACATTAGATTACGTGATAAACAATCTGAATGTCATCACACATATTACCTTTATCATCGAGTAAAAATCCATTTTTAGAAAGAAGTGACGTGTAGACGATTGTGATGCATAAATGTTTGTGAGTTTATCTGATCATATAACTTTTGTTGCTTTTCTTTCAAAGCATTAGATATCTTCTCTGAACTGAATGTCAGGCGTCCCTCGTTTACATTATCTTTCAGTTTTACATCGTATATCACATTCATCTTTCTCGTTCGTGTGGCATCCTAGCGTAAAACCTTATTGCACCAAGACATCCTCAATCATCATATGCCAAACAATAACATTATATCAATCTTTGTCACTGAATATGGATCCGACCAAAACTACTTAATTAACCTACGGTGTCTCATTATTCTCACATATTCTCTTTAACAATAAAGATGTAGGAGAAACATCAGAATCACAAAGTTTATACAACATGAATTAGATTCGGGCATGACACATGGCACTAACGAGTGCCAATAAAAGATCTCCTGTGAAAAGCTAAAGGAGTCGAAAATAGGTGGTTAACAAGACGATTATAGTGTATATGCATAAAGGAATTCGAAAAGTTTGAGGTCGAAATAGATCTTCGAAAGGCATTTCAACTTTTTCTAAGAAATGGTAGGGAGAAAGCAAAAATCTATGAAAGTAGGTTTGGCAGATTTGTGTCATTGTGAGTATTATATGTTGGTACTAGATGTTTTACAGATTATACGTCTATGTTCTCATCAACATTTTGAACTATTTCATTCTATTTCGAACCACAATTCCATATATAGAAACCATGAAATATATAAATCTGTGTTTATATGCCTACTTTCGGTCCTAACCAACTTTATGTAATTTCTCAATTGCTAAGACAAAAATGGAAACGTATTAAATCATGTTCAATCGAGAGATAGTCACAAGCAAAACGATTAAAAAGCAAACTAACCTCATGATTTATCACATACAATTCGAATACACATTATTCATGCATTAGCTCATTGTTTTGAACCAAATTTCACACCTTATAACAGTCCCCTCTCTACCCGTATAATACTACATTTAGACATATCTCAATCCCATACTTCACCAACTCTTATACTCCTCCCCGGCCTCGTAAACGGCTGCCGTCAGCCATTTTTCACTGTCATGGTCAATTCCTTCTTCCTCACGGGAAGGCATTGCTAATATTTTATATCAAAGTTTCTCATTTTTAATATTTTACAAGCTATGGATAGGTGTTTGATGTTCTTTGTGGTGGTGATGTTACACATCACCACTACTGATTCTTTGCGTCCTGCTACCGCAGGGTATCCTTATGATATGGGTGGAAACGTGAGTCCTCCAATTAAAATCGCACTTGCGTTTATATTATTTGGAATGTTTCTAATCGCGTTTTTTGCCTTGTACCTTCGGAGGTGCGTAGATTCTAATCGTAATTTGATTCCAAATAATCATAATCACATGTTGAGGTTGATTGGATTTCAGTGTGGGCTTGATAGATCGGTTATTCAGTCATTTCCAGTGTTTATGTACTCGGATGTGAAGAATCTAAAGATAGGAAAAGATGCCTTGGAATGTGCTGTGTGCATATCAGAATTTGCGGACAACGAAAGTTTTCGGTTTTTACCAAAATGTCATCACGTGTTTCATCCCGATTGTATCGATGCATGGCTAGCTTCACATACTACGTGTCCAGTGTGCCGCTCAGATCTCACTACGCCTAATCTCGACTCTGACACTGAGCCAGCTTTCAATCACGAACTGACTCAGTCTCACATAGAGAGCACTATAAATGTAGCAACATCTCCAGATAATGACCTAAGTCATTTAGAAGAGGAGCGCGCCACTCCAAAGTATCCAAGGTCACATTCGACTGGTCACTCGTTAGTTGCTCCTGGGGAGAGTTGTGATAGGTATACGTTGCGATTGCCAGAGGGGGTCGAGAAGCAAATTGTGACGTTGAAACGAGCTAAAAGTTGCGGTTCTAGTCTTGATGGAGGTTCGAGAAAAGGGAATAAGTGGAATCCGGATCGGTTTTGTGGACGATCGGAGCTGTGGAAGTGTACGGTTGTCAATGCTCGTGTGCCAACTGCGAAAAGTGATTCGGTTGGTAAAAGTGATCAAGCTGAATCGTCCTCATCGGCTAGTCTTCCAGTTTAGAATCGTGTCATTTTTAGTTTTCTATTTTTGGTATTATGTTCATCAATCTTTGGCTAAGTTTTAAGGCTTAAGATGCGTCTTATTGCAAATTTATGCTTTATGGAGAATATATCTGGAAAGTTAAATTTATTTTATTGGAAGTTAAAGTTTGAATGAAGTGCATAATAGAAATTTAATATGGTTAATTCATCATATCTTAGCCAATTTTTTGACTGATCGACCTTCGTTTTCAACGTCCGGGGAAAATCACCTTGCATTCATAACTGAACTCATGACTTAGAGAGCACGGAGTCGTCACACTTTCACATCAAAAACATTATATCACGTCAGTTTTCTTACTTTTATATTTACACAAATAAAAACAGTCCATTTCAACACCAACACGCCAAATTTTCTATTTATTTTCATAAACTATCCTCGACAATTAATTTATTCAAATAATAATTTACTTTATTCATAAAAAAAAACGTTACAACCTAAAATAAAAAAATATAACATTACTGAAATTAAAAAAAAATACCGAAATAAAAAAAGATTTAAGTTCATTTGAATACTAAACTTTATTGAGATATTAATCTCCACCTTCTATATCCATTTTAATACAATGGATAAGATTAAACACAAAATATATTTTCATCTTTTTTTTAAAACATTAATATGTTTTAAACCGTTAATCCTTATGCAAAAAAAAACATACCGTTACGAAAAGCATTTAGTTATCTTTCTACAGATATATAATATGATATACTTTCGGCACATTTTTTTTCTTCATTTTTTTCACGTTTTCGAAAATTATCATATATGATACTAATATCTTATATGATGTAACACCAATATCATATATGATATAACATATCATATATGATAGAAACCAATATCATATATGATTAACACTGTTATCGTATATGATGAAATAATATTATCATATATGATATTTCACGTAAATTTTAACAAAAAGAAAAAAAAAAAAATTTTCGAAAATATATCATAGTGCATATTGGTAGAAAGATAATTAAACGCTCTTCGCGATGGTATAATTATTTTCGTTTAACATTTAACGGTTTAAAAAATATATAAAAAATAAAATATATTTAATTTCATCCATTAGATGGAAATGAGATGAATGGTGGGATGAGTCCCCTCATATCTAAGGAAAAGTATGGTATCCAAAATAATTTTAAAAAAAAAAGTAAATAAAACAAAAACTAATTTTGACTTCGATCAAGTTTCTTTATGATTTCTTTCTTTTTTCGCATTGATCAAACGAGCTCCGGTTTCGTCACAACCCCGAGTCGATGTTGTGAGAAATTTTACTTTCTCCATCATAAGCCACTCGTTGTCTTTGTTTATCGACACTTCGAATGCTTCTTGGGCGGCTTGAGTTTTGCGTCGAAACTCGGCGATTATAGCATCCCCGAATGGGTGTGACCCACTACTCGCTCCCGTGCTCGTCGACTCGGATCTTTCCTACTTTCCGGTTCGTTCTTTGCCGGGGGACGGGGTCTTGCATCCGGTGCAAAAAGAGCCTCATTTGCAAGCGACGGAAGGTCGCCGGTTAAATCAACGGCTTCGGGAGGTCCCATTTCGCATGGGATTTCAAAACATTCCAAGCTTCTTCGAGGTGGAAAGTGTTGTTTTTATTTTCTTCCCGGTACATTATTCGAGCCCTCGTCATCACATCCAAATCACTTTCCCCACTTTTGATTGCCGCCTTGCTCCGTCGGTTACAACCATTGAACTTTTGACAAGCGTGGTTCAAATCCCTAAATTTACTTGTAATCATATCTTTGGTACGATTTTGAAAATTTTGGCTATAAAAAGACCCCATAACCCTATACCAAAACGTTTCTCCTTTTTGAGATCTCCCAACATTCGGGTCCTCCAAAATCTCAACATAACATTTGGCAAGCAATGCCTCCTCCGATGCAACCCAACGTGACTTAGTTTTCGACACATCCGGGTTTTTCTCGAAATCCGCCCCTAGTTGACTCAAATCAACATTTTTTTTGCTGCCCGTTTACGGGGTTTTTTTGTATTGGGGTGTGGGTTGTGAGGATTGTGAGGATTGTGGTTCATCGAAGGATGGTGGGTTTTCTTGAAACTTTTGGAATTGAATATCCTCGTCGGATTGAAATTTAGTGTATTTTTGTCGTTGGAAATTTTCGTATGTTTGTCGTTGGAGTTCTAACCATTCCGGGTCATCCAAAAATAGTTCTTTTAAAGACGGACCTCCGGTAAAGGTGTTAAGGAGGCAAATGAATAAAGGTTTGTTGGGATTTCCGGACATGATTTCGTATGTGATATATAAAAAAATAATAGGATTTGGTGTGTGTGAATTTAGAGGATATATAGTTATGTATATATAGGGTTTTAAAAAAAATTGTTCAAGAAACTAGCCGTTGGTTAATTTTTTTTTAAAAAAAATAGGGCCATTGGCTATTGGATTGTTTAAAAAATTATTTTAAAAAAATAGCCGTTGGCTACCAGCTTATTTCAAAAAAAAAATTCAAATTTTTAAAAGTAAAAATAGCCGCTAAAGGGGTGTTTGGTATGTTTAAATTCACAAGGGGGTGTTTTATAAAGTTGAAAAGGGGGTTTTTTATAAAGTTGAAAATAGGGTATTTTATAAAATGGGAGGGCTTTCCACGCAAGTGGTTGTGGCCACAGCGTGGTTCACGCAGCAAATGAGGGTGTGGTCACGCCGGCCAACGTCGGGCAACTCCAGGGTGACCATACCGTGCTCTCTTGTACTTTTTGTTAGAGAATCCGTGAAAGGCTGTGCTCACACGTTATTTAAAGGTTTTCATAAAATGGTTAAGTTTGGATACTTTTAAGTTTTTAACTATTCATTGTAGGAAAGTTGATTAGTTTTATTATCCCAAATCAAAACATATTAGACGGCTAACCTGACATGCGAGTAATCACGGTGAGTGATTACCCGCAGTTCGTAACACATTTAATCATTTTAGACGTTGAATCAAGTTTAAACCTATAAACAAGAACCTGGTCTACAAATGTATGTTATTTTAGTAAAATTAAATGTTAATAAATAAATAAAAGGTATACTGTATAAAAGCTATTTCGCTAAAATAATATCACTCAATTATTCATGCATAACATATCAATAAAAGATATTGAATGAACATTTATGTATTACCATAGTATCAATCAATTGTAACACATAAATATTTAAAAATGTTTACACTAAGAAGAAAAATCATCACGCAATGCAAGTAGAATAATATTATTTCTAAAAATAGGTAGAAAGTAAAATTCGAGATGACCATATTACCTTTATTTGAATTTATAATTACAAACTTTAAAAAGTTTTAAATAAACTAGCATGTTACTCACGTAATGCAGCGACGGGTATTCAATGATTATTTTTGGACAATCAAATTAATGTTTAAGTGTAAAAATTTGAATTAAATAAATAAAATCAATAAAAATGAAAAAAAAATATAAATATATCAAAATGTATATTGAATTAAAGAGAAAAAAAATATAAAAAACATGGTGAACTTAGATTATGAAAAAAATAATTGAGTTAAAAGATATTTTAATTTAAAAATAAAAGTGGTTTTTAATAAGTTGTTAAAAGGTTGTTAGAAAAGTTTGTTGCAAAAAAATAAATGGTTAAGATTTGAAATTAAGCTTGGATTAAAAATATCTAACGGTTGAATTATTAATATGTTTCTAGTTAGGATGTGCATATACACATTTTATATAGTAGTATAGATGATTAAGGGTAAAACTGTGGTAAAAGAGAGAAAATTGAAAAAATAAATTATTTTTTTTAAATTGTGTGTTTTTTCAGTGGATAATAATTTTGAGACGAGAGAGTAATATAACTAATGCTTGCAGAATTATTTAAGCATATAGTTACAAAAAAACCATTCATGATATTATGAGTTCAACTAGTTACCTGCAATATCTAAGAATAGAAAATCGAAACCCAAATCATGATAACCAGGGTTTTTTATTGTCAGTCTTTTTCGTTTTCATTTTCTTCTTTTTTGAGTTTTTTCGACTTTAGATTAAGTGATTCGGCTTGAGCACCAGTAACAGCCACCCCCAATGTGGATGCGCCTCATGCGTAAGATAGCTAAAAAATAGGGACAAACGGTGATGGTCTCACCAAATTGTTTGTATGCATAAATGTGAAGGCATCGGCGAATGCTATCAGTATATTTCTTCAAAAATTATTAACTTACCAACTATCATTTTATTACTTATAAATTAAATGCTCCATCAACTTTAATAATTTTAAACACAACTTTACTTATATACTATGTACCTACTTTGTTAGGGCATCCACCATAGTAAACTTGCTTATACATTTATAAAGTTGTTACATCATATAATGTCATTAGTTTATAAACTTTTTACATCATTAACTTATTCACACTATGGATTAAATCTTTTAAGGTTTATAAAATCTTTAGTTTCTAACATGAATTAAATGCACATAAAGTTTTAGACATTTTCAAAATCCTAAACCTCTTCATGACATCTAGGCATGAAATGGTTCCTCACTATGACATAAAAATTTTTAGACATCTTTAAAAAATTTTAGACCTATCTTTGAAACACTATAATAGATACTCTTAATACAATTTTATTTACAAAATGTATAATAAAGGACTCCTGAAAACACTAAATGGCAACAACGAAACACTACCTAAACACGAAAGAAACATTTTATCTTGGTATTACTTTACTGTAAAAAAACAAATCAAAGTCTGTCAGCAAACGTTATTTTATGGAACCCGCCCATACAAACCCAACCCTTGTACACAAAATATACTATTTTATAAGAAAGTAGAGATTGGGTTCATGATTGCAAATTCACCTTATGAACTAGATTGGCAACCTACGACCCAACTTTGTCATAAAATATTATTTATTTATTCATAATTGTCCTTCAACCGGTCACACAAGTTCATTGATAAATATAGTCTTACCAAAACCCACCATCCGTACGTCGACAAAAAAAAAATACTTGCAACCCACACTCACTACACATCCATAACCCATAAGATGCATACGACTCACAATCGGGTTTTAGCGGTTGTTCATCACAAGAAAATACGAACCAACCTTGTTCATCACAAGCAAATACGAACCACCCTTATCTCTCATTTATCCACTTAGCATGGACGATTTTCCTATGTACTCTCGTCAATTTTCAGAGAAGCGAAAAGAGGAAGACGATTCGAACTAACAAGGAACAAAATTGTACTATATAAACCACTTAAGAATAGATTGCATTGTGTAAAGCTTGAGTTAGTATTTCGGAAGATAGTGTTGGTAATACGAGAAAAGAGGCTAGGGTTTAGAATGAGGTTTTAGAACACATGCAAAAAAATTGTTATATGACTCTTTATCGGACCTACGATTTGGTTAAAAGGAAATGAAAGATAGTGCATTTGAAAGTTGATCGATTTTGCAAGGTGTACCATAAAGTCACTCGGATGACGGTGAGTGGAACTAGAGGCGTGGATTACACCCAAACAAGAACTTTTAAAATATCAAGATGAATAAGAATTCCTATTTACACTTATACATTCCTTGAAGGAATTAAAGATTGTGAGAAATGGAAGCGGGTGGAAACTCGATACTTTAAAACAAGCAGAGATAAAAGGAACAAGAGATACAGTCTTCATGCTCTAGTTTGTTCAACACAACATATTTAGCGGAAGGTAATTTTAATTTGGATATGCAGGTTGGAGACGATGAAGAAGAGAATGCGAGGGAAGTTCAACGTCGAATGGACAATACCATAGCAAAGAAGAAATGGTGACACCATATGCAACCTTATCATCGAGCAATGAGGATGTAACACCTCACTTTAATAAGTGGACCTTTACGTGTAATTATGGCGTGTCATCAAAGCATGCAAGGTAATATGTAGTAAAACATACATGACCATAGGGAAAACCGGAATCAAACATCGGTTCCCAAACACAAGCCCAAAACATAAATAAAGTAAATGAAATAGGAAAGACTAGACAAGCAAAAGTATATGGCAAAAAGAAGAAGAATTCTATGGCAGCTTCCATCCTATGCACTTCCTTCACATACTCGAGTTCGTCCTTGGGTACCTGCCGTTTTGGGACATGGAAAGGAAAGTAACGGCTAAGCATAGCGCTCAGTACACGGATATACGACATAGTATAAATGGCTTAAATATAACTAAGACTAATAGAAGCGGAAATTTTGTAAGTCCTGGAAAACATGGAACATGTTCATAAAACTGGTTTTATAGTTTGAAAAGACTTATGTTTTTATATGAAAACTGTATTAATTAGCCAATAGCCTATATAGGTCATGAGGTTCCACCGTGCATGAATACTTGGAGGGGAGATTTCGTCATGCAAATAGAGGGGTTGCCTCTAATTAAATAGTCTGGGTAGGAGGGATCAGCTCCTAGTGAAGGATGCAAGGCACACATCGCATTCACTCTGATAATACTGATAAACATGTAACTAGGATGCACCCATACTCCCTACATGATAATATAATATAATGGCCAAAACTGAAAAGGGACGCCACGAGCAATCACTCCGCCGTGGGGAAGTCATAACACTAGTGCCTCCAGTGTTATGGTTATGGTACCTCTATAACTAGGTGACACTGGTCATGCATGTATATGTATTAGGCTCTTAATCTAACATAAGTATCAAAACATATAAAACAAATACTGGGAAAATAGTTGGCTGTAGACGGGGAAATCCTAAAAAGGAAAGAATGTCCATACTGAAAGGACGGGAAATCCTTACCTTATGTCCAGCGAACGATGAAGACGAACGGAAGAGAGTCCTACTTCGATCTCACTAATACTACATAAACAGTATACATGTATAAGTATTCTGATTACTGAGTACGTAACTGATTTTATATCGTGTCTTAACTTGTTTTATATGTCTGTGTCTTGTTTCACTGATTTTAATGTTATACTGTATTTATCATGTATTTTAAGTCTTCTGATTAAGTATTAACTGATATTCTTGTATTATTATACTTGTAATGTAATAATAAGTAACCTTCTAAAAATAGCAGGTTTCCATAAATAGAAAGTTTTCAAAAACAGAAAGTTTCCAAAAATAGATTAACTTCTTAAAATAGATAAGTTTTTAAAAATAGAAAGTTTCCAAAAATAGTAAGTTTCCTGAAATAGAAAGTTTCCATATTTAGAAATAAGCTAAATTAATAAGCTAATACTATAAGCTTAAGTTTTACTGATTAAATATACTAAGTCATGTGATTAATAGCATAGTTTATTAATTCAATACTATAGGTTATAACTGATTATTAATTAATAAGTATAGTTAATAATATATCATGGTTAATTAGTATAGTTTATTAAATAAATGGCATGTAAATTAATAAACTATAGGTTATAAGATTTAATTAAATAAAGGCATGATTTAATTAAATTAAGACATATAAATTACTTAGGTTAATCATGTATTAATAATTTATTAACTACAACCTAAGTCATGATTTATTAATTAATTAAAATTCCATGTGTTAATAATTAATTAAAAATAAAACTATAGCCTAAACCAAATGATAAAATACTTAGGCTAAAAACATGTATTATTTATCAAAAATAAATATAGCCTAAGTCTTGATTAAATTAAATAAATTTTAAGTCATGTTTAATTTAATTTAATTAATCTTGAAAAAAATATGCTTGTAAAATATACTTGTAGAAAATGTTTAGCTTGTAAAAATAAACTCGTGCCCGTGTTGTGTTTTACTTCTAAGCCGAACCAAACAGCACCTTATTACTGTCTTAAACCAAAAACCAAACACACCCTTAATTCTGCCTTAAATCAAAAACCAAACACCCCCTTATCTGCCAGTCAACCCCTGGCAGTGGTGTTATTGCCACCGGCAGTGGCTATGATGCCACTGTCTGCCCATTTTACCCACCGTTTGAGTTCGCTACCCCCTGCCGTATATAATATTCTCACCGAGACCACAAAGGTCTCGGTTCCCACTGTTTGAAATCAAATCCCCCTCGTGGGTAGTTTGGGTTGCTACTGATTGTACAAAAACCACCCAGCTCTAGCGGCTGGTGGAAGAAAGCTACCACTGAGACCTAGTAAGGTCTCGGTTTGTGGGAAAACTGGCCAAAACGAAACCCTTTCCTTAATACACCTCGTTTTTAACATGTTTTAAATCAATTCACGGATTCGTGATCTATTAACCAACAAAGACAATTAAAAACGTGATTATACTGACCTTTTTTGCGTATTAGGGTTTAAGAAGAACCAAGCGAATCCTCAACTCGATCCCTAGACGAAAAGCCGCGTTATTGTTTCTTGTTCTTGGAGTGGGAGACGGCGGCAGAAGGAAAACCCATGGACGATTGTTTTTTTATAGTGTTTTTTGGGTTTTATGTATTTTCTGTCCAAATAAAATATACCCCCCGTATATTATCATTATAGTCGGCCTAGGATTTCTATTGGGCCTAGAGCCCATGCTTTTCTTCTTGTCTTCTTTTTCTACACGGCCCAAACAAAACACTTATACCTTTTATTTAATTTGCGTCTTGTTAAATGATACGCGTAATCGTGTTTTAAAATGTCGTGAATTTTCCCATGGTTACCTTTATACGTTTAAACGTAACTATTATATATGTAATAATAGTCGTGCTAAATATTCGTGCCGCATGATTTAAATGACGTGATTTATTATATTGTGGTCTTACTTATTATACGTAAATTCATGTCGTATATTAATAATAATCATAACATACGTAATTACTCGTCGCGTCTAATTAATACACGCAATTTATCATGTTAAATGTTCGTGATTATAAACTCGTGATTTATTCATTATAGTTAATACTTATCGTACGTAATAATTATCGTGTAATAACACGTACGTAATTTCTGGATTCAATATTCGTGATACTGTACGTGACATACTTAGTAAGTTTTAATAGGTTCGTATGTTTATGTAGTGTACTGTTCATGGTAAAAGTATGCGGGTTTTACAACTCTTCCCCCCTAAAAAGAATAATTGGTCCACAAATTATAGATAACGTAAACTGAAAGAATATGGACGTGGAACGTGACGTGCCTGAAAAGAATATCACTGAATTATGGAAGGATTAGAGGATAAAATCCGGATGGACTTGTCCGTTTCCAAGTGACTTACCTCTTGGAACGGTTCATCTACAAGATCGTGACACAAATGATAAATCTTGGTCTTCTTGACTTTGACTTGACAATACGTAAAAGTTCATGGTTATCAACGTAAGATAGATTCTCCTGAATTCGATCGAGGGAATAAGAATTATCGTGTAAGGGTAATTGAAACGTTATGATGCAAAATAACCTAACTAACTGATAATAGTAACGTCTTAGCAATGATGTGCGAGACATGCTGAAACGTAGGACGTGAGCAATTGTGAACGTGATATGTGAACAATTGTGAACGTGATACGTGGAGATATGATGAGTGTAATATGAAAACATATAGTGATCAATGATGCATGTAACATATCGTGAACGTGATATGAGAAACGCAGGATGAACATGACATGTGAAACATATCGTGAACATGGAATACGACGGCGGTAACGCCAAACGCTATAAGGTGAGACGTGGAATGTGACACGAAACGACTGTCTGAGAATAGAGAGTTATACTAAACTTGATTCTGGTCTCTGAAGTTTTGCAAAGCCTCCCAGAACGAACATGAACGTAAAATCGTAAGCCAGGATACGGTCATGAACGTGAATAGTGTCATGAATGTGAGTGTGAAAGTAAATCATAAAATTTGGACAAAGGACATGAACGTAAACTTGGCACACAAATGTGAATCTTTGTCTGGTCCGATATCTGAGGAAGTACCAAGCGATCAGATGATCCTTGGCTGGAAAATGTTTGAAAATCTACCGACTCTGGAATCCTTGCCTATGTAGGGATTCTGCAGACTTGGTCAACTCTTGGCAATAACCCAGATAGCATAAATACAAAGCTTTTACACCAAGTATGAAAAGTTTATCGTCCGATCTTTTCGAATTGATTACCAGTCTAAAGTGCGACTCAATTGTATTTTGGTGAACAAGAGAATGGTTTGGTTTGGTTATCTAACTTTTAAATTAAATGCAAGTAATTAAAGTTGTCGTTGAGTAAAATGGAAATCTTAAAATTAAACCACAAATAAAAGCTTGCAACTTAGGAAACTAAAATGTAAGTAATTAAAAACTAGGAAAGATGTTTAAAATATACTAAGACAAAAGGCGGGAAAGAGTAAATTTGAAAACTTAGGAAAATAAAACAAAGACTAAAATAAATGTGCACTGCGATCGCACTCCATCGTAACCATTCCATCGCATTGCTCCATCGCAACATTCCATCGCAACTTACCATCGCAATGTTCCATCGTAACCTGATCGCAATGTGGATTGTACCCACCAATCGCACTCAATGTGATTACAACAAAAGAGATTCGATCGTACTCACTAGTACGATGGGAGGGGCGATGGTACTACCAGATCGCAACCACGATCGCACTGAGTGATCGTGGTCTTTGATCGTGGTTCCGGATCGTAACAAACCGATCGCAATCAATGCGATCAAAGCAGGGAAGAGAGACCCGATCGCACCCCAGATCGCAATAAGTGATCGTGGGCGTGGATCGTACCAGGGAAGGGACACAGATCGCAGCTATCCAGTCGTAACAAGATCGGTACCAAGTAAACCCTCCTAAGATGGAAAAGGCGTCCAAAAGGGAAATAAGCTCAAGCAAATAAGCAGTAACTAATAAGCATTTTCAAACTTTTAAAAGAGTAAAAAGCACAAATTCCAAAACTTTTGAAATCTAAAACATTCGAACTTCAATAAAACGGATTTAGTAACAATAAATCTTTCAGGAAAACTTAAAGATAAATTAGCCAAATCAATCGAATAAGCCAATAAGCATGACGAGCTTATAGCTTATACGTTCAAGAGCTTATGTAGAACAAGAAAGATTAACTTTTTAATCACGAAACACCAAAATCAACACGAATTCAGAACCATTCGGATCAAACATGGACTTTCGGATTAAGAACAAAGTAAAATAAAGAAAGGTAGAAAGAGATTAAAGAACAAAAAGCTTAACTTGAATTAGATTAATGAAATCCAAATACAAGAATGATTCAAACCTTAAACTTGAAAGAAAAAGATGAAACTTAGTGAGATAAAGTTGGGAACTTTCTCTCTCTAAAAACTAGAAAGAAAAATGAAAAACTAAAACTAGCTAACCACCCTCCTAATGTGATTAGGAGGGTATTTATAGGGGAGTGGGAAGTGCATGTGTGGTGCTTCCTTCTTTCTTTTCTTCTTGACTCGATTTAATTCTTTGTCTTTTCTCGACGTCGTCTCGGGATTCGAACTTGTCTTAATAATTTTCTTCTTTAATTTAGACTTAAGTTCTTCGACTTCATTAAACTTCCGTCTTTAGACTTTTTCTTCGATAAATCTTCAGAATAGGTCTTGGACATTCGTTCTTTAAGCACTCTTGATCTTTTGACTTCGTCTTTTCTCGTCTTCTTCGATAAAAGCCTGTGAAAGCCCGTGTTTTCTTCCTTTTTCATCTTTTGGTCCTAAAACACAATAAAAACACAAACCACACATAATTCCGACTTTTACGACATAAAATACACGTTTTGGTTTTGTTATTATTGGAAATAAGTGGTAAAAGGATAAGTGTTTTCACACTTATTAAATCCCCTACACTTGACCATTGCAATGTCCTCATGCAATGCATTAATTTTAAAGCACGGTTTACATTTTCCATCATAAATAACCTATCTTGGCCTTTATTCAACACTAAATAAAAAGATAAAAACAAGTTAAGAAATTAAAGACTTACATTGGGTTTTGGCTGCCATGAACGTTTTTCATCCTCAAGTTTCACGTTCCCCATACCAAGCTTAAAAACGAGATCATTGCTATTATAAGTTAGCAAACTAACACGAATTCATGTGGGCCAATTATTCACTTAGACTCCCTTATTCCTAGGTGTATCTCTTATATTTTATTTTTTGTCTTAAATGATCACGAGGATGCATTGTTTGACTTATTTCGATAGTTATTTAGGCCGAAAATAAAGTGGACGATTTAATCAATAGTTAGCTAAAGGACAAAATCTTTTAAAACTGCTTCTCGGGACCTCATAAAGTTCATATCTTGGCATAACTCGCTTCACGATTTGAGACCTTTCTCGGACCGATATTTGGCAGCGACTTCATACTTCAAATCTTTGAGAGACGTTCTTGAAATTATGGTCTTCTCTTCATAACAGGGATTTCTTCACTTGAAGTTTTGAGAGATTCTTCATCTTTGGACCACGACTTCTTTCATTTTTCTCCAATCTTTATTTTGGACTTTGATATACAACGATTCGCCTCCTTTTAGGACTTGGATCTATTTATCCTCATACCTTGCTAGGGTCTTTTCGGATAGACTTCTCCATGACTTTTGGGGAGTTTTTGCTTTTCGTCGTGTGTCTTGATCCTTCATATTGATTTTCGATAAATGATTCTTCACATCACTTTTGGATCTTTAGCAACAAAATGTAGCCCTCATGCCTTGTTAGGGCCTTTTCAGACTCGCCAATCTTCTCATCACGCTTCAATAAGTTATGCCTTGGCTATGAACTCTAATTAATACCGAGCAACTTTTAAACGATCTTGGGCTAGAAGCTAAGTAACTTTTCAAATCGTACAACCTTATTTATTGCAGATGAATTTATTAACAAGTGATGGGAGAATAGGCTCATAATGAACTCACATAAATTCACGAAAGAATACCAAACTTATAATTGACTCTATCATCTCTCGTCCTCCACAGTTTAAAATCTCAAGGAATGAGACTCGTGGATGCTTAGCCTATTAAATCAAAGTTTTGGGTTTTCGAGTCATCTGTAGGATCTTGAAAATTCTTAGAATTTTTCAAGTTTAGAAATCGCATTTTAAAGTTCCCTTGATAAACAACTCTCTAGGATCAATTATAGGAACTTGCGAAAAGTTCTTGTTCTTAACCCGTGAGAGTTAAGACTTTCGTGTTTTAAAGCTCCCTACATAAAAGCCTAGCAAAACATGACTTAAACACGTTAAGGATACTAGCTAGAGTAAACTTAGATAAGTAAACTCGGGCTGAGTCAAAATAGTCACGACTTTGAAAAATAAAACCACTATATTAAAATTTATTTTAGCAAGGAAAGAAAATAATCATAACAAAGGAAAATACAGCTATACAACTAGGCCAAAATAGATTAAAAATTTTGAAAAATGTCGAAAAATCAAGTTTTCCGGTTAAAATGAGGACAAATTCATGGAAAAGACCACTTACTTCGATAGAAGTCCCCCCTACACTTGAGATAAACATTGTCCTCAATGTTTAAGCATGTGGGAGTAAACTCCCCTACACTTATGACATTGTGCACTTTGTTGAAATCTTGCTAAGGAAAAGACAACTATAGTGATTTCAATGTGAACATATAAGATATGAAATATTGAATCACGAGAGTTTAGGATAGAACCGGGAAGATGGGAACACGGGATCACGGTTCGTCAAAAGTCATCAAGGTGCTCTTTGAAGCTTGAATCTCTGCACAAAATAAGAAACAAGACAACCAACACATACGGGGCTCCCCCTACAACTATGATGAAAGCAGTAAAGGATAGATCACGGGTTGCCTCCCGAGAAGCGCTTGTTTTTGATAACCGAGTCACGAGCCTGACTCGGCCCAAATTTAGTTTATGGGAAACGTGGTGAGGGATGGAATCATCTCATGAGAGATGTCCTCACCAAAGTACAGCTTCAAACGCTGGCCATTCACCTTGAAATTAGGCCCATTTGGCTGAGAAAGCTCAATGGTGCCATATGGAAAGACTTTGGCGACGGTGAATGGACCAGACCAGCGACTCTTCAACTTGCCAGAGAAGATCTTTAACCGAGAGTTAAAGAGTAAAACTTTATCACCAACGTGGAACTCTCGGTTCTTAATCCTTGCGTCATGAATGATCTTGGTCTTCTCCTTGTAGATCAGTGAGTTCTCGTAAGCTTCATTCCTCAGTTCATTAAGCTCGTTGAGTTGAATCTTGCGAAGATCACCGGCTTTGTTGATGTCGAAGTTAGCCCACTTCAAGGCCCAGTATGCCTTATGTTCCAGCTCGATGGGGAGGTAGCATGCTTTCCCGTACACAAGACGATAAGGAGTACAACCGATCGGAGTTTTATAAGCTGTACGGAAAGCCCACAGAGCATCATCTAACTTATCGGCCCACGCGGCACGATGCTCTCCCACAGTACGTTCCAAAATTCGCTTCAAGCCACGGTTGGATATCTCGGCTTGCCCATTGGTTTGGGGATGATAGGCGGTGGAAAGACGATGATTAACACCATACTTATCCATGACTCTTGCAAATTGATCATTGCAAAAATAAGTCCCGCGGTCACTGTTTATAGCACGAGGAACGCCGAATCGAGCGAAAAGCTGCTTCAAAAAGTTCACAACCACCCTCTCCTCGTTCGTAGGAAGAGCCTTAGCTTCAACCCATTTGGATACGTAGTCAACGGCTACGAGGATGTACTTGTTCTCTTTGGATGATGGAAATGGCCCCATAAAGTCGATGCCCATACGTCAAAGATTTCACATTCTTGTATGAAATTTTGAGGCATCTCATCTTTATGTGTGATCTTGCCTTGTCTTTGGCAAGCATCACAATGCTTAACCATTTCATGAGCGTCACGATAAATGGTGGGCCAATAGAATCCTGAGTCAAACACTTTCTTAGCGGTGTAGTTGGGAGCAAAGTGACCACCGGTGGGTCCTTTATGGCAAGCATCAAGGATTTGCAAAGCTGCCGGTCCATCAACACATCGACAAATGATCAGATCAGCACATTGTTTGAATAGATAAGGGTCATCCCAGAAGTAAGTCTTAACGTCTTTAAAGAACTTCTTCTTTTCTTGGGATGTTAACCCTTTGATGAGAATACCACCCGCTAAGTAGTTTGCAATGTCCGAAAACCACGGGGTGTCATCAAGATTGGAGTGAATAGACATTAAGGTCTCAAGGGGAAAAGAATCATTGATCTCTTGGTTTGGATGATCCCCTTGATACGGATCCTCAAGTCTACTCAGATGATCCGCTGCTAGGTTTTCGGCTCCCTTTTTGTCACGAATTTCAATGTTGAATTCTTAAAGGAGCAAAACCCAACGAAGAAGTCCTGGCTTAGAATCTTGCTTAGTTAACAAGTACTTCAACGCTGAATGGTCGGTATACACGATGGTGGTGGATAAAACAAGATAGGGGCGGAATTTTTCAAAAGCATAGACAACAGCTAAAAGCTCTTTTTCGGTTGTCGTATAATGCAATTGAGCCCCCGTCATTGTCTTGCTAGCATAATGGATTGGTTGGAAGTGTTTATTCACTCTTTGGCCCAAAACCGCTCCAATAGCAAAGTCGCTAGCATCGCACATCAATTCGAAAGGTAGCTCCCAATTAGGGGTAACCAAGACCGGTGCCTTAGTTAGCTTATCCTTAAGAAGATTGAAGGCTTCAATACACTCTTTGGAAAAGATAAAAGGAGAATCTTTTTCCAAGAGGTGGGTCATCGGGCGAGCGATTTTAGAGAAATCCTGAATGAAACGACGATAGAAGCCCGCGTGACCCAGAAAACTTCTCACACCCTTCACGGTTGAAGGTGGAGGTAATTTGGCTATGACATCCACTTTAGCACGGTCCACTTCAAGACCGGCTTTTGAAATTTTGTGTCCTAGCACGATGCCTTCTTTTACCATAAAATGGCATTTTTCCCAATTTAGAACAAGGCGAGTGTGTTCACACCGCTTAAGCATACGTTCTAAATTGGTAAGGCAAGAAGAGAATGAATCACCATAAACCGAGAAATCATCCATGAAGACTTCCATGGTTTCTTCAACCATGTCATGGAAGATAGCCATCATACACCTTTGGAATGTCCCAGGAGCATTGCACAAGCCGAAAGGCATTCGTTTGTAAGCAAATGTTCCATAAGGACAAGTGAATGTGGTTTTCTCTTGGTCATGGGGATCGATGGGTATTTGAAAATACCCGGAGAAACCGTCTAAGAAACAGTAATAATTATTACCCGCTAGACGTTCAAGCATTTGGTCCATGAAAGGAAGGGGAAAGTGATCCTTTCTCGTAGCATCATTGAGTTTGCGATAGTCTATACAAACTCTCCACTCTGTAACGAGACGAGTAGGAATCAACTCGTTGTTTTCGTTGGGAACAACGGTGATTCCCCCTTTCTTAGGCACACAATGGACTGGACTAACCCACGGTGAATCCGAGATAGGATAGATCAAGCCCGCATCAAGAAGTTTGATAACCTATTTTTTGATAACGTCATGGATCTTAGGATTCACCCTTCGTTGGCTTTGAATAGTGGGTTAAAGTCGTCCTCCATGAGAATTTTATGTGTGCAAAAGTGAGGATCAATTCCACGAATATCGGAGATCTTCCACGCAATCGCTTTCTTATGATTCTTCAACACGGCGATAAGTCGGGATTTTTCTTCTTCTTTCAGGTCCTTTGCGATGATGACCGGTAACTTCTTGTTGTCTTCAAGGAAAACGTACTCGAGATGAGACGGTAGGTCCTTAAGCTCAATAGTAGGAGGATCCTCAATAGATGGTGTAACCAACGATGGATCATCATTAGTCACCTCTTTAGGAGAAGGAGGAGAAAACGGGTCTTCATTGAGAAGTTTCTCAATTGTGCGAATGTCTTCATCCCAATAGGTGGGAGAATTATCATACTTAAGATCGAGAGGACCCAAGCTAGCTTCAAAATCATCCAAGTCACTTTCTCCAAATAGAGTTAATGACGAAGCAATTGAGGCAACGGTCTCAACATTGGGTAGAGAAGAGAGATTACTTTTGCAAGCATCCTGAAAGTGTTCTTCACAAGCCTCATCGAGAACATCAATAGCATTAACACTCTCATATGAATACGGTTGCTTAGAAATCTTACCCATGTTGAAGACAATTTTGTCGTCACCAACTCTCATGATTATTTCGCCCGCGGCTACATCAATGAGAGTGCGACCGGTCCTCAAGAAGGGACGTCCAACGATTAATGTAACACGGGGATCCATCTTGTAGTCAACGATAACAAAATCCGCCGGAAAGGTGAATTTGTCAACGCCAACGAAGACGTCTTTGGCTATCCCCACTGGATAAGCAACCGTACGATTGGCTAATTTCAAAGTCATTTTGGTGGGGACTAGATCGGGGAGAGATAATTGCTTCCAAACACTTAAAGGCATTAAGTTTATACTGGCACCTAGATCGGCTAGGGCCATGCAATTCTCTACTCCCGGGAAGTTGCAAGGAATCAAGAAGCGACCCGGATCACCAAGTTTGGTGGGTAATTTCCTTAAGAGAACGTCGGAGCAATTCTCATTAAGTTGGGTTTGAGCAATGTCAAGAAGCTTCTCCTTGTCACTAAGAAGATCTTTAAACATCATCGCGTATTTAGGCATGTGAGCGAGAGCCTCAGCAAAGGAGATGTTAAAATTCAATTGTTTAAACATTTTGAGAAAGTTTGAAACCTGAATATCATCCTTGCTCTTTTGCTTCTCTTTCCTCAACCTTAAAGGATAAGGTATATCGGATGAAGAGGAAGGCTTTAGGGGTGTAGGATCACTCACAACCGCGGGTGGTGGGGGAATGGGGGTAGAAGGCAAAGGAGGTGAGGAAAGTTGCTCTTTTTCCTTGTTCACAATCACGGGTGGAGGTGTAGGAAGCTCGGGTTCCGTATAACCTTTTCCACTACGAGTAGTGATTGCTTTCATCTCCCCTCTTGGATTCGCAATGGTGTTACTCAGAAGAGTACCCGAAGAAGAGGGTTGATTACCTTGGAAGAGCGAACCTAACATATCACGTAAATTATCCGCTTGGGTGCTGAAAGAGTCTCTCATGTCGGCACGAATATCATTGCTCTGTTTCACCATGTCATTCCTTAGCTCGGCTCGAATATCGCTCCCTTGTTTCGCCATTTCTCCCTTCAAGTTGATGAACCGACTCTGAAGATTCGTCACCATCTCTCTATTAGTCCGCATGAACGTCTCGACATCTTGATTCAATGTCATCGGTTGATTGAGAGGTGGAGCTTGGTAAGCTTGAGAATTTCCTTGAGGTGGGTATGGGTTTCTTTGGGATTGATATTGATTGTTAGCACGAGGTTGGGATTGGTTATTTCGGTTATAGCTTTGTTGTTGGTTTTGGTTTGGAGGAGTAAAACCGGGTTGAGCAAGATAGTTGTTTGAACGATAACTTAGCAAGTTACGGTCTCCTTGAGGACGAGCTTGATAGCCTCCCGTGGGATAAGTACCGTATGTCGCGTTAACGTTTTCAGAAAAATTGCCTTGAGTAGAAGGACAGTCATTTTAAGAATGAGGACCACCACATGTGTCACAAGAAATAGAAACGGCTTTAGCTTGTTGAAAGTGGTTTGTGGCCATGGTCATGTAATTCTTGTTCATCTCCGCGATTTGTCGGGTAAGTTCGGTTATCTCGGGATTGGAAGTAGTAGAAGAAACATTGACTCTCGGGTTAGATCTTGAGGATGCGGATGAATCCTAATTCTTGTGGTGAGTAGTCATGTTTTCAATCAACTCTCTACACTCCTCCGGTCTCCTTTTCATAAAAGTACCACCGGTGGCGGCGTTGATCGTGTCACGATCACGAAAAGTGAGGCCATTGTAGAAAGTATCAATGAGAGTGACGGGGAGCATGTTATGGTTCGGACAACGGTCGATCAAATCATTGTATCGTTCCCAAGCATCAAAGAGCGATTCATCATTGTCTTGCATGAATCCACTAATTTGGTTACGAAGGATTGTGACCATGGATGGTGGGAAGTAGCGCGACAAAAAGCGTTGAGTCATATCATTCCAAGTATGAATAGAATTCTTTGGGAGACGGTCAAACCATTTTTCGGCATGGTGAGAAAGAGAGTGGGGAAATAGTTGAAGGCGAAGGTCATCCATAGAAACACCGAGTGACTTCATGCTTTGGGTGATGGTAATGAATTTGTCGAGGTGTTTGTTGGCATCATCATCCGGAATTCCACGAAATGGGTTAGTTTGCACTTGTTGGATCATGTGATGCTTCAACGAAAACTTCTGAGCCGTGATGTGCATCGGCGCAATCGGGCCTCCGCGTATGTTCATGTTGGGTTTACACATCTCCTCCATTGTTCGTAAATCGGGTAGGGGGACATTGTTGTTGTTATTATTGTTATTCAAATTGGGTAGAGGTGGGTTATTATTGTTGTGATGAACACCAGCCATATCTAAATCTTCACGAGTCTCGGGCTCAAAATAGTTTGAAGATCTAGTACGCATACACCTGCAGAAGAAAAATATACAGAGAGAATATCTATATAATCTTATTGGTGCAAACCTTTGGAAAAGAATTTCTTTTTATGATTTTTCAATGTTTTTGTATTTTTGAAGAATTTTATATTTTTTAGGGTTTTTAAAAAGTTTTTAAAACAAGGAAAATAACGTTCAAAGAACGGATCCCAAAATTCAATGCGTCTCTCACTAGAAACCGTGAATCTTAACGAAAAGAGCCAGCAACGGCGCCATTTAATACAAAGCTTTTACACCAAGTATGAAAAGTTTATCGTCCGATCTTTTCGAATTGATTACCAACCTAAAGTGCGACTCAATTGTATTTTGGTGAACAAGAGAATGGTTTGGTTTGGTTATCTAACTTTTAAATTAAATGCAAGTAATTAAAGTTGTCGTTGAGTAAAATGGAAATCTTAAAATTAAACCACAAATAAAAGCTTGCAACCTAGGAAACTAAAATGTAAGTAATTAAAAACTAGGAAAGATGTTTAAAATATACTAAGACAAAAGGCGGGAAAGAGTAAATTTGAAAACTTAGGAAAATAAAACAAAGACTAAAATAAATGTGCACTGCGATCGCACTCCATCGTAACCATTCCATCGCATTGCTCCATCGCAACATTCCATCGAAACTTACCATCGCAATGTTCCATCGTAACCTGATCGCAATGTGGATCGTACCCACCAATCGCACTCAATGTGATTACAACAAAAGAGATTCGATCGTACTCACTAGTACGATGGGAGGGGCGATCGTACTAACAGATCGCAACCACGATCGCACTGAGTGATCGTGGTCTTTGATCGTGGTTCCGGATCGTAACAAACCGATCGCAATCAATGCGATCAAAGCAGGGAAGAGAGACCCGATCGCACCCCAGATCGCAATAAGTGATCGTGGGCGTGGATCGTACCAGGGAAGGGACACAGATCGCAGCTATGCAATCGTAACAAGATCGGTACCAAGTAAACCCTCCTAAGATGGAAAAGGCGTCCAAAAGGGAAATATGATCAAGCAAATAAGCAGTAACTAATAAGCATTTTCAAACTTTTAAAAGAGTAAATAAGCACAAATTCCAAAACTTTTTAAATCTAAAACATTCGAACTTCAATAAAACAGATTTAATAACAATAAATCTTTTAGGAAAACTTAAACGTAAATAAGCCAAATCAATCGAATAAGCCAATAAGCATGACGAGCTTATAGCTTATACATTCAAGAGCTTATTTAGAACAAGAAAGATTAACTTTTTAATCACGAAACACCAAAATCAACACGAATTGAGAACCATTCGGATCAAACATGGACTTTTGGATTAAGAACAAAGTAAAATAAAGAAAGGTAGAAAGAGATTAAAGAACAAAAAGCTTAACTTGAATTAGGTTAATGAAATCCAAATACAAGAATGATTCAAACCTTAAACTTGAAAGAAAAAGATGAAACTTAGTGAGAGAAAGTTGGGAACTTTCTCTCTTTAAAAACTAGAAAGAAAAATGAAAAACTAAAACTAGCTAACCACCCTCCTAATGTGATTAGGAGGGTATTTATAGGGGAGTGGGAAGTGCATGTGTGGTGCTTCCTTCTTTCTTTTCTTCTTGACTCGATTTAATTCTTTGTCTTTTCTCGACGTCGTCTCGGGATTCGAACTTGTCTTAATAATTTTCTTCTTTAATTTAGACTTAAGTTCTTCGACTTCATTAAACTTTCGTCTTTAGACTTTTTCTTCGATAAATATTCAGAATAGGTCTTGGACATCCGTTCTTTAAGCACTCTTGATCTTTTGACTTTGTCTTTTCTCGTCTTCTTCGATAAAAGCCCGTGAAAGCCCGTGTTTTCTTCCTTTTTCATCTTTTGGTCCTAAAACACAATAAAAACACAAACCACGCATAATTCTGACTTTTACGACATAAAATACACGTTTTGGTCTTGTTATTATTGGAAATAAGTGGTAAAAGGATAAGTGTTTTCACACTTATTAAGCATCATGCTTCTTCTGGGTTTGCGTTAATCTGGTAACCAAAATCTATGGAGATCTTGTCCTATTTCTGTTCACAATTTCTGATGATGGAAAAACATCCTAGTCTGTTGGTGTTCTAGCTTAGCCTGTTGGCATGTCAGGTACTTATATATGAACGTAACTGTATCTTGATTCGTAGAAACTTGATACATAGAAGTTTGCGAAACTCTGAGTCTCCGAAATTAGACTTCTCTTAGCGTATGATTTTCTGGAACACCTAATGTAGTGTAGGGTTCTCACCTGTACGCATAAGCTGAGTCATGGTAAGATTAACCATAAGAATCCATGTAATTCAGCGTGTCACTGTAATCAACCAGAATTTATATTCGGAAATTTCAGGGTGAAATTTCTCTTGTCGTAGAATTTGCAACATAGTGCAAAATGGTCTTCCTGCTCTTCTCTAGACTTAGAGAAAATCAGGTCGTCCTTGATGAAAACACTGATGAATTTGTTTACGAGTTCATGGAAACTCAATTTATTATCATGAATCCGATCTTGGAAAAGTGTTTAACACCCTAAAGTCGATTGGACATGTCGTCAATACGTGGAGGAGAATAACGGTTATGAATGGTGATTTGTTTAAATCGACGGTAGTCGAAACATAATCTCATGGTACCGTCCTTCTCCTTGAAGGTTCTTCTGGAATGTATGGGAAGATTTTGGAATAATCGACTGGTTATGCATAAAAGAACTTTAGTGGTCGTGTCTCAACTGACAGCTAGAAATTTCAACAGCCATGGCTAACAAAGCACGTGCTTGTAAAGCATAGATAATTTGTACAGATTTTCCTGATGGAAAACCATGCTGAATGTATTCAGGAACCTCAACATTACTATACATAATCATGAATCGTAGCAGGGTGTGCTGTTCGTAGGCCATAATTAGGATTAAATTCAACTCGCATCTGCCCGAGGTAATACGTTAGCAGTTTGGATCTTATCATTAGGCTGAAGGAAAACCTTCGTATACATGGGTGATACGAATGACGTCCTTTATGGTCATGAATATAAGAGATATGGGTGCAAGAAATGAAAGTGTCAACGAGCAAACGTGACATATCTCACAGATACTCCGGTGATAGTACTGAAATTCTTGTGGCCTGATTAATACATGGCACAACAAAATGAATATACCCTTTGGGGGGGGGGGGCACCCTGAATTTATTGAGGATGTTCCAGAATTGGACGTGAGTCATGTATCTTGACTCGTGTCTTGGGAAATATAAGCATGACATGTGTCTTGACTAGTGTCTTGACATGTGTCTTCAAAAAGTATACGTGAGACATGTGTCTTGACTGATGTCTTGACATGTGTCTCGAGCTGTCATACAAATAAAATTTAAAACTCTTGGGTTATTATGCCAGAATTTGGCGGCTCGGTTAGACTGTTGAACTTTTGTATTTCTGATCACGTCCGTGACCGGAGCTTCTGTTGCGATTTATAGGATAGTTGCTCTCACAGCAGTGGTTACTATCATCTTGTCTGTCAGTTCCATGACAGTCATTCTCATGACTGTGATTCATGTACTTATTCAGCTGAGTGGCCGGCTGGTACCGGTTCTCACTCATGTGACTGAAACGACGACTGAATGACATGTGACATGTAACTAAGAATTAGGGACAATGATTAATGGAAATCATCTGGTGGTGAAGCATCTTCTCGTCCGATCGCTTTGATCTTACGCCTTTTTCTTCGTCTTGTAACATCTCCAGGTTGTGAACAGCATCATCATCTCGTAGCGTCTCTAAAATCCGCAGCATCAACCCTTAGTAAGATCTCCAAGCTATGAGCGGTATAAGCAATTTGTAGAGTATCATCAAGTGGAATACGCACATGGGATACGGTACATGGAGCACACATGGAATGCACATGAAATGATCGGTATGGGGTCGATCATCTAACATGATTTTAAAGGAAAATAATTGGTTAAACAGTTAGAAAGACCATCATGATGACCTGGCAATGCCAGCATATACCTCATTCTGGTTGCATAGAGAAACGCTAATGTGTGGTTAAATGAATTTCAACGATGATTTTCCTGAAAGCATGATTAATGAAAACCAACCATGACTATCATGAAAGCAGGATTTAAATGAATTCCAACAGTGTCTTGCATGAAAGCATAAACAACAAAAGAATCATGAAAACGAAATCATCATGAAGAAACATGAAACAACTTGACATGAAGGAGTATATAACATAATCAGCATGAAACTGAAGTTAACCATGACAGTATGAAAACATACTTGACATAAAAAAAACATAGTAACTTATGAGGGGACATGAAAAAAGTTTATGCCAATAAATCATGAGAAAAATTTTATGCATGAAAATAGTGCGTGAATGCATGATGCAGTTTATAAAAACCTTTATATGCGCGAGGGTAAACGCCAACAAAATACATGGCGAGTGGACGCCTATGGGTCGGTCCCAAAGTTAAAAGTTTTGATAAAAACACATGCGGCTAAATAGGGCCAGTCCTGTACCCACCGTTACTTAGTCATAAACCTGCGAAAATGATACATGAAATAAATAAATGAAACTCAGTTTTCAAAACTTAACAGAAAATTTTTATGTGACCAGTTATGAACTACTGGGGTTCAGTTCACATTAATCACAGTTCACAAGGAACATCGTGCATGAAACAATGACACGTAACTAAGTATGGATGACGATTGTTCAGTCCATATTAGTAAAAACGATACTTATGAAAACATCATGGTTAAAACAACAAGGTGTTGAAAACATAAATACATGGAATAACAAGCGTTGGCTTGGGAAGCTCCTGATGACTACCCACTAGTCACGGGTCAAGTTTTAGAGCCTACAGGTCGAAGCCTTGGCTCTGATACCATAATTGTAACACCCCACTTTGATAAGTGGACCGTTACGCGTAATTATGGCGTGTCATCAAAGCATGCAAGGTAATATGTAGTAAAACATACATGACCATAGGGAAAATCGGAATCAAACATCGGTTCCCAAACACAAGCCCAAAACATAAATAAAGTAAATGAACTAGGAAACACTAGACAAGCATAAGTATATGACAAAAAGGAGAAGAAGTCTATGGCAGCTTCCATCCTATGCACTTCCTTCAAATGCTCGAGTCCGTCCTTGGGTACCTGCCGTTTTGGGACATGGAAAGGAAAGTAACGGCTGAGCATAACGCTCAGTGCATGGATATACGACATAGTATAAATGGCTGAATTATAACTAAGAATAATAGCAACGGAAATATATAAGTCCTGGAAAACTTGGAACATGTTCATAAAACTGGTTTTATAGTTTGAAAAGACTTATGTTTTTATATGAAAACTCTATCAATTAGCCAATAGCCTATATAGGTCATGAGGTTCCATCGTGCATGAATACTTGGAGGGGAGACCTCGTCATGAAATTAGAGGGGTTGCCTCTAATTAAATAGTCTGGGTAGGAGGGATCAGCTCCTAGTGAAGGATGCAAGGCACACATCGCATTCACTCTGATAATACTGATAAACATGTAACTATGATGCACCCATACGCCCATATGATAATATAATGGCCAAAACTGAAAAGGGACGCCACGAGCAATCACTCCGCCGTGGGGAAGTCATAACACTGGTGCCTCAAGTGTTATGGTTATGGTACCTCCATAACTAGGTGACACTGGTCATGCATGTATATGGCTTAGGCTCTTAATCTAACATAAGTATCAAACATATAAAACAAATATTGGGAAAACAGTTGGCTGCAGACGGGGAAATCCTAATAAGAAAAGAATGTCCATACTGAAAGGACGGGAAATCCGTACCTTATGTCCAGCGAACGATGAAGACGAACGGAAGAGAGTCCTACTTCGATCTCACTAATACTACATTAACAGTATACGTGTATAAGTATTCTGATTACTGAGTACGTAACTCATTTTATATCGTGTCTTAGCTTGTTTTATATGATCATGTCTTGTTTCACTGATTTTAATGTTATACTGTATTTATCATATGTTTTAAGTCTTCTGATTAAGTATTAACTGATATTCTTGTATTATTATACTTGTAATTTAATAAGAAGTAACATTCTAAAAAGAACAGGTTTCTATAAATAGAAAGTTTTCAAAAACAGAAAGTTTCCAAAAATAGATTAACTTCTTAAAATAGATAAGTTTCTAAAAATAGAAAGTTTCCAAAAATAGTAAGATTCCTGAAATAGAAAGTTTTCATATTTAGAAATAAGCTGAATTAATAAGATAATACTATAAGCTTAAGTTTCACTGATTAAATATACTAAGTCGTATGATTAATAGCATAGTTTATTAATTCAATACTATAGGTTATAACTGATTATTAATTAATAACTATAGTTAATAATATATCATGGTTAATTAGTATAGTTTATTAAATAAATGGCATGTAAATTAATAAACTATAGGTTATAAGATCTAATTAAATAAAGGCATGATTTAATTAAATTAAGATATATAAATTAATTAGGTTAATCATGTATTAATAATTTATTAACTACAACCTAAGTCATGATTTATTAATTAATTAAAAGTCCATGTGTTAATAATTAATTAAAAATAAAACTATAGCCTAAACTAAATGATAAAATACTTAGGCTAAAAACATGTAATATTTATCAAAAATAAATATAGCCTAAGTTTGATTAAATTAAATTAATTTTAAGTCATGTTTAATTTAATTTAATTAATCTTGAAAAAATATGCTTGTAAAATATACTTGTAGAAAATGTTTAGCTTGTATAAATAAACTCGTTCCCGTGTTGTGTTTTACTTCTAAGCCGAACCAAAAACCCCTTATTACTGTCTTAAACCAAAAAACCAAACACACCCTTAATTCTGCCTTAAATAAAAAACCAAACACCCCCTTAACTTCCAGTCAACCCCTGGCAGTGGTGTTATTGCCACCGGCAGTGGCTATGATGCCACTGTCCGCCCATTTTACCCACCGTTTGAGTTCGCTACCCCCTGTCGTATATAATATTCCCACCGAGACCACAAAGGTCTTGGTTCCCACTGTTTGAAACCAAATCCCCCTCGTGGGTAGTTTGGATTGCCACTGATTGTACAAAAACCACCCAGCTCTAGTGGCTGGTGGAAGAAAGCTACCACCGAGACCTAGTAAGGTCTCGGTTTGTGGGAAAATTAGCCAAAACGAAACCCTTTCCTTAATACACCTCGTTTTTAACATGTTTTAAATCAAATCACGGATTCGTGATCTATTAACCAACAAAGACAATAAAAAACATGATTATACTGACCTTGTTTGCGTATTAGGGTTTAAGAATAACCAAACGAATCCTCAACTCGATCCCTAGACGAAAACTCGCGTTCTTGTTTCTTGTTCTTGGAGTGGGAGACGGCGGTAGAAGGAAAACCCAGGGACGATTGTTTGTTTATAGTGTTTTTAGGGTTTTATGTATTTTCTGTCCAAATAAAATATACCCCCCCGTATATTATCATTATAGTCGGCCTAGGATTTCTATTGGGCCTAGAGCCCATGCTTTTCTTCTTGTCTTCTTTGTCTACACGGCCCAAACAAAACACTTATACCTTTTATTTAATTTGCGTCTTGTTAAATGATACGCGTAATCGTGTTTTAAAATGTCGTGAATTTTCCCATGGTTACCTTTATACGTTTAATCGTAACTATTATATATGTAATAATAGTCGTGTTAAATATTCGTGCTGCGTGATTTAAATGACGTGATTTATTATATTGTGGTCTTACTTATTATACGTAAATTCATGTCGTATATTAATAATAATCATAACATACGTAATTACTCGTCGCGTCTAATTAATACACACGATTTATCATGTTAAATGTTTGTGATTATAAACTCGTGATTTATTCATTATAGTTAATACTTATCGTACGTAATAATTATCGTGTAATAACACGTACGTAATTTCTGGATTCAATATTTGTGATACGTGTACGTGACATAATTACTAAGTTTTAATAGGTTCGTATGTTTATGTATTGTACTGTTCATGGTAAAAGTATGCGGGTTTTACAAAGGAAGTGCGAGCTAGGTTGATGGTCAACAAATAATCATGTCTTAATGTGCCTTAGAAGGCCAGAATGTCAAAAGTGTTCGACCAGATTTAATGTCTTAGACGCCAAAAGGATAAGCCTGTGAAAAAGACATCAGGAAGAAATACAGGAAGAACAGAAATGGGCTCTTAGGCCCAGACCCAAACCCATTAGGGTAAATACAGCAGTTAGGAACAGTCCTATAAAGTGAAAAGGCACCGTATGGTTTATGCTAACCATCACACCTATTTACAAAATATCACAACGTTTGGATTAGTATTTATAGATAGGAATTTTGTAATTCGAGGAAACCATTTTTATTCAACAAAATCATATTTATTAGGGTTCATACCCCATCTTCTTTGTTCTTAATTTATGATGACATGATAATTGTTCATGATGAGTGTTTGATCATTCGATCCTGGAAAACATGAATCAAGACCTAAACAATAGTGGTATCAGAGCCCACGGGATCAAACAACAACAAATCATGATCAATCAAGAGGATCCTGCCTTTTAAAAAAAAGCCAGCGAATAAAAGGAAACGGTACCAAGAGACCAACGATTCAAGGAATCTTTCCAAAGGTAGAGACCAGTGATTCAGGGAATCGTTCCAAGAATAGAGACCAACGATTCAGAGAATCGTTCCAAAGAAAGGGAGACCAACGATTCAGGGAATCGTTCCAAAAAAAATCACCAATGATTCAGGGAATCGTTTCAAGAACAGAGAGCAGCGATTCGGGGAATTGTTCCAAAAGAAAAGAAGGGAGAACAACAATTCTGAGAACTGTTTTCCAAAGAAGGGAGACCAATTGATTCAAGGAATCAATCAAAGAAAACTGCCTACCGAGAGAGACAGATTCAGACAAGAGAGAAAGGAAAGAAACGATTCAGGGAATCATCCGAAAAAACAGAAACCAATTGATTCAGGGAATCAATCAAGAGAAAACTGACAAGAACAATTTGAAAGAAGAAGAGAGAGGAAGAATGCGAGATCAAAGTAGAAGAAAGAAGAAAGAAAGATGAAAGAAAGAAGGAGGAACAGAATGAAAGAAGTGAGATTAAAGAAGATTCTTATTTGGTTTATGATAAGAGAAAAGAAGAAGACACATACAACGCAAGAAAGGGAGTGCAGACAGAAAGAATAAGCAGGGAGTGCCGAATTCAGAGAATACACAGGGAGTGAAAAAATCAGAGAACCGCAGGGAGTGCTAGGAGAAAACAAGACTTTTGGCATCTCGATATTAGGGGGGAACTGTTGGACCTGATTTAATGTCTTAGACGCCAAAAGGATAAGCCTATGAAAAATAGATCAGGAAGAATTACAGGAAGAACAAAAACAGGTTCTTAGGCCCAGACCAAAACCCGTTAGGGTAAATTCAACAGTTAGGAACGGTTGTATAAAGTGAAAAGGCACCGTATGGTTTATGCTAACCATCAAACCGATTCACAAAAGATCACAACGATTAGATTAGTATTTATTGATAAGAATTTTGTAATTCGAGGCAACCTTTTTTATCCAATAAATCAAATTTATTAAGGTTCATACCCCATCTACTTTGTTCTTATTTTATGATGACATGATAATTGTTCATGATGAGTGTTTGATCATTCGATCATGGAAACATGAATCAAGACCTGAACAACAAAAAGAACGTTCAAGTTTTATTGAAGATTAGAATGAGGAAGCTCCAACAAAATGAATAAGAGTTAAAAATGTAAGAGTATGAACAATGTTTATGAGACGAAACGTTTTACTTGTATCCTTTTGATAATTTGACTAGATTACACCTCGACCAGGCCTTTGAGATAAAGATAAAGAGGATAGACAATGAGAGGTAGAGTTTACAATACTGATCTAGATTTTTAATTATCAATGTAATGTTTACATTTTTTATTTCCAAAGTTTATATTCTTAAATAACTTGAAAGGTGAGGTGTTGTGATTATTTTCGGGTGAAAAGTACGATGGAGTGAAAGGAAGTAAATTAAAAAAGGAAAATTGATGTGGCGCTTAGGTGGAAGGTGAGGAGATGTGCCAATTATGGATAGTCTTAGGTGATGATAATCACAAGGAGGATCATAATCAAGGTTGTAAATAGTGTGAAGCGTAATTTAGCGGTATTGCAAGCTATAGCGAAGCTATAACGTTTTATGAAGCGTGATATATAGCGACACGAAATATTTATTAATTAATATTTATATAGCGAGTTTACAAAATGGAGAAATACTTTAATTCAAATTTAAAACAAAATCGGCTAGTAGTTACTCAAGGATTTATCTCTTTAGTAAAATTACTAAGCCCAAGTCTACTAAACAACCCAAAACTAGCAAACAAGCTCAATTCCTATAAATCTGCAAAAAGATTCAAAAAAAATCTCCACGCTACGCGTCATAGAAATCTATATCACGCTTTATGCCGTTTTTTAGCACGCTATGCCTAAAGACAACGCCTTGGTCTGTTTCGTAACGTGGGGGCCACGCTTCAAGCTATAGCCCACTATAAGACACGCTATTTAGAACCATGGTCATAATCGAGTCAAGCCTAGCTCGAGTTTAACAAGGATTAGGCTCAATCCAAAAATTATAAGGTATGATTAACTTGACTTAACCCTACGAATTTTTAATCATCTAGGCTTAAGCTAAGCACAAGTAAGTAAGGGCTAGAGATTGAAAAAAATATTTTAATTCATATATAAATATTAAATTAGATCACTAACTACAAGGATAAAAAATTTGTTCAAAATATTTATGAGAATTAGGGTTTAAATATTTGAGCAAAAAACTTCCCTTAATGGAGTTGAACAAGAACAAAGTTTCTTGTTCATGGCACCAACATGGGATTGAGTTCTTAAACTTTGTTTGAGTCAACAATATTTTTTACGGTATTAAATGTGTTATCGATTAATCATATACGTGTTTTTTGAGATGTTTAAATTGATAACACTTTTTAAACACTCGTCATCCTTTAGCTCATGGCACTAACGTGATATAAAATCTTGAAGTTATAAATTGGAGCTAGCGCATCATAATGTGGATTGTCTAGCGGATTATTATGTTTTGGAGTTGGCGAAATATTTAAATAAGTTATGATAAGAGTGGAGTTAAAAGGTAATCTAAACTCCTAAATGAAAATATGTAGATTAAAATATTTTTACAACCTCTATAAAAAAATTAGGACATTTTTTTAAATAGTAAGTTTAAAATCTAGCATTTTATACTTATTTATTAAAAAAAGAACTGTATCAATTTGATATGAAATTAATACTTACATGTTTCTCCATATATATTTTGTAACAGCCTATTTAAAATGTATTCAAGACGTATCCAGCCCATTTAAGTTTATACAAAACATCAACGACCCATTTAAGTTGTTATAACTATTTTGAAATGTCTTTCCATTACTAATTCAATATTCAGTTTATCCTATTTGACACAACATCATATATAAACTTCCCCCTATCTCTCTCCTTACTCCAAACACGCGTGCGCAAACACACACACTCTCTACACACACAAGATTTAAAAAACACAACCTACTGCCGCCACCAATCCGCTACATACTCCGACAAAATAACCACCCATCGTGCCGCCATATGCTGAAATAGCCACCATATTGTTGTAGTTCTGTTTGTTTTGTGTGGCTTCACTTGTTTTTTTGTTGTTGGTTTTAGTGTGTGTTGCTACTTTTCTTTCTATTTCCTATCTATTTTCTATAAATCAACCATGGTGAAGTGAGTTATATATATGGGATGACAAGCTTTCTAATCCAATCATTGAATTATCCATGTTTACTACATGACCTATCTTCTCATATGGTTATAAACGTCTTAATAAACCAAGTTTCTAAACTACCATGTGAACTCTTTTGCGCAAGGGATGAAAACTGTTAGAAACTTGAAGATATGATTGTAACGGGTGATTTAAAACTTAATATGCCATTTGTCGAAGCACAACATCAGAGCCTTTAATGTTATTAAGGTCATGTAATTATTTAAGTTTTCATTGTGAGGTCATCATCTTCGATCGGTTTATTATTCGTGCAAAGGGCTACACCGTTTAGCATACTGAAAAGAATTATGGTGCATGTTGAATTCGCCTAAAACATACAATTTCATAACAGGTTTAATCGAGTATATTTTCTCGTTGTAAAATATAGTCACAGGGTATTCTCCGCCACATTACGCGAATACCCTGCTAGTTATTGGATGAAAATGTCATGTTGTTGTACTATTTCTAATTTCTTAGGAGGCATAAATGAAGATATTGATATCTAGTTTATATTTATTTCCTTTAAATATTATTAACATTTAGGTGGTATTTTTTAATATGAGTTATTCATATTTGGTAAGATATTTAGGTTACTAATACTATTTTTAGAGGCGGTAAGAGGCAAGCAGTGTCAAAAGTGTTTATTTTTTTATCATTAAAAACCGGTAAGAGACATAAAGTTCTTATCGAATTAGATGTGGATGGGGCGTCTAACATCTCTTAATGTCTTTCTTATTCTTAATTTTTCTTATTAGTATTATTATTTATTTTCTACTTTCTTATTTTATTGTGGTGTTTTTTTACATTTTTTTGTTTTAAAAATTGAAAGGTTTGATTTCGAACTCATATATCTCAACTTTAACACAACTCATTTAGTTAATCGTTTGAAAAAGTTCAATTTAAACTCAGACGCTTTGTTTTTATCAAACAAACATGGGACTGTATATATATTAGAATACTTCTAATTCCAAATTGGTTATATTATTAAAAAAACATTATGTTTAATAATGTTTATTTATTGTGTGAATGCATTTTTATATTCAAATTGTAAGAACGATACATTACTCACATCTTAATATTTTTATCAAAACAAAGAGTTTTATTTTAATATGGTTCAGATTTCAAAATCATTTATTCAGATTAAGATAGAAATCAGATTCAAATTTTTTTTATTCAATATTCAGATTCAAATACGCGACTAAGATTCATAGCCTATTAATAAACAAATAACATCTTAGAAATTGTTCATTTCTGTTTCCACTTATCAACATAAAATAAGTAAACCGTATGCGTTTATTTTTAAACAAACTTTTTTTTGTAACCGTAATTTCTGGCACAATGGTTGACTAATCTACGATGTTTGAGCCCACCGGCACACAGACTCAAACCAGGTAACGCCCTCCCTTTTCAGGAGGTTGGCGTGACCACTTCAAATTTGTTTGCACCTAACAGGAATTGAACTTGAGACCTCACACACTTTGGAGTGATAGCCACAAATCCTTTTGCCACTAGACCACCCTTGCATGATTATTTTTGAACAAACTCAAATTCAATATTATCGACAACGAGGTGAGAATCATATAGAATATCATATATTTAAATAACAAATAGGTAAATCCTAACCATCCATTCTTCATCTACCAATTAAAAACTCATTTTTCTCCTATTTTTTAAATGAACATTTCTTTCAACCGATAAATAGCGGGACTACTCGAAGTACACCATCGCAACGAAACAATCTTATTTTTCAGTAGACGTGCACTTTAATATCTCTACGATTTTTTGGTGTTAAGATTTTCGCCCAAAGAAATCATATGTAATTCGTAAAATCACTTGTGAGATATTTTTTGGATTTTTACAACATAAATACATAACTTTTATTAATATCTTTATTTACATGATATTAATTGAAAAACTAGTTTTTTTAAAACTGCATTTGGTAGATGATATTTTTTATAAATCACATGTTATTTTTAAAGTAATCACGAGCATTATTTTATCATTTAGTAGACATTCATTCTTATATATTTCGATTATTTTATTAGTGTTGGTATTTTTGTCATAAAAATTACACGTGATTTGTAAAATCACATGTGATTATTATTATATAATTCATTGTGATTTCACAAATTCACATGTGATATTAGAGTAACAAATCATGTTTGATTTTATAAGTTCATAAATCGTATGTAATTTTATAAATTTACGTGTGATTTTTAAATTAATAAATCACTTGTGATTTTTTGAATCACATGTAATTGTTCTATGTAGAAATTTCAAAAAAATCGTCGAAAATATAAATAATTGTGTATTTATATAAATCGATTAATAGTTTGAGAGATATTTTAATATCAAAACTAAGATGAAATCGGTTTTTTAATTGAATTAAAAAATAAATAATTCAAACCATTAAATGAAAATATAATGAATCGCTGGGATCAAATTATTTGTTCTTTTATTAAATATTGTTCTAAATGGATCTTTTATTTATCAACGTCATCATGATTCGCTACAAACTACAAGAAGATCAATTTCTAGCCAGAAATATGATCCAAAACAATGTGATATTAAATATCTGAATCTAAATCTAAAAGGAAGTTAATAGAAAGGCCTCACACTAAACATGAAACTAACAAAATAACACAATGTAATCAAAATCATTACCCTTACGTTTCTGTTAGATTACTAAATAATTTTCAGTTTAAATGCATAAGAAAAATGTATATACATATCAATTTTGAAAGACAAAGATAAAGCTTATATGATTTTGGTTAGACACACAAATATAAACTTACATACATGCGATAATAGAAGTTCTTAACCCGGTTCAACTCCGCATTCGACCATCCTTCCCTTTGTGCAGCAAAACAACAAATTTGAATGATCATAACAACTAAATAAAAGATAGCATGAAACCAAACATTGTGAAAAAAACAAAAACTATGTGACATTTTTTTAGCTAAACTCATATATATATATATATATATATATATATATATATATATATATATATATATATATATATATATATATATATATATATATATATATATATATATATATATATACAAAATTTTCATCAAAGAGCTCGAAGTGCATGTGGTTTATGGTTATAACTTGATTTAGGTTTCAACTGATACCATCAAATCATAGTCAGATTTGAACAAATCTAACAACATAAATCATCATAAAACTAAAACCGTACACACCTACACCTCCCTCTACTCAAAATCGAACCACAACATCCACAACTATCGCCACTAAACCACACAATATTTACCAACAAATATAAGATGAATCTTAAGAACCGTAAAAGAATCACCAGACCGCCATCCACAGCCAGAACAGCTAAAAACATCTAAAGCAACTTCAAACATAAAGTCAAACCTTACAAATCTCCAAAACACGAAACACAATAAAGCTGCCAAAATACAACCAAAGATACAAGATTACTTAAGATGCCCAAATTCATCAAACACCAAACATTAAACTAAACCATCGACATCTGGTTGCAAGGAAGAGGTGTCGATAATTATAGTAACACCAATTATTGTTCTGGTGGTAGTAACAATGGTTGTTATTGTGCATGTTTACATACACACACACAGACAAGAGAGAGAGAGAGAGAGGGAGAGAGGAGAGAGAGAGAGAGAGAGAGAGAGAGAGAGAGAGAGAGAGAGAGAGAGAGGAGAGAGAGAGAGAGAGAGAGAGAGAGAGAGAGAGAGATGTGTGTTTTTTGTGTTTCATATATGTTGGACTTATATGATACAAAAAAGATATAGTGTAGTTGATGAGTCATTGAGGTGACAACATATTTGAAGACACATGGCTAGACAAAGAATTTAAAGTGTATCTGATGAATTATAGATCAATACATTTTGTGAAGACACATTTTTATGTGGTGTGCAAGTTTAAGCTTATCTTTTTTGGGTTTAGGATGTGTTTTATTTCTTTTACAAAAAACATACGTTAATGTTCAATATTATTAGATTGTATGTTAGTTAAAATATGCGCTAAATTTTTAAATATTAAAGTTTGTTTAATAATGTGATCGAAATCTTTAGACGGTGTCTATCCGTGATAGGATTTTTTGGGCAAATATTAGAATGTAGCTAAATATTGTTTACAAAAAAATATTGCAAATAGGATATGTAGTGCTAGTGATTGAGGATATGCATAGACTTATTATATTGATGCTTGTAGAGATTAGTTCGGTACCTTGTTAGTTTGATTGATAATGTTATGGGAGAGATTATCGTATCAGTCACGAAAATGAAAATATAACTACATAATGGATTGATCGTTGTCAGTCTATGGTGAAGCCCAATTGTGATACGTTCTTGATGCCTTATGCCTTATGTGAGGTATTTGTTGCCTTTGGGCTTCGAATTCATATTGTCAATGGGAAATAAAGTATAGCCTTGGAATATCCATAGTTATAGGGTGAAATGGTCAGTATTTTGGTGTCTGAGTTTCTTTTGTCAATATTGCAATCTGAAGTCTTAACTTATATTTTAGTTGCATGTCTGATGTATTTATCTTTGCACCTATGTATGAGATGTTAGGATGTCTTGGTTTTCATATACTTTTGTGTTTTATACATACTGTTTTTGGAGTGATATATCATTCACGTTTCAAAAAAATGTTTTCTCTTTATAGAAATACATTAAACAAGAAAATAGTATAAGGTAATTATCGTAATATATTTATTAAATTTATTTTCAAACGAACTTGACGGTAGTTTTTAAGTTACTTAGATAGGTTAAGGTTATGTTTTGAATTATTTTTTTCTTTTAAAAACATGTATTGGAGTTTGACGTTTTATTATTATTGTATATTATATGTAAGTCAAAAGAACTGCAGTGGATCATATGGTTTCCAATTTAAAGATCCTTTGAACGGTATATTATCCTGCAAGAAAATCGTTATTTATTTGTTAGAATCTAGAGGAAATGATGTTTATGTGAATATGCATATATCACAATTCATATGATAGTCCTAATAGACTCTAAGATAACGATGTTAACTAAAAAACGATCACCCAAGTGAATTCGTTGATTCTAATAAATGCGATAGACAATCTTTCAACTATCGTTGATTCGAGAAGGATACCGATAATTAGAGATAATTCATAGCAAAAAATCTACCAAAATAGATTTCTTATATTTATTGAACTGCCTATTCCATGACTAATACAACTCTTAAATAAAGATGTGAAAGAAAAAAACCTAAAATGAAAATGCGCAGACCCTAGCCCAAAAAACAAAGTCTAATAAAATGTGAAAAATCCTTAAATTTAAAATATCTCATAGAATATAGTGTCTCGGACCTCTAAAGTTCTGTAACCCAACAAAGTTTGTTTACTACGACGTTCTCCTCGTTTCTACCTTCGATTCGCTTGGTCTTCGGCTAAAACGGACTCTTGTACCCAAGTTATGTCATTTTGAAGAAAGACCTTTCTTCACACGATCATGGGCTTTTAAATACAATTAGGCTTGTTCTTGTACACTTAGGACTCCATCAAATCTCAATCAGGGCATGTGTGAGGTCATATTTATGAGCTATTACTAAGAATGGTTATGAAGCGGGCTCGATATGAGGTAACCATCAAAGTCCCCCAACCTGATTAGCAAACCACGCCCCAAGATCTCCCGATCCCCTTAAGGATCTTACGGGGATGCTCCATTTAAGGAAAATGATCCCTTTAACTCGTTTTTATGGCCCAATAATCCACCAAATGCGTGTTGTGCCTTGTTTATTATTATTTTTACACCATTTTACCAAGATAAAAACATTCAATAACGTAAAAAATCTCAAACACACTAATAATATAAATATGTGTAGCCTTAATGAGTTATCAAGAATTAAACATAAATAGTGATAAACCATGCTTACAAAATCAAAACTTCTTTTGAAAATATAACACAATAAAAGTGTTTCTAGGCAAAACCTTTAATCATGCAGAGATTCAAAGCTATAAAAAATGATTATATTTTTTTACTACGAAACAATTACGCAACAATGTATGAACATCATCGAGCGAGGTTGGTTGGGAATGTTTTGCCCCGCTCCACGTCTCATATCCGATGAAAATATTCGTTAATGGCTTGTAACTTAATAGGCATGCCATGCCTAAAAAACATCGGGTTTTGAGTTTGCTCATTAGGTTCAGGTTTATATTGCCATCCATAGCAAATTCTTTTTTTGCAATCTGAGATATAAAATCGCAAAATATTAAACTGGAGTAGTCAACTTAGATAATACTTATGCAACATATATTGATATTTCATAAGACTAAAAGTAATTTGTCCAATCAGTTGACTAAATAAGACTGTCACATCATCATCACCTCCATTTTTTCTCTCTTATACCAAACACTAATCAAACCCCAGTAGTTTAATCGAACAAGTGACTGAAAACTTTTTTTAAATTAAAATTTAATTAATTAAAAACCCCTCATGATGTGGCTCCCACATCTCTATTTATGCATAAAAATATGAAACTTCAAGATGACCATCAAATATGAAGCTTTTTAAAGAGGATGAGACCATCAAATATAAACATTGTCAACACAATATCCTCGGTCGCATAATAGCCCAAATATTTGAAAAACTTTTACGAGTTTAGTCGGTCACAATATCAAGTAATGGGGTGTTAATTCAAGTCTCATGAAAACCAGCCTAATGAAAAGGTTTGAAATACGCTTAGCCTAAACGCGCATAGACTTTAGGATTAAGGTCAATCTAATAATGGTTAATTGAAAATTAACGTATTTACTAGTCAGATTTTATCATTGTATGTATATTACTATTTTTGTTGTCATCGTATGTATCAAGGTTGGAAAAATTGTGAATCACTAGTTGGCCGATCGACCACCTTGTAAATCGTAATCGTTTTAGGTGGGATTAATCGGATCGACATTTTAGCAAATTGTGGTTATTTTTGGGAAGTTGTGGCTATTTCTAACGAGTTTTATATATTTCGGCAAGATTATACGTAAAATCCAACTTGTCATACATATAAATAGAAACTAAGTGATAAACACAAGTTTATTGCGAGTGTTCTGTATTTTTGGCAAGATTTGCATGTTTTCGACAAGTTTGACCTCCCTTCACCGTCCTTGACCACATTTGGCCGCCGTTAATCGTCTTTTCATAAATCAGCAAGGTTGATTATCTTGTAGCGATTAATTGATCTTTTACACATTTTTTGCAATATTGTTATGTAGTATATTTTTTAAAACGTATGATTGTGTATATTTTATGACTATTATGCCATGTAAAATAATTATTTTACCATTCAAAATTTTATAAATATAAAAATATAATAATCACAAAATACACATCATCATACATCGTCATAAATAAACTATATACAATTAAAATAATAGGAGAACCAAAGTAGTGAAACTAATTATGATTCTTTATCTACTAATCTTTTTCTTTGTAAAACAAAACCCAAAGTAGGGACTTTTTTAAAAGATTATTTCCTTAGTACAAAATAATTATTTTATTTATTCCTTTTAATTATTAAACTTTTATTAAAAAAACTAAATGTTACTTAATTTAGAAAAATTATTCGCAAAATTCGTTTCTTAATAAAGTTTAAGTTCAAACATATGCGTGTCAAAAATCAAAAGGTACAAAGTTAAAAGGATAAGCGGATTTAATCTAAAAATATTAGAGGGCCTATTGTGTAATTAAAAAACTGAAAAAAAAAACAATTACCCAAATACAGAGTATATAGTCGTCTCTCCCAAAACCTAAGTTACCCATAACCAAAGTCAGAGATACTGTGACCTGGTTGATTTCATGAGGTTGATTCCACTCGAAACTTTTAGTTTTAAAGTTCTGTTTTTTTTAGCAACAAGCTCATGGTAATAGTGTATCTTCTCTATGATTTTTGTTGTCGATTTATCATCCTTGATTCATGACCAAACAATACATTGAATACAATTCTAGGCGGAATGTTTAATTTATACACCTTAAATATTGGTTACCCTTTATTAGATTTTCAGGTCTTGACCAACATACTTATTTGATTACATTAATTTCAGGTTCGAGGGGATAAGATGTTGGTGAATGGTCTTGCTCAAAATAAGAATTCATCTTATTGCCATTAGCTTATGAATTGAGACCCATTGTACATTCTTTAACTTCTCTGAGTTCTTTATTGTATTGTTAGTATCAAGATTGAATCTTTATGTTTTTCTATTGCTATTCAGGTTATAAAGGTTACACCGTTTGCTGTGAATGCTTTAATGAAGGGTGAGGTTACTCATGAGGACTCGCAATATGGGTTTTCACCGCCATATCACAACTCTATATGCATGTTAAATCATTGATGCTTGCACTTCAGAGCTCGCCGATGGTAAATCTGCTTTCATCGATGGTGGTGGGTGCACCTCTACTATCGCAGAGGTGCCCGTGATCATGGGTAGGAATGAGAACAACACTTCTTCCCCCACAACATGTTCAACTACCTCCAATCTCGGCACCCACAATTATAACAGGTGGTCGCAATATGGCATAAAGCTTAAGTCATGGACCTCCACGAAATCAGGCTTCTCCGAGGTTATTCTTATGCTTATCACCTTTTGTATATACTTTTCGTGACTGTGACTGGTAACCGTCTATCTATTTTTATCCAAACCATATAAACTCATAAATCCAAAAGAAAGCTAGAACAAACAACGTTTAAAACAAAAAAAAAGAGACAAATTGCTGTGGTTGTGTGCCTTGGAATGTTCTGTTCATTGTTTGCAATGGATGGTAATCCAAATCTTTCTTCTGATTTTTTCAACACTTTTATGTTTTGTTTACAACAAATTGATTTATTTGTTTGTCACATGCTTATTTAAATTGTCTCACAAACGGAACACCAATCAGTTGATGATGATGGAAGTGAGCACCGCCAAGCATATATCCAAGCACATCACCTACGCTACGATGGGAACTCCAGTCCATGTGGTGTCGTTGGATAGAAACAAAAGGCATTGAGGTGACTGAAATCCTATTAACCCATAAATTTTTATGAAATGCTTTATATTTCATATTTCAGCGGTTTTAGTTGTGCACTGTCATGATATACGTAAGTACGTAACTGACTGCATTATATTATGAATGTGGAATCTTTATGACCATTATTATTGTAGGTATCGAAATGATCATCAGTACATTGTACATTATGGAAGACATATATTTCGTAGAGAGAGACATAATAGAATAACATCGATCAAAAGAAAGATATTCAGTAACACTAAGGATGCTTGCTAACGATTCCAACAAAAAAACATCATGGCTATCGCCAAAAATACAACGTACACAGAAAATCAATTGGAAAAACTTAAAAACCCAAATTACTAAGTTTTCTGGGTTGGATTATTGATTTTCTGGGTTTTTAAATTTTCTGGGTTTTTAAGTTTTTTCATCGCTAAAAATTAGTAAGATAGTAATTTTGTAGTTCGATCAATTGAAAATTTTAAGATACAAAGGTAAGTGTAGCATTGTTGGCTTTCTCTATCTTATGGTTTCCCCCAAATGGAGATTACTAAAAAAATACAAGTATCAAAAACAATTCAAGACGAGTTAATTTCTTTCGATTTTAACTAATACAGTAACATTATATCATTTATAATGTTTGAAAAAAACCCGTACGTGCACGGGTATTATAACTAGTCCTTCTTAAAAGGAAAAGAAAAATCGAAACTAACATGTGACTAACTAACTGATTTTATCAATATTTTTAAAAAGGGTTTAATTCCAATTTTAAAGTACATAATACTTCGTGCTCACGTTTTTCTTATTTTCTTTTCGCCAACAACACTCATTTTCCTGCCCTCTCTCAGTTCTCACGGATCAATCGTTGATTCCCTACATAGTCTATTCTCGTCTTCTGTTATTCTATAATTGGAATTGATTTCATTTGTAGATTTGCTATTTTTATTTTATGACATGGTAAATAATGTGACTAATTAGAGTGGGCATGATAAACGGTGTGCTATATAAATATTTACTTCCTTTTCTTCGCGCGATTTAAAACTTTTTCCTGAATTTGCTAAAGGAACTGAAAATAATCTAATTTTCATTCATTTCTAACTTTCGGCATTAAAAAGTTACAATAAATCTTATTTTTAACGTGTGTGTCGTTAGAAAGAAAGATTTGCAAAAGCACTTGTCCCGAGGTCATTCAACGAATAAAACTAAGGATGGTAATGAATGAAAAATATCCACAACCTATTGATATTTCCCATGGTTCTAAATAGTGCGCTATAGCGCGTCTCGTAGAGGGCTATAGCGTGAAGCGTGGCCCCCACGTTACGAAACAGACTAAGGCGTCATCTCTAGGCGTAGTGTGCTAAAAAGCGGCATAAAGCGCGATATAGCGTGCTATAGCGCGTAGCGTGGCACTTTATTTTGAATTTTTTTTGCGAATTTACAGTATTGGGCTTGTTTTCTAGTTTTGGACTATTTAGTAGACTTGTGCTTAGTAATATTACCATGGGGAAACATCCTTGAGTAACCATTATCCGATTTTGTTTTAAATTTGATTTAAATTATTGCTCCATTTTTTAAACTCGCTATATAAATATTAACTTTTAAATATTTTGTGCCGCTATATATCACGCTTCAGAAAACGCTATAGCTTCGCTATAGCTTGTGTAGCTTGAAGCTTGACAATACCGCTATGCTACGCTTCACGCGATTTACAACCTTGGTATTCACACATAAATGGTGAGTAATGTCGTCCTTTTTCACTCGCGGGTGGATGGTGGATGAAAAATTAAATCATCGATGGGTGACGGTGGGTGACGAGTATGATATACCCGTCACGGGTAAACCCATAATACTCATTTGATATACTAACGGGTGTACTCATCATATACTTATGGGTATACCCATAAACCTATTTAAAAGAAAACTAAAAATAATTATATTTTTTAAATAGTTATATTTAAATGGAAAAAGTTTATACCCTTAATTTAGCATATACTCAATCAACCAATCACAACCACCCATTTTTATCATTTAACAAAAAAACATAATTTTTAAAAATTAAATATCTCACAAACCGTTCATCGTTACGTAAAACGAAACATATCATCGCGACGAGAATTAAATCATCTGTCTATCGAGGGGCACATGTATATACTTTCGACGAACCTTTTTTTCGATTTTTTTTATTAAGTCACGTCTGGAGAGAATCATATATGATTCGTTACGAAACATATATGATTTTCTGAATATCATATATGATTCATATTACGAATCATATATGATTTTCTGAAAATCATATATGATTTGTGACGAATCATATATGATTCGTGACGAATCATATATGATTCGTGACGAATCATATATGATTCTCTCCAGACGTCACTTATGAAAAAAATCAAAAAAAAAAGTTCGTCGAAAGTATATACATGTGCCCCTCGATAGAAATATGATTTAATTCTCGTTGCAATGGTGTATTTTTTGTTTCGTTTGACGATTTACCGTTTGACGATTTACCGTTTGTGAGATATTTAATTTTTTAAAAAATGGTGGGAAGTGGGTTTTTTAAAAAATGGGTGATTATTATTAGTTGAATAAGTCTATGCTAATTTAAGGGTCTATATAGAATCTCTTAACTCATATTTAAATAGTTCTATCTTGTGAGTCTGTTGTAAATTTTAATAGCTATCACTATAAAACACATTAAACTAAAAAGACTATTTGATTTTCTAGACTAAAAAATGAAGATAAAAAAATCAAATCATCAAATATATATAGGATAATCTAGTTCGTCTCTTCTTCTGCTACAACAACATCAGTTCATTCATACCAATACATATATGCTACTAATATTTTACACTTTTAACATATCATACTCACTCTACTAGGTACACGATACACTTCTAATCTTCTAACACATCTACATATTTATTCACTTATTCTAATTTCGCAGTTTTATAGGTATTATATTTAATTGGATTTTTTGAAACACACTTTCACAGTTACTTTTCATATAAGATCTTGTGATTTTGTTTCATTTCATTAACCTATGGGTAACAAATACCCACGGTTACGGGTTATGGGTAGAAAATTGTACCCACTAATGGGTGACGGGTAGGTGGTGGGTATGAAAAAATCCACGTGGATGAATGTCGGGTTTGAGATACCCGTACCAATTACCCCCGGGTGTCATCCCTAAATAAAATTGGTAGTTTAAGGACCAGTCAAGAGAAGCTAAAGATAGATACTTCTGTTGTTTTTGTTTTTGATAATTCATCATCGTCTTCAACAAAATAAAGATAAAGAGTTAAAGTTTGCAAAAAGAGATTGTTAAAGATTGTAAGATATCAAGAAGTATGAGCATGTTGGTCCATAATTCACAAGTTTAGAAATATGGCAAAGCAGAGTATTAGCTATAGAATGACTAATGTCATTGAAAGCAGAGGACTGTGGACTCAAACATTGCATGAGTACATGAATAAGGAATTTCCAGGCTGAGGGAAATTGGTTTTTATCAAATTTAGAAATATGACCTTCTTGAGGAAGGTTATATCCCAAGCCTGTAAACCCTGCATGTAGCTCTTCAATACCACCCAAATAATCAAGCTGTAAAACTTGACAAATGAGGGATTCTGTAACTACTTTTGTTTTCCCATGAATAGAGTCATCCATTGTTTTCAAATTATTAATTGTTTTGAAAGTGGTAGTGTTCTAAAACTGTTTAATATGTGAAGTTGGAATGATAGGTTTATGAAGAAGTGCAAACCTTAGTTTAGACGCCCTCAAAATGTCACTCACTCCATCATACTGGGTATTCCTGTTATCCTAGTCGAAAAGAGCAACCATATTGTGCTGTGGTTTGAATGTGAGTTCAAGATTTGCAGGTTTGGATCGTGTTGCCATTGTTAAGATTTGAGAAAAGATTAAGGTCAAAGAAAGATGAATAATATGTGTATGGGAGTGAAAATATTATGTAATTTACAAGTGACACTGTTAGGAGATGTATTTGGGTAAATATAGCAAACAAGTAGGTATTTGATTGGTTGAAATAGAGGTAAGTGTATAAAAGATCAAAAAATACTCATGTAAATCTTTAAAAAGAATACACTTATCTCATAGGTTTAAAGAAAATATACCTACTTAACTAGAATTACGGCAAAAAATATCTTAAAAATTACGACTGGGTGGGACCCATGTTTTTCAACGATCAGAAAGTCTATCAGTGCCAACTGTCATATTTCTTTCAGTGTGTACAAAATTGACCTATCAGTGTGTAGAAAGTAAACGACAGAGGCTAGAAAACCTCTATCAGTGGGTAGAAAATTTAGTCAAAGACACAAAAAAAGGAAATAATCATTATGGAATCAATTCTTCTCTAATAAGCAGAAGTGACAAACATTGTCATGCATAACAAATGCAAAAGCATGATAGACATGCAAGAACTCTAGAGTTCTTTGCTCATAATTGCCCCATAGATAAAGTCAACGCATATAAAACCTTTGTAACTCCCAGATAGCCCAAAAATTTACAACCCAAGTCTCTCATCTGATCAATCCCAAATCTAGGTCAAAAAGGTCTTGGCAGCATACAAATCTTGTTATTGATTTACATGCTACAGTGCCTCAAGGTCTAAGAACTTCAACAATCTCAAAGGAATGCATTCATCATTCCTAGCTCTCACTCACCAGTGGATATAGTTTAAGACTGTATATGAACACTGTAATAGTGCCCTAGTAACCTAAAGGTATCCTAATACCTCCCCTTAAAGTATAAATACACTAACAAACTTTTATAGCAATAGAAATTGTTGTCCCATATTATATGATGATTAAACGCGAATTAAAGGAAGAAAAGAGATGAAAGTAGATGAATTCTAGAAAGAGAAAGTAGAGAGAGAAAATAGAGAGAATGGTGAAACTTAGGGAGGACTAGATTTATAATAATGAACAACCAACCTCTCCTAACATGCTAGGAGAGGTATTTATAGCCTTGCCTACATGTGACATAATGAGATATATGTTTGATTGGGTCGGGCTTGAATAAATGCTTAGTACCTTGAAAGAGGCCTTTTAAGCTAGCCATCAAGCCCGTATTGTCACGACTATTATACTACCTATTACCACATTCTAATAAACGATACTTAATATATTTATGACCGATCATTCTTGTTTGACTCAATATTTTGAGGCTAACAATCTCCCCCAATGAGATGTCATTCCCCTTTGTCATTTGAAGATTTGTAGAGATTACTAATCTCGCCATAACTGAGTCTTGAACGTGTAATAGTAGTCTTGTTCCTTCATGTTGTGATCTTTGATCCTTTGTAATTGTCTTTCGACTTTGTCTTTTAATCTTTAGATCTTCAAATCATCCTTGGCTTGTCTTTGCCATCTTGCGATCTTGTGTCTACATCCACATGCTCACACTATTCATTATCTTGAAAGCTTGCTTTAATCATCAGAGTTGCGGAAGTCTTTAGCTTTCTTAACTTTTTAAACATGTCTTTCGGCATGAGTATGTGGTTTTGAATCTTTGACTTTGCTGAGTATACCGTAACGCCACCTTCTTGAGATAAAACTTAGACACGGACTGAATGGCTTTGACATTCGTCCTAAATCGGTAGTGTTTTACCTCCGGTCGATGAAGACCGTTAGCCGATATTAAATATCGTACCTGTGATCTTGGTTTAAAAATGCGCGCATCATTGCGCAAATTGCACGCATCAATGCGTTGCATTCAGAATTTCGCATCAAGGTGCCTAATGCATTGCCATCCCAGAATGCGTTCGCATTAAGACGCAATTTATCGTATTTGTGCAATGCTAGCAATGGTAGCAATTGTCGCAATCTAATACTTCGGTCATTTTTGTAAAGTTTTAACCATTTAAAAGAAACCTACATATTTTAATGGATTTTAAATGTAAGACTTGTTAGAAAAACATCTAAAACAAAGACAATAACAAAAGTATTGTATCTTGCATTTTGCTAAGTGTTTTTTTGTCAAGTTTTAATGTCAAATTATTTGTTTTACAAGGGATTCTAGGCCTAGTTTCAATATTCTAGTAACTTATTTTATAACTTTATTGCATTTACTTGGTACTTCAATAATTTTTGTACTTTTTATACTAAACGCATCGCGTCTAAATTGCGCTCGCAATCGCAACACGCATCACGCAATGGATTTTGGAACCTTTAGCGCAATCGATCGTAAAACGCATTTTTATACCAAGCCTGTGATTAGGTAGATTCAATTAAGAACCTCCTTGACAGGGTTTCACGGCTGTACTAGCCGTTCTCTTTACTCGACCGTCCTAAAGCAAGACTTTGAACATAAAGAGTGAATCAATTGGATAAATATCCGCTTGATTAAAGTCGTCAATTCAAATTCCTAGAACAAGTTTGATTCTTAAAGTATCTTACCATTGTTGCTTTCCAGTTGACACAAGCTTGATTCATAAAGAATCTCGCAAGTTACCTACCGTAGCGCTGTTTGATGTTGACGCTAGAAGGATTTCCATTCGTTACTATGAATATTAATGAATATCACTCTAAATGTTCTGGCAAGACCATAAAGATATTGCGTAGAAACCTGAAACGAGTTTGAATCAATTCAGAATCAAACAACTGTTGCTTTTCAGTTTACACATGTTCAATTCTAAAAGAATCTTACACATGACCTACCGCAATGCTGTTAGATGTTAACAATGGAAGGATTTCCACTCATCATTGTGAATTACTAAGTAGTATCACTCTGAGTGTTCTAGCAGTATCGCAAGGATATAGCGTAGGACTCTCTTTATCATCATTCTGTGTGTCCTAACGAGATTTGATTGATATCTTGGCTCTAGACTTGATTTGTGCACTTTTAGTGGTCGGAGGCTGGAGCAGATGCCACCTATTCAATATCAACTATCTCGGAGTGAGAAAGTCAATAGAAGTCGTGTTGATCTCTAATAAGTGTATAAACACTTATCCTTTTGCCACTAAAATCAAGGAAAAACAAGACATAATCATGTGTTTAATATCGTAAAAGTCGGAATTACGCGTGGTTTTGTGTTTTTGTGTGAAATAGGTACAAAAGATCAAAAGGAAAGAAAACACGGGATTTCACGGTCAAATGTTGAAGAAAAGTCTAAGAAAGAGTCAAAGACAAAGTCAAAGAACCAAAAGTGTGCCAAAGATCACGAAAACCGGCAAAATCGACACGGGTTTAAAAGAAAGATCAAGGAAGCCGAAATCGAGCTCGATTTTAGTGGATTTAACCTTTTATGAAGATAATTGAGCTTGTGGGACCCACATTTGGTTATTGGGCCCAAAAGCCCAATAAGAGAGCAAGTATTGATTACTTTTGGACCAAGCCCATAACAAAGCCCAAATTCAAGCATACTATGGGACGGATTTAGCATATTGGGCCAAAAGCCCATTGCCAATTCATGAAATAAAAAGAACGGAGGGAGTTATATGTTGGGCCAAGCCCATTTAACCATATAAAGTGACGGTGAAAAGTGAAAATATTCACTTGTTATTTTGGTCAAATCCCACTCACACATTCACACACATTTATTAAAATCTTTACCCACCCACTCTCCACACTTTCGATACACACGAAGTAAATCTCACCCTTCTCTCCCACACCAAAAATAACTAGAGAAAACTATTCACTCAAACCCTAATTTACCCTAATCATAAAATTACCCAATTACTTTTGGGGGTTTTATTTCACTCGTGTGATTCACACGATGGGGAATTAAATCCCCATCTTAATCGGAGATGAACATGATGTGGTCCTCTATTGACGTGGCTAAATCCCCTTTTCTGATTGGTTGTAACAAATCACTCCTCACCATCCTCCAATCAAGAATAGCCACTTCAGCATCAAACTAGCACAAGAAACAAAAAAGATGCCATGCTGGCGATCCGCGTGATGAGGGTGTTATCTCAGCCGTTTGATGATGAAAGAGAATGAAGAAAGAAGAATGGATGGTCAAGATCACTCTCCTTTCTCACCAAGTTTCATCAAGAAAGTTTTCTAGGGTTTTCCTATAAAAACCCTCATTCTGTAATGCATTGGGTGCCAATTTTATTTTTATTTTTTATGCAAAATAGATTTTAGGATAAATTGTAATTTCCTTTTTCCAGTAAATGTAATTTCCTTTTATTTTTAATAAAATTTTATTTAAGTTTAATCTTGTCTCTTTAATTATTTAAAGTTTCCTGCTATTTATTTTTAATATGTTTTTGATTAAATAATATTAAATAAATCTTGGTAGAAAAAACTTCCCCACTGGAAGTTTTATTAAAAAAACTGGTTCGTGAATAGTAGTTTTTAATCTGGTTCGAGAGTTGATATATGTGGTTCGCGAATGGTGTTGATGTTTTAATGGTGGTGTTTGATTCGCACTAAAGGAGGCTCAACGCCCATCCTTCTGCTCAACGGATTCAACACAAGGTTTTAGTACTTTTTCTTTTCATAAGTCTTTTAGTGTTTTGATTTATTTGTTTTTGTTTTGAAGATCTATATGCTTAAGTAGTGTTAAGTTTCTGATTTATCTGAGTTTATTCTGATTTGATTTGAGTTTTATTAGTCTGCTTGTTAGGTTTTGCTTAGATCTGTTTACTTTCTGTATTGTTTAAATCTGTTCATTGAATTTGTTTTCATAGGAGTAATATTAGATTGGTTTTGCTTTTATAATTCGTTTGCTGTTATTTTAGTTTGGTCTGGTAGTTTAGTTCTTATATTAGACCTGTTTTTTTGTTGCTTTGCTGAATGTTTGATTTTTGTCTGCTTATTTCATTTAGATTTGCTTATTTGAAGATTAGAATTTATTTGTTTTTTTATTTAAGTCTATCTGCTTATTTAGTTTTCAACTGCTTATTTGATTTAGTTTTCAGTAGTTGCTGTTTGGATCTTAATTTGCTTATCACTGTTTTTTCGCTTATTTGCTTTACTGATTATATCTTATTAGCTGATTTCATAAGCTGTCAGGCCCAATTGGTCTGATATATTTCTTTTAAAGCTGTCAAAAAATTAATTCCAAAAATAATAAACAAAATTATCCATAACGAGACTCGAACCCTTGACCCTTCGTTTAACAGCCTAACACCTTTACCAGTTGTTCTAGCCTTTCTTTTATGTTTAATTCTAGTTTTAGTAATTAATATAGTTTCTTTTATTAGCAACTATCAGTTTAATATAATTAAGTTTAATACAAGTTTTAGTTTAATTAATTTTAATTAAAAGTTTTCTTTATATTAACTTTTTTTTAAAAAGTTTAAATTGAAAAAATAAAAATATTTTAATTACTTTTAGAATTTTAAAATTGTTTTTTATAAATTAGTTTCTTTTTTATTTTTTATTAATATCGGTTTCATAAAAAAATTAGTTTTTAAATTTTATTTAAATTCAAAATAGTTTTTAAATTAGTTTAAATTAATTTTGTTTAGTTTCAAAATAGTTTTTGTTTAAAATAGTTTAAATATTAAATAGTTTTAAAGTAGCTTAATTAGTTTTAATTAATTTAATTAAAGATTTTCCTTTTAATTAGATAAATTAGTTTTTAATTAAATAGTTTTTCTTAAAAGTTTTTAAAATACCAAAAAATGTTTTATTCACCAAGAACAATTAATCCACGTTAAATTAGATATCAATTCGAGTGAGTCGAGGAGAGAACGATAATTGCTTTAAAAATTCATACATTAAAATGGCGCCGCTGCCGCTTCGCTCGTTACGATTGACGATTTATCGTGAGACAATTTGGATTTTGGGATCCGTTCATTTTTGAACTTTATTTTTCTTGTTAAAAAATAAAAAACATAAAAAAATCAAAAACTTAAAAATAAAAAAAAATAAAAAATCATCAAAAGCAAATTCTTTCCTAAGATTGCACCAAAAAAAAAAATTAATTAACAAATCCAAAAGTGACGCTTTCCTAAGTGTTACACCAAAAATACTCCTCTTTATCCTCTATTGTGTTTGATTCTTTTCTCTACCCCTCTTATTTTTAATTCTTCATGGATTCGTATTGCGTAAGGTGTGGGAGACCATGGAATGGTTATCAAACATGTCAATGGTGTACATGTGAGCGATGCGGCTATCATATCGACAATACACAACTTGGATTTTGTCCACTTTGCAATTCAGCCAATTCGTACTTCACCTCTCCCATATATGAGGATCCGTATCCGCAACATGCACCAGGTTTTTCTCAATACCCGTATTGCAACAATTGTGGGGGCCCTCACGATACTTCTTATTGTCAACCGATGAATTATGACCCACGTCCGTGCTATAATTCTAGTTTTCAACATTTTGAACCCCCACAGTACTCCGTCGTTCATCAACCTTCTTTTGAGGAACAACTCACTAGTTTGGCTGGAATTCTAGAAAGCTTAAATCAACTCAAAGTTAGCTTGCATGACGAAAGCCGACAAGAGCAAGTATCTAATCTTAGTGCTTCTACTCCTCCTCTTGTGCGTTCTTACTATTATGATGATGATGACGATGAGAATACTATTTCTTGGAATGATCTTGTTGCTCAACATCCTAGTGCAATTGTAATTCCTTCTCTCGATATCCCAAATGCATCTAAGGATTGTGATACATCGAGTGAGATTAGTGATTTTGGTCTCGACAAATTCTTTGATGAAGTTTGTGATGTGCCGACTTTTGCGGAGCTTACGGACGAGGTCGCTCTTACGGATGACATTTCTCCATGTTATGAGGATTTCACGTTTGAAATTTCTCCTTTTCACCCATTTCCACCGGGAGATGAGGGCGATGTCGATTTATTCTCTCCGGCTTACGAGATGTTCACCACTGAACTTACTCTTTTAGATGAGGTGGAAGACGTTATTCTTCGCGGCAAATTATTGAAAATTCATCTTATTTCTCAAATTGAAGCGCTGAATTCTACTCCTATCAATGAATCTTTACCTCCGTCTTTTACTCCCGTTGAGAATAATGACCCATATATGGAAGAAATTGACAATTTCTCAGTACCTCCGGGTATTGATGATGATGACACGGAGGGGGACATTCTCTTCGATAATTTTATAAATGAAGATATTGTCCCCAAGTCCCCCTCCCGAGCACCTTTCCTCCCAACCTTTAGAACCTATTACCGAGGATGAGTGCTTTGACCCGAGAGGTGACATTGACCATTCTATGATTGGTACCTTTACGGCTTTGCCGAATAATTACCATCAATTGTCTTTGGGGATGACAATTTGTATCCTTTACCCACCCCACCGCCCGTGGATCAGACTTTACTTACTTTTCTTATGTTGAGAGGACTTTTCTATCCTTCAAAACTTATCCTCCTGCCTCTCATTTATTATGTTCCTCCAGGACCGAGGATAAGATTTTTGATCCCGGTATTACATTAGAGGCTTCCCCATGGACCATTTAATTCGGGGTCGAGTCAGGCTCGTGACTCGGTTAACAAAAACAAGCGCTTCTCGGGAGGCAACCCGATGATCTATCTATTTTTTTAACATAAGTGTAGGGGGAGCCGCGTAGATTGTGTTTTGTGATGTTGTGTAGGGACTTGTGCTTTAATGATCCACTTTTGGTGTTTTTGACGCGACCCGTGATCCCGTGTACCCGGTTTCTTCGATAAGTTTTTGCTATTGTGATTCATATATGTTTATAAATAAGATGAATAAATGTAATCACTTTAGTTGTCCCTTCCTTAGCTCGATTTTAAACAACGTACTCAATGTTCTAAGTGTAGGGGAGTTTATTCTCCCACATGCTTAAAAATTTAGGACAATGTTTATATTAAGTGTAGGGGGACTTCTATCGAATTTTAGTGGGCTTTTCCATGAATTTGACCTCATTTAACCAGAAAATTAAAAATTTTCAATATTTTTCAAATTTTTGATCTATTTGGCCTAGTAGTATTTTCATTTATTTTTCCTTTTGTCATCACATCGTATTTTCCATTTCAAGAATAAAATCAAAAAATAAATAAATGAATAAAATGGTTTTAACAAGTTTAGATGTTTTTGATATATTAGGCCCGTCGTGAATATTTTGACTCAACCCGAGTTTACTTATCCAAGTTCACTCTAGCTAGTATCCTTAACCATATGAACCTTAATTGGTTTATTAGGCTAAGCATCCACGAGTCTCATTCCTTGAGATTTTAAATTGTGGAGAACGAGAGATGATAGAGTTAATAATAAGTTTAAGGGTTAATTCTTGCTTATATAAGTTTTGTGGCTCTTTCTTCCCGCTTGTATATTTAATTGCTTAATAAATGAGGATTTTTGCGGTGTAGATTCGATATCTTAACTCTTAGCCAAATCTTTTATCTCCTTGTAATTAAAGCATGAACACATTGAGGGTGCTAGCGTTGTGGACTTCCGACTAAGGTGGATCATAACCACTAAGTAGGAGGTATTCAGACCATGGGACCGCGGAATTTGGCCTACTATATATATCATAAATAAGAAAGAATAAGATTAAAACATGACCTCAAGGAGCTGCGCCTTTTCAATCAATCTTCGGCCACTCCGCTATTGGTGCTGCAACCTAGGGATCACCAGGCAGCTCTTTCGTGTGGGGCATGTAGCACGAACCTTGTCATTAGAGCCTTAGGGTGTATGGCATGGTAAGTGTTGAATAAAAATTGATCAAAATAATCAATTCCCTTGTTTATCGTTCAAGGAGCCTTAGGGTGTGGACAATAGATGAGGAGCATTTTTACATCTTAAAGAGCCTAAGGGTATATGATGTGAACTTGCTAAACTCCACATAAAGTCTACATGACTTTGGAGGAATAATTAATAAGTAGTACTATTGGCCAAATTTTGGATCCAGGAATTTATTCCCCAAATCGTGTTAAATCATCCTTGATGTGGGCTTACTTTAGTGACAACGTTTTTGAGGACGAGGTTAGGTTTTGAGTGTCGGGTTTGCACCGTTTTGCCTTCATTTTTGGACTAATAATTATCAAATAAGTCAAATGAGCCTACGGGTGAATGACAATCCATAAAATCTAGAGATACAACGTAGGAATTGGAGAAAGAGTATTACACAATTGTCTTATATAAGTGGTTTTTACTTGAGAACTTATGGTAAACAATGATCTCGTTTTTAAGCTTGGTATGTGGAACGTGAAACTTGAGGGTGATTAATATTCATAACACCAAAGCCCTAATTTAAGTCTTAGATTTCTTTACGAGTTTCTTCCATCAAATAATTTCCAAGTTAATAAATTGTTATAACTTTTGTTTCCTTTAAAGTTTTTATCTTTTCATCATAGTAGTAATAGTATATCTTAATAAAGGCCAAGATGGGTTAATTATAAGAAAAATGTAACTTTATGCTTTAAAATTATGCATTGCATGGGGTCATTGCAATGGTCAAGTGTAGGGGATTTAATAAGTGTGTAAAAACTTATCCTTTTGCCACTAAAATCAAGGAAAAACAAGACCTAATCATGTGTTTAATATCGTAAAAGTCGGAATTACGCGTGGTTTTGTGTTTTTGTGTGAAATAGGTACAAAAGATCAAAAGGAAAGAAAACACGGGACTTCACGGTCAAATGTTGAAGAAAAGTCTAAGAAAGAGACAAAGACAAAGTCAAAGAACCAGAAGTGTGCCAAAGATCACGAAAACCGGAAAAATCGACACGGGTTTAAAAGAAAGATCAAGGAAGCCGAAATCGAGCTCGATTTTAGTGGATTTAACCTTTTATGAAGATAATTGAGCTTGTGGGACCTACATTTGGTTATTGGGCCTAAAAGCCCAATAAGAGAGCAGGTATTGATTACTTTTGGACCAAGCCCATAACAAAGCCCAATTTCAAGCATACTATGGGACGGATTTAGAATATTGGGCCAAAAGCCCATTACCAATTCATGAAATAAAAATAACGGAGGGAGTTATGTTTTGGGCCAAGCCCATTTAACCAAATAAAGTGACGGTGAAAAGTGAAAATATTCACTTGTTATTTTGGTCAAATCCCACTCACACATTCACACACATTTATTAAAATCTTTACCCACCCACTCTCCCCACTTTTGATACACACGAAGTAAATCTCACCCTTCTCTCCCACACCAAAAATGACCAGAGAAAACTATTCACTCAAACCCTAATTTACCCTAATCATAAAATTACCCAATTACTTTTGGGGGTTTTATTTCACTCGTGTGATTCACACGATGGGGAATTAAATCCCCATCTTAATCGGAGATGAACATGATGTGGTCCTCTATTGACGTGGCTAAATCCCCTTTTCTGATTGGTTGTAACAAATCACTCCTCACCATCATCCAATCAAGAATAGCCACTTCAGCATCAAACTAGCACAAGAAACACAAAAGATGCCATGCTGGCGATCCGCGTGATGAGGGTGTTATCTCAACCGTTTGATGATGAAAGAGAATGAAGAAAGAAGAATGTATGGTCAAGATCACTCTCCTTGCTCACCAAGTTTCATCAAGAAAGTTTTCTAGGGTTTTCCTATAAAAACCCTCATTCTGTAATGCATTGGGTGCCAATTTTATTTTTATTTTTTATGCAAAATAGATTTTAGGATAAATTGTAATTTCCTTTTTCTAGTAAATGTCATTTCCTTTATTATTAATAAAATTTTATTTAAGTTTAATCTTGTATCTTTAATTATTTAAAGTTTCCTGCTATTTATTTTTAATCTGTTTTTGATTAAATAATATTAAATAAATCTTGGTAGAAAAAACTTCCCCATTGGAACTTTTATTAAAAAAACTGGTTCATGAATAGTAGTTTTTAATCTGGTTCGAGAGTTGATATATGTGGTTCGCGAATGGTGTTGATGTTTTAATGGTGGTGTTTGATTCAGACTAAAGGAGGCTCAACGCCCATCCTTCTGCTCAACGGATTCGACACAAGGTTTTAGTACTTTTTCTTTTCATAAGTCTTTTAGTGTTTTGATTTATCTGTTTTTATTTTGAACATTTATATGCTTAAGTAGTGTTAAGTTTCTGATTTATCTGAGTTTATTCTGATTTGATTTGAGTTTTATTAGTCTGCTTGTTAGGTTTTGCTTAGATAAGTTTACTTTCTGTATTGTTTAGATCTGTTCATTGAATTTGTTTTCATAGGAGTAATATTAGATTGGTTTTGCTTTTATAATTCGTTTGCTGTTATTTTAGTTAGGTCTGGTATTTTAGTTCTTATATTAGACCTGTTTTTTTTTTGCTTTGCTGAATGTTTGATTTTTGTCTGCTTATTTCATTTAGATTTGCTTATTTGAAGTTTAGAATTTGTTTGTTTTTTTATTTAAGTCTATCTGCTTATTTAGTTTTCAACTGCTTATTTGATTTAGTTTTCAGTAGTTTCTATTTGGATCTTACTTTGCTTATCACTGTTTTTTCACTTATTTGCTTAACTGATTATATCTTGTTAGCTGATATCATAAGCTGTCAGGCCCAATTGGTCTGGTATATTTCTTTTAAAGCTGTCAAAAATTTAATTCCAAAAATAATAAACAAAAATTATCCATAACGGGACTCGAACCCTTGACCCTTCATTTAGCAGCCTAACACCATTACCAGTTGTTCTAGCCTTTCTTTTATGTTTAATTCTAGTTTTAGTAATTAATATAGTTTCTTTTATTAGCAATTGTCAGTTTAATATAATTAAGTTTAATACAAGTTTTAGTTTAATTAATTTTAATTAAAAGTTTTCTTTATATTCACTTTTTTTAAAATTTAAAATTAAAAAAATAAAAATATTTTAATTACTTTTAGAATTTTAAAATTGTTTTTTTATAAATTAGTTTCTTTTTTATTTTTAATTAATATCGGTTTCATAAAAAAGTTAGTTTTTAAATTTTATTTAAATTCAAAATAGTTTTTAAATTAGTTTAATTAATTTTGTTTAGTTTCAAAATAGTTTTTGTTTAAAATAGTTTAAATATTAAATAGTTTTAAAGTAGCTTAATTAGTTTTAATTAAGTATTTTTAATTAAAGATTTTCCTTTTAAATAGATAAATTAGTTTTTAATTAAATAGTTTTTCTTAAAAGTTTTTAATATACCAAAAAAAATTTATTCACCAAGAACAATTAATCCACGTTAAATTAGATATCAATTCGAGTGAGTCGAGGAGAGAACGATAATTGCACAAAAAAATAGCTACATTAATCTCCGTGACAATAAAACAAACTTCTTTTGAGAAAAGCCTGAGTCAGCTGGGGAGGGGTTGTGCATTACATCACTGGGTTCATGATGTGTAGTCTTCATGATGTGTTGACCTGATTTCTGCCTAAGTTGTATGGAGGGCTTCTTTCTTTTCAACATTTATCCTTACATTTCGTTTTCATTTTTCAACCCTTCAATGCATACCAAGACATCATCACTAGCAACTTTTTGTGATTGTTCCAGTTCTAGCTTCAGTACTTAGTCGGCATTCAACTACGTTCACACTCTACTTCATCTTTCCTAAGGACTTCTAATAATCTATTGAATTGTACCTGGGAAGATCCCTCCAGTTCTGGTTGGATCATAGGACTTATACCTAACCACCCTTTTGACACCAATAACATCGTGAATTAAAGATTTTTTGGGTATGAGATTCTAACCATAAAACCACTTCAAAAGTCTAACCAAAGTTTTTGAAAAACATTTAACACCTTGATAGTTTTGTCGTTTTAGAAATGCTCCCCCTTCACATGTGCATCGATAATCGAAAGTGTTTTGCACATGTGGGTAAGAGTTAAAGTGCCTGAGTCTTGCAAAATAGATCACATTTTAATCACATTTTCTCCCCTATCTCTAATATATAGAATCCTTGATATTAGAGATACCAAATTTGATTAAAATATATCACGAAAAATAGTTTTGAAAAACTTCAGGAGAAAAATGTGTCTAAATAGCATGAATTTTTGGAACGCTCCCCCTCAAAATTGATCCAATTGAATTGCCATTGTGAGGATGTGATCCACATTTCGCTTTTTGAGGATAAGAGTTGTTAAACACATAACTTTTGAAAGATTTTGAATAATCATTGAGAAATTCTTGAAAAAATTCTGTTTAACGTTTTTTGAAAAATCCATTTGTTTTTGACGATATGGTTTTTCTAAATCAAAAACTTGAGTACATAGACTTTGAATGTCTTGACGAATCCACTCAAGTGTAAGAAGATTTATCTTCTTTTGCTGAGGGTGAGCGCACTAAATCGTACACTCCCCCGTGAATATAGATCTGGGTTGCAATCTGAAAGTGATTACACGCCATTGTGTTGAGCTCAATACGTTGAATGTATTATGACAAGCTCAACCCTAGATAGATTTCTCTACCCGTTGTTGGAAATGTTTTCCAAAATAGACATTTTCCTTTATTAAAATAGAAATGACATGTTTTGAAAAATATTTACAACTTTCATTCGAGCTTTATGTACACACCCGTGTCGTTAATGAGCGACATTTCTTGGCACGTCCATATTATCGATACTAAAAGACATGTCGAGAAGAATATTTTTGGATTTTTAAAAAATTTTAATTTTGTGTTTTGTTTTTTCATTAATATTTACATGTAGATGTTTGATAGATGAATCAAGCAGGCTTCTTTGCCAGAATCTCCAGTTCTGCTGGAGTCAAACATCTCATACCAATTTGCCAAAATAGATACGCAAACCTCTCTTTCGAAAGAGATTTTGTAAACAAGTCATCTAATTGGTAATCAGTTCCAACAAAGTATAATTCAACGATACCCCTTTTAACTTGTTCCTTAATGAAGTGATATCTGACATCAATGTGCTTCATGCGGGAATGCTGTACCGGATTGCAGGAGATGGATATGGTGGACTTTGAGTCACAGTACATAGGTACTTTATCAAAGTGGAAGCCATAATCCGGGAGGTGTGTTCTCATCCAAAGAAGTTGAGCACAACACGCAGAGAGAGACACATACTCCGCTTCGGCTTATGACAGTGACGTGCAATCCTGCTTCTTGGAAGACCATCCCACGAGCTTATCTTGACCTAGAAATTGTGCACCACCAGAAGTACTTTTTCATGTATCAAAACACCCTGCATGATCAGAATCTGAATAGGCCGTTAGAAAGGAACCGGTTTTCCTCGGATACCAGTGTCCCAAATGAATGGTATTCTTGAGGTACCAAAAGATCCGTTTAACCTTCTTGAGGTGCTTTTCAGTGGGTCGTGCTTGATATCGTCCACAATAACACGTAGCATGTGATATATCTAGTTGTCTTGCTGTTAAGTACATGAGGGAGCCGATCATGGAACGATATTTTATTTGATCTATGGCATGTCCCTCCAAATCAGCATCTAGGTATGTGGTTGATAATGGTGTCCCAACGGGGTCACATGAGGTCATACCATGCTTTTGGATTATCTCTTAACAATACTTAGCTTGGTTAATAAAGATACCACTTGGGGATTGGTGAACTTGAATTCCAAGAAAGAATTTTAGTTCGCCCATCATTGACATTTCAAATTGGCTGTGCATTACTTTTTCAAACCATTTTGAAAGTTTTGGGTTTGTAGACCCGAAAATAATGTCATCAACATAAATCAGCACAAGCAAAATGTCATCCCCATATTTATAAGTGAACAAAGTTAGATCAATGGAACCTTTTGAGAAACCTTTGGATACCAGAAATTTCGAGAGCTCATCGTACCACGCCCTTGGAGCTTGCTTGAGTCCATAAAGTGTTTTGTGGAGACGATACACCTTGTCAGGATAATGAGGATTGACGAATCTTTCCGGCTGTGTGACATAGACTTCTTCCTTCAAAGGACCGTTAAGAAACGCTGTCTTTACGTCCATTTGATAAACGATGAATCCCTTATGTGCATCATAAGCAATTAAAATCCTGACCGCTTCCATACGAGCTATCGATGCAAATGATTCTTCAAAATCAATACCCTCTTTCTGGCCATACCCATTAGCCACTAGCCTAGATTTATTCTTAATGATCGTGTTTTCTTCATCCATCTTGTTTTTCCAGATCTATCGAAGATTTAATGGTGTTACATTGTATGGCCTGTCAACAAGTTCCCTGACTTTAAGTCTTTCAAATTATTGAAGTTCATCCATTGTCGATTCAATCCAAGCATGATCAGCCATGGCTTCTTTGATGTTTTTCGGTTCAGCTGTACTCACGGCGAGTGGGAACATACAAACATCGTCATCAGTTTCTAGTTGTCGTCTTGTACGAACGGGCTGTGAAGGGTTTCCAATTACTTGAACCAAAGGATGATCTCGGGTCCAATGATGTGTTGAACGATGTCGTTGGTAAAATGTATGCATATTTGACGGATCAACATGGCGAGTAGAGGACTCTCCAGTTTCGTATACCAGTGTACCGAATGGATTGATAAAGTCGTCTTCGTCATTTAATGCATGGTCTGCTTGATTTGTGTTCTCTGGAGCAATGACAGTAGTTGTGGATGTTGTTGGAGCGGTCGTTGATGTGATATTCTGAGGAGGTAAATCTGCAGCAACTCGTATTGAAGTAGATGAAGTTGTATCCTTTTGTTGATGATGATCGGTATCATCATTATTATCATGAGTGACAACGGAAGACTTTGATACAACATGTGTCTCCCACGTGAAATATTCATCATAAATTGGTCCATATAACATTTCCAACTCTTCAGTTGTCGTGACCACTGTCAAATCAGCTCTTGGAACACTTTGTGGAACCATACTTGAACTTGACGGTTCATTGCTGTGGTCTTGAGTTCCGAGTTCCGTGCGGTTTTGAACGGAAGTCGTTTGTTGTTGTAGATCGGGACGTAAACTTTTTTGTTCAAGTGCCATCTCTTGTAAGTCATCAAATCTGATATGAATAGTCTCGACTATCAATTTTGTTCTCTTGTTGTACACTCTATATCCCTTGGACTGAGTTGCATATCCCACAAGAATACATGCATCACCTTTCTCTTTCATCTTATCCCAATTTTCACCATCTCGTATTATGTAACAAGTACATCCAAAAACGTGAAGGTGTTTGATTGAAGGTTTTCGATAATGAATTATGTGATATGGTATCTTTTTGTGTCATGGAATAATTAAGGAACGGTTTTGTGTGTAGCATGCCGTTGACACAGCTTCAGCCCAAAAGAATAGTGGTAGTTTTGAAGCGGATAATAATGTTCAAGCAGCCTCAACTAAAGTACGGTTTCATCTCCATAACGCCGTTTTGTTCGGGTGTTCGAGAAACAGATGTTTCATGTTCAATCCCTTCAGCTTTAAAATAATTCTTTAGAGTTGAATTCAAGAATTCCGTGCCTTTTTTAGTACGTACCACTTTTACTTGAGCTTGAAGACCACGTTGTATCTGTTGGGTCAAAATTATGAGTTGATGCGTCAAAAACAACAAAATAAGAAGACAATGACTACTTTTGTCAAAGTTAAATACTACAAGCTGGTGGAGTCTTTTTATTAATTTAATAGCTTTCTTTGTAAGCTATGTTTTCTACTTTATAAAGAAAACATACGTAGGTTTTACATTCACTTCATCTTTTACAATGTAACCTACAATAAGCTTTGATCTCTAGGTGTGGGATTCAATGTATACACACCTAGAGTTGTTTGTGTTAATTATTAATACAAGCACTTGGGAGAATTCATCTTGTTCATAACATCTTGTTCTTATATCTTGTTCTAATTCCGCTATGTTTGATTACATAAGAACTTGATATAATCCTAGATAAATGGTTTTTACCATTGAGTCTAACGATCAATGGACTCCACAAGTGGTATCAGAGCTTGTTGAGGAACTTTTGATCTTAAAGAACACAAGAACCCTAAAAATCACCAAAACCATAATTTTCTCAAGAATCCTAACAACATCATGTCAGAAACAATTAACTCCTCCTCCTCACCTTTACCAAACATCAAGATTCCCATGCTTGATGCAACCAACTTTGAATTGTAGAAATTCAACTTTGAGCAATATCTAGGGATCTATGACTACACACTCTGGGAGATCACTGAATATGGAAACACATTCGATAAAGCCCAAAAGATTGCTGATGCTATTTCTCAAAGATCAGTTGTTGTTGGATGTTCTGAAGAAGATAAGAAAGAAAAACCTGAAGATGGTAGAGCTATGGCTGCTGAAGACATATCAAAGAAAAGGGTTGACATGAAAACCTTAAATATTCTGAAAGTCTCTTTGGGATAAGAGAACCAGCATAAATACAGAGGTTATGATTCTGCTAAAGACCTTTGGGCAGCTCTTGAAGTTGCATATGGTGGCAATGCAGATACCAGGGAAGAAAAGAAGAAACAACTCATACATGATTATGCTGTTTTCAAAGCTCAACCCAATGAGAAGCTGAGTAGTGTGAGAAACAGATTGCTTGACATTACAAGTAAATTGTCCTTCATGGGGACACAACTTGGTGATGTTGACATTAATGCTACCTTTCTTAAAAGTCTTGGTGAGGCGTGGAAGATTGAGTCAAGATCTATTCTTGCCAATAATACTTACAAAAGTTCCACGTTTGATGACATTTACAACAAACTGAGGCTGTTGGAAGATGAAACTCTTTTAGAGCATGGAAGCAAGTCTACCAACAGTAACATGGCCTTCTTCTCTCATAGTGAAGGTCAATTCAATCAGAAGGACTCTTACATGCATCCAGTTACTGGATCATCATGTGTCAGCGCTGGAACAAGTCCTGTCAACGTCTCCTTTTCAGACGCTGAAACATTCAAAAGTGACTCCCCAAGAGTTATACCTGCTGGTTTGGATTTGGATACTATATGTGCTTATATTGCTTCTTTGCCCAATGGTTCAGTGATTACATATGAGGACCTTGAGCAGATAAGTGATGAGCATTTGGAAGAGATGGATATTAAGTGGAACATGGCTCTTGCTAGTATAAGAGCAAACAGGTGGAACAGAAGGTTTAAGAAGAAGATGACCTTCAATGCAAAAGATACAGCTGGATTTGATAAATCCAAAGTTGAATGCTACAACTGTCATCGTATGGGGCACTTCATGAGGGAATGCAGATCTCCTAGAAGATTTGATGCTGGTAAACCCTCAAGTCAAATTGTTAAAGCTTTGGATCCTAAAGCCATGGTTGCAGTTCAAGGAATTGATGGTGTGGGATGGGATTGGAGCTATCTGACTAAGGATGTGGAAGAGGATAAAGCTTTGGTTGCTGAAATTGAAGAAGAAGAGCATGTTGAATATGCTCTCATGGCACACTCCTCCTCTTCATCTGATAATGAGGTATACAATGATGATTTTTGTAGTAAAGGTTGTAGGTTAAACACTGAGAAACTTAACAAAGAGGTGTTAAGATTATTAAGTGATGTGAGTACTGAAAAGTGCAAACTGTCTAATTACCAACTAGCTCTCACTCAAACAGAGAAAACTGTTTCTGAATACAAGAAAATGGAGTTTGACTTAAAAGATAAAATAAATATCTTAAAACATGAGTTAAATGCTAGTATGGATATTAGAAACATCATGGAAAGGGTTAATGGTGAGTTACAGGCTAAGCTAGATGAGGCCATTAAGAATAAAGATAATGTTTGCCTTAAAATTCAACGATTTGATAGAGCCACACAAACCCTAGGAGACTGTGTGAGTAAACAAAGGGATCGTAAGGACATGACTGGGATTGTGATGAAAGACTACTCTGTGGTTTCACCACCAGCTGGTGACTTATATGGTGTCCAACAAAAGGACCTATCTTGGACTGGTTTGCCAGAACTCCAAGAGGAGGAATTCATTCCTCCACCAAGAGTTGTCACCCCAGTTGAAAAGTATCAACAAAAGTTGACTAACCTGAATGAATGGAAGAAAGCTAACCCTACTTTATTTGTTAAGGGTGGCTTGCTATGTGAAGTCCTAATGAGTCAACTCCCATTAAGGTTACTAATCCAATCACTGGTTAAGCTGTTGACCTGGGCTCAAACACTGTTAGAAAACCTAGCATTAAGTATGCAGAGATGTATAGGAATACTAGGTCACCTAAGAGCCAAGTTAGCAAAGATGGAACAGGCTTCTTCTCTTCTAGACCTAGGGTTGTGTCTAGAAAAGCTTGTTACACTTGTGGTAGCTTTTCACATTTGGCATATAAGTGTGTCAACGCTCCCACAACCAGCGCTGACAGGAACAAATTCAGCATTGATAAGAACAAAGTCAACGTTGTTAGGAAGTCAAACGTTGTCAGACCCAAACCTTGTGTGCAGCAAAGTCCATAAGTGATTAGACCTGCCCCATTCTTTACTAGAGGGTCTAACACTCATGGACAAAGACCATTTCAAAAGACAAACACTTGGTCTAATAGGCAATGGGTTTCTGTAGCAAACCCTAGGTTCAACGCTGACAAGGGTAATTTCAGCATTGACAAGACCAATTCCAACGCTGACAGAAACGTGACCAGACCTAAATATTTGCAACCACAGGGTAAGGGGTCTAAAGCTTCTTCAAGCTTAACATGGAGACCCAAGAAAGATCAAAACCCTAATGATAATGGGATTTCAATGACCTGCAATAGAGTTAATTACATTTCAAAGGTCATTACAAAACCTATTGGGGTTAACTGGGTATTTCATCCTAAGAAGGATGAAAATGGGGTTGTTATGAGAACTAAGTCTGTTCTTATTGAACAACCAGATGAATCCAAGTCTTCTAAGACTTGGGTTCCCAAAGAAAACTAATTTGTTTTCTTTATGTGCAGGGCATTCAAAAACAGGTCAATGATTATGGATATTGGGACAGTGGATGCTCAAGGCACATGACAGGGAAGGAAGACTATCTAACGAACTTCACTCCCATAAAGGATGGTGATAAGGTCTACTTTGTAGGCGGATATGGTACTATCACAGGCAAAGGAACCCTTCTCACCAAGAACTTGCGTTTTGAAAACGGAGTTTTGGTAAAAGAACTTGATTACAACCTTTTTAGTGTATCACAAGTTTGTGATAACAAAAATAAAGTTCTGTTTACTGCTACTGAGTGCTTGGTGTTAAGCAAGGATTATAAGATCCATGATGAGTAATATATTGAGTATAGAACACCTAGGCATAAAGACGTATACAATGTGAATCTGAATGGGATTAGAATGAATAACAATATGTCTTGTTTTTATGCTAAAGCTTCAGTAGATGAGAGTAACTTGTGGCACAGGAGACTAGGGCACATAAATTTTAAGAATATAAATAGGCTTGTGAGACTTGGCTTGGTTGATGGTTTTCCTGAGAAGGCCTTCCACAATGACCACTCTTGTGTTGCATGTCTTAAAGGCAAGCAGCACAAGGTCTCATTCAAGTCCAAACAGGTGCACTCTAGTTCTAGACCTCTTCATTTGCTTCATATGGACCTCTTTGGTCCAACCAATATAGAAAGTTTAAATGGTAAGTCATATTGCTTTGTTATCACAGATGACTTTTCTAGGTTTACTTGGACATTCTTTCTAGCTATGAAGAGTGACACAACTGATATTCTAATTGATTTTATCACTCAGATTGAGAAAAAGACTGGCAATGAAGTTAAAATGCTTAGGAGTGATAATGGTGGAGAATTTAGGAATAAGAAGCTAGATGATTTCTGTGCCAGGAAAGGAATTACTAAGCAATTTAGTATTGCAAGAACCCCACAGCAAAATGGGGTTGCTGAGAGGAAAAATAGAACCCTAATTGAAGCAGCCAGAACAATGTTGGCTGATGCTCATTTTCCAATAACCTTTTGGGCTGAGGCTGTTAATACAGCTTGTTATGTTCAAAATAGAGCATTGGTTAACAAAATTTAGAACGAAACACCTTATGAGTTACTTTGGGGAAGAAAACCTAATATTGGTTTTCTCAGACCTTTCGGTTGTCATGTAGTAGTTTTAGACACTAGTGATGCCTTAGGTAAATTTAGTGCAAAAGGTGATGAAGGCTACTTTATGGGGTATTCAGTGCAGAGCAAGGGATATAGGGTTTATCTTAAAGAGGAAAAACGTATACTTGAAAGAGTACATGTTAGGTTTTTAGAAAATAAACCTAGTGATCCTGAAAGTGGTCCTAATTGGTTGTTTGACTTGGAACCTTTATCTAGAACTTTAAATTATATGCCTGTCACTAATCCAGACATTGTGAAGGTAACTTCAAATGTTGTGGAAGAACAAGTTGTTGATGTTTCAAGTACACAGGTTCATGAGAAGGTTGGATCACAAGCAGAGAAGCCATCTCCTATCCAAGAATATGTTACAATTCCCATTTGGACAGATGCTTTTGCTGCTGCTGCTGCTGCTGGTAAAGATAATGGTGGTCTCTAAGTACCACCAGATACAAACATGCATGGTCCTTCAGGCGCTGACAAAGGCAAATCTAGCGCTGACAAGACCAATTCAGACGTTGATGACTCAGACGTTGACAACAATAGTTCAAGCGTTGTTAGCCCAAGCGCTGACAACCAAGATTCAGGTGTTGACAACACTTTTGCACATCTTTTCTCTTCCACTTTTGAACAAGGTGAACCTTCCAATTTATATGAAGAAGGTCATCCCTATGTTGATGTAAGAGAATCTGATGAAGAAGATATTGGCAACATGGAGAATGAGGTTGAAGATACCAGAATTTTTGAGGGAGGAGTCCTTACTTCAGTCATGAAGAATCATCCTCCTTCTCAAATCATTGGTAATGTTAATACTCTAGTTCAGACTAGAAGATCTCATCAAGGTCTTGGTGGGTTTATTGCCAATATACACAAGAAGGTTGATACCCCTCTTGTGCAAGCATGTTTGTTTGCCTGTTTTCTGTCACAACAGGAACCCAAGAAGATATTTGATGCTCTCAAAGAACCAAGTTGGGTGGAAGCAATGCAGGATGAGCTTCACCAATTTGCAATTCAGGATGTTTGGGAGCTGGTTGATTGTCCCAGATATGTCAGACCTATAGGGACAAGATGGGTTCTAAGAAACAAGAGAGATGAAAGAGGCATTGTGGTCAGAAACAAGGCAAGGTTAGTGGCTCAGGGATATACACAAGAGGAGGGGATATACTATGAGGAGGTATTTGCACCAGTTGCAAGGATTGAAGCTATTAGGATCTTTTTAGCCTATGCATCCTACATGAGCTTCACTGTCTATCAAATGGATGTCAAGAGTGCCTTCCTCTATGGAACTATTGTTGAGGAGGTATATGTGATGCAGCCTCCTGGTTTTGAGGATCCAGAGAATCCATACAAGGTGTATAGAGTCAAAAAGGCTATGTATGGACTTCATCAGGCCCCTAGAGCATGGTATGGTACTTTGTCTACTTATCTAGTGGACAATGGATTCAAGAGGGGCACCATAGATCAGACATTATTTACAAAGAAGAAAGGCAAGGATGTGTTGCTTGTCCAGGTCTATGTTGATGACATCATTTTTGGGTCTACTGATCCAAAGATGAGTGAGGATTTCTCCAAGCTTATGACAGACAAATTCAAGATGAGTTCTATGGGGGAGATGAACTTCTTTCTTGGTTTACAAGTTCAGCAGAAAGAAGATGGTATCTTCATCTCCTAGGATAAATATGTGGCTGAGATCTTGAAGAAGTTTGGCTTTTCTCCACATGAAAAGAGGGCTACTACTCCTATGGATAGAGAACACCCTTGGGGAAAGATTGGAGATGGGAAAGATTCTCATGTCAGGCACTATAGATCCATGATTGGATCCTTGATGTATCTTACAGCCTCCAGACCTGACATCATGTTTGCTGTGTGTGCTTGTGCACGCCATCAAGTGACTCCCAAAGAATGTCACCTTTATGCTGTGAAGAGGATCTTTAGGTACCTAAGATGCTATCCTAGTCTTGGTTTGTGGTACCCAAAGGATTCACCATTGGAGCTGATTGCATATTCAGATAGTGACTATGGAGGTGATAAATTTGATAGGAAATCCACAACTGGTGGATGTCAGTTTCTTGGGAGCAGGTTGATATCTTGGCAATGCAAGAAACAAACAGTGGTGGTTAATTCTACAACTGAAGCTGAGTATGTTGCTGCAGCTGCTTGTTGTGGACAAGTTTTGTGGATTCAGAACCAGCTGTTGGACTATGGGTATAATTTCATGCATACCAAGATATTTGTTGACACTAACAACACTTTATGCATCATTAAGAATCCTGTACATCATTCTAAAACTAAACACATAGAAATTAGACACCATTTTATAAGAGATTGTTTTGAAAAAGGTTTAATACAACCAGATAGGGTTGACACTGAGGAAAATGTGTCAGATTTACTAACTAAAACTTTTGATGCTGGGAGGTTTCAATACTTGGTAACAAGTATTGGAATGGTCAATCTCACATAATATGTGTTTTAGAGTCTTTTTGTAAAAGTATGTACAGGATGATGTATTGTTATTAGTCTTATTGATGATTTAGATTTTCCACTATATTTTTCTAACACTGACAAAGGTTGCTTGAACACTGATAAGTGTTTTTGTAACGTTGTTAGCAATATAATTGTCTAACGCTGACAAAGCTTCCCTCAACGCTGTCATGTGTTATCGGGGCGTTGTCAGCAAAAATGTTAGTTTTGTGGTTTTCAATCTAAATGTGCAGGTGGTGTTAGCAGTATACCATTGGATACAACGTTGCTTATGGATCTTTGAAGCTACTAGGAATGAATCAATTTGGACATGTTTTTGTTTATGGATGATGGTTGGAATTTTTAATTCCTATCTTGACATAAATTTTTATGTTCATGCATGTGTTTAGCAACCTATGTATCATAGTTTAAGGGGAGGTTTTAGGAACCTTTAAGATGTTTGGGTATCCATATGATATTCTTATCACAATTCAAGATTGTGTCCACAGGTGAGTATGAGTTAGTTTTACTAAATCATGAGGCACTGTAGCATGCAAAGTTGATATACTATGCATGCTGCCAACACATTTTTGGCCTAGAATTGGTTGTGGTCTGTTGGGAGACTTGGGAATAATTTTGTTATGGGATTTACCTGGGAGTAACAAGGGATTTTATAAGGTAACTTGGTTGTTAAGAGTTTTGGTTAGCAAGGGACACTAGAGGACTGTTATGTCTATCTTGCTTAAGCAAGTGTGCATAACTGGACAGTGCTTGCCACCCTATAATAATTATCAGTTTTTTGGTTATCTTCTCTAGGATAAATTACTTTGTTAAGGTCATTTTTCATTTTTTAACATTTTTATTTTTGGACGCTGACAAGTATTTTTCCAAGCGTTGTTGTGACCAATTTAGACGCTGACATGGCTATAGGCAAACGATGACAAGATTATAGCCGTTGGGCGTTGATAGGTTATTTTTGACCGTTGACACTCAATGGGTCCTACCCAGTTGTTACTTTTTGACATATTTTTAGGCCGTAATTTTGGGAGTTGTTACCTTTCATTTAATGCATGAGATAAACTTATAATTTTTCCATATTTTCATGATTACATTTTGAAAATACTTGCCTATTTTTGGGCCAATCACATGCATTTTCTTCTCCTATAAATTTGGCTCCTATTTTTAAACAGGGTATCTATACTTCTTGTCTAACATAATTTTCTCTTATCAACTTCATCTTCATCAAACAATTTTAACAGCTTTCAACAATGGCACCAAAGTTTAAACCATCAGAATTGGAATCGGGGTTCAGAAGCCAACACAACATGATCACGTATCTTGAAGCTGATGATGCTCTGTTTCCCCAATACACACAAATGGTGGTGTATTTGAACGCATCTCCTATTAGGTATGCTCTTTCTCATGCACCACTCCTTCCTGTCACACATATTAAACAGTTTTGGAACACTGTAAGTTCCTTAACAGTTAATAGAGTGACTACATTGACTTCTATTGTTCATGGGAGACCTTGGGTGGTTACTGAGGCTTTGGTACGCCAAGCCTTGCATCTTGATGATGCTGATGGTATAGCCACCCTTCCCATTAGAGAAATAGAACAGGGACTAGGGCTTTGGGTTATCCTTTTCCTGATGAAGGAACTTTAAACAAATATCATAACCAGGAGTTTCCCCCAGCCTGGAAGTACCTCATACATGTCCTCCTACAATGTTTGAGTCCCAAATGCACTGCACACAATGATATCAATAGATCTATTGCAAGTGCTATTGTGTGCATTGCAACAGGGCAAAAATTTAATTATTCTAAAATGATTTTTGAGGGCATGTGTAAAAATAAGGGGAACAAAATGACTTTAGCTTATCCATGATTTTTGCAAATGGTTTTTGATGTTCAAGGATACTACACAAAGGATCATAATGATTTTTATGAGATCCCTGTGCAAAAGAAAGCTATTTTTATGAAGATGAACTCACCCCCCATCGTGACCTACCCTTAACCCAAGCTATGCTTGCTGTCATTGCAGCAGCACAACCCCAACCAGACTCCCAACCCCAAATTGACCCAATACCTGAACCATTACCTTCACCTGAACATATGCAAATTGACCAAGAACCCTTCAAACCTGACACGTTAAATGTTGGCGTTGCTGTGCCTATTTCCAACGTTGACACACAACCTTCACAAACCCAAACACCCCTTAACCAACCCACATCCACCCAATCCACATCATCTTCTACACCCCCTGAATATAGGTTGATGAAACACCAAAGGACTACTGGAGTGTTCTCCTCTGGTGGTCCTAGCCATGTAGCAAAGAGAACCACCACCACAAGTGTGGTTGGTGCTATGGATGAGGCTGGGACTATTGGTTCTGGCTTAGAAGCTGGCCAAGGCAGTCCCACCATCATTAAGTCCTCATCCATGCCCAATGAATCTGACTTGGGACGTCAAATCCCCATTTTAGAAGAGGGCAGATTGGAACCAATGACCCTACTTGAATTGACGGCAGTCTGCATGAGCTTGCAAAAGCAAAATGCAGACTTGGTACAAGTTGTCAGCTCACAAGGCCTTGAACTCAAGCAATTGAGGGAGAGGATTGTTGTTTTGGAGAATGCTAGTGCAAGGAGAGGGATGGAGGAATCTTCCAAAGGGGAGGAAGATCCAATAAATGTGAGTGATAAGGGCAGCCATGATGGTCAATCTTTGGATATTGCTGAGGCCCTTACAAGTTGAAGAAACAGACAGGTTTTGATACATCCTTAGTCTCTCCTACAAACTTAAATTTATCATTTACAGCCATGTTGGAAGAGATTACAAAAGGTGATGAGGCAGGAAATTTGGGCGTTGACAAGGAAAATTTGGACGCTGATAGAAATATTTTGGGCGCTGATAGAGCAAAAATGGGCGTTGACAGACCTGCACATGAGGGTGATGTATCCCAGTCATCATCCATCATCAAGGTGGTTTCTTCACATGTATCACCATCTACCTTACCAACAATTGATCCATTAGATAAGGGTAAGGGTATTATGGTAGAAGAGATTGTTCCAAAGAATGCAGCTCAAGTTGAGTTTGATAGAAGGTTGGCTTCACAAATCATGGAACAAGATAGAAAGGAGGTGAAAGAGTCACCATTTGTTTTCACTTCAGAAGAGAAAGAAGGAAGTGATGAAGCTAGCTCAGACTCAAGTGTTATGATCATAGAACAGCCAGAGATACTTGAGTATGGAGATGAGTTGGCCAAGGAGAAATTGAGAGAGTTGAAATTGCAGGTTGACTTTGATATGCCAGAGGTGGTTCAAATGTATCATGCTTGGGAAGAACGATGTATGGAGAATCCACACTTGACCATTTCAGATCAGATATGGGGTTTGGAGATTCTCCTCAGAGTACAAAAAGACTGCCAGGTTATTTTGAAACACAAGGCAAGCAATATTCTCTCAGAGTTGAAAAGGGATAGAAGGGAACTATACTGCATGTTGCTCAGATGTCATGGAGTAGGATGGACATATCAGAAATGGAGGGCGTTGACATTTGATGAGTTGGAATGCAAAGCTTATCCTATCTGGGTTAGAGTGCAGGAAGCAAACACTCTAAGACTTCTTTCTGATGAAAGGAAAGAAGAACTTGCAGAAGAAATGGAGCTCAAGAAAGCAATGTTTGTTCCCAGACCAGTGAAAAAGGGAGTTTCTCTTGAGTTTCCCAAGGATATGGATCCACTATATCCAAGTGAAGCTGTTATAAGAAAGAGCCTCAAGCTCTCACCATTAGAAGCTTCAGATATGGTACAAGTGTTACCACTAGATTCCAGAAATCCAATTGTGAGCTATGAAGAAGATGAATGTGGATTTTGGAAGATTGGCAGGTATGGCAAAGAGGTTCATACTTTTACCACTCTCATATCTTTGTTTGCAAGTTGTGATAGAGAAGACTTGGTAGACCTATGGAGGTTGCTAGAGACCAAGTATGAGGCTGAAGCACCAACTTCAGCTAATGGAATAAAACTGTGGTCCACATTCAAGAGAATGTGTGGACCAAAAGATGAGGATCCTGCTATTTGGAAGGATCTTGAAGATGACCTCAGTGGACTTCAATGGAGATTATATTCAGCTGCTGGTGTTTACCATTTGAGTTCTATAAAGTTTGCTGAGTATCTACTTGTGGATGGTCAGTATTTTATATCCAAGGATATCTTGGAGAAGATGAAGATCACTCAGCTGGAGATTGATTATTCAAGTGATGTGGCAAAAGACTTGATCAGATTTATTTATTACCAATATGAGAAGGTTTGTAAGATTCCTCCTAGTCCTTAATGATTATTCAGAAACTTGATCATAAGAGTGGATATCAAGTTTAGGGGAGGATTGTTGGGAATAAATTATGGCCAGATCACTTGAGCGCTGACAAGAGGAAATTAAGCGTTGACAGGAGTAAAACAAACGCTGACAGCTCAAGCGTTGACAAGATAAAGTCAAGTGTTTATCCTTGGTATTATATGTTTTACAAAGAATGCGAGCTTAAGGGGAAGTGTTTTTGACATCATCAACTAGGGGAAGATTGTTGGGTCAAAATTATGAGTTGATGCGTCAAAAACAACAAAATAAGAAGACAAGGACTACTTTCGTCAAAGTTAAATACTACAAGCTGGTGGGGTATTTTTATTAATTTAATAGCTTTCTTTGTAAGCTATGTTTTCTACTTTATAAAGAAAACATACGTAGGTTTTACATTCACTTCATCTTTTACAATGTAACCTACAATAAGCTTTGATCTCTAGGTGTGAGATTCAATGTATACACACCTAGAGTTGTTTGTGTTAATTATTAATACAAGCACTTGGGAGAATTCATCTTGTTCATAACATCTTGTTCTTATATCTTGTTCTAATTCCGCTATGTTTGATTACATAAGAACTTGATATAATCCTAGATAAATGGTTTTTACCATTGAGTCTAACGATCAATGGACTCCACAGTATCTGCTTAAAGAAGTTGATGAGAACTTCGGGTGTTTCATCCTTGGACCTCAAGAAGTGAGTCCATGTGTACCTTGAGTAGTCATCGAAAATTACTAGAATGTATTTCTTCCCATTGATACTTTGAACACGCATGGGACCACACAAATCCATATGAAGAAGATATAACCGTCCTTTAGAGATTGGTGTAGTGTTTGTCTTGAAACAACTTTGTTTAGATTTACAAAGCTCACAAGAAGAACAAAGATGATCATTTATGAATTTCAAGCTTGGAAGGCCTCTCACAATATCTTTCTTTGAGCAAGTTGATGGTATCAAAATTGAGATTAGATAGACGTTGATGCCATAACCACGCCTGAGTCGTTGAAGCTTTAGCCATGAAGCAAATTAGAGTTGTACAAGTTGTGTCTTACATTGAGATTGTGTAAAGATCTGTACCCCATGAACAAGTAAGTAAATCATTCCCATCATAATCATGAACAAAAAATGTCTTCTTTCTGAAAGCAACCTCCAAATCTGCATCACAGAATTGACCAACCGAGAAAAGATTGTGATTGATCCCTTCGACGTAGTATACCCTTTTTATCATTATATTCCCCTGAACCAAATCTCCATATCCTAGGATAGGTTCAAATTGATCATTTCCGAATCGGACCGTACCCAGGAACTTCTCCACGAAGTTAAGTAGAAGCTTGAGATTCTCCGTCATGTGCTTCAAGCATCCGGAGTCCAGTATGAAGAGAATTATTTCGATCACCTGCAGAGGAATTAGAACACGATGAAGAATTTGCTAAATTAGATTCCATGTTAGTTATGATTTCCGATTCATTAGTTTCCCTAGTTTTAACACTGAAAGGCACACTAACGTTCGTTGGCACATTTTCTTTCCTAACCTTAGGCATCCATTTATATCCTAGAGAACATTGATTAGCAAACCACCATTTCCAAGACTTGCTAGCAGACTCTTATAAGTCCCTAATTTTGCTTCTAGGATTCTTAGTGGTGGAGTCTGATGCAATACTTTTCTTAGGGGGGTTGCACCACAATGGTTCACTTTGCGTTTAGGTTTACTAGCACTAATAGGCATCGCAACTTGCTTCTTAGTTCTAGTATCTACGCCTTTGACATTATTCCTAACACACATAGAATGATCGACATTAGCACATTTTCCATATTTTACACAAACAAACTTAACACTTAAAGCATTCAAAGCAGTCAAATCATTCAAATCGTCATTACATGCGATTACAGACGTTTTATTCTTAGAAACATGTAAATTCCTAGGGTGGTCTTCTACTTTCTTCATCTTCCCTTGACTTTTGTTTTGCCAAACCTTTTCATTCATTTGATTGCTCTTAAGCTGAGGCCGGCTAACACTAGTAGTGGGGACTACTCCTAGTGTTTCTAGAAGTCTGAGGCGAGTGACTATATTTGTTTTGTGTGTGTTTAATGGCTAATTGATACATCCCTAGTTTGAGCACATTTGTGCTTTATGCTTGAATAACCGTTTTGGGACGAGTCTGTGGTAACCTATGCTTCCCATCTGTCTTGGGGGAAAACCCAGATGTTGCAAAGGAAGAACTTGAGAAAACAGATGGTTTTCCCAAGACAGGGGATTTAGTCACTTTATATGCATTGGGTTGTCTCACAACAGGTTTCTTAATTCTAGGTTCCACAATTTTCCCACCTATTTTAGCAACGAGTTTCTTCAACTCTTCTATTGCTATGTCTTTTTCTTGTAACTGAGCTTTCAAATCCGCAATATCAAGATTTTTTCATTTAGTAATCGACATGACTCAGATAATTTTACTTCCAAAGGTGTATCATTTGAAAAGTTTCCAACTTTGTTTTGCAAAGCAAGTTCAAGTGAATGACAATGTTTTTCAAGACATTCACACTCTTTGACTTGATCAAGATATTTGCATGCAACATCAGAATATTCATCAATATCAGGACAAGATGTAACATAAACACACATAAGATCTCTTAAGAGGCATTCTTACAAGAGTAGATCATATGCTATAGAAAACTCGTCTCTTTCAGGTTGATGGTCGTTAACTTCTTTTTCAAGAGATTCCACATATTTTAAATCGTCAAACATTTCTTGCTCTATTAACGTTTCAAATTCCAAAACATGTTTCTTTGTTCTTTCCGCAAGTGGAATCAAAATAGTTTTCACAAGCACAGTTATATCGTGAGGAATTTCTTTATCGCCTTTCAAAAGTTCACGTTTTTTCCAGTTATCATCAACAACCTTTTTAAAATTTTCAATGTTACTCTTAAGAATACTAAGTGCTTGCTTACTCTTGCTTATAGAAGCTTGATGCGGAAAGTACCCGATATGTTTTGAAACATTAGTTTTCTTAGTGGCAAAAACTTGTCTCCATTTAATTCTTATTTGTGCACATTCAAAAAATATTTGCTCACAAGACTTCTGTTTTTGTGGTTTAAAAATTTCATAAAGACTATTTTCATAAGCATAATTATATGGTTTCACAAAGTCTTTTTCACTGGTGATCTACTCTCCTCTTTAAAACTTAGTGACTCATCACTATCGGGCCTAACAAGAAGACAATCAAGGTCGGTCCATTGGGACTCCTCACGATATAGGCGCGGGTTCACAGATTGAGCTTGATCGAGGTACTTAGGACTAGCAAAACTAGCATTACCCTTGAAAAATGAACGAGGTGACAACATTCTCATGGTTTGAATGGATTGATTTGTTTTATAAACAATTTTCTTAAAAAAAAAGTTAAAATGATCGACTAGCAAAAAACTAGAAAAAATCAATTTGAACTTCAAGTTCCACGACTTTGTCAATGTCTTTAGCTTGTTTAATTTTGAAATCTTTTTGCAAGTTTGCAACCTCTTCCGTTTTCGTAGTGACTAGTTTAGTTTTATCTTCTTGAAGAAAACCAATCTTTTAAGTTAACTCATTTACTTTGGTGGTAGCAAGATACGTTTTGTGTCGTTCCATACTTAAAGAGGTGTTATAATTACGTTTCTCTTGTTCTAAAAGCTTAAGAGTTTTGTTGTATTTAGTTTCAAAAACATCCTTTACAGTAGTAATGACACCCCCTTTGTACCTTGCAAGCTCTTTGTCTTTTTGAATAAGCTCAGCTCTGCAGCTTGCAAGAAGCTCTCTAGATTTTATAACTGCAGCTTTGCTTTCATCAAAATTTTGAGTGAGCGTAGCGTTTTCCTTCTTTAATTGCTTTTGACTCTTCTTAGTTTCTCTGACATTTTTTTGTAAAGAATCAATTAAGTTAGCAAGCGCAATACGCTCCTCATCATCATCATACTCGTTTGCATGTTGATCATCCTCAGACTCATTATAGCACATGTCTGATGAATCGGGTGTGGTATTTCTATCAACCGTTTCCATCATACATGTGTCAGTAATGGTTGTAGGTAGCTCACAATGCTCATGATTATCGCCAAACACATTATATTCGTCGTCAGTTTGTACCTTATCGATTGGCTCAGTATCAAAGATAGGACCATTGTCATCTTCAGTGACATTGAGAACTTCTTCAACCTTTTCCATGTACGAGTAATGTGCTTCAAGTTCTTGGTCGGAGGCTTCATCATCAGTGTCATCAAGCATTGCTCCTTCCCCTGCCGACACTTTGACCCCTGCATCCATCTTCTTGCATAGCAGCATTTTATCCTTATGATATGCATAATCCTTAACCCGTTTTGGCTTTCTGCATTCCTTTGCCATATGCCCAAATCCATTGCAATTATAGCACTGAATCCCACTTTGCTGAACCACTTGAGTACCAACTGTTTCCCTATTCCCAGTAACAGTAACAACCCTCTGATTATCAAATGTAGCAGGTTGTCGATCATAACATGCATAACCCTCAACATGTGTTGGATTAATTCGATCATACCTTGAAGGACTCTCCCCACGCCTACGTGTATCATACCTTGGAGGGATCTTAATATATCGGTTGCGCGTGTTAGATGAAGTTCGGAGGTTGTTGTTGGTGGGTTTGTAAATCTTCTTGTAAGACTTCATGATGAAAGCGATTTGTTGTTCCATTTCCCTATCCTTCTGAGCTTGTTCTTCATCACTATCTTCTTCGGATGAGTGCTCAGATTGTGGTGATGGTGATCTAGGCTCTTTACTTCTTGATCTTGTGGGAGCAGATGTCTTGGATGCAGTGGAGTATCTTGGTGATGATGATTGAGTAGAGTATGAATTTCGAGCACGAGAGCGATGATTTGGATAATGTTGAGTGGTAGACACCAAAGCAAGTGGATTACCAGTCTTTGCTACCCGTTCAGCTCGAAGTTCATTTGCCTCATTCTAAAAATTTTTCAAAATGTCAAAGAGCGTGTGATAGTTGACCTCGTCTAACTTATTTTGTTGTTCCACCAACGTTATAAATCGTGTCCACTCTGGTTGAAGTTGCTGTAGAAATGGCACATTGACTTGTATGGTGGAGACTTCCAAGTTGTTTCGTGTCATGTCATTCATCATCTTGTAGAATCTGGAGTAATATGAATCAATCGATTCTCCATCCAATGAAGTAAACTTTCCAAACTTCTAGAAAAAGTTTGTTTTAACATCTTGCTTGTTAAGTGATTCTCCTTATTGCAAGCGTTCAATGGCAAACCACATTTCTTTTGCAGTAGAGCAGGCATCGACCGTTGAGTAAATATCATCCCCAATCCCACTAAGAATCAAATAGATTGCTTCCTTCTCTTCATCAATCCAAGCATGATTCTCTTTCGTAGTGTTCTCATATGTTCCCTCAATTGTCTGCTCATCGGCACCGGGCATCGAGTCGGTTGCTGAAGTTGCAGGAATGGTTATTGTAGTGAGAGTATAGGGTAATTCTGTGATGCAACGGCGTAGAACATCACCATTTGGTTTAGTGTCAAGATATCGAATAAAACGTGATTGCCATTGTGCATATCGACCAGACACAAGCATTGGTGGTCTCTCTTTGTTACCCGCCACCATGATGTTGTTGTTCGTCACACGATACTCTATAGTAGAATCCATCTTGATATTCTCGGAATGTTGAAATGTATATGGATCTTAAGTAGATGTGGTAGTGATTGTTGTTGTAGAGAAAATTAGTTGAAATCCCTTAATAATGTGTGTTTAGGAAACCAAAAATTCCAATAAAAAAACTCACGATAAAAAATTTTAGATTCACGTTTTTTAGAAAATCTCGGAAAATATTCCGCAATATGAAAGTCCAAAATTCGCAATGTCAAAAATTCAGATCTTCGCAATATTGGCAAACTCAAACTTTGCAATGTCAATCTTCGCAATAACTCAAAACAGTCTTCGCAATATATGAAATACAATCTTCGCAATACTTGAATAAACCAATCTTTGCAATAAGCACAAAACAATCTTCTCAATACTGAAATTTTTAATCTTCGCAATAACAAATATGAATCTTCGCAATAACAAAAATGAGTCTTCGTAATATCAAGCCATTAACTTCGCAATATCAAATATGAATCTTCGCAATATCAAGCCAGTAACTTCGCAATATCAAATATGAATCTTTGCAATATCAAGCCAGTAACTTCGCAATATCAAATAAAGTGCCACTCTTCGCAATACAGAAACCCTAATGTATTGCGAGAAAAGAGATTTCGCAATAATAAAAACCTTGAATATTCCAAAGAAACTGAGTGCCTAGATTTTGCAATAAAAGCCACTGTTTCGAAATTTGTGAAGAAAGATGAAATATTTTTTGCTTAAAAATCCGTAATTTTAACCAATCCAAAGCACCCAAATCCCTACCACAACTATGTAGGATATTTATATGAAGATTTAGAGCCCGAAAACACTAAAAAAATCCAATTCGAGATGATTGATAGATTAAATCATTCAAATCAAATACAATAACAACAACCAATCACTAATCTACCCCGTGGCGATTGATACCAAATGTTGACCCATATTATATGATGATTAAACACGAATTAAAGGAAGAAAAGAGATGAAAGTAGATGAATTCTGGAGAGAGAAAGTAGAGAGAGAAAAGAGAGAGAATGGTGAAACTTAGGGAGGATTAGATTTAGAATAATGAACAACCAACCTCTCCTAACATGCTAGGAGAGGTATTTATAGCCTTGCCTACATGTGACGTAATGGGCTATATGTTTGATTGGGTCGGGCTTGAATAAATGCTTAGTACCTTAAAAGAGGCCTTTTAAGCTAGCCATCAAGCCCCTATTGTCACGACTATTATACTACCTATTACAACGTTCTAAGAAATGATACATAATAAACCTATGACCGATCATTCTTGTTTGACTCAATATTTTGAGGCTAACAGAAATAAATTTTTATTTCAAGATATGAATGCAAACATCCCAACCATCATGAATAGAAAGTTGTTAGGTAAAAATCCAGCAATGAGCAATCATCCATCCATATTGCTATGACTTCCTGCAATGTTAGACAAAAACCACAAAAACACACCAACAAAGGCTATAATTCCCACGACAGTAGGTAGAGAAGGCCTGTCAATGGATAAAAACGACAGTGGAAAGACTAACATTGCATAGACTAATAACAGTGTGTATCTTATACAAACTTTAACAACATTAAGACACACATTTTTCAAGGATTGAGCATTCCAATACTTGTAACCAAGTACTTGAACCTCCCAACATCAAAAGGTTTTGTTAAAAGATCTGACACATTATGTTCAGTGTCAATGTGGTCTGGTTGAATTAATCTATTTTCAAAGCAATCTCTAATAAAATGATGTCTAATCTCTATGTGTTTGGTTCTTAGAATGATGTACAAGATTTTTAATGATACACAAAGTACTGTTATTATCTTTATGAATCTTTGTATCCATAAAGTTGTACCCATAATCCAGCACTTGACAACAACATGCAGCAACAACTACGTACTCATCTTTAGCTGTTGAATTGGCCATAATAGTCTGTTTCTTGCATTGACAATATATCAATCTGCTCCCCAAGAATTGCATCCACTAGTGGTTGACTCTCTATCACCAATATCACCACCATAATCACTGTCTAAATATGCAACCAACTCCAATTAGGAGTCTTTAGGATACCATAGTCCCAAGGTAGGATAACACCTAAGGTACCTAAAGATCCTCTTCACAGCATGGAAGTAACACTCTTTGGGTGTCACTTGATGCCTTGCACATGCACATACTGCAAATATAATATCAGGTCTAGAAGTTGTGAGATACATCAATGAACTAATCATTGACCTATAGTGTTTGACATCAACTTCTTTCCCTTCTCCAAGCTTTCCCCAAGGGTTTTCTCTACCCATAGGTGTGCTAGCCCTATTCTCATTTGATGAAAAACCAAACTTCTTCAAAATTTCAGCTACATATATGTCTTGAGAGATGAAAATACCATCCTTCCTTTGTTGTACTTGAATCCCAAGGAAAAAGTTCATCTCTCCCACTGCACTCATCTGAAACTTATCAGTCATCAGCTTGGAAAAATCTTTGCTCATCTCTGATTTGAAGATCCAAAGATGATATCATTCACATACACCTCAACTAGTAGAAAATCAGTCCCTTTCTACTTAGTAAATAGTGTCTGCTCTATGGTCCCTCTCTTGAATCCATTATCCACAAGATATGTGGACAAAGTACCATACCATGCTCTAGGGGATTGATAAATGTCATACATAGCTTTTTTCACTCTATACACTTTATCTAGATGCTATGAATCTTTAAATCTAGGAGGTTGCATAACATATACTTCCTCTTGAATAGTTCCATACAAGAAGGAACTATTCACGTCAATTTGGTACACAATTAATCCCATGCAAAGCATAGGCAATGAAAATCCTTATTGCTTCAATTCTGGCAACAGGTGAAAAAACCTCTTCATAGTCAATACCTTCTTCTTGTGTGTAACCTTGAGCCACCAATCTATCCTTTTTCTGATCACAATGCCTCTCCCATCCCTTTTATTCCTAAGAACCCAACGTGCTCCAATCGGTCTGACATGTTTAGGACAGTCCACTAACTCCCAAACATCTTGTATTGCAAATTGGTGAAGCTCATCTTGCCTTGCTTCAACCCAACTTTCATCTTTAAGAGCATCAAAGATCTTCTTAGGTTATACTTGTGACAGAAAACATGCAAACGAACACTCTGAATCCATGCATCATCCTCTTTCTTGTGAATATTGGTAATAAAACCACCTTGCTTTTTCTTGTGAGTTCTGGTTTGTCTTGGAGTATGAATAGACCCGATTATTTAGGAAGGAGGATGATTTTTAGTTACAGATAAGGATGATCCTTCCCGAAACAAATTATCAAACTGAATAGTATACTCCAAGTTTCCAATATTGTCTCCTTTTTGTGTATCATACCCGTTGTCATCATTTTGTTCTTTGTCAGTGGCTAGAGTGGAGCCACTAACACTTTTATTGAGTCCATATATGGATTCCACAATTGGCGTGTCATTGGGTATAGGAGAGCTATCAGTGGGTGGATTCTGACCACTGACACCATCATTTTGAACAACAGAGGGTGGAATTGTCTTATCAGTAGATATATTCAAGCCACTGATATCTTTGACTGCATCACCTTGTGGACTCTTTTGTTCATTTTTCTCCTCTCTTTTCTCAGCAACAGATGTCTTCTCATTCTCTACAATCCAAACAGGCACATCCAATAATCTTAAAGGTGAGATGTGCTCCATGTCTTGTGATCCTGTTAATTCCTTAGCTTGTATACCTGCATGGTTAGATTTTGTAGCTTCCAAATCTACATGATTAGTCACATGCATATAATTCATAGATCTAGTCAATGGTTCTAAATCAAACAACCGATTTGGACTAGATTCAGGATCACCGGGCTTATTCTCCAAGAAGTCAATATGAATATTTTCAGTGACTAACTTAGTCTTCTTGTTGTAAACCCTGTACCCTTTGTTGTTCATTGAGTAGCCCATAAAATATTCCTCATCACCCCTAGAATTAAACTTACCTAGGTTGTCTAAAATACGCAAAATTAAAATGACAACCAGAGGGTCTAAAGAAATCTATCAAGGGTTTCTTGTTCCAAAATAGCTCATAAGGGGTTTTATTGTGAGACTTGTTGATGAGAGCCCTATTCTGAACATAGCAATCTGTACTAACAGCCTCAGCCCAAAAAGCAATGGGTAACTTAGCATTAGCCAACATGGTTCTAGCTGCCTCAATTAATATCCTATTTCTTCTCTCAGTTACACCATTTTGCTGTGGAGTTCTAGCTATGCTAAACTCCCTAGTAATTCCTTTCTTGACACAGAAAGCATCTAAAACTTTGTTTCTTAACTCACCACCATTATCACTCCTATTGATTTTCACTTTATGATAAGTTTTCTTTTCTATTTGAGTGGTAAAGTTCCTTAATATTTGAGATGTTTCACTATTTTCACCTAAAAATAAAGTCCAAGTAAATCTAGAGTGATCATTAGTGACTACTAAACAATACCATTTGTGATTAATGGTAGCCGCTAAAGTAGGTCCAAACAAATCCATATGAAGCAAAGTGGGTGGTTTAGAACTAGTATGAACATGTTTAGACTTGAAAGATGCCTTATGATGCTTGCTTTTAAGCATGCAACACAGGTGTGATCATTCTCAAATACTTTTGAGGGAAGTCCTCTCACAAGATTATGTCTAACAAGTTTATTCATGTTCTTGGAATTTAAATGCCCTAACCTTTTGTGCCACAAATTACTTTCATCCACTGAAGCCATAGCATATAAACACGTTTCATTGTTTTGAGTTTTAATAACATTAAGAGTAACATCATACATGTATTTTTATCTAGGCGTCCTATACTCAGCATAATTATCAGTGGGTATCTCAAAATCTTTACTTAAACCAAACATTCAGTTTCTGTGAAAAGAACTTTATTTTTGTTGTCACCCACTTGTGACACACTAAACAAATTGTATTTAAGCTATTTTACCAGGAAAAAATTCTCAAACTTCGAAGTATTGGTGACAATGCTACCTTTACCAATTATAATTCCTTTGCTACCTCCAAAGTACATAGTGTCACCATTTCTAATAGGAGTAAAGTTAGATAAGTATTCCTCTTCACCAGTCATGCGCCTTGAGCATCCATTGTCCCAAAATCCTCTATCATTGACCTACTTTGGGATAACCTTCACATGAAGAAAACAAATTAGTTTTCTTTTGAGATCCAAGCCTTGTCAGACTTGGATCTCTCTAGTTGTTCAACTAGACTGGCTTTGTTCTTTAAAACAAAGCCATGCGCATCTCTTTGAGCCCTAAACGTCCAATTTGTTCCAATGGGTTTAGTGATGACCTTCTCAAGATATTTAAAACTGTTGTAAGTCATTGAAACACCATCAAAAGTAGAGTTTTGTTCTTGTTTATGTTACCAAGTTAAGCGAGATGATGTCTTAATCCCTTGTCCTTTATTACCTAAGTATGTGTTGACATTAGGTCTAACAAAGGTCCTAACAACGGCTAGCTTAGGCATAGTGGTGCCAAACCTAGGTCTATTAGTGGTAGGTTTGCCCTGACAGTGGGTAGATTAGGGTTACCACAAGGAACCCACTGTCTGTTATAAAATGTCCTAGTCTTTTGAAAGGGTCTTTGGCCATATGTATTAGCTGCTTTTGTAAAGTAAGGAGCAGGTATAACAACTTGTGGCCTTGATTAGGAATAAGGTCTATGGTCAACAGTGGGAGCACTCTTGTCAGTGGATAGGTTGTATCCACTGCGACAGTTACAGGCTAAGTGATTAAAGCTCCCACATGTATAACAAGCCTTCTTACTAGACACAAACTATGTTTATACTGATTATATCCCATGTTGATCCCAAACTTAGATCGATTTAGCTTTGTGTTAACGAGATTGAATCAAGTATAACACATAGAGAAACTTTGTGTTTATGACAATCTAAGTGTTATGCGGAATTAACTCTTAGAACAAAGAACAAAGCAAAACGCAATGTATACCAAACTTTCACTTTATTGATGATCGATTGCGTATAATGAAAGTCTGTAAAACGTATATCAATATCAAACCCTACGACCTCCTTATATAACATAAGGAGTCTTGAACAATAATCTACTAATCAACCATTCTAGGAAAAGATAAATATAGAAAATACAATGTTGATCATATATTTCCTAAATATACAAAACGTGTTGATTAAGTAGTTGTCTTGTGACTGCGATTTCCTTTGTCAGCGCCTTGATATGTCTTGTCAGTGCTCAATCTATCAACACTCCATTTGATCTTGTTAGAGTCCAAAATCCCTTTGTCAGCGGCTGAGTGACTTAGCTATTTTTATTCCTAACAATCCTCCCCTAAACTTGATACTTACTCTAATAATCAAGTTTCTTAATAAAAACAAAATACAAGAGAGGATTCTTACAAATAAAACCTAATCCTTAATCTGAGCATATACAAATCTTAAAAAGTCCATGCTAATGTCACTGGTGTAATCAACTTCATGCTTGGTTCAGACCAACTTCTTCAACAAATCTTGTGATAGAGGATATTCTTGATCTATCAACAATTATTCTGCAAACTTAGTAGTACTGAGATGGCAAACACCACCAGCTGAATAAAAATGCCACTTCAACTCACTCAAATCATCCAGATCCAACCACACTGGATCAACAACATCATGGGCAAACATTCTTCTAAATGCTGTCCAAATTTTTATTCCATTCATTGATAAAGGAGCTTCAGCCTCATACATCTCCTTCATTAAACTCCAAAGAGTTTCTATATCCTCTCTGTCCATGCTAGTAAACAAAGAAACCAAAGAGATAAAAGTTTGTACCTTATCACCAGCCCTGGTGATCTTCCAAAATCCAACATAATCTTCTTCATACTTGATGATTGGATTCTTGAAATCTAAAGGCACAACAACAACTAAATCAGAAGCCACCAATGGAGAAAGCACCGTATTTTTCTTCAAATTTGCTTCAGTTGGATGCACTTAGTCAAGTTCTGGAACCTCAACTTGAACCCCTTCTTCACTGGCTTAGGCACAATCAATGCCTTCTTAATCTTTAGCTCATCCTCTATTTCTTCCTGTCTCTCCACTGAAAGCATCCTAAATGTGTTTTCTTCACAAACACGTTCCCAAATAGGATATGCAAAGTATTCTAATTGTTCAAAAGAAAGCTTCCTCAGTTTTGCATATGTGCACCCTATTTGGTGGCATCTAAGAAGCATATAGTAAAGCTCCCTTCCGGATGTTTTATTCTTAAAAAGCACTCTGTTTGCCTTGTGCTTCAGAATAACCTTGCAATCACTCTGAACTTTCAACAGAATCTCCAAATCCCAAATTTGCCCTGTTAAAGTCATGTATGGATTTTTTGTGTAGACTTCTTCCCATTTGAAATACATAGCAGAAACATGAGGTATGTCAAAATCAACCTGCATTTTCAACTCCTTGAGCTTTTCCCTTGCTAGCTCATCTTCTCCATACTCAAATTTTTCTAAGTCCACCAAATTATCTATATCAGCAGTGGAGCTATGTGAACTTCCATCATCACCACCAATCTCATCACTCTCAGATTCAGATGAAAGAATCTGTGCTTCAATACTTCCTTTCCCTAGCCCTTTCTTATCCTTCTCATGAATCTGTTGAGCAACCAAAGCATCGAACTGAATCCGGGTTGCATCTTCGAGAACCTGTTTTTCTACCATAACTGCTTTACCCTTATCCAATGAATCATGTGAGGGAAAAGTGGTTGTTACCTGAGTGGAAGGCTCTTTGATCATGAAAGATGGTTGGGATACACCAATCATAGGAGAAGATCTGTCAGCGACTAAAATAGATGTGTCAGCGTGTGATGTACCTTTGTCAATGGCTGAAATTCCACTCATTTGCAGCATTATATCTGTGAAGGACTGCTTAATAGGAGTAAACTCAAAAGGATTAAAAGGAGTTTGTTCCTTTAAACCTGTAAGTGCCTCAGCTACCTCCTTTGTCCTATACGAACCTTCTTGGGACCCCTTGTCACTCAGATTAACCGGTTCAGTAGGTGCGTCCTCCCCTTTGTAAGAATCATCTCCTGAGGACATTACCATAAGCTTCCTTGTCCTAGAACCAACATTCTCCAAAGTTACCAGCCTCTCCCTCAAATTAATGAGTTCAAGGCCTTGTTCAGTAAACTTTTGTACAAGTTCTACATTAGACTTTTGCAAGCTAATGCAGATGGTCGTCAATTCCAAATTAGTAAGTGGTTGCATACTGCCCTCCTCCATACTTGGGATATGACTCCTCAATATGGATTCATCAGGCAAGGTTCTCTCTGCTACATGGCTAGGACCACTAGAGGAGAACACTCCAGTAGTCCTTTGGCGTTTCTCTAATCTAAAATCAAAGGTTTCAGAAGATGAGGTGGAATGTGGTATTTGTGAATTGTGAGGGGGAGAGTTGTCACCAGGTGGAATGGTTATGTCAGCGGCTGAAATAGGAGTGTCAACGGTTGAAGGCTGTGGATCAAGGTTCATGTGTTCATCATGGTGAGGGGAAGGTGGAGGTTGTTCAATGGGTGGTTCTTGTTGTGGGTGAGGGTGCAAGGCTGCCTCAATAACAGCCAACATGGGAGGGGTCAAGGGTAAGTCCCTAAAAGGTGTAGTGTTCATGGACATATTTTTTTTACTTTTGAGTAGGGATCTTGTAAACATTGTCATGATCCCTACGATAATACCTTTGTTGATCAAAACCCATTTGTAAAAACCTAGGGTAAGCAAGTGTCATCTTGCTACCCTTATTCTGCAACATGCCCTCAAAAATCATACCAGAATTTTTCCCAGTTGCCATACAAACAAGAGCACTCCCGAGTGAACGGTTGATTTCATTGAATGATGTACATTTGGGACTAAGACATTGAAGGAGGACATGTATCAAGAACTTCTAGGCTAGGAGAAATTTTTGCTTTGAATATTTGTTTATACGCCCAACAGGGGGAAAATCATACCCCAAGCCTCGAAGTCCTTCCTCTAGCTGTTCAATAGGAAGGGTAATCACACCATCAGCATCATCAAGTTGTAAAGCTTGACAAATAAGTGCTTTAGTGACCACCCATTGAGTTCCATGAACAGTCCCAACAAGTGTAACCACTCCATCAACTGTTTCAGAACGGGCAGTGTTCCAAAACTTCTTGATGTGTGTGGTAGGAAGGAGAGGATCCTAAGTCAAAGCATACCTTGTAACACCCCATTTGGATAAATGGACCGTTACATGATAATTATGACGTGTCATCAAAACATACAAGGTAAATGTCCTAAAACATTACATGACCATAAGGGATAACCAGAATCAAACATTGGCTCCCAAACATAAACTCATAAACAAACCATAAAGTAAATGTAATGCAAAAGGAACAGAACATAAAATAGCTCCAGTCCTTTACACAACCTCTCCATGCTCTTGTCTGACCTTGGGTACCTGGCGTTTGGGGACATAAAAAGAGAAAACAACTGAGCAATACGCTCAGTGAACGGATATATGACATAATATGGGATATCATAAACATAAGTAAAGACTGAAATGAAAGCATGACAATGAAAATGCAGCGGAATAATGTAAGTCCTGGAAAAACTGGTGACATGTAATAAACTGGTTATTTCTGAAAAGATTAAGTTTGTATCATGAAAACTGTATTTTAAATGCCCAAGAGTCCATATAGGTCATGAATATAACAATGTGCATGAATACATGGAGGGTGACCTCGTCATGCAATTAGAGAGGTTGCCTCTAATTATAATAGTCTAGGTAGGAGGGATCAACTCTTTGTGAAGGATGCAAGGCACACACCACATTCACCATGAAAATAGTGTCTGAAACATGTAACTAAGATGCACCCATTAGCCCCACATGATAATAATAATAAAGGCCAATCTTGTAAAGGGACGTTGCAAGCAATCACTCTCCCGCAGAAGAGTCATAACACAGGTGCCTCTAGTGCTATGGTTATGGGACCTCCATAACTAGGTGAAACTGACATGCATGTATATGGCTATGGCTATTAAAATAAACATAACATTTCCTGACGTGTTTAAGACACATGACTACAGGGAAAACAAATGGCATAGAAAACGGGAAAACCTAATCAAACATGCAAAGGGAGTTGTCCATACTGAAGGACGGAATATCCGTACCTTGTGTCCAGTAATGTGAACGAAGAAGACGCGAAGAATCCTACTCCGAATCCATAAGTGCTACATAATAAAGAGAGACATGTATGAGTTGTTTGATTAACTTAAAGTTAACTGATTATTAGTTTACTAGACGTGTTATTACTTGTTTACTTGTTACTGTCTTGTTTTAAGTGTTCTGGACTTATTTAACTGATTTATGTTTAATCCTGTGTTTTCCTAATGTTTCATGTGTTCTGATTAATTTAATTCATTCTATGTGTTAAAGTACTTGTTATATTGTAATAAGTAACTTCTTAAAAATAGTAGGTTGTTATATATAATAAGTTTCCAAAAATATAAAGTTTCTATAATTGGTAAGCTTCTACAAATAGCATTTTACTATATTTAATATGTTTCCATAATTAATATGTTACCATAAATTAGAGTAGGCTTTTTTTAAATAATAAAATGACAAAACATATAGTTTTAATAAGCTTATATTATTCATGTATAATTATATTGTAAAGTTTAAAAATAAATAAATACTTAGTCTAAACTTGTAATTATTAATTAATAATAATATTACATGATATCATAAGTATTTTTTAATTAATAATAATCCATGCTTTAATAATTAAACTTTACCTTAAGAGATATAAATTAATTAAGCTATGTATTAATTAATTTAAAGCACATGAATAATTAAATTAATAACTATTTAATCATAGGTTATATTTAAATAAAATGAATAAATAAAATAACATGATTATTTTAAATAAAACTCATGTCCTAATTCATGTAACTAATTAATTTTTAATTAAACTAATTATATACAATAAAATACATGTTTTCTTAGCTTAGCCAAACACCCCTTTAAACTGCCTTAAACCCTTTGCCAAACAGCCCCTTAACTGTGAGCAAAAGGGTTCATGCTGTTTGTTTAATCTTACCCACTGTTTGCTAGTTCCTTCCTGCTGGCTGTTTATGTCTACATGCTGTTTGTACTAGCTACCCAATGTTTTCTATAACTTAACGCATGCTTTATATTAATTTCCCACCGAGAGAAGTACAACTCTCGGTTCCCCCTGATCTAACCAAACCACCCCTGCTGGGGGTGTTTGGGTTGATACTGACAGAACGAAAACCACGCCGACACCCCTAAAGCGCTGCGACTGGTTGTATTAATGTTACCACCGAGACCAAGGGTCTCGGTTTGTGTGTGGGCTGAAAAAACGACACCACCCCAAATCTTTGTTTGATTCCAACTTATATAACCATGTTCTTAATCCCTTATTTTTGTTCTTGCATAATTAATAAATCAATTTAAAGAAAAAGAAAATTAAGGATTACCAAACTCGTGTTTAGGGTTTAGGAAACTACAACACGAACACCAAACCTTGTTTCCTTGAATCACGACCCACTGTGTACTTGGTTCTTGGTGCTTGGACGACAGAGGAAGAAGAAAACAAACGATCGTTGTGATTTTGTTGGTTTAAGGTTTTTGTGGATTTGTCAAATATAACATATTCTCCCCCGTATGTTTTATTTAGTCGGCCTCGAGACTCATTTGGGCCTTGAGTCCATTACTTGTCTTTATTTAGAACCAGCTACTCACTTCTTTTTTTAACTTCCGTGTTTAATTATTTACGTACGTGTGTTCGTGCATCTAAATGTCGTGTATTATTTCCTGCTATATTTTACACATGTCCTACGTAAATATGTATCGTGTATTAATACTAATAATAATACACGTAATTACTTGTTATACTTAATTAATATACGAAATCCTCGTGTTAAATGTTCGTATCACGTGTCTTCTATTAATAAGTCGTAAATTTTAATTTATACGTAATTTCATGTAAGTAATGTTCTAGGGATTTTAAAGCGGGTTTTACAACTCTTCACCTCTAAAAAGAATAATTCGTCCTCGAATTAGAGATACGATACCCTGGAAGGGACATGAGCGTGACATGACTGTCAAGGACATGGAACATGACGTATCGGAAGGGAACGTGGAACATGAAGTGACTGAAAAAGAACATATCTGAACTATGGAAGGAAAAGAGGATAAGAAATCCAGATGGACTCCTCCGTTTCCAAGTGGCTTCCCGCTCGGAATGGTTCCTCTAAAGGGTCTTGATGAACGGAAATAATTAACATAAGTAACCTCTGAGCAATGATACGTGAGACATACATGAAACGTAATACGTGAACAATTGAGAACGTGATACGTGAGAAATTATGAATGTGATACGTGGAGATATTGTGCATGACATATGAGAACATAAGACAAACGAGAATACGTGTAATTTATCGTGAACGTGATATGAGAACATAGAGTGAACATGATATTGGGATATATCGTGAACATACAATAACCGAGAAGGTAACAATAAACGATACGAGCTGAGAAGTGAAATGTGACGTGAAATATTTGTCTGAAGATGGAATATCATACTAAGCTTGAGTCTGGTCTGCCAAGTTTCTACACATCTTTCCATAACGAAAAGTAAAACGTAAATTGTAAGATATGATACGATCATGGATGTGAATGATGTCATGAACGTGGAAGTGAAAGCAAATCATAAAATGAACAACGGATAAAAACGTGAACAAGGTCGTGAATGCTAACGTGAGACGTAACTCGCGAACTGAAATAGTCATACGGACGCTAACGTAACTAATGAACGCGAACGTGAACCTTTATCTAATCGGATAGCAGAAAGAGTGTCGTGTAATCGTACGATCATCGGATGGAAAATATCTGTTAATCTACTATTGCGTACTCCTTTCAGATTAAAGAAAACATGTAGGCTAGGTTAAATGGTAGAACGACGATCTGTAAATTTCTAAAGGTTGAAATGACTGCAAGTGTGTTGGCGACCTATCTTAACCTGCTGATAAGTCAGGAATTTAGATATGAACATAACTGCGTCTTGTTTCATGCCTCTCCACCACAAATAGGGTTAAGATCATGATATATCTTTATAGGATCTGGATACATAGAAATTAGAAAGCTATGAGTCTGGGTAATTTTAGACCTCTCTTAGCGTAGGACTTTTGTAACACATAAATTAGTGTAGGATTTATCCTTTACTCGTAGGCTTAGTCATGGTAAAAATTTACCGTGAGGACAATGTGATTCAACGTGTCACTGAAATCAACAACATACGCACAGGAAAACTTTTCAGGGTGTAATTATCTTGCTGTAAACCTTGTAACATAGAGGGAAGATAGTCTTTGTGTTCTTTTCTAGACATCAGAAAATCAGAATGTTAGCAATGAACAAAATGACAACTCGTCCAGAATTCATGAAAATTTGATTTCTCAAATCCACAATTACTTTTGTGCATTCACGAACTAACAGGCACATACACGAATTCATAATGACCATAACATGTGTGAGGAACAGTCAAGGAAGTATCTTGCTCTTTCACTCGCAACTGATGGTAGCCCGATCGTAAATCGATCCTAGAAAATGTTTAGAGTCTGGTTGTTGGTCGGATAGACCAATAATACTTAGAAGGGAAAATACAGTTATGAATGGCGCTCATCGCTCATAATCAAATTTGCACACAATATGTTTTTTTTAAAACTGTATAAAATAGATGTTTGGAAGAAGATGTTGCAAAATAGTAACATAAACAAATTAAATTGTATACCTAGAATATTAAGAAGTTGTCTTTTCTTTGCTTGCACATCTCGTGCCATCAAGTGCCATGTTTCTAACCAAACCTGTAAAGGTTTAGTAACACATGCAATATGCTTAACATTAGATTTGATTTGATCTTTTTTTAATTTATTGTTTACTGGATTTTGCCATGTTCATGCAGATGGAACAATTTCAGTTTCCTGTGATGGACAAGTGGCACCGCAAGACCGAAATTTTAGGTTTGATTCAAAGTTCATATTTTGAGTCTTGGATGTGCTCCCAGGGGAAAGGGCTAAAGTCAATCATTCCGAAGGAGTCTTGCTTCCATTCCCAAGTGTTGGTATGATTGGTAGTTCCTTCTGGTAATATATCTGGGAAAATTCTGAAGAAATCGACTGGTGATGAATAAAAGGAACTTCAGAAGTCGTGTCATGATTGATATCTAGGAAAACATTGAAGCCAATAACACATGCTTGTAAGGTAGAAGAAAATTTTCATCGATTTTCCAGGTGGAAAACCCTGATGAATGTATTCAGGAACCTGAACATCGCTGAATAAAATCTGATACAGATAACGATCCATTGTAGAACCGAAAGATCTTGTCTCTCAAACTAAAATGAAAGCCTATATATATATATTGGTGATACAACTACATCTTAGATGGACATGAATATCCGAATATGAAATCGTGAAGTAAATGTGTCATGTCAACACACATAGTAAACATGGCAGATTTCATTGAATGCGTTTCGTCCATCTCACAAAGAACGATCACTGCGTGTCCAATCATGAACAATAAGTCAGACATGGTACTGGAATTTTAGTGGCTTGATTTGTACATGGCACAACAGAAAAGTATACCCTTGGAAGGTACCTTGAATCATTGAGGCTGAGTCCAGAAATTATGCATGAGTCGTATGTCTTGAGTCATGTGCTTAGAAATATACGTGTGACGTGTGTCTTGGCAAGTGTCTAGAGAAAATATACATGAGACATGTGTCTCGCCTGATGTCTCGACATGTGTCTTCTGAAATATACATGAGATAATGTGTCTTGACGGATGTCTTGACATATGAAAAGAAATCATAATGAAAATGGTGGTTAAAATGCCAAAGTTGGCGGATCTACTGGACTGCTGACCTTTGTGTTTTTGGTTAAGTCTGTAACCGGTGTTCCATTGTGATTGCTAGAATAGTTGTTCTCACAGTAGTGGTTACTATCCTCTTGTCTGTCAGTTCCATGATGGTCATTCTCATGACGGTGATTCATGTAACTATTCAGTTGAGTGGCTGGCTAGTACCGGTTCCCAGTCATATGACTGAAAAGATAACTGAATGACATGTAACATATAACTAAAAGGTAAGGACATGAATTGGGATGGAAATCGTCTGGTGGTGAAGCATCTTCTCGTCCGATCGCTTTGATCTAATGCCTTTGTCTTCGTCTTGTAGGATCTCCAAGTTGTGAACAGCATCAGCATCTTGTAGCGTCTTGATACATGATTTTTCAATGGGTTCAGATTAAAGTTCTCTCGATATCCTCCCGAATTGATCTAGGTCTTAAGTGGAATGATTGTTCTTGGTTACTAAAGAAAAGGGGTTTGATTTTCTAGTCTAATAAGAAGTGGAAATGAAAATTTAAATCAAAGACAATTACTTTAATTATGATTAACAAAGACTTGTATTAAACTTAAGATTTAAAATTAAGATTAAAATTAAAATTGAAATTAAAGTTCAATAAGCATAAAGGAACAGTAAAGAAAACAAACAGTAACCTAAAAGAAAAATTGATTCGGAACTTTAACCTTTGATTCGGAACTTACTCAAAGACAACTCATCCGGAAGTTACTGTTCATTCATCCGGAACTTTCTCATTCGGAACTTACTGGCTTGGTTCGGAACCTTCCAAATGAAGGTTTGGTTCGGAAGTCTTGCTTGGTTCGGAACCTTCCGAATGAAGGTTTGATTCGGAAGTATTGTCTTGATCCGGAACTTACTGATTGGTTCGGAACCTTCCGAATGAAGTTTGGTTCGGAACTTATGGACTTCCGAATGAAGGTGGTTGGTTCGGAAGTTTTAAACTTCCGAATGAAGTATCTTGATTCGGAACTTAAGCTTGATTCGGAACTTCTGGAAACCCAGAACAGTAGCAGAAAACGAAGAACACGGAGACTATTTTTAATCCAAAATTCACCAAGTTTTTCACCAAAAACTAAAATAAATCAATCACAAAGCATTTACTAATCATAAACTACTAATCCCATCAATAAAAACACAAATCCCAACAACTTTTAAAGATCAAATCAAGAAAATAAAAACTTAAAAACTTGAAGGTAAAGATGATGATGAACAAGATAAAATGGAAAGATTAAATAAGAACTTTGTATTGAATGATTGATGTTTTGACAAGATAAATCAAAGATTAAAATTACAAGATGAGAAAATTAAAGATGAAAATCACCAATCACCCTAATGGTGATGGTGATGAAACGGAACAGAGAAAAAGTGGGGGAGAAGAAGAAAAACTAAAAAACTAAAAAAAAACTAGTCTAAAATGTGTGAGGGGAGGGCTATTTATAGCCTTGTCCTTTGGTTGGTGAGTGGGCTTTCTCCCGTTCTTCTTGTCTTTTCGTCTTTTCAGAAAAGTTTCCGTTTTTTATTCTGATTCGAGATTTGTCGTCGATTAAATTCAACTCGTCTTTTAATTTCTTCGTTTAATAGACTTGAGTTTCTTCGACTTATGTAAATCTTCCATCTTTGGTCCTTTTCTTCGATAAATCTTCGAATAGGCCCAGTGACTTCAAATCTTTTGCATCTCTTGGACAATAGACTTTATCTTGAGTCTTTTTCTTCAGTAAAACCCGTGCAATCCCATGTTTTCTTCAGTATTCATCCGGTTGGCTCTGAAAACACAGTAAACACAAAAACCACGCATAATTCCAAACAAATGATATTAAATACGTGTTTTGGTCTCGTTTTAGCCCGAATTAAGTGGTAAAAGGATGGGTGTTTACACACCTATCAAATCCCCTACACTTAACCATTGCCATGCCCTCATGCAATGCTTAGTGATAAAGCAAGCTTACACTTTTCTCATAATTAATCAACCTTGGCCTTATTTAAAATACTACTAAACAAAAATTAAAGGACTAAAGGAAATTAAGACTTTGAAGGAATCAAAAGGATAGAAAACCATTTTCACTTGAAAATAGCTATATGGAAATATCTTGCAAAGAAATCGATGACTTACATTAGGGCTTTGGTGCTGCGAAGATTTATCACCCTCAAGTTTCACGTTCCCCAAACTAAGCTTAAAAACGAGATCATTGTTATTATAAGTTAGCAATTCAAACACTTACACACATGGCTTAATTAAATGCTTAAACTCCCTTATTCCTAGGTGTATCTCTTATATTTTATTTTTGTCTTAGAATGATCATGAAGATGCATTTTTGGACTAATTTCGATAGTTTATTAGGGCTGAAAGCAAAGTAGGACGATTTGATCAATAGTTAGCTAAAGGACAAAATCTCTTAAAACTTCTTCTCGGGATATCAAAAAGTTCATATCTTGGCATAACTTGGTTCACGATTTGAGACCTTTCTCGGGCCGATATTTGGCATGTACTTCATACTTCATATCTTCGAGAGACGTTCTTGAGATAATGGTCTTCTCATCATAATAGAGTTTCTTCACTTGGAGACTTTTGAGGGGTACTCCAACTTTGTTGACCACGACTTCATGATTATTTCTTCAATCTCTAATTGGGATTTTGAGATACAACGATCCGCCTCCTTTTCGGACTTGGATCTATTTATCCTCATACCTTGTTAGGGTCTTTTCGGATAGACTTCTCCATGATCTTTATGGGAGTTGATTGCTTTTCGTCGTGAGTCTTGATCCTTCATATTGATTTTAGGAATAATGCTTTTCACATCACTTTGGATCTTCAGCAATAAAATTGAATCCTCATGCCTTGTTAGGGCCTTTTCGGATTCGCCAATCTTCGCGCCCCGCTTCATAAGTTATGCCTTGGCTATGAACTCTTATCATTACCGAGCAACTTTTAAACGATCTTGGGCTAGAAGCTAAGTAACTTTACAAATCGTACGACCTTACTTATTGCAGATAAATTATTATCAAGTGATGGGAGAATAGGCAAATAATTACACCAAGTGAGCTTGCGCAAGAATACCGACTTATAATTGACTCTATCATTTCTCGTGCTCCACAATTTAAAATCTCAAGTAATGAGACTCGTGGACACTTAGCCTAATAAACCAATTAAGGTATACATGGTTAAGGATACTAGCTAGAATAAACTTGGATAAGTTTATTCGGGTTGAGTCAAAATAAACGCAACGGGCCTAATATGTCAAAGATTTCTAAACTAGCTACACCACTTTATTAATATTTTTGACTTTATTGCGGGATATATACATAGGAGAGCAACGATAAAAATTTAAAGATTACGACTAAGTGGCCAAAGTGAATAAAAAATTTGAAAAATGTTGAAAAATATGATTTTCCGGTTAAATGAAGGCATTTTCATGGAAAAGTCCACTTAAAACTTCGATAGAAGTCCCCCCTACACTTAAGATAAACATTGTCCTCAATGTTTAAGCATGTGGGAAAAGGTTCCCCTACACTTATGACATTGTGCACGTTGGTTAACTCAAGTTAAGGAAGAGACGACTAACGTGATCAATTTCAAATGTGAGTATGAAGAAAATTGAATCACGATAGTTGAGAGATAGAACCGGATTTCGGATAACACGGGAGCACGGTTCTTTAAAAACTTCCAAGAGTGCACTAATCCCTGTAATCACGTCACCATACAAAGACAAACACATATAGAAGTCCCCCCCCTACACTTAGGGGATTAAAACATAAAAGGATAGATACTCGGGCTGCCTCCCGAGGAGCGCTTGTTTTTGATAACCGAGTCACGAGCCTGACTCGACCCAAAATTAGTTCATGGGGAACGTGGTGAGGGATGGAATCACCTCCTGAGAGGTGTCCTCACCAAAGTACAACTTCACTCGTTGACCATTCACCTTAAAATTTGGTCCATCAGGTTGAGCGAGCTCGAGAGTACCATATGGAAAAATTTGGGCAATGGTGAATGGGCCGGATCAACGAGATTTGAGCTTTCCCGAGAAGATTTTCAACCGAGAGTTAAAAAGTAAGACCTTGTCTCCAACATGGAACTCTCGGTTTTTGATCTTGGATTCGTGAATGAGCTTAGTTCTTTCCTTATAGATCAAAGAATTTTCATAAGCCTCATTACGGAGTTCATTCAGCTCATTGAGTTGGATCTTGCGTAGGTCACCGGCTTTGTTTATATCAAAATTAGCCCACTTCAAGGCCCAATAAGCCTTGTGCTCCAACTCAATGGGGAGGTGGCACGCTTTCCCGTACACAAGACGATAAGGCGTACAACCGATTGGGGTCTTGTAAGCAGTACGGAAAGCCCACAAAGCATCATCAAGTTTATCAGCCCATGAGGCACGATGCTCTCCCACGGTCCTTTCAAGAATTCGCTTAAGTCCTCGGTTGGATATTTCAGCCTGGCCATTAGTTTGTGGGTGGTAGGCTGTGGAAAGACGATGATTTACACCGTACTTAGCCATAACTCTAGCAATTTGGTCATTGCAGAAATGAGTCCCACGATCACTAATAATGGCGCGAGGCACACCGAATCTAGCGAATAGAGCCTTCAAAAAGTTACAAACCACCCTTGCGTCATTAGTAGGCAAAGCTTTGGCTTCAACCCACTTTGAAACGTAGTCAACGGCTACAAGGATGTATTTGTTTCCTTTAGACGAAGGGAATGGCCCCATAAAGTCGATACCCCAAACATCAAAAATTTCACACTCTTGAATGAAATTCTGAGGCATCTCGTCTTTATGTGTGATTTTGCCTTGCTTTTGGCAAACATCACATCGTTTGACCATATCGTGAGCGTCACGGTATATGGAGGGTCAATAAAATCCCGAATCAAACACTTTTTTAGCGGTGTAGTTGGGACCAAAGTGACCACCGGTGGGTCCTTTGTGGCAAGCATTAAGGATTTCAGACGCTGCCGGTCCATCAACACATCAGCGAATAATCAGGTCGGCACATTGTTTGAATAGGTAAGGGTCGTCCCAAAAGTAAGTCTTGATGTCGGTAAAGAACTTCTTCTTTTGCTGGGACGTCAACCCTTCCTTGAGAATTCCACCCGCCAAGTAGTTTGCAAAGTCCGCAAACCACGGGGTTTCATTCGGCTTCGAGTTTATAGACATTAAGGTCTCCAAGGGAAAAGAATCATTGATTTCTTTGGTCGGATGATCCCCTTGGTATGGATCCTCAAGTCTGCTGAGATGATCCGCGACTAAGTTTTCTGCTCCTTTTTTATCGCGAATTTCGATTTTAAATTCCTGGAGCAGCAAAACCCAGCGAAGAAGTCTTGGTTTGGAATCTTGCTTTGTCAACAAGTACTTCAGCGCGGAATGATCAGTATACACAATGGTGGTAGAAAGGACAAGATAGGGGCGGAATTTTTCAAAAGCATAGACAACAGCTAAAAGCTCTTTTTCGGTTGTCGTATAATGCAATTGTGCCCCAGTCATTGTCTTGCTAGCGTAATGGATCGGTTGGAAGTGTTTGTTCACTCTTTGTCCAAGAACCGCTCCAATAGCAAAATCGCTAGCATCGTACATCAACTCAAAGGGAAGCTCCCAATTAGGGGTAACCAAGACGGGTGCCTTAGTTAGCTTATCCTTAAGCGAGTTGAAGGCTTCAAGGCACTCTTTGGAGAAGATAAAAGGAGTATCTTTTTCCAAGAGATGGGTCATCGGGCGAGCGATTTGAGAAAAATCTTTGATGAATCGATGGTAGAAGCCCGCATGACCCAGAAAACTTCTCACACCCTTCACGGTTGAAGGTGGAGGCAACTTTGTGATAACATCGACTTTAGCACGGTCAACTTCAAGACCGGCTTTCGAAATCTTATGTCCAAGCACGACGCCTTCTTTTACCATAAAATGGCATTTTTCCCAATTTAGAACAAGGCGAGTGTCTTCGCACCGCTTTAGCATACGTTCTAAATTGGCAAGGCAAGCAGAGAAGGAATCCCCGAAGACCGAGAAATCATCCATGAAGACTTCCATGGTTTGTTCAACCATGTCATGGAAGATAGCTAACATGCACCTTTGGAAAGTCCCGGGCGCATTACATAAGCCAAAAGGCATTCTTTTGTAAGCGAAAGTGCCATAGGGACAAGTGAATGTAGTCTTCTCTTGATCTTGGGGATCGATGGGTATTTGGAAATAACCCGAGAAACCATCAAGAAAGCAGTAATATTCATTACCGGCTAATCGTTCAAGCATTTGGTCCATGAAAGGTAGAGGGAAATGATCCTTTCTCGTGGCATCATTGAGTTTGCGGTAGTCTATACAAACTCTCCACCCAGTAACGAGACGAGTGGGAATCAACTCGTTGTGTTCATTGGGAACAACGGTTATTTCGCCCTTCTTGGGCACACAATGGATTGGACTAACCCACGGTGAATCCGAAATAGGGTAAATCATACCCGCATCAAGAAGTTTGATAACCTCTGTTTTGATGACTTCATGTATTTTTGGATTCACCCTTCGTTGGCTTTGAATAGTGGGCTTGAAGTCGTCCTCCATGAGAATTTTGTGTGTGCAGAAGTGAGGATCAATTCCACGAATATCTGAAATCTTCCAAGCAATAGCCTTCTTATGATCTTTCAACACAGCGACAAGTCGTGCTTTCTCTTCATCCTTCAAATCCTTAGCAATGATGACTGGCGACTTCTTCTCTTCTTCGAGGAATACATACTCAAGATGGGGTGGCAACTCCTTAAGTTCCAAATCCGGAGGATTGTCGACGGGAGGCGTATTCGAAGTCGGAGTCTCGATAGCAATAACAGTGGGAGATGGAGGGGAAGGATTGTCTTCTCTGAGGAGGTTTGCAATGAAACTGAGATCGTCATCCCAAGTGGCAGTAGAATCGGCATTGTCTTGCTTCACATCTTCCAAGGTGGCTTCCAAATCCGTCCAAAGGAAATCACTTTCTCCAAATAGAGATAGTGATGAGTCGATAGAGGAAACGGTCTCAACATTGGGAAGAGAGGTAGGAATGTTTTTACAAGCATCCTTGAAGTGTTCTTCACAAGCCTCATCAAGAACGTCAATACAATTAATATTCTCGTAAGAAGAAGGCTGTTTAGATAACTTTCCCATGTTGAAGACTACTTTATCGTCACCCACTCTCATGATAAGCTCACCGGTTTCAACATCAATGAGAGTGCGACCGGTCCTCAAGAATGGACGACCAACAATGAGTGGCACACGGGGGTCCATCTCGTAGTCGACAACAACAAAATCGGCAGGGAAGGTGAATTTGTCGACTCCTACAATGACGTCTTCGGCTATCCCCACTGGATAAGCAACCGTACGGTTAGCTAATTCCAAAGTCATTTTGGTGGGGACTAGCTCTGGGAGAGATAATTGCTTCCAAACACTTAGAGGCATGAGATTAATACTGGCACCTAGATCGGCTAGGGCCATGCAATTCTCTACTCCCGGGAAATTGCAAGGGATAAGAAAACGACCCGGATCACCAAGCTTGATTGGCAATTTCCTTAAGAGTACTGCAGAGCAGTTCTCATTAAGTTGGGTGTTGGCGAGATCGAGGAGCTTTTCCTTGTCGCTCAGAAGGTCTTTAAACATTTTGGCATATTTGGGCATGTGAGCGAGAGCCTCAGCGAAGGAGATATTGAAATTCAGTTTTTTGAACATTTTTAGGAAGTTTGAAACTTGAATATCATCCTTTCTCTTTTGCTTCTCTTTCCTCAACCTTGAAGGATAAGGTATATTGGAAGAAGAGGAAGGCTTTAGGGGAATAGGATCACTCACAACCACGGGTGGAGGAGGGGTAGAAAGAAGAGGTGGAGAAATTGGGGAAGGAAAAGGATGAGGAATAGGAGCAGGTGACTCGTTCTCCTTAGTCACAACCACCGGTGGAGGTATAGGAAGCTCGGGTTCCTTAGTACCTTTACCACTTCGAGTAGTGATTGCTTTCATCTCCCCTCTTGGGTTCGCAACGGTGTTACTCGGAAGAGTTCCTGAAGAAGAGGGTTGATTACCTTGGAAGAAACTAGCCATCATGTTCCTCAGGTCATTGGTTTGGCTATCCAACGTAGTTCTCATATCGTCTCTCAAATCATTTCCTTGCTTGACCAAGTCTGCTTTCAAATTGCGCACTTCCTCTTGGAGATTTCCCACTATCACATCATTGGTCCTCATATAGGTTGCAACCTCTTGGTGTAATGCAGTGTTGGTTTGGGTAGGAGGAGCATTGTATGCAGGTGGTTGGTAAGCAGGTTGTTGGTAGACTTGATTGTTACGTTGAGGTGGTTGTTGCTGCTTGTGAGGTGGGATGTATGGTTGTCGAGGTTGTTGTTGTTGTTGAGGAGGGCGGTTGAGGTTTTGTTGTTGATTTTGGTTGGTGGGAGGAAAGCCAGGTGGTGAAAGATAGTTGTTTGATCGATAGCTAAGCAAGTTACGGTCACCTTGAGGTCTAGCTTGATAAGCAGGTTGTTGGTAGGTGCCATATGCCGCATTCACATTCTCAGCAGGGTAATCTTGGGTGGCGGTACAAGTTGTGTAAGAGTGGGGACCACCGCATATCTCACAAGGTTGGCTGACAGCGTTCACTTGAGCGTTTTTGGCGTTGTTGCTGTTGTTGTTGCTGACGGTGTGGGTGACAAGCGATTCAAGAAGCGTGGTGATTTTATCAAGTCGCTTGTCGCTGTCATTAGTGCTAGCACTAGCAACATTGGTCCTAACACTCTTGGTTTGCACACGAGATTTATTCTCAATGATGTCCCAAGCAGCATTGGAAGTCTTAGCCAATAAATTACCCCCCGAGGCACTGTTCAGTGAATCTTGGTCACTCATGCTTAATCCATTGTAAAAAGTATTGATTTGATGTACTTTGGTAAAACCATGTTGTGGGCATTTTCTTAAAAGATCTTTAAAACGATCCCAAGATTCACTGAATGACTCATCGTACTTTTGTTCAAAATTTATGATCTCATTCCGCAAAGCGGTAGTACGAGAGGGTGGAAAAAAGTAGTTGATAAACTTTGTTTCCAAATCCGTCCACGAGAGAATACTCTGTGGCGGTTCCTTAGCAAGCCAATGCCGGGTTTGTCCCTCTAAAGAAAAGGGAAAAAGTTGTAACCTTATAACCTCTTGTGGAAATCCATTGAACTTGACAGTGTTGGTGAGTTGTAGAAATCTCTTGATATGGTCGTGTGGATCATCAATGGTTCATCCCAAGAACGGTTGAGCGGAGACCATCTGGATAAAGCCTGATTTAAGCTCGAAATTGTTGGCGGCAATTGGTGGTATAACAATTGGATCCGTGTTGCCATCGACATGAGCTTGCAGCAATTCAATCATTGGGCGGTTATCCGGAAGGGGCTCATTGTTGTTGTTATTCATGTTGTTGAAAGGTGGGTTGTTGTTGTTATTATTGTTGTTCGGAGGTGGTATGTTATTGTTGTTTTGTACACCAGCCATGTCTAAGTTATCGAGAGGCTCGGGCTCTTGATAAGACGTGGATCGAGTGCGCATACACCTGCAAAAGAACGAACAAAGAAAAGCAAAGCACAAATATTTTTGGTTTTTATGTTTGTTAATTTTTTTTTGTATTTTTGAAAATTTTATATTTTTTAGTTGTTTTTTGAAAATTTTCTTGAAAAAGTAACGTTCACGTGGAACGGATCCCAAAATCCAAGTTCTCACAAAAAACTTTTGATCTTAACGAGAAGAGCCGGCAGCGGCGCCATTTGATACATGATTTTTCAATGGGTTCAGATTAAAGTTCTCTCGATATCCTCCCGAATTGATCTAGGTCTTAAGTGGAATGATTGTTCTTGGTTACTAAAGAAAAGGGGTTTGATTTTCTAGTCTAATAAGAAGTGGAAATGAAAATTTAAATCAAAGACAATTTCTTTAATTATGATTAACAAAGACATGTATTAAACGTAAGATTTAAAATTAAGATTAAAATTAAAATTGAAATTAAAGTTCAATAAGCATAAAGGAACAGTAAAGCAAACAAACAGTAACCTAAAAGAAAAATTGATTCGGAACTTTAACCTTTGATTCGGAACTTACTCAAAGACAACTCATCCGGAAGTTACTGTTCATTCATCCGGAACTTTCTCATTCGGAACTTACTGGCTTGGTTCGGAACCTTCCAAATGAAGGTTTGGTTCGGAAGTCTTGCTTGGTTCGGAACCTTCCGAATGAAGGTTTGATTCGGAAGTATTGTCTTGATCCGGAACTTACTGATTGGTTCGGAACCTTCCGAATGAAGTTTGGTTCGGAACTTATGGACTTCCGAATGAAGGTGGTTGGTTCGGAAGTTTTAAACTTCCGAATGAAGTGTCTTGATTCGGAACTTAAGCTTGATTCGGAACTTCTGGAAACCCAGAACAGTAGCAGAAAACGAAGAACACGGAGACTATTTTTAATCCAAAATTCACCAAGTTTTTCACCAAAAACTAAAATAAATCAATCACAAAGCATTTACTAATCATAAACTACTAATCCCATCAATAAAAACACAAATCCCAACAACTTTTGAAGATCAAATCAAGAAAATAAAAACTTAAAAACTTGAAGGTAAAGATGATGATGAACAAGATAAAATGGAAAGATTAAATAAGAACTTTGTATTGAATGATTGATGTTTTGACAAGATAAATCAAAGATTAAAATTACAAGATGAGAAAATTAAAGATGAAAATCACCAATCACCCTAATGGTGATGGTGATGAAACGGAACAGAGAAAAAGTGGGGGAGAAGAAGAAAAACTAAAAAACTAAAAAAAAACTAGTCTAAAATGTGTGAGGGGAGGGCTATTTATAGCCTTGTCCTTTGGTTGGTGAGTGGGCTTTCTCCCGTTCTTCTTGTCTTTTCGTCTTTTCAGAAAAGTTTCCGTTTTTGATTCTGACTCGGGATTTGTCGTCGATTAAATTCAACTCGTCTTTTAATTTCTTCGTTTAATAGACTTGAGTTTCTTCGACTTATGTAAATCTTCCATCTTTGGTCCTTTTCTTCGATAAATCTTCGAATAGGCCCAGTGACTTCAAATCTTTTGCATCTCTTGGACAATAGACTTTATCTTGAGTCTTTTTCTTCAGTAAAACCCGTGCAATCCCATGTTTTCTTCAGTATTCATCCGGTTGGCTCTGAAAACACAATAAACACAAAAACCACGCATAATTCCAAACAAATGATATTAAATACGTGTTTTGGTCTCGTTTTAGCCCGAATTAAGTGGTAAAAGGATGGGTGTTTACACACCTATCACGTCTCTAAATAATCAGCAACATCAACATTTAGTAACATTCCTAAGCTATGAGCAGCATCAGCATCTTGTAGAATATTAACAAGTGAAGTACGCCTGAGGTGATTTAGAATCGACTAGCGAATACTCATGGAGTATTGTAAGTGACATATACATGGATTACGGTACGTGTAACACACATGGGATACGGTACATGGGGTACACGTGGATTACGGTACATGTAGTACACATGGAATGCACATGAAATGATCGGTATGGGGTCGATCATCTGACATGATTTAAAGGAAAATAATTGGTTAAACGGTTAGAAAAACTGAACTGGAATGAGCATCATGATAGCCTAGCAATTCCAACATAGACAACATTCTGGTTGCATAGAGAAAACGCTAAAAGTGTGGTTAAACGAATTTCAACGATGATTTGCATGAAAGCATGATTAATGAAAACCAACCATGTCTACCATGAAAGCAGGATTAAATGGAATCCATCAGTGTCTTACATGAGAGCATGATCAACATGATGAAAGCATAATCAACATAAGAGACGTAAGATATAATCAGCATGAAGACGAAATCATCATGAAGGAAAATATGGTACGAAATTAATATGGTACGAAATTAACATGAAAATGAAGTTAACCATGATAGTATGAAAACTTACTTGAATAAAGAAAAATAACAAATAAATGAGGGGACATGAAAGAAATATAACTGTAATGAAATGAAATCTAAGAATCGCTGGTGTGAACGACCATGGGTCGGTTCACAAAACAAAAGTGACATGATTAATCTGATTAGAACATAAGATAAACATAAGAAAATGATACATGAAACAGTTTATAAAGAATGGTTTATTAAAAAGTTTTTGAATGAGCGAAGGTGAACGCCTATGGGTCGGTTCACCAAAATTGACATAACGAGGGTGGACGCCTATGGGTCGATCCACCAAAACAAAATAGTTACTAGAATAAAAGCACATGCGACTAAATATGGCCAGTCCTGTACCAACCATTACTTAGTCAAAATACCTGCAACAATGATACATGAAAAGAAATAAATGAAATCAACTGTCAAAACTTAATAGAAAACGTATGACTAAGTATGAACTACGGTGGTTCAGTCCATATTAGCCAAATTTCTCCAGGAACATCATGCATAAAACACTGACATGTAACTAAGTATGGATGATGGTTGTTCAATCCATATTAGTAAAAACAATTATGAGAAAACATCATGGTTAAAACATCAAGGTGCTGAAAATATCAATACGTGGAATAACAAGCGTTGGCTTAGGTAGCTCTTGGTGACTACCCACTAGTCACAGGTCAAGTTTTAGAGACTACTTGTCGAAACCTTGGCTCTAATACCATATTTGTAACACCCCATTTGGATAAATGGACCGTTACTGGATAATTATAGCGTGTCATCAAAACATACAAGGTGAACGTCCTAAAACATTACATGAACATAAGGGATAACCGGAATCAAACATCGGCTCCCAAACATAAACTCATAAACAAAGCATAAAGTAAATGTAATGAAAAAGGAACATAACATAAAATAGCTCCAATCCTTTGCACAACCTCTCCATGCTCCTGTCTGAACTTGGGTACCTGCCGTTTGGAGACATAAAAAGAGAAACGGCTGAGCGTACGCTCAGTGAACGGATATATGACATAATACGGGATAGCATAAACATAAGTAAAGACTGAAATGAAAGCATGAAAATGAAAATGCAGCGGAATAATGTAAGTCCTGGAAAAACCTGGTGACATGTAATAAACTGGTTATTTCTGAAAAGATTAAGTTTGTATAATGAAAACTGTATTTTAAATGCCCAAGAGTCCATATAGGTCATGAATATAACAACGTGCATGAATACATGGAGGGTGACCTCGTCATGCAATTAGAGGGGCTGCCTCTAATTATAATAGTTTGGGTAGGAGGGATCAACTCCTTGTGAAGGATGCAAGGCACACACCACATTCACCATGAAAATAGTATCTGAAACATGTAACTAGGATTCACCCATTCGCGCCACATGATAATAATAATAAAGGCCAAACTTGTAAAGGGACGCTGCAAGCAATCACTCTCCCGCAGAAGAGTCATAACACCGGTGCCTCCAGTGCTATGGTTATGCGATCTCCATAACTAGGTGAAACTGACATGCATGTATATGGCTATGGCTATTAAAATAAACATAACATTTCCTGACGTGTTTAAGACACATGACTACAGGGGAAACAAATGGCATAGAAAACGGGAAAACCTAATCAAACATGCAAAGGGAGTTGTCCATACTGAAGGACGGAATATCCGTACCTTGTGTCCAGTAATGTGAACGAAGAAGACGCGAAGAATCCTACTCCGAATCCATAAGTGCTACATAATAAAGAGGGACGTGTATGAGTTGTTTGATTAACTTAAAGTTAACTGATTATTAGTTTACTAGACGTGTTATTACTTGTTACTGTCTTGTTTTAAGTGTTCTGGACATATTTTACTTATTCATGTTTAATCCTGTGTTTTCTTAATGTTTCATGTGTTCTGATTAAATTAATTCATTCTATGTGTTAAAGTACTTGTTATACTATAATAAGTAACTTCCTAAAAATAGCAGGTTGCTATATATAATAAGTTTCCAAAAATATAAAGTTTCTATAATTGGTAAGTTTTTACAAATAGCATGTTACTATATTTAATATGTTTCCATAATTAATATATTACCATAAATAATAGCAGGCTTTTTTTAAATAATAAAATGACATAACATATAGTTTTAATAAGCTTATAATATTTCATGTATAATTATATCGTAAAGTTTAAAAATTAATAAATACTTAGTCTAAACTTGTAATTATTAATTAATAATAATATTACATGATATCATAAGTATTTTTAATTAATACTAATCTATGATTTAATAATTAAACTTTACCTTAAAAGATATAAATTAATTAAGCTATGTATTAATTAATTTAAAGCACATGAATAGTTAAATTAATAACTATTTAATCATAGGTTATATTTAAATAAAATGAATAAATAAAATAACATGATTATTTTAAATAAAACTCATGTCCTAAGTCATGTAACTAATTAATTTAATTAACATATTTTTAATTAAACTAATTATATACAATAAAATACATTTCTTCTTAGCTTAGCCAAACACCCCTTTAAATTGCCTTAAACCCTTTGCCAAACAGCCCCTTAACTGTGAGCAAAAGGGTTCCTGTTGTTTGTTTAATCCTACCCACTGTTCGCTAGTTCCTTCCCGTTGGATGTTTATGTCTACATGCTGTTTGTACTAGCTAACCACTATTTCTATAACTTAACTCACGCTTTATATTAATTTCCCACCGAGAGCAGTACAACTCTCTGTTCCTCATGATCTAACCAAACCACCCTGATGAGACTACTTTTATACATAGTCTCATCGTCCAAAATGGGCTTAAAATGCATTAAATATCATTAAAAATGCCAAATATATGCTCGTGTTTGTTGCTTGTGTATTTTAGGTACGGATATTGAGGAAATGACAAAAAGATCACAAGAATCAAGAAAAAACGAACACGGGAAACGAAGTCGCACAAAGAACCGGGCCCAAATCATGGATTTTCCAAAATGACCCTGAAGATTGAAGAATGGCAACATTGGTCCCTCATCTTTGAAGATTTGGCAAAGAAAGACCTTGAAGAAATCATCATTTGGCAAGAAAGGTCCTCAATATTTGAAGATATTACATAAACAGCCCTTGGATAATGCACTAATTTCAATATTAGTCCTTATTTAAGATTTGAAACTAAGATGGGCCAAATTCAGCAACATGTCCAAACTTATTTACAAAGGAATTAAGGTTTTGGGCTGTTTATTACCAAGTAAAAAAGCTAAAGGAGTCCAGGGACCTAACCTGACCAGACAAGAAACATACCACCACCAATCACCCACTGCCACATCACCCCACTCAACTCCACCCACCAATCTCACTCCTACACGTCACACCCCCAATCCACGTCTGTTTCCACTACACACTTTAAATAAACATATTTATTTATCTTAAATTTTTGTGAGAAACAAAGTTTTTTAAACTAATCCTTCCCTAATCCAAATCAAACCCCACTGTTTAAAACCCATAAACCCTAATTTTCCTAGGATTAATTACCCCCAAATCAAGGGGTTTTTGTCCAATCTTTTCAAGATCCTTGATTTAACTTAACTTAATCCAAACCCAACTCCCAAAACGTCACCCTCAACCCTAAAGACCCCACCCACGAGGTCCCCTGCACCCCTTTGGCTACAAAACAAACTGAAGACAGAAGGATGAACGACTGGATTGGATTTCTTGGTCCCAAAGGGTTGTCCAACGACTTAGATCACTCCACAACAGCTGTACAACAGCAGGCAATCACATGTTGTGATTTTGACGAAGATCAATTATTCAAACCAAGGGCAGCTTTGTAATTTTCATAGCTAGGGTTTCATATTTCATTGTAATTCTAGAATTTTCAGCTAGGTAGTATAAATATGGACGTATTGTGTCCATATTGGGTGTTCCAGTTTTTGCTTTTCTACATTGTGTAATTCCTTTTTAAAATTTAATGAAAGTTGGTATTTTGGTTGCAAATATAATTCCTTTTTATTTGTTTAAAAATTTGGTATGTGTTAGAAAAAGCATAGCTGAGTTCCAAATCAATCTTGTGAGTTATTTGTGTTTTGAAGTTTTCAAAGAAGGAAAGTCTAAGTTTTCTGGGAATCCGTTTTTTTTATTTTGGCAAAAGGATTCATAGGCCACATTAAGCTGTTTTATTCAAGCTTATATATGACCATTTAATCCTGATATCTTGGAGATATCAAGATAAAGTGGGTATAAAAGTTTGGGTAAAGAGCAAAGTGAGGTGAAAATCCTCTTTGCATATTTTTTTTACCATTTGTTAATAGCTTAAGGCAATAAGTTCCCCAATAAGCTCATCTTATTGGTTAACTTAGTGGCCTGGTTTGTCTCTTGTTTGGTGGTGTTTGTGCAGGTTTCCAAGAACAAGAAACAAGACCCTCATTATTTCATTTCATTTGCTCATTTCAGCCATTAGAAGACATTTTTTTTGGCTTGGGTCCATTGTGGATTCCATCAACAGCCACTCTCTACACATTGCATAAGCTCTTATAAGCCTAAAACTCCCCTATAGAAGGCATCAGCCCCTAAGTAAGGCTTGAACCCTATTTTTGATTTTTTTTATGCTTTTATTAGGTGGTTATGTGATTTTTTGTGAAATTGCTTGTGTGTTGGAATTTTCAGATTAATTATGCTCACTTAGGGTTTGTATGCGTGCTAGAAATGATCTTAATCAGTTTAGATTAGGTTTGAGAGCATTTGGTGTGTTAAATTGTTTTTCTGAAAAATAAGGGGGTGTTTGGATTTGGATGTTAACTAGGATTGGTGACATATCTTGGTGCTTAAACCCACTTAAACACACTTGAGTTTTTCAGAAACTGTATTGTTAGCTATCAGTTATAGGATTGGTGCATTTTTATACAAGTTTGTAGGCTTAAGTGGTAAACCATGCTAGAAAATCAGTAAGTGACTGTTTTTTTGGTAATTTTGGCCACCAAGCTTTGTGATTGTTAGAGAATAGAGACATCTAGGTTTATAGATAGTTTTTATGTGATTTGGTTGGATTGTGAGCAAGTTTTGAACACCCAAAATCCATTTTTGTGCCAAGTGCATCAGTACACTGTTCACAGACCACCATATAGCCTTCACAGTAACTGTATTGTGCAATTTGTGTGTAATTTTTGTGTTGTACTTGTGAGTTTCTTGTTTATCTTGACTCCCCACAACCCAACTGGTTGTGGGGGTGCCTTATTGTCCAAAGAAAAGCCCACAAGAGCTTTCTTAAGCTCAAAAATCCATCAGACACGTTTTTTTACACTAACAGTGGGAACCAAGTTCCCCCTGCTAGCACATTTGTTACCACTGCTAAGCTAAAAAACAAAAACAAAGCACATGTCACTTTCAGTTTACTCAGTTTTTTGTCTTTAGTGACTTAATTTAGGAATTAGGACTTCAAACCAGTTTCATATTTTTTCTTATTTAATTTTTATTTTTCTGTTTATTTTATTTTTATGTTACTGTTCATTTGATATTTTTTAGATTAAATTGCATTTTTAATTAACTTTTTATATTTCTGTTTTTGTCTTTTAGTGGTAAAAGTTTATATTATTCAGTTTTAAAAATTTTCATAGATTTAGAAAAATAGTTTAAGATTTTTAGTTTAAAAAGTTTTTATTGTTCACTTTCTAATTAATTATTAGAATTAAATTTAGATTAATTAGGGTTTAATTAATTTCAGTTTTGTCTTTTAGTGAAAAATTTTACATTTTTCAAACTTTTTCAATTTTCTACTGTTCATTAGTATAAATTAGGATTTTTAAAATTGTCAAATTATTTTTTGCATTATTTTATTATTTTTTTATGATTATTTTAGTCTAAAAATAGTTTTTAGTGATTTAAAAATAGAAAAACAGTTTTAAAAATTTAGGAAAAATAGTTTTTAGTCTTTAAATAATATAAGTAACTTATTAGTTCAATAAAATAATATTTTGGACATTTTGTTAATTATATTTACTTTTAGGGCTTTAATTAGCATTAAAATTGAATATTTAATTAATAAAAGGTTTTAAAATATTTTTGTTGAATTTTTATTCTTATTTATATTATTTTAGACTTAGATTAATATTTTAATTAATTTTTAGGTTTAATTTTTAATTTTGTCGCGTTTTTCGTATTTACGTTCGTGTTTTACGTCAAATCGTCGTAGTTTAACCCGTCTTCATAACCGTCTTTCTCTTCTTACCCCAATTCTATTTTCTTTTCTCATAACAATAAAATCACAAAGATAATCATTTCATTACACAATGCACTAGCCTCCTTGAGAACGAACTCACTTTAGGGTCATTTACACACGGTTTTCCTAAATCGTCGTGCTTTCCCTATTTTGGTACTCTTTTCCTAAAGGTATACAAAAACTCAACCATCAATTTTTGGCGCCGCTGCCGGGGAGGCGTGTTGTGTTTTGATTTGAACAATTGTTGTTTTTATATAGCCATAATAAGTATTTGTATTAGTAGCACTCTACTAATACGTATTATCGGTTTTTCGTTTTTTGCGAATACTATTACTATATTGCATACGTAGAATAATAAATACACAAATACTCCAAATACGTGAGAAATCACAACCTTGACTTGGGAGGTCATTACCCAATCATTGTATTCGAATCTCAAACCAAAGAAAAAAGGAAAAAATAGATAAATACTTTCGAGAAGCTCGATTTTGAAAATACAAACTATAAGGTGGGTATAAGGCGGATATTATAAAATATATCCTAAGGAAAAAGGCTCTTAAGCGCTTCACGCCGCCTCGTTTCCCCGCTTGCTTGTGAGTATTTGATTTTGAGAGCTAATCGAGGGTTTTGCCGCCCAAAGTATTATTAAGTATCATATATACTTTCTTGGTTTTATTTGATTAAACCCTCTTGAACGTTTTGGTGTTCCACCAACGTTCTAAAGTCATCGAAGGCGTTCACTTTACGTGATCGTTTTCATTCCTTGAGGCTTCTTTAATCAAGAGATTTGATTAAGGAGGAGATTTGTAGATTATTATCTACCTAATACAATTCCAAAATCCAAAAAAAAAAGTAAAAACAATCAAAAATCCAAAAAAAAAAATTGAAAAAGTTACAAACACCAAAAAGAATCTTCTTTGCTCATCCCCACGTTGTACGTGACGTTTATGCTTACTCGTAATCAAGCAAGACGTGCACGTAAACGAAAAAACAAAAAGGAGTCAACACCTACTCCTAATCTTTCTAGTGAAGAGACTCCAAGTGAGGAACCTATTGTAGAACAAGAAGCTATCATGGCTAATCGTACTATGATGGAGTTGCTTCAAGCACCCACCGAGGGTTTTAGAGAGGCCATTGTGATTCCCGCCATCCTTGCGGAGAACTTCGAGATCAAGACAGGTTTAATGTCTATTGATAGGTGTGAAAACACCCATCTTTTCTACCACTTAATTACATTAAAACTGGACCTAAACGTATATTTTATGTCATAAATGGTGGAATTATGCGTGGTTTGTGTTTTTATTGTGTTTCAGGGTCAAAAAGTGAACAGGAAAGAAAACACGGTCTTTCACGGGCTTTTATTGAAGAAAAAGACAAAAGACGAAGTCGAAAGATCAAGAGTGGAAAAAGAACGGAAGTCCTAGACCAATTCTGAAGATTTATCGAAGAAAAAGTCAAAAGACGAAAGTTTACTAAAAAGCCGAAGAACTCAAGTCTAAATTATGAAGAAATTACAAGACGAGTTCAAAGAAATCCCGAGACGAAGTCTTAAAAGTCGAAGAATTTGAGAAGACTGAAAGACTGAAAGACTGAGGACCAAGAAAGAAAGAAAGAGGGAGCCACCAACCACTCCCCTCTCCTATAAATACCACCCTCACAACATGTGAGAGGGTTTTTTTAGTTAGTGGTTAGTTTTAGTTAGTTTTAGGATTAGATTAGGAGTAGGTAGTTTCTCTCTCTAGATCTATGCTTTCTCTCTCTAGATTAATTTGTGTTTAAGCTTTTGTTATTGAATCCTTACTTTTTAATTAAGCTTTTCATTTATCATCTTCTTCCTTTCTTGTTTGATTTGTTCTTATTCATCATTGTTCATGTTCTTGAGTTTTTATGATTTTGATCAAGTGGGTTTTGATTGATTTGGTTATGTTTGTTAGTTTTGATGATTTGCTTTGATTGATTATTGTTAGTTGATGCTTATTTGTTGTTTTGGTTTAATCTTTCGTTTGATTTTGATTAATTTATGGATGAAATCGTGTTACTGTACATTCCCCTGTTCTCCGGGTTATTAGTTTCTGATGTTACTGTTCTTATTCCCAGAAGTTCCGGATCAAGAATTCTTCATTCGGAAGTCTAAAGTTCCGGACCAAGTGCTTCATTCGGAAGTTAAAAGTTCCGAATGAAGGAAGCTTCATCCGGAAGTCAAAAGTTCCGAATGAATGCTCCTTCATCCGGAAGTTCCAAAGTTCCGAATGAATGCTCCTTCATCCGGAAGTCAAAAGTTCCGAATGAAGTAAGCTTCATCCGGAACATTAAAAGTTCCGGATCAAGCCTGTTCATTCGGAAGTTTTAAACTTCCGAATCAAGGTTCTTTCTGTTTTTTATTTTTAAGTTTTCTTCTTTTAATTTCAAGTTTGATTCTTCCCGCCTTTTTTATTTATTTGAATTTTTATTCACTTTTCTTTTAGTTTAAGTTTTTATTTGCATCATTTACTTTATGTTAAGTTTTAATCTTACGTCCTTTCATTTCTCGTCATTTACTTTTAAAGTTTTAAGTATCGCACCGTTTACATTTTAACTTGTTTTAGCGTTAATTTCTCGTCATTTATCATTAAGTCTTGCTCATTTATTTTCCAAAACCAAAAATATTTGTTTCACCAAGAACAACTAATCTCACATAATTAACCGGAAATCAATTCGATTAGACACCGAGAAAACGAACTTTCAACCCATACAAAATCCTGTTATTATAATGGCGTCGCTGCCGGCTCTTTTCGTGAAGATCGAAGGTTTTTTGTGAGTGACGCGTTGGATTTTGGGATCCGTTCACTTGTGAACGTTATTTTTCGTGTCCAACAATTTTCAAAAATCCAAAAACATTTGAAAAATCATAAAAAGCATTTCTTTTTCAAAGTTTTGCACCAAAAATATTCTTCTTGCTTATCTATCTTTCTTTATGGATTTTTATGTCCATTGCGTCCGGTGTGGGAAACAATTATCTGGGAACAACTCTTGTCAATGGTGTACATGTGAGCGGTGCGGAAACGATATCAACTACACACAATTCGGATTTTGTCCCTTGTGCAACTCGACTAATTCACTCTTTTTGAACCCACCTCCTGTTCCCCCGTGCATCTATTGTGGAAGCGATTCTCATTGGCATGTTTAGTGCCCGGTTCGATATCGTCTGGTCACGGGCAAGAACCGGGGTACAATTATGACAATGATAATAGCTATCCACAAGACGCACCTGATTTTTCTCCATACCCGGTTTGCAACAACTGTGGGGGTCCTCACGATACCTATTTTTGTCAACCAATGAATTATTATGAGCAAAATCCGTGTCCTCAGTTTTCTTCACCTATGGATTATTATGAACCAAACCCGGTTTCTAATTCTTCTCAACCGATGAACAACTATGAGCCACAACCTTACTATAATTCAAGTTTTCAACACTTTGAGCCCCCACATCACACCCTCAATCATCAATCCTCTCAACAAATTAATCTTGACCCAGAACTCACTACCTTGAATGAAGAAACACACTCCATCGTTTTGCAACTTTAAGAAGCCGTTGTTTTGCTTAAAGAACTTAGGGACGAGGAAAAGAGACTGCAACAAGAGCAAGTATCTAATCTTAGTGATTATACCCCTCCTCTTGTGCATCAATACTATTACGATGATGATGACGATGAGCCTACTATTTCTTGGAATGATCTTACTGCTCAATGTCCTAGTGCTATTGTCATCCCTCCTCTAAATTTCCCCAACGCCTCTAAGGATTGTGATACTTCGAGTGAGATTAGTGATTTCGGTCTTGATAAATTCTTTCATGAGGTTTGTGATGTACTAAGTTTTGAGGAGCTTACGGATGAGGTCGCTCTTAATGATGATGTTCCTTCCACCAACACTTTGGGAGATGATTCTTTGGCTTTCTCTAATCCTCTTTTCGATCAAGATGATGATTTTACTTCTAGTGATGACGAGTCACTATCCGATGAAGACGTTCTGCATGAAACTTTCAAGATTTATTCGAACCCTTTATTTGATTTTGATGACACCTACATATCTAGTGAGGTGAATCCGCTCTTTGACGAAGGGATTGAGGACATTGATAGCGCTGCTTCTCTTGCTATTAATGAGCATACTTTGTTAGCCACACCTCCTTCTATCCCAGAGGTGGAAAGACGTGAATCTACTGAAAAAGAGACGCAGGTGGAAGGTAATTGTTCGCATACTTCTCATATTACATTGCCACCTCATCCTACCACGTGCACACCCAAGCGGGTGATGTATCACTTTTACTCTCCTCGTTTCATACCGGGAAATGAGGATGAGTGCTTTGACCTGGGAGGTGACAATGACAATTATATAATTGATACCCTCACGGCTTTGCCGAGTGCTCAACATCCATTGTCTTTGGGGGATGACAATGTGCTTACTTTACCCACCCCACCTCCTGTGGATCGTGAATTCACATACTTCTCGTATGTCGAAAGGGTTTATCTCCCATTCAAGACTTATCCCCCCGCCTCTCCTTTGTTGATGTCAACCGGGAACGAGGACAAGGTCTTCGATCCCGGTATTACATTCGAGGCTTCCCCATGGACCATTTAATTCGGGGACGAGTCAGGCTCGTGACTCGGTTAACAAAAACAAGCACTTTTTGGGAGGCAACCCAATTATCTATCTATCTTTACCATAAGTGTAGGGGGGATCCCCTGTTGGTGTTTCTTGTTCTCTTTCTTATCATATGCAGGGATTAGAGCTTCAAAGACACACTCTTGATGACTTTTGACGAACCGTGATTCCGTGTTCCCTTCTTCCCGGTTCTATCCTAAACTCTTTTCGATTCTCTATTTTTATATTTCTCAATAATCAAATAGGAATCTCTTTAGTTGTCTCTTCCTTAGCGAGATTTAAACAACGTGCACAATGTCCTAAGTGTAGGGGAGTTTACTTCCACATGCTTAAACATTGAGGACAATGTTTATATTAAGTGTAGGGGGACTTCTATCGAAGTTAAGTGGTCTTTTCCTTGTATTTGCCCTCATTTTAACCGGAAAATCGATTTTTCGACATTTCTCAAAAATTTTAATCTATTTTGGCCTAGTCGTAGTTCCCTTTATTTTTGCTACTCTTCTCTTATTTTAATAAAATGGTTTTAGCAAGTTTAGATATCTTAGATATATTAGGCCCGTTGTGAATATTTTGACTCAACCCGAGTTTACTTATCCAAGTTCACTCTAGCTAGTATCCTTAACCATGTAGACCTTAATTGGTTTATTAGGCTAAGTATCCACGAGTCTCATTCCTTGATATTTTAAATTGTGGAGAACGAGAAATGATAGAGTTGGTTACAAGTTTGGTATTCTCTCATTAACTTATGTGAGTTAATTATGATCTTTTTCTCCCATCACTTGCTAATAAAATATCTGCAATAAGTAAGGTCATACGATTTGAAAGGTTACTTAGCTTCTAGCCCAAGATCGTTTAAAAGTTGCTCGGTAATGATAAGAGTTCATAGCCAAGGCATAACTTATGAAGCGGGGTGCGAAGATTGGCGAGTCCGTAAAGGCCCTAACAAGGCATGAGGATTCCATTTTATTGCTAAGAATCCAAGTGATGTGAAAAGCATTATTCCCAAAGTCAATATGAAGGATCAAGACTCACGACGAAAAGCAATCAACTCCCATAAAGATCATGGAGAAGTCTATCCGAAAAGACCCTAACAAGGTATGAGGATAAATAGATCCAAGTCCGAAAAGGAGGCGGATCATTGTATCTCAAAATCCCAAATAGAGATTGAAGAAATAATCATGAATTCATGGTCAACAAAGTTGGAGTACCTCTCAAAAGTCTCCAAGTGAAGAAACTCTATGAACGATGAGAAGACCATTATCTCAAGCACGTCTCTCAAGATATGAAGTATGAAGTACATGCCAAATATCGGCCCGAGAAAGGTCTCAAATTGTGAACCAAGTTATGCCAAGATATGAACTTTTTGATATCCCGAGAAGCAGTTTTAAGAGATTTTGTCCTTTAGCTAACTATTGATCAAATCGTCCTATTTTGCTTTCTGCCTAAATAAATTATCGAAATAAGTCAACAATGCATCCTCGTGATCATTCAAGACATCAATAAAATATAAGAGATACCCATAGGAATAAGGGAGTTTAACCGATTAATTGAACCGCATGAGTAAATGTTTGTTATGCTAACTTGTACTAACAATGATCTTGTTTTTTAAGCTTGGCATGGGGAACGTGAAACTTGAGGGTGATAAACATTCATGACACACAAGCCCTAATGTAAGTCTTAGATTTCTTTACATGTTTCTTCCTTGTTGCATCTTGTTATTTTCTATCTTTTTGATTTTACTTAGTTGTTTAATAAAGGCCAAGGTAGGTTGATTATGATGGAAAGTGTAAACCTTGCTTTATCACTAAGCATTGCATGAGGGCATTGCAATGGTTAAGTGTAGGGGATTTGATAGGTGTGAAAACACCCATCTTTTCTACCACTTAATTACATTAAAACTGGACCTAAACGTATATTTTATGTCGTAAATGGTGGAATTATGTGTGGTTTGTGTTTTTATTGTGTTTCAGGGTCAAAAAGTGAACAGGAAAGAAAACACGGTCTTTCACGGGCTTTTATTGAAGAAAAAGACAAAAGACGAAGTCGAAAGATCAAGAGTGGAAAAAGAACGGAAGTCCAAGACCAATTCTGAAGATTTATCGAAGAAAAAGTCAAAAGACGGAAGTTTACTAAAAAGCCGAAGAACTCAAGTCTAAATTATGAGGAAATTACAAGACGAGTTCAAAGAAATCCCGAGACGAAGTCTTAAAAGTCGAAGAATTTGAGAAGACTGAAAGACTGAAAGACTGAGGACTAAGAAAGAAAGAAAGAGGGAGCCACCAACCACTCCCCTCTCCTATAAATGCCACCCTCACAACATGTGAGAGGGTTTTTTTTAGTTAGTGGTTAGTTTTAGTTAGTTTTAGGATTAGATTAGGAGTAGGTAGTTTCTCTCTCTAGATCTATGCTTTCTCTCTCTAGATTAATTTGTGCTTAAGCTTTTGTTATTGAATCCTTACTTTTTAATTAAGCTTTTCATTTATCATCTTCTTCCTTTCTTGTTTGATTTGTTCTTATTCATCATTGTTCATGTTCTTGAGTTTATATGATTTTGATCAAGTGGGTTTTGATTGATTTGGTTATGTTTGTTAGTTTTGATGATTTGCTTTGATTGATTATTGTTATTTGATGCTTATTTGTTGTTTTGGTTTAATCTTTCGTTTGATTTTGATTAATTTGTGGATGAAATCGTGTTACTGTACATTCCCCTGTTCTTCGGGTTATTAGTTTCTGATGTTACTGTTCTTATTCCCAGAAGTTTCGGATCAAGAATCCTTCATTCGGAAGTCTAAAGTTCCGGACCAAGTGCTTCATTCGGAAGTTAAAAGTTCCGAATGAAGGAAGCTTCATCCGGAAGTTAAAAGTTCCGAATGAATGCTCCTTCATCCGGAAGTTCCAAAGTTTCGAATGAATGCTCCTTCATCCGGAAGTCAAAAGTTCCGAATGAAGCAAGATTCATCCGGAACATTAAAAGTTCCGGATCAAGCCTGTTCATTCGGAAGTTTTAAACTTCCGAATCAAGGTTCTTTCTGTTTTTTATTTTTAAGTTTTCTTCTTTTAATTTCAAGTTTGATTCTTCCCGCCTTTTTTATTTATTTGAATTTTTATTCACTTTTCTTTTAGTTTAAGTTTTTATTTGCATCATTTACTTTATGTTAAGTTTTAATCTTACGTCCTTTCATTTCTCGTCATTTACTTTTAAAGTTTTAAGTATCGCACCGTTTACATTTTAACTTGTTTTAGCGTTAATTTCTCGTCATTTATCATTAAGTCTTGCTCATTTATTTTCCAAAAACAAAAATATTTGTTTCACCAAGAACAAGTAATCTCACACAATTAACCGGAAATCAATTCAATTAGACACCGAGAAAACGAACTTTCAACCCATACAAAATCCTGTTATTATCTATGCTTCAATCCAACAAGTTTCGCGGACACGAGAAAGACAACCCACATTATCATATTAGGCAATTTAATCGTCTCACCGCAACAAGCAAGTTTAAGGATGTACCACACGATTCCATTAAGATGATGTTGTTTCCATACTCGTTAGATGGACCCGCCAAGATATGGCTCGAGAAAGAACCCCCAAATTCGATTTTGACGTGGGGTGATCTCATTTCGAAATTTGTGAATCAATCCACCATCTAAAACAACACATTTGAAAAACGAGATTTCGCGATTTACACAAAGATCTAATGAAAGTTTTTCAATGGCTTGGGAAAGGTTTAAAGAAATGTTACATGAATGTCCACACCATGATTTTTCCAAATTGCATCAAATTGACACTTTTTATAATGGGCTTAATGATCATGAACGAGATTACCTAAATGCCGCCGCGGGTGGTAATTTTTTGTGCAAAACGACCTATGAGGCTTTGAAAATCATTGAGAATAGGTCTAAGGTTTATAGCCCTCGTAACACACCGAGTGTTACCAATTTGGGTTCGTCATCGTCGTCATCGTCTCGTAGCATTAATGCCTTGCAAGATGAAGCAAATGAGGAGAATCGGGTTTTCGATAGGTTTTGGACTCTTATGACTCATTGGAAAGCACAAGATGCTTTGAATTCCGCTTCGGTTAAGGCGGTTGCCAAGAGTTGTATTTCGTGTGGTGGAGCTCATGATTTTTCCGAGTGCATTACCGCGGATGGTAACACTTCGAATGCTTACGTAGCCACGGGAACTTATAACCAAAACGTTCAAGGTTCCCGCCAAAATCAAGCTCCACAAAATCAAAATGCTAACAACTATCGAAACAACAATCAAAGTGGTGCTTATCAAGGAAATCAACGTAACTACAACAAGGGTAATTATCAAAGTGGAAATGGGCAAATTTCAAACCAAAACCAAAACCGTGATTTTCAAACTACCACACAAGGTTTTCAAAATGACCACACCAAAAATCTTCAAGGAGAATTTTTGAATTATGCTAAAGCAAACGATGCTAAGTTTGATAATATGCAACGTGAAATGGTTAGCTTAAGATCCGAGTTGAAAAACGAGCTTAAAAACGAACTTGCTAATGAACTTAAGACTCATGCTAATAAAATGGAAGGAAATGTTCAACGTCTCCAACAAAATCAACAAAAAATGGAGCAATGTCAACATGAGATTAAGAAAGAATTGTTAAAAGCGGATGCTAGGCAATCTAAGTTTGAAGACCGAATGGGAAAAATGTTTGAAGCTATCATGTGTAAACCTTCTTCTTCGGGTGGTCTTCCTAGTGATACCATCGTAAACCCGAAAGGAGAATTGAAGGTTATTACTACTCGTAGTGGTAAAACTTTCAAAGAACCCATTTCTCGTCCAAGTACTTCTACGGAGAAGGAAAAAGAGAAAGAACCCGAGGTGGTGGTAGAAAAGGAGCAAATTCCAAGCCCACGAAGTACCGCTCAAACCACACCTACGGTTGAACCAATACCAATAGTGGAACCCAAGATTCCAAGGCCTTTACCTATGCCCCAACCCACACCACCCTTACCTTACCCTTCAAGACGAAACAAGGAAAAGCCACAAGAACGAAATAATTATAAATTTGAACTTTTTATGAAAATGTTTCGTGACTTGCATTTTAATATAAGTTTTGCCGACGCCTTGGTCATGATGCCTCGATTTGCCGCGAACTTCAAAAGTATGTTGAATAACAAAGAGAAATTGCAAAAGTCGTCTAGTTGTTCATCGGTTTTTCTTAGCCGCATACCTCAAAAAGTCAGTGATCCGGGTAAATTTTTAATCCCATGTGCAATACAAGATTTGGAGGAATGCTACGCCTTGGCCGATCTTGGTGCTAGTATAAATTTGATGCCTCTTGAGATTTTTAAGTCGCTCAATCTTCCCAATCTCACTCCTTCAAGAATGTCAATCGAGATGGCCGATCATTCTATGATTCTAGCTTGTGGAGTAGCCGAGGACGTCTTCATGAAAGTTGGAAAGTTCTACTATCCCGTAGACTTTATCGTTGTTGACATCCCCATCGATCCTAAAGTTCCTCTAATTTTAGGTCGATCATTTTTGGATACCTCGAGAGCACTTATCGATGTGCATGCTAGGAAAATCACTCTTCGTTTCAATGAGGAAGAACTCGTCATAAATGCAACTCAAAACTCCACACTTTCTCATGTGTACTCTATCACGTCTTTGAACAATGTTAATCCCATCAAAAACATTTGTAAAAGGATTTCAAAAAGAGTTTTAGGAGTTGATGATAAAAACGATTTTCCGTCCCCTCCGCCGGTGGAGGTTAAGAGTGTTAAGCCTACGTTTCCAATCACGAATGATTCTTCGGATGATGAATATGTTGACCCCGATGGGGAAGTTTTATTTATTGACAAACGTTTTGAGAACTTACCACCACCTAAACCAAAACGGTTTTCAAATGTGAGAATTTTTAGTGTGACTAACATTGCTTTAGAAACACCAAATATTTTTGACATAATTAGGTCGGGTTTTCATAAGGAGAGTTTAAAAGATGAAAAAGGGAAAGAATTTAAATTGGATTTAAAAGATTTTTCTACAATGCTAACTCCGTCATCACCTCGTGTTTTGAGTGCTACAAGCTCGTCTTCTCCTTTTGACGATGCTTTGTGTGGACCTAGTGTGGGGGAAGCCCCTTATGTTCCCTCCCCTTTCTCCACCGAGGACGAGATATTTGATCCCGAAATTGCTTATAAAGGGAAATATCGGTCTTCCACCGATGCAATAAATGGAAAATCTTTCTATTTGATTGGTGCGAGTCTACCTCGAGTAGCTCATGGTTTTTATGACTTACCCATTGTCCCACCCTTCTATTTCTTCTCATCATTTTCTTGAAACCCTTTGGGTTTGTGTTGACACATGATGAAGTGGCGTTGATTTGTTTTTCCAATGAAAACGAGAACGCCATCTTCGATCCCGGTATTTTGCACCATCAAAGGACTTAGTCCTTAATACCGGTTGTTTTTGGGCCTTGTTTATCATGTAAGCCCCACCAAAAAATTGACCATACCAAGATAATCCCAAAATGATCTCATTTATGGGGATTCGAGTCGAGCTTTTGACTCGGTTATCAAAAACAAGATGCCTCGTGGGGGAAACCCATGCTTATCCATGTACATATTATTGCTTTCTAATTAGTTTAATGCGAGGGGATTTGTGCCCTTCCAGCCTTTGTTCCGTGGTTGTTTATGAATTGTGGCTTTTAGATCATGATCTTCACGATTGGATCCTCTCGTGTTCGTTTTATGGGAGCACTCGATCGTTTGCTTTGAAGACTTTCTCATTATCCAAATGATATATCCTTTGATGCTCTAACCTTAGGTTTATAGCACACTTCATAAACGGCTTTAAATTTAACGGTTACACCCTTTCCATGTTAGATTAGGCATTCGACTACGTCTCTAGTATGGGGGTGTTTGCACCCCTAGACTCGAAACATTGAGGACAATGTTTAACTTTACTATGGGGGGTGAATAGATACTTGCCTTGCCAAACCTTCACGCTTTCCAAAGTTTATCTTTTTGTTTATCGTTTTGTTGCAAAATAAGGCTAAAATAGCGAAATTTTAAAATTTTTCTCATGTTTTATAAGTGTTTGAAGACACGAGCGTAGATTTTCCGATGGCGAGAATAAGAGTAATTTTTGACTCGACCGTGCGTGTTGAGCACTTAGCTTTGATTCCTTAACTTCACATTAGGCTAAGTCTCTTAAATGAGGACGAGAAATGATAGGGTTAATTATAAGTTACTATGCTAAACGTACAGTACTCGTATTCTTTCAAAAACTCATGTGTTCTCGTTGTTTGCTTACTCTCCCTTCGCATGTAAATATTTTTTGCTTAATAAATATTGACTTAGCGGTTTAGTTGGGATTGTTGGGTTTCTAGTCTTTTCTAGTAGCTTCCGTGTAATTAAACTGGGAAGATATTAAGGTATCGCCAGCGTCACGGTTTTGAAGTATTGGCACCCAAATAATCAAAAGCTTCACCCAATAATAAGATTTCAAGTGCTCACCTAAATCAAGCAAACAATTTGAAGCCCCACAAGGCCGAAAGATCTATGCAAAATTGAAAGTGAAACAAGCCTTAATCTTCGAAGCTTTAAAGATCCAAAATTCGCTTTAGCGTGAGGATATACGTCTTTGGCTAATAAAACCACCGATGAGGCGGATAATAAAAGGCAAGGCAAGACCGAAGTCATAATAAAAGCTTTATGGTGAAGTTGAATAAAAGATGGAGGTAAACCAAAGATAATAAGGCCCTTCCGTTAGGGGGCATATAAAAGTCTTGGTAAAAAGTCTCATGTTCAAAACCGTTATAAAACCGTGTTTATCGATTCTTCTTGTCAACTTAATTTTTTGACATCGTTGTCTATTTGGAGGGGTTATTGATTTAATGGTCTTGGTTACACCGTTAGGACTCTATTTTTAGACCTAAATCTCTATTATCGCATAAGTCAAACAATGTATCCTCGTGAAACATTCAAGACAAAATAAAATATAAGAGATACAACTTAGGAATAATGGGAGGATAAGTACGTGATTAGGGCATATGAGTAGTGTTAGCATTACTAACTTATAATGACAATGATCTCGTTGCACGCTTGGCATGGAATTTGGGTGAAAATCGAGGACGATGAAATTATTTCTAACGAAGCATTCACGTGTTCTTATTCTATGAACCTAAACGTCCCATTTTGCGATGAAAATCATACATTATGTCTAAAACACAAGTAGTAATAGTAGTAGTGTAGCTCGTTTATCATTCAATAAAGTGATTAAAAATAAATTGTGGAGGTGCTTTGATACTTTATTCTAGCATTGTGTGAGGGCACGACAATGGTTTAGTATGGGGGAGTGATGAGACTGCTTTTATACATAGTCTCATCGTCCAAAATGGGCTTAAAATGCATTAAATTTCATTAAAATGCCAAATATATGCTCGTGTTTGTTGCTTGTGTATTTTAGGTACGGATATTGAGGAAATGACAAAAAGATCACAAGAATCAAGCAAAAACGAACACGGGAAACGAAGTCGCACAAAGAACCGGGCCCAAATCATGGATTTTCCAAAATGACCCTAAAGATTGAAGAATGGCAACATTGGTCCCTCATCTTTGAAGATTTGGCAAAGAAAGACCTTGAAGAAATCATCATTTGGCAAGAAAGGTCCTCAATGTTTGAAGATATTACATAAACAGCCCTTGGATAATGCACTAATTTCATTATTAGTCCTTATTTAAGATTTGAAACTAAGATGGGCCAAATTCAGCAACATGTCCAAACTTATTTACAAAGGAATTAAGGTTTTGGGCTGTTTATTACCAAGTGAAAAAGCTAAAGGAGTCCAGGGACCTAACCTGACCAGAAAAGATACATACCACCACCAATCACCCACTGCCACATCACCCCACTCAACTCCACGCACCAATCTCACTCCTACACGTCACACCCCCAATCCACGTCTGTTTCCACTACACACTTTAAATAAACAGACTTATTTATCTTAAATTTTTGTGGGAAACAAAGTTTTTTAAACTAATCCTTCCCTAATCCAAATCAAACCCCATTGTTTAATCTTTTCCAGATCCTTGATTTAACTTAACTTAATCCAAACCCAACTCCCAAAACGTCACCCTCAACCCTAAAGACCCCACCCACGAGGTCCCCTGCACCCCTTTGGCTACAAAACAAACTGAAGAAAGAAGGGTGAACGGCTGGATTGGATTTCTTGGTCCCAAAGGGTTGTCCAACGACTTAGATCACTCCACAACAGCTGTACAACAGCAGGCAATCACATGTTGTGATTTTGACCAAGATCAATTATTCAAACCAAGGGCAACTTTGTAATTTTCATAGCTAGGGTTTCATATTTCATTTTAATTCTAGAATTTTCAGCTAGGTAGTATAAATATAAACGTATTGTGTCCATATTGGGTGTTCCAGTTTTTGCTTTTCTACATTGTGTAATTCCTTTTTAAAATTCAATGAAAGTTGGTATTTTGGTTGCAAATATAATTCCTTTTTATTTGTTTAAAAAGTTGGTATGTGTTAGAAAAAGCATAGATGAGTTCCAAATCAATCTTGTGAGTTATTTGTGTTTTGAAGTTTTCAAAGAAGGAAAGTCTAAGTTTTCTGGGAATCCGTTTTTTTATTTTGGCAAAAGGATTCATAGGCTACATTAAGCTGTTTTATTCAAGCTTATATATGACCATTTAATCCTGATATCTTGGAGATATCAAGATAAAGTGGGTATAAAAGTTTGGGTAAAGAGCAAAGTGAGGTGAGAATCCTCTTTGCATATTTTTTTTACCATTTGTTAACAACTTAAGGCAATAAGTTCCCCAATAAGCTCATCTTATTGGTTAACTTATTGGCCTGGTTTGTCTCTTGTTTGGTGGTGTTTGTGTAGGTTTCCAAGAACAAGAAACAAGACCCTCATTATTTCATTTCATTTGCTTATTTCAGCCATTAGAAGACATTTTTTTGGCTTGGGTCCATTGTGGATTCCATCAACAGCCACTCTCTACACATTGCATAAGCTCTTATAAGCCTAAAACTCCCTTATAGAAGGCATCAGCCCCTAAGTAAGGCTTGAACCCTATTTTTGAGTTTTTTATGCTTTTATTAAGTGGGTATGTGATTTTGTGTGAAATTGCTTGTGTGTTGGAATTTTCAGATTAATTATGCTCACTTAGGGTTTGTATGCATGCTAGAAATGATCTTAATCAGTTTAGATTAGGTTTGAGAGCATTTGGTATGTTAAATTGTTTTTCTGAAAAATAAGGGGGTGTTTGGATTTGGATGTTAACTAGGATTGGTGACATATATTGGTGCTTAAACCCACTTAAACACACTTGAGTTTTTCAGAAACTGTATTGTTAGCTATCAGTTATAGGATAGGTGCATTTTTATACAAGTTTGTAGGCTTAAGTGGTAAACCATGCTAGAAAATCAGTAAGTGACTTTAAGTGACTGTTTTTTTGGTAATTTTGGCCACCAAGCTTTGTGATTGTTAGAGAATAGAGACATCTAGGTTTATAGATAGTTTGTATGTGATTTGGTTGGATTGTGAGCAAGTTTTGAACACCCAAAATCCATTTTTGTGCCAAGTGCATCAGTACACTGTTCACAGACCACCATATAGCCTTCACAGTAACTGTATTGTGCAATTTGTGTGTAATTTTTGTGTTGTACTTGTGAGTTTCTTGTTTATCTTGACTCCCCACAACCCAACTGGTTGTGGGGGTGCCTTATTGTCCAAAGAAAAGCCCACAAGAGCTTTCCTAAGCTCAAAAATCCATCAGACACGTTTTTTTTACACTAACAGTGGGAACCAAGTTCCCCCTGCTAGCACATTTGTTACCACTGCTAAGCTAAAAAACAAAAACAAAGCACATGTCACTTTCAGTTTACTCAGTTTTTTGTCTTTAGTGACTTAATTTAGGAATTAGGACTTCAAACCAGTTTCATATTTTTTCTTATTTAATTTTTGATTTTTCTGTTTGTTTTATTTTTATGTTACTGTTCATTTGATATTTTTTTAGATTAAATTGCATTTTTAATTAACTTTTTATATTTCTGTTTTTGTCTTTTAGTGGTAAAAGTTTATATTTTTCAGTTTTAAAAATTTTCATAGATTTAGAAATATAGTTTAAGATTTTAGTTTAAAAAGTTTTTACTGTTCACTTTTTAATTAATTTTTAGAATTAAATTTAGATTAATTAGGGTTTAATTAATTTCAGTTTTGTCTTTTAGTGAAAAATTTTACATTTTTCAAACTTTTTCAATTTTCTACTGTTCATTAGTATAAATTAGGATTTTTAAAATTGTCTAATTATTTTTAGCATTATTTTATTATTTTTTTTATGATTATTTTAGTCTAAAAATAGTTTTTAGTGATTTAAAAATAGAAAAATAGTTTTGAAAATTTAGGAAAAATAGTTTTTAGTCTTTAAATAATATAAGTAACTTATTAGTTCAATAAAATAACATTTTGGACATTTTGTTAATTATATTTAATTTTGGGGCTTTAATTAGCATTAAAAATTGAATATTTAATTAATAAAAGGTTTTAAAATATTTTTGTTGAATTTTTATTCTTATTTATATTGTTTTAGACTTAGATTAATCTTTTAATTAATTTTTAGGTTTAATTTTTAATTTTGTCGCGTTTTTCGTATTTACGTTCGCGTTTTACGTCAAATCGTCGTAGTTTAACCCGTCTTCATAACCGTCTTTCTCTTCTTACCCCATTTCTATTTTCTTTTCTCATAATAATAAAACCACAAAGACAATCATTTCATTACACGACGCACTAGCCTCCTTGAGAACGAACTCACTTTAGGGTCATTTACACACGGTTTTCCTAAATCGTCGTGCTTACCCTATTTTGGTACTCTTTTCCTAAAGGTTATACAAAAACTCAACCATCACACCCCTGCTGGGGGTGTTTGGGTTGCTACTGACAGAACAAAAACCACTCCGACAACCCAAAAGGGCTGCGTCTGGTTGGATTAATGTTACCACCGAGACCAAGGGTCTCAGTTTGTGTGTAGGCTGAAAATACGACACCACCCAAATCCTTGTTTGATTCCCACTTATATAACCATGTTCTTAATCTCTTATTTTTGTTCTTGCACAATTAATAAATCAATTTAAAGAAAAATAAGATTAAGGATTACCAAACTAGTGTTTAGGGTTTAGGAAACTACAACACGAATACCAAACCTTGTTTCCTTGAATCACGACCCATTGTGTACTTGGTTCTCGGTGCTTGGATCGACGGCAGAGGAAGAAGAAAACAAACGATCGTTGTGATGTTGTTGGTTTAGGGTTTTTGTGGATTTTCTAAATATAACATATTATCCCCCGTATGTTTTATTTAGTCGGCCTAGAGACCCATTTGGGCCTTGAGTCCATTACTTGTCTTTATTTAGAACCAGCCCACAACCTTACTACTCACTTCTTTTTTTAACTTTCGTGTTTAATTATTTATGTACGATGTTCGTGCATCTAAATGTCGTGTATTATTTCTTGCTATATTTTACACATGTCCTACGTAAATATGTATCGTGTATTAATACTAATAATAATACACGTAATTACTTGTTATACTTAATTAATATACGAAATCCTCGTGTTAAATGTTTTTATTGCGTGTCGTCTATTAATAAGTCGTAAATTTTAATTTATACGTATTTTCATGTAAGAAATGTTCTAGGGATTTTAAAGCGGGTATTACATACCTTAAGTTGGACGCCAAGAGATACTCAATCATTCGTGTGTATTGGGGATGATGATCATTATCAGCCTCAAGATAAGCAATCATGTTGTGCTGATCTTTGAACCCCAATGTAGCAGCAACGTGTTTCAACAATGGTGCCATGAAAACTGTTGGTGAAAGCTTTAGGATGAAAGAAAATGTAGATTTTTGGTTATGGAAAAAAATAGACAAATATGCAAGTTATCCTGTTTTGATAGTATTGAGCAGTATAAATAGGAGGTAAACTAGGCTACTATTGGTTGAAAAAGAGGTAAGTTATTTAAAAAGTAATGATGATAATCTTTGAAAAATAATAACTTATCTCTTTGCTAAAGAAAATTTACCAAACCCATAAAATTACGGCCCAAAATATAGCAAAAGAAACAACTAGGTGGGACCCAGTGTTCTTCAAGATTTAAAGAATTTTTCAGCGGTTATCGGCTATATTTGTCAACGTGTAAATTTTGCCATGTCAGCGTCCAAAAATGTGCTTGTCAGCGGATAAACCACTTATGTGTCAACGACTAAAAATAAAAAGTAATAAAATAAAAAACTTAACAAAGAAGTTTACCCTAATGAAGATAACTCTTCCTCTGACACAGACTGAAAGTAGCATTCTCTGTCCAATTATACACACTTGCATAAGCAAGATAGACATAACTGTCTTCAAGTGAACCTTGCTAAAGTAAGTCCTTTAGAGTGAAGTTATCTCATATATACACTTTGTAACTCCCAGGTAAGCCCATTTTTAATTTACACCAAGTCTACCAACCAACCAATCCCAATTCTAGGCCAAACAGTCTTGGCAACATGCACAATAATATCAACTTTACATGCTATAGTGCCTCAAGGTTTAGAAATTCCAACAATTCTTAAAAATAAAAGTCTTCATTATTCCTAACCCTTACTCACTAGTGGACACAATCTAGAATTATGATAAGAGCACTTTAAAATTACCCAAAGACCTAAAGGTTTCCTAAACCTCCCCTTAAACTAAGCTTACACAGTTTGCAAAATAAATATATCACAAATTTTTATTTCAAGATAGGAATGTAAACATTCCAACCATCATAAATAACTACTTGGCATATCAATAAAGTCCATAAGCAACTCTGTATCCGATTGCACAATGCTCAACATACCTGCATGATTAGATGGAATACCACAAAAACTAACATATGCTGTCAGCGGCTTCTTTCCACTTGTCAGCGGATAGAATGCCTTTGTTAGCGGTTAGAAAATATAGTGAAAAAACTAATATTTTTACAAGTAATAATAACAGTGCACATCCTGTACATACTATACATTAAATTCAAAAACACATATTTTACGGATGGATCATTCCAATACTTGTTACCAAGTACTGGAATCTCCCAACATCAAAAGGTTTAGTTAAAAGATCAGCCACATTATCCTCTGTGTCTATTCTATCTGGATGTATTAAACCTTTTTCAAAACAATCCCTTATAAAATGATGCCTAATTTCCATGTGTTTAGTTTTAGAATGATGCACAGGATTTTTAATAATGCATAATATACTATTATTATCCACAAATATCTTGGTATGCATAAAATTGTACCCGTAATCCAACAATTGGTTTTGAATCCATAGCACTTGCCCACAACATGCAGCAGCAACTACATACTCAACCTCAGTTATTGCATTGGCCACCATCGTTTCTTTCTTGCATTGCCAAGAGATAAGTCTGCTCCCAAAAAATTGACATCCACCAGTTGTGGATTTCCTATCATTGTTATCACCTCCATAATCACTGTCTGAATAGCCCATAAACTCCAATGGAGAATCTTTAGGGTACCATAATCCCAAAGTAGGATAGCACCTAAGATACCTAAAGATCCTTTTGACAGCATGAAGATGACACTCTTTAGGAGTCACTTGTTGACGTGCACTTGCACATACTGCAAACATAATGTCAGGTCTAGAGGCAGTGAGATACATCAATGATCCAATCATTGACCTATAATGCCTAACATCTACATCCTTTCCATCTCCAATCATTCCCCAGGGGTGTTCCCTGTCCATGGGGGTGCTAGCCCGTTTTTCATGAGGGGAAAAGTCAAAGTTCTTCAAAATTTCATCCACATACTTGTCTTGAGAGATGAAGATACCATATGCTTTCTATTGAACTTGTATACCTAGAAAGAAGTTCATCTCTCCCATGGCACTCATCTAAAATTTGTGATGACGTATAGTCCCCAGCCGGGTCAGGAACCCGGCCCACGGGTACTACCCGTATCCGGCCCATCACAGATGGGTGGGATAATGTCATTCAGGCTTATGGGCTTGGATGAACAGTGACCGCACACATGTGTGCGGCCCACGGCCCGGTGCGGCCGACATAGGGTTAGACAGAATCATATTCTGTCTAGGAATAGGTTTACCCCAAAAGGGAAGGATATTCACTACTATAATTAGAAGATAACAATCATTCTAATTCTGATAGTTATCCTTTCCTTGGGGCCGAAGTATCAGTGGCAGCCCACTAGGGTTCCACTGCCTATAAAAGGAACTCCCAAGGGTTCCACAAAGGTATTACGCTCTATACTCTCAATTCACATAAACCCTAACCGATTACTTACTCTTACGCTGGAGTCTAATCGTGGGAAACATTCCCATGGTAAGTCTAACGCGTGCTGTTTAGTGTGCAGGATCCCAACCAAACGATTCACTTGGTGCAGGAGCCGGAGCCCAGCCAACCCGAATTAAGCCTAATTCGGGTCTAGCAAGGATCACCCAACTTTTGCATCAACAAGTTGGCGCCATCCGTGGGACCCATTGCACTAAGCTAGAACAAAACCTCATTCTGAATTTCTATTGACGAAGGGGCATCAGCAAGCCAATCCCAGGAATACGAATCCTGGAAATTGGAAGTCCCAAGGGGAAGGGATACTCATCCCCAATCAATCACCTAGCCGCCTTGCAGGCGGACCTAGTAACCGTGGCGGCTTCCAGCCCTTGGGGGTGACGAGCACGATCTCCATGACACCCCCACCTACTTCAACCCTGGACAATCCGGACCCAGGGAGTGCGCCCAACCCTCCTAACAAGGAGCCGCGCAGACCATCGGTAGATGAAGAGGTAGAGGTCCTACCACTCAGCGAGGAGGATCTTACTCGAGTTCTCACGCAGAACTTCGATAGGATCGTCCCAGGGATCGCGTCAAGGTTGAATCTGGGGAGGAACCTCCAATCCAGACTCAACTTTGGTGACGCCGGACCAATCACCTCTTCCCAAAATCAGAGGAAAAGGAGAGCTCGGCCTCAGGAGCAGAGCATCTTTGAGGAACCCCTCAACCCAGGAATGTGTTTGAGCGCATAGGAGATCGCCTCATACAGGAACTAATGCAGTCTCGGGAAGGAGGAGATAAGTCTGATGGCTCACCCGAGCGGCCAGATCGAGAGTTGGCCAGAACCGCTCGTCGCTCGAGTGTGTGGGACAGGATGAACACTGGGAAGAAGGCTTCCGGTTCATCCCAAAAAAGTGGTCCCTACCCAAAGGATGGGGCACCACCACCGTCTCCAGACCCGTCAGGAGAGGACTCAAATCACCATCCGCCTAAGCGTCGCTGACCTAGGCGCACCCCTCCACCACCACCAAACAATGATGAGTATTATGGTGGCCCTTATTATCGAGATGCAGAAGCGGAGGATCTTTTGCGTCCATGGTGTGAACCATGGGATGACCCTAGGCTCACCCGGCCATGAGCGGATCCCAGGGAAGACCCGTTCACCCTCCACATACGGAACTATTCTGAGGACACCAAACGTCGCATGCCGGCGTGTATCAAGACTTATGATGGGTCTGGTGATCCGGTTGATCACCTTAAAATATTTGATACGCAGGCTAAAATTGAGCGATGGCCCATGCCTATATGGTGCCAAATGTTGAATTCAAATTTTATCGGAAATGCCCGTGACTGGTTAGAGGCACTCCCTCCACGGAGCATTGATAGTTTCACGGAACTACGCACTGCGTTCGAGAACAATTATACTCAGAGGAAGAAGTATAATAGGGATCCGGTCTCATTGGCAACTGTCAAACAACGGCCGAGGGAGTCCACAGAAGCCTTCACTGAACGCTTCAATGATGAGTGCACGCGCACAAGAACAATGCCGGAGCTCCTGAAAATCTCTGACTACATGCACGCCATAACAGACAGGGAGTTGATCAGGCGCCTCAATGACAAGCGTCCGGAGAGGTATGACGACCTCATGGAAAGGGTCAGAAATTTCATAGAAGGGGAAACAGCTGTTGTCGCGGCCTACTAATACTTGGTTTTACCCTTGTATAAAATAATTTAGTCCCAAGTCTTTTCGAATTGAAAACCGGTCTTAAGTGCGACTCAATTGTCTTTTGGTGAATCAAGAGAATGGTTTGGTTTGTTTGTTTTAAACTATTAGCAAGTAATTAAAGTGTCGTTGAGTAAAAAGGAAGTTAAAAGATTAATATTAAAATGACAAGTAAAATAAATGCATGGAAACTTAAAGGTGACAATGGAAAAGTACTAACACACTAAATAAAACTAACACTTGGAAAATTTTCTGAAAATAAAAAGTACTATAAGAAAGTAAGATCGAAAGAAACCAAAACAAGCCAAAAGAGGCCCGATCGGAATGTATTCCGATCGGTTGATCGGAATATGGGTAAAATAACCAATCGGAATAACAGGGACAAGGGGCAGTCGGAATAAGTGGAAAAGAGCCCGATCGGAAGAAAATCACACCTATCGGAATACTACAAATGCTACCAATCGGAATGCACAAATGAGGACCTAATCGGAATATCAAGCGAATCTATCAGTCGGAATATCAACCAAATGGGCCGATCGGAAAGGCAAAACCCTAATCCGATTGGACTCAATCGGAATGAGGGATGGTAAGGCTGGTCGGAATAGGCTGCAAATCGGAAAGGGGAATTGGGGGCTGCTCGGAATGGTACAATCGGAAAAGGGAGTTTGTACCCCTTCCTAAAATTGTGGAATTCGGTTAAGCAAGTGAATAAGCTATATAATAAGCTTATCACAAAACTAACCCGAATCAATGCCTAAACCGGATCAAATAAGCACTCTAATCAACTTATCCGACTCGAAATTAAGCAACTTTTTAGATTAAACAATAAAAACATAAACTTTTTAAGGAATATTTTTATAAACTAAATAAGCTAATCATAAAAATAAGCCAATAAGCACAAAAGTCTTAAAGCTTAATCAAATGAAAACTTATGAAATGATCAAAAGATTAACTTTTTAAGCACGAAATCAATTAGAACAACACGGATCACATGATAATCGCACCAAAATCAATCTTAAATCAAAGAAAAGTAGAATGAGATTAAGAAATAAAAGCTTAAAATAGAACTTGATTAATTAAAATAAGCAATACAAAGTGTTTAATCTTGAAAGATTAAGAAAAAGATGAAATTAAGTGAGAGAAAGTTTAAGACTTTCTCTCTCTAAAACTAGAGAAAACTAAGAAAAAGTGAAAAATTAACTAAAATCTAACCACCCTCCTAATGACTATTAGGAGGGTATTTATAGGGAAGGTGGAAGGAGTGCATGTGTTGCATCTTCTTTCTTGCTTTCTTCACGTTTTCTCGACTCGACTTTAATTCTTCGTCTTTGTCGTCTCGGGATTTGAACTTGTCTTTTAATTTTCTTCTTCTATTAGACTTAAGTTCTTCGACTTCGTTAAACTTCTGTCTTTTGACTTTTTCTTCGATAAATCTTCAGAATAGGCCTTGGACTTCCGTTCTTTTTGCACTCTTGATCTTTTGACTTCGTCTTTTGACTTCGTCTTTTCCCGTTTTCTTCGATAAAAGCCCGTGAAAGCCCGTGTTTTCTTCCTTTTTAATATTTTGGTCCTAAAACACAATAAAAACACAAACCACGCATAAGTCCGACTTTTACGACATAAATCACACGTTTTGGTCTTGTTATTATTGGAAATAAGTGGTAAAAGGATAAGTGTTTTTACACTTATTAAACCCCCTACACTTGACCATTGCAATGCCCTCATGCAATGCATTAATTTTAAAGCACGATTTACATTTTCCATCATAAATAACCCACCTTGGCCTTTATTAAATACTAAACATAAAAGATAGAAATAAGTAAAGAAATTAAAAACTTACATTGGGTTTTGGCGGCCATGAACGTTTATCATCCTCAAGTTTCACGTTCCTCATACCAAGCTTAAAAACGAGATCATTGTTATTATAAGTTAGCAAACTATCACGAACTCATGTGGGCCAATTATTCACTTAGACTCCCTTATTCCTAGGTGTATCTCTTATATTTTATTCTTGTCTTGAATGATCACGAGGATGCATTGTTTGACTAATTTCGATAGCTATTTTAGTCCGAAAATAAAGTGAACGATTTAATCAATAGTTAGCTAAAGGACCAAATCTTTTAAAACTGCTTCTCGGGACCTCATAAAGTTCATATCTTGGCATAACTCGCTTCACGATTTGAGACCTTTCTCGGACCGATATTTGGCAGGGACTTCATACTTTGAATCTTGAGAGACGTTCTTGAAATAATGGTCTTCTCTTCATAATAGAAATTTCTTCACTTGAAGTTTTGAGAGATTCTTCATCTTTGGACCACGACTTCTCCATTTTTCTCCAATCTTTATTTTGGACTTTGATATACAACGATCCGCCTCCTTTTAGGACTTGGATCTATTTATCCTCATACCTTGTTAGGGTCTTTTCGGATAGATTTCTCCATGACTTTTGGGGAGTTCTTGCTTTTCGTCGTGTGTCTTGATCCTTCATATAGATTTTCGATAAATGATTCTTCACATCACTTTTGGATCTTTAGCAACAAAATGTAGCCCTCATGCCTTGTTAGGGCCTTTTCGGACTCGCCAATCTTCGCATCCTGCTTCAATAAGTTATGCCTTGGCTATGAACTCTAATCCGTACCGAGCAACTTTTAAACGATCTGGGGCTAGAAGCTAAGTAACCTTTTAAATCGTACAACCTTATTTATTGCAGATAAATTTATTAACAAGCGGAGGGAGAATAGGCTCATAATTAACTCACATAAATTCACGAAAGAATACCGAACTTATAATTGACTCTATCATCTCTCGTTCTCCACAGTTTAAAATCTCAAGGAATGAGACTTGTGGATGCTTAGCCTATTAAATCAAAGTTTTGGGTTTTCGAGTCGCCTATAGGATCTTGCAAATTCTTGGACTTTTTCAAGTTAAGAAATCGCGTTTTAAAGTTCCCTTGATAAACGACTCTCTAGGATCAATTATAGGAACTTGCGAAAAGTTCTTGTTCTTAACCCGCGAGAGTTAAGACTTTCGCGTTTTATAGCTCCCTATATAAAAGCCTAGCAAAACTTGACTTAAACACGTTAAGGATACTAGCTAGAGTAAACTTAGCCAAGTAAACTCGGGTTGAGTCACAATGTTCACGACTAAGAAAAATCTAAAACCACTTTATTAAAAATTTATTCTAGCAAAGGAAACATAACAAAGGCAAATACAACTATACAACTAGGCCAAAATAGATTAAAAATTTTGAAAAATGTCGAAAAATCAAATTTTCCGGTTAAAATGAGGGCAAATTCATGGAAAAGACCACTTACTTCGATAGAAGTCCCCCCTACACTTGAGATAAACATTGTCCTCAATGTTTAAGCATGTGGGAGTAAACTCCCCTACACTTAGGACATTGTGTACTTTGTTTAAATCTTGCTAAGGAAAGGACAACTAAAGTGAATTCAATGTGAACATATAGAATATGAAATATTGAATCACAAGAGTTTAGGATAGAACCGGGAAGATGGAAACACGGTATCACGGTTCGTCAAAAGTCATCAAGATGCTCTCTGAAGCTTTAATACCTGCACAACACAAGAAACAAGACAACAAACATATGCGGGGCTCCCCCTACACTTATTATGAAAGCAGTAAAGGATAGAACACGGGTTGCCTCCCGAGAAGCGCTTGTTTTTGTTCACCGAGTCATGAGCCTGACTCGACCCAAATTTAGTTCATGGGGAACGTGGTGAGGGGTGGAATCATCTCCTGAGAGATGTCCTCACCAAAGTACAGCTTCAAACGCTGGCCATTCACCTTGAAATTGGGCCCATTCGGCTGAGAAAGCTCAATGGTCCCATAAGGAAAGACTTTGGCGACGATGAATGGACCAGACCAGCGGCTCTTCAATTTGCCAGAGAAGATCTTCAACGAGAGTTAAAAAGTAAGACTTGATCACCAACGTGGAACTCTCGGTTCTTGATTTTAGCATCGTGGATAATCTTCGTCTTCTCCTTGTAGATCAGCGAGTTCTCATAAGCTTCATTCCTCAGTTCATTTAGCTCGTTGAGTTGAACCTTGCGATGATCACTGGCTTTGTTGATGTCGAAGTTAGCCCACTTCAAGGCCCAGTGCGCCTTATGTTCCAGCTCGATGGGTAGGTGGCAGGCTTTCCCGTACACAAGACGATAAGGTGTACAACCGATCAGGGTCTTGTAAGCAGTACAGAAAGCCCACAGAGCATCATCTAACTTATCGGCCCACGCGGCGCGATGCTCTCCCACAGTACGCTCCAAAATTCTCTTCAAGCCACGGTTGGATATCTCGGCTTGCCCATTGGTTTGGGGATGATAGGCGGTGGAAAGACGGTGATTGACACCATTTGCCATGACTCGTGCAAATTGATCGTTGCAAAAATGAGTCCCGCGGTCACTGATGATAGCACGAGGAACGCCAAATCGAGCGAAAAGCTGCTTCAAAAAGGTCACAACCACCCTCGCGTCATTCGTAGGAAGAGCCTTAGCTTCAACCCATTTAGAGACGTAGTCGACGACGACGAGGATGTACTTGTTCCCTTTGGAGGATGGAAATGGCCCCATAAAGTCGATGCCCCATACATCAAAGATTTCACATTCCTGTATGAAATTTTGAGGCATCTCATCCTTATGTGTGATCTTGCCCTGACGTTGGCAAGCATTACAATGCTTAACCATTTCGTGAGCGTCACGATAAATGGTGGGCCAGTAGAATCCTGAATCAAACACTTTCTTAGCGGTGTAGTTGGGACCAAAGTGACCACCGGTGGGTCCTTTGTGGCAAGCTTGGAGGATGTCAAAAGCTGCCGGTCCGTCAACACATCTACGAATAATCAGATCAGCACACTGTTTGAATAGATAAGGGTCATCCCAAAAGTAAGTCTTAACATCATTCAAGAACTTCTTCTTTTGTTGGGATGTTAACCCTTTGATGAGAATACCACCCGCTAAGTAGTTTGCAATGTCTGCAAACCACGGGGTGCCATCAAGATTGAGATTTATAGACATTAAGGTCTCAAGGGGGAAAGAGTCATTGATCTCTTTGTTCGGATGATCCCCTTGATATGGATCCTCAAGTCTGCTCAGATGATCCGCGGCCAGGTTTTCTGCACCCTTCTTGTCACGAATTTCAATGTTGAAATCTTGAAGGAGTAAAACCTAGCGAAGAAGTCTTGGCTTAGAATCGTTCTTAGTCATCAAGTACTTCAACGCGGAATGGTCCGTGTATACGATGGTTGTGGATAAAACAAGATAGGGGCGAAATTTCTCAAAAGCATAGACAACAGCTAACAGCTCTTTTTCGGTTGTCGTATAATGCAATTGAGCCCCCGTCATTGTTTTGCTAGCGTAGTGGATTGGTTGGAAGTGTTTATTCACTCTTTGGCCCAGAACCGCACCAATAGCAAAGTCGCTAGCATCGCACATCAATTCAAAAGGCAGCTCCCAATTAGGGGTAACCAAGACCGGTGCCTTAGTTAGCTTGTCCTTAAGAATATTGTAGGCTTCGAGACACTCTTTAGAAAAGATAAAAGGAGTATCTTTTTCCAAGAGGTGGGTCATCGGGCGAGCGATTTTAGAGAAATCCTGAATGAAGCGACGATAGAAGCCCGCATGACCCAGAAAACTTCGCACACCCTTCACGGTTGAAGGTGGAGGTAATTTGGCTATGACATCTACTTTAGCACGGTCGACTTCAAGACCGGCTTTAGAGATTTTGTGTCCTAGCACAATGCCTTCTTTGACCATAAAATGGCATTTTTCCCAATTCAGAACAAGGCGGGTGTCTTCGCACCGCTTAAGCATACGTTCCAAATTGGCAAGGCAAGAAGAGAAGGAATCCCCGAAGACCGAGAAATCATCCATGAAGACTTCCATGGTTTGCTCAACCATGTCATGGAAGATAGCCAACATGCACCTTTGGAAAGTCCCAGGGGCATTGCATAAGCCAAAAGGCATTCTTTTATAAGCAAATGTGCCATAGGGACAAGTGAATGTTGTCTTCTCTTGATCTTGGGGATCGATGGGTATTTGAAAATAACCCGAGAAACCATCAAGAAAGCAGTAATATTCATTACCCGCTAAACGTTCAAGCATTTGGTCCATAAAAGGTAGAGGGAAATGATCCTTTCTCGTGACATCATTGAGTTTGCGGTAGTCTATACAAACTCTCCACCCAGTAACGAGACGGGTAGGAATCAACTCGTTGTTTGCATTGGGCACAACGGTGATACCACCTTTCTTAGGCACACAATGGACTGGACTAACCCATGGTGAATCCGAAATAGGGTAAATCATGCCCGCATCAAGAAGTTTGATAACCTCTTTTTTGATGACTTCATGGATTTTAGGATTCACCCTTCGTTGGCTTTGAATTGTGGGCTTAAAGTCGTCCTCCATGAGAATTTTATGTGTGCAGAAGTGAGGATCAATTCCACGGATGTCGGAGATTTTCCAAGCGATAGCTCGTTTATGCTTCTTCAACACAGCGTCAAGTCGGGCTTTTTCATCTTCTTTCAGATCCTTTGCGATGATGACCGGTAGCTTCTCGTTGTCTTCCAGGAAAACGTACTCAAGATGAGGAGGTAGGTCCTTCAGCTCAAGAGTAGGAGTATCCTCAATAGATGGTGAAACTAACGATGGATCATCATTAGTCACCTCTTTAGGAGCAAGAGGAGAGAACGGGTCCTCATTGAGAAGTCTCTCAATAGTACGAATGTCTTCATCCCAATTGGTGGACAAATTATCATACTTAATATCGAGAGGACCCAAGCTAGCTTCGAAATCATCCAAGTCACTTTCTCCAAAAGGAGTCAATGCTGGAGCAATTAAGGCAACGGTCTCAACATTGGGTAGAGAAGGAAGAGTACTTTTGCAAGCATCATGAAAATGTTCTTCACAAGCCTCATCGAGAACATCAATAGCATTAACACTCTCATACGAATAAGGTTGCTTAGAAACCTTACCCATGTTGAAGACAATTTTATCGTCACCAACTCTCATGATTATTTCGCCTACGGCTACATCAATAAGAGTGCGACCGGTCCTCAGGAAGGGACGTCCAACGATTAATGGAACACGGGGATCCATCTCGTAGTCAACGACGACAAAATCCGTCGGGAAGGTGAATTTATCGACGCCAACAAAGACATCTTCGGCTATACCCACTGGATAAGCAACCGTACGGTTGGCTAATTCCAAAGTCATTTTGGTGGGGACTAGCTCGGGGAGAGATAATTGCTTCCAAACACTTAAAGGCATTAAGTTTATACTGGCACCTAGATCGGCTAGGGCCATGCAATTCTCTACTCCCGGGAAGTTGCAAGGAATCAAGAAGCGACCCGGATCACCAAGTTTGGTGGGTAATTGCCTTAAGAGCACTGCGGAGCAATACTCATTAAGGTGGGTCTGAGCAATGTCAAGTAGCTTTTCTTTATCACTTAGAAGATCTTTAAACATCTTAGCGTATTTGGGCATGTGAGCGAGAGCCTCGGCAAAGGAGATGTTAAAATTCAATTGTTTAAACATTTTTAAAAAGTTTGAAACCTGAATATCATCCTTGCTCTTTTGCTTCTCTTTCCTCAACCTTGAAGGATAAGGTATATTGGATGAAGAAGAAGGCTTTAAGGGAATAGGATCACTCATAACCACGGGTGGTGGGGAAATGGGGATAGAAGGTGAAGGAGGTGGGGAAAGTTGCTCTTTTTCCTTGTTCACAATCACGGGTGGAGGTGTAGGAAGCTCGGGTTCCAGATAACCTTTTCCACTACGAGTGGTGATTGCTTTCATCTCCCCCCTTGGATTCATAACGGTATTACTCGGAAGAGTACCCGAAGAAGAGGGTTGATTACCTTGGATGAGCGAACCAATCATATCACGAAGGTGAAGAGCTTGATTGTTAAAAGAGTTTTGCATGTTTGCATTAATCGCATCACTGTGTTTGGCCATATCATTCCTTAACTCGGCTCGAATATCGTTCCCTTGTTTTGCCATTTCTCCCTTCAAGTTGCGGACTTGACTCTGAAGATTCGTCACCAACTCCCGATTAGTCTTCATAAATGTCTCGACATCTGGATTCACTGCCATCGGTTGATTGAGAGGTAGAGCCTGGTAAGCTTGAGAATTTCCTTGAGTTGGGTATGGGTTTCTTTGGGATTGATACTGATTGTTTGCACGAGGTTGGGATTGGTTTGCAGGAGGGAAACCGGGAGGAGCAAGATAATTGTTGGAGCGATAACTTAGCAAGTTACGGTCTCCTTGAGGGCGAGCTTGATAGCCTCCCGTGGGATAAGTACCATATGCTGCATTAACGTCTTCAGAATAATTGCCGTGAGTAGAAGGACACTCATTGTAGGAATGAGGACCACCACATGTGTCACAAGAAATAGCAACGGCTTTAGCTTGTTGAGTTTGGTTAGAAGTCAAAATTTGGAGACTTTTGTTAATATCAAGAATAGCACGTTCCAAAACAGACGAGTTGGTGGTGGAAGAAGTAGATGAAACATTGACTCTCTGATTAGATCTTGAGGATGCGGAAGAATCCCAATTCTTGTGGTGAGTAGTCATGTTTTCAATCAACTCTCGGCACTCCTCCGGTCTCCTTTTCATAAAAGTACCACCGGCGGCGGCATTGATCGTGTCACGATCACGAAAAGTGAGAACATTGTAAAAGGTGTCAATGAGAGTGACGGGGAGCATATTGTGATTAGGACAGCGGTCGATCAAATCATTGTAGCGTTCCCAAGCATCGAAAAGCGATTCATCATTCTCTTGCATAAATCCACTGATTTGGTTACGAAGGCTAGTGACCATGGATGGGGGAAAGTAGCGCGATAAAAAGCGTTGAGTCATGTCATTCCACGTATGAATGCAATTCTTAGGAAGACGGTCAAACCATTTTTCGGCATGGTGAGAAAGTGAGTGTGGAAAAAGTTGGAGGCGAAGGTCATCCATAGAAACACCGGAGCACTTCATGCTTTGGGTCATGGTAATAAATTTGTCGAGGTGTTTGTTGGCATCATCATCCGGAATTCCACGAAACGGGTTCGTTTGCACTTGCTGGATCATGTGATGCTTCAACGAAAACTCCTGAGCCGTGACGTGCATTGGCGCAATCGGGCCTCCGCGTCCGTTCATGGTGGGTTGGCACAATTCCTCCATGGTTCGTAAATCAGGTAGAAGGACATTGTTGTTGTTGTTGTTGTTATTCAAATTGTGTTGAGGTGGGTGATTATTGTTGTTGTTAACACCAGCCATATCTAAATCTTCACGAGTCTCGGGCTCAGAATAGTTCGTAGATCTAGTACGCATGCACCTGCAGCAGAAAAATATACACAAAAAATATCTATATAATCTTTTTGGTTTTTAAAGGTTTTTTAATGTTTTTGTATTTTTGAAGAGTTTTATATTTTTTATGGATTTTTGGAAATTTTTATAGCAATGAAAATAACGTTCAAAGAACGGATCCCAAAATTCAATGCGTCTCTCACTAAAAACCGTTTATCTTAACGAAAAGAGCCGGCAGCGGCGCCATTTAATACTTGGTTTTACCCTTGTATAAAATAATTTAGTCCCAAGTCTTTTCGAATTGAAAACCGGTCTTAAGTGCGACTCAATTGTCTTTTGGTGAATCAAGAGAATGGTTTGGTTTGTTTGTTTTAAACTATTAGCAAGTAATTTAAGTGTCGTTGAGTAAAAAGGAAGTTAAAAGATTAATATTAAAATGACAAGTAAAATAAATGCATGGAAACTTAAAGGTGACAATGGAAAAGTACTAACACACTAAATAAAACTAACACTTGGAAAATTTTCTGAAAATAAAAAGTACTATAAGAAAGTAAGATCGAAAGAAACCAAAACAAGCCAAAAGAGGCCCGATCGGAATGTATTCCGATCGGTTGATCGGAATATGGGTAAAATACCCAATCGGAATAACAGGGACAAGGGGCAGTCGGAATAAGTGGAAAAGAGCCCGATCGGAATAACAAGAAAATCACACCTATCGGAATACTACAAATGCTACCAATCGGAATGCACAAATGAGGACCTAATCGGAATATCAAGCGAATCTATCAGTCGGAATATCAACCAAATGGGCCGATCGGAAAGGCAAAACCCTAATCCGATTGGACTCAATCGGAATGAGGGATGGTAAGGCTGGTCGGAATAGGCTGCAAATCGGAAAGGGGAATTGGGGGCTGCTCGGAATGGTACAATCGGAAAAGGGAGTTTGTACCCCTTCCTAAAATTGTGGAATTCGGTTAAGCAAGTGAATAAGCTATATAATAAGCTTATCACAAAACTAACCCGAATCAATGCCTAAACCGGATCAAATAAGCACTCTAATCAACTTATCCGACTCGAAATTAAGCAACTTTTTAGATTAAACAATAAAAACATAAACTTTTTAAGGAATATTTTTATAAACTAAATAAGCTAATCATAAAAATAAGCCAATAAGCACAAAAGTCTTAAAGCTTAATCAAATGAAAACTTATGAAATGATCAAAAGATTAACTTTTTAAGCACGAAATCAATTAGAACAACACGGATCACATGATAATCGCACCAAAATCAATCTTAAATCAAAGAAAAGTAGAATGAGATTAAGAAATAAAAGCTTAAAATAGAACTTGATTAATTAAAATAAGCAATACAAAGTGTTTAATCTTGAAAGATTAAGAAAAAGATGAAATTAAGTGAGAGAAAGTTTAAGACTTTCTCTCTCTAAAACTAGAGAAAACTAAGAAAAAGTGAAAAATTAACTAAAATCTAACCACCCTCCTAATGACTATTAGGAGGGTATTTATAGGGAAGGTGGAAGGAGTGCATGTGTTGCATCTTCTTTCTTGCTTTCTTCATGTTTTCTCGACTCGACTTTAATTCTTCGTCTTTGTCGTCTCGGGATTTGAACTTGTCTTTTAATTTTCTTCTTCTATTAGACTTAAGTTCTTCGACTTCGTTAAACTTCCGTCTTTTGACTTTTTCTTCGATAAATCTTCAGAATAGGACTTGGACTTCCGTTCTTTTTGCACTCTTGATCTTTTGACTTCGTCTTTTCCCGTTTTCTTCGATAAAAGCCCGTGAAAGCCCGTGTTTTCTTCCTTTTTAATATTTTGGTCCTAAAACACAATAAAAACACAAACCACGCATAATTCCGACTTTTACGACATAAATCACACGTTTTGGTCTTGTTATTATTGGAAATAAGTGGTAAAAGGATAAGTGTTTTTACACTTATTACCTACCCATCCCGAGGAAATGGGTACCGGTCAAATGACCAGTCCCGGAGACAGTCGGCGGTCAAGGCAATCAAAACAATAGCAAGGGCTCAGACTATAAGAGCCAAAGCAAAGGAGGACGGCCGGACGATAAGTTCACCCCCCTAAAGATGTCCTACCGGGAGATCTTGCTGACGGAAGGGGCGAACTTTCCAAGGCCTCCCCCAATGACCACTCCGCCGGAACGTCGGCAAGGAAATCGCTTATGCGAGTTCCATAATGACAAAGGCCACGGTACGGAGGAGTGCATCCAGCTCAAGAAGCATATTGAGTCGCTGATCAAATCAGGTAAACTCAAGCACCTAGTTAAGGATTGGAAGGATGGAAAAGACAACAACAAGAAGTACGATAAGAAGGGTCCCCAAAAGGACAAACCTTCGACCATATACATGATCCAATCCAGACAATGCCGCACGAGGCAGAAAGTTGGCCAAAAATTTTCACGCGGCAGGGAAATCTCGTTCCCTCCCATCACAGCAAGCGATGTGACCGATGCGCCTCTCACTATTGAGATAAGCGTTGGAACACACAATGTTCGTCGCATGTATGTGGATGGAGGGTCGTCAGCAGAGGTACTGTATGAACACTGTTTTGTGCAGTTATGTCCAGAAATAAGAAGCCAATTAGTACCGGCCACGGCGCCGCTCACCGGCTTTAGTGGAGACACTATATGGCCGATAGGGCAACTACAACTGCTTGTAACCATTGGGAATGAGGAACACTCCACTACGGCGTGGATGAACTTCATGGTGATACGCTCACATTCTCCGTACAATGGGATCATAGGCAGACCAGGTATTTTGGCTATACGGGCGGTACCCTCCACGACGCACGGAATGATCAAATTCCCCGTTGAGGGGGGAATTGTTACCATTTACAACACAATCGTACCGGCATCCGAGTGTCACACCGTGACAACACTGGCTCCACCTGTTCCACCCAAGGATGGATCACCACCTCCCAATTGGAAGGTAGCAATTCACCCTGACTATCCGGAACAGGAGGTATCCATAGGAGGGGCGCTCTCGGATGGCGGCAAAAGGGCCATGTGCTCTCTTTTAAGTGCAAACTTAGATATATTTGCATGGGAGCCAAAGCATATGACAGGCGTGCCACGTGCGATAGCAAGCATAAGCTACAGATCTGCCAAGGGTACCAACCCGTCAAGCAAAAGAAGCGCGGCCAGGCGCCTGAGCGCAGCCAAGTGATATTGGAGGAAGTACGGAAACTAGTGGACGCAGGTATCATGCGCGAGGTATACTACCACGAGTGGTTATCCAATCCGGTCATGGTCAAAAAACATGACGGAAGTTGGCGCATGTGTGTGGATTTTACAGATCTCAACAAGGCCTGCCCACAGGATTGTTACCCGTTATCAGAAATCGACTGGAAGGTGGAATCCCTATGTGGGTATCCTTTTAAATGTTTCTTGGACGCATATAAAGGATATCACCAGATCCAGATGGCGGAGGAGGATGCAGAAAAAACGGCGTTCCATACGAGCCCGGGCGTATATTGCTATACGAAAATGCCGTTTGGACTGAAGAACGCCGGTGCTACATATCAACGGCTTGTGGACAAAGCTTTTGAATCACAGATAGGCCGCAACTTGGAGGTCTATGTGGATGACTTGGTTATAAAAAGTCACACGGAGGAGGCACTTCTCCGGGATGTCCAAGAGACATTCGACACACTAAGAAGGATTAACATGAAGTTAAATCCAAAAAAATGTACGTTGGCAACGGAGGGAATGTTCCTTGGATATTTGATTGACCCAAACGGCATCAAACCTTGCCTAGAGAAGACGGACGCAGTAATACAACTGCCGTCCCCTCAGACACGGAAGGAGGTGCAATCCTTGAATGGGAAACTAGCTGGGCTAAATAGGTTCTTATCCAAATCCACAGAGAAGTCATTACCCCTATTTAAGACACTCAAGAAGTGCATTAGGAAGGGAGACTTCCGGTGCACGAAGGAAGCCGAGGAAGCTTTCGGCCAGCTAAAACAGCATCTCGCGTCTCTCCCTATGCTAGTAGCTCCTCGGCCAAAGGAGGAACTTATTATGTATCTCTCAGCCACTCATGGCGCAATAAGCGCGGTACTCATGATAGATAGAGATACAGTGCAAACTCCGGTCTACTTTATAAGTAGAACACTACAAGGTCCGGAGCTGAATTACTCCTCTATGGAAAAATTGGTGTTAGCACTAGTGTTTGCTACAAAGCGGCTGCGCCGGTACTTTCAGGCGCACCCAATTGTGGTCATTACGGATCAGCCAATCAAGCAGGTTATTTCTAGACCGGACGTGGCAGGGAGGCTATAAAAATGGAGCATCTTATTGGGGGAGCACAATATATCTTATAGGCCAAGGACGGCTGTGAAAGGCCAGATCTTGGCAGATTTCCTGATTGAGAAGCCGGATGAGGAAGGGCCAATAGTTAAACAAGACGAGATCCCAACAGAATCATGGGTGTTATTCACGGACGGATCTTCATGTACGGACGGGTCCGGAGCTGGTCTCATCCTCACAAATCTAAAAGGAATGTAATTCACGTACGCCCTCCGTTTTGAGTTCACGACCACTAACAACGAAGCGGAATATGAAGCATTAATTGCGGGTTTAAAAATCGTCGCTAGAATGGGAGTCCACAACCTTGAGGCCTACGTGGACTCACGGCTTGTCGCGAACCATATTCTAGGTGGATATGTGGCTAAGGAGGACAACATGGTCAGGTACTTGGAAAAAGTCAAGTCGCTAATCGCGACTTTCAGTAAGTTCTCCATCAAGCAGGTGCCAAGGGGCAAGAACAAGAAGGCGGACGCTCTTAGCAAGATCACATCCACAAGCTTCGCTCACTTGTCTAAACAAGTCTTGGTGGAAATACTCAAGGAGAAATCTATAACGGAAGGGGAGGTTGCTGCTATAGTTGAGGAGGATGGACCTACATGGATGACCCCGATTATCAACTATTTGACTAGTGAGACCCTTCCAGACGAGGAAAAAGCAGCACGGCGCATCAGAAGGAAGTCGCAGCATTTCGAACTTCGAGAAGGCATCCTTTACAAGCACTCTTTCTTGCAGCCGTGGCTACGGTGTGTTGGACCACGTCAGGCCGCTTACGTAATCAGTGACATACACGAAGGGTTGTGCGGCATGCATGCGGGTCCACGATCCGTGGTATCTAGAGCCTTACGAACAAGATATTATTGGCCTACCATGCACAGAGACGCGCGCGACATGATTCGCAAGTGTAGTGATTGCCAAGTGCATAGGCTAGTACCGCGGCACCCGCAACAGGAGCTTACACCTATCACGTCCCCATGGCCATTCTATAAGTGGGGAATTGACATTGCATTACCATTTCCTGTAGCTGCGGGGGGAGTTAAATTCTTGATTGTTGCGATGGACTACTTCACACGATGGATAGAGGCCAAGGCAGTCAAGTCTATCACAGGCAAACAAGTTAAGAAGTTTGTTTGGGAACATATTGTGTGCCGTTTTGGTCTACCAGGAGAAATCATCTCGGAAAACGGCAAGCAGTTCACGGACAACCCATTCAAAGATTGGTGTGCATCATTGAACATCAAGCGGCGCTTCGCATCTGTTAAGCATCCACAGACAAATGGCCTTGTCGAACGGGCAAATAGAAGCTTGGGGAATGGCATCAAGGCGCGTCTGGATGAACGAAGTGGCAAATGGGTCGATGAGTTATCACATGTGCTATGGGCGCATAGAACTATGATCAAAACAGCCAACGAAGATACTCCATTTGCATTGGCTTACGGCACTGAAGCTGTTATACCAGCAGAAATAGGAATGCCTACCATCCGCACGGCGGAGGTTAATGTCGTCACGAACGATGAACAGCTGCGAATCAACCTGGATCTGTTGGAAGAAAAAAGGGAAATAGCAGCCATCAATGAGGCTAAGTCCAAGGCTAAGATGAAGGCTTATTATGACGCCAAGGTCAAGGGTGTTTCTTTTCGACCGGGAGACTACATCTATCGTGCTAACGAAGCAAGTCGAGCGGAGAATACAGGAAAGCTGGGCCCTAAGTGGGAAGGACCGTATGAAGTCACTGAAGCCTTGGGACGAGGCGCGTACAAGTTACGTGACATGGATGGCCGCGACCTAGAGCGCACATGGAACATCTCCAATCTCAAAAGGTGCTATCTTTGAAAGCTACGGCTTCCGCATGGGTACTTTGCTATATGCGGTCTTAATAAAGAACCATGCGGTTTATCTGTTTTGTTTTTCTTATGTTTGTTTAGTTTCCTTTCTTGTTTTTTAGGACTTGTCATTATTGTTCAAACAAAAGTGTAAACGTTCTAATAAAATGCCGTGGTGCCTAGCTAGCCCCATGGCTTGTTTCGTGCAAATCATTTTTTAGATTTTTTGTTAGTCGTATGAATTTTACTTATATTATAATATGCCATGTTTCATTCATATGCATTCTTTCAAACTACTGTACATGTACTATACGCCTCCAGGCGGGGTAAGAGGATTAAGTGAACCTACTAATTCAACTTGCCGCGTAAGAGGGATGCAACCCCAGCCGCACGGATCATGTATCCTTACTAGACACCTTACTCACAAGACGTTGTGGTAAGTTTCATATGCCGTAGTCACATCGTGCTTCGCATAGTAAAGACGCACGTCGCATGTCTAGTAAATTATAGGCTTGTATGTATTTTCCTTTCCTACATAAGACGTGCCAGGTCATGCGGTATTGGAATACAATGTTCAAAACAAAATGACAATACACAAGTTTCAAAAATAAAATAACAAAATAGCCGTGGTCATCACGGACTTCTAAGTAAAAGACAGTCATTTTACATATGTCTTAGCCGTGCACATACACGGACGAATAAAATTACAAGTGTTTACAAATGATAAGTTACAAGGGGGGTAGGAATTCCCCTATGTCCTTCTTCCCTTCCTCAATTAGAGCACGGAGGACCTCCCCACGAGCATCCTTCCCATCCCGGGCTTTGGCCGCAATAGCATCCAGTGCTTCTACAAGCAGTTTCTCGCCTTTCATTGTTTTGGACGCGGAATCATAAGTGGCCAAGGACAAAGGAAGGGGATCAGCGCTCAGCCGGGACATTATTGCCTCATTTGGAGCGTCTTTAAATGTCTCAAGCTCGTCCAGGAGAGGGTGTTGGATTTCCGCTAAGGCATTCATGGACGCGGTCATGTTATCTGCGGCGGAAGGGTTGTGATAGGGATGCTGTGTGATGTCTTCATTTTTTCCTATCAGTTCCGCAGCCTTGACCAAGCCCTCATGGCTACCACGGTCGATTCCATCAGATACGACCCCGGCAAATGCCTGCAATAGGTGTGGAGCTTCCAGTGCCCTGTTTGTTGATCCCAAACTTAGATCGATTAAGCTTTGTGTATACGAGATTAGATCAAGTACTACACGTAGAGAAACCTTTGCTTATGAATAAAGTAACAAAGTGTTATGCGGAATTAACACTTGATCTAAAACACAATGATGTTAAACAAACTTTCACTTGTATTAGAATAATCGTGTTGATTACAATGAAAGGTTTAACTTGCGAATACTATGAAAACTGATATTTAACATTAACCTAAAAGATCTTCTTTTATAGAACAAGAAGTCTTGTACAATAAGCTACGAATCAACTATTCTAGGTAAAGATAAACATAGAAAATACATTGTCGTTTCTATCCTTACTAGAAGTAATCTAGAATATAATAAACGTGTAGCTCACATCTTCCATCAGTGCTTGTCTTCAATCTATCAACGCTTGACTTTATCTTGTCAACGCTTATGCTGTCAGCACTCAATTTGCTCTTGTCAACGTTTGAGTTGTTCTTGTCAGCGTTCAAGTGTTCTGGCCTAAATTTATTCCCAACAATCCTCCCCTAAACTTGATATCCACTCTTATGATCAAGTTTCTGAATAAACATTAAGAACTTGGAGGAGTCTGACAAACCTTATCATATTGGTAATAAATAAATCTGATCAAATTCTTTGCCACGTCACTTGTATAGTCTATCTCCAACTAGGTGTCCTTCATCTTCTCCAAAACAGCCTTGGATATGAAATACTGAGCATCTACAAGTAAATACTCAGCAAACTTTGTAGAACTCAAATGGTATACACCTGCAGCTGAATATAACCTCCATTGAAGACCACTGAGGTCATCTTCAAGATCCTTCCATAATTCAGGATCTTCTTCTTTTGTCCCACACATTCTTTTGAATGTGGTCCAAAGTTTTATTCCATTTGCTGAAGTTGGTGCTTCAGCCTCATACTTGGTCTCTAACAACCTCCAAAGGTCTACCAAGTCTTCTCTGTCACAACTTGCAAATAAAGATATGAGAGTGGTAAAAGTGTGTACCTCCTTGCCAAATCTTCCAATTTTCCAGAATCCACATTCATCTTCCTCATAACTTACAATTGGATTCCTGGAATCTAATGGTAACACATGCACCATATCTGAAGCTTCTAATGGGGAGAGCTTAAGGCTCTTTCTAATGATTGCTTCACTTGGATACAGTTGAGACATATCTTTTGGAAACTCAAGAACAAATCCCTTCTTCACTGGTCTAGGAACTATCATAGCTTTCTTGATTGCCATCTCTTCTGCAAGTTGCTCCTTTCTTTCATCTGAAAGAAGTCTGAAAGTGTTCTCTTCCTGCACTTTCACCCAAATAGGATAAGCCCTATGTTCCAACTCATCAAATGTCAAAGCCTTCAGCTTCTGATGTGTCCATCCAACTCCATGACATTTGAGCAACATAAAATAGAGCTTCCTTCTATCCCTTTTCAATTCAGAGAGAATGTTGCTTGCCCTGTACTTCAACATCACCTTACAATCCTGCTGAACTCTAAGAAGAATTTCCAAACCCCATATTTGGTCTGAAATGGTCAAGTCTGGATTATCCATACAGCTTTCTTCCCAAGAATTGTACATTTGAACTACCTCTGGCATATCAAAATCAATTTGCAACTTCAAATCTCTCAGCCTTTCCCTAGCAAGCTCATCACCATACTCAAGTCTTTCTGGTTCAACAATCATCACACTTGAATCTGAGCTGCCTCCATCACTTTCTTCCTCAGAAGTCACAACAAATGGTGACTTTTCCTTCTCACCTTGTTCCATCATTTGCTCAGCCAATCTTCTATCAAATTCAACCTGAGCTGCATTCTTTGGAACATTTTCTTCTACCAACTTACCCTTACCCTTATCTGTTGGTTCAATTGTTGGTAGGGTAGATGATAATACCTGAGTAGGAACATCTTTGATGATAGATGATGACTGGAATACATCACCTCCATATGCTGATCTGTCAACGCCCAAATTTCCTCTATCAGCGCCCAAAATACTTCTGTCAGCGTCCAAACTTGCCTTATCAACGCTTAAATATTTTCCCTCAGCGCCTTGTGTAACCTCTATCAGCATATCTGTAAATGATAAATTTAAATTTGTTGGAGAGATTAAGGACGTATCAAAACCTTTTTGTTCCTTCAATGTAGTAAGAGCTTCAGCAATGTCCAATGATTGACCATCTTGACTGCTCTTATCACTCAGATTTCTTGCTTCCTCCCCTTTGGAAGACTCCTCCATACCTCCCCTTGAATGAGCACTCTCCAAAACAACAATCCTCTCCCTCAATTCATTGAGTTCAAGGCCTTGGTTACTGACAATTTGTACTAGGTCTGCATTTTGCTTTTGCAAGCTAATGCAGACAGCCGTCAATTCTAAAAGCGTCATTGGTTCCAGTCTGCCCTCTTCCAAAATGGGAATTTGACCTCCCAAGTTAGGTTCATTGGGCAAGGATGAGGACTTAATTATGGTGGGACTGTCTTGGCCAGCTTCTAAGCCAGAACCAATAGTCTCAGCCTCATCCAGGTCACCAGCCACACTTGTGGTGGTGGTTCTCTCTGCTACATGGCTAGGACCACCAGAGGAGAACACTCCAGCAGTCCTTTGGCGTTTCATCAACCTATATTCTGGTGGTGTGGAAGATGGTGTAGAAGATGGTGTAGATGTAGGTTGGTTAAGGGGTGTTTGGGATTGTGATGGTTGGGTGTCAACGTTGGGAATAGGCATATCAACGCCCACATTAGATGTGTCAGCGTCAAAGGGATTTTGGTCTATTTGCATTTAGTCAGGTGAGGGTAAAGGTTCAGGGATAGGTTCAAGTTGTGGTTGAGGGTCAAGATGAGGTTGGGGGTCTGGTTGGGGTTGTGCTGCTGCAATAACAGCAAGCATGGCTGGGGTTAATGGTAGGTCTCTATGAGGTGGTGAATTCATCTTGGTAAAAATAGCCTTCTTTTGTTCAGGGATCTTATAAAAGTCATTGTGATCCCTTGAACAATATCTTTGAGCATCAAAAACCATTTGCAGAAAACGGGGATAAGCTAAAGTCATTTTTGTCCCCTTGTTTTTACACATTCCTTCAAAAATCATTTTAGACCAATTATAATTTTGCCCTGTTGCAATACACACAATAGCAGATGCAATGGATCTATTGATCTCATTGTGTGCAGTACATTTGGGACTCAAACATTGAAGGAGAATGTGAATTAGGTACTTCCAGGCTGGGGGAAATTCCTGCTTATGGTACTTATTTAGAGTACCTTCATCAGGAATAGGGTATCCCAAAGCCCTAAGCCCTTGTTCTATTTCAGATATGGGAAGCATGGTTATACCATCAGCATCATTAAGATGCAAGGCCTGGCGTACCAAGGCCTCAGTAACCACCCAAGGTCTCCCATGTACAATAGAATTCAATGTTGTCACTCCATTAACTGTTGAGGAACTGACAGTGTTCCAAAACTGTTTAATGTGTGTGACTGGAATGAGTGGTGCATGAGAAAGAGCATACCTTAATGGGGATGCATTCAAATACTCCACCATCTGTGTGTATTCAGGGAACAAAGTATTATCAGCAACAAGATAAGCAATCATGTTGTGTTGAGACTTGAACCCCAAATCCAATTCTGCTGAGTTAAATCTTGGTGCCATTGATGAAAGCTGTTAAGTTGATGTATAAAAGATGAAGGTTGATAAGAGAAAAGTGTTAGACAAGAATTATAGATACCCTGTTTAAAATAGGAGCCAAATTTATAGGAGTGGATGAATGCACGTGATTGGCCCAAAAATAGGCAAAGATTTTCAAAAATCAATCATGAAAATATTGAAAAAGTTTATAAGTTATCTCATGCATTAAATGAAAGTAACAACTCCTAAAATTACGGCTTGAAAATATGTCAAAAAGTTACAACTGGGTAGGTCCCATTGTTTGTCAACGGTCAAATATAACCCATCAACGCCCAACGGCTATAATCTTGTCAACGTTCGCCTAAAGCCATGTCAGCGTCCATTCTGGTCACAACAACGCTTGGAAAAATCTTGTCAGCGTCCAAAAATAAAATTGTTTTAAAAAGTGAACAATGACCTTAACAAGTAATTTATCCTAGAGAAGATAACCAAAAGCTGATAATTATCATAGGGCGGCAAGCACTGTCCAGTTATGCACACTTGCATAAGCAAGATAGACATAACAGTCCTCTAGTGTCCCTTGCTAACCAAAATTCTTAACAACCAAGTTACCTCATAAAATCCTTGTTACTCCCAGGTAAAACCCATATCAAAAGGATTCCCAAGCCTCCCATCAGACCATAACCAATTCTAAGTCAAAAATGTCTTGGCAGCATGCAAAGTTGATATACTATGCATGCTACAGTGCCTCATGGTTTAGTAAAACTAACCCATACTCACCAGTGGACACAATCTAGAATTGTGATGAGAGTATTCTAAGAATACCCAAGAGTCCTAAAGGTTCCTTAAACCTCCCCTTAAACTATGATACATGAGTTCTCAAAACATATATATGAACATTAAAAATTTATGTCAAGATAGGAATATAAATATTCCAACCATCATCCATAAACAAAACATGTCCAAATAGCTCTTCAAAGATCCATAAGCAACTCTGTATCCAATGGCATAAAGCTACCATTACCTGCACATTTAGATGAAAAACCACAAAACTAACATTTGTTGCTGACAGCGTCCCGACAACACTTATCAGCGTTGAAGGAACTCTTGTCAGCGTTAGACAATAATATCTCCAACAATGGCAAAATAACACTTGACAGCGTTGCATTTACCTTTGTCAGTGTTAGAAAAATAATGTGGAAAATCTAAATCATCACAAAGACCAATAACAATGCTTTATCCTGTACATACTTTTACAAAAATGTTCCAAAACACATATTAAGTGAGATTAACCATTCCAATATTTGTTACCAAATATTGAAATCTTCCAGCATCAAAAGGTTTAGTTAATAAATCAGCTACATTATCTTCAGTATCTACCCTATCTGGTTGTATTAAACCTTTCTCAAAGCAATCTCTTATAAAATGATGTCTAATTTCTATGTGTTTGGTTTTAGAATGATGTACAGGATTTTTAATAATGCATAAAGTACTGTTATTGTCTACAAAAATCTTGGTATGCATAAAATTATACCCATAATCCAACAGCTGGTTCTGAATCCATAAGACTTGTCCACAACAAGCAGCTGCAGCAACATATTCTGCTTCAGTTGTAGAGTTTGCCACCACTGTTTGTTTCTTGCATTGCCAAGATATTAATCTGCTCCCAAGAAATTGGCATCCACCAGTTGTGGATTTCCTATCAAACTTGTCACCACCATAATCACTGTCTGAATATGCAATAAGGTCCAAAGGAGAATCTTTTGGGTACCATAATCCAAGATCTGGATAACATCTTAAGTACCTAAAAATTCTCTTCACAGCAAAAAGGTGACATTCTTTGGGAGTCACTTGATGGCGTGCACATGCACACACAGCAAACATGATGTCAGGTCTTGAGGCTGTAAGATACATCAATGATCCAATCATTGATCTATAGTGCCTAACATCCACATCCTTTCCAGCTCCAATTTTTCCCCAAGGGTATTGTCTATCCATAGGAGTGGAAGCCTCCTTCTCATGTGGAGAAAAACCATATTTCTTCAAGATTTCTGCTACATACTTGTCTTGGGAGATGAAGATACCATCTTCTTTCTGCTGAACTTGTAAACCTAGAAAGAAGTTCATCTCACCCATTGCACTCATCTTGAATTTATCTGTCATGAGCTTGGAAAAATCCTCACTCATTTTTGGATCAGTAGACCCAAAAATGATGTCATCAACATAGACCTGCACCAGCAACACATGTTTTCCTTTCTTCTTTGTAAATAGTGTCTGATCTATGGTGCCCCTTTTGAAACCATTTTCCACCAAGTAGGTGGACAATGTACCATACCATGCTCTTGGGGCTTGATGAAGGCCATACATTGCCTTCTTTACTCTATAAACCTTGTCTGGATTCTCAGGATCTTCAAAACCAGGAGGCTGCATTACATAAACCTCCTCAACAATTGTGCCATAGAGGAAAGCACTCTTCACATCCATTTGATAAACAGTAAAATTCATGCAAGAAGCATAAGCTAAGAAAATTCTGATAGCTTCAATTCTTGCAACTGGAGCAAAGACTTCTTCATAATCTATGCCTTCCTCTTGTGTATAACCCTGAGCTACCAAACGTGCCTTGTTTCTGACCACAATGCCTCTTTCATCTTTCTTGTTCCTTAGAACCCATCTTGTCCCAATTGGTCTCACATACCTAGGATAATCAACCAGCTCCCAAACATCCTGTATAGCAAATTGGTGAAGCTCATCCTGCATTGCTTCCACCCAACTTGGTTCTTTGAGAGCATCAAAAATCTTTTTGGGTTCTTCCTGTGACAGAAAACAGGCAAACAAACATGCTTGTACAAGAGGGGTATCAACCTTCTTGTGTATATTGGCAATAAATCCACCAAGACCTTGATGGGATCTTCTTGTCTGAACTGGAGCCATAACATCACCAATGATTTGAGATGTGGGGTGATCCTTTGCTGTGGAAGTGAGAACTCCTCCTTCAAAAAGTCTGGTGTCCTCAATTTCACGCTCCATGTTGCCAATATCTTCTTCAGATTCTTCTTGATCAACAGGAATCTCTTCATGGATATTGGAAGGTCCACCCTGTTCAAAATGGGAAGAGAAAAGCTGTGTAAAGGTGTCTCCAAAGTCTGATCCTTGTCTGTCAGCGTTTGGGCTAACAGCGCTTGAACTGGTGTTGTCAGCGTTGGAGCCATCAGCGTCTGAATTGATCGTGTCAGCGCTTGATTTCCCTTTGTCAGCGTCTGAAGAATCATGCATGTTTGTATTTGGTGGTATTTGAACACCACCATTATCTTTCCTTGCAGCAGTAGCAGCAGCATAATACTCATCTGTCCATATAGGAAGTGTAACATATTCTTGTGTGGGAGATGATTCAACTGCTGGTGGTCCATCCTCCTTAGCAACCTGTATACCTGAAACATTACCAATTCTCTTTTCCAAAACACTTGAAGTTACCTTCACAATGTCTGGATCAGTAACAGGCATATAATTTAAAGCTCTAGATAAAGGTTCTAAGTCAAACAACCAATTTGGACCACTCTCAGGATCACTAGGTTTACTTTCTAAAAACCTAACATGTACTTTTTCAAGTATACGTTTTTCCTTTTTAATGTAAACCCTATATCCTTTACTCTGCACTGAATAACCCATGAAGTAGCCTTCATCACCTTTTGAATCGAATTTACCTAGGGCCTCACTAGTTTCTAAAACAACTACATGACACCCAAAAGGCTTGAGAAAGCCAATGTTGGGCTTCCTTCCCCAAAGTAATTCATAAGGTGTCTTATTATGTATCTTGTTGACCAATGCCCTATTTTGAACATAACAAGCTGTGTTAACAGCTTCAGCCCAAAAGGCTATAGGAAAGTGGGCATCAGCCAACATGGTTCTGGCTGCTTCAATAAGGGTCCTATTCTTCCTTTCAGCAACCCCATTTTGTTGTGGGGTTCTAGCTATACTAAACTGCCTAGTAATCCCTTTCTTGGCACAAAAATCATCTAACAACTGATTTCTAAACTCACCCCCATTGTCACTTCTAATAATCTTGACCTCATTACCATTTTTCTTTTCAATTTGGGTAATGAAATTAATCAGACTTAGGGCAGTTTCACTTTTCTTGGCTAAAAAGAAAGTCCATGTAAACCTGGAGTAATCATCAGTGATGACAAAACAATATGATTTACCCTTCAAACTTTCTATATTAGTTGGACCAAAGAGGTCCATATGCAATAAGTGAAGGGGTTTAGAACTAGAGTGCACCTGTTTAGACCTGAATGAGACCTTGTGCTGCTTGCCCTTAAGGCATGCAACACAAGAGTGGTCATTGTGGAAAGCCTTTTCAGGCAAACCATCAACTAAACCAAGCCTCACAAGCCTATTAATATTCTTAAAGTTTATGTGCCCTAGTCTCCTGTGCCAAAGATTACTTTCATCTACTGAGGCTTTAGCATACAGACATGACATTTTATTATTTATCTTAATCCCATTAAGATTCACATTATAGATGTCTTTATGCCTTGGTGTTCTAAAATCTATGTATTTCTCCTCAGGGAGCTTATAATCTTTGCTTAACACCAAGCACTCAGTATCTGTGAAAAGAACCTTATTTTTGTTATCACACACTTGTGATACACTAAACAAATTATAATCCAGGTCTTTCACCAAGAAGACATTATCAAACCTTAGATTGTTGGTGACAAGGGTTCCTTTTCCTGTGATTGTGCCGTATCCACCTCCAAAGTATACCTTATCACCATCTTGAATAGGAGAGAAATTGGTCAGATAATCTTCCTTTCCAGTCATGTGCCTTGAGCATCCACTATCCCAGTATCCATAGTCATTGATCTTCTTCTGAATGCCCTGCACATAAAGAAAACACATTAGTTTTCTTTGGGAACCCAAGCCTTGGAAGACTTGGATTCATTTGGTTGTTCAACAAGAACAGACTTGGTTCTCATAACAACCCCATTTTCATCCCTGTTTGAATGAAATTCCCAGTTAACCCCAATTGGTGTTGACAATGCCTTTGAAATATAATGAAACCTGTTGCATGTCATAGAAATACCAGGATTATTAGGGTTCTGGTCTTGTTTTGGTCTCCATGTTAAGCTAGTAGAAGCTTTAGACCTATTTCCCTGTGGTTGCAAATACCTAGGTTTAGCAGTGTGTCTGTCAGCGCTGAAATTACTCCTGTCAGCGCCCCGATTGCTCTTATCAGCGTTGAACCTAGGGTTTGCTACAGGAACCCATTGCCTATTTGACCAAGTATTTGACTTTTGAAAAGGTCTTAGGCCTTGTGTGTTAGACCCTCTAGAAAAGAATGGGGCTGGTCTAACGACTTGTGAACTCTTGTTCACAAAGGTATTGGGTCTGACAGTGTTTGACCTATGTTGACTTTTGTCAGCGCTGAAATGGTTCCTATCAGCGTTGACATTGGAAGCGTTGACACATTTGTAGACCAAATGTGAAAAGCTCCCACATGAGTAACAAGCTTTTCTAGACATAGTCTTAGGTCTAGAAGCAAAGAAACCTGTTCCATGGTTACTAACTTGGCTTTTTGGAGACCTAGAATTTCTATACATTTCTGCATATTTAACACTAGGTTTTCTAACATTTTGTGGGCCAAGGTCAACAGGTTTGCCAGTGGTAGGGTGTGTGATCTTAATAGGTTTAGGATCATCAATTGGTTTTGTGATTGGTGTGGGCTCATTTGGACTTTCACACAATAACCCTCCCTTAACAAACAAAGTGTGGTTAGCTTTCTTCCACTCTTCTAGGTCAGTCAGCGTTTGCTGATATTCCTCAACTGGGGAAGTCACTCTAGGTGGAGGAATGAACTCCTCCTCTTGGCATTCTGGCAAGCCAGTCCAAGATAAGTCCTTTGATTGGACACCATAGAAATCCCCAGCTGGTGGTGGAACAACAGTATAATTATTCATCCCAATCCCACTCATATCCTTAGAGTCTCTTTGTTTACTAACACACTCTCCTAGGGTTTGTGTGGCCTTATCAAACCTCTGGATTTTAAGACTCACATTATCTTTATTTTTGTTAGCCTCCTCTAACTGAGCTATCAAATCAAGATTAACCCTATTTACTATATCTTGCACATCTTTACTCTGAAATAACTCATGTTTTAAGATGTTTATTTGATCTTTTAAATCAAACTCCATTTTCTTATACTCAGATACTGTCTTTTCTGTTTGGGTTAGAGCAATTTGATAGTTAGATACTTTGCATCTTTCAGTACTTGCCTCATCTAATAATTTAACTATCTCTTGTTTTAATTTTTCAGTATTTAAACGACAACCCTTAGAACAGAAAGCATCATCATATACCTCATTGTCTGATGAAGAGGAGGAGTGTGCCATGAGAGCATATTCAGCATGCTCTTCTTTAACTTCAGCAACCAAAGCTCTGTCCTCTTCCTCATTTTTAGCCATCCAGATCCAATCCCATTCTCCAACACCATCAATTTGTTGAACAGCAACCATGGCCTTGGGATCTGGGTTCTTAATCATTTGGCTAGAAGGCTTCCCAGCATCAGATCTCCTTGGAGATCTACATTCCCTCATAAAGTGCCCCATCCTATGACAGTTGTAGCACTCCACCTTGGACTTGTCAAAGCCAGCAACATCCTTAGCATTAAAGGTCATCTTCTTCTTGAACCTTTTATTGAACCTGTTTGCTCTTAAACTTACAAGAGCCATAGTCCACTTGATGTCCATCTCTTCCAATTGTTCATCACTTATCTGCTCAAGATCTTCATAAGTAATCCTTGAATCACTAGGCAAAGAAGCAATGAATGCACACACAGTATCAAGATCAAAACCAGCAGGTTTAATTCTATCAGCGCCATGATTGTGTGTGTCAGCGCTTGAGTACAAAGCGTTGACAGGATATGATCCAGCGCTGACAGATTGACATCCAGCGCTGACACCTTGAGATCCAGTTGCTGAATGTCCATAGAAGTTCATGGAATCAAATTGGCCTTCACTTTGTGAAAAGAAGGCCATGTTGCTGCTAGAAGATTTGTTATCACTCTCCAATTGCCATTCATTCTCCAACAGCCTTAACTTGTTGAAGATGTCATCAAACCTGGAAGTCTTGTGGGTGTTATTGACAAGAATAGATCTTGTCTCAATCTTCCATACATCACCAAGGCTTTTGAGAAAAGTAGCATTCAATTCAGGGTCATCAATCTGTTTTCCCATGAAGGAAAGTTGACTTGTGATGTCAAGAAGTCTACTTCTCACACTGCTGAGATTCTCATTAGGTTGAGCTTTAAAGACAGCATACTCATGCAAGAGTTGCTTCTTCTTTTCTTCTTTTGTGTCAGCATTGCCACCATGTGCTACTTCAAGAGCTTCCCAAAGCTCTTTTGCAGACTCAAAACGTTTGTACTTATGCTGATTCTCATGACCTAGGGCATGTTTCAAGATGTTCAAAATTTTCATGTCCACCCTTTTCTTGGCTATATCTTCAACAGCTACTGCTCTCCCATCATCAGGCTTTTCCACTTTATCAGCTTCAGGACAATTAGGAACAGCTGTCCTTGCGGCAATTGCAGCAGTAATCTTTGCTGCTTTATCGAATGTGTTTCCATATTCGATAATTTCCCAAAGAGTGTAGTCATGAATAGCTATGTATTGCTCAAAATTGGACTTCCAGAGTTCAAAGTTCCTGGCATCAAACATGGGAATTTTGATACTAGGGTTTGAGAAGTTGTTTTGAAGCAAAGCAGGAGGTTGATTTGTGCCAGACATGATGTTTTTAGGGTTTTGAGAATTTTAGGGTTTTTAGGGTTTGGTGTTTTAGGGTTCTGCGTTACTTAAAGATCAAAAGTTTCTCAACAAGCTCTGATACCACTTGTTGATCCCAAACTTAGATCGATTAAGCTTTGTGTATACGAGATTAGATCAAGTACTACACGTAGAGAAACCTTTGCTTATGAATAAAGTAACAAAGTGTTATGCGGAATTAACACTTGATCTAAAACACAATGATGTTAAACAAACTTTCACTTGTATTAGAATAATCGTGTTGATTACAATGAAAGGTTTAACTTGCGAATACTATGAAAACTGATATTTAACATTAACCTAAAAGATCTTCTTTTATAGAACAAGAAGTCTTGTACAATAAGCTACGAATCAACTATTCTAGGTAAAGATAAACATAGAAAATACATTGTCGTTTCTATCCTTACTAGAAGTAATCTAGAATATAATAAACGTGTAGCTCACATCTTCCATCAGTGCTTGTCTTCAATCTATCAACGCTTGACTTTATCTTGTCAACGCTTATGCTGTCAGCGCTCAATTTGCTCTTGTCAACGTTTGAGTTGTTCTTGTCAGCGTTCAAGTGTTCTGGCCTAAATTTATTCCCAACACTGTTCACAGCAAGTCGCAGTCCTTGCCCAATAATCCACCTGCGTCCGGCTGTAGCGGATAGCAGGGGAGGACATATTCTCTCAGCACAACTTACAGCCATCTTGCTTAGCTCCTCATCAGCTGAGATAGCCTGCTCTTCAAGGTTGGTCTGGGTCCGTGTCAACTCATCCTTCAGCGCATCACGCTCCTGGGCGATGTTGAAGGATAGCACGGTCACGGCCTTGGTAGCAGCTTCGGCCGCAGACACCTGCATATGAAATTTGGAGTTATTACAAGGATATATACTTTTCTTGGGTTAAATGCATACCCAAAATTTGAGTGTATGTACAAAATTTCGAAAGTTTACCTTCTCGTTTGATGCGGCTACAAGGGCTTCAAGCTCAGCAATGCGCTTCTCTCGGGTGTCGGCGTGATGAGCCTGCTCTTTCACCGTCGCCTCGGCTGTCAACAGCGCCGCCTGCAATGATGCGATGGTCTTCTCGTTATTCACGACCATCGCCTCACGACGGGCTATCTTCTTATCTGCCCGATTCACATTTGTGAGGGCCTTGATTAGACGGCGTCTCAACACGGCTCCCACCGTCACCTGGTGTGCGGATGATACGTCAAACTGCTCAAGGAGGGCCTCATGATCCAACTCATCTAGATCTTGTGCGAGGACGGGCGGGGTGATGTGTTCAATAAATTCTGAACACTCGGATTCTGCCTCCAGCCTTGTCAAGCTTGACAGGTTCCATGCTAGGCGCAGGCTTTCTTCTGGCCCCTCTGGGTGTGGCTCCTTGGCATGTGTAGCAGCGGGGGATGGGGGCTTGTTGGTTGGTGCGGGGGATGGATCCCTCCTCACTTCTTCCTCTTGCGCTACGGCCGCCGGATTAGCCCTGTTATTTGACATAACAACATTAGTCTACGCATCATATAAAGACATGAATCATACTAAAAAGGGTACTTACGAGGTGTCCATGGCAGGGTCTGGGCCGGTGGGAGCTACGGCGCTCACGGGGTGACTCACAAGACTGGCCCTCCCATGTTCGGGGTGGGGTCGGCCTGAGCGGTCGCGGTACCACTCCCCTCTTGGTACTGTGGATGATCCTTCCTCAGCTTCTTTGGAGGATCATTCGCGGCTCCGGCCTCATCCCCTATCTTCTTTGCCACCCTTCTGGTGGTCTTTCTCTTCCTAGAGGTGAGCGGGGCGGACCCGGATGCCTGAGTAGTGTCTTCGTTGGGGTCATTCTCTTCTTCCTGGTTGGTGGTGCCCCCCTCTAGCAATGGTTCTTCGCCATCTTCATTGAGGAAATCCAATGGGGATTTCTCGATGGCGGGCTCTTCTTCATCTGATCTAGGCTCGCATGTTTCTTCGAGCGGCATAGTGCGGTCAGCTAACGCTTCCAGCAAGGGGAGCTCATTCGGCTTCAAAGGCCGGAATCCTTCCGCTACCTTCATTGGTTCGCCCTGGCGGATTAGTCCGTGAAGGTTCATCTCTGCGGACATTTTACAAGTATATGGGTTAGTATACGTTCTTCAAATATGCATGACAATTCCAATCTACAACATATAAATTAGACCTACCCTCTCCCTGTTCCGTAAGGAAGCACGGGTATAAGTCATCCCTCCCAAAGTAGCGGCGGCTTATCCCTACTAAGCACAGAAAGTGTTCCGGCAACCCCCTATGGAATTCTGTGCGGTGGGTATCTAGTATTTTTAGGTCCCTGCTGCTATAATCTTTGGCTTTGGGCGGATAGTCTTTGGGGGCTTTGGTTTTGAGTACGAAGGGAGTAGGGAACACCTTCTCATCTACAAAGAAGTAATGGTCGTACCAGTTCTTAAGGGAGTCTAGAGGCTTCCTATACGTCATAGGGGCATTCTCGGGTCGTTTTTTAAACGACAGCCACCCATTCACTAGCTGAGGAAAATAAAAAGCCCTAAAAAGGTTCACGGTTGGGGTTACTCCGCAGGTATGGCATGTAATTTCAAACTGGTTGATTTTACACGCCCCTATGCAGTGAAGCTGGGTTATGTGGAAGTCATAATATAATAGAAGGTCTACCAAGAACTTGGATAAGGGGATACGGTAGTTGGCCGCGTCAAACAGGCGTGTGTATATGCCTATTTTCCCCGCCGGTGCATCCGTAATCGCTTCACCATCACCTGGATAGGTGGGGTGTACGCTTTCGGGTACATAATACTTCGACAGGAAGTCGAGGTATTTTTCCGCAGACATCACGTTAAGGACATCCGTGATAAGGGGGTTGTCCTTTACCATGTTTTATAAAAAGGTTTTTAAAGGCGTGATGATCTAACCTGCGGTGACGGAAGTCCGTGGAAAAGAAGGCAAAGTTTTGGAGATAAAAGCTTGAGAATAACAATGGCGGAAGAAGGGGTGAGTTGTGTGTGTAACAAACACGCATACCAACTCTTATATAGGGTTGCCTCGGTTTCCGAGGTACCATGGATATTCAACACGTGTAAGCCACCTCGCCTATCCAACGGATAGGATTTCTGACATTTCTGCAAAATCAGAGGGGGGCCCACGGGTCACTTCTTAACAGTTTTACGTGGCTCAAGGATGGGCATTAATGGTGCACTTTTGCAGGCATGCGACTGGAAAGTTGACTATCATTAATGTTTTTATTCTTGTGTCGGGTTATGCGGCTCTTACGTAAGACCGTATTTAATGTTTCATTTAAGTTGTCTCGGCCGTTACGTGCGGCTGAGGTATTATTCAAAATATATTCCTACGACGGGTCGCCACGTGCGGCCAGAACAAAATTTTCAATGTCTCATTTCCTAGGTCTTCCTTGGTATGTCCGGAGAACACCTTGATAGTCTAGAGGTTACGCCTACGGCTGTAACAACTAGACTGGGGGGACATGATGACGTATAGTCCCCAACCGGGTCAGGAACCCGGCCCACGGGTACTACCCATATCCGGCCCATCACAGATGGGTGGGATAATGTCATTCACGCTTATGGGCTTGGATGAACAGTGATCGCACACATGTGTGCGGCCCACGGCCCGGTGCGGCCGACATAGGGTTAGACAGAATCATATTCTGTCTAGGAATAGGTTTACCCCAAAAGGGAAGGATATTCACTACTATAACTAGAAGATAACAATCATTCTAATTCTGATAGTTATCCTTTCCTTGGGGCCGAAGTATCAGTGGCAGCCCACTAGGGTTCCACTGCCTATAAAAGGAACTCCCAAGGGTTCCACAAAGGTATTACGCTCTATACTCTCAATTCACATAAACCCTAACCGATTACTTACTCTCACGCCGGAGTCTAATCGTGGGAAACATTCCAACGGTAAGTCTAACGCGTGCTGTTTAGTGTGCAGGATCCAAACCAAACGATTCACTTGGTGCAGGAGCCGGAGCCCAGCCAACCCGAATTAAGCCTAATTCGGGTCTAGCAAGGATCACCCACCTTTTGCATCAACAATTTGTAAGTCATAAGCTTGGAGAATTATTCACTCATCTCTGGATTAGATGATCCAAAAATGATATCATCAACATAGACCTGGAAAAGCAGAAAATCCTTCCCATTCTGCTTGGTAAAAATTATTTGGTCTATGGTGCCCCTCTTGAAACCATTTTCCACAAGATAAATGGATAAAGTACCATACCATGCTCTAGGGGCTTGATGAAGGCCATACATTGCCTTTTTACCTCTATATACCTTGTTTAGATGCTCTGAACCTTCAAAACCAGGAGGTTGCATAACATACACCTCCTCTTGAATTGTTTCATACAAGAAAGCACTCTTGACATCCATCTGATAGACTATGAAACCCATGCAGGAAGCATAGGCTAGGAAACCCTTATAGCTTTAATACTAGCAACAGGTGCAAAAACCTCTTTATAGTCAATGCCTTCTTCTTGTGTATAACCTTGAGCAACCAATCTTGCCTTGTTTCTGATCACAATACCTCTCTCATCTCTCTTGTTCCTTAAAACCCAACATGTTCCAATTGGTCTCACATGCTTGGGACAATCAACAAGCTCCTAAACATCCTGTATTGCAAATTGATGAAGCTCATCTTGCATTGCTTCAACCCAGCTTGGTTCTTCAAGAGCATCAAAAATCTTCTTGGGCTCATTATGTGACAGAAAACAAGCAAATAAACGTTCTTGAACTAAAGGGGAATCTTCATTTTTTTGAATGTTGGCAATGAATCCTCTTTTAGGATTCTTTTTTTTTCTTGTCTGAACTGGTGATTTGATGGGACCAATTATTTGGGTGGGAGGATGAATTTTAGACACTTTAGTAACAATTCCTCCCCCAAAAAATGTGTTGTCATGAACTGTAGACTCAAGGTACCATTATCCCCATCATCATGATTTCCATACCCCACTTGAACTAGGATACATGTTGTCAGCATTTGGATTGATGACGCTGACACCTTCATTTGGTGTGTAATCTTCAACAAGTTCAAGCACTTCCTTGTCAGCGGATGAAAGCAAGCTGTCAGCGGCTGGATCAGGTGTGTCAACGGCTGAACTACTTTTGTCAGCGGATGAAATTGATTCACTGACTTGCTCTACTTGTTGCTTTCTCTCCACTTCTCTTTCAGCAGCATATGCTTTAATGAATTCTTCACTCCAAATGGGTAAGTTCATAAAGTAAAATGTAGGAGTGAATTCATTTACTTGTGATCCTAGCACATTTATAGTTTGTGTGCCTGCATTATCAACAATAGATGCTTCCACAATCTTTGGAGAGTTCTCCAAGACAACTGGATTAGTAACAAGCAAATAACTCATGAATCTAGACAATGGCTCTAAATCAAAAAGCCAATCTGGTCCATTTGTAGGATCACTAGGTTTACTCTCCAAAAAATCAACATGCACGTTTTCAGTTATGACCTTATCCCTTTTGTGGTAAACCCTATACCCTCTGCTGTTCATTGAATAACCCACTAAATATCCCTCATCACCTTTTGAATTAAACTTACCTAGGTAATCACTAATATTTAGAATTACTACATGACATCCAAAGGGTCTAAGAAAATCTATATTAGGTTTTCTATTCAAAAAGAGCTCATAGGGGGTCTTATTGTGAGTTTTGTTGACCAAGGCTCTATTCTGAACATAGAATGTTGTATTAACAGCCTCAGCCCAAAAAGCAATGGGTAACCTAGCATCTGCCAACATGGTCTTAGCTGCTTCAATAAGAGTTCTATTTCTCCTCTCAGCTACACCATTTTGCTGTGGATTTCTAGCTATGCTAAACTCCCTAATAATCCCCTTATCAACACAGAAGGCATCTAAAAGGTCATTTCTAAACTCACCACCATTATCACTCCTAAGAATGTTAACTGTAAACCCTGATTTATTTTCCATTTAGTTAATAAAATTAATTAAGGTTTTGGTAGTATCACTCTTCTTGGCTAAAAATAAAGTCCATGTAAACCTAGAATGGTCATCAGTGACCAAAAAGCAATAAGATTTACCATTTAAACTCTCTATATTAGTGGGTCCAAATAAGTCCATGTGAAGCAAGTGAAGGGGTTTAGAACTAGAATGCACACTCTTAGACTTAAATGAGGCCTTGTGTTGTTTTCTCTTAAGACATGCAACACAATTATGATCATTGTGAAAGGCATTGGAAGGCAATCCTCTAACAAGAGCATGCCTTACAAGTCTATTCATGTTCTTAAAGTTAATGTGCCCTGAGAACGCCTCATTTATACATGTTTGTAATGATGCATTTGTCCTTGTTTGCTATGTAAATAAATAAATTATGTGTTGAAATGTTACTAATAATGTGTATTGTTTGATTGTAGTGATGGAATAAACATATAGACCAAAGATATAAAGAAATAAGAAGAAAAATAAAGAATGCTGAAAAAGGGTCAAAGTGTGGCGCACAAATATAAAAGTGCGGCGCACATTCTGTGAAACACGATTTTGGAGAACTACCCAAAATGCGGCGCACAAAAGAGAAAGTGTGGCGCACATTTACAAAATGGAAGTGTGGCGCAGATTTGATTAAGTGTGGCGCATATTTGCTGCAGTTACACCATTAAGTATCATTATGCATGGCTATTATGGGGAAAACCTTTTGACATACTCCCGGACTTCTTAGCTATGTTTTTGTGGTTATAAAAGTGACCCAAATCCAGGCATAAGGAGATATCTCATTCCATTTTACTCCATTTTTATTAGGGTTCTTATAAAATCAAGGATTGAACAAATCCTTGATCATTGTTACTAGTATAAGGGTAACCTTAGTTGGTTCACACTATTGATGCTGTAGCAAGGATATCAGAATATGCTTGTGATTGTAATAAGTTTGAAACAAAGCTTATAACCTTTTTGGAGCAATCATTGATTAATACTTTGTGGTATAATTCTCATTTCCTTTATGTTAATTCTTCACTTTGATTTGCATATTATTGAAATGAACTTCTTTACTCTTATTATGGAGTAGTGTGTTGTGCACATTGGTTAAGGTTTTTACAGCCTTATGATTAGATACAAATTACGGCTTTGCTAGGGCAAAGTGCAGCGCACAATTATATTTGTGCGGCGCACTTTCTCCCTGGGTACTTGATTATAAGTATGATTTAGATGCTCTTATATTAAATGTTATTAAGTAAGATCATTGTTATATGTTGGATTTGTTCATAACCATGACTAGTACTCATATGAATGGATGAACTTCATGTCATCTAGTAAATGAACCTTGTTATTCGCTTTTGTCACGATTAGTGGAATAAAACATATAACAAACTCTTGCTTATTTTCATCTAATATTTTAGTTATCGAAATCAAACATAAACCATTCTTAATGCTTTTGATATGACATAATATTTAGTCGGATATTTGTTATGTTAATTAGATGTTGTGTGTGCGACTAGTAATCGGCATGTTGTCTTAAATTTTTTATGTGCTTATAATCATCATTGTCATCTATCTTTCATATGTTTGTCACATTAACCAAACGCACCTTTAAAACCATTTGATAAGTATATCTTTAGAACTTCTGACACTCTAGAGGTAATTGTTTTATAATTCTTTAGCATCAATCCTGTGGAACCAACTGGACTTTACCATTAAGATATGCTATACATGATAGGGTATACTTGCCCGTGTTTGTGTTTCTAGTCATTTGTATGTGGTAATATCTTGAAAAAAAATTTAAGACTTGTAAAATGAACATCAAGTTTTTGGCGCCGCTGCCAGGGTTTGATTTGTTATTGGTTTAAGAGATTCTAAAATACTTGGTAAACAAAAATTTCTAAACACGCCGTACAGATTTCTGGCAATCTGAAAAAGTTTTTTACAAAACAGCATAAAAGTGCGCCGCACATTTCGTGACGAATTTTCATAACGTTTGAAGAAACAATCCCAAAACACCACCAAAACCTTTTACTCCAAACACTTACTGCTGAAAACATGAGAATTGTTTTGTGTGTACTTATGCTTTTTGAGCTTTTGTGTTTGTTCATATTGAATCTTAAGAAAAACCAAAAATATTTAGTTTCAAAATTTTATTTTATAATTTATTTGATCTTTGGTAGAATAATTTGCTTTGGTATAAATTGTTTAGTATTTATCATGATTTGTGGTAATTTTTCTGAATTTTTGAACACAACAAAAAAAAATGAGAAAACAAGCGAAAACGAAAAAATGGTCATATTATTCAAAATACTAGTGGAAAATGTACCAAATTTGGTTATGATATCTATGATTGATCACTTTATGAGAAAATGTTGTATTGCATACTTGAAAACTTGGATTAGTTGGTTTACAAGTAGAGAAAAGGAGGAACATTATTCTGATTACCAAAAATGCGTCACACATTTAAATTGTGTGTCGGCTTTTCTGTATCGCGCAAAAGTGCGCCGCACATTTCAGAAGTGCGCCACACAACTGGAGAAACAAAAAACAGAAAAAGCTAGTAATATGCTCAGATGGAAATATTAATTGAAACTAACAAGTTGCTTGAAAACTTTAGGGTATGAAATATCATTTGGATTTTATGGCACTAACATACTAATGTTTCTTTTGATGTGTTATTGTTTTAAGATTGAGATGGATCCAAACACTAGCCTTGGTAGACTATGCTTAGGAGTGGATGAGCATATTAGCCTAATTGACAAAATAGAATCAGAAGGAGAATGGATAGGATTAGAATGTAAGGACTCAGGCGATAGCGGGGTTCAAAAGGTTTTAACTTTTTATCGTATGGAGGACTTGACACCAAGTGAGAAATACTTAATGCCTTGCCATGTGGAAGGAAAATTTGCTTATGTTGGGCAAGTGGATTTTGAGTTGGAAAGAAGCTTAATTAGTAATGAATTTGTAGTTAAGCTTGTCTTAACCTACAACACTCATCGAAATGGAGACAAGGAGATAGATAAAAAGCTCGTTGTTATGATCAAAGATGAATTGTTTTTCGTTGAATTCTTTGTCAATCCGGAGGAAGACGATTGTGAACCTTGTGTAATCTTTGGGAGATCTTTCCTAAAGCAATCTAATGCACAACTTGACACTAATTGTGGCATACTCACTTTATGGCCAAAAGTACATGAAAGCTTAGACTTTGGGGAATTGATGAAATACTTGATAACCTCAACTTTGATGATTTAGCACCTATTGAAACCGAGGAGATTGATGCTCCTAGATTTGTTTGTAGCAAACAAAAGAAACAAAGGAAAGAAACCCGCCCACGCTTACAAGTTGAGCTATAATGGTGAAGGACCTTCACTCACTATGAATAAGCCTTTGACTAGAGAAGAGTTATTTATGGAGGAATTGCAAGAAGACATAGAAGAAAGAGTCATGTTGTTGAAAATGAATCGACCAATCATTGAAACTTTAAAATATAGTGATAAATATAAAATGATTGTTGATGGGGTCTTGCTTGACAAAATGAAAGTTGAAGATGGACTCACACCAGATTATGAAGATGTGGCTATCCAAATGCTTCGTGAGAACAAGGTAATGCTTGAAAAATAAGATCCATGGTACTTTATCCTACCAATAAGGTTGGAGGGTAAAACTACTTATAATGCTTTGGTTGATACCGGTTCAAATGTTAATGTTATGCCTTATGGAATCTTAAAAATGCTAGATGTTGGTAGAGTCAAGCCGAGGTTTGATCGTATCAAAATGTTTGATCACTCCTATGCGGAGGGATTTGGACGTTTACTTGGAGTTCTTTGCCAAGTGGGGACAACCACACTATTAGCCGATTTCATGCTTCTTGCACTTCCTATTGATCGAGATATTCAATTAGTGGTTGGAAGAAAATTTTTGCACACCATTGGTTCAAACATAGATGTTGGAAAAGCTATTATGACTAGCTTTGATGGGTTTGTCCAAAAAAAATATAATGTGCTAAAAGCAAAGAAACATGATGACAGTGATGATGAAGACGATAAGCACTATACCGTGAAAAGAGATGAGAATGGTGTGCCAATCTATGGTCCACATTTGCAACCATGGTCGGAACCAGAAGAACTTTTGGACACATCACTAAGCGAAAGGAGCTACCATAATCCTTTCTTTGACATATGCGTATACAAGAAAATTGTGGGAATGCTTGGAGCACATCCCGTTTCATTGAAATACAAAGAATAGCAAGTGGGGAACAAACGAAAATTTGAAAACATTGCTAAAGATGCAGATAGTGAGTGGCATGTTGCCATGGTCATTATTGATCCATGTGGAAAGAGGTACGAAAAAGTGTACAAGACAAAAGACACCAATAGAGTGATCTCGGGACGTTACTCGGAGAGTGATATGATGTAACCTCTAAACTTCTGCTACAACTAAGGAAATGGAGGAATTGAGGAGTGCACCATTGGCTCCTAGTTACTTTATGCATTTTTTACTCTTTTTTGTATGTAGATAAAAAAAATAAAACAAAGTGAAATCTAAGAGTCCTAGAAGTCTTAAGATGGTCTTAGAAGAGGAAATGTTTTCCTAGTAGGACTTGTTATCTTTCTTTTACGAGATCGATTGAATGGGAGGTTTTTGTTTGAAAAATTTGTGTCTAGTAAATAAAAAACAGTAATATGGTCTGTGAGCACAGAATGTGCACCGTACATTTTGCAAAGTGCGCCGCACTTCTGGACGGATTTTTGAATATACTTCCTTTTATCTCATTTGAAACTAAAAAAAACACAAAACCCACCTGACGGTTTTTCGAATCATCACCAAAAAAATATTTTTGTTTCTTACTCCAATTCATATTCGAGATCATGTCTAGGGTAAGTTTTTATCTTTAATTCATTTACATTTTATTTTATTTAGGGTTTAATTTTTGATTAATTTTTCAATTAGGGTTCTTAGTGATTGATAATCGAATTACATTTTGATTTGTAATTAGAAATGGGGATACTGATTAGGATAAGATTAGATTGTTAGATGAAATTGGAAAAAAGAGGGTTTTTGAAATCAAACCCTAAGATTGAGCAATGTCGGGGTTTAGAATGAATTGGGAATGGTTTAATGTTCGACTCTAGCCATTGTTATCGATTTGGAACTATTAGTTTGCGGATTTTGGCTTAAATTATTAGAACCCCGACATGTACAGATATAGGCAGAATGTGCGACGTACTTTTTAGAAAGTACGCCGCACTCTGGTGGATTTTTCCCAGAAAGTACGCCGTAATTCTGAGAAGTGCGCCGCACTTTTCACCTGATAAAAAAACAGAATGTTCAGAACACCAACATAGGGTTTTCGTTGACCCCTAATGTTTATCTAATGTTAATATATGTTTGTTTATGTGATAAATTTTGTAGAACACGGGTTCTGGAAACTATAAGACCGGCTCATCTAGCCGAGGGAAGAGACGAAAGCCTATCGAGTCGGCAAGTGCCGCACTCATGGTGGTTCCTAATCATCCATTCTTGAATTGGCCTGAATGTACAATTGATGCTAAAATCATTTACAAAAATGCTCTTAGTCTTCTACTGCCGAAACAAATTTTCGCACATAGCATTGTGGATTTTGAAGTTTTGAGAGACGTTGGTTGTGAAGCTCAAATAAGGGAAATGCTATCGATGGTTGTGATAGAGGCTGGAGGAAATGAAGTCTTATTTCGATCCCATGCTTCGGTTCGTGCTTTTACTTGTAGGGAAAAGATTTATGCGGACCTTTGTCTCGAGTTTTTCTCGACATTCAATCTTGATGAAGACGTTGATGATGATGAGCTATTGACTAGGAAAATCATGAGTTTTAGACTTTGTGGGAAAGGACATTCTTTGACTTTGAAAGAATTTTCTAAGTACTTGGAGTTTTACACTAGAGAGGAGCGAGATGAGGAAGGATTTGAAGTGTATTTTCAAGGAGGAGAACGTGAGCATGGGAACTTCAATGCTAATGAGTTTTGGGCATTAATTTGTCCAGACGATGATCCTTTGAACTTATATAGGAGCTCAACCACTAGGATTTCTATTCCACTTTTGAGAGTGCTCCAAAAGATGATTGCTTACGCGGTTTGCCAACGCACCACAGGATATGATAAAGTTAAAAAGAATGATTTGCGGTTGTTGAGCATGTTTAGGGACAAGAACCGTGCGCAATATGCTAATGTAGCTTGGGTGATTGCAAAGTGGATGAAAAGGAAAGGTCATGATAGTCAAGCGGGTAGTATGATTGTGTGTGGACAATTTGTGACTAGGTTAGCCCGAAGAATGAGACTTTTAACTTATCAAGTTATGGGTAATCTTAGTCCGCCGATCATATGTGATACGATTGACAAAACCACTTTGAGAGATTTGATTGAAGCGGATGGAAGGTTGTTACGAGTAGACGCGCCGGTGAGAGCACCACGTGTGAGCACGCCGCGACCTCCCCGTGCATCACACCAAGATGTTTGTGATAGGATGGGAAGGATGGAGGTTAGGCAAGACCAACTTGGGTTTATGATGGAGCAACAATGTTATAGCATGGATTGATACACTCCAGCCTTCGAGCGGATGGCGGAACACTGTAGCGTTCTGATGAGTGGACCTTATGGACCACCCAGATATCACCATGAGCCATTCTACTACACCCAACAACCGCCACCTTATCCATCACACTTCTACCGATCCAATTCTCCAAGGAATGACGATACTGAAGAGGATATGTGATGCCTCTTGTGTTTGTGACTCATGTGTTAGTCATAATTTGAAACAATTTGAAACAATTTCAAAACAATTTATTTGGTTGTGTGATATGCCTTTGTTGGCACGTAGGACAAAACTAATGCTTTTTGTGTGGATTTTTAATCTTTTATTTGGTATGTAAAATATGTTTGCGTATATATTTTGTATTCAATTGCAGAAAATAAGCGAGTCAAAACAATGAGGCAAAGATTGAAGATTTCGGCTTCGTTCGACTCGGAATAAAATGGGAGTGTTATTCTTATATTCCTATATTTTTACTTTCTCCTTATGTTTTACATTAGAGAAAATTCTCATAATAAGTATGGGGGTGATAAGCAGAAAATAAGAGCGTTTTTTAGTTGAATATTTTTTTGTACTTTCCGTGACAAAAAGTACACAGCACTTACAAAATTGTGCACCGCACTTTCTGGCGGATTTTTGACTTAAAAAAAAGATTTCTGGCGGATTTTTGAAAAAGCTTTCTCCTTATGTTTTGTAAAGCTATCTTATTCACAATAGTGAGGATTTTTAGCCTATAATTAGTAAGCATTCTTACGCTTTAAATCAAATTTGTGAGTATGACGATGATTAGTTTTAATTCTAGAAATTGTGCTTGGTAATCTTTACGAGACCTTAGTGGGATCATACTTGTATGATAAAAAGTATTTTAAATGATAAGGAGGCAAAAGAAAAGAGAAAAGATTAAAAGTTTTCGCCGATGTTTTAAGACGATAATATATTGTGGAAAATCATGTTGTGAGATGATAGTAGATCGTAAGTATGGGGGAAGACATATTACCCAAATGAAAAAGAATAAATATATAAAAGAAGGAAAGAAAAAAAAAAGAATAAAGGCAAAAAGAAAGCCTACATGTGTGAAGTACAAATATGTAGAAACAATAAACATGATGGAAAATGATATGTTATTTACTCTTTTTAACATGCGATGGTAATAAAAGTTTTGAAAAGACCTCTTTTAATATTTTACTTGGTGCTTACGCCAAATTAGTTTAGTTTAGTTCCTTATACAAGCTATGGTAATTTAGTTTCCATGACCGTGCTTTTTGAGCGATAATTTACCCATATAAAGAGAGTGTGTGAAATCAAAATATCAACTTCGTGAGGTGTTTTATGGCGTTATCTTTGCTTTCAATTATTGGCCTTATCTATTTTCTCTCGACACCTATTAAAAATATATTTTTACCTTACTTGAGGACAAGCAAGAAGTTAAGTATGGGGGAATTTGATAACGCCTCATTTATACATGTTTGTAATGATGCATTTGTCCTTGTTTTCTATGTAAATAAATAAATTATGTATTGAAATGTAACTAATAATGTGTATTGTTTGATGGTAGTGATGGAATAAACATATAGACCAAATATGTGAAGAAATAAGAAGAAAAATAAAGAATGCTGAAAAAGGGTCAAAGTGCGGCGCACAAATATAAAAGTGCGGCGCACTTTCTGTGAAACACGATTTTGGAGAACTACCCAAAGTGCAGCGCATAAAAGAGAAACTGCGGCGCACATTTACAAAATGGAAGTGCAGCGCACATTTGACTAAGTGCGGCGCACATTTGCTGCAGTTACACCATTAAGTATCATTATGCATGGCTATTATGGGGAAAACCTTTTGACATACTCCAGGACTTCTTAGCTACGTTTTTGTGGTTATAAAAGTGACCCAAAGCCAGGCATAAGGAGATATCTCTTTCCATTTTACACCATTGTTATTAGGGTTCTTATAAAATCAAGGATTTAACAAATCTTTAATCATTGTTACTAGTATAAGGGTAACCTTAGTTGGTTCACACCATTGTTGCTGTAGAAAGGATATCAAAATATTCCTTGTGATTGTATAAGTTTGGAATAAAGCTTATAACCTTTTTGGAGCAATCATTGATTAATACTTTGTGGTATAATTCTCATTTCCTTTATGTTAATTCTTTACTTTGATTTGCATATTGTTGAAATGAACTTCTATATTGTTATTATGGAGTAGTGTGTTGTGCACATTGGTTAAGGTTTTTATAGCCTTATGATTAGATACGACTTTCGGCTTTGCTAGGGCAAAGTGTGGCGCACAATTAGATTTGTGTGGCACACTTTCTCCCTGGGTACTTGATTATAAGTATGATTTAGATGCTCTTGTGTTTTATGTTATTAAATATGATCATGTTATATGTTGGATTTGTTCATGACCATGACTAGTACTCATGTGAATGGATGAATTTCATGTCATCTAGTAAATGAACCTTGTTATTCGTTTTTGTCGCGATTAGTGGAATAAAACATATAACAAACTCTTGCTTAGTTTCATCTAGTATTTAGTTATCGAAATCAAACATAAACCATTCTTAATGCTTTTGATATGACATAATCTATAGTTGGATTTTTGTTATGTTAATTAGATGTTGCGTGTGCGATTAGTAATCGGCATGTTGTCTTACATTGTTTATGTGCTTATAATCATCATTGTCATCTATCTTTTATATGTTTGTAACCTTAACCAAACGCACCTTTAAAACCATTTGATAAGTATATCTTTAGAACTTGTGACACTCTAGAGGTAATTGTTTAATAATTCTTTAGCATCAATATCGTTGAATGAACTGGACTTTACCATTAAGCTATGCTATACATGATAGGGTATGCTTGCCCGTGTTTGTGTTTCTATTCATTTGTATGTGGTAATATCTTGAAAAAAAATTTACGACTTGTAAAACGAACATCATGCCCTAACCTTCTGTGCCATAAGTTACTCTCATCTGCTGAAGCCTTAGCATATAGACATGACAAGTTATTACTCATTTTAATCCTTTGTAGATTGACATTATAAATGTGCTTATGTCTATGTGTTCTAAATTCAATAAACTTATCAGCAGGTAACACATAGTCTTTACTCAACACTAAACATTTTGTGTCAGTAAAAAGAACTTTATTTTTTTTGTCACACACTTGTGACATACTAAACAGGTTATAGTCAAGTTCTTTTACCAGGAAGACTTCATCAAACCTTAAGTTTTTAGTGATAAGAGTGCCTTTTCCAGTAATTGTCCCAAAACCTCCTCCAAAGTACACTTTATCACCATCTTGAATAGGAGTGAAATTGGTCAGATAGTCATCCTTACCAGTCATGTGCCTTGAGCATCCACTGTCCCAATATCCATGGTCATTAACCTGCTTTGGAATGCCCTGCACATAATGAAAACAATTAAGTTTTATTTGGGAACCCAAGCCTTGGTAGACTTGGATCCATTTAGTTGTTCAACAAGAATGGACTTGTTTCTTGTAACAACCCCCTTTCATCCCTTTTTACCTTAAACACCAAGTTTGTTCCAACATACTTTTCAAGATATTTAAATCTGTCACAAGTCATGGAGACACCATTAAAATTTGATGACTGTTCTTGTTTTGGTCCCATCATAAGTTGGATGTTGCCTTAGACCCTTGTCCCTTAGGTTGTAAATACCTATTATTACTAGGTCTAACATGAGGTCTGACAGCTGCTAATTATGGCATTTTCATATCAGACCTATTTCTGTCAATGGCTTGTCTTGCCTTGTTAGCGGATGAATTGTTCCTATCAGCGGGTGAATTAGGGTTTGCTATAGGAACCCACTGTTTGTTAAACCAAGTGTTGGTCTTTTGGAAGGGTCTTTGGCATTGGGTATTAGTTTCCTTAGAGAAGTAAGGAGCTGGTCTAGTGGCATGTGGTCTAGTGTGGACATAAGACTTATTGTTGACAGTGGTTGACCTATTGTCAGCGGCTAGTTTATACCCACTCACACTTATTGGCCAGATGTGAGAAAATCCCACATGAATAACAAGCCTTTCTAGACATAACCTTAGGTCCAGGTTGATAAAATCCCATCCCATTAACACTAGCTTGGCTCTTTGGTGATCTAGGTATTCTATACATTTCAACATATTTAACACTAGATTTGCTTTTAGTTTGAGAGCCAAGTTTAATAGGTTTACCAGTAGTAGGGTTAGTGATGATTATGGGTTTAGGGTCAGTTTGTTCATCACTAAGAAGCCCTTCCTTAACAAAGAGAGTAGGGTTGGCTTTCTTCCATTGGTTAAGATCAGTTACCCTTTGCTTATATTCATCTACTGGTGTGAGCACATGTGGTGGAGCAATAAATTCCTCCACTTGGAACTCTAGAATACCAGTCCATGAAAAGTGTTTCTTAGAAACCCCATAGAAATCACCTATTGGGGATGGGACAACAGCATATTCCTTTGCATGCATCCTAATCCTAGACATGTCTTTAGGATTTCTTTGCTCACTTATAACCTTTTCCAGGATTTGACTAGATTTTTCAAACTTTTCAATTTTAAGCCCTGTATTCTCTCTAGATTTAATGGCCTCGTCTAGCTTAATCTTCAATTCAGTGTTAACTTCTATATAAGAAGCTTTTGCCTCATAACTAAGTGTTAGATCTCTTTTCAGAACAGTTATTTGATCCTTTAGATTAAATTCCATGTCCTTATATTCTTGCACCATCCTATCTGATTGTGCAAGTCCCCTTTGTAGTTTCAAATAGTTACATTTAAACCAAGAATATCAGATTGTAACAATAAAACTTCTTTGTTAAGCTTATCAGTGTTAAGTATACAACCTTTACAACAAAAAGATTCATCATATACCTCATTATCTGATGAAGAAGAGGATCTGGCCATAAGAGCATATTGAACATGCTCTTCATCCTTTTTGCAACCAAAACTTGGTTTTCCACCTCATTCTTGTCCAGAAATCTCCAATCAAATCCAACGCCATCAATATCTTGCATAGCTACCATAGCTTTAGGTTCAGCATCTTCAATCTTGATGGACTGTCTAGCATTCTGTCCTTCATCATTCCTCTTAGGAGATCTACATTCTCTAGAAAAGTGTCCCATTCTATGACAATTAAAACACTCAACCTTGGATTTATCAAACCCAACAGTTTCTTTGCTATTGAAAGTCATCTTCTTTCCAAATCTCTTGTTCCACCTACTGGCTCTTATACTGCTAAGAACCATATTCCACTTGATATCCATCTCCTCAAGATCAATATCACTTATTTTCTGAAGATCTTCAAAAGGAATTGAAGATCCATTGGGCAAGGAAGCAATATAAGCACATACCGTATCCAAATCAATTCCTGTTGGATTAAGACTTGGTGAAGCATAATTATATGTGTCAGTGTTTGTTGAGCCACTGTCAAGAGAAGTTTGTCCGCTGACAAAGCAAGAGTTTCCAGCGTGTAAAACCCGCATGCTTTTACCATGAACAGTACACTTATAATCGTACGTACATGATTAAAACTTTCCTTTTATAACATGAATACGTTTCACGAACAAAAATTACAAGAACTACGTACGTGTTATTACACGATAAGTATTAAGTATGTATAAATGCACGATAATTATTATCAATAATAATTAAATCACGAACATGAAATCATGAACGTAAGAATCACGAACGTATAACGTAATTATTATTATGACTATGTACAAGTATATATAATAACATGAATATTTAATAATAACGAAACGTAAATACGAGCACACGAACAAGTAAATCATTGAACAAGGAAAAACTACGGGTTTCCCTTTGTGGGCCCTACTAGCCGGGCAACAAGGAATTAAAACATGTCATAGGTTTATGGGAAAATAATAAAGGGGTGTTTCGGGTTTGCTTGTCTCGGCCGCCACATAAACCGAGAGCAAAGGGCTCTCGGCGTCGTTGGTTCACACCCCAACCGAGACCCATGTCTCTGTGGTGGTGGGTTTTGATCAAAAACAGGGAACAAGACACCCCGACGTACGTCGGGGGTGTCTTGTGGTTCGGTTGGTCTCGGCAGCCACACAGCCCCACCACCGGCTTAAGCCGGTGGCTAATTTAGGCAAGCAGGGGGACCACCGACAACTTTTGATGGAAAATTTGGTGGCGTCAGCGGCTGGGCCGAGAGGACAAGACCACCGGCGTTATCCGGTGGAAGCTTAAACGCAAGCAGGGGAAACAGGTTCAAGCCGGTTTGCCACTGCTTTTGGGGGTTTGGTTCGGACCGGTTCATGGGTTCACGGGTCCGGTTAACGACATGTTTTAATAAAAATAATACATGGGTTCAGTTTATTATTTTTACAAGTTTAATAGTTTTACAAGTTTATTTATTTACAAGTTAATTAAGTTAATTTAACATGGCATATAATTATTTTAATTAAAACATGGACTTAGGTTTATTATTAATATTTAATAATACATGATTTTAACCCAAGTATTTATTTATGTAATTTAGAATATAGTAATTAATTAATTATTAAAACATGACATATAATTAATTAATTTCCATGACTTAGGTTATATTAATATAAATATTAATATATGTTTTAACCTAAGTATTATATACACTTTAATTTAATAAAATCATGATTATACTTAATTAAATCGTATAACATATAGTTTATTTAATTAACATATTATAATTAATAAACTATACTATTAATTACATGACTTAGTATATTTAATCAGTAAAACTTAAGCTTATCTTATTGGCTTATTAATCTAGCTTATTTTTAATTATGGAAACTTTCTATTTCAGTAAACTTACTATTTTTGAAAACATTCTTTTTTTAGAAACTTATCTATTTTAAGCAGTAAATCTATTTTTGGAAACTTTCTATTTTAGGAAACCTGCTATTTTTAAAAGTTACTTATTATTACACAACGACTATAATAATACAAGAAATACAAGTAATACTTAATCAGAATATCTAGAATACATGATAAACACAGTATAACGCTACAGTCAGTGAAACAAGACATGAACATATAAAACAAGCTAAGACATGATATAAAATCAGTTACGTACTCAGAGTTTCAGAATACTTATACACGTATACTATTTATGTAGCATTAGTGAGATCGAAGTAGGAATCTCTTTCGTTCGTCTTCTTCGTTCACTGGACATAAGGTACAGATTCTCCGTCCTTTCAGTATGGACATTCTTTCCTTATTAGGATTCCTCGTATGCAGCCAACTGTTTTCCCAGTATATGTTTTATATGTTTTGATTTGCTTATGTTTGATTTAAATGCATAATTCATATACATGCGTGACCAGTTTCACCTAGTTATGGAGGTATCATAACCATAACACTAGAGGCACCAGTGTTATGACTTCACCACAGCGGGGTGATAGCTCGTGGCGTCCCTTTTAGCTTTTGGCCATATTATTATGTTATCATGTGGGGCGTATAGGTGCATCCTAGGTTACATGTTTTTAACAAATTATTCAGGTGAATGTGGTGTGTGCCTTTCATCCTTCACAAGGAGCTGATCCCTACTACCCAAACTTATATTAATTAGACGCAACCCCTCTAATTGCATGATGAGGTCACCCCTCCAAGTATTCATGCACGTTGATATTTCATGACCTATATTGGCTTAATGGTTAACATGTTAAACAATTTTTATAAGATAAACATAAGGCTTTTCAAACTATAAAACTAGTTTTACTAAGTTACACCAGGTTCCTCAGGACTTAATCAATTCCTCTGCTATATGTTGTATATGCTTATGTTATTCATTATATGCTTGTACATCCGTGCACTGAGCGTTATGCTCAGCCGTTTTCCTTTCATGTTCCCAAAACGGCAGGTACTCAGGGACGCTCGTAGACTCTAAGCGTATGTGCATATAGATTGGAAGCTTTCTAGCCTTCATTACTTTATGCTTATCATCATACATTTTGCTACTTCTTTCTATGGACATTGTTTAGTCCTTTTCCTTTACAATACTTATGTTTGTGTGTGATGAGCTTATACTTTAGGGTACCGATGTTTGTTTCCGGTATTTCCTTTGTGGTCATGTAATGTTCAAGACATTTGTCCTTGTATGCTTTAATGACACGCCATAATCACGCGTGACATTCCATTTACCAAAATAGGGTGTTACAGTTATGGTATCAGAGACAAGACTTCAATCTGTAGGCTCTCAAAACACGACATGTGATTAGTGGGTAGTCACTATGGTCTTCCTATAACTGACAGTCGGTTTTCATGCATACATTGTTTTCATGCATTCATATATATGTCATTGTCGCAGGTTTATGACTGAGTAATGGTTGGTATAGGACTATCCCTATTTAGTCGCATGTGCTTTTATCGAAACTTTTAACTTTTTGACCGACCCATTGGCGTCCCCTCGCCATGTCTTTTGTTTTGAGTGAACTGACCATAGGCGTTCACTCTCGCGCATATAAAAGTTTTCATAAAACTGCATCATGCATTCATATACTAGTTTTCCTGCATAAAATTTTTCTCATGATTTATTGGTATAAATTCTTTTCATGTATATATTTTATGTTTTGATCAGTTAATCATGTATTTTATATTATACTGTCAGATGGTTTTCACACGCGAGCAGGAACAACTCAATGTAGCAATCCAAGCTGCGATGTAAGCTTTGCTTCCTTAGCTGAGGATCGAAATCAGGGCCGAGGTGCAGGCTGCCAATAATCAGCAACAGCACCCAGTACCTCCTCCTCCTCCTCCAGCAACATTGGTCACATGGCTGGAAAGATTCAACAAGCAACGACCTCGATCCTTCGAGAAAACTGATAGCCCCAGTGAAGCTGAAGCTGGTTGGCTCATATTGAGAAGATATTCGATGCAATGGGCTGTGACGACCCCGTCTTCAAGTAGAGGTTGTCCTGTTACAAGTTCGAAGGTGATGTGCTAGGATGGTGGAAGGCACTCAAGCAGTCTGAGGGATGTGGCGATTGGGTGGCTGGTTTGACTTGGGCTCAGTTCAGGGAGTTAGTGACGGGACAGTTCTTCCCCAAGGATGAGCAAGACAAGTTGAAGAGGGAGTACCACGGAATCAGGCAGAGAGCAGGGGAGAACAGCAACGAGTTCATGCAACGCTTTCTCTGTTTGGCTGGTTTTCTTGGCGCAGCAGCAGATACTGCCGAAGAGCAAGTATACCACTTCCGGTGGGCTCTTCGTACATCGGTCGCCAACAACTTGGTGTGTGCTACTTTCAACACAGTGGCACAAGTTGCCGATGCAGCACGTAAGGTGGAGATGCTACAAGAAAGAGAAGAGTTCGGGGAAGCAGAGAGACCCGAGAAGAGGTAAATATTCGTTATTTAGCGGTGACCATTCTGAACTCTTTTAGTATTATCCAATATTTGTATCTCTCTTTAAACTGCATCTTTCAGGCAGAAGACTGGGGACCGGTCTCAGCTGGCTACTCAGCAACAGCCTACTCAGCCCAAGGGAAACAGTCAGACTCAAGACCGTTCTGCTACGGATAGGCGTGGCGGTAATGATAATTAACGTAACAACGCTAGAAACTCCAACAACAGCAGGTCCTTACACTTACTTATTTCCTTATGTTACATGTGATATTTCATAATTCTGACATGTTAGCAATCTTCTACCGGGAATCATGGTAACAGGAGGGACCAGAACCAAAAAGGTTCACAGCCTAACCGTCTAGCTATCACTGGTATTACATCTTACGATTTTCCGCATTGTCCTTTTATACCTATAAACCATGTATCATGCATACTGTTCTTAACAGGCTCCCAGCCAACAAGGGAACCTACTGGAGGGTATACTCATCCTCTCTGCACTACCTACAACCGTAGGCACCCAGGACCATGTCACCGCCACAACGACGCATGCTACAAGTGTGGCTTTATTGGTCATCACATGAAGGACTGCCGCAAGGGCGAGATGGAGGGCACATCTGGACATGCTGATTCCAAGCTGGCTCCTACTAGTGGACGCGTTTATACGACTTCTCGCGACCAGGCCAACAAGTATGCAGGTACCATCACTGGAATCTTGCATATGTATGGTCAAGCTGCATGTGTTTTATTTGACACGGGTGCTACTCATTCGATCATTTCTACTGCTTATGCTAAGAATGTTAGGATATCCCCTATGCCATTAAAGAATGTACTAAAAATTTCTACGCCTTTAAGAGACTCTGTACGCATAACCCATGTGTACAAGAGCCTTCCCCTAGATTTTGACGAAAAGAATCGTCCTGTTGACGCACTTCCGCTGGACATGAGTGATTTTGACCTGATATTGGGCATGGACTGGCTATCCAAACATCATGCCACCATAGACTGCCATACATATCGAGTCATCTTCGGTGATGTAAATGCACCAGAGTACATCCACAACGGGTCGTACCTGGAAGGTCTGTACAAATAATCTCGACTTTGCAAGCACGTGCATTACTTTCACATGGTTGCGAGGGCTATCTAGCTACTATTCATGACATGGATGCTGAATCTCCATCAATTCAGAATCAACCAATAGTGTCAGAATTTCCTGATGTGTTTCCAGAAGACCTTCCGGACATACCACCTGCACGTGAAGTAGAATTTAATATCGAGCTCATTCCAGGAGCTGAGCCGATTTCCAAGGCTCCTTATCGCATGGCTCCCATAGAATTGAAGGAGCTGAAGGACCAATTGCAAGAACTTTTGGAACGAGGCTTCATTCGACCGAGCGCATCTCCATGGGGTGCACCGGTCTTATTCGTGAAGAAGAAGGACGACAGTATGCGTCTTTGCATAGATTATCGCGCGCTCAACAAGATCACCATCAGAAATAGGTATCCTTTACCACGCATTGATGATCAGTTTGACCAACTCCAAGGGGCCAAATATTTCTCCAAAACTGATCTGAGGTCGGGCTACCATCAGCTACGGGTTAAAGAGCAGGACATCGCCAAGACTGCTTTTAGTACACGCTATGGGCACTACGAATTTGTAGTCATGCCATTTGGCCTTACCAATGCTCCAACTGTTTTTATAGATTTGATGAACAGAATCTTCCATGAATTTCTGGACAAGTTAGTCATTGTCTTCATTGACGACATCCTGATATTCTCTAAGTCCAAGGAGGAACACGAAGACCATCTTCGTACAATGTTACAGATTCTTCGCCAGAAGCAACTGTATGCTAAATTCTCTAAGTGTGAGTTCTGGTTAGACAAGGTGGCGTTCTTAGGTCACATTGTATCAACAAAAGGAATCACCATGGATCCAACAAAGGTTGAGGCTATTACCAAGTGGCCAAGACCGACATCAGCGACTGAAGTTCACAGTTTCCTAGGCTTAGCTGGTTACTACCGTAGGTTCATAGAGAAATTTTCCCGTTTAGAACTACCATTGACCAAACTAATGCGAAAAGGGGAGAAATTCGTCTGGACTGAAGAAAGAGAGAAGAGCTTTGAAGACCTATAGCAGAAGTTAGTATTTGTACCGATTCTTGCTCTCCCATCTGGTACAGGTGGATTTCAAATCTACAGTGATGCTTTAGGGAAGGGACTTGGCTGTGTTCTCATGCAACATGGGAAAGTGATTGCGTACGCTTCACGGCAGCTTAAGCCTTACGAGAAAAATTACCGTACGCATGACTTGGAACTTGCATCAGGGGTGTTTGCATTTAAGATATGGAGGCACTACTTGTATGGAGAATCATGTGACATCTTCAAAGACCACAAGAGATTGAAGTACATCTTCACTCAACGTGAACTGAACATGAGACAAAGGAGATGGTTAGAGATGCTGAAGGATTATGACATTAATCTGCAGTATCATCCCGGCAAGGCGAATGTAGTGGCAGATGCACTTAGTAGAAAGTCTAGAATGATAAACGGCATTAAAATTGAGGAGGAAATAATAATTGACTTAGAGCGACTAGACATCGAGATTGATTGTGGTAAAATACGTCTCTTGTTTAGGAAAACAAAAGAGCGTATATGAGCGGTAAGTATTAAAAGTTGATTTAGGAAAATCAAGCACTAATGACCCAAAGGTGACAGTTCGTTTCCCAAGGAGGTATAGTTGTGTGAAAAACTCGTAATGATTTTGGATTAATATTGAGAAAGAAGCGATGAGAAAAGAGAATGACGGATACGTTAAAATTATACTACGACGACTAAACGAAAAACCTTAAAAAGTGACAAAATAAAAATTAATTCTAAAAATTCCCAAAGAATTACCAAAAATAGCTAAAAATAAACTAAGAGTTTATAAATGATCAAAACTTTTTTAAACCTTTTAATTAATTAAATATTAATTTTTAAATGCTAATTAAAGCCCTAAAAATCCAAATAATTAATATAAAGCCCAAATAAAGATTTTTCACTTTGTAAAACTATAAAATGACTTAACAAGACTAAAAAATATTTTTATGAGATTTTAAACTAATGAAAACTATTTTTAAATGATTAAAAACTATTAAAATATTGAAATAATTCTAAAAATTAATAAAATGATGATAAAATTAATCTAAGAGTTTTAAAAATCCTAACTTAATGTATTTGACCTAAGAAAAATGTAAAAATTGCAAAAATATTAAAAATGAAATTTAATAATAAAATAATGTTAACATAATATTGAAAATCCAAAAATTATAAAAATTTCTAAAAACTTGCAAACTAGTTTATTTTAACCTAAATAAACAGAAAATGAAAACGAAGTTACCAAAATACCCCTATTGGGCCCTCAAATTGGCTAAAAACAAAAACAGACCAAATGAAATGGGCTTTTTGGCCCAATAAGATGAAACTTAACCAAATAAGCTGAAAATCACCAGTCTAGCTTAAAATTTAATTCTAAACACAAAAGTCTGTAGGCCCAAAAGCTGAATGTGAGCCTATCACAGCTTAAATGTACAACAACTTATTCTTAGTGGGCTTTTTGGCCCATTAAGCTATAAGCCAATGCCATATGCTCTAATTTGACAAACAACCTTATTTTGAGATGCCTAAGAGATCTGTGAAAAGAAATTTTTAAAAATCACAACCAATAAGCCAGAAATAAGCCAAGTACAAATTCACTAAAAGACAAAATAGTCGACTTAGAGATTTAGACCACCTCAGACCTTGATTAAACTTGCAAAAGACTCTAAATGACTTAAATAAGCCAAATCAATTAAATAAAGTTCAATAAGCAAAGCCAAATAAGCAGAATTAATTGATAAGCACTTATGAGAAAGTCAATGGAGTTGGTTTTCTAGTCAAACCTTAAAGTCAACCACCCAAATGCTCCAGAATGAACAATTGGCTCAAATGATGAACACCTATTACCAATTTGAAGTTGTTGCAAGTTAAAATAAGCTAGAACAACTTATTGATAAGCAAAACCAAAAGTAACACTAGTAGTGGCTAGCAGTAGGGGAAAGGAGTTCCCACTGCTTTGACTATTTGACCTTGGATTTTTGAGAGATTTACTTGAATTCAATGGATAACAAGGGCACCCGTACAACCAGTGAGTTGTAAGGAGTTACAATAACGCAAGAAATCACAAAATTATCCAGCCAAATGATACAGTTTAAGCAAACAGTCCCCAGATATTGCACAGACTTGGAAAATAAGCAGTTATGAACAAATAAGCAGTTTAAGCATGAATAAGCCAACCAAAATGAACCATATGCATACACAAGCTATAATAAACTCCAAAAAGCACAAATAAACTTGTTTTAAACAATGATTCAAAGATTAGAGACATATCAAAGCTTAAACAGGTTAGTGATGAACAAAATGATACCCAAATCCCTTTTGCTGAACTAAATGACCACATATCCAATTTCAACACCTTAAATCCCTTACCCAGGTTGTATTAACTAAGATTTAGCACTTGTTAACCCTAGTCTACCCTTAGATCTAGGTGTCCCCAAAACTTTACTAAAAAACAACAAGTAAAACAGATTTTATGGCCTCTTGATGGATTATGGTTATTCAAACCTCAAAACTCGCAGATAAACACTTATAAGCACAAATAAAGCAAGAACAAACTCACAACATAAACCAGCACCTACTCAAATCAACCCAAACCTAGGATATGCAGTAGACCCAAACACTCTTATCAAACTGATTTCTCAATTTTTCAAAGGATATGTATGATTCAATCCACAAACCAGGTTCAAATAAACTCAATAACAACAAACAACCTTCAAATAACAAGATCCAACCACAAAATCACAAATTTACAAAAACAATACTCATATTCATCACAAATCAAAAAATATGCAGAAATATCAAAGAGTTTAAAAACATGCACCTCCAAAACATACATCCATGCTTTGGGATGTTAGAGCTTAAGTGGTAGCAGAACAACCACTAGCTTCCACCTTTTGTACATGCTAAGATCAACAAACACAAAAGTGAACCAAGAACAATAAAAACTGATTTTTGAAAACAAGGGTTTTATAACTCAAAATCCTTTCCTCAAAACTTAACAAATAGATTAATAGAACTCAGATCTTAGCTTATCAAACACCAAACTTTTATAAAACATAAAAGGAAATCACAATTTTCAGAAAATGCCAACTTATTTTTATAAAAAGGAATTACAAAGATTTAAGCTAAAATCTGGAACAAAAAGCTACTCACATGTTGAGGCTCCTTTTATAGACTACCCTAGACGATTGTAGAATCAAAAATACATGAAAACCTAGCTATGAAATCTCAGATATGCCCTTGAGTCTTCTAGACGCGTTTGATGTCTGTGAGATGTCCAAATGAATCATAGACGTTCATTTTTGCTTTGGGCCAAGTAAGGAGTGTGGAAAGTTGATCTTGCCACGTGGCTTTGCTTGGAGAGGAGGGTGTCACATGATAGGTGGACGAGGTTGAGAGTGGGGTCCTTTGGGTAGTGGGATTGGTGATGTTAAGGTATGGAATGACTTGGTTAGAGGTGAATCACACGTGGGTTAGGGTAATTTCATTTTACCCTTTGTTTTAAGTGAAAGAGTTACTGGGTTCTTGGGGTGAATAGTAACTCATTTGATCCGGTTTTGGTGGAAGGGTTAAGTGTATGGCGCATTTTTGGTTTTCAAATGTCTGTTGTGGCAAAAGTAGCCCTCAGACTTTGGGAAAACTTGTAAACAATGTCTTTTCTCCTTGCAAACCTGTTTTCCTTTGTAAATGAAGTTTATGATTTTAGACATTGGTCATAAAAAGTTTAGGAAAAGGAAATTAGGGCTTTTATAACTTTGGTCTAATTACACAAATGGCCCTTTTGATGTTTTATCCATTTAAAAAGGACTAAATGTGTAATTTTCTTGAACTTCAAGGCTCTTCATTAGATGTTTGACTTTACGAGGGACCATTGTTGACAATTTAGAATTGTTTAGGGACTAAACTTGCCAAATGTTCAAAGATGAAGGACCTTTTTATCATTTTGACAAACTTAAGGGACCAAACTTGTAATTATGATGAATATACAAGGGCATTAAGTGTCATTTCTTCATAAATGAGGGACCATTCTTATACATCTTCAACTCTTCAAGGGTTTTTCTTTGATAAATCACAAACTAGGGCCTGGTTCATTGTGCGGCTTCGTTTCTCGTGTTCATTTTTCCTTGTTTTTTGTGATCTTTTGTCTTTTTCATGATATCCATACCTAAAATACACAAGTAAACAAACACAAGCATGTATATGGTATTTTGATGACATTTTATGCATTTAAAGCCCGAAAAGGACGATGACATCATGTATAAATGCCATCTCATCACTCCCCCATACTAAACCATTGCCTTGCCCTCACGTAGTGCTAGAATAAAGTATCCAATATTCAATTTTATTACCTTTTATTGAAAAGTAAAAACTTGCAACAATACTACGAAGATGTGTAAAGACATAATGTATGATTTTCATCACGAAAGTGACTTTTAGGGTCAATGAATAGAAACAAGTGAATGTCTCATAGAGTAAAGTTCGTCATCCTTGATCGTCATACATTCCATGTTAAGTGCAAAAACGAGATCATTGTTGGTACAAGTCACAATGCTAACACTACTCATACGTCCAAATTGTGTAATACTTTTTCTCCCCACAATCCTAGTTATTAAGAAAAGAAAAGGGTTTCTAGAAATTTTTAACTATTTGTCATGGATCACAAGTGATTCATACCGACTTATTTGAGTACTTATTAGTCCGAAAATTAAGTAGCACGATTTAATCGATAGTTAGCTAAAGGACAAAATCTTTTAAAACGGCTTCTCGTGTATCTCCTTAAGTTCATATCTTGGCATAACTCGTTTCACGATTTGAGACCTTTCTCAGACCGATATTTGGCATGTACTTCAAACTTCAAATCTTCGGAAGACGTTCTTGAAATTATGGTCTTCTCTTCATATTCTGGAACTTCTTCACTCGACGTTTTTGAGAGATTCTTCATACTTGGACCACGACTTCATCATTTTTCTTCAATCTTTATTTTGGATTTTGATTTACAACGATCCGCCTCCTTTTATTACTTGGATATATTTATCCTCATACCTTGTAAGGTTCTTTTTGGATAGACTTTCTCCATGATCTTTAGGGGAGTAATTGCTTTTCGTCGTGTGTCTCGATCCTTCATATTGATTTTGGAATAACGATTCTTCACATCATCTTGGATCTTTAGCAAAAAAATAGAGCTCCTCATGCCTTATTAGGGCCTTTTTGGATATTCACCATCTTCGCGTCCCGCTTCAATAAGTTATGCCTTGGCTATGAACTCTATTCAACCCTGAGCAACTTTTAAACGATCTTGGATTAGAAGCTAAGTAACCTTTCAAATCGTACGGCCTTACTTATTGCAATTATTTATTTCTTAATGCATTGATCTTATGGGAGAAAAAGCCACAATTAAAAACATATGAGCTTTTGAAAGAACATTTTCATTTTCTACGTTTAGCATGATCACTTGTCTAACTCTATCACTTCTCATTCTTCACTATTTAAAAACCTCTAATTAAAGAGACTCGTGAATACTTAGCCATGCAAGTCAAAATTAAGCCAAATTTAGATTAGCTTTCATTAAGACTATATCAAGTCGAAGTTTTAGGTTTTAAAGCCACCTATAGGATCTTGCACTTTCTTAGACTTTTTCAAGTTTAGACAATGCATTTTAAAGTTCCCTTGATAAGTGACTTTCTAGGATCAATTATAGGAACTTGCGAAAAGTTCTTGTTCTTAACCCGAATGAGCTAAGACTTTTGCATTTTAAAGTTCCCAATATAAAACTCTAGCAAAACTTTATTCGAGCGGGTTAAGGAATGTAAAGGGCTCCAAATGCCCATCAAGTCAAAAATTAACTCTTATTCTACCCATCGGAAAATATACATTCGTGTCTTAAAAACACTTGTGAAAACTAAGAAAAATTTTAAAATTGGCCATTTTTAGCCTTATTAGCAACAAAACAAAACAAAACGTTGAAAGTTGGAAAACGTGAGGGCGTAGCAAATCCCGTATCTATTCACCCCCCATACTAAAATTAAACATTGTCCTCAATGTTTCGAGTCTAAAGGTGGAGCACCCCCATACTAGAGACGAAGAGTCGAATGCTTAGGATCTAGCATGGAAAGGGTGATCAACAATATATCTAAAGCCGTTTATGAATTATTGTTGGTCCCTAGTAATTCGATATTACTTATTATCTTAAGTAATAACTATTACTTTGACTCAAGTGTGTTGTTTTAACAAAAGATAAGAACTATGAAAGATTAAAACAACAATACCAATATACTTTTCAACGTATAGACTTTTATTAGAATCAAATAAAGAATCTATAACCTACTTTGTTTGCGGAATAACAAAGTGTTTGAATGACAATGGGGTTTGATCTCCTCTACTTAAACGTTTAACCAAAGTTAAACTCTAAGATCCAATCTAAACGTTCATATGCAACTCTAGCTATATGGTTTAGTTGGTATCGAGAGAGAAAGGTTTTCCAGAGTTTAAGCTCTTGTATTGGTTACCTTTCTTTCCCAATGTACATTCCTTTATATTGGCAGTGTAAATTAGGGTTTGCATTTGCATGTACCAATGTATCAGTTTATCCAGTGGGTGGTTGATCCATGTTGGATAAACAGTACAAAGTACTTAATAAACTATTCTAGGAAAGATAAAGGTTGTACTTATATCTAAGTATACAAGCAACCTACTTTGACTTAAAGTTATATTTTCCCGCCTAATGCAAACCATCAGAATACTGAAGAGTCTTCAGTATCCTAGAGGAGATCGACATCATCCAGTTTGATATTGTCAAGCCAAACTGAACTGAAAGCCCTTCTTCAGTCCTTGTTCTTTAGCAACCAGACGGCCTAGTATTTGAAGTGAAGACTCCTTTGTCTTTTAAGTTCACTGGAAGGGGAGTGCTGAACTTTCTTCAGCTTTAAAGTCTTTAGTAGGAACTTTGTTCCTCTGGTCATCCATCAGCAGACTGGCCTTACTGCTGAGCATGAAACACTTAAGGGGATTTTATATTCAAATCCTAGAGTTGCTTCAGGGTCAGTAAATACTGACCCAACAATCTCCCCTATTTGGATATACAAATAGCCTAAGTCTAATGTCAGTAGTAAGTGAGCATAACAACTTCTTCTTACTTGCACTGAACAATTAATAACTTATAAACATCAGATAATCATTTATTCAATAACATTACAAATTACAACAAAATATTATAAATGATTATTCACTTCTCCTTAGGCCTAAGTTCTTTAATGATGGAAGTCTGAGTTAATGGATCTGAGTTTCTGTGGTCCAATATTGCAAGCAAGCACATGTTGAAGGTTTTAGCAGCATCAGTAAGTCCTGGACCACCATGAAGAGAGTAAAATATCCTTTGAACATTCAAGAGAAGTTCATTGTTCATTTCATCAAAATCACTTATGTCCACAAAGTCTTGACGTTCTTGATGATTGAACATACTCATTCCTAGTTCTGGTTCGTCCAGTACATGACCAGGGAGATGATTTTGAAACTGAACAAGGCCTTTATATTTCTTTGTAGTGACAAAGATGTCACCAACTTCAGGTTGTATCAGATTTTCCCTTTTGTTTAGCTCCAGAATTGGATCTTGATCTTCCAGAGAAGCTTGAGTGTTGATGTTCAGAATTTCACCTAGTCTTTCATGATTTCTCATATAGTGCTCGATTCTGGTGCGAACTTCATCCCATCTTTTGGATTTCCTTTCTCAGTTATCACACTCATTTCCATCCCTTCAGTATAAGAAAGTTCTTTTCCTTGAAAGTTTTCAAGTATATCATCAGTTCCATCACCTCTATATAACTTGAGATGGATGTCACCTTTGTTCGTCAACATATCAACATTGGTGATTGGTGGGATGTTTCTTCTATTGAGCCTTGTTATACAAAACTTTTCATATAACACTTTCTTCTTGAAGACACTTTCTATTTCAACTCTTCCAATTTGCTCATACAAGCTTAGCTTCAGATCTCTTAGTTTTTCTTCTTGCTGAAGCTTGTATATCTTGTCAAGTTCTTCTTGAGTGGCCACTCCAGCGCTGATCAACTGATCATTTAGAGTAAGATGTTTGTTTTTGGGTGAACCTTGCATATCATCATCTTTGGCTGATGACTCCCCCTTACCCTTTGTTGGGCTCTTTTCAGTGATGGGTGACTCCATGGATTGTTTATGAGCCTTCTTTTGGGCATGTTTCTGAAAGAGCTGCTGGATTGTGTTTTTCTCCCCCTCAACAGAAGACTGCCCAGCAGCTTCTGATGACCTTCCAACAGGGAAGAAGCCACAAAGATGATCAAGAGTGGTAGTTACCTTGGCCAGCATGGTTGGAACAGTTTCAAGGGCAATTAGCTTCTGCTGAACCTCTTCAGAAATGGTCAGCTTTTGTTTTTCCAGCAACACCACTCTATCTTTGATTTTGGACACAGAGTCACACAAGGTATTAACTTGGTCAGGAACTGGTGTGAATTATGGTGGAAACTCCATGGAAGCACCATTGATGGATTCCATTAGAGAGGCCATCTCTTGATTTAGAGAAGTGGTGGTGGCCACTTCTTGGACTAAGGGCTTCAAAGTAGCAATGAGGACATTCTTAATTTATTCAGCAGAAGGAGAAGGTGGTCTTGCTTTGATAGTTGTGATTTCGTTGTCGACAAGCACCTTTTCTTCCTTCAGTCTGGCAACCTGTGATTGAAGAATCAACACTTGATTGGTTAATTCTTTTACCTGCTCAGCTCTGGGTGAAAGTGGCAATAGTGTTGCATCAGCAGGTTCTTCATCACTATCATCTAGATTGACTGGAATTCTTTCATTGAACCCAAGTTCTTTCTCCAGATCATCTCCAGACATACTGATGTAGCGTAAAATAACAAAGTAACAAAGATAGATAATTGGATCTGTTGATTCCAAAGAATACCAGACACAATCCTTCCAACTATCGTTGATTCAAAAAGAATACCGATAATCAGGTAAACTCCAACAATCGTTGATTCAACGAATACCCGATTATTAGAATGAAATCAAACAATAAACCCTAACCTGGATTTAAGTTGATTAACAAAAGACTAAAAAGTCTGTATTTTTTTTATTCATAACTTCATAATAATTCAATACAAATAAATCTTAATTTTATAGGAAAATTAAACTTGGAAAAAAAGATAAAAATCATTCTTAAAAAACACAAAATAAGACTACTAAATAAAAGATACCACAAATTAAACTAAACGACCAGTTTATTTTTATGTTCCTCCATCATTAATGATGGAGGAACATAAAAATAAACTGGTCATTTAGTTTAATTTGTGGTATCTTTTATTTAGTAATCTTATTTTGTGTTTTTTAAGAATGATTTTTATCTTTTTTTCCAAGTTTAATTTTCCTATAAAATTAAGATTTATTTGTATTGAATTATTATGAAGTTATGAATAAAAAAAATACAGACTTTTTAGTCTTTTGTTAATCAACTTAAATCCAGGTTAGGGTTTATTGTTTGATTTCATTCTAATAATCGGGTATTCGTTGAATCAACGATTGTTGGAGTTTACCTGATTATTAGAATGAAATCAAACAATAAACCCTAACCTGGATTTAAGTTGATTAACAAAAGACTAAAAAGTCTGTATTTTTTTTATTCATAACTTCATAATAATTCAATACAAATAAATCTTAATTTTATAGGAAAATTAAACTTGGAAAAAAAGATAAAAATCATTCTTAAAAAACACAAAATAAGATTACTAAATAAAAGATACCACAAATTAAACTAAATGACCAGTTTATTTTTATGTTCCTCCATCACATACTTACAACAAAAGTAGGCAAGTGTCCCACCTTGGATCCAGTGGTGAGATGCACTTCCTTGGGAATCTTTGGAGCATCAGCATGAGTGTGTGGATCAGTTTCAAGCCCTTCACCACCAGGGTTAGTTTGACCTAATGGATCCTGAGAAAGAGTCCCTGATAAATTTAGATCACTGATAATGTTTTTGGTTCCTTCAGTAGAACCCTGTTGTGGGGGAGCTACATCATTAGAAACAGATAGGCCAGGGTCAACATCAGCTGTTGGATTTGCTGACACATCATTCCCTGATGCAGACTTAGAGTAACAAGTGATAGAAATTGGTAAGAAAGTATGACTTGTATTCAGAATGAAATTACTTACCAATGCTGACTCCACACTACTGAGCTGAGGGTGAGCTCTATCTTCACCCTTCTCTCTTAAAGAAGTTGAGAGATGGGTTGCTTGTTGGGCCTCTTTATGCATATCTCCTCCAGCAGAGACTGAAGGTGATGGCTGGCTGGGGTTCTTGTCCTCGGCCAGGGACTTGTTCTTCTTCAAAGGATGGCTTTGGGAATCATCATCAATCTTCTTTGAGGAAGATTGTGTGAGGGTTTTCCTCTTTATAGACCCACATCTAACCTTCTTGGTATTAATTGACGTTTGCTTCTGACAAGGTCTAGATGAAGCTCCATGCCTTTTGCCTTGTAGATCCCCTTCTCCAGTTGGAGAAGTGTGTTTAGGAGCTTTCTACACTACTGGACCATCTGCTGAGCAGATGTCCAGCATGGGTTGTGTAAGAGGAGGATCAATGGTGCTGACTGGAATGTTCCAGCGAGTAAGATCAAAGGTCTTAAAAATTAGTTGCTCTCTAGTTATTTTTGAAAAATCATTTCCAAGATGGTCAGCAAAAAGGAGAGATAGAAATCTGGTGTACACAAAGTTTTTCTCTCTAGTCTTTTTCTCCAGCTTCACATGGAGATCTTTGAAAATAATCCTCCCAAAATCAGCTTTGACCCCCTTGGTCAGACAGTATAAAATGATAGCATCTTTTTGGTTGATCTGGTCAAGACCTCTAGTTTTCCCCCCAAACATTCGATGAGTATGGTCATCAATAATTTCCATCTTGGTGGCAAAGCACTCCTTTCTAACCTCCCTTTTTCAAAAAAAATTTAGTATACCCAATTTCTTTAAAGAAATTTTTAACAATCATAAAATCATCAGGTACTGCTTCATACTCATTAGGGTTTTCCAAATAATCTAACCCCAAAACTTTTCTAAATGATTTTAACCAAAATCTACCATGGATCCCCATCGTGGTAGAATCAAACTCAATGGACTTCTTGTTGTTAGAAGCCTCTACTGTAAACCAAAACACTTTTAGCACATTTTGAAACATCATACCAGGATCTTCAAATAAAGCATACCTTAAAACATTTTTGGTTAGATAAGTCAAAACTTGTTCCCCAGGATCAGACTTAATGGATTTAGGTTTAAGTAAGGTGATGTTGTTTGGTTTGAAGAAGATGTCATCAATGGGATAGTTAACATGAGTGGATGGTTTAAGAGTGATTTTGGTGATCTTGGGAGAGGAAGATGATTCAGTCATTTATGTTTCTGTGTGTTTTGAAAGAGAGAAAGGTTGTGTGTGTTTATGGATGAAAAGATTTGTAAGCGGGGAATGAAATCCAATTGTTAGGGATTATATAAAAAACTTTAACTGAATTGTAAAAAGTTTTTAAAACCATTCGAAAAAGTTATAAATCTTTTATGGTTTCTTTTGAACATTTGGCACAAACTTTCTCATTAATGTTCTGCAAAAAGGTATGAGTTTCTGTTGCTTTGATCAGTGAAACGCCCCATGTGTCAGGAAGTTGTTGACTGTGGATGGAGACGTTTGAAATTTCCTTAATTAACAAATGACACATTTTTGAAAGAATGTTTGTTTTATTCACAGGAAATTTAATGCCATTAACTCTTTTGAATCACATGATTGATGAGTTTTAAATGCTGTTGCTCAGATATGCTGAAGCTGATGGCTATACTCATGAGCTTCAGTGCGCCAGATGAGGCGACAAAACCCCCTATACATGTTCACATAAGTGAACAAGACATATGACATTACACGCTCCTCTACTCAGGCCGCTACTCATTTGTATTTAAAACTTTGTTCAGCATTGCTGAAGAAATCTTTTGATGACTGGTGATTTATTTGTTCAGCTTAAGTGAATCAGATAAGGCGACAAAACATCATATACACAATCACATAAAGTGAAATAGATACATGACATTCCACACTCCTTTACTCAGACAATGCTACTTAACATTAATCAAAATCTTTTAAGAGATGATGAACCTTCAAGCTTCTTCAGTGAATGCTGAAGGTTCAGGTTTTGTATCATCAATGTTCAGCATACCAAGCTCCATTATCAATCTTTTGAAAGTTAGTTCATCTAATTGTTTGGTGAAGATATCAACCAATTGGTATTGAGTGGGCATGAAATGTAATTCAATGTCCCCTTTCACAATGTGATCTTTGATAAAGTGATATCTGATATCAATGTGTTTTGTTCTTGAGTGGAGGACTGGATTATTGGATATTGCAATAGCACTAGTGTTATCACAAAAGATTGGTACCTTTTCATATTCTATGTCATAATCAGCCAGTTGGCGTTTCATCCAAAGAACATTGGCACAACATCCAACATGTTAGCCCTATATTTTATATAGTCGAACAAGAATGTAATAGGTCATCTTAGTCGTTAATGGTCTTGTATTGTAATAGGTTAGTCGGGTTAACCAGGCTTGGACTTTAAGCTAATATTGTATAAGTTAGGGGCGTAAGCCCAAGCAAAGCCAAGCCCGGTTCAAGTCACTTAAACCCACGACCCAACAAGCCAAGGGTATATATACCCTCTTCTATGTGTGGAAGAGGGTGTTGGTTACCATTTTGTTTCTCTCTCTAAAAGTGTTTAACCTTCCAAATTCTCTCTAGTTTATCTCTCTACTTTCTTCTCTTTCTCTCTCTAAATATCAACTAAATCTTGTGTTATGGATTGATATGGGAATAACATTTGGTATCAAGAGCCTATAGTGGATAGGTGATTGAAGATTCGTGTGTTGTGTTATTTATTTTTCGTGTCTATCTTGCTCTAAAAGTCACGTACCAAATTTTTTTTGGTGTTTTTATGGTTTAGTCTTGATACAAATCATCTACTCACTATTGGTAGTGATTTGGTATTGTTATTGTGGTTAAAAACACAAAATTTTTGGGGTGCTTGATTCATTTTTAGGCTAAAAATCACGAATTTGTTGTGTTCTAGTACTATCTGATAAAAGAGGTATTTTTGATTCCTTGGTACGATCTGTGTATTGTGATCGTATAAACCTGGGGTTTCTACTTGCGATCCAATATCACGCTCACTCATTACGATCCAGAGTGTGATCACTCATTACGATCTAGAGTGCGATCACTCATTACGATCATAGAGTGCGATCACTCACTACGATCATAGAGTGCGATCACTCATTACGATCATAGAGTGCGATCACTCACTACGATCATAGAGTACGATCACCAGGTCACGATCATAGAGTGCGATCACTGGCCACGATCAAGGAGTGCGATCACAGGCCATGATCAAGGAGTGCGATCATAGGCTACGATCACTCGTTGCGATCACTAACTACGATCCAACGTTACGATCTGAGTAAGATCAAGGACTACGATCTAAGAGTGCGATCTAAGAGTGCGATGGGTATTTCGATGGACATCTAAATTTTGTTTGAGTACTTATTAGACTTAGCCACTATCTAGACTAGTCTCGAAACATAGTTTACACGAAGATTAGAAAAAAAAGAGTTAAAATTTTTAGGTCAAGTAAAATCTAATTTTTCCCTACTAGTTTTTGGCTTATTCTAACTCAATTTCAAAATTTGGCGATACAAATTTTTTCGGCTTACCGTTTTGTCGGACTGAGGAATTTATTGTCGGACTAAAAATTCTCGGAACACTTCGAAATTTTAAACCACACCTCATCACAACAAATCCACTAAGATCCTAATCCATTCACAAGTAATCACCATGTCAAATAACAACAACAACAATGCAACGGCCAGTCAAATTCTTCTGGAACAAGGTGGCAATGGAAATCCACCTGTGCTCACTGCCGGTTGCTACGTTCAGTGGAGATCTCGCTTCCTTAGATTTCTCGACACTAAGGAGAACCGAACCGATCTTCGTCATTGCCTTGAGAAACCACCTCCAGTTTTTGAATTCAGACCCTTTACCACACAAGCAGAGGATGGTACTTCATCAACTACACGAGCTATGGAGAATTTCGACACATGTCCTGTAGAGAAAAAGAAACTCCTCCAAGCTGAAGCTGATGCAGTTAACTACATACTCACTGGGATTGATAACGATATCTATTCCACGGTTGATGCATGTCCTAATGCTATGGAAATGTGGAATGCAATTCATCGACTGAAGCAAGGTGAGTCGATCAATGTTCAAGATCTCGAGACTAATCTGCTTTGGGAGTTTGGAAAATTCACATCCGAAGATGGTGAATCCATTGACTCATATTAATCAAGATTTCAGTGCACCATCTCCAATCATCATGCCAATGTTCAGTTTCTACTTCAACTCAAACCGGAATGGCAAAGGTTTGTGACTTTGGTCAAACAAAGGGAGGATATCAAGACTATATCTTACCACAAACTTTATGATATATTGAAACAACATCAGAATGAAGTGAATGAACTTAGGGCTGAAAAGGCAGAACGATCTACGAACTCTATTGCTTTTGTGGCTGCTACTTCTACAAAACCCGTTCCCCGTCAACAACCACCTACACATTCCTCAAGGTCATCAAGCTCATCCACCAAACCTCTAGCTACTTCTAGAAACAAAGCAAAAGAAATTGTCCCCACTCTACCTCCAAAGTATGATACCGAGTCAGATGGAGACAGTGATGATGAACAAGCTTCAAGGGACAAGAAGATTGAAGAACTCATGTCTTTACTCACCACAACTTATAAGAAGATCTACAAACCTACCAACAACAACATCAGATCATCATCAAATGCTAGATATAAGGAAGTTGATCATGCACCTAGGTATGATCGTGATGCTAGGTATGATAATCAGAGAATGCCGAATCAAGTTGGGGCTAAAGATACTGTAGGCACTCCGGTTGTGCAAAAGAGTGGGATTCAATGCTTCAACTAAAGGGATATGGGCACCTGGCTAGGGAATGTAAGAAGCCAAAACGGGTTAAGGATTCATGATATCACAAGGAAAAGATGATGCTGTGTAAGAAAAAAGAAGCAGGGATTCCACTCACAGCAGATGAAGTTGACTGGCGTGATGACACTGATGATGAAGTCGATGATCAAGAGTTGGAGGCACATTATGTATACATGGAAAAGATTCAAGGAGTGATCCCAGAGACTTCTGATACTTCCGGACCCATCTATGATTTTGAGCCACTTGAAAAGGTACCATCACATGATAACTATAATGTGTTTGCTAATGAACGACGGCATCCTGAGCAACCCGAAAGCATCAGTGACACATATGTAATGGACACGGAGGATAGCAATATCTCTGCGGATTCACAACATATGTGTAATGATGACGGAAATGATACTCAGGATACTGACTCGAAAGAGGACCGTGATTTGCTTGCGTCTATTATTGATTCTTTAAAACGTGAAATTGATGAAAACAAAGAGGCTAATAAACGTTTGAAGCAAGCAAACGCATCCTTAGCCGAGGAGATAGATAGGCTTAAAGAGTATGCTTATGTAAAAGAAGTTGATCGATGAGTTGCAATAGCTAATGGTTTGGTATATGAACGTAAGGTTCTCAACGAACAATATTGTTCTGAAGTAACACACGAAATTCATATGTCAAAACAAATGATATCGGAACTTGAAGAACAACTGCTGCTACATAAACTCCAAATTACTGAGTTAGAGTCGGTCAACAAAGAACAAACTGAGCTTTATACAACTCGTGAAGAAAAAGATATTGAAAAAATTATTGATTTGGAAAAGAGAGTCGAAACGTTAAACAACATTGTTTACAAAACGGGTCAGTCCATTCAAACCATGAATATGTTCAATAGAAATATGAAAACGAGTTTTGTCAAGCCTGAATATCTCAAGAAAATTCAAAGTACAAAGTCCTCTCTTTATGATATCGGTTGTTATGTTGATAATCTTGCTCTTATCCTTTCACCGGACTGTGACGAAATCATTCGTCATCAAGAAGAAAGTCGATCAAACTTAATTGATTTTATAAACCTTTCTGATTCTGATAATTATATTAAGTTTGTTCCTCAAAAAGAACTTTCCAAAGAACAAAAGATGTATAATAGTGTTCCACCACCAAGTGATGAACCCCAAAAGAAAGTTTCTTTAAAAAGGAGTTTCAAAAAGCAATCAATTTTGTTAGAGAAACAAATTTCGGATGAAAAATGTAAATGGGATGAAAAAAGCAAAACTGTTCAGCAATTTGAGTTTATAAAACAAGGGGTTTTAAATTTATACAAAGGTGTCGTCGACTATGAAAATTTTTCTAGGAATACCATTTGGAATATCAAACCTAACCCACAAGTAGAAGTCGTCATTCAACAATGCATTGTTCCAACATATGATGATCTTTCAAAAAACGAGGAAATGTTTTATAAAGCTCTCAATGAGGAAATGTTAACTGATTTAAGTTATGTTAAATCTCTTGAAGATGAACTTGATTTCAAACTAAATTAAAGACACAAGAACACCAACTTTCTAACGAAATTGATCGACTTTCGAAGGAATATTTCTATGCTGACCATATGAATGCTATACTTGGTGTGTATACCGATCTTGATCAATATTGTCATGTAGCATGTCTTGTGTCAGAAACAGAAGAGAAATGTTGCAATCTTGAAGTAGATCTTTCAAAACAAATTCAGTCATATAACAAACTTTCTAAAAGTTTTTCCCAACTTGAGAAACACTCCATTTCTCTTGAACTTGCTTTAAAAAAAGGTGATAAATCTCATAATCATAAAAAGTGTCAAGAAATGGCAGCTTCTTCGTTTCGTCAATTAAATGAAAAAGGTTTCGAAATAAATGATTTGAAATCTCAGCTACAAGAAAGGGATATAGCCATCAATGAGTTACAAAAACTCATTGAGAAAAATGAAAGGAAAGTTTGTATTGGGTAAACCATCTGCCGTTCGTCAACCGAATGCGGTTAAACGCCCTAAATACTCTGTTTTGGGACAATCCCCACAGACTTTGCCTAAGATAGGAAATGATAAGAGCACAAATGTGATAGCACCAGGAGTGTATAAGATGAACACTAAGCCCACTCAAACTGGAACATCGCGGTTACCTGAGAATATTAGGAAAACTAATCAACGTGTGTCTTCTTCTACAGGAGTCATCCCCACTACTAGCATTAGCGGACCACAGCTTAAGAGCACTAGAATGCAAGATAAGGTCATGCCTAACAATAGTCAAGGAAAGAAGTTGGAAGTAGAAGACCACTGTAAGAATTTTAAACTTTCTAAGAATAAAACGTCTGTAACTACATGTAATGACAGTTTGAATGTTAAGACTTCGAATGTTGAATTTGTTAGAAATACGTTTTAACGTATATTAGAAGTATCGGTCACTCCACAATGGTATTAATGTTGTAATAGCTCGTAGTTAATGTTACTTATTAAGTTAAGTAAGAAACCGACCCATGGGCTTGTCATGGGTCGGCCCAATCCCAAATAAGGGCCTTGGATATAAATACCCCTTTCCACCATGGAAAGGGGTTGGTTGTTGTTCATTCCTTATTTCATTTGAATAAAAATACACATAGTTTCTCTCTCACTTTCTCTCTCTAGTTTCTCTCTCTAGGAATCTTTAACCCACTTCATAGATTCATAGGTTATCAATATTCTACATTTGGTATCAGAGCTATGGGGTGATTTAAGGTAATGATTTGTGTTGTTATTTAGTTTATGATTGTATTAGTGTTCTTTAAGAAGATCCATCTTGATTCTTAGAGTTTTTGGTGTTTTTGTGATTGGGATTAGTAGATAAGTATTAGTTTTTACTTATTTTAGTTGAAATCACAAAACTTTTTGGGTAACTTGGTAAAAATCTGGGTTTTTTTCATCATTCTTTTGATCGACTGTACACGAAACAAGGTTTCTGTATCCCAGACAAAAGTTCCGAACCAAAAGTTCCGGATCAACCAAAGTTCCGGATCAAAAAGTTCCGAACCAAAAGTTCCGGATCAAGGAAAGTTCCGAATCAAAAAGTTCCGAACCAAAAGTTCCGGATCAAGGAAAGTTCCGAATCAAATAGTTCCGAACCAAAAGTTCCGGATCAAGGAAAGTTCCGAACCAAAAAGTTCCGAACCAAAAGTTCCGGATCAAGGGAAAGTTCCGGATCAAGGGAAAGTTCCGGATCAAAGGAAAGTTCCGGATCAAGGTAAAGTTCCGGATCAAGGGAAAGTTCCGGATCAAGGAAAGTTCCGGATCAAGGTAAAGTTCCGGATCAAGGGAAATTTCCGGATCAAGGAAAGTTCCGGATCAAATCTTCCGAATCAACACTTCCGAATCAACAAAAGTTCCGAATCAAGGGATATTTTACTTGTTTTTTCGACAATTTTTTAGAGGATTTAATCTTGGTTTCTTACAACAAAAACTCAACACAACTCACAAACTTTACTTCACTGCTCGATCAACCGATAATCTTTGTCTCTTTGAAGTGAACAAAATGAATCCGAATTCATTAATGCCTCAGATGACATCACTTACCGACATTTCCGTCATTACGGGAACGGATAATCGCCCTCCAATGCTCATTAAAGAAGTCTTTGAAGCATGGCAAGGCCGTATGATGTCATACCTTAAGGGAAAACTGGTATATGGGAGGCTTATGGTCAAGTCAATTCTGAATGGTCCACTTGATTATGGTACCATCGTGGTTAACAATGTGACTCGACCAAGGGAGTTTGAAGAACTTACACCAGCTCAACAACTTGTTGCTGATGCAGACGAAAAGGCTCTTCAAACCATTCTCCAAGCTCTTCCACATGACATCTATCGAATGGTAAGTCAGTATACGGTGGCAAAGGATTTATGGGAACGTCTAAAGGTGTTACTACAAGGTACGTCTCTTACCAAACAGGAAAGGGAATGTCAGTTGTATGATCTGTTTGATAGATTCACGTACAGCCCAGGGGAAACGCTTCACGACTATTACTTCAGATTCACTACTCTCATGAATGATCTGAATGTATACAATCTCGTGATTGCTCCATTCCAGGTTAACACCAAGTTTTTGAATACTTTACCTCAAGCTGAATGGGGTGAGTATATTACCGATGTTAAGTTAACCAGGGATTTGCATAAGTGCAATTTGGATCAACTCTATGCTTTTCTTCAGCAGCATGAGAAACATGTGATCATGCACCGTTCGCCTCGAGGTATGTACCCTGATTCTTTAGCTTTGATGGCGAATCAACCAAGCTTGTCACACAACAACACTCCTTATATTTTGGGACACCAAGCCTTTCATCCATCACCTTACATGACACCAAGCTTCCCCCAATATTCGATTCTACCGCAACCACCCACCTCACATCAGCAACAATATCGGTTTAATGCACCTTCATCACACTATGCTTCACAACCTCACCCAGCAAGCATTGCACCTTATGCTCAGTCTTCATATTCTTCTTATCAAGAGAATGCAGCACATCCATCAAGCTACTCTGACCACATGGGTATTCCTCCTAGTGCTTATGCAGCTCAACAAGACCAAGCACTGTATTATGATAATGATGAAGTCCCCATTCCTGAATTCAAACAAGGAACTGACCCAGTTGAAGTGTTAGCCACTATGTCTGCTTATCTCACAAGGACTTTAAGCAAACGAGGATTTAGAGGACCAGCTCCTACTAACAATCAGCTGAGGAATTCATCCAATTCTCGCCAACAAGCTACTATTGAGAATGGCAGGGTAATGGTTCAACCTATTCAACCTTATCAGGGGAGACCTACTACATCAACCACCAATGCACACACGGTCAATCCTGCTCCAATGGTCAACACTCCTCCACGGGATAATTCCACAGGCAAGTTGAGAATGATTACATGCTACAACTGCAAGGAAGAAGGTCACATGTCCAGGGATTGCAAGAAACCCAAGAGGAGAAGGGATGGTCAATGGTTTGCAGAGAAGATTTATCTGGTGAACACTCAGGCACAAGGAAGGGAACTTGATGAAGAGGAGCTTGCATTTCTTGCTGATCCAGGGATTGCTGAACAAGACGTTGTCACCACACAGAATGCATCATACCAACCAGATGATCTTGATGCGTATGATTCAGACTGTGATGAACTTCAATCTGCACAGGCAGCTCTTATGGCAACTATCTCCAGCTTAGGGCCAGAAAAAAGATCTGAGGTACTTATTAATACCATTGATAATACCACTGATACTAGTATTCAACCACATCAAGTTGTGCAAGAGAGTGCTGATTCGAATGAGTCTTCGGTGGTGAGTCTTTCAAATGAGGAGACAATCAATGATAGTAATATCAATGTGAGTCCCCAGACTTTGAGTGAATCACAACCGGGAGCCATTTCGAATACGCATACTCCTGCTCAACAAGATTTGGTCATGGTTCCTGCTACATTACTTAGCCAAATGAATGTTGCACTATTAGAAACCATCGCTAAGAATAAGAATTTGTCTGATGAGCTTGCCTTATGCAATGAGAAAGTTCAAACTTTGGAATTAGTTCCTTCGTCTAGTGTTCTAAAAAATCTAGAATATGATCATTTTCGAAACAAAAAAATGGGTCATTTGCAAGAAATTGAAACCTTAAGAGCAGATCTTTCTAAAGAACTTAGAGAAAAAGAGTTAGTGGTCACAAATTTTCAAAAACTTCAAACGGATTTTGAGTTACTCGAGTCTAAAAAGTATGAAATGGAGATTAATGCTGCTAATAAGATTAGAAGTCTAGATTATTTGCTTTTAAGACAATACGCTGCTTCTCAACTAGTGCACTTATTTGATGCTTCGTTTAGAGAATTTAACTTATCACGTCAAAAAGGCCTTCCCCCTAACCCACGGTATGCAAAACAAGCTTTTACACATAGTCCAAGACTTTATAATGCAACCCAATTAGGATTGGTCTTAGACCCGATTGTTATTTTTGATGATCGCACCAATAAGGATCTAGTTGATGAGAATCGGTCATACAATTTTGCAAAATATCCCCATTGTGATTATTTTAAAATGAATCAGGAGCTTGCTAGAACGGATTTTAGAATTCGCTTCCATATGGACAAAGATCTCATTACAGCACCAACCTACATGTTAAATGAAGAAAACCCTAGTACACTTCATACACTTGTCAAAATGGAAGCCCCTAAGGAAATTCCAAAGGATCTTCCACCTGTTAGTACTGTATGGTTAAACTTGCAAGAGATTAATCTATACTTTGCTAGTTTTGACAAGGTCATTTTGGAATGTATGATTTCAAATGGCCTAAACGCCGGAGAATGGGCTTTCGAACACATGAACGAGGTGTTTAAGAATGAGATCAATCCGTTTGTCGAAAGTCTAAAAGGAAGTTTTGCATCTCTTAAGGAAAATCTTGAGTTTGAAATTGGAGAAGTTCAAAAAGTGTTTTATGAAATGGACACCGCTTACGAACTACAACTAATTGAAAAGGAAAAGATTTTATCTGAATATGACCGATTCTTGTCCCAAGTAATTTCGTGTGATGTGCTTACTACTGTAAATGTCAATTATTCGAATGAGCTTACATCCGCTATGATTAAATGTGATGATGTGAATATTTGTGATGATGTGTGTGATCTCTCTGTAAATGTTGCTGATACTGTAAATGAGGTAGATAATCATTCTTGTCACGAATCTAACGCTGAATTTTTAAAGCTACAAGATTCTTACAATTTACTTTCAAAACGCATTAATCAACTTGAACAACATTGTATATCTTTAGAATTAAAACAACAAACTCAAAATGAGGATCTTTTGATAACAAATGGTTGTGAAAACGGTGTTGAGACGAGTGACAAGATGATTGCAATAAACAAGGCATTAGAGGAAGAGATTATAAGATTGAAGAGAGATGTGTCATCAAATGAAACACTAAAATTGGAACTAGAGGCTGCAGAGTCTAAAAACCAGGACTTAGAAATTAGACTTTCGTCTATTCTAGGGGAGATGGATCGTGCAAGACAGGGAATGTCCAAACTTTATGGTTCACTAGAAGAACGCTTCGCTTTTAATGCAGCACAGCAACAATCTTATGTTGAACAATTGAACCAAAAATGTGAGGAAATCTCTGACTTAAACATCCTGCACATTGACAAAAACATGGTTTTGGCCGAGTTAAAGGAGACACTTCTTCTCACCCGACAAGAAGTTGTTAATAACTTAGCTACCAACTCTGCACCGTCCTCTAGTGCTCCAACAACCAAGTCAGTAGTGATTTATAAGAACCCGCTCCATAAGAGAAACCCGGTTACCTACGATGATTATATGAGGAATGCCATTAAGCATATAGATCTTGTTAGGGATATTTTAGACGATCTTTATGCCTTAGATCCCTCAAGTAGCTACTATTATTCAGCCCATGAATATATTAAGCGTGTTCAATATTGCTTAGCCTACTTGCAATACATAGGTAAACCAGGTTCTGCACTACTCACTAATCGACCCATTGCTGTAACTCCATTCAATAAGACCCCAGGAGCAAAACCGTCATTGGCACCATCAAGTAAGGCACCTTTAAAATCTGTTGCTAATGTTCCCACTTTTCCTTCTACAGGAGTAAAAGAGTCTACCAAGGCTAAAGGATCGCCACTCAAGAAAGATAAGATCAAGCCCCCACTATAGTGCCTATCAGTGAAGAAATACCTCAGGATTTAAGCCAACTAGAATCTACACCACCAACTAGGAAGAAGAAGGCTAGGAAATCTAAGAAACCTAAAGTTAGCAAATCTAAGATTATTAAATCTGTACCTGCTAATAACAAGGAACATTCAGATTCCGATACCTCTACATTGTCCTCGTCTGGTGATATTTTCAGTTGGTCCAAATCATCCTATGGTATTTGGACTCCGGTTGTTCAAAGCATATGACCGGAGATCGCTCGATGCTCCGAAATTTCGTCAAGCAAGTTTCTTGGAACGGTTAAATTCGGTAATGATCATATTGCAAAGATAATGGGGTATGGTGAATATCAGATTGGAAATGTTACGATTTCAAGGGTATACTATGTAGAAGGTCTTGGTCATAATTTATTTTCAGTAGGACAGTTTTGTGATTCCAACCTAGAGGTTGCTTTTCGACAACATACTTGTTTCATCCGCAACTTGGAAGGAAAAGACTTGTTGAAGGGTTCTCGTGGTGCAAATCTTTATACGTTGTCCCTACAAGACATGATGGCCGCCTCTCCAGTATGTCTTCTCTCTAAAGCATCTAAGACCAAGTCATGGTTATGGCATCGCAGATTATCTCATCTCAACTTTGATTCTATTAATCATCTGGCCAAAAACGAATTAGTTCGTGGTCTTCCAAAGCTCAAATTTCACAAGGACCATTTATGTTCCGCGTGTTCAAGGGGGAAAAGTACCAAGAAATCATACAAGCCCAAAGCTGAAGACACCAATCAAGAAAAACTTCATCTTTTGCATATGGATCTTTGTGGGTCGATGAGAACTGAAAGTGTGAGCGGTAAGAAATTCATTCTTGTTATTGTGGATGATTTCTCCAGGTTTACATGGGTTAGATTTCTACGTACAAAGGATGAAGCACCGAAGGCTATCATCACTTTTCTAAAATTCATTCAGGTACGTTTAAATACTACTGTCCGCCGTATTCGTACAGACAATGGAACAGAGTTCGTCAACCAGACTCTTCGTGATTACTATGAAGGAGTTGGTATCTCACATGAAACATCCGCTGTACGTACTCCACAACAAAAAGGTTTCGTTGAAAGACGGAATCGTACGCTTATGGAAGCTGCTAGGACTATGCTGATTTATGCGAACGCTCCATTGTTCTTGTAGGCAGAAGCTATATCTACTGCATGTTTCACCCAAAACCGTTCTATCATTCGGAAACGCCATGGAAAAACACCTTACGAGCTTCTACATGATCGTAAACCTGATGTTTCATTCTTTCATGTGTTTGGTGCTCTTTGTTATCCAAACATTAATAGTGAGAACTTGGGCAAACTTCAACTGAAAGCTGATATAGGTATTTTCATTGGTTACTCACCCTCCAAGAAAGCATACCGAATTTACAACCGTCGTCTTGGTAAGATAGTAGAAACTATGGACGCAGATTTCGATGAGCTGACAGCGATGGCTTCTGAGCAACGCAGCTCTGAACCCGCGCTTCATGAGATGGGAACCGGTGCTATTAGTTCCGGATTAGTTCCCAATAATCCTACTTCTACATCATTTTTACCACCTACAAGGCCCGAGTGGGATAAACTGTTTCAACCGTTGTTTGATGAATTCTTTGATCCCCCAAATGATGAAGTTCCAGCACCTGTAGTGATAGCTCCAATACCTGAAGTTGTTGCTCAAGCAGATGAAGCTTTATCTAATGCATCTTCAATTAACATTGAATCGGATGCACCTTTACCAAGTGATTCTCAAACTACACCTGAATCGTCACCCTTACTTGTGCCTAATGATGTTGAAGAGGATTCTATTGATCACGACTTGGAATATGCTCACCTACAAGAGCTTCCTTTCTTTGGTGTACCGATACCTGAAAACCCTTCAGCCGCGTCTACCTCAGAAGAAGCTCCTTAAATTGTCCACTCCAGTGCACCTAGGATTGAAAAACATAGCACCAAATGGACAAAAGATCACCCAATTAGGAATGTCATTGGTAGTCTCGATCGACCAGTCTCTACACGCCATCAATTACAAGAGAGTGCACTCTATTGCTACTTTGATTCATTTCTCTCCGAAGTTGAACCTAAAAATTGGCAACAGGCTATCACTCAATCATCTTGGATTGAAGCCATGCAGGAGGAACTAAATGAATTCCAAAGACTTGAAGTATGGGAATTAGTTCCTCTCCCTGACAAGGTTAACATCCTTACTTTGTTGTGGGTTTATAAGGTTAAACTCGATGAGATGGGTGCAGTATTGAAGAATAAGGCTAGATTGGTTGCTAGAGGATACAAACAAGCCTTGGGTATAGACTTTGAAGAATCTTCTGCTCCTGTTGCAAGATTGGAGGCCATTAGACTATTCCTTGCGTATGCTGCTCATATGAACATGATCGTCTATCAAATGGATGTGAAGACGGTATTTTTGAACGGTGAACTAAGGGAAGAAGTCTATGTTAGTCAGCCGGATGGGTTCGTTAGCACGGAGTTTCCTAATCATGTGTACAAGCTTAAGAAGGCTCTCTATGGGTTGAAACAAGCTCCACGCGCGTGGTATGATCTCCTTTCAACATATCTCATCTCGGAAGGCTTCTCCAAAGGCAAGGTGGACCCCACTCTATTCACTCTCAAGGAGGACAACGACATGATTCTGGTACAAATTTATGTTGATGATATAATATTTGCTGCCTCTAACATAGAATTGTCCAAACGCTTTGAGAAGATAATGTCCACACGCTTTCAGATGTCAATGATGGGAAAAATTTCATTTTTCTTAGGATTACAAATTTCTCAGAATCCCAGAGGCATCTTTATTAATCAATCCAAATATGCTCTAGAATCTTTAAAGAAATATAACTTTGAAAATTGTGACCCCGTGGACACTCCAATGGTGGAGAAATCCAAGTTAGATGAAGATAGGAATGGGACTATTGTCGATCCAAAACTTTACCGTGGGATGATCGGCACCCTTCTCTATCTGACTGCTAGCAGGCCTGATTTGCAATTTGCCGTATGCATGTGTGCCCGGTATCAGGCTCGGCCTACCGAAAAGAACCTACATGTTGTTAAAAGGATCTTTCGGTATCTCAAAGGAACACTTCATCGTGGTCTATGGTATCTGAAAGATTCCTCTATTGCTTTAATATCATACGCAGATGCCGATCATGTTGGGTGTCAAGACAGGAGGCGTAGCGCTTCTGGATCTGTGCAACTCCTTGGAGATAGATTAATCAGTTGGTCTTCAAAAAGGTAGAAAAGCGCTGCAATTTCTAGCACGGAGGCTGAATACATCGCCATGTCCGGTTGTTGTGCTCAAGTTCTTTGGATGAGATCACAATTAACTGACTACGGTTTGAGATTCAACAAAATCCTGATGTATTGTGACAACAAGAGCGCCATTGCCCTTTGCTGCAACTATGTTCAACACTCCCGGGCCAAGCACATAGACATTCGCTACCATTTCATTAAAGAGCAGGTGGAGAACGGAGTGATCGAGCTGTATTTTGTCACTACTGAGTATCAGCTGGCAGATATGTTCACCAAAGCCTTAGATCGAGGACGAATCGAGTTTTTGATCGACAAGCTTGGCATGAAATCATTCACTCCAGCGACTCTCAAAGAATTGGCAGAAGAATCAGATGAATAGTGGTGGTAAACTATTCAGGCGTATCCTTTGTTCGTGATCATGTACATTATCGTATATATATAAACCACAAAAAGAAAAATACAAAAATATAAAACCAAGAAAAACCATAAAAAATATAAAACCTACAAAATCCATAAAAATTATAAAATCAAGAAAAACTAAAAATATTTTTTGTTTTTTAAATCGGGCATGTCTTTTAGTACGGTAATATTTACGGCCTTAGAAATGTCGATCAATATTGACACGGTGCCATAAATAGAGTCCGTATAAAAGTTGTACATTTTTAAAAACATGCCCAGTATGGCTTGTAGTTATTTCAGACTACAACCCGGTTTTCATATTAAAGTCACGTATTTCCTTGGAAAACGTTGGCTCACAACGGGAATTAATTTTCTCGGGCATGATTTACAAGCCAAATCATGCAAAGGGATCAAGTTTACTTTACAACTTGGTCTAACACGAGTTAGTGTACGTCTCAGTGCATTAATTTGTCAAAATAAGAGAAATCTTATTGCCACCACGAATCAATCTTTTTCAAGATACTAATTGGAAATGCTTTCATCAATATTTGACTCTTTAAACAATGACTACAGCTCTTTAAATAGAAAACGGATCATCGTTTAAGGGGGAGAAAATATTAAATCATCTTCGTCATCAAAACGATTTTCAAAAGTGATTGTGGAAATTTAATTGGCTAAATGGTTTATGAGTGGTCTTGCGTTAGAATACGACTTGTGCTCGTTCAATGTGATAGGAATTGCTTTAAGATCTTGGAGATTTGCTAATAGGTTGCGATGCTTAAGTTGTGTGAAGGTTAAGTTGGCGAAATTTAACAATGGTTAGGGTGACTAAAAAGACAAGGAATAAAAAGGGAAAAGGTAGGAAAAGTATAGGGACTTAAAGGTGATATTTGAGAAAGTTGTTAAAATTTGACCTAAGTCAAATCCAAACCCCCCGTCCCTTTACTTTATCTTATTCACTGTTTATTTTCTGCCATTAAAACACACATACAAGCTTTCAAAAACTCTCGATTCAATCAATTCAATCCGTTTCATTCGATCAAACAAGGTACAAGCATCAATCTTTGATTATTAATTCGCCTAATTCATTGAAATCCACTTAATTAATTCGTTTGAATTAAGATTATCAAATTAGGGTTCGTTTGCCTAATTAGGGATCAATTAATTAGGGGTTTTAGATGGGTTTTATGCGGATTAGCATTAGAATGTGTGTTGTTGCCTTAGAATGCATTAAAAATCACTATCGGGCTTAGAATAATCTTTCATAGGTGTGTTTGAGAACTTCCGAATGAACATGGCTATCAAACTTCCGAATGAAGGAAGTTCTGAACAAACTTCCGAATGAAGGAAGTTTTGAACAAACTTCCGAATGAAGGAAGTTCCGAACGAACTTCCGAATGAAGGAAGTTCCGGATGAACTTCTGAATGAAAGAAGTTCCGAATGAACTTCCGAATGAAGAAGTTCCGGATGAACTTCCGAATGAAGAAATTCCGGATGAACTTCCGAATGAAGAAGTTCCGAGTGAACTTCCGAATGAAGAAGTTCCGAGTGAACTTCCGAATGAAGAAGTTCCGAATGAAGAAGTTCCGGATGAACTTCCGAATGAAGAAGTTCCGGATGAACTTCCGAATGAAGAAGTTCCGGATGAACTTCCGAATGAAGAAGTTCCGGATGAACTTCCGAATGAAGAAGTTCCGAGTGAACTTCCGAATGAAGAAGTTTCGAGTGAACTTCCGAATGAAGAAGTTCCAAGCGAACTTCCGAGTGAAGAAGTTCCGGATGAACTTCTGAATGAAGAAGTTCCGGATGAACTTCCGAATGAAGAGTTCCGAATGAAGGACTTCCGAATGAAGAGTTCCGAATGAAGGACTTCCGAATGAAGTGTTCCGAATGAAGGACTTCCGAATGAAGAGTTCCGAATGAAGAGTTCCGGATGAAGGGTTATTTGATTGATAGTTGTTTGCCTGTTATAAGTACTTGTTGAAATGTATTATGCTTAGAAGTCATAATGATGTATATCTATATATTTTTTGTGCATCAACCTTTTATGTCTTATCTTAAGCAGATACGATGACTAATCCAACAGTATAAGCAATCCAAGAATCTAGAGCAGCCGCAATTGCCGAAGCAAGAGCCCTCAAGTTCATACCAAACAATTACCGGCTGAAGCAAGTTTCAAAATCCACTCACCATGGATTTAAAGTCGCCATAGCAATCCTTGGTCACTCTCATTTCAAGAATGCTTTAAGGAGTACTGCCTCGGTGCCTTATGATTACATGTATGAGTTCTGGGCTACCAAGGAAAGCACTTCAAACAAGATTACCTTCACTCTCGACAACAAGCAGCAGACACTTACTGTTTCAGACTTCCGTAAGATATTTGGCATTCGGGATACACCCAAAGGTATGTTATTTTCCAGGGATCCTACTAAAGACGAACTCATGGAGATGTTCGATGCTCTTGGATGTCCTGACATACGATTTGTGTTTGAGTTTACCACCGCTAAAGTAGGTCAACCTTGGAGAGCAATCTTAGGTATTCTCAGTAGATGTCTTACACCGAAAATAAGTGGGCATGATGCTTTGCGTGGTCCAATTATGAACATCTTCCATGGAATGTACAAAGGCGCAAATGCAGATTATGCATTATTGTTGTGGGAAGAATTCACCTTTCAACTCTTCCAAAACAAGAAGCTGAAGACTAATTTCTTTCCTTACCCTCGGTTTATCAAGCTTATCATTAATTATTTTATGAAGAATGATGTTACTATTGATAGGCGTGCAGCAAGTCGTCATCACACTGAAGAGGCTGATCATACTGTGGATCTAAGGCATGAAGGACCATCTAGTGGTGTTATTCCTGGTCCTATTCCCGATTATCTTCTGACGGATAAAATTAAAGCTTCTGCTGATTACAAACTGCTGCTACTAGAAATCAAGAAGCTAAAAGCAAGCCTTCAGACTGGAGAAGACTTGTCTACTATGGTCAAGAGTAAAGGTAAATGCAAGCAACCAGCTGCTTTATCTGAACCCGAAACCAAGAAGAAGAAGACTGAGGCTAAGAAGGGAAAGGGTACGGCTGATGAGTTAGATCTACGTGACGAAGAGGATGTTGATGTCGATCCTACTCTTGACAAGGCTGAGAGAAAGTTAATGAAGATAGCTATTGAAAGGAGTAGGAAAGACACGGGAGGTAGTGGTTCGGGTGCACAGATAAATATTAAAGAAGAGTACGAGGAGCCAGAGGATGTTTATGAGTTTGGATCACCTGAACGATATTCTACTTCGAAGGAGACGTCCATCCCCATTTCAGCAAGTGTTGAAAAGGAGTCCGGTGCTCCTACAATCATGGTACCTACTCAACCTTTAGTAACTCAACCTCCACCAATACAGCCCTTACCAACCCGACCGGTTTCAACACCGTTCCTTCCACCTCCAATAACTCCCATCCTCAGTACTGTGGTTACAACCGAGCCTCTTCAACCAACCCAGAGTAGCTCTGCATCATCTTCAATGGCTGCATTTGTAATGGCAGAAATGTTGGATAAACATACGGATAATCAAAAAAGAGAGATGAATGAACTTCGCCAAGAGCTACATAGACGAGTTCAAAGTGAAGAAGCATCTAAGAAAGCCCAAGAAGAGATGCTTGCTAAGTTCGCTGCAGAGATGGAGTTGACATGTAAAGCTCATGCAGAAGAACTAGCTTAGGTTAAGCAGGCTAAAGCTGATAAGCATGCTGCACGAATCACGAGACTTCAAGCTATTAGGGATAAATACAAGGAGCAGAAAGAAACACTTGAAGCTTCTGTTGAAGAGATAGTGAAAGAATCCGTTGAGTCCATTATGCCAAAACTGCGGGATGAGTTGAAGACACTCGCGGCTGATAACTTGATGATCAAGTCATCCAATCCTTCAGAATCCGCCTACAAAATTGCCTATGATTTAACAGATTTTGAATTGAAGAAGATCCTCAAAGCTCGTATGAGGGAACTTGGATCTTTTGATAAATCTAAGATTCAACGGACACTCTACAAGTCACTCAATGACGCTATTATGGAGGATGATCGGTTATTTAAAACGTTTGGAAGTGTGGTACCTTACCACATTCTGCCTGAGGAAGAAAAAGATGATAGTGAACAGGAAGAGGGTACTGGTGAAGAAGAAGAGGAAGAAGAAGGAGAAGAAGAAGAAGAAGGAGATGATGATGATGGTGACGATGGTGGTGATGATGATGAGGATGATGATGATGATGATGGTGATGATGGTGGTGATGGAAATGAGGAGAGTGCTAAGGGAAGCAACGAGGGTGACGATGAGGATGATGATGGTAAACAGCCTAAAAAGTGGGACAAGGTAGCCAGCACAAAGAGACCATCTAAGTCTGGTACCAAGTCTCAAAAAGATGTTACGCAGAAGGAAAAATCTACTTCAACGGAATCAAGACGATCCAAGTGGCGCCATGATGTGAATGCTACTACAGCGTCATCGATTCCCGGTACATCTATTGCTGTGTCTATACCTGTTACCACTAACCCTGTTAGTTCTGTTGTTGCTCCTGTGATTGTAGAGTCAGTAACTGAACCTGAAGCAGCACAACACTCGCCTGTTCTTGACACCGCCGAGATGCCTGAATCAGAACCAGCACGTGTTCATGTCTCTACTCCTCTACAACAAGAACCACAATCTACTGTTCCTGAGTCAAGCACACGGGACTGGGCAGACACATTGGAGATTGACGAGACTGCACCGCCACAAGCTTGGATCACGGCAGCGGCTCAATATGATCCAATCACAGACGCTGACAGAGATGTTCTATATCTCCGTATCCGTAGTCCGATAGACTTGTGTGCATTTCTGGCTCATGAGTATAAGACTTCAGTTACTCCGTCTTTGGTGAAGAGAGCGCTAAAGGATAAGAGAATTCGCGCCAAAACCAGGTTAACCCGAATGGAGTTCGAGTATTATGCTGACGAGGTCCTGAAAGCTCTTAACACCGTTCAAAGGCCAGGCCTCCATGAATCAGAAAGAGCTCCACCTCCACTTGATCCTTCTCAAGATAATCAAATTGCTCTCGACTTCTTCGTCACCTATGATCTTGAGTATCTTCTGAAGGGTTCATCAAAGTACGCAACCTCCCTGACCCTGCTGAAAGCTGCCAACTGGGGGACAATACCCTGGATCGAGGAAAAGGTAAACCGACTCTGGGTCCCAAGGGTAACTCGTAATTATGATATGTATGTTGTTATAGGTGCATCTCATTGGGACGAACGAGTCCGAAGGGTGTACAGGGGTTGCTGCTTAGCCAATTCAGGAAGCAACGTTAGATCCGATATTCGCATCTCAAGCATTTTGGGACTAAAAACTGAAGCCAAGAATGGCTATTATCATGTGACGGAGATTCGTCTAAAAAGGGAGGATGACAGAGAATACAAAATCCAGCAGGGAGATTTTTCTATCATTCGCCTTGAGGATATCGAAGACATGTTGCTTATGATGACCCAGGATCAACTCACCCATATTGCTCGTGAAGACATCATTGCCTTGAATACAGCACTTCGTATGTTCACACGAAGCGTTGTTATCAAGAAACGAGTTGAAGATCTTCAATTGGGAGTTGAAAGCTACCAACGGAAGCTTAACCTAACTCGTCCAGTGAATCAAGTTCTACCTCAACATGTCACAAGATGTCCCTATACCGGCATTTCTGTTCCGAATTATGGGATTTTCTACTTGAACAGTCGAGGGATAATGAAGTTTATGAGGGTGGGTGAGCTTTATAAGTACAGTGATGGGACTCTCATATACGTCAGAGGAAAGTTGGATCATCTCAATTCGGGTGGGTCTTTACCAGAGATGACTGAGGATTGGCATCAGGGTTATCGGCAAATGGCGAAGTATGTGATCAAGAAGATTGATCAAAAGCTCCGTGAACGTAGATTGATGAGGAGCTTAGAAAGATTCGTTGGTGGTAGACCATATGGAGTGCACCACAAGCTACTGCAACGATCCATCTAATGGGTCGTACATTTCAGGTCCACTTTATATTGGTTTTTAATTGTGAATATGTAAATTTGTGAATATTGTGCTTTCACGGCTTGATGTAGTGTTAAGGTATGATAATTTTTCAAGAATTTCTCACGAGATTCTAAATCTTTCAAAATATATCATACTAAAGCACTACAACTATCCCTTATTAATTTAAGGGGGAGCATTAACATGTTCTATGGCCAAACATCGATTTCATTTTTACCCAAAGACCGGTTAATCCATTCAATATCCCAAATATGAATGGTTAACATTTTGGATAAGGGGAGAAAATGGGATTAAGGAGACTTAAATGATACTTGGCTAAAAGATGAAAAAGACTTAACGATTATCCAACTTAATATGTGTAAAGCACGTGTTAAGGGGGAGCGTTTTTGATGAACAAAACACCTAAGGTACAAAACTTTTGATTTCAATATCACAAGTACCTTAGGTGATTTTCAATGATTTTTCATGGTGGCTATACTTTCCCAAAACACGCTCAATTCACGACGAATGTGGTGACAAAAGGGTGGTAGGAATAAGTTTAGTCCAATGATTCATCAGAGCCGATGGAATCTTCCCAAGGACAATTCCCTAGATAGAATTAGAAGTCCTAGGAAAGTTGGAGAAAGATTGTGAAGGTAGCTGAATGCCGACCAAGTACTTAAGCTAGCACTGGAACAATCACAACAAGGTGCTAGTTATGACGTATTGGTAAGCATTGAAGGGGTTGAAGAATGAAAAAGAATTGTAAAGATAAAGGGTGTAAAGAAAGAAGCCCTCCTTACAACTTTAGGCAGAAACCGGGTCAATACATACGCTATTGAGATCATTTTTGTTAATGATTCTCGATATTGAAGAAAGACATCATGGACCCAGTGATGCAATGCACAACCCTTCCCAGCTAACTCAAATATCTCTCAAAAGGTATTTGTTTTAATCACACGGAGATCAACACGTTATCTATTGGTTTATTCACTCCGAATAGACTGATATTGAAAAGGTGGCACTCCTCTCCAGCCATCGCTCACTAAATCAAAACGCACTATCGAGTCTAGAGCTACGAGATCATCAAAAGTCTCATTAGGACACTTTCCATTTATTCCTTGCTTTCTCACACACTATGAAAAGTAAGAGATTTTCATGAGTCCTACGCAGTATTCCTGTAATATTGCCAGAACATCCGAGTAATACGTAAGTATTACAATGAAGATGGAAATCCTACTTGAGCCAACATCAAACAAGCTCATGGTAGGTTACACGTGAGGTTCTTTTAGAACCAATCTTGTGAAAAACTGGAAAGAAACAGTGGTTTAATTCTTAATTGAACTTAAACTCGTTCCAGGCCTCTACGCATTATCATCTGATCTTGCCAGAACACTCAGAGTGACTCTTTATTGATCACAGTGACGAGTGGAAATCCTTCTAGTGTTAACATCAAATAGCACTTGGTAGGTGACGTGCAAGATTCTTTATGAATTGAGCTCGTGATAACTGGAAAGCAACGATGGTGAAAATCTTAATTGAAATTCACTTGTTCCCGGTTTCATGAATTGACGGCTTCAAATCACAAGGATAAATTATCCAAGTGATTCACTCTTTATGTTCGCAGTCAGCTTTGGACGGTCGAATAAAGAGAACGGGTTTACCCGCGAAATCCTGTCAGGAAGTTACTTAATTGAAACTATCCGTCACGGGTACGATATCTAATATCGTCCAACGGTCTTCACCGACCGGAGGTAAAATGCTACCGAATTAGAATAAAATGTCAAAGCCATTTTATTCGTGTCGTTGCTGTGTACCTGTTAAAGACGGTGGCGTTGCTGTGTACCTGTTGAAGACGGTGGCGTTGCTGTGTACCAGTAGAAGACGGTGGCGTTGTGGTGTACCTGTTGAAGTCGTTCCCACATGCTTATGTTTTTCTGCATCAAAGTTCAGCAAAATTCAAGAAAGTGCAAAATGAAGTCTTCTGCTGTACCAAACTCTGAAGCTTTCGAGAATTCAACAAAAAGACATAAGTGTGTGGAACATGGAGTCACGAGGAGGCAAGATTCACAAGAAGGCAAAGATCGCACGTGAAAGGCCAAAAGAACAATGCTCTCAAGCCAAAGCCTAAAAGATCAAATAAACATATTCATAACAAAAAGAAAGAACAATAAACTACGAGCTGAAGAACGAAGACTTAGTATAGTATGCTAGGTTTAGAACTTTGTAACGTGGAGTGACCTCCCTTAGGGGGAGATTGTTAGAAATACGTTTTAACGTATATTAGAAGTATCGGTCACTCCACAATGGTATTAATGTTGTAATAGCTCGTAGTTAATGTTACTTATTAAGTTAAGTAAGAAACCGACCCATGGGCTTGTCATGGGTCGGCCCAAGCCCAAATAAGGGCCTTGGATATAAATACCCCTTTCCACCATGGAAAGGGGTTGGTTGTTGTTCATTCCTTATTTCATTTGAATAAAAATACACATAGTTTCTCTCTCACTTTCTCTCTCTAGTTTCTCTCTCTAGGAATCTTCAACCCACTTCATAGATTCATAGGTTATCAATATTCTACAGAATTTGTTTGTGTTAAATGTGGAAAATGGGTTCGTACTTTCAATCATGACGCTTGTGCTTTTAATCATAATGGCGTGAATGCTAGAACTAGGAAGCCTATTGTTGTGCCCACTAGTACTAGAGAACCCACAATCAATTTGAACCAATTCACTGCACAACCACATAAGAAACTAAGTGCGATAGAATCCATTACTCTGCGTAAACAAAACATGTTAAAGAAGCTTTATGAGAACATGAGTAGGACATGTAAACAGGGGTACTCCAGATTTACACCACCCGGATACAAATGGGTACCTAAGAAAACCACTATTCAAATTGGGTCTCTGAATGTTAGCTTGCCTTTAGAATCTAGGCCTACTAATATTTTGGAACCCATTTCTATCAAGTGCTCCCATTTTTCAAACTCTACATTGTCTTCTAATTCTTATGCAGCTCGTCGAGATAATTCTCTTCATAATGGACTCTGGGTGCACAAAGCACATGACGGGCAATCCCAAGCTTCTTAGTAATTTCGTGGAGAAGTTTCTGGGTACAGTACGGTTTGGAAATGATCAATTTGCACCGATACTCGGATATGGAGATTTGGTTCAACATAATATCACTATTACACGGGTTTACTACGTCGAGGGACTGAATCACAATTTATTTTCGGTTGGTCAATTTTGTGATGCGGATTTGGAAGTGGCTTTTCGGAAATCTACTTGCTATGTTAGAGACTACGATGGGAATGACCTTCTTACAGGTTCTCGTGGTTCTGATCTCTACACGGTAACTCTTCAAGATACATCTTCATCAAATCCAATTTGCTTAATGCCGAAAGCTTCATCCTCTCAAGCATGGTTATGGAATCAACGATTATCACATCTCATCTTTGACACCATCAACTTGCTTTCGAAGAATGATATTGTGACCGGTATCCCGAAGTTAAAATTCGTCAAAGACCATCTTTGTTCTTCTTGTGAGTTGGGGAAAGCAAAACGGAAGTCATTCAAAACAAAGACTACCCCAAGCTCAAAAGGACGATTGGAACTTCTACACATGGATTTATGTGGTCCCATGCGTGTAGAGAGTATTAACGGGAAAAAGTATATTCTCGTGATTGTTGATGATCACTCTAGATACACATGGACTTTCTTCTTAAGGTCTAAAGACGAAACACCAGAGGTTCTCAAAAACTTTCTCAAGATGATACAACGCAATCTTCAAGCTCATGTCTTAACCGTAAGAACGGATAAGGGTACTGTATTTTTGAACAAGACATTGCAATCTTACTTTCAAGAAGAAGGCATCGAACATCAAACGTCTATTGCTCGAACTCCTGAACAAAACGACATTGTTGAAAGAAAAAACCGTACTTTGGTTGAGGCAGCTCGAACAATGCTTTCTGCTTAAAAATTACCACTATTCTTCTGGGCTGAAACAATTGCAACTGCCTGTTATACTCAGAATCGTTCTCTCGTCATCCCTAGACATGAAAAGACACCTTACCACATCATCAATGGCAGGAAACCGACTGTCAAATTCTTTCACGTATTTGGATCTTTATGCTACTTTCTTAAAGACGGTGAGAATCTCGACAAGATGAAAGAAAAAGGTGATGCATGTATTTTTGTGGGGTATGTTACATTGTCAAAAGGATATCGGGTCTATAACAAGAGAACAAAGATTATTGTCGAAACAATTCATGTGAACTTTGACGAATTGCCACAAATGGTACTTGATCATAACAGCTCAAGTCCCACTCCTCAATGTCCAGCAATGGCACCTACACAAAACGGTGTACGTCCTGTGCAAGAATGTCAAGAAAATACCCATACAGCAGACTCGACGGTTATGACACAAATGAATGAGTTGGTTGATTTATATATGATCCAATGTTTGATGAATATTACTATGGAAACAATCAAGTTGTGTCAAAGCCTTTCGCTGTCAATACTGCTGATGCACCCAAACAAAATCAACAAGACACAACTACCTCTACTTCAGCAACTGTTGTTAAGAGACTATTCCATTGGATACTCAACAAACTCAAGAAACTGTCATACAACCAACATCACCAACCGTCAATGCTGAAGGAGGAAACAACAATCAAGCAGTCGATGCACAACCTGACGAAAAAGAACTTATCAATTCGTTCGGTACACCGGTACTCGAAGTCGAAGAGTCTTCTACTCAACATGTTGATCCGTCCAACATGCATACATTCTATCAACGATATCCATCCACTCACCATTGGACACGTGATCATCCATTAGAGCAAGTCATTGGAAATCCTTCACAACCAGTTCGAATACGCAGACAACTCAAAACCGATGGTGATGTGTGTATGTATGCACCCACCGTGAGTTCAACTGTACCTATAAACATCAAACAAGCCATAACTGATCATGCGTGGATTGAATCAATGCAAGACGAAATTCATCAGTTTGAACGCCTAAATGTTTGGGAACTTGTTGACAGACCCTACGGAATGTCAGTTTTAGATTTCAAATGGATCTGGAAAAACAAACTGGATGAAGAACAAACCATCATCAAAAACAAATCTCGTCTTGTGGTTAAGGGATACCGTCAACAAGAAGGCATACTACGATGAATCATTCGCTCCAGTTGCTCGTTTGGAAGCTGTTAGGATATTCCTTGCTTATGCTGCACATAAGAGCTTCACGGTTTTTCAGATGGACTGATACCATGGTTTTGTATAGGTTTAGATTTAGTTCTCTCGGTATCTCCTCGAATTGATCACGGTTCGAAGTGGAATGATTTGTTCTTGGTTAATAAAAGGTGTTGGTTTGTTTAACTATTTTAAACTAATAACAATTAAATGTAAATGTCATTGAGCGAAAAGAGTTTTAAAGGTTAAACTAAAATAACGAGTTGAAAATAAATGCTTGAAAACTTAAAAACAAATTTAGAAAAATACTTGAACACTAAATAAAACTAACACTTGGAAACTTTTGTAAAAACATGAACTAAACCATCGGAAAACAAAATCGAAACCTGATCGGAATGTAGGAGACAACTCAAATCGGAATATCACTAATGGTTCCAGATCGGAATATATTCCGATCTGTTGATCGGAATGTTGAGGAGCACGGCTGATCGGAATAAGGGACAAAGAGCTTAAATCGGAATAATCTAAAACAAGTATAATCGGAATGATGGAAAAATGGTTCTAATCGGAATGCCTTAAAATAAGCCACAATCGGAATGTTTAAATTAGTACTAATCGAAATGTCATGAAAGCTTAAAATCAGAATAAACCAAAACACCCTAATCGGAATCAACTAAAACCCTATTCCGATTTGACTGATCGGAATGTGAAGACTGCCACAATCGGAATACGAAAATCCTTTTCCGATCTAATGATCGGAATAAGGTGCTGGGAAGCTGGTCGGAATAATGCGATCGGAAAGGGGTTTAATACCCTTTCCGATTTACAAGGGATCCGAGAAAAGCAAGTAATAAGCTATGAATAAGCTTATCACTAAAACTAGGACGAATCTAATAAGAATCAGATCGCATAAGCTCGAATAACAACTTTTCTAAACTTTAAATAATCAATCTTAAAAATAAAACAATAAAAAGATGAACTTTTTAAGAAAACTTTTAAAAGGTAAATAAGCTAAACATGTAAATAAGCCAATAAGCACAAGAATCTTAAAGCTTAATCAACTGAAAGCTTATGTAGGAAAAAAAAGATTAACTTTTTAAGCACAAAAACATTGAGAACAACACGGATCAAATGTATTTTGCACCAAAAGTTAACTAAAATCAAGAAAGGTAGAATGAGATTAAAGATTAAAAGCTTGAATTTAAACTTGATTAATGAAAGAAAAAAATAAAAAGGTTTAATCTTGAAAGAAAGAAAGATGAAAACTAGTGAGAGAAAGTTGAGAACTTTCTCTCTCTAAAACTAGAGAGAAAAATGAAAAAAATGAAAACTAACTACAAAACTAAAAGTAGTCTCTAAATTTGTGAAGTGGAACCCTATATATAGGCGTCTCTTGTGGGCTTGTGAATGGGCTTTGTTTTGGGCTTCTTTTCTTCTTTCTTCTTTAGTCTTTACGTTTCTTTTAAATAAACGTTTCCGACTTTGGATTTTGAGAAGTGTCGGTGAATAATTCTAACTCGTCTTATAAACTTATGTTTAATAGACTCGAGTTCTTCGACATATATGAATCTTCCATCTTTGGCTCTATTCTTCGATAAATCTTCAAATTGGCACAATGACTTCAAATCTTTTGCATCTCTTGGACAATAGACTTCGTCTTGAGTATTTTTCTTCGATAAAACCCGTGTAATCCCATGTTTTCTTCAATATTCACCCGGTTGACTCTGAAAACACAATAAACACAAAAACCACGCATAATTCCAAACAAATGATATTAAATACGTGTTTTGGTCTTGTTTTAGCCAGAAATAAGTGGTAAAAGGATGGGTGTTTTCACACCTATCATGGACGTTAAAATTGCTTTTCTCAACGGTCATTTGAAGGAAGAAGTGTATGTGAATCAGCCGGAAGGATTCATCGATCCTCATCATCCTGACAAAGTCTATCGTCTCAAGAAGGCTGTATATGGACTTAAACAAGCTCCAAGGGCATGGTACGAAGGACTTTCAAACTTCTTGGTGTCCAAAGGATTCTCCAAAGGTTCTATTGATCCTACTCTATTTACTAATAAATATAGGGATTACATACTGCTGGTGCAAGTTTATGTTGATGACATTATTTTTGGTTCTACGAACCCAAAACTTTCAAAACGTTTTGAAAAATTAATGCACAACAGATTTGAAATGTCAATGATGGGGGAGCTAAAATTCTTTTTAGGCCTCCAGATTCATCAATCCCCACGTGGTATCTTAATTAACCAAGCTAAGTATGCTCAAGAGGTACTTAAAAAGCATGGTGTGACCTCATGTGCTCGCGTTGGTACACCATTGTCGACCAAATCCCTAGACGCTGACTTGTACTCATATCTCGTAGATCAAACGAGATACCGCAGTATGATCGGGTCACTTATGTACCTCACAACCAGCAGGCCTGATATTCATCATGCCACATGCTATTATGCAGATATCAAGCCAGACCTACTCAAAAGTACCTCAAAGAGGTTAAACGGATCTTTCGGTACCTTAAGAATACCATTCACATGGGACTCTGGTATCCGAAGGAAACCGGTATTCATCTAACAGCTTTTTCAGATTCTGATCACGCAGACTGCCTTGATAGTCGAAAAAGCACTTCTGGTAGCGTACAATTTCTAGGGGAAGATAAGCTTGTGAGCTGGTCGTCAAAGAAGCAGGATTGCACTTCGCTCTCATCAGCTGAAGCAGAATATGTGGCTCTATTCGCGTGTTGTGCTCAAGTCCTCTAGATGAGAACTCAACTCATGGATTATGGCTTCCACTTTGATAAATTACCTATGTATTGTTACTCAAAGTCGGCCATAGCCATATCTTGCAATCCGGTTCAAAACTCCCGTACCAAGCACATCGCAGTCAGATATCACTTCATCAAGGGACAAGTGGAACGTCGTCTCGTGGAATTATACTTTGTCAGAACTGAGTACCAGATAGCAGACTTGTTTACAAAAGCCCTATCACAAAATAGGTTTCAGTATCTCGCTGGCCGTCTTGGTATGAAGTATATGACTCCAGAAGACTTGGAGGTTTTGGCAAATGAAGTTGCTTGATATTCTCTCATGATGACTTCTAAGCGCATCACAGCTTAGGACTCGGACCTCAACTAAGGAAAGTTTATCTCGGACGATAACTTCTCCTTCTCAACGAGAAATTCATATTTCTCGGTCATGAGCTTCTCATAAAAACATTCAAAGTTTTTAAGTTCATGAAAAATGATTTCTAAGTAAATGTTAGCTTAGACCTCGAACTTCAACTTAAGGAAAGTTTATCACGGATGATAACTTATCCTTCACAACGGCAAATTTATTTATCTCGGTCATGAGCTAGTCACAAAACAATCAACGTTTTGAGCTCATGAAAATCGGACCCGAAAGGGAAGTGTACGTTTCGGTGCGCTTTCTCTAAGCAATAGAAGAGAAGTCTTCTAACCTGATTATTTTAAAACCGTTGAACACAATTTTTCAATAATTTCTCAAAAGGTTTTTCTAAATCTTTCAAAATTGTGTGTTCAACACTCCCTTCCTCATATGTCGTTTTTATATCTCAAAATTGTCATATGTTATTTTGATCAATTTTTGAGGGGGAGCGTTTTAAAATCAAGCCTTTAATGTTGTTGGGGTACATCTCTGAAATTGTCATATTTTATGTATCCAACACATTCTGAAAATGATATGAAATTGTCAAAAGTAATATATTATATCGGAAAAGGCATCTCATCTCCGTACCTCAACATATTTTGTGGTGTCATTTTCCAAAATTTTGTCAAATTTTGTCTCAAGACACACATATATTGTTGAGGGGGAGCATCCCGAATACAAAAAGTTCCATATTCATGCGTGCACACATGTTTCTCTACCAATCGATTTTCAGAAATTATCATATTTTAATCAATTGGTATCTATAATATGATGTTTTTATACTAGAGATAGGGGAGAAAATGTGATTAAAATGTAACATATCGCAACATGTGATCTTAAAGACTCAAGTGCAACTCTTTCCTTCACATGCTAAACCATTTCGTATATCGATGCATGTGTGAAGGGGGAGCTTTTCGGAAATGTAAAACTTTCAAGTGTTAAAAGTTTTGATTTTTATCAAGCACTTTGAATGGTTTTCAATGGTTTTATGGTTACGATCTATACCCAAAACAACCTACTATCCACGACGGAACGATGGAGTCAAAAGGTGGTTTAGGATAGTGATTGTGGTAAAATACACCTCTTGTTTAGGAAAACAAAAGAGCGTATATGAGCGGTAAATATTAAACAAATGACTTTAGGAAAAATCAAGTGTTAATGACCCGATTAAGTTCGTTTCCCAAGGAGGTATATGTGTGTGACTAAGATGTACGAGATTTGAGATTAATATTTGGTTTAGAAGGGGATTAGAAGAGAAAATGACGAAGTCGTAAAAATAAAAATTAACACAAAATCACAATTAGAAAGTTAAAACGTAGAAGCTTAAACACCACAAAAATAAAAATAAATTCTAAAAATTACCAAAAATTTTACCAAAAATAAAAAATAATAAACTAAGAATTTACCAATGATCAAAACTTTTTCAAACCTTTTAAATAATTAAATATTAAAATTTTAAATGCTAATTAAAGCCCTAAAAATCAAATAAATTATCAAAAAGCCCAAATAAAGATTTTTCAATTGATAAAACTCTAAATTGACCTAAAATGATTAAAAACTATTTTTAGAAATTTTAAAGCTAATAAAAACTATTTAAAATTAATTAAAAAACTATTAAAACTTAAAATAATTATAAAAATTAATCTAAAAGTGATAGAATTATTCTAAAAGTTGCTAAATTCCTATTTTAATATATTAAACCTAAGAAAAATGTAAAAAGTTGGAAAATGTGACATTTTAAAAATATTAATAAAATAATAATAAAATAATATTAAAAATCCAAAAATTATAAAAAATTCTAAAAACTTGCAAACTAGTTTATTTTAACCTAAATAATCAGAAAATGAAAGTGAAATTACCAAAATACCCCTAATGGGCCCTCAAATGCGCCAAATCCAAATTCAGTCAACCTAAATGGGCTTTTGGGTCCAAAAAGTCAAACTTGGCCCAATTGACTTGAAAAAGCCCTATCTGACTTAAAATTTAATTCTAAGAACAAAACTCTAAAGGCCCAAAAGCTGAAAATGTGCTTATCACAGCTTATTGAACACAAAGCTTACTCTTATTGGGCTTTTCAGTCCATTAAGCCATAAGCTAATGCCATAAGCTCTAATTTGACACACAACCCTCTTTTTGGATGCTTAAGAGATCTGTCAAAATAAATTTCCAATAAGCTCACTCAATAAGCCAGAAAATGGAAAAGTAAAAATTCACAAAACGACAAAATAGTCGTTTTTGAGAAATACTGAACCTTAGAAGCTGATTCAACTTGCAAAAGCTTTCAAATGGACTCAATAAGCAATATCAATCAACAAAAATCCAATAAGCACAAGAAATAAGCCAGAATAAGCACAAATGAACTTATGTAAAAGTCAAAGGACTTGGTTTTCTAGTCAAACCTAAAAGTCAACCACCCAATTGCTCCAGGATGAACAAATGGGTCAAAATATGAGCACCTATTACAAAAACAAAGTTGTTGCTGGTTAAAATAAGCTATTATAGCTTATTGATAAGCTGACACCAAAATTGCACTAGCAGTGGCAACCAGCAGGGGAAAGGAGTTCCCACTGCTTTGACTAATTGACCAAGCTTATTTGAGAGTTCTGGTTTGATTCAATTGGAAAAAAAGGCACCCTTGTGATCAGTGAACCACAAGGAGTCAATAGCAACAATAAAATCACAAAATGATCCACACAATAAGCCACAATAAGCCAAACAGTCCACAAATATGCTCCAGGTATGCAAATAAGCAGTTAAGCACTTAATAAGCAGATTTAAGCAAAATAAGCCAACCAAACTTAACCAGATCCACACACAAGCTATATAAACTAACAATAAACACAAAGCAACAAGAATCAAACACTGAATCAAAGTAACATGCAAGATCAAAGCACAAAAAGTTACTGATGAACAAAGAAAAATATGCAGAAACAGTTTGCTGATATACTTGACACTTGATCCAATTTCAAGCCTCAAATCCTTCTACCCTGGTGTGATTAACTATGATTTAGCACTTGTTACCCTTAACCTATGCTTAGATCTAGGTGTCCTCAAAATCCTATCCAATTTTACCAAGTTATGAAGATTTTATAGCCAATCTATGAATCAATGTGTTCAAAGCCTCAAAACCTGCAAACAGATGAACATATGCTCCCAAATAACAGATACCAATACTTACATACAACACACAAGCACTTAACAAACCTCAAATCCAACTTATGCATTAATACCAAAAACCCCTTAAAAACTTGATTTCACAAATTTTCAAAGACTTATGAAGATTCAACCCACAAATCAGATCAGTAACACCTCATTAACATCAAACAAAGCCAAATCAACAATAATCAACCACAATAACACAGATTCAAGCACAAATCCACAAAAATCACAAATATTCAGAAACTTAAAGAGAAAATGAAAAGGGAAGAAGGTGCAAACCTCCAAGACCTACATCCAGGCCCTGGATTGTTTGAGCTGAGGTACTAGCAAAACAAGTACCAGCTTCCAATGCTGCTAAGATGAACAAACACAAAGTGAGATCAAATATAATGCCAACTTTCTGATTTTTGAAACCCAAGCTTTATCCACTAAAGCCTTGCCTCAAAAACCTTCAAACATATAAATGGAACTCAGATTTTAGCTTCTCAAACACCAAACTTTTATAAATAACAGATTAAAACTCAAAATTTTAAGAAATTCAAACTTTATTTCATAAAAAGGAATTACAAACATTAAAAGCTAAAATCTGGAACAAAGGGACTCTCACATGTTGAGGTCTCCTTTTATAGGCAAATGCCTGGCTAACACTATTCATAAACCCTAGAACTGAATTCCCAAATGTGCCCTTGAGGTCTTCTAGACGTTTTCTGATTTTGAGCTGTCCAATTTGATCAAGGATGTTCATTTTAGCTTTGGAATGAAGCAAATGATGTGGGCTGTTGATCTTGACACGTCACATAACTTGGAGAGTAAGTTGCAATGTGATTGGCTAAACGGGAATTGGGGGTGGGGTTCATAGTGAGTGGGATTAAGGGTTTTGTGTGTGGGATGTGATTCTGCATGTGTGAATCACACGTGGGTATGGGTAATTTGGATTTACCCTTTGTTTAAGTGAAGGTAATTCTGGGTGGGATGAATGGTGAATAGTAATAAGTTTGATCCGATTTTGGGGGAAAACAAGTGTTTGGCGCGTGTTATGGATTTGAACTTTCAAAATGGCCATTTCAGTCCTTGTTCTTTGGGATTTTTGGTAAATAAAGTCTTTCAGCCTAGAAAACGTATTCCCTTTGTTTTTAACTTTCACCACTTGTCACTTTTGGCACCAAACTTTGGAAAAAGGGTTTAAGGGTTATTTTTGCCATTTTTGGATAATTCAAGGGCTGATCTTGGACATTGTTGATCTTCAAAGGTCTTCATTGTAACTTTGACTTCATGAGGGACCATTATTGGCAATTTTGATTTGTTGAGGGACTATTCTTGCCATTTCTTCAAAGTTGAAGGACCTTTTGTGTAATTTTGACAAACTTAAGGGACCAAACTTGTAATTATGAATATACAAGGGTTTTAAGTGTCATTTCTTCAATAAATAAGGATCAATCTTGTTTGTCTTCAAGTCTTCAAGGTATTTTGTTGAGAATTCCATAATTAGGGCCCGGTTCTTTGTACGGCTTCGTTTCTCGTGTCCGTTTTTCCTTGTATTTTGTGATCTTTTGTCTTTTTCGCGATATCCATACCTAAAATACACAAGTAAACAAACACAAGCATATATATGGTAGTTTATGACATTTTAATGCATTTTAAAGCCCGAAAAGAACGATGAGATCATGTATAAATGCCATCTCATCACTCCCCCATACTAAGCCATTGTCGTGCCCTCACGCAATGCTAAAATAAAGTATCTAAGCATCACCAAAGTTCAATTTTATTAACCTTTATTTGAAGGGTCAAAAGACTTGCAACATACTACGAAGATGTGTTAAGACATAACATATGATTTTCATCACAAAAAGTGACTTTTAGGGTCAAGGAATAGAAACAAGTAAATGTCCCTTAGAGTAAACTTCGTCATCCTTGATTGTCATACATTCCATGCTAAGTGCAAAAACAAGATCATTGTTGGTACAAGTCACAATGCTAACACTACTCATACGTCCAAATTGTGTAATACTTTTTCTCCCCGCAATCCTAGTTATTATAAAAGGAAATGGGTTACTAGCATTTTTTATCTATTTGTCATGGATCACAAGTGATTCATATTGACTTATTTGAGTAGTTATTAGTCCGAAAGCAAAGTAGCACGATTTGATCAATAGTTAGTCGAAGGACAAAATCTTTTAAAACGGCTTCTCGTGTATCTCCTTAAGTTCATATCTTGGCATAACTCGTTTCACGATTTGAGACCTTTCTCGGACCGATATTTGGCATGTACTTCATACTTCAAATCTTGGGAAGACGTTCTTGAAATTATGGTCTTCTCTTCATATATTTGGAATTTCTTCACTCGACGTTTTTGAGAGATTCTTCATATAGGACCACGACTTCATCATTTTTCTTCAATATTTACTTTGGATTTTGATATACAACGATCCGCCTCCTTTTCGGACTTGGATATTTTTATCCTCATACCTTGTTAGGGTCTTTTTGGATAGACTTTCTCCATTCTTTAGGGAGTAATTGCTTTTCGTCGTGTGTCTCGATCCTTCATATTGATTTAGGAATAATGATACTTCACATCATCTTTGGATCTTTAGCAAAAATAGAGCTCCTCATGCCTTGTTAGGGCCTTTTTGGATGATCGCCAATCTTCGCGTCCCGCTTCAATAAGTTATGCCTTGGCTATGAACTCTATTCAACCCCGACCAACTTTTAAACGATCTTGCGCTAGAGGCTAAGTAACCTTTCAAATCGTACGACCTTACTTATTGCAATTATGATTTATTCCTAATGCATTGATCTTATGGGAAGAAAAAGCCACAATTAAAAACATATGAGTTTTTGAAAGAACATTTTCATGTTCTACGTTTAGCATGATCACTTGTCTAACTCTATCATTTCTCGTTCTTCACTATATAAAGACCTCTAATTAAAGAGACTCGTGAATACTTAGCCATGCAAGTCAAAATTAAGCCAAATTTAGATTAGCTTTCATTAAAACTATATCAAATCAAAGTATTGGGTTTTCAAGCCACCTATAGGATCTTGCACTTTCTTGGACTTTTTCAAGTTTAGAGAATGCGTTTTAAAGTTCCCTTGATAAGTGACTTTCTAGAATCAATTATAGGAACTTGAGAAAAGTTCTTGTTCTTAACCCGAATGAATTAAGACTTTCGCGTTTTAAAGCTCCCTATATAAAAGTCTAGCAAAACTTGAATTGAGCGGGTTAAGGGATGTAAATGGCTCCAAATTCCCATCAAGTCAAAAATTAACTCTTATTCTACCCATCGGAAAATATACATTCGTGTCTTAAAAACACTTATGAAAAACTAAGAAAAATTTTAAAATCTGGCCATTTTTAGCCTTATTAGCAAAACAAAACATTGAAAATTGGAAAGCGTGAGGGCGTAGCAAAGCAAGTACCTATTCACCCCCCCCCATACTAAAAGTAAACATTGTCCTCAATGTTTCGAGTCTAAAGGTGGAGCACCCCCATACTAGAGACGAAGAGTCGAATGCTTAGGATCTAGCATGGAAAGGGTGATCAACAATATATCTAAAGCCGTTTATTAAGTATGCTAAAAGATAATTGTTAGAACAATAAAGGATATGTCATGGATTCGTGAAAAACTTCTTCAAACGAACGATGGAGGCTCACGTAAACGAACACGAGAGTCTTCAATCGTAGATAATGATGATCTAGATAACACAATCACAAACAACCACGAGACAACGAGTTGAAAGGGTACAAGTCCCCTTATTAGTGAATAGTGAGCATAAAAGATAAGCATGGGATCTCCCCCACGAGGCACCTCGTTTTTGATTACCGAGTCATGAGCTCGACTCGATCCCCTCAATGCTTATTATCATTGGGGAAGGTGACTTGGTCGGGGGCAACCATTGAAGGAATTTCCCCACCAAAGTAGTGCTTAAGCCTATGTCCATTCACCTTGAAATTAGGACCATCATCTTGAGCTAGCTCGATGGTCCCATATGGAAACACTTGTGTAATGGTGAACGGACCCGACCAACGAGATTTCAATTTCCCAGAAAATATCTTAAGACGAGAGTTAAAAAGCAACACTTGATCACCAACGCGGTTTTTAATCTTTGAATCATGAAACTTTTTAGTCTTTTCTTTAAAAATTAATGAATTTTCATAAGCGTTATCCCTTAATTCATCCAATTCATTCAATTGTATTTTCCGGTGATATCCCGCGGTCTTCAAGTCAAAATTAGAATGCTTAAGGGCCCAATATGCCTTATGCTCCAACTCAATGGGCAAATGACAATTCTTCCCATAGACAAACTTATAAGGAGTGCAACCGATAGGTGTCTTATAAGCGGTCCTAAAGGCCCATAAAGCGTCATCGAGTTTATCGGACCATGAAGCACGGTTTTCTCCAATTGACCTCTCTAAAATCCTCTTCAAAGCTCGATTCGAAACCTCGACTTGCCCACTCGTTTGCGGGTGATAAGCCGTAGAAAGACGATGAGTAACTCCATATTTCTTTAGAACCTTTTCGAATTGGTCATTACAAAAATGGGTTCCACGATCGCTTATAATAGCACGAGGGGTTCCGAACCGAGAGAATAGTTGCTTCAAAAACTTCACTACCACACGAGCATCATTAGTAGGCAAAGCCTTAGCTTCCACCCACTTAGAAAGGTAGTCCACCGCGACGAGGATATATTTGTTGCCATGAGACGATTGGAACGGCCCCATAAAGTCTATTCCCCATATGTCGAAAATCTCACACACTTGAATTATGTTTTGCGGCATTTCATCACGTTGAGACGATTTTCCTTGACGTTGGCACGAATCACACGACTTTACAAGTGCGTGTGCATCACGATAGATAGAAGGCCAAAAGAAACCGGCATCGAACACTTTCTTAGCCGTGAGATTAGCACCGTGGTGACCACCCGTGGGTGCCTCGTGACAAGCTCTAAGGATATTAGAAGCTTCGGCACCAAACACACAACGTCGAACGAGTTGATCCGCATAAATCCGAAAGAGATAAGGGTCGTCCCAAAAATAGAACTTGACGTCACGAAAGAATTTTCGTTTTTGTTGTGTCGTCATACCCTTGATTATGAAATTGCCCGCATGGTAATTTGCAATGTCGGCAAACCATGGGGTTGTGTCTTTAGAATTCACTACACCGAGAGTCTCAAGAGGAAATGTTTCGGTAATTTCCTTGTTCTCGAAAACATCTTTGTGAGGATCTTCTAGACGAGAGAGATGATCGGCCGCTAGATTCTCGGCTCCTTTTTTGTCAAGCACGGTGACATCAAATTCTTGGAGGAGGAGCATCCAACGAAGAAATCTCGGCTTAGCATCTTGCTTAGCTAAGAGATACTTGATAGCCGAATGGTCGGTATACACGATACTTTTAGTCAAGACGAGATAAGGTCGGAATTTCTCAAAAGCATAGACCACGGCAAGGAATTCCTTTTCCGTTGTGGTGTACTTTAATTGAGCCTCGGTCATCGTCTTACTAGCATAGTGAATAGGACGAAAATGCTTGTCATAACGTTGCCCTAAGACGGCCCCTATAGCATAATCACTTGCATCGCACATGATTTCAAAGGGTAATTCCCAATTAGGAGCAACAAGAATGGGAGCTTCGGTAAGTTTCCTTTTGAGAGTCTCGAAAGCCTTAACACAATCTTCATTAAAGTTAAAAGGAGCATCCTTCTCGAGAAGGTGTGTCATGGGACGAGAAATCTTCGAAAAGTCCTTGATGAAACGACGATAAAAGCCCGCGTGGCCTAGGAAACTCCTAACTCCCTTAACGGTTTTGGGATGAGGTAACTTGGCGATGACGTCTACCTTAGCTTTATCGACCTCAATCCCCGCCTTCGACACCTTATGTCCTAAGACGATTCCTTGTTTACACATGAAATGACATTTCTCCCAATTAAGCACAAGATTGGTTTCTTCACAACGTTTTAACATTTGTTCGAGATTAGATAAACATGACGTGAACGAATTACCAAACACCGAGAAGTCATCCATAAACACTTCCATCAACTTCTCGATCATATCGTGAAAAATCGCCATCATACACCGTTGAAACATACCGGGTGCATTACAAAGTCCGAAAGGCATCCTACGATAAGCGAACGTTCCATAAGGACACGTAAACGTAGTCTTCTCTTGATCACGAGGGTCGATAGGGATTTGAAAGTAACCGGAAAAACCATCTAAAAAGCAATAGAATTCATTTCCCGCAAGTCGCTCCAACATTTGATCCATGAAGGGCAAAGGAAAGTGGTCTTTACGAGTGGCGTCATTTAACTTTCGTTAGTCAATACACACCCTCCAACCGGTCACAACACGAGTGGGAATTAACTCGTTGTTTTCATTAGGCACAACGGTCATTCCTCCCTTTTTAGGGACACAATGGATTGGGCTCACCCATGGGCTATCGGATATAGGATAAATCATTCCCGCGTCAAGGAGTTTAAGGACCTCCTTTTTAATGACATCGTGAATTTTGGGATTCACCCTTCTTTGACTTTGAATTGCGGGTTTGTAGTCCTCCTCCATTAAAATCTTGTGAGTACAAAATTTTGGGTCAATACCCTTAATGTCGGATATTTTCCACGCAATTGCCCCTTTGTGAGCCTTAAGAACTTTCAAGAGCTCGGTTTTTTCATCATTAGCAAGACCTTTTGCAATAATAACCGGCAACTTGTCATCACCTTCCAAGAATGCGTATTCAAGGTGAGAAGGAAGATCTTTCAATTCAAGGATAGGTGGTTCCTCGATTGAAGATTTTGGTTCAACACTCATAACTTCCCTCGGCGAAAGAAATGGTGGAATAGAAGTATCATCACTAATCAACACCTCATCTTCATTGTCGATTTCATTTGAAGTGAAATCGCCTCCTTGGAATGGAGTGAGATTTGGTGTAGAATTAGCAAGAATCGGATCCAAAATAGTGGGATTGCCACTTGACGAGCTATCGGAAAAACCTAACACTTCTTGTGAAAACTCATCGCAAACCACATCAACGACGTCAATGTGATTGATGGTAGCGATTGCATAAACATGAGAAGGTTTCGAGTTTTGAGTAGCGTTTATAACAAGTTCCTCTTCGTTGAATCTCAAAGTGATAGTTCTTGCATGAACATCGATAAGCGATCTCGAAGTGTCTAAAAATGATCGACCTAAAATTAGAGGAACTTGAGGATCCGCGGGGATGTCAACTACTATAAAATCAACGGGATAGTAGAACTTCCCCACTTTCACGAAAACATCTTCGGCTACTCCACATGCCATAATCGTAGAATGATCGGCCATCTCGATGGACATGTTCGAAGGAATGAGAGCCGGAAGCGAAAGCGATTTCCAAATGGAAAATGGCATCAAATTAATGCTCGCACCAAGATCGGCCAAGGCGAGGCATTCTTTCATATCTTGTATGTCACAAGGAATGAGAAACTTTCCGGGATCACCAACTTTTTCCGGTATGCGGTTAAGATAAACCGAAGAATAATTAGCAAGCTTTGAAAGCTTTTCCTTATCGCTCATCATACTTTTAAAAGTGGAAGCGAAACGAGGCATATATAACAACGCGTCGGCTAAACTCACATCAAAATGCACTTGTTGAAACATTTTTATAAAAAGCTCGATTTGTTGTTTGTTACGTTCTTGCAACTTCTCTTTGTTTCGTCTTGAAGGGTAGGGTAAAGGTGGTGTGGGTTGGTCATTAGGCAACGGCCTTGGAAACTCGGGTTCCACAATTGGTATTGGTTCAACCGTAGGTGTGGTATGAGCGGTACTTCGTGGGATTGTAATGTGCTCCTTTTCGACCATCACCTCGGGATCTTTCTCGATTTCCTTCTCCTTAGAAGTACTTGTACGAGAGATTGGTTCCTTGAAAGTTTTACCACTTCGTGTAGTAATAACCTTCATTTCTCCTTTCGGGTTTGCAATGGTATCACTAGGAAGACCACCCGAAGAAGAGGGCTTACACATGATTGCTTCAAACATCTTAGCCATTCGGTCCTCAAATTTTGATTGCCTAGCATCCGCTTTTAATAACTCTTGCTTAATCTCATGTTGTCCTAATTCCATCTTTTGTTGATTTTGTTGAAGACGTTGGACATTTCCTTCCATTTTGTTTGCATGAGTTTTAAGTTCATTAGCAAGTTCATTTTTTAGCTCGTTTTTCAACTCGGATCTTAAGCTAATCATCTCACGTTGCATATTATCAAATTTAGCATCATTTGCTTTTGCATAATCCAAAAATTCTCCTTGCAAATTTTTAGTGTGAGCATTTTGAAAACCTTGTGTAGTGTTTTGAAAATCACGGTTTTGGTTTTGATTAGAGATTTGTCCATTCCCACTTTGATAATTCCCTTTGTTGTAATTACGTGTGTTGCCTTGGTAATTACCTTGGTTGTTGTTTCGATAATTGTTAACATTTTGGTTTGGTGGAGCTTGATTTTGGCGGGAACCTTGGCCGTTTTGGTTGTAAGTTCCCGTTGCTACATAAGCACTCGAAGTGTTACCATCCGCAGTAATGCACTCGGAAAGATCATGAGCTCCCCCACAAGATAAACAACTCTTAGCAACCGCTTTAACCGAAGCGGAATTGGAAGCTTCTTGAGCCTTCCAATGGGACATAAGATTAGCAAATCTATCAAAAAACCGATTTTCCTCATTAGCTTCATCATGTAAGGCGTTAATGCTACGAGACGATTGTGACGAAGATGACGAACCCATATTGGCAACACTCGGTGTGTTACGAGGGTTATAAACCTTAGATCTATTTTCAATAATTTGTAAAGCCTCATTTGTCGTCTTGCACAAAAAATTACCACCCGCGGCGGCATTCAAATAATCTCGTTCATGATCATTAAGCCCATTATAAAAAGTATCCACTTGATGCAATTCCGTGAAATCATGGTGTGGACATTCATGTAACATTTCTTTAAAGCGTTCCCATGCCATTGAAAAACTTTCATTATTTCTTTGCACAAATTGTGAAATCTCATTTTTTAAGTGTGTTGTTTTAGATGGTGGAAAAAACTTGTTCACAAACTTAGAAACGAGATCGGCCCATGTCAAAATCGAATTTGGCGGGTCTTTCTCGAGCCAAATTTTTGCGGGTCCATCCAACGAGTATGGAAACAACATCATCTTAATGGCGTCATGTGGAACATCCTTAAGATTTCTAGTGGCGGTGAGACGGTTGAAATTCCTAATATGGTAATGCGGGTTGTCTTTTTCGTGACCTCTAAACTTATTTGCTTGCAACATCGACATTAAACCTGTCTTAATTTCGAAATTCTCCGCAAGGATGGCGGGAATCACAATAGCATCTCCAAAACCCTCGGTGGGTGCTTGTAGCAACTCTATCATAGTACGATTAGCCATGACGACTTCTTGTTCTACAATAGGTTCAACAATTGGAGGTTCTTCAACAATCAACGTCTCTTGATTGGCTTGCTTTTGAAGTCGTTTACGAGCTCGTTTTGCTTGATTACGAGTGATCATAAACTTCACGAAGAATGGGAGGTGAGCAAAGAAGATTCTTTTTGGGTGTTTTGTGAATTTTCAATTTTTTTTGTGTTTTTGATGATATTTAATTTTTTTAGATTTTGGTGTATCTTCGTAGACAACAATCTACAAAATCTCTCCTCGAATCAATCTCTTGATTAAAGAAGCCTCAAAGGAAGGAAAACGATCACGTGGAGTGAACGCCTTCGAATGACTTTAGAACTTTGGTGAAAACCAAATTGTTCAAGAGGGTTTAATCACGAAGAAACCAAGCAAATATAGTATACGTAATAATACTTTGGGCGGCAAAACCCTCGATTAGCCTTCAATCTCAAAATATTCACAAGCAAGCGGGGAAACGAGGCGGCGCGAAGCACTTAAGAGCCTTTTTCCTTAGGGTATATTTTATAACACCCGCCTTATACCCACCTTATAGTTTGTATTTTTCAAAATCGAGCTTCACGAAAGTATTTATCTATTTTTGCCTTTTTCTTTTTGTTTGAGATTCGAATACAATAATTAGGAGATCAAATCCCAATTAAGGTTGTGTTTTCACACTTTTGGAGATATTGTAAATTTATTGTGATACTTAATACAATATATTAATAATATTTGTACAAGAAAAACCAAGAAAACCGATAATACGTATTAGTAGAGTTCTACTAATACAAATACTATTTGGTTAATATTAAAAACAACAATGCAAATTAATCACGACACACCTCCCCGGCAGCGGCGCCAAAGTGATTGTGGTAAAATACACCTCTTGTTTAGGAAAACAAAAGAGCGTATATGAGCGGTAAGTATTAAACAAATGACTTTAGGAAAAATCAAGTGTTAATGACCCGATTAAGTTCGTTTCCCAAGGAGGTATATGTGTGTGACTAAGATGTACGAGATTCGAGATTAATATTTGGTTTATAAGGGGATTAGAAGAGAAAATGACGAAGTCGTAAAAATAAAAATTAACACAAAATCACTATTAGAAAGTTAAAACGTAGAAGCTTAAAAACCACAAAAATAAAAATAAATTCTAAAAATTACCAAAAATTTACCAAAAATAAAAAATAATAAACTAAGAATTTACCAATGATCAAAACTTTTTCAAACCTTTTAAATAATTAAATATTCAATTTTTAAATGCTAATTAAAGCCCTAAAAATCAAATAAATTATCAAAAAGCCCAAATAAAGATTTTTCAATTGATAAAACTCTAAATTGACCTAAAATGATTAAAAACTATTTTTAGAAATTTTAAAGCTAATAAAACCTATTTAAACATAATTAAAAAACTATTAAAACTTAAAATAATTATAAAAATTAATCTAAAAGTGATAGAATTATTCTAAAAGTTGCTAAATTCCTATTTTAATATATTAAACCTAAGAAAAATGTAAAAAGTTGGAAAATGTGAAATTTTAAAAATATTAATAAAATAATAATAAAATAATATTAAAAATCCAAAAATTATAAAAAATTCTAAAAACTTGCAAACTAGTTTATTTTAACCTAAATAATCAGAAAATGAAAGTGAAATTACCAAAATACCCCTAATGGGCCCTCAAATGGGCCAAATCCAAATTCAGTCAACCTAAATGGGCTTTTGGGCCCAAAAAGTCAAACTTGGCCCAATTGACTTGAAAAAGCCCTATCTGACTTAAAATTTAATTCTAAGAACAAAACTCTAAAGGCCCAAAAGCTGAAAATATGCTTATCACAGCTTATTGAACACAAAGCTTACTCTTATTGGGCTTTTCAGCCCATTAAGCCATAAGCTAATGCCATAAGCTCTAATTTGACACACAACCCTCTTTTTGGATGCGTAAGAGATCTGTCAAAAGAAATTTTCAATAAGCTCACTCAATAAGCCAGAAAATAGAAAAGTAAAAATTCACAAAACGACAAAATAGTCGCTTTTGAGAAATACTGAACCTCAGAAGCTGATTCAACTTGCAAAAGCTTTCAAATGGACTCAATAAGCAATATCAATCAACAAAAATCCAATAAGCACAAGAAATAAGCCAGAATAAGCACAAATAAACTTATGTAAAAGTCAAAGGACTTGGTTTTCTAGTCAAACCTAAAAGTCAACCACCCAATTGCTCCAGGATGAACAAATGGGTCAAAATATGAGCACCTATTACAAAAACAAAGTTGTTGCTGGTTAAAATAAGCTATTATAGCTTATTGATAAGCTGACACCAAAATTGCACTAGCAGTGGCAACCAGCAGGGGAAAGGAGTTCCCACTGCTTTGACTAATTGACCAAGCTTATTTGAGAGTTCTGGTTTGATTCAATTGGAAAGAAAGGCACCCTTGTGATCAGTGAACCACAAGGAGTCAATAGCAACAATAAAATCACAAAATGATCCACACAATAAGCCACAATAAGCCAAACAGTCCACAGATATGCTCCAGGTATGCAAATAAGCAGTTAAGCACTTAATAAGCAGATTTAAGCAAAATAAGCCAACCAAACTTAACCAGATGCACACACAAGCTATATAAACTAACAATAAACACAAAGCAACAAGAATCAAACACTGAATCAAAGTAAAATGCAAGATCAAAGCACAAAAAGTTACTGATGAACAAAGAACAATATGTAGAAACAGTTTGCTGATATACTTGACACTTGATCCAATTTCAAGCCTCAAATCCTTCTACCTGGTGTGATTAACTATGATTTAGCACTTGTTACCCTTAACCTATGCTTAGATCTAGGTGTCCTCAAAATCCTAGCCAATTTTACCAAGTTATGAAGATTTTATAGCCAATCTATGAATCAATGTGTTCAAAGCCTCAAAACCTGCAAACAGATGAACATATGCTCCCAAATAACAGATACCAATACTTACATACAACACACAAGCACTTAACAAACCTAAAATCCAACTTATGCAGTAATCCCAAACACCCCTTAAAAACTTGATTTCACAAATTTTCAAAGACTTATGAAGATTCAACCCACAAATCAGATCAGTAACACCTCATTAACATCAAACAAAGCCAAATCAACAATAATCAACCACAATAACACAGATTCAAGCACAAATCCACAAAAATCACAAATATTCAGAAACTTAAAGAGAAAATGAAAAGGGAAGAAGGTGCAAACCTCCAAGACCTACATCTAGGCCCTGGATTGTTTGAGCTGAGGTACTAGCAAAACAAGTACCAGCTTCCAGTGCTGCTAAGATGAACAAACACAAAGTGAGATCAAATATAATGCCAACTTTCTGATTTTTGAAACCCAAGCTTTATCAACTAAAGCCTTGCCTCAAAAACCTTCAAACATATAAATGGAACTCAGATTTTAGCTTCTCAAACACCAAACTTTTATAAATAACAGATTAAAACTCAAAATTTTAAGAAATTCAAACTTTATTTCATAAAAAGGAATTACAAAGATTAAAAGCTAAAATCTGGAACAAAGGGACTCTCACATGTTGAGGTCTACTTTTATAGGCAAATGCCTGGCTAACACTATTCATAAACCCTAGAACTGAATTCCCAAATGTGCCCTTGAGGTCTTCTAGACGTTTTCTGATTTTGAGCTGTCCAATTTGATCAAGGCTGTTCATTTTAGCTTTGGAATGAAGCAAATGATGTGGGCTGTTGATCTTGACACGTCACATAACTTGGAGAGTAAGTTGCAATGTGATTGGCTAAACGGGAATAGGGGTGGGGTCCATAGTGAGTGGGATTAAGGGTTTTGTGTGTGGGATGTGATTCTGCATGTGTGAATCACACGTGGGTATGCGTAATTTGGATTTACCCTTTGTTTAAGTGAAGGTAATTCTGGGTGGGATGAATGGTGAATAGTAATAAGTTTGATCCGATTTTGGGGGAAAACAAGTGTTTGGCGCGTGTTATGGATTTGAACTTTCAAAATGGCCATTTCAGTCCTTGTTCTTTGGGATTTTTGGTAAATAAAGTCTTTCAGCCTAGAAAACGTATTCCCTTTGTTTTTAACTTTCACCACTTGTCACTTTCGGCACCAAACTTTGGAAAAAGGGTTTCAAGGGTTATTTTTGCCATTTTTGGATAATTCAAGGGCTGATCTTGGACATTGTTGATCTTCAAAGGTCTTAATTGTAACTTTGACTTCATGAGGGACCATTATTGGCAATTTTGATTTGTTGAGGGACTATTCTTGCCATTTCTTCAAAGTTGAAGGACCTTTTGTGTAATTTTGACAAACTTAAGGGACCAAACTTGTAATTATGAATATACAAGGGTTTTAAGTGTCATTTCTTCAATAAATGAGGATCAATCTTGTTTGTCTTCAAGTCTTCAAGGTATTTTGTTGAGAATTCCATAATTAGGGCCCGATTCTTTGTACGGCTTCGTTTCTCGTGTCCGTTTTTCCTTGTATTTTGTGATCTTTTGTCTTTTTCACGATATCCATACCTAAAATACACAAGTAAACAAACACAAGCATATATATGGTATTTTATGACATTTTAATGCATTTTAAAGCCCGAAAAGAACGATGAGATCATGTATAAATGCCATCTCATCAGATAGGAAACTAAGTCCTATGATCCAACCAGAACAGGAGGGATCTACCCAAGGACATTCCATAGCTAGAAATAGTTGTCCTTAGGAATGATGGAGTTGAATGAAGCTAAATCCGGACCAATTACTTAAGCTAGCACTGGAACAATCACAACAAGGTCCTAGTGATGACGTGTTGGCAAGCATTGAAGGAGTTGAATATTCTATGCAACTTAGGCAGAAACCGGGTTAACACATGTAAAACCCGCATGCTTTTACCATGAATAGTACCCTTAAGATCGTACGTACTAGATTAAAACTTTCCTTTTATAGTATGATTACGTTCACGTGTTGGAATTTTAAGTATTACGTACGTGTTAGAACACGATAAGTATTTATTACTAATGAACACACAATAATTATTCAAACAATAATTAATTACGAACATGCGATCACGAAATCATGAACGTAAATTAATCACGAGCTAATATTAATTACGTATATATATTTATTACGAACACGAATAAATATATTAAGTCACGGTTAATAATTAACTAGAACACATAAAACACGAACACGATAAAACACGAACACGATAAAACACGAACGAACACTAAAATAATTAGACTCGGGAAAAGGTACGGGTACCCCATGTGGGGCCCCCTACCCGCGGCTACACCAAGAAGATGGGCCAAGCCCATCAAACTCTTACTAACAAGGGGTTATGGTAAAAACCTTTAGTCATTTATCACATTACAGTAAAATAACAAAACCCCTAAAAAGATTTTCTCCTTCTTCTTGCTCTCTCTTTGGCCGCCGGATATAAAGACACAAAAGGGGGTGTTTTTTTGATTTTTGATCTTGAATTTTGTGCAACCATTCATATGTGTTCATCCTCGTTTGATCCACGCATTCGGTATACCTTTTTAATCCTTTTCTTTTATGTTTTGATTTAATAAAGTAAATAAGATCATGATGTTTTTTAAAAAAAGCTAATTAAAAACATTAATTAAACATGTAAATGGTTAAGGGGTAAATCAAAACGAGGGATTTAGAGGTGTTTGATGTGGCCGGCGCCTAAACCGAACCCCCAAGGGGTCTTAGTTTGGCTTATGAACCACCACCGAGACCTCAAGGTCTCGGTTTGATGGTGTGGGTCCCACAGCAGCAGCAAACAGGAGGAAACCCCGAAGTGGTTCGGGGTATGGTGTCGATTACGGGTCCGGTTCATGGTTTCTAGTCACGATCTGGTTCATTGTTTATGTTAAGGTTATGATTTTAATAAACATATGTTAACAATTAAGTTAATAAAGCATGACATAATTAATTTAATAAACATGACTTAGGTTATAATTTAATTATTAGATCATGAATTTTTAACCTAAGTATTTTTATTTCCTAGACATTATAATTAATTAATTATTAAAAACCATGATTATAATTAATTAATTAACATGACTTAGGTTATATTATTAATAATTAATAATACATGTTTTAACCTAAGTATTTAACTTTATTTAATTAAAAACATGATATATTTAATTAAATACTTTTAACCTATAGTTTATTTATATTACATGTAATAATTAATAAACTATACGTTATATCAATATGACTTAGAAAAATAATCAGAAAACACTTATGCTTATATACTTAGCTTATTTAACCAGCTTATATCTAATTATGGAAACTTTCTATTTTTAGAAACTTATTTAATTAAGGCAGCTAATCTATTTATGGAAACTTTCTATTTTTAGAAACTTATCTATTTTAAGCAGTAATTCTATTTCTGGAAACTTCCTATTTTTGGGAACTTTCTATTTTTAGAAACTTTCAATTTTTGTAAACTTTCAATTTTTGGAAACTTTCTAGTTTTGGTAACTTTCTATTTTTGGAAACCTTCTATTTTAGGAAACCTGCTATTTTTAGAAAGTTACTTATTATTACACAGTAAGTATAATAATACATGAAATACAAGTAATACTTTATCAGAATAGATATAATATAAGATAAACACAGTTTAAAGCGTAAAACAGTAAAACATGACATGAACGTATAAAATAAGCTAAGACATGACATAAAACCAGTTACGTATTTAGTAATCAGATACTTATACACGTATGTATTTATGTAGCATTAGTGATACCGATGTAGGACACTCTTCAGTTCGTCTTCTTCGTTCACTGGACATAAGGTACGGATTCCCGTCCTTTCAGTATGGACATTCTTTCCTTATTAGGATTCCCCGTATGCAGCCAACTGTTTTCCCGTAGTATAAGTTAATATGTTTGATTTGCTTATGTTTAATTTAGAATACCTATAGCCATATACATGCATGACCAGTTTCACCAAGTTATGGAGGTACCATAACCATAACACTAGAGGCACTGGTGTTATGACTTCCCCACGGCGGAGTGATTGCTCGTGGCGTCCCTTCAGCTTTTGGCCATATTATTATATTTATCATGTGGGGCGTATGGGTGCATCCTAGTTACATGTTTTTCATCAGAGTACTCAGTGTGAATGTGGTGTGTGCCTTGCATCCTTCACAAGGAGCTGATCCCTCCTACCCAAACGAGTATATTAAATTAGAGGCAACCCCTCTAATTTGCATGATGAGTTCACCCCTCCAAGTATTCATACATGGTGGATTTTCATGACCTATATTGGCTAATGGTAGAATATGTTAAACAATTTTTATAAGATAAACATAAGGCTTTCAAACTATAAAACCCGTTTTACCAAGACTTAACTGGGTTATTCGGGACTTAGTTTTTCCGTTGTTATATGCTTATATGCTTATATTATTCATGCTTTATTGTACATCCGTGCACTGAGCGTATTGCTCAGCCGTTTTCCTTTTTTATGTTCCAAAAATGGCAGGTAGTCAGGGACGCTCGTAGACTTTAAGCGTACGTGCATATGGACTGGAAGCTTTCTAGCCTTTCTTTACTTTATGCATTATCTTTACTTTGATACTCTTGTCATGGACATTGTTTAGTCCTTTCATTTACAGTACTTATGTTTGTGTGTGATGAGCTTTACTTTTGGACTACCGATGTTTGATTCTGGTATTTTCCTTTTATGGTCATGTAATGTTTAGACATTTATCCTTGTATGCTTTGATGACACGCCATAAATACGCGTGAAATTCCATTATCAAAATGGGGTGTTACAATTATGGTATTAGAGCCTAGGCTTCGACCTGTAAGCTCTCAAAATATTACCTGTGATTAGTGGGTAGTCACTATGGTCTTCCTAGAACTAACAGTCGTTTTCATGCATTCATCATTTTTATGCATACATATATATGTCATTGTCGCAGGTTTATGATTAAGTAATGGTTGGTACAGGACTGGCCCTATTTAGTCGCATGTGTTTTATCGAAACTTTTAAATTTGGGACCGACCCATAGGAGTCGCCTCGCCATGTCTTTTATTTTGGGTGAACTGACCATAGGCGTTCACTCTCGAGCATACAAAAGTTTTCACAAAACTTCATCATGCATTCATACACAAATTTTCTCGCATAAAATTTTTCTCTGGATTTATGGGTATAAATTTTTTTTCATGTATTTATAGTTTATGTTTTGATCTGTTTAATCATATGTTTTCTGTTATACTGTCAGATGGTTCTCACATGCGAACAAGAACAACTCAATGCAGCAATCCAAGCTGCAATGCAAGCTTTGCTTCCTCAACTAAGGAACAACATCAGGGCTGAGGTTCAAGCTGCGAACAATCAACATCATAACCAAGCACCTCCTCCTCCTCCTCCAGTGACATTGGAAGTATGGCTGGAGAGATTCAACAAGCTCCGTCCTCGAGCTTTCGAGAAAACAAATAGCCCTAGTGACGCTGAAAGCTGGTTGGCTCACATCGTGAAGATTTTCAATGCTATGGGTTGTGACCCCGTGTTTAAGGCGAGGTTGGCGTGCTACCGGTTCGAAGGCGATGTGTTAAATTGGTGGTTAGCATTGATGCAGTCTGAGGGAGGTGACGAGTGGGTGGCTGGTTTGACATGGGCTCAGTTCAAAGATAGGGTGATGGAGTAGTTCTTTCCCAAGGCTGAGCAAGACAAGCTCAAGAGGGAGTACCATGGGATCCGAGAGAGAGCTGGGGAGAATAGTAATGAGTTTATGCAATGCTTTCTCCACTTAGCTGGTTTCCTTGGTGCAGCAGCAGGTACTCCTGAAGAGCAGGCACACCACTTTAGGTGGGCTCTTGGCACATCGGTCGCAAACAATCTGGTGCGTGCTACGTTCAATACTGTAGCACAAGTGGCCGATGCGGCACGTAAGCTGGAGATGCTGCATGAGAGAGATGAGTTCGAGGAAGCTGAGAAACCCGACAAGAGGTAAACATTCGTATTCAAGCGGTGACCAATCCGTATTCTTTCCATATATGTCAATTATTCATCTCTTTAAATTGTATCTTCCAGGCAGAAAACTGGGGACCAGTCTCAGCCGGCTACTCAGCAACAGCCTCATCAGCCCAAGGGAAACGGTCAGACTAACGATCGTTCTGCTATGTATAGGCGTGGCGGTAATGATAATTACCGTAACAACGCTGGACACTCCAATGGCAGCAGGTCCTAATACTTACGCATTTTTCTTATGATTTCATGTTATAACTCATATTCTGACACTCTAGCAAATCTTCTACCAGGAACCATGGAAACGGTAGGGACCAGAACCAGAGAGGTTCGCAGCCTAGCCGTCCAGCTATCACTGGTATTCAATCTTACGATTATTCGCATTGTCCTTTGTACCCTATTATCATGTCTCATGTAAAATGTTTTATAAGGTCCTCAGCCAGCTAGAGCACCTGCTGGAGGATATACTCATCCTCTTTTCTCTACTTGCCACCGTAGGCACCCAGGGCCATGTCGTCGTAACACTGACGCATGCTTCAAGTGTGGCCTTCCTAGCCATATCATGAAGGACTGCCGTAAGGGCGCGATGGAGGGCACATCAGGCCATGCTGATACCAAGTCGCCTCCTACCACTGGACGTGTCTACACTACATCTCGAGACCAGGCCAACAAGTCTATAGGTACCATCACTGGAATCTTGTATATGTATGGTTAAGCTGCGTGTGTTCTTTTCGATACGGGTACTACTCACTCGGTCATTTCTACTGCCTATGCTAAGAACATTAGGATGCTCCCCATGCCACTAAAGAATAGACTTACTATTTCCACGCCTTTGAGGGACTCTGTATTAATCACCCATGTATACATGAGTCTTCCCCTAGAATTTGAGGATAAGGTTCGTCCTGTTGACGCACTTCCGCTGGACATGAATGACTTTGACATGATTTTGGGCATGGATTGGCTATCCAAGCATCATGCTACCATAGACTGCCATTCATATCGAGTTATATTCGGTGATGTTAATGCACCAGATTACATTCGTAACGGGTTCGTACCCGGACGGTCTGTACAAATCATATCTACCCTGCAAGCGCGTGCACTACTGTCACATGGCTGCGAGGGTTATCTAGCTAAGATTCACGACATGGATGCTGAATCTCCATCAATTCAGGATCAACCAATAGTGTCGGAATTCCAAGATGTATTTCCAGAAGAAATTCGGGGCATACCACCTGCACGAGAAGTGGAATTCAATATCGAGCTTATTCCAGGAGCTGAACCGATATCCAAAGCTCCTTATCGCATGGCTCACATAGAGTTATAGAAGCTGAAGGATCAACTGCAAGAACTTATAGAGCGAGGTTTCATTCGACCGAGCGCATGTCCATGGGGCGCACTAGTCTTATTTGTTAAGAAGAAGGACGACAGTATGCGTCTTTGCATGGACTATCGCGAGCTCAACAAGATTACTATCCGGAATAGGTATCCACTGCCGCGTATAGATGATCTGTTTGACCAACTCCAAGGGGACAAACACTTCTCCAAGATTGATCATAGGTTAGGCTATCATCAGCTACGGGTTAAGGAGCAGGACATCACCAAGACTGCTTTTCGTACCCGCTATGGCCACTACAGATTTGTGGTTATGCCATTCGGCCTGACCAATGCTCCAGCAGTGTTCATGGACTTGATGAACAGAATCTTCCATGAATTTCTGGACAAGTTCGTCATTGTCTTCATCGATGACATCCTGATTTTCTCAAAGTCCAAGGAGGAACACGAAGACCATCTTCGTACAGTACTACAGATTCTTCGCCAGAAGTAGTTGTATGCTAAATTCTCCAAATGTGAGTTCTGGTTAGACAAGGTGGCATTCTTAGGTCACATTGTATCAGCAGAAGGAATCACTATGGATCCAGCGAAGGTTGAGGCCATTACTAAGTGGCCGAGGCCGACGTCAGCGACGGAAGTCTGCAGTTTCTTAGGCTTAGCTGGCTATTACCATAGGTTCGTGGAGAACTTTTCCCGCTTAGCACTACCATTGACCAAACTGATACGGAAAGGGGAGAAATTCGTCTGGAGTGAAGAACGAGAGAAGAGCTTTGAAGACCTGAAGCGGAAGCTAGTATCTACACCTATTCTTACTCTCCCATCTGGTACGGGTGGATTTCAAATCTACAGTGATGCATCGGGGAAGGGACATGGCTGTGTTCTCATGCAACATGGGAAAGTGATCGCGTACGCTTCACGGTAGCATAAGCCTTATGAAGAAAATTAAGCTACGCATGACTTGGAACTTGCTGCAGTCGTGTTTGCATTGAAGATATAGAGGCACTACTTATATGGAGAATAATGTGACATTTTCACGGACCACAAGAGCTTAAAGTATATCTTCACTCAACGTGAATTGAACATGAGACAGAGGAGATGGTTAGAGCTATTGAAGGATTATGACATTAATCTACAGTATCATCCCAGAAAGGCAAATGTAGTAGCAGATGCTCTTAGCAGGAAGTATGGAATGATCAACGGCATTAAAATTGAGGAGGAAATCATAAGAGACTTGGAACGACTAGATATCGAGATCATGGTACGTGGACAGCACGCCTACTGGGCTAATCTTAGAGTAGAACTCGAGTTACACTCTAAGATCAAGGAAGCTCAGAAGGATGATGGAGAAATCTGGGCGATAGTTCAGAATTTGGAGAAACAGATAGAATTCAGAGTAGATGCAGATGGTATCATATGGCAGGGCACGAGACTTTGTGTTTCTGATAACCAAGAACTCCGGGAAGCCTTGTTAGCTAAAGCTCATAGCTCCCCATTCTCTATACATCCTGGTTCGACTAAGATGTACCATGACATCAAGCAGTATTTTTGGTGGAGTGGTATGAAATAGGATGTGGCCACTTACGTCTCCAAATGTCTTACCTGCCAGCAGGTTAAGATCGAGCATCAGCGATCTGGCGGTCTCCTTCAACCGTTAGATATCCCAAAGTGGAAGTGGGACAAAATCACCATGGATTTTGTTACTGGTCTTCCGCCTACCAAGAGGAAGCACGATGCAATTTGGGTTATCGTAGATCGACTTACCAAATCAGTTCATTTCTTACCGATCCGCAAGGAAGATCCGGTAAGTAAACTCGTCGATACGTATAGAAGAGAGATCATGAGACTCTACAGTGCTCCATCCAGCATCGTCTCAGACAGAGATCCTCGATTCACTTCACGATTTTGGAAGAGTCTGCAGAAAGCTGGGGGTACACAACTTAAGCTTAGCACGGCTATTCATCCTCAAACGGACGGGCAGTCAGAGCGAACGATTCAGACTTTGGAAGACATGTTGAGGTCATGTGTGTTGGAATGGACGGGTGATTGCGATGATTATATCTGTTAGGTGGAGTTTGAATACAAAAACAGTTGGCACACAAGTATCAAGTGTGCTCCTTTCGAGATGTTGTATGGCAGGAAGTGTCGCGCCCCAATCTGCTGGGATCATGTTGGCGAGCGAACACTCGAAGGACCAGAAATCATAGAAATGACCAATGAAAGGATCGTAGTAGCTAAGCAGAAACTTCATGAAGCACGGTCACGTCAGAAGAGTTACGCCGATAAGCATCGTAGGGACATACATTTTAACGTAGGAGATCACGTCTTCCTTAAGGTTTCGCTGGCACGTGGTGTTAGACGCTTCGGGATTAAAGGGAAGCTCAGTCCTCGTTTCATCGGATCGTTTGATATCATTGAACGAGTCGGTGAAGTATCTTACCGGTTAGCGTTACCTCCGCAGCTTTCGCATGTACACAATGTGTTTCATGTGTCCTTATCAGAGGGTACCAGTATCATCCCCTTCACATGGTTCAGTATCCACTAGAACAGATACGTGAAGATCTAACCTTCATAGAAGAACCCGAACGAGTTATTGACAGACAAGAACGAGTCATGAGAAGTAAGACGATTCCATTCGTCAAAATCCTTTGGAGGGATCATACCGAGCGGGAAGCCACTTGGGAAACAGAGGAGTCTATCCGGGCTTCTTACCCTCATTTCATATTTTGAATTCGGGTATGTTCTTCTTTTCCAGTTTACTTTATCTATAATTCGGGGACGAATTATTCTTTTTAGGGGGGAAGAGTTGTAAAACCCGCATGATTTTACCATGAATAGTACCCTTAAGATCGTATGTACTAGATTAAAACTTTCCTTTTATAGTATGATTACGTTCACGTGTTAGAATTTTAAGTATTACGTACATGTTAGAACACGATAAGTATTTATTACGTATGAACACACAATAATTATTCAAACAATAATTAATCACGAACATGCGATCACGAAATCATGAACGTAAATTAATCACGAGCTAATATTAATTACGTATATATATTTATTACGAACACGAATAAATATATTAAGTCACGGTTAATAATTAACTAGAACACATAAAACACGAACACGATAAAACACGAACGAACACTAAAATAGTTAGACTCGGGAAAAGGTACGGGTACCCCATGTGGGGCCCCCTACCCGCGGCTACACCAAGAAGATGGGCCAAGCCCATCAAACTTTTACTAACAAGGGGTTATGGTAAAAACCTTTAGTCATTTTTCACATTACATTAAAATAACAAAAACCCTAAAAAGATTTTCTCCTTCTTCTTGCTCTCTCTTTGGCCGCCGGATATAAAGACACAAAAGGGGGTGTTCCTTTAATTTTTGATCTTGAATTTTGTGCAAGCATTCGTGTGTGTTCATCCTCGTTTGATCCACACATTTGGTATACCTTTTTAATCCTTTTCTTTTATGTTTTGATTTAATAAATTAAATAAGATCATGATGTTTTTTTAAAAAAGCTAACTAAAAAAATAAATTAAACATGTAAATGGTTAAGGGTAAATCAAAACGAGGGATTAAGGGGTGTTTGATGTGGTCGGCTCCTAAACCGAACCCCCAAGGGGTCTCGGTTTGGCTTATGAACCACCACCGAGACCTCAAGGTCTCAGTTTGGTGGTGTGGGTCCCACGGCAGCAGCAAACAAGGGGAAACCCCGAAGTGGTTCGGGGTATGGTGTTGATTACGGGTCCGGTTCATGGTTTCTAGTCACGATCTGGTTCATTGTTTATGTTAAGGTTATGATTTTAATAAACATATGTTAACAATTAAATTAATAAAGCATGACATAATTAATTTAATAAACATGACTTAGGTTATAATTTAATTATTAGATCATGAATTTTTAACCTAAGTATTTTTATTTTCTAGACTTTATAATTAATTAATTATTAAAAACCATGACTATAATTAATTAATTAACATGACTTAGGTTATATTATTAATAATTAATAATACATGTTTTAACCTAAGTATTTAACTTTATTTAATTAAAAACATGATATATTTAATTAAATGCTTTTAACCTATAGTTTATTTAAATTACATGTAATAATTAATAAACTATACAGTATATCAATATGACTTAGATAAATAATCAGAAAACACTTAAGCTTATATACTTAGCTTATTTAACCAGCTTATATCTAATTGTGGAAACTTTATATTTCTAGAAACTTATTTAATTAAGGCAGCTAATCTATTTATGGAAACTTTCTATTTTTAGAAACTTATCTATTTTAAGCAGTAATTCTATTTTTGGAAACTTTCTATTTTTGGAAACTTTCTATTTTTGGAAACTTTCTATTTTTGGTAACTTTCTATTTTTGGAAACCTTCTATTTTAGGAAACCTGCTATTTTTTGAAAGTTACTTATTATTACACAGTAAGTATAATAATACATGAAATACAAGTAATACTTAATCAGAATAGACATAATATAAGATAAACACAGTTTAAAGCTTAAAACAGTAAAACATGACATGAACGTATAAAATAAGCTAAGACATGACATAAAACCAGTTACCTATTTAGTAATCAGATACTTATACACGTATGTATTTATGTAGCATTAGTGATACCGAAGTAGGACTCTCTTCAGTTCGTCTTCTTCGTTAACTGGACATAAGGTACAGATTCCCGTCCTTTCAGTATGGACACTCTTTCCTTATTAGGATTCCCCGTATGCAGCCAACTATTTTCCCGTAGTATAAGTTTATATGTTTGATTTGCTTATGTTTAATTTAGAATACCTATAGCCATATACACGCATGACCAGTTTCACCTAGTTATGGAGGTACCATAACCATAACACTAGAGGCACTGGTGATATGACTTCCCCATGACGGAGTGATTGCTCGTGGCGTCCCTTCAGCTTTTGGCCATATTATTATATTTATCATGTGGGGCATATGGGTGCATCCTAGTTACATGTTATTCAGCAGATTAATCAGTGTGAATGTGGTGTGTGCCATGCATCCTTCACAAGGAGCTCATCCCTCCTACCCAAACCAGTATATTAAATTAGAGGCAGCCCCTCTAATTTGCATGATGAGGTCACCCCTCCAAGTATTCATGCACGGTGGATTTTCATGACCTATATTGGCTATTGGTAGAATATGTTAAATAGTTTTTATAAGATAAACATAAGGCTTTCAAACTATAAAACCATATTTACCAAGACTTAACCGGGTTATTCGGGACTTAGTTTTTCTGCTGTTATATGCTTATATGCTTATAATATTCATGCTTTATTGTACATCCGTGCACTGAGCGTATTGCTCAGCCGTTTTCCTTTTCTATGTTCCTAAAACGGCAGGTACTCAGGTACGCTCGTAGACTTTAAGCGTACGTGCATATGGACTGGAAGCTTTCTAGCCTTTCTTTACTTTATGCATTATCTTTACTTTGATACTCTTGCCATGGACATTCTTTAGTCCTTTCATTTACAGTACTTATGTTTGTGTGTGATGAGCTTTACTTTTGGACTACCGATGTTTGATTCCGGTATTTTTCGTTTATGGTCATATAATGTTTAGACATTTATCATTGTATGCTTTGATGACACGCCATAAATACGCGTGACATTCCATTATCAAAATGGGGTGTTACAACACATCAATCGAACAAGTGTCATGGACCCAGTGATGCGATGCACAACCCTTCCCCAGCCATTCGAGTTTCTCTCAAAAGAAACTTGTCTTATTGTCACGGAGATCAACACGTATCTATTGACTTTCTCACTCCGAGTTAGTTAATAGTGAAAAGGTGGCAGTCTGCTCCAGCCTCAGATTACCAAAATGCACTTATTGAGTCTAGAGCCAAACGAGATCTATCTATCATCTCATTATGACACAATCGAGTCATACGCATTATCCTTGTGATATTGCCAGAACATCTGAGTGATACAATTCACAATGAAGATGGAAATCCTGCTTGAGCCAGCATCAAACAAGCTCATGGTAGGTAACTTGTGCGATTTAACACGAATCAAACTTGTGAGAACTGGAATGCAACTAAGTTTGGATTCTTAATTGATTCAAACTTGATTCCAGGTTTCTTCGCAAAATCCATGTGATCTTGCCAGGACACTCTTTAGTGTTCACAGTGACGAATGGAAATACTTCCAATGTCAACATCAAACAGCACTGCGGTAGGTGACTCGCAAGATTCTCTATGAATCAAGCTTGTGAGAAACTAGAAAGCAACAATGGTGCGATTCTTTTAGAATCAAACTTGTTCCAGGAAATCTGAATTGACGACTCTAATCAGACGGATAATTTATCCTTATGATTCACTCTTTACGTTCGCAGTCTGCTTTGAGACGGTCGAGTAAAGAGAACTGGCTACTACCGCCGAGAAACCCTGTCAAGGAGGTTCTTAATCGAATCTACCTGATCATAGGTACGGTATCTAATACCGTCTAACGGTCTTCACCGACCGGAGGTAAAGCGTTACCGAGCAATTTTGTCCGTGTCTATATATATTTGTATATCAAGAAGGTGGCGCAGCTGTGTAACCGATGTCGATTCAGAAGTTACAAGAGCACAAGATGGCGATTATCAAGATACTTAAGAATGTAAGAATGTAATAGGTCATCTTGTCACAAGAGCACAAGATGAACACTATCAATGATAGACTGAAGATCTTAAGAAAATTCAAAGTCAAAAGACAAAGGCTCAAGATAAAGATCACAAGGCATGAAGGAATAAAACCGTTACAAACCAGATCAAGACCATGATACAAGACCAAAGCAGGAAGATCTCCTCTACAAGAATGTATTCTCTCAATCATCTTATGCTTTTTAAGATTTTTAAGATGACCGATACATTGGGGGAGATTGTTAGCCCTATATTTTACATAGTCGAACAAGAATGTAATAGGTCATCTTAGTCGTTAATGGTATTGTATTGTAATAGGTTAGTCGGGTTAATCGGGCTTAGACTTTAAGCTAAAAATTGTATAAGTTAGGGGCGTAAGCCCAAGCAAAGCCAAGCCCGGCCCAAGTCACTTAAACCCACGGCTCAACAAGCTAAGGGTATATATACCCTCTTCCATGTGTGGAAGAGGGTGTTGGGTACCATTTTGTTTCTCTCTCTAAAAGTGTTTAACCTTCCAAATTCTCTCTAGTTTCTCTCTCTACTTTCTTCTCTTTCTCTCTCTAAATATCAACTAAATCTTGTGTTATGGATTGATATGGGAATAACACAGCAGCTGCCACATATTCAGCTTCTGCTGAAGACATGGAAATGGTGTGTTGCTTTTTAGCACTCCAACACACAAGTTTGCCACCTAGCAATTGGCAGGCACCAGCAGTGCTTTTTCTGTCCAAATTGCAACCAGCATAGTCAGAATCTGAGTACCCCTTTAGATCAAAACCTGAGGATTTGGGGTACCAAATACCTAGACTTGGTGTACCGTTTAGGTATCTAAAGATTCTCTTAACGGCATTAAGGTGTGATTCCTTTGGATCTGCTTGGTATCTTGCACAAAGGCATGTAGAGAATTGAATGTCAGGTCTGCTTGCAGTTAAGTACATGAGTGACCCAATCAAACCTCTATACTAAGTCTCATTGACTGATTGTCCAGTGAGATCAGGTCCTAAGTTGTTAGGGGGTACCATTGGAGTCTTCACTGAAGCACAATTGATATCATACTTCTTTAGCAGATCCTTGACATATTTTTCTTGATTGATGGAGATGCCTTGGTCAGATTGTTTAATCTGAAGACCAAGGAAGTATGTGAGTTCTCCCATCATACTCATCTCAAACTTGCTGGTCATATGCTTGGCAAATTGTTTGCAAAGTTTCAAGCTTTTAGAACCAAAGATGATGTCATCCACATAAATTTGTACCAAAATGGTGTCAGTTTTAGATTTATAGATGAACAAGGTGTTATCTATTTTTCCTCTGACAAATTTATGTTCAATGAGAAAAGTTGAGAGAGTTTCATACCATGCTCTTGGAGCTTGCTTCAGTCCATACAAGGCTTTGTAAAGCTTGTAGACATGATTTGGGTATTTACTAGTCTCAAAGCCAGGAGGCTGGGTAACATAAGCTTCTTCTTTTAGGTCACCATTTAGGAATGCACTTTTGACACCCATTTGGTAGATTATGAAGTTCATGTAAGTGGCATATGCAAGGAAGATTCGTATGGCTTCCATACGTGCAACTGGAGCAAAGGTTTGATCGAAATCAACACTAGGCTCTTGATTGAATCCTTGAGCCACCAGCCTAGCTTTATTTTTGGTCACTACATTGGTTTCATCTCTTTTGAGCTTGTAAACCCATTTAGTGCCAGTGGTTGATTTACAATATGGAAGAGGAACCAATTTCCAGACTTTGTTTCTTTCAAATTGATTGAGTTCCTCTTGCATGGCATCCACCCATCCAGGGTGTGTGAGTGCTTCAGAAACCTTTGTAAGTTCAATTTCTGAGAGAAAATTTGCATAAAGGCATTCTCCAGATGAAGCAGCACTCAATTTCTTTGCCATAGATCTAGTGACTCTACCTTCACCAGGATTACCTATTATGTTCACCAGTTGTATGTGACTATTTTGAGTCCAAGATTTTTGTGGAGCTGGAGAATAGGTACTGGTATCATGATTAGATCTAGAACTTGGAAGTCCATGACATGGTTTTGGACATGGAATGTCTCTAGTGTCTACTAAAGGATATTAAGTGGACAAGGGTTTAATCATTGGAGGACTTCCTTCTTGGTCAGAAGAATCATATCCAAGACCTAATTCCCTAGAGATGATAGGAGAGCTTTGAGCAAGGGGCTCATATTGTTCTTCAGCAGCTACATATGATTGATCATTTTGATAATGTGTGTCAGCATGCTGATTGTTTTGAGACTAACCATTTTGGTCATTTGTGTTTCCTTGCTGATCATTTTGATCATTTTGAGATTGATCATTATTTGATTGACAGCCATCAGTATGTGATACTGAAGGATTTCACCCCACTTGGATAAATGGACCGTTACGTGTATTTATGGCGTGTCATCAAAGCATGCAAGGCAATGTATTAAACATTAACTGACCAAACGGACATACCGGAATCAAACATCGGTAGTCCAACAAGCCCAAAATATAAAGATTAAGTACTGAAAGGAAAAGGACGAAACAGTGCCCAAACAACCAAATTAAAGTAACGTAATGTGTGCATAAAAATAAAGGAGTCTGGATAGCTCCCATCCAAATGCACGTACTCTCTTAGAAGTCCTAAGATCGTCCCTGTGTACCTGCCGTTTGAAAACATGAAAGGAAAACTACGGCTGAGCATGACGCTCAGTGGACGGATATAGCATGAATAGGAAGTACTAAAAGTAATGGAACAGAAGGCTACAATGAAGCTATAAGACTGATATGTAACATGTGGTATAACTTTGCGTAAAATCTGCAAGACTTGGTTCATATATACTGATACTGAAATATAACTCTAAATTCTGAAAACATGCATTTACTGTATTTTATTTGCCAGAGCTTATATAGGTCACGTGCTGTAACAACCGTGCATGAATAACTGGAGGGGTGACCTCGTCATGCTGTAGAGGGGTGACCTCTAAATAACTGTGCTGGGTGGAGGGATCAGCTCCAATGTGAAGGATGTAGAGCACACACCACATTCACCCTGATAACTTGTAACACATATAAGCCTAGGATGCATCCATACGCCCCACAAAAACATACATATAAAAATGTCCAAACTGAACATGAGTGGGACGATGCAGGATATCACTCTCCTGCATGTGAGTCACGACACCGGTGCCTCTAGTGCCGTGGTTACGGTACCTTCGTAACTAGTACATAAACTGGTCGTGCTTTTATATAACGCTCAGGCAATTCTATTTAGTTATTACATGATTATTGATAAATTTAAACATATACTGGGGAAAAAATTTGGCTGAAGATGGGAAACCCTAATCATGCATAGAAAGGAAGTCCTTACTGAAAGGACGGAAAATCCGTACCTCTAGTCCAGTAACTGACTGAATGGAAGACTGAACGAATACTACTCGGGCTTCACGCGTGCTACATAAATAAGGACAGGAATAAGTTAACAGATATTCGTTATTAAATTTTACTGATCTTATTGGTTTCTTATTTATTTATTTCTGAAATTTCATACGCGTATTAACGGCTAAATCCGGTCTTATAATAATTCCTTTAATGTATCAACGTTCTACTAAAAGCTACGTACAACGTATTTCTGACGATAATTATTTCTATAATAAGTATTTCGCTAAAAATAAAAGTTCCTTAATTTAGAAAGTTCTTAAATTGTTTAATTCGTTTTCTAATAATATACCCTTTTAAATATTTAAGAATTTATTAAATTTAATACACTTAAAATATATATATATTTCATATTTATAAAACAATTTAACTTAAAACAAAAAGGTATAACATAAAGTATTCATTTTATAGTTTATAAAACGTCCCGAGCTTACCGAGATATCCCATCTCGGTCGCACTAACAATTTAACATATACACAAAATCTATCCGCAATAATTAGTGACAGAATTTCTGTGTCACCAAAAACTATCGCTAAAACTTCCTCTTTAAAAAAAAACTGCATAAATTCTAACAGTTTTGAGACAGAAAAATCTGTCGCTAAACTGTCGCTAATGTTATTTAACATCCTTGTTTTTCTGTCCATTTTTTCCCACTGCTTAAGTACCTAGTTCCCACTGTTCTAAATCATAGTTCCCACTGCTTGTTCTGTTTTACAACCAAACGCACCCTTATTTGATTTTGTGGCTCGGGTTTGGCAAGAAAAGAAACACCGAGACCTGCTGTGGTCTCGGCTGGGTCGTGCAGCAACACACCGAGACCTTATGGTCTCGGTTCTCCTGATGTAAACAAACCCGACACACCCCTGTTTTGTTGCGGCTGCACAAACCAAACACCCCCTGTTTTCCCCCCGTTTCCACTGTTTACGAACCAAACACCCTTGATGGGTTTTTTGGGCGGCGGCCGACTGAGCACAGCCACCACCAAGGCTTTGGTGGTCGCGGCTAGTCACAACCAAAACACCACCGAGAGTCTGGAAACTCTCGGTTTTCGTGACTAACGCCAAAACCTGACTAGATTTGTGATTAATTCATGTTTTACTTTTAAAAATCATGTGCTCGTGAATCAAAACCATTTAATTCGTGATATAAAAGATAAGGAAGAAAGATGAAATACCGTTATATGTGACTATTAATTAGGCTGTGAATGCACAATCTAAATCAACCCGAAAAATCAAAACTCGTCTTTCCTTTTTCCTTGTTTCTATCCGGCGGCAACCAGGAACCACACAACCCTAATTTCTTTTTTTTTTTGGAATGTGAATGAGGGTTTAGTCCCGTCTGATCTTTCTTTTGTGTAGTCAAAATGGGCTAAAGCCCATTATCTTCTTTTCCTTTTTATACAAACCGGCCCCTCTCTTTCCTTTTATTTCTTTTTTTTTTTTTTTTTAAAAAACTTGTATATAGTGATGTATTATATTTAAAATTTGAATAAATGTTCATGAATATTATTTTCTGAAATGTATTTATATTTATTTTCTGAATACCATATGAATAGTTTTTAATAAATAAAACTGCGTATTTAAATATCCTGATCTTTAAATACGGGTTTTACAATTCTTCCCCTCTAAAAGAATAATTCGTCCCCGAATTAAAGATGCGGCCGTACTGGGTTTTACAATTCTTCCCCTCTAAAAGAAGAATTTGTCCCCGAATTATAGGGTATTTAAACTGACTGGTAAAAGCCGAAAATGCTAATAAGCTGGAAAACGTAGAAGCTGAAAGGACATACCCGAATTAAAACTGAAAGTGAGGATAAGAAGTCCGTATAGACTCCTCTGTTTCCCACGTGGCCTCCCGTTCGGTATGGTCCCTCCACAGTATTTTGACGAAAGGAATGGTCTTCCTTCTCATAACTCGATCCTGGCGATCTAAAACTGCTTCGGGTTCCTCAATATAAGATAAATCCTCCCGAATCTGATCGAGTGGATAATTTACTTTGTGAAGCTCATGATAGTTGTACCCCCTGAGTAATGATACATGAAACACGTTGTGAACGTGTGAAAGCTAAGGCGGTAACGCCAATCGATATGACACTTCACCAATACGTTCAAGGATTTCGAACGGTCCGATGTAACGAGGGCTAAGTTTGCCTTTGAGGCCAAAACGTCTGACACCGCGTGCGGGTGATACTTTGAGGAACACACGATCTCCAGTCTGAAATGATAGATCTCTGCGATGCTTGTCGGCGTAACTCTTCTGGCGAGTACGCGCTTCTTGAAGTTTTGCCCTAGCGATGGCGACTTTTTCATTGGTCAGTTCTATCAGTTCAGGTCCTTTAACCAAACGTTCTCCAACCTGATCCCAACAAATAGGAGCACGGCATTTCCTGCCGTATAACATCTCGAATGGAGCACGCTTGATACTAGCATGCCAACTGTTGTTGTAGGCAAACTCAACCAAGCAAATATAGTCATCCCAGTGTCCTGTCCATTCTAATGCACAGGCGCGTAGCATGTCCTCCAAGGTCTGGATGGTACGCTCTGACTGACCGTCTGTCTCTGGATGGAAAGCTGTGCTGAGCTTAAGCCTGGTTCCCCAAGCTTTATGCAAACCTCCCCAGAAATGAGAAGTGAAACGGGGATCCCTATCTGATATAATTTCGGAAGGTGTGTCGTGTAATCGTACGATTTCCTCGGTGAATAGTTTCGCTAATTTATTGACTGCGAAATCTTTGCGAATAGGAATGAAATGTGCTGACTTGGTCAAACGATCGACAACTACCCAGATTGCATCGTGTCTCCGCTGAGTCTGTGGTAGTCCGGTAACAAAATCCATAGAGATCTTGTCCCATTTCCACATCGGAATGTCTAATGGCTGGAGAAGACCACTGGAACGCTGGTGCTCTATCTTAACCTGCTGACAGGTTAAGCATTTAGACACAAATGTTGCGACATCCTGCTTTATGCCGCTCCACCAGAAATGCTGCTTAAGATCGTGGTACATTTTTGTGGAACCCGGATGGATAGAAAACGGAGAGTTGTGAGCCTCAGTCATTAAGGCTTCTCTGAGAGCAGGGTCTTCTGGAACACAGAGTTTGGTACCCTGCCATACGATACCATCGTCATCGATGCGAAATTCGGTCTGCTGGTCAATGTTCTGGATAATCGCCCAGATTTCACCATCATCCTTTTGGGCGTCTTTAATCCTAGAGAGTAAATCTGGTTCTACCCTCAAACTAGCCCAGTATCCCCTCTGTCCGCGTACTAAGAGCTCAATATCATACCGTTCTAAATCCCGAATAATTTCTTCCTGAACTTTGATGCCATTTATCATACCTGACTTCCTGCTAAGGGCATCTGCTACTACATTTGCTTTGCCTGGGTGATACTGGATATTAGTGTCATAGTCTTTCAGTAGTTCTAGCCATCGCCGCTGTCTCATGTTCAACTCTCGTTGGGTGAATATGTACTTGAGACTTTTGTGATCGGTGAAAATATCACACGATTCACCGTATAAATAATGCCTCCAGATTTTAAGGGCGAAGACGACTGCTGCGAGCTCTAGATCATGAGTAGGGTAATTTTTCTCATACGGCTTCAGTTGACGCGAAGCATAAGCAATGACTTTCCCATGCTACATAAGTACACAGCCCAAGCCCTTTCCTGATGCGTCGCTGTAAATCTGATAACCGCCTGTACCTGATGGAAGAGTAAGTATCGGTGCTGAGATCAATCGATGTTTGAGTTCCTCGAAACTCTTTTCTCTCTCCTCGGTCCATATAAACTTCTCACCTTTTTGCATAAGTTGGGTCAATGGTAACGCCAAACGTGAGAAGTTTTCCACAAACCTGCGGTAGTAACCTGCCAACCCAAGAAAACTACGTATCTCTGTGACAGACGTTGGTCATGGCCATTTGGTGATAGCCTCCACCTTCGCAGGATCCATGGTGATTCCGTCCGCAGAAACAATATGACCTAGAAACGCCACTGTATTCAGCCAAAACTCGCACTTAGAAAATTTGGCATATAACTTTTCTCGTCTGAGAATCTGCAAAACTGTACGGAGATGGTTCTCATGTTCCTCTTTGGATTTGGAGAAAATGAGGATATCATCGATAAATACGATCACAAACTTGTCTAAAAATTCGTGGAAAACTCTGTTCATTAAGTCCATAAATACTGCGGGCGCATTCGTGAGACCGAATGGCATAACGACAAACTCGTAATGACCGTACCTCGTGCGAAAAGCAGTTTTAGATATATCCTGCTCTTTTACACGCAGCTGATGGTAGCCTGATCGTAGATCGATTTTTGAGAAGTGCTTGGCACCCTGAAGCTGATCGAATAAATCGTCAATACGAGGAAGTGGATAACGGTTACGAATAGTGAGCTTATTCAACTCACTGTAGTCAATACACAAACGCATACTACCATCCTTCTTCTTGACAAACAAAACTGGAGCGCCCCATGGTGATACGCTGGGACGAATGAAACCCCTTTCGAGAAGTTCCTGTAGTTGATCTTTCAGTTCCTTAAGCTCTACAGGAGCCATACGGTAAGGAGCTTTAGATACTGGTTCTACACCTGGAACGAGATCGATGCCAAATTCTACCTCTCGCATGGGAGGTAATCCTGGAAGTTCCTCGGGAAAGACATCTAGAAAGTCTGACACAACTGGCTGATCATGAATTGAAGGTGTCTCCGAAGTCGTGTCATGAACTGTGGCTAAGAAGCCCTCGCAACCATGATATAATAAGGTACGAGCCTGTAAGGCTGAAATGATCTGAACATGTTTTCCTGGTAGGAAGCCTCGGTGGATATATTCTGGTGCCTGGACTTCACCAAAGATGACCCGGTGAGCATGACAATCTATGGTGGCATGATGAACCGATAACCAATCCATACCCAGAATAATATCGAAATTACACATATCCAAAGGGAGAGCACTGACTAGACGGATTTTATCATCAAACTCAAGAGGGAGATCCTTATATACTTGGGTAATGAGTACAGAGTCTCGCATGGGGGTAGATATACTAAGTGCACTGTCTAGTGGCGTAGGGGTCATGTTTATTTTAACAGCATAAGAGGTGGATATAACTGAGTGGGTGGCGCCTGTATCGAAAAGTACGCAAGCAGCATGTCCGTGTATAAACAAAATGCCAGTAATGGTACCTGCGGTCTTATTTGCTTGCTCGCGGGTAGTAGTGTAAACACGACCAGTGGTTGGTGGTATCGGTGGTGGTGGAGGTAAAATCTGAGGAATCTGGCCTGAGGTACCGGCAGCATCCCCGCTCTTGCAATCCCTCTTCAAATGGCCCGGCTGACCACACTTGTAACAATTACCCGAACCACAACGACAAGGTCCCGAGTGTTTCTTTCCACACGTGATGCAAGTGGGATATGTATACCCGGTGGAAGTAGCTCTGGTTTGCTGAGAACCTGATTTACGATGATAAATACGTGTCACGATTCTGATAACTTAACTGAAATAAGGCTGATTGACTGAGTTTTAAAATTACCAGAATTTGCCGGTCGGGCAACCTGCTGACCCCTGTTGTTTTGGTCACGCCCCTGTCCAGCATCTCTGTTGGAATTTACAAATAAATTTAAGATCTGTTTTACACGATAGTTTAGTATTTCTGGAGCTTAAAGACTCACCTGTAGCTGCCAGAGGAGTTGGAGCTGCCACGGTAATTATCACCGCCGTTCCTCTTATCTGACCGATTACGGTCATATGACTGACTGTGGTTCCTGTAGTTCTGATGCGGAGTAGCCGATTGGGATCGGTCTCCTCCTCTGTGTCTGTAAGATTATAATAACATATAAGTTGACAAGCAATACTGGGGCTAAATTGTTTAAGTCTGTTGGGTGAGATGTACCTCTTCTCCGGACGCTCTACATTCTCGAGCTCATCTCTCTCGAAAAGCATCTCGATATCCCGAGCTGCATTAGCTACTTGTGACACATTAGTGAATGTGGCATTCATCAGTCTATCTGCAGTCCTAGAGTGAAGAGCCCAGCGAAATTGCTTCGCTTGCTCCTCTACGGTACCCGCAGCCTCCCCTAAGAATCCAGCCATCCTGAGGTATCGGTGCATGAACTCTATACTGTTCTCGCCATTATTCTGACGAATAACGTGAAAGTCCCTCTTCATCTTAGCTTGCTCCGCATGCGGGAAAAACTGGTCATAGAACATCGTCTTGAAACGTACCCAGGTTAATGTAAGCTCCCAAGCATCTCCCCCATTGGACAGTTTCTGAGACCTCCACCAATGTAGAGCAGGACCCTCCAGCTTGTAAACTGCAAGCCTAACTTTGAAAACATCACCACAACCCATAGCTCCAAAAATTTTCTCTATATGGTAGATCCAGTCTTCAGCGTCAGTTGGAGCTACAGTCTGCTCAAACAGTCGGGGTTTCTGCTTGTTAAACAGATCCAGCCAAGCGGGTAAAGTGGCAGGTGGTGGAGCAGGAGGGTTGTTATTCTGCTGAGGTCCATTTTGATATTCAGCTCGGATCTCATCACGAATTTGGGGTAACATGGCCTGTATAGCAGCCTGAACAGCAGCAGCAATGTCAGCTGCGTTAGGATCATTCTCGGTGTCGCGCCTGGGTGGCATCTGAAATAAAAGAGGATAAATCGACAAAAACGTAAGAACCTGAAGTAATAAGTCTGAATATGCTTAGTGTAATTCATGAAGGTATAGCTAGCAAAATATATGACATGAATACTGGTGAACGCCTAGGGTCAGTTCACAAAATGACAATTTCTGAAACATAAATATGACATGAGTAAGGATGAACGCCTATGGTCAGTTCATCTATACAAAATTTAAACGGCAAGGGTGAACGCCTATGGTCAGTTCACCAAAACAAAATTCGCTGAAGTCACATGCGATTAATTATGGCCAGTCCTGCACCAGCCGTTTACTTAATCAAAATTTTTTTATTTTTTTTGAAAATCTGACTGATAAAATACATAAGTAGCATGGAAGACAACGACACCAAAATACAGGACGTTCTTGGTGACTACCCACTAGTCACAGGTCAAGTTTTAGAGCCTACAGGTCGAACCTTGCTCTCTGATACCATAATTGTAACATCCCACTTGGATAAATGGACCATTACGTGTATTTATGGCGTGTCATCAAAGCATGCAAGGCAATGTATTAAACATTAACTGACCAAACGGACATACCGGAATCAAACATCGGTAGTCCAACAAGCCCAAAATATAAAGATTAAGTACTGAAAGGAAAAGGACGAAACAGTGCCCAAACAACCAAAGTAAAGTAACGTAATGTGTGCATAAAAATAAAGGAGTCTGGATAGCTCCCATCCAAATGCACGTACTCTCTTAGAAGTCCTAAGATCGTCCCTGTGTACCTACCGTTTGAAAACATGAAAGGAAAACTACGGTTGAGCATGACGCTCAGTGGACGGATATAGCATGAATAGGAAGTACTAAAAGTAATGGAACAGAAGGCTACAATGAAGCTATAAGACTGATATGTAACATGTGGTATAACTTTGCGTAAAATCTGCAAGACTTGGTTCATATATACTGATACTGAAATATAACTCTAAATTCTGAAAACATGCATTTATTGTATTTTATTTGCCAGAGCTTATATAGGTCACGTGCTGTAACAACCGTGCATATAACTGGAGGGGTGACCTCGTCATGCTGTAGAGGGGTGACCTCTAAATAACTGTGCTGGGTGGAGGGATCAGCTCCAATGTGAAGGATGTAGAGCACACACCACATTCACCCTGATAACTTGTAACACATATAAGCCTAGGATGCATCCATACGCCCCACTAAAACATACATATAAAAATGGCCAAACTGAACATGAGTGGGACGATGCAGGATATCACTCTCCTGCATGTGAGTCACGACACCGGTGCCTCTAGTGCCGTGGTTACGGTACCTCCGTAACTAGTACATAAACTGGTCGTGCTTGTATATAACGCTCAGGCAATTCTATTTAGTTATTACATGATTACTGATAAATTTAAACATATACTGGGGAAAACATTTGGCTGAAGATGGGAAACCCTAATCATGCATAGAAAGGAAGTCCTTACTGAAAGGACGGAAAATCCGTACCTCTAGTCCAGTAACTGACTGAATGGAAGACTGAACGAATACTACTCGGGCTTCACGCGTGCTACATGAATAAGGACGCGAATAAGTTAACAGATATCCGTTATTAAATTTTACTGATCTTATTGGTTTCTTATTTATTTATTTCTGAAATTTCATACGCGTATTAACGGCTAAATCCAGTCTTATAATAATTCCTTTAATGTATCAACGTTCTACTAAAAGCTACGTACAACGTATTTCTGACGATAATTATTTCTATAATAAGTATTTCGCTAAAAATAAAAGTTCCTTAATTTAGAAAGTTCTTAAATTGTTTAATTCGTTTTCTAATAATATACCGTTTCAAATATTTAAGAATTTATTAAATTTAATACACTTAAAATATATATATATTTCATATTTATAAAACAATTTAACTTAAAACAAAAAGGTATAACATAAAGTATTCATTTTATAGTTTATAAAACGTCTCGAGTTTACCGAGATATCCCATCTCGGTGGCACTAACAATTTAACATATACACAAAATCTGTCCGCAATAATTAGTGACAGAATTTCTGTGTCACCAAAAACTGTCGCTAAAACTGCCTCTTTAAAAAAAACTGCATAAATTCTAACAGTTTTGCGACAGAAAAATCTGTCGCTAAACTGTCGCTAATGTTATTTAACCTCCTTGTTTTTCTGTCCATTTTTTCCCACTGCTTAAGTACCTAGTTCCCACTGTTCTAAATCATAGTTCCCACTGCTTGTTCTGTTTTACAACCAAACGCACCCTTATTTGATTTTGTGGCTCGGGTTTGGCAAGAAAAGAAATACCGAGACCTGCTGTGGTCTCGGCTGGGTCGTGCAGCAACACACCGAGACCTTATGGTCTCGGTTCTCCTGATGTAAACAAACCCGACACACCCCTGTTTTGTTGCGGCTGCACAAACCAAACACCCCCTGTTTTCCCCCCGTTTCCACTGTTTACGAACCAAACACCCTTGATGGGTTTTTTGGGCGGCGGCCGACTGAACACAGCCACCACCAAGGCTTTGGTGGTCGCGGCTAGTCACAACCAAAACACCACCGAGAGTCTGGAAACTCTCGGTTTTCGTGACTAACGCCAAAACCCGACTAGATTTGTGATTAATTCATGTTTTACTTTTAAAAATCATGTGCTCGTGAATCAAAACCATTTAATTCGTGATATAAAAGATAAGGAAGAAAGATGAAATACCGTTATATGTGACTATTAATTAGGCTGTGAATGCACAATCTAAATCAACCCGAAAAATCAAAACTCGTCTTTCCTTTTTCCTTGTTTCTATCCGGCGGCAACCAGGAACCACATAACCCTAATTTCTTTTTTTTTTTTTTTTGGAATGTGAATGAGGGTTTAGTCCCGTCTGATCTTTCTTTTGTGTAGTCAAAATGGGCTAAAGCCCATTATCTTCTTTTCCTTTTTATACAAACCGGCCCCTCTCTTTCCTTTTATTTCTTTCTTTTTTTTTTAAACTTGTATATAGTGATGTATTATATTTAAAATTTGAATAAATGTTCATGAATATTATTTTCTGAAATGTATTTATATTTATTTTCTGAATACCATATGAATATTTTTTAATAAATAAAACTGCGTATTTAAATATCCTGATCTTTAAATACGGGTTTTACATAATTCCCTAGAGATGATAGGAGAGCTTTGAGCAAGGGGCTCATATTGTTCTTCAGCAGCTACATATGATTGATCATTTTGATAATGTGTGTCAGCATGCTGATTGTTTTGAGACTGACCATTTTGGTCATTTGTGTTTCCTTGCTGATCATTTTGAGATTGATCATTATTTGATTGACAGCCATCAGTATGTGATACTGAAGGATTTCATTTTGTAGGACTTGTCATATCTTCAAATGGATCAATATGAGGGACTGAATTGCTTGTTTGATATTTTTGAGAAGGCTCATAATCATTAAATTCATCAGATGGATAATTTTGAAATTCATGTATATGAAGTTCATCATCTGATGGATTTGTAAAACTGAGAGCTTCAAAACTTTCATTGAATGTGATGTGATAGGTTTCTTCAATGCATTGTCTTCTTGTGTTGAAGACTCTATATGCTTTAGATACTAGGGAGTATCCAAGAAAAAAACCATCGTCAGATTTTTCATCAAACTTTCTAAGGTGATCCTTGTGATTGTGAATGAATACTGGACACCCAAACACATGTAACAATGAAATGTTTGGAATTCTCCCTCTGAAGACTTCATAGGGAGTATTCATGTGTCTCTTCACAATAATGGATCTATTTTGAGTGTAGCAAGCAGTAGCTACAACATCAGTCCAAAAGTGCTTAGAGAGAGCAGATCCAACAAGCATTGTTCTTGCTGCTTCAATCAAAGTTCTTTTCCTTCTTTCAGCCACACCATTTTGTTCAGGTGTGTAAGGAGATGAGAAATTTTGGGAAATTCCTTTGTCATCATAGAATTTGATGAGTGAGTGATTTCTGAATTCAGTACCATTGTCAGTTCTGAGTTTTTTGACATGAGTGTCATTTTTATTTTCAACTCTTTTGATGAATGACATAATGGCATCTGGTGCATGGCTTTTCTCTATCAGAAAATATACCCAGGTGTACCTTGAGTACTCATCAACCATGACAAGTGTATATTTTTCATGACAAATGGCCCTAGGTCATACTGGGCCAAATAAGTCCATGTGAAGCAAATGAAGACTTTCTTTGATTGAGAAAGTTTGCTTTGTTTTGAAACTGGCCCTATGGTGCCTCCCTTTTTCACATGCTGAGCACGGTTTTTCCTTGGAGTAGACAAGTGAGGGAAGACCAATAACAAGATTTTGTTTTGCCAGCAGAGTTATTATTTTAAAATTGAGATGTGAGAGCCTCTTATGCCAAATCCAATTGGTAATATTGGAGGCTTTAGCAAAGAAGCATGTCTCCTGAGTTGAGTTCATGTTCATGACATAAACATCTTTGACTCTTGGAGAAATCATCACAATTTCATTATTGGAGTTGAAGATTGTAACTTTTTTGTCATCGAACAACACAAGGTACTTCGCATCACAAAGTTGACTTATGCTTATGAGGTTGTGCTTCAATCCATTTACATATGCTACCCTTGAGAAAAATATACCATTGCATTTCATTGAACCAAATCCTTTAGTAGTAGCTGATGAGTTATCACAAAAAACAACTTTAGGACCTTGTTCCTCCTTATACTTGTGTAGATAACTTTTGGTGCCAGTCATATGCCTTGAGCAGCCACTATCTAGGTACCAAATAGGCTTCCTGAGATCACACTACACAAGTTAAGGAAATGGTCAGTTTTGTTTTGAAACCCACCTTTGTTGGGTGGGGGTTTTAGATCTAGAAGGTGTTCTAGATCTGAAGGGTCCTCTTGTTGAGGGTATGTGTGATTGCTCAGAAGAAGAAGAGGTCTGAATAGCTTTAGCTTTCTTAGCCTGAAGGGCTTCACCTCTTCTGAACCACTCTATATGGTTGTGATCAGATGTAGTGTGGACATCGCTTCCACAAGTCTCACAACATTTGGCAATAGAGTTTGGATTTCTTTGTTTAATACCTCCTCTGAGTGAGATGATACGATTATGTCCATGAGTGTCATGGTCATAACTTCCACAAATATTGCAAATAGGGTAATAGTGGCAGTCATCGGAGTGATGATTGCCCATACCACAATGAATGCATGGTGGGAAAGGCATATTTGGCCTGGAATGAGATGCTTCAGATTTGTGAGCATCAGCACTTGTTTTGGCCAGCATATACTGAGTGTGTTCACAAGTGCTATGGTCAGTCCTTTCACATTTGGTACAATAAATCACTTTTAGGCAAGTTTCAGTGAGATGGTTATTTAGACCACATAAATCACAAGCCCTTTTAAATTCTATCTTGTACTTGAGATGAGGAGAGTCTGAAGGTTCATCTCTGAACCGTGTTGGTGTTTGTTGCTGCCTGAGTTTCAATTTAAGATCATAGATCTCTTGCATGACAAGATACATTCTCTCATCTTCCTTAGATCTAGCATTCTTCAGTTTTTTTGTTGAAACTGAAGAGGTAGTTCCCATATATGATCCTTCAGCAGGAGCTGAAGAGTTCTTTGAAGTGTCAATTTTGACATTTTTGGAAGAACTACCTTTGTGTGTGGTGTGAGACTTGATGATAGACTGGATAGTTTTGGGTCTAGTAGAGGGTTCGGCATCAGCCAGCTTCTCCAAAGGAGGAAGTGGGGTACTTACTTCATTCTCTATATCATCATCTAAGTCATCCTCAGTAACTAAAGATTCAATTGGTGCTGAAGTGTCAACACATTCTTGTAACTCAGGAAGAAGGATTCGTCCAGTGTCATGATTGGGTAAATTCTCTTCACCTGACCTTTCAATGTTAGGGATCGATCTACCATCCTCATTTGAGGCTTTGACAAAGACAATAGATTTGGTGTTGGAGGATCCTTTAGCACCAAGCATTTTCTTCTTTTGAGCAGGTATTTGTTCACTTATGCATTGATTTACCCTATCAGAGTTTCTAAGCCAAGATTTAACAATTTCTTTTGCGTCTTTTAGTTCCACTCTAAGAGAGTTATTTTCCTCCAAAATTTCTTTGTTCAATTGTTGAATAGTAAGAATATCAAGTTTAGCTTCTTTTAGCTCTATTTGCTTACTTTCAAAATCTTCAAGTTGTAAAACAAGTTTGTGAAATTTTTCAAGCAAATTATTTCTTTGCTCTTCAAGAAGTTTTAGATCAATGCACAAGTAATCAAAGACAAATTTAATTTCATCTTTATCTTCTAATTCAAGAAGAGTTTGTACCTTTTTTATTGTGACATTGACCCATTCTCCATTTCTGGCACTTTCTCTGGTGACAACATTTGAGCTTGCCCCTTCATCATCAGCATGTGCCATTAACACTTTTACATTTACTAACTCATCATCATCTGAAGAAACATCTTCTTCATCCCATTCATATGCTTCAGTAACAAGTCCTTTGTTCTTGTCTTGCTTGGGGTTTTTGGATGAGGAGCTTTCAGTGCTCATTAAGGCCAATATGGCCTTGATTTCCCTGTATTTGGCCTCAAAGTCTTTTGTAGGCCTGAGTTCAACCCTGCTTTGCTGAAATGGAGTAGAAGCAATTTGTTTTGGTTGAATTGACCAGTTGGTCTTGATTGAGCTGGTGAGGAATATGAAGGGAGAGATGTTTTTGAATAACAATTCCTAGCATAGTGACCAGTCTTCCCACATTTGTAGCATTCAGTGTCAACTGAATCTTTTGTGGAGCTGGAGAACTTGCCTCCTTTCTTAAAGAACCTTCTAGATTTTGCCAGAAAAGCTCTTACATGAAATTCCTCTTTGAGGTCATTCAGATATTCCTCACTAGATCTAGTATCTTCCTCATCATCAGGACTATCTTGGTAGTCTTGAATGACAGCTTCACTGAAGAAGGTTGTGGACAAGGGTGTAGCAATGGTTAATGCTTTACTCTTGCTTGAGCCTTCATAAATCCTATCAACTAGGTTTTCTTCATATTTTAGTTTCCCAAAAAGAGAGGCTAGATCACAATCTGTAATGTGATCAGCATTTCTCAGGCTTTGGCAGAAACTGAGCCACTTCTTTGGCAATGCATTAACAAAAACTGTGTTGATTTCAAGTTTTGAAAGCTCAACACCATCATTCACAAGTTCACTCATCAGTGCTTTGTATCTGGTGAATTTCTTGTGAGGGTTTCCCATTCTCTGTGCTTGAAGGTGTTGTATTGAAGCTTTAAATCCATGATTCTGGTTCTTTTACATCAGAGGGTCCCTCATGGTAAAGAATAAGGTCCTCCCATGTTGATTTGGCTGTTTTGCAATTTAAAACAGAATTCATTTGGTCATATGGGAGTACAGACATGATGAGACGTTTGAGACGCTGATCAAGGTTAGCAGCTTTTCTCTCATCAGTAGTCCATTGTACTTCAGGTTTTTTATTGTCCCCAACCATGGGAACAAAATGACAATTTTCAATGATTCCAAGGAATTGAGGTTCAATTCCAACCATGTGGACAAGAAACCTCTTTTTCTAATTTGTAAATTTGGCTACCTCTAGTACATGCAGCATTGAGTTGGCCACCCCTATATTCTAGGGTTTTTGGTATAACTTGAGCCATTTTGGATCTTGATTTGAAAACTTTTAAATGAGCAGTTTAATAAAATAAGAGTTTAACTAATCAAACTGCTCTGATACCACTTGTTGGTCCCTAGTAATTCGATATTACTTATTATCTTAAGTAATAACTATTACTTTGACTCAAGTGTGTTGTTTTAACATAGGATAAGAACTATGAAAGATTAAAACAACAATACCAATATACTTTTCAATGTATAGACTTTTATTAGAATCAAATAAAGAATCTATAACCCACTTTGTTTGTGGAAGAACAAAGTGGTTGAATGACAATGGGGTTTGATCTCCTCTACTTAAACGTTTAACCAAAGTTAAACTCTAAGCTCCAATCTAAACGTTCATATGCAACTCTGGCTATATGGTTTAGTTGGTATCGAGAGAGAATGGTTTTTCAGAGTTTAAGCTCTTGTATTGGTTACCTTTCTCTCCAAATGTACACTCCTTTATACAGGCAGTGTAAATTAGGGTTTGCATTTGCATGTACCAATGTATCAGTTTATCCAGTGGGTGGTTAATGCCCATGCTGGATAAACAATACAAAGTACTTAATAAACTATTCTAGGAAAGATAAAGGTTGTACTTATATCTAAGTATACAAGCAACCTACTTTGACTTAAAGTTTTCTTTTCCCGCCTAATGCAAACCATCAGAATACTGAAGAGTCTTCAGTATCCTAGAGGAGATCGACATCATCTAGTTTGGTATTGTCAAGCCAAACTTAACTGAAAGCCCTTCTTCAGTCCTTGTTCTTCAGCAACTAGACCGCCTAGTATTTGAAGTGAAGACTCCTTTGTCTTCTAAGTTCACTGGAAGGGGAGTGCTGAACTTTCTTCAGCTTTAAAGTCTTCAGTAGGAACTTTTTTCCTCTGGTCATCCATCAGCAGACTGGCCTTACTGCTGAGCATGAAACACTTAGGGGGATTTCATATTCAAATCCTAGAGTTGCTTCAGGGTCAGTAAATACTGACCCAACAATTATGCTAAAAGATAATTGTTAGAACAATATAGAATATGTCATGGATTCGTGAAAAAATCTTCAAGCAAACGATCGAGGCTCAGGTAAACGAGCACGAGAGTCTTCAATCGTGGAGATGATGATGATGATCTAGATAACACATTCACAAACAACCACGAGAAAACGAGTTGGAAGGGCACAAATCCCCTCTCATTAACGACATTAGAAAGCGGTAAAAAGGATAAGCATGGGATCTCCCCCACGAGGAACCTTGTTTTTAATTACCGAGTCATGAGCTCGACTCGATCACCTCAATGCTAATTATCATTCAGGAAGGTGACTTGGTCGAGGTCGTCCAACGAAGGGACTTCCCCACCGAATTAGTGCTTAAGCCTATGTCCATTTACCTTGAAGTTAGGAACATCATTTTGAGCTAGCTCGATGGTCCCATAAGGAAACACTTGTGTTATGGTGAACGGACCCGACCAACGAGATTTCAATTTCCCGGAAAATATCTTCAAACGAGAGTTAAAAAGTAACACTTGATCACCAACGTTAAAAACCCGGTTTTTAATCTTTGAGTCATGAAACTTTTTAGTCTTTTCTTTAAAAATCAATGAATTTTCATAAGCATTGTCTCTTAATTAATCCAATTCATTAAGTTATATTTTACGTGATCTCTCGCGATCTTCAAATCATAATTTGCATGCTTTAGGGCCCAATATGCCTTATGCTCCAATTCAATGGGGAAATGACAATTCTTTTCATAGACCAACTTATAAGGAGTACAACCGATAGGTGTCTTATAAGCGGTCATAAAGGCCCATAAAGCATCATCGAGTTTGTCGGACCATGAAGCACGGTTTTCTCCAATCGACCTTTCCAAAATCCTCTTCAAAGCTTGGTTTGAAACCTCGGCTTGCCACTCGTTTGCGGGTGATAAGCCGTAGAAAGACGATGTGTAACTCCATATTTCTTTAGAACCTTTTCGAATTGGTCATTACAAAAATGGGTTCCACGATCGCTTATAATAGCATGAGGGGTTTCAAACCGAGAGAATAGTTGCTTCAAAAACTTCACTACAACACGAGCATCATTAGTAGGTAAAGCCTTAGCTTCCACCCACTTTGAAAGGTAGTCGACGGCGACGAGGATATACTTTTTACCATGAGATGATGGGAACGGCCGTATAAAGTCAATGCCCCAAATATCGAAAATCTCACACACTTGAATTATGTTTTGCGGCATTTCATCATTTTGCGACGATTTTCCTTGGCGTTGGCAAGAATCACACGACTTCACAAGTGCGTGTGCATCACGATAGATCGTAGGCCAAAAGAAGCCGACATCGAACACTTTCTTAGCCGTGAGATTAGCACCGTGGTGACCACCCGTGGGTCCCTCGTGACAAGCGCTAAGGATGTTAGAAGTTTCGGTACCAAAGACACAACGTCGAACGAGTTGTTCCGCATAAACCCGAAAGAGATAAGGGTCGTCCCAAAAATAGAACTTGACGTCACGAAAGAATTTTCTCTTTTGTTGTGTCGTCATACCCTTGATTATGAAATTCCCCGCATGGTAATTTTCAATGTCGGCAAAGCATGGGGTGGTGTCTTTAGAATTTACTACACTGAGAGTCTCGAGAGGAAATGTTTCGGTAATTTCCTTGTTCTCGAAAACATCTTTGTGAGGATCTTCTAGACGAGAGAGATGATCGGCCGCTAGATTCTCAGCTCCTTTTTTGTCAAGCACAGTGACATCAAATTCTTGGAGGGGGAGCATATAATGAAGCAATCTCGGCTTAACATCTTGCTTAGCTAAGAGATACTTGATAGCCGAATGGTCGGTATACACGATGCTTTTAGTCAAGACGAGATAATTTCAGAATTTCTCAAAAGCATAAACCACGGAAAGGAATTCCTTTTCTGTTGTGGTGTACTTAAGTTGATCCTCGATCATCGTCTTGCTAGCATAATGAATAGGACGAAAGTGCTTTTCATAACGTTGCCCTAAGACGGCCCCTATTGCATTGCACATGATTTCAAAGGGTAATTCCCAATTAGGAGCAACAAGAATGGGAGCTTGGATAAGTTTCCTTTTAAGAGTTTCGAAAGCTCTAACACAATCCTCATTGAAATTAAAAGGAGCATCCTTCTCGAGAAGGCGTGTCATAGGTCGAGAGATTTTCGAAAAGTATTTGATGAAACGACGATAAAAGCCCGCGTGGCCTAGGAAAATCCTAACTCCCTTGACGGTTTTGGGATGAGGTAACTTGGAGATGACGTCTATTTTAGCTATATCGACCTTAATCCCCGCTTTTGAGACCTTGTGCCCTAAGACGATTCCTTGTTTACATACAAAATGATATTTTTCCCAATTAATCACAAGGTTAGTTTCTTCACAACGTTTTAACATTTGCCCGAGATTAGATAAACACGACGTGAACGAATCACCAAACACCGAAAAGTCATCCATGAATACTTCCATCGACTTCTCGATCATATCATGAAAAATAGCCATCATACGCCGTTGAAACGTACTCGGTGCATTGCAAAGTCCGAAAGGCATTCTACGATAAGCAAACGTTCCATAAGGACACGTAAACGTAGTTTTCTCTTGATCACGAGGGTCGATAGGGATTTAAAGTAACCGTAAAAACCATCTAAAAAGCAATAGAATTCATTTCCCGCAAGACGCTCCAACATTTGATCCATGAAGGGCAAGGGAAAGTGGTCTTTACGAGTGGCGTCATTTAACTTTCGGTAGTCAATACACACCCTCGAACCGGTCACAACACGAGTGGGAATTAACTCATTGTTTTCATTGGGCACAACGGTCATTCCTCCCTTCTTAGGGACACAATGGATTGGGCTCACCCATGGGATATCGGAGATAGGATAAATCATTCCCGCGTCAAGAAGTTTTAAAACTTCCTTTTTGATGACATTGTGACTTTTGGGGTTTACCCTTCTTTGACTTTGAATTGAGGGTTTGTAGTCCTCCTCCACTAAAATCTTGTGAGTACAAATTTTTCGGTCAATACCTTTAATGTCGGAAATTTTCCACGCAATTGCCCCTTTGTGAGCTTTAAGAACTTTCAAGAGTGCGGTTTTTTCATCATTAGCAAGATCTTTTGCAATAATAACCAACAACTTGTCATCACCTTCCAAGAATGCGTATTCAAGGTGAGATGGAAGATCTTTAATTCAAGGATTGGCGGTTCCTCGATCGAAGATTTTTGTTCAACACTCATAACTTCCATCAGCGGAATAAATGGTGGAATAAGAGTATCATTACCAATAATCACCTCATCTTCATTGTCGATTTCATTTGAAGTAAAATCGCCTCCTTGGAATGGAGTAAGATTTGGTGTAGAATTAGCAAGAATCGGATCCAAAATAGTGGGATTGCCACTTGACGAACTATCAGAAAAACCTAACACTTCTTGTGAAAACTCATCGCAAACCACATCAACTAAGTCAATGTGATTGATGATAGGGATTGCATAATTATGAGAAGGTGTCGAGTTTGAGTAGCGTTTATAACAAGTTCCTCTTCGTTGAATCTCAAAGTAATAGTTCTTGCATGAACGTCGATAAGCGATCTCGAGGTGTCTAAAAATGGATGACCTAAAATTAGAGGAACTTGAGGATCCGCGGGGATGTCAACTACTATAAAATCAATGGGATAATAGAACTTCCCCACTTTCATGAAAACATCCTCGGCTACTCCACATGCTAAAATCATAGAAAGATCAGGCATCTCGATAGACATGTTTGAAGGAGTAAGAGCCGGAAGCGAAAGCGATTTCCAAATGGAAAATGGCATCAAATTAATGCTCGCACCAAGATCGGCCAAGGCGAGGCATTCTTTCATATCTTGTATATCACAAGGAATGAGAAACTTCCCGGGGTCACCAACTTTTTCCGGTATTCGGTTAAGATATACCGAATAACAATTAGATAGTTTTGAGAGCTTCTCCTTATCATTCATCATACCTTTAAAAGTGGAAGCGAAACGAGGCATGTATAACAACGCGTTGGCCAAACTTACATTAAAATGCACTTGTTGAAACATTTTTATAAAAAGCTCGATTTGTTGTTTGTTTCGTTCTTGCATTTTCTCTTTGTTTCGTCTCGATGGGTAAGGTAAGGGTGGTGTGGGTTGGGGCATAGGCAACGGCCTTGTAATCTCGGGTTCCATAATTGGTATTGGTTCAACTGTAGGTGTGTTATGAGCGGTACTTCGTGGGCTTGTGATATGCTCCTTTTCGACCATCACCTCGGGCTCTTTCTCGATTTCCTTCTCCGTAGAAGTACTAGGATGAGAGATTGGTTCCTTGAATGTTTTACCAGTATGAGTAGTAATAACCTTCATTTCTCCCTTCGGGTTTGCAATGGTATCACTAGGAAGACCACCCGAGGAAGAGGGTTTACACATGATTGCTTCAAATATTTTAGCCATTAGATCTTCAAATTTTGATTGCCTTAAATCCGCTTTTAACAACTCTTGCTTAATCTCATGTTGACCTTGTTCCATCTTTTGTTGATTTTGTTGAAGACGTTGAACGTTTCCTTCCATTTTATTAGCATGAGTTTTCAATTCCTTAGCAAGTTCGTTTTTAAGCTCGTTTTTCAACTCGGTTCTTAAGCTAATCATCTCACGTTGCATGTTATCAAACTTAGCATCGTTTGCTTTTGCATAATCCAAAAATTCTCCATTAAGATTTTTAGTGTGAGCATTTTGAAAACCATGTCTAATGTTTTGAAAATCACGGTTTTGGTTTTGATTTGAACTTGCCCATTCCCACTTTGGTAATTCCCCTTGTTGTAGTTACGTGAATTGCCTTGATAACCACCATTTTGATTTTTGTTTCGATAGTTGTTAGCATTTTGATTTTGGGGAGCTTGATTTGGGCGGGAACCTTAGCCGTTTTGGTTGTAAGTTCCTGTTGCTACATACGCACTCGAAGTGTTACCACCGGCGGTAATGCACTCGGAAAGATCATGAGCTCCACCACAAGATAAACAACTCTTTTCAACCGCTTTAACCGATGTGGAATTTAAAGCATCTTGTGCTTTCCAATGTGTCATAAGCGTTGAAAAGCTATCGAAAAACCGATTTTCCTCATTAGCTTCATCATGTAAGGCATTCATATTACGAGACGATGACGATGACGATGAACCCGTATTGGCAACACTCGGTGTGTTACGAGGGTTATAAACCTTAGATCTATTCTCGATAATCTTTAAAGCCTCATCAGTCGTTTTGTACAAAAATTACCACCCGCGAGGGCATTCAAATAATCTCGTTCATGATCATTTAGCCCATTATAAAAAGTATAAATTTGATGCAATTTCGAAAAATCATGGTGTGGACATTCATGTAACATTTCTTTAAATCGTTCTCATTCCATTGAAAAACTTTCATTATTACGTTGTGTAAACCTTGAAATCTCATTTTTCAAATGTGTTGTCTTAGATGGTGGAAAATATTGGTTCACAAACTTAGAAACGAGATCACCCCATGTCAAAATCGAATTTGGCGGTTCTTTCTTGAGCCAAATTTTTGCGGGTCCATTCAACGAGTATGGAAACAACATCATCTTAATAGCGTCATGTGGAACATCCTTAAACTTGCTTGTTGCGGCGAGACATTGAAATTCCTTATGTGATAATGCGGGTTGTCTTTTTCATGACCTTGAAACTTGTTTGCTTGTAACATCGACAATAAACCCGTCTTAATCTCAAATTTCTCCGCAAGGATGGCGTGAATCATAATAGCTTCTCCAAAACCCTCGATGGGTGCTTGAAGCAACTCCATCATAGTACGATTAACCATGGTGACAATTGGTTCTACAACGGGTTTGACAGTTGGAGTTTCTTCTTCAATCAAATTTCCTTGGTTTTGACGACGTTTGCGAGCTCGTTTTGCTTGAATACGAGTTTGCATAAACGTGACGTAGAATGTGGAGGGTAGCAAACAAGATTCTTTTGGGTGTTTGTGGATTTTCAATTTTTTTTTGTTTTTTTTATTGTTTTTTAATTTTTTTGGATTTTGTGTGTATTCGTAGACAACAATCTACCAAATCTCTCCTCAAATCAAACTCTTGATTAAAGAAGCCTCAAAAGAATGAAAACGATCACGTGGAGTGAACGCCTTCGATTGACTTTAGAACTTTGGTGAAAACCAAATTGTTCAAGAGGTTTAATCACAAAGAAACCAAGCAAATATATATGATACGTAATAATACTTTGGGCTGCAAAACCCTCGATTAGCCTTCAATCTCAAATACTCACAAGAAAGCGGAGAAACTAGGCGGCGCGAAGCACTTAAGAGCCTTTTTCTTTAGGGTGTATTTTATAACACCCGTCTTATACCCACCTTATAGTTTGTATTTTTTCAAAATCGAGCTTCACGAAAGTATTTATCTATTATTTCCTTTTTCTTTTTGTTTGAGATTCGAATACAATAATTAGGAGATCAAATCGCAATTAAGGTTGTGTTTGCACACTTTTGGAGATATTTTGAGTTTGTTATGATACTTATACAATATAGTAATAATAATTTCACAAGAAAAACGAAAAAACCGATAATACGTATTAGTAGAGTTCTACTAATACAAATACTATTTATGGTTAGATATTAAAAACAAAATGAAAAAATTAATCATGAAACACCTCCCCGGCATTGACGCCAAAATGATTGTGGTAAAATACGTCTCTTGTTTAGGAAAACAAAAGAGCGTATATGAGCGGTAAGTATTAAGTGATGATTTAGGAAAATCAAGCACTAATGACCCAAAGGTGAAAGTTCGTTTCCCAAGGAGGTATATGTGTGTGAAAACCTCATAATGATTTTGGATTAATATTGAGAAAGAAGGGATGAGAAAAGAGAATGACGGAAACGTTAAAATTATACTACGACGACTAAACGAAAAACAGTCCAAAGTGACAAAATAAAAATTAATTCTAAAAATTCCCAAAAATTACCAAAAATAACTAAAAATAAACTAAGATTTTATAAATGATCAAAACTTTTTTAAATCTTTTAATTAAATATTTATTTTTAAATGCTAATTAAAGCCCTAAAATCCAAATAATTAATAAAAAGCCCAAATAAATATTTTTCACTTTGTAAAACTCTAAAATGACTTACCAAGACTAATAACTATTTTATGAAATTTTAAACAAATGAAAACTATTTTTAAATGATTAAAAACTATTAAAATATTGAAATAATTCTAAAAATTAATAAAATGATGAGAAAATTAATCTAAGAGTTTTAAAAATCCTAACTTAATGTATTTGACCTAAGAAAAATGTAAAAGTTGCAAAAATATTAAAAATGAAATTTAATAATAAAATAATATTAAAATATTATTAGAAATCCAAAAATTATAAAAATTTCTAAAAACTTGAACACTTTTTTTAACCTAAATAAACAGAAAATGAAAGTGAAATTACCAAAATATCCCTATTGGGCCCCCAAATGGGCTAAAAATAAAAACAGACCAAATGAAATGGGCTTTTTGGCCCAATAAGATGAAACTTAACCAAATAAGCTGAAAATCACCAGTCTAGCTTAAAATTTAATTCTAAACACAAAAGTCTGAAGGCTCAAAAGCTAAATGTGAGCTTATCACAGCTTAGATGTACAACAACTTATTCTTAATGGGCTTTTTGGCCCATTAAGCTATAAGCCAATGCCATAAGCTCTAATTTGACACACAACCTTATTTTGAGATGCCTAAGAGATCTGTGAAAAGAAATTTTGAAAAAGCACAACCAATAAGCCAGAAATAAGCCAAGTACAAATTCACTAAAAGACAAAATAGTCGACTTAGATATTTAGACCACCTCAGACCTTGATTCAACTTGCAAAAGACTCTAAATGACTTAAATAAGCTAACTCAATTAAGAAAAGTTCAATAAGCAAATCCAAATAAGCAGAATTAATTGATAAGCACTTATGAAAAAGTCAATGGAGTTGGTTTTCTAGTCAAACCTTAAAGTCAACCACCCAAATGCTCCAGAATGAACAATTGGGTCAAATGATGAATACCTATTACCAATTTGAAGTTGTTGCAGGTTAAAATAAGCTAGAACAGCTTATTGATAAGCAAAACCAAAAATAACACTAGCAGTGGCTAGCAGCAGGGGAAAGGAGTTCCCACTGCTTTGACTATTTGACCTTGGATTTTTGAGAAATTACTTGGATTCAATGGATAACAAGGGCACCCTTACAACCAGTGAGTTATAAGGAGTCACAATCAAGCAAGAAATCACAAAATTATCCAGCCAAATGAGACAGTTTAAGCAAAAAGTCCCCAGATATTGCACAGACTTAGAAAATAAGCAGTTATGAACAAATAAGTAGTTTAAGCATGAATAAGCCAACCAAAATGAACCATATGCATACACAAGCTATAATAAACTCAAAAAAGCACAAATAAACTTGTTTTAAACAATGATTCAAATATTAGAGACAGATCAAAGCTTAAACAGGTTACTGATGAACAAAATGATACCCAAATCCCTTTTGCTGAACTAAATGACCACAGATCCAATTTCAACACCTTAAATCCCTTACCCAGGTTGTATTCACTAAGATTTAACACTTGTTAACCCTAGTCTACCCTTAGATCTAGGTGTCCTCAAAATTTTAGTAAAAAACAACAAGTAAAACAGATTTTATGGCCTCTTGATGGACTATGGTTATTCAAACCTCAAACTTGCAGATAAACACTTATAAGCACAAATAAAACAAGAACAAACTCACAACATAAATAAGAACCTACTCAAATCAACCCAAACCTAGGATATGCAGTAGACCCAAACACTCCTTATAAAACTGATTTCTCATTTTTTTCAAAGGATATGTATGATTCAACCCACAAACCAGGTTCAAATCAACTCAATAACAACAAACAACCTTCAAATAACAAGATCCAACCACAAAATCACAGATTCACAAAAAATACTCATATTCATTACAAATCATAAAATATTCAGAAATATCAAAGAGTTTAAAAACGTGCACCTCCAAAACATACATCCATGCTTTGGGATGTTAGAGCTTAAGTGGTAGCAGAACAACCACTAGCTTCCACCTTTTTTACCTGCTAAGATCAACAAACACAAAAGTGAACCAAGAAGAATGAAAAATGATTATTGAAAACAAGGGTTTTATAACTCAAAATCCTTTCCTCAAAACTCAACAAATAGATTAATGGAACTCAGATCTTAGCTTATCAAACACCAAACTTTTATAAAATATAAAAGGAAATCACAATTTCCAGAAAATACCAACTTATATTTATAAAAAGGAATTACAAAGATTTAAGCTAAAATCTGGAACAAAGGGCTACTCACATGTTGAGGCTCCTTTTATAGACTACCCTAGACGATTCTTGAATAAAAATTACATGAAAACCCTAGCTATAAAATCTCAGATATGCCCTTGAGTCTTCTAGACGCGTTTGATGTTTATGAGATGTCCAAATGAATCGTAGACGTTCATTTTTGCTTTGGGGCCAAGTAAGGAGTGTGGAACGTTGATCTTGAACGTGGCTTTGCGTGGAGAGGAGGGCGTCACATGATAGGTGGACGAGGTTGAGTGTGGGGTCCTTTGGTTAGTGCGATTGGTGATGTTAAGGTATGGAATGACTTGGTTTGAGGTGAATCACACGTGGGTTAGGGTAATTTAATTTTACCCTTTGTTTTAAGTGAAAGAGTTACTGGGTTCTTGGGGTGAATAGTAACTCAATTGATCCGGTTTTGGTGGAAGGGTTAAGTGTTTGGCGCATTTTTGGTTTTCAAATGTTTGGTGTGGCAAAAGTAGCCCTCAGACTTTGGAAAAACTTGTAAACAAAGTCTTTTCTCCTTGTAAACCCGTTTTCCTTTGTAGATGAAGTTTCTGATTTTAGACATTGGCCATAAAAAGTTTAGGAAAAGGAAATTAGGGCTTTTATAACTTTGGTCTAATTACACAAATGGCCCTTTTGATGTTTTATCCATTTAAGAAGGACTAAATTTGTAATTTTTTTGAACTTCAAGGGTCTTCATTGGATGTTTGACTTCATGAGGGACCATTGTTGACAATTTAGATTTGTCGTGGGACTAACCTTGCCAAATCTTCAAAGATGAAGGACCTTTTTATCATTTTGACAAACTTAAGGGCCAAACTTGTAATTATGAATATACAAGGGTATTAAGTGTCATTTCTTCATAAATGAGGGACCATTCTTGTACATCTTCAAGTCTTTAAGGGTTTTTCTTTGATTAATCACAAACTAGGGTCTGGTTCATTGTGCGACTTAGTTTCTCGTGTTCGTTTTTCGTTGTTTCTTGTGATCTTTTGTCTTTTTCACGATATATACACAAGTAAACAAACACAAGCATATATATGGTATTTTGATGACAATTTATGCATTTAAAGCCCGAAAAGAACGATGAGATCATGTATAAATGCCATCTCATCAGAGATCATGGTACATGGACAGCACGATTACTGGGCTAATCTTAGAGTGGAACCTGAGTTACTCTCTAGGAACAAGGAAGCTCAGAAGGATGATGGTGAAATCTGGGCGATAATTCAGAACTTGGAGAAGCGGACAGAATTTTGTGTAGACGAAAATGGTATCTTATGGCAGGGCACGAGATTTTATGTTCCTAATGATCAAGAACTCCAGGAAGCATTGTTAGCTGAGGCTCATAGCTCCCCATTCTCCATTCATCCTGTTTCGACCAAGATGCCCCACGACATCAAGAAATACTTTTGGTGGAGTGGTATGAAACGGGATGTTGCGACTTATGTATCCAAATGTCTTACCTGCCAGCAGGTTAAGATCGAGCATCAGCGATCTAGCGGTCTTCTACAACCGTTAGATATTCCAGAGTAGAAGTGGGACAAGATCACCATGGATTTTGTTTCCGGTCTTCCGTAGACAAAGAGGAGGCACGATGCGATTTGGGTTATCGTTGATCGACTTACTAAGTCAGCTCATTTCTTACCGATCCGCAAGGATGATCCGGTCAGTAAACTCGCCGATACTTACAAGAAGGAGATCATGTGACTTCATGGTGCTCAATCCAGCATCGTCTCGGATAGAGATCCTCGTTTCACTTCGCGATTTTGGAAGAGTCTACAGAAAGCTTGGGGTACAAAACTTAACCTTAGCATGGCTTTTCATCCTCAAACAGACGGGCAATCGGAGCGAACGATTCATACATTAGAAGACATGTTGAGGTCATGTGCGTTCGAATGGAAAGGAGATTGGGATGATTACATCTGTTTGGTTGAGTTTGCATACAACAACAGTTGGCACGCTAGCATTAAGTGTGCTCCATTCGAGATGTGGTATGGCAGAAAGTGTCGCGCCCCAATCTGTTGGGATCAGGTTGGTGAGCGAACACTTGAAGGACCAGAAATGATCGAGTTGACCAACGAGAAGGTCGTTGTAGCTAAGCAGAAGTTGCAAGAAGCACGATCACGTCAGAAGAGTTATGCCGACAAGCATCGTAGGGACTTACATTTTAACGTAGGAGATCACGTCTTTCTTAAGGTGTCTCCGGCACATGGCGTTAAGCGTTTTGGAATCAAAGGGAAGCTCAATCCTCGATTCATCGGACCATTTTATGTCATTGAGCGAGTCGGTGAAGTATCTTATCGTTTAGCGTTACCTCCGCAGCTTTCTCACGTACACAACGTTTTCCATGTGTCCTTACTCAGAGGGTACAAGTATCATCCCCTTCACATGGTTCATTATCCACTGGAACAGATTCGTGAAGACCTTAACTTCATAGAGGAACCCGAACGAGTTCTTGACAGGCAAGAACGAGTCATGAGGAAGAAGACGATTCTATTCATCAAAATCTTTTAGAAGGACCATACCGAGCAGGAAGCCACATAGGAGACCGAGGAGTCTATCCGGACTTCTTACCCTCATTTCAAGTTTTAAATTCGGGTAAGTTTCTCTTTTTCCAGTTTACTTTATCTATAATTCGGGGACGAATTATTCTTTTTAGGGGGGAAGAGTTGTAAAACTTCGCATGCTTTTACCATGAACAGTACACTTATAATCGTACGTACATGATTAAAACTTTCCTTTTATAACATGAATACGTTTCACGAACAGAAATTACAAGAACTACGTACGTGTTATTACACGATAAGTATTAAGTATGTATAAATGCACGATAATTATTATCAATAATAATTAAATCACGAACATGAAATCATGAACGTAAGAATCACGAACGTATAATTATGTATTTACGTAATTATTATTACGACTACGTACAAGTATATATAATAACATGAATATTTAATAATAACGAAACGTAAATACGAGCACACGAACACGTAAGTTATTGAACAAGAAAAAACTACGGGTTTCCCTTTGTGGGCCCTACTAGCCGCGGAAACAAGGAGAAAGGGGGCCCAGTCCATGTTTAATTTTTACTAAGTAAACAAACAATGGAAACATTATTCATTCACAGAAGATTTTTAGAAAAGCAAAAACCCTAAAACCTTTTTCTGTCTCTCCTTGGCCGGCGGCTACATCAAGAAACAAGGGGGATTGGTTGATTTTGATTTAGCAAATCATAAGTACGTGTTCGTGTATTCAAGATCTATTGATTCCACGTGTTTTGGTAATCCGAAAACCTTTCTTTTTATTTTTCTTTTTATGTTCTATGCATATATAATCATGGGGTTTATAAACAAGAGAATTAAAACATGTCATGGGTTTATGGGAAAATAATAAAGGGGTGTTTCGGGTTTTCTTGTCTCAGCCGCCACATAAACCGCGAGCCAAGGGCTCTCGACGTCATTGGTTCACACCCCAACCGAGACACATGTCTCGGTGGTGGTGGGTTTCGGTCAACAGCAGGGAACAAGACACCCCGACGTGCGTCGGGGGTGTCTTGTGGTTCGGTTGGTCTCGGCAGCCACACAGCCCTACTACTGGCTTAAGCCGGTGGCTAATTTAGCCAAGCAGGGGGGACCCACCGCAGGCAGCAGGGGGACCATCAGAAACTTTCGGTGGGAAATTTGGTGGCGTCAGCGGCTGGGTCGAGAGGACAAGACCACCAGCGTCAGTCGGTGGCAGCTTAACCGCAAGAAGGGGCAACCGATTCAAGCCGGTTTGCCACTGCTTTTCAGGGGTTTGGTTTGGACCGGTTCATTGGTTCACGGGTCCGGTTCACGACATGTTTGAATAAAAATAATACATGGGGTTAGGTTAATTATTTTTACAAGTTTAATAGTTTTACAAGTTTATTTATTTACAAGTTAATTAAATTAATTTAACATGGCATATAATTAATTTAATTAAAACATGGACTTAGGTTTATTATTAATATTTAATAATACATGATTTTAACCTAAGTATTTATTTATGTAATTTAGACTATAATAATTAATTAATTATTAAAACATGACACATAATTAATTAATTTCCATGACTTGGGTTATATTAATATAAATGTTAATACATGTTTTAACCTAAGTATTATATACACTTTAATTTAATTAAATCATGATTATATTTAATTAAATCATATAACATATAGTTTATTTAATTAACATATTATAATTAATAAACTATACTATTAATTACATGACGTAGTATATTTAATCAGTAAAACTTAATCTTATCTTATTGGCTTATTAATCCAGCTTATTTCTAATTATGGAAACTTTCTATTTCAGGAAACTTACTATTTTTGGAAACATTCTATTTTTAGAAACTTATCTATTTTAAGTAGTAAATCTATTTTTGGAAACTTTCTATTTTAGGAAACCTGCTATTTTTAGAAAGTTACTTATTATTACACAACGAGTATAATAATACAAGAAATACAAGTAATACTTAATCAGAATATCCAGAATACATGATAAACACAGTATAACGCTAAAATTAGTGAAACAAGACATGAACATATAAAACAAGCTAAGACATGATATAAAATCATTTACGTACTCAGTAATCAGAATACTTATACACGTATAATATTTATGTAGCATTACTGAGATCGAAGTAGGACTCTCTTCCGTTCGTCTTCTTTGTTCACTGGACATAAGGTACGGATTCTCCATCCTTTCAGTATGGACATTCTTTCCTTATTAGGATTCTCCGTATGCAGCCAACTGTTTTCCCAGTATATGTTTATATGTTTTGATTTGCTTATGTTTGATTTAAATGCCTAAGCCATATACATGCATGACCAGTTTCACCTAGTTACGGAGGTACCATAACCATAACACTAGAGGCACCAGTGTTATGACTTCACCACGGCGGAGTGATAGCTCGTAGCGCCCCTTTCAACTTTTAGCCATATTATTATGTTATCATGTGGGGCGTATGGGTGCATCCTAGGTTACATGTTTTTAACAGATTATCCAGGTGAATGTGTTGTGTGCCTTGCATCCTTCACAAGGAGCTGATCCCTCCTACCCAAACTTATATTAATTAGAGGCAACCCCTCTAATTGTATGATGAGGTCACCCCTCCAAGTATTCATGCACGTTGATATTTCATGACCTATATTGGCTTAATGGTTAACATGTTAAACAATTTTTATAAGATAAACACAAGGATTTTCAAACTATAAAACCAGTTTTACAAAGTTACACCAGGTTTCTCAGGACTTAATCAATTCCGCTGCTATATGTTGTATATGCTTATGTTATTCATTCTATGCTTGTACATCCGTGCACTGAGCGTTATGCTCAGCCTTTTTCCTTTCATGTTACCAAAATGGCAGGTACTCAGGGACGCTCGTAGACTCTAAGCGTACGTGCATATGGATTGGAAGCTTTCTAGCCTTCATTACTTTATGCTTATCATCATACATTTTGCTACTTGTTTCTATGGACATTGTTTAGTCATTTTACTTTATAGTACCTATGTTTTTGTGTGATGAGCTTATACTTTGGGGTACCGATGTTTGTTTCCGGTATTTCCTTTATGGTCATGTAATGTTTAAGACATTTATCCTTGTATGCTTTGATGACATGCCATAATCACGTGTGACATTCTATTTACCAAAATGGGGTGTTACACAGCGTTTTAGGAATCATTGTGAGAGATAAAGGACATGCTTCCAGAAGGTGTTTTACTTCCTTGTTTGAGCAGAACTTTAGATTCCATGGCCTTCAATTGATTATAGATATCATCAAAAGTCATGTTCTTGTAAGCTTGAGTGGCAATCATTGACTTGGCATGAATTTCCCACCCATCTCTAAGAGCTCCAAGGAAAGAAACATTAATATCATCATCTTTCAATTCAGTCTCCATGAATGCCAGCTTGCTAGTATTGTCTTGAAGACGACTTCTTATCTCACTTAGCTTCTCATTAGGACGAGCTTTAAAGACAGTAAACTCTATTAACAGCTGCTTCTTTTTTTGTTTGAGACTGTCCTCATTACCACCATAGGTGATCTCAAGGGCTTCCCAAAGCTCTTTAGCAGATTCATACCTTCTGAATTTGTGTTGGTTTTTGCTTCCAAGAGATAGTTTAAGAATGCTCAATGCCTTCATATTAAGCCTTCTGTCAGCTACCTCTGCAGCTGAGGTGGCTCTTCCATCTTCAGGTCTATGAAGCAAGTCTTTAGTCTTATCATTGGTTGTTCTCCGTTTTTCAATGGAGTCGAAGATCTTATGTGCCTAGTTGAACTTGTTTCCAAGTTCAACAACCTCCTAGAGAACATAGTTATCCACTTGGAGATATTGCTCAAAATTAAACTTCCATAGTTTAAAGTCATCAGGGTTAAGCATGGGGATTTTGATGTTATGATTAGAGGATCCTTGACTTTGAGTTTCTGAGTTGGAGGTCAACATGATGATTTTAGGGTTTTGAAAAACTAGGGTTTTATGCGATTAGGGTTTTGGTGTTCTTTTGATCAAAGTTCCTCAACAAGCTCTGATACCAAACGAGATTGAATCAAGTATAACACGTAGAGAAACTTTGTGTTTATGGCAATCTAAGTGTTATGCGGAATTAACACTTAGAACAAAGAACAAAGCAAAACACAATGTATACCAAACTTTCAGTTTATTGATGATCGATTGCGTACAATGAAAGTGTGTAAAACGTATATCAATATCAAACCCTAAGACCTCCTTTTATAACATATAGAGTCTTGAACAATAATCTACTAATCAACTATTCTAGGAAAACATTGTAAGTTTATGGACTTATATTTAATAGTCGTGTGATAGGATGGAACTCGAGATTACGGGATTGCACACAATACGTAAAGAGTTAATATAGTTAATAAATATATTTATTGTATTTATTAATTTATTTAATAAATATATTTATGTATTTATTAATTTAACCGAGAAAGTAAATATTAACTTTAACAATCGTTAATTAATTAATAGTTAAGTTATATGTATAAACAAAAGGAAAAAAGATTGGAAGTTACCGGAACAACCCTAAGGGGTGTTGGTCGGTCAGTTATGGGCTCTAGGGGGGGAGTTGCCTTTTATTTATCTTGGGTTACAAGGTTTGAGGCCTATAAATACACCTCCTAATACCTCATAATTCACACAACAATAATCTTTCTCTCTTCTCTTTCTTTTGGGTCGATTACAAGACACACCACAAAGGGGTGTTTGGTTGGTTTTCTTGGTTGATCGATTGTATACGTAATCTAGCCCTAGCCCCTCTCTAGGGTTGTTGGGTAGATTATTTACAAGCTTTGTAGCTCGGTTTTCACGTGCTAGAATCACGGTTAGCTCGTTGTATTACGTGTGTACAAGAACGCAATATAGTCTTACTTTAGACTATATCTTGGTATATACAGTTTAAACCCGAATCGGTGATTTGTTCTTCGTCTTGTGCAATTGATTTAGCGTAAAGGTATGTAAACCCTAATTCGATTAGTTATAATTGTGTTATTATTATGATTTTGTTAAATCTCTTCCGCTATATGTGCTTTTATCTCGTTTAGGGTTTTATATATCTGTTATGATACTAAGAAACCTTCAGTGGCATCGAGAGCCGTTTTAACATGTTATAATTATTGAAAATCTAAAGTTTTTTTTAACTATAATTGTTTTGAGTTAAAACTACATATTTTTTAGGTTTTTCATAAAAATTAGAGTTTTGTTTTTTAAAAATTAGGTTTTTTACTCTATTTTTAATAAAAAAAAAAGGGAAATTGTTTTGAAACCCTAAATTATATGTGGGATAATTTTAGATTATATTGCATGATTAATTGTAATGTCATGTATGGTTACTATTCGTAGAGATTTAATTGTTAAGATTTGTGGGGAATCCATGATTACGTGCATGTTTTCATGGATCGTAAAATTATATGTTTATTTGATTTTATTTGCTACGTGATTATTTGATTCAATAAATCTTGAATTAGGGAAGACTTTTATATAGAGATATAAAGACCTAGATTTGATGATTATTGAATAAATCGTATGCATGTGGCTATTTGATTTATTTGTTGCACATATATATTGTTAATTATGTGTTTATGATTTAGTTTTTTACTTGTTTATATATAAAATTGTTGAATTGTTGTAAACAAGGGTTTTTTTTTAAAGAAATAATATGGACTAAATCATATTAAAAATAATGATTTGTTAAGAGATTTTAAATTACATAAGATTACGTAGATTGGTGAATTGCAATAATAATCTAACGGCCTACTCAATTTAGACAAACTATAAAGTGGGTTTAACGCACCGCGGGTGATGTACCCGGTTAAGGAAGGATGTGTTATGCCATTAGTCGCTGACTAAATTCCCGGCTCGCCTGTGCGTCAAATTGAAATTACCTACGATTTTTAATTGATATGTACCTTAAGGGTGATTTACCACTAATTCAAATCCGAACCACAATGAATAAGGGTATTGCTTTGTGCGTAGCTGAGTTCTAGCAAAGTACGATGTGATGAGTTGTGGGTAAATTCTTTAATTAGTTTATCCAATACCGCAACATAATTTATGAAGAAATTTAATCTCATGAAAAAGTTTACTAAATGTTTTATTAAACTTATGTTATGGAGATTCTATGCATGCTTCTCCATAAATTGATTTTGACATCAAAATTTATACCCTTAAAAATTTAAGTCGAATGCTCCTAATTGACGAACACTTGAAATTACTTCGTCATCAAATGAGATTTTTGGATGATGTTGTGATGGAGAGAAAACCATTTGTAGAATGAGAATTCGTATGATGGTTATACGTTACTCAGATTAGATGACTTAAGTAAGTTACTTAGTGAGATCTGGAAACTTAATGCATTCAGAAGGGGTGAAACATGTTTACAATGAAAAACGTTTTTTTGGAAATGTAAATCCCTTAAATATCTAGAAATTGAAAATTCTTTGTCAATTGAATTGTTCAACAAGTCACTGTGTTGAGTACATTCATTACTAGCAGATCAACTGATGTAATGGATCTATGTCAATGTAGTTCTAGAATTCAAGGAAAATAATATGGTTTTAATAGCGGCGTAATTTTATTTTCTTGAAAGTATTTTGTTATCGAAAATACTAATATTTGAACTCATTTCTTTAGAAATGGCTCAACCTACCAATAACACGATATGTTCTGTGTTCAAAGCTTTCTTTGAACGAACTGAACTTACTGGCCCAAACTTTAATGATTGGTACCGCTCGCTAAGAATTGTCTTGAGAGCAGCGAGTACTATCGATATCTTGACTACTCCCTATCCGGAGGATGTTGCTGAAGGAGCATCTGATGCGCAAATGCTTGAACACGCTAATAATGTTAAGAAGCACTCTGAGGTGGCTTGCTTAATGCTAGGAAAAATGGCTCCTGCAATTCAACAAAAGTATGATCTATTTTCTCCAAAGTGAATGTTTGATGAGCTCAAGGCTATGTTCGAGACGTGGCAAGCTGTGGAGATCTACGACTTGGTAGATGCTTTGTATAGCTAGAAGCAAGCTCTAAGAAAGTCTATAAGTGCCCATTATTTGGAAATGAGGGGTTATATGGAACAACTCATTGCACTAGGACAACCCTATGATCATAATATTGCTATAAACTTGATCAATAGGTCCCTTAACAAGGACTTGCATGCAATGCTCATTGACTATAAAAAGGGGTTGAATGACAAGACATCTACCGCTACGCCTTCTGTACTAACCATACAAAAGGGTAGAGTGAGTAAGCCAAAACCGAAAGCGAATAAGAAGAAAGTCAAAGGCAAGGGTAATAAGGGCAAACAAGTTGCGACTTATTTGAAACCCAAGCAGAACTTTGTTAAGAGTAGTCAATCTCAAAAGGATGAGACTCGTCACCATTGCAAGGCAAGTGGTCACTAGAAGAGGAATTTTTACCTCGAAGAATTGCGAGAAATAAAGAAGAAGTTTGAGCAGAGCGCTTCAGCTTCAGGTACTTTATTCATGATTGAATTGTTTAATTTAACATACAAATTAAATTCCTGGGTATATGATATGGGATGCGGTATTAACATTTGTAATACGTTGCAGGGATTTAATCTGGAAAGGAAGCTTTCCTATGGGGATCAATATCTGCAAGTGGGCAATGATGCACAAGAAGCGGTTGAAGCTATAGGAACTTTTGATCTAGTTTTACCTTCGGGTTTAGTACTGAGATTAAATGATTTTCATTATGCACCTATAATTGTTAGGGGTGTTATTTACTTTTCTTTTTTGTTAAATAGTGGATTCGTTCACACGATTGATAATAATGGATTTTTGTTTGGAAAAATGGTATTTTCTATTTTAAAGCAATTTCTGTGGATGGTGTGTTTGAATTAGACATGCATGATAACGAATCCAAGAACGATAAATCTGTATTTAGCATGAGTAAAAAGAGAAAGTTTGACAAGAACTCTTCTTATCTTTGCATTGTAGATTTGCCCATATTGGGAAGACTCGTATACAAAAGCTTCAACATGAAGGTCTTTTGGAAAATATCAATGATGAACCATTTTATAAATGTGAATCTTGTATCTCTGAAAAGATGACCAAGAAACCTTTTAATAGCAATATTGAAAGGGCTACTTGTTGGGAATAAAATGAGCCAAGACACTTAGACACTGACAAGAGTTATTTGGATGCTGATAACAAGAAATTAAGCGCTGACAGATCAAGCATTGACAAGAAGTATCCAAGCGCTGACAAGAAGAAGTCTGATGAGACTGCTTTTATACATAGTCTCATCGTCCAAAAAGGGCTTTAAATGCATAAAATGTTAGCCTCAAAATATTGAGTCAAACAAGAATATTCGGTCATAGGTTTATATTGTAATATTTATTAGAACGTTGTAATAGATAGTTAAATAGTCGTGGTTCACGGGCTTGGATTTAAACTAACTAAAGTCCAAAAGACAAGCCCGGCCCAATATATAGCCCATTAAAGCCCGCATGTGGGTGGACTATATATTTTACCCTCCTATCATGTTAGGAGGGTAGATGGTCATTTTGTAACTCTCATTTATTCCTAATCTAATATTCTACAAGTTAATCACCTCCTCTCTACTTTCTCTCACTACTTTCTCTCTCTAAAACTCATATCTTTTCCATCTCATATCTTAATATATCATCATATTATTTAGGGACAACAATTGGTATCAATCGCCATGGGGTAGATTCGTGTTTAGTTTGTGGTTTTTCATACTTTGATTCGTGTGATTTTCTACTGTAAATCATTTCGTCTCAAAAGGTTATTTTGTTGTGTTTGTCATTTTCGTGATTCGAAATACACTTTAATCATCCGGATTATAGGAGTTTTTGGTTTGATTCTTGAAATCGGATACACAAAATCACGTTTTGGAAAAGTTTCGGTTTGTGTTTAGATATTAGGAATTTAAGGGTTTTAACATTCCGGATTGTGAGTTGTGTGTGAATATTCCGGATAAGCAAGATTATCTCGTTATCCGGAATATAAGGGCTTGTTGATTCCGGATAACAGAATGTTTTTAAGTTTTCAGGATTAGTCTCAAATCATTGATATTCCGGATAAGGTGCTTCAGTATATTCCGGATAAACAACATTAGTTTTTTTTCCGGATAACACGACTGTCTTCCAGATTCCGGATAAGTTTCACCTGTGTATTCAAGATAATCTCTCGGACTTTATTCCGGACAAGCAGCTTGGCAAATATTGCGGATAAGGGTGACTTGATTTGTTCCGGATAAGCAACATATAGTTTATTCCGGATAAGCACGTTTTTCAGGATTCCGGATAAGCAACTCGGGAAGATTCCGGATAAGCAACTCGGGAATATTCTGGATAAGCAACTCGGAAAGATTCCGGATAAGCATGTGTTGCTGTGGATTCCGGATAAGCGAACAATCGAGTATTCCGGATAAGCTACAGACGATTTATTCCGGATAAGGAGAATAACAATTATTCCGGATAAAGGTTCATTCCGGATAAGCCAAAGGAGAATTATTCCGGATAAAGAAGGAAATAAACATTCCAGATAACAGTTTTTCCGGACACGGTAGTTTTGTATTATTCCGGATAAGTCGAAGAACAACTATACCGGATAAGAGAGAGAACATTTATTCCGGATAAGAAGAACATCAAACATTCCGGATAAGAGAACGTTGAAATATTCCGGATAAGCTTCGCTTTGAATTTTTCTGGATAAGGTATCATTGAAATATTCCGGATAAGTGAAAGATAATATTTCGGGTAAGTGCTTGGTAATATTCCGGATAAGTACTTGTTTTTCCGGATAAATTTTTTCACAATTTCTTCAAGTTTCAACCATAATCTTTTCACAATTTCATCTACTTAAGATCCTATTCACTTCACATCAACTTTGAGACTCAAGAATATCATGTCACTAACAACAATATCATGGTGGCGGGTAATAAAGAGAGACCACCCATGCTTGTGTCTGGTAGGTATGCTCAATGGCAATCACGTTTCATCTGATATCTTGATACAAGACCCAATGGTGATGCCTTGAGGAAATGTATTACTCATGGACCATATGTATTCAAGAAAATATCAATTCCTCCAAGAGCTGCCACAGATACTACTGATCCAATTCCTTCAAGTGAACATGATGAAACAAGAGCTGATCTCACACCTGAAAATTATGCTTGGCATGATGCGGAGAAGGAAGCTATCTATATGGTTCTAAGTGGAATTGGAGATGATATTTACTCCACGGTTGATGCATGCCCCACAGCACATGAAATGTGGACTGCTATTGAACGCTTGCAACAAGGAGAATCACTCAACAAACAAGATGTCAAAACAAACTTGTTTTGGAATTTTGGCAAGTTTACTTCAAGGGATGGAGAATCAATTGACTCTTACTCTTCCAGGTTTTATAAGATGATGAATGACATGACAAGAAATAATCTGCAAGTCTCCACCATGCAAGTCAATGTCCAATTTCTTCAACAACTTCAACCCGAGTGGACAAGGTTCGTCACTTTGGTGAAACAACAAGAAAAGTTAGACGAGGTCTCATATCATCGACTCTTTGATATCTTGAAGCAATTTCAGAATGAAGCAAATGAGATTCGAGCTGAACGTGTTGCCAAGACGGCTAATCCACTTGCTTTAGTGACTACAACTCAACATGTTCAAGGTCATAACTCTCGTGCTCCTGAGTCATATTCCACTACATCATCTTCACCACGATCTTCCACATCCTCTAAGTCTTCATTCTCCACAAGATCTCGAGGTAAAGTGCCAAGAGCACCATCACCACCATTTGAGTCATCATCTGAAGAAGATAGTGATGAAGACCAAGCTCAAAAGAACCGAGAGATGAAACAACAAATTGCTTTCATAATGAAGACTTACAAGAAAATCTAAAAACCCACCAACAGCAATCTTCGCACATCATCTAACACCAAGAACCGATATGTTGAGAGTCCTCCAAGGTATGACACACGTCGACGTGGTGAAAGTCCTCCTAGGTATGATCGACATAATCCAACGCATGTTGAGGGTTCTACAAGATATGATCGACAAACTGCAAATTATGATACTCAGAGGATTGCTGCTGCTACTGGGAATAGGGAAACAGTTGGAAGTCAAGTGGTTCAGCAGAGCGAGATTCAATGTTTTAATTGCCAAGGATATGGGCATATGGCAAAGGAATGCAGGAAGCCAAAAAGGGTTAGAGACTCCAGCTATCACAAGGAAAAGATGCTGCTATGCAAGAAAATGGAAGCAGGGGTTAAATTGTCAGCTGAGGAAGGAGCAATGCTTGATGATACTGATGATGAAGATTATGATCAAGAGCTCGATGCACATTACTCGTACATGGCAAAGGTTGAAGAAGTTCTCAAAGTCACTGAAGATGACAATGGTCCTATCTTTGACACTGAGCCAATCGATAAGGTACATACTACTGATGAATATAATGTGTTTGGTGATATTCCTGAGCATAGTGATCTACCCAATGCCATTAATGACACGTGTATGATGAAAACGGTTGATAGCAATACCACACCCGCTTCATCAGACATGTGCAATAATAAGTCTGAGGATGATCAACATGCAAATGCATATGATGAAGAGGAACGTATTGCGCTTGCTAATTTAATTGCTACTTTACAAAAAGATGTCACTGAAAATAAAAAGAGTCAAAAGCAATTAAAGAAGGCAAACGCTACGCTCACTCAAATTTTGAAGAATGCAAAGCTGCTCTTATCAAATCTACTGAGATGACTGAAAGCTGTAGAGATGAGCTCCTTCAGAAAACCAAAGAGCTTGAGGGGTACAAGGGAAGTACGTTAAAAATACAAAAGGACGATTTTGAAAACAAATATAATATAACTCTTGAGTTATTAGCCAAAGAGAAGCGTCAATATAATGTTTTCTTAATGGATGAACGTCAAAAAAGTACCTTGCCAATACCAAAGTTAATGAACTTGACAAAAGCTCTCTATGACCACTACCGATTCTGCTAAAATTCTTGAGGATAAGAAACAAGATGTAGATGCATTAAAACAAGACTTCAAAAGTAGATATGATAAGGAAACCGAAAAAGTAACAAAACTAGAAGCACAAGTCGAATTTTTAAAGAACATTGTTTATAAAACGCATGATTCTATTCAATCCGTAATAATGCTAGCACCTCCGTTGATGTTTAAGGGTCAAGCTATCTTTGCAAGTCCTGAGTACCTTGCCAAAGCTCAAGCTGCGAACCCACATCTTTATCTTGATGAGACTGAAAGAACCGATCTTGATTGCATGCCTGTTAGTGCCAATAGTGAAGAGACTGCCCTTTGGGATGATGATAGTCGATCACTTGTCAACGAGGAGTTTGTAAAACCATATACTTATGCTTATGAGAATAGTCTTTATGGTCTTTTCAACAAACAAACTCATAAAACTCGTGAGGAAGTGTTTCTAGAATGCAAACAAAAGAGAATTCAATGGAAGAAAGCATTTGCCCTAAGAAATCTAATGTTTACAAATACATAAACTACCTCCCTCTAGATGAATCTAAAAACAAGAGTAGGAAAACATTAGGTATTCTTAAACACCACATAGATAATGTTAAATCTATTGTTGAAAGAGACTGGGCAAAACGTGAAAATGCTGAATGGACACGTCTGATTCCTCAAGATATTACCTTGCTTGTGAAAGAACTCTTAATTCCAAACACCGCGTTGATTAAAGAAACTGTTCTTCAACTTGAGGAGTTCATTCGGACTGAAATGTAAGATGATTTAAAATACGTTGAATCTCTTGAGAAACACATTGATGATCTTCAAATGGAGAAGTCTGATTTTTCAGATGAATATGATTTACTCTTGCAAAAATGCGTTTCTAAAGATGTTATGTGTGCTTATTTTACATCTTGTGCTGATATTGATGAATATTCTGAAGTTGCATGCCAATATCTTGATAAAAGCAAAGAATGTGAACGTCTTGAAATTGAGCTTTCGAAACGTAAAGAAAATGTTGATAAAAAGGCTTTTGAGTTACTTCAACACAAAACTGATTTCCTTCAAAAACATTGTCATTCTCTTGAACTTGCTTTGCAAAAAGACGTTGGTAGTTTTCCACATGATAATAAATTGCAAGAAAAACTTTCCCAAACGTTTCGAGAAATGAACGAACAGAATTTGGAAATTAAAGGGTTGAAAGCTCAATTACAAGACAGGGACAAAGCGATAGCAGAGTTGCAGAAACTCGTTGCTAAAATGGGTGGGAAAATCGTGGAACCTAGCATTAAGAAACCTGTTGTTAGACAACCCAATGCTTCTAAAGTGAATAGATCCTCTATCTTGTGAAAACCATCTGCTTTATCAAATTCCTCGTTTGCAAAACCTGTGTTTGCCCCCAAGATAGATGGAAAGGAAAGGTTACCACAAAATCAACCCATAAGGAATGCCATAGCACCAAGCGTTCAGCACACTAATGTGATTAAACCAGGGATGTATAGAATGACCACTAATCCCACAAACAAAGTTTTTCAATCGCCTCAGACTTCTAGAAACACTAATATTCGTGTGTCTTCTACTACAGGAATAGTCTCCACCACTGTGTTAGCCAGCCTCAGCTTAAGAGCACTCAAGTGAATGATAAGGTCTGGAAACACAAGAATCAAGGGAAGATGAAGGAAGTAGAAACACACCCTAGGAATTTGAATGTTTTTAAGAATAAAAAGTCTGTAATCGCATGTAATGACGATATGAATGATGTGAATGATTTGAATGCTATGAATGTGAAATTTGTTTGTTTCAAATGTGGCAAGTGTGCTAATGCTAATCATTCTATGTGTGCTATGAATAAAGTCGAAGGCGTAGATACTAGAACTAAGAAGCAAGTTGCGATGCCTATTAGAGCTAGTAAACCCAAACACATAGTGAACCATTCTGGTGCTACCCCCACTAAGAAAAGTAACGAATCAAACTCCACCACTAATAATCCTAGAAGCAAAATTAAGGAATTATATGAGTCTGCTAGCAAGTCTTGGAAATGGTGGTTTGCTAATCAATGTCCTCCCGGATATAAATGGATGCCGAAAGCTAGGACAGAAAATGTGAAAACGAGTGTTAGTTTTCCTTTAAATGTTGATAAGGACACTAATGATTCTATTATCACAACTACTGTGGTATCCAATTTAGCAAATGCTCCATCGTGTTCTAACTCCTCTGCAGGTGATACAAATAATTCTCTTCATACTGGACTCCGGATGCACGAAGCACATGACGGGGAATCTCAATCTTCTAATTAACTTCGTGGAGAAGTTCATGGTTACGGTCCAATTCGGAAATGATCAATTTGCACCGATCCTAGAATATGGAGATTTGGTTCAGTAGAATATCACGATTAAATGGGTATACTACGTCGAAGGGCTCAATCACAATCTTTTGTCGGTTGGTCAATTCTGTGATGCGGATTTGGAAGTTGCTTTCAGAAAGAAGACATGTTTTGTTCGTGATTATGATGGGAATGACTTACTTACCGGTACACGGGGTACTGATCTTTACACAATTTCACTTCAAGACACAACTTCATCAACTCCAATTTGCTTCATGGCTAAAGCTTCAACGACTCAGGCATGGTTATGGCATCAACGTCTTTATCATCTCAACTTTGATACCATTAACTTGCTTTCCAAGAAAGATATTGTGAGAGGCCTTCCAAGATTGAAATTCATCAAAGATCATCTTTGTTCTTCTTGTGAACTTTGTAAAGCTAAACGAAGTAGCTTCAAAACAAAGACCACACCAAGCTCTAAAGGACGGTTAGATCTTCTTCACATGGATCTGTGTGGTCCCATGCGTGTTCAGAGTATCAATGGAAAGAAATATATTCTGGTAATTGTCGATGATTACTCAAGGTACACATGGACTCATTTCTTGAGGTCCAAGGATGAAACACCCGATGTTCTCATCAGCTTCTTTAAGCTGATACAACGTGGTCTTCAAGCTCAAGTTAAAGTGGTTCGTACTGCCAAAGGTACATAATTTTTGAATTCAAAACTAAGAAACTATTTTGAAGCCGAAGGGATTGAACATGAAACATCTATTGCTGGAACACCCGAACAAAACGGAGTTGTTGAAAGACGAAACCGTACTTTAGTTGAGGCTGCTCGAACATTATTATCCGCTTCAAAACTTCCACTGTACTTTTGAGCCGAAGCTGTGTCAACCGCATGCTACACACAAAACCGCTCCTTAATTATCCCAAGACATGAAAAGACACCATATCACATAATCCATTATCGAAAACCTTCACTCAAACACCTTCATGTTTTTGGATGTACGTGTTACATTATTCAAGATGGTGAAAATCTGGACAAGATGAAAGAGAAAGGTGATGCATGTATTCTTGTGGGATATGCAACTCAGTGTAAGGGATATAGAGTGTACAACAAGAGAACAAAATTGATTGGCGAGACTATTCATATCCGATTTGATGAATTACAAGAAATGACACTTGAACAAAACAGTTTAAGTCCCGATACACAAAGACAAACCACTTTCGTTCACTACCGCACGAAACTCGGAACTCAAGACCACATCAATGAACCGTCAAATTCAACACTGGTTCCAGAACATGTTCCTAGAGCTGATATGACAGTCGACACGACAATTGAAGAGTTGGAAATGTTATATGGACCAATGTATGATGAATATTTTACGGGGGAGAAACAAGTTGTATCGAAGTCTTCCGCTGTCATTCATGATAAGAATGATGATACCGATCATCGTCAACAACCAGATACAACTTCATCTACTTCAACACGGGTTGCTGCAGATTTACCTCCTCAGAGTATCACTTCAACAATCAATCCTACAACATCCACAAATACTATCATTGCTCCAGAAAACACAAATCAAGCTGACGATGCATTATCTGACGAAGACGAATTTATCAACCCATTCGGTACACCGGTACAAAAAACTGGAGAGTCTTCAACTCGCCATGTTGATCCGTCAAATATGCATACATTCTATCAACGACATCCTTCAACACATCATTGGACCCGAGATCATCCTTTGGTTCATGTCATTGGAAACCCTTCACAGCCCGTTCGCACAAGACGACAGCTTAACACCGATGCTGATGTTTGTATGTTAGCACTCGCCGTGAGTTCAGCTGAACCGAAAAACATCAAAGAAGCATTAGCTGATCATGCTTTGATTGAATCGATGACGGATGAACTTCAACAATTTGAAAGACTTAAAGTCTGGGAACTTGTTGACAGACCATACGATGTAATACCATTAAATCTTCGATGGATCTGGAAAAACAAGATGGATGAAGAGAACACGATCATTAAGAATAAATCTAGGCTAGTGGCTAAAGGGTATGGACAGAAAAAGGGTATTGATTTTGAAGAATCATTTGCACCAGTAGCTCGAATGGAAGCGGTCAGGATTTTTCTTGCTTATGCTGCACATAAGGGATTCATTGTCTATCAAATGGACGTAAAGACGGCGTTTCTTAACGGTCCTTTGAAGGAAGAAGTCTATGTCACACAGCCGGGAGGATTCGTCAATCCTCATTATCCTGACAAGGTGTATCGTCTCCACAAAGCACTTTATGGACTCAAGCAAGCTCCAAGGGCGTGGTACGACGAGCTCTCGAAATTTCTGGTCTCCAAAGGTTTCTCAAAAGGTTCCATTGATCTAACTTTGTTCACTTATAAAAATGGGGATGACATTTTGCTTGTGCAGATTTATGTTGATGACATAATTTTCGGGTCTACAAACCCAAAACTTTCAAAATGGTTTGAAAAAGTAATGCACATCAGATTTGAAATGTCTATGATGGGCGAACTAAAAATCTTTCTAGGAATTCAAGTTCATCAATCCCCAAGTGGTATGTTCATTAACCAAGCTAAGTATTGTCAAGAGATAATCAAAAAGCATGGTATGACATCATGTGACCCCGTTGGGACACCATTATCAACCACATCCCTAGATATTGATTTGGAGGGATTACCCATAGATCAAACGAGATATCATTCTATGATCGGGTCCCTCATGTACTTGACAGCAAGCAGACCTGATATTCATCATGCTACGTGTTATCGTGCACGATATCAAGCACGACCCACTGAAAAGCACCTCAAGGAGGTTAAACGGATCTTTCGGTACCTTAAGAATACCATTCACATGGGACTCTGGTATCCGAGGGAAACCGGTTTCTTTCTAACGGCCTATTCAGATTTTGATCATGCAGGGTGTCTTGATACACGTAAAAGTACTTCTGGTGGTGCACAATTTCTAGGACAAGATAAGCCTGTGGGATGTTCTTCCAAGAAGCAGGATTGCACGTCACTTTCATCAGCCGAAGCGGAGTATGTGTCTCTATCTGCGTGTTGTGCTCAAGTTCTTTGGATGAGAACACAACTCACGGATTATTTAACACCCCCAAATTTACACGCAGCGGAATACATCTTTGGGTGCTAAACAATGATACAACAACACATAATTTATAAAGAACGACTCGAAAACAGATGTTTTAGATTTATCGTTCCCAAAACATTCATCAGAGTAGCGTAGTCCCAAGTAATCGTTACCAAAAAGATAAGTTAAAACAACATATTGGTTTGTTTTAAAAATGGAACGATAAATAAATCAAAGAGTTTGAACAACAAAAGCAGTGCACAACTTCATTCCCCGTTACCTCCAAGCTTCCACTTCTTGATTACCTGAAATACATGTGAGTAAAACAATCAGCAAAAATGCCGAGTGAATCTATAGGTTTATGAAATCAATTTGAACACAAGCAAAGATTATAAGTTTGTGGCATGCTTATAAGCATCAAATAATAATTTGCATCAACAATGATAATTGTATATAGCATAAATTACAATAAGCTCATGGAACCGAGCCCTTAGACACTCCCTTTAGAGGTCTGATAAGACAGGAGATTTATTAATTGTCGGTTACCTCTAGATTAATGGTACATTGTCGTATACCTGACTTCTCAATACAATATGCTCAAACAGTGTGGAGGTCGGGCCTAAGAATCTATGACAAGTCCACAAAAACTGAACCGGGGCGGCTTCCCCCATAGATCTATTAATTGTACTAGCGGTTAACCCATCATAGGTTAATTAACGGTCCATAATTGAGGTTTTAACAAAGGCAATCACTTAATGCAATTTAAAGGCAACCACGGGTCCATTCATAGAGGGACAAAGCATACCATAAAAATCTTGTGTTCTAAGTTTATAAAACATGTATTCCCCCTCGCGGGTTTAAAATCATTTAATAACTAGTATAAAGCGAGGCTATAGACTCACCTTAGCCAATAGTGGTAATGAGACGATCGTCGACGATAGATGATGCCTTTCAAACACGAGAACCGCAACCTATCAAATGAGGTGCGTTCATTAATAATAGACTCGAGAAATAACCCATACATAAGAATATAAAACTCGACTCATAAAATCACGACAAAATAGAGAGAAAACGATACAAGTGATACTATTACACTCTCTCCTATATAGTCATTTTATTATTCTACGCCTTTAACAAAAATCTACCGGAACATACCGAATGTCCAAGCCGTTTTCCCATACTTAAACATATCAACTTTTTATGATACTACTCAGAGAACTCACTTACTATATGTAGAAAGTCCTCCCAAGAGCCCATCAAAAGATTTTACTTCTAAAGTTCCCTGCCCGACTCATCTTTGAATCACAAAATCTGGACAGTTTAGCGACCTTGACTTACGAAACCATTTTGACCATTCTAAACAACTCCATTTGTAAAACCGCCACTTGATTCTAAAAATAGACTCAAAATACTAAACTTTGAGCCTGAGAAAAGCCCTTGAATCATTTTGAAACTCATTTTATAGTCCCCAAGATTCGATCCAAATATCGACAACAATTTTCGGATTGTGTCAACACTCGTCTCCCGGTACACGAAAATCAAACTAGTGTATCTTCCACCTCGTTTGGAGTTGGAAGGCCTACTTTATATCAAATCGAAGCTAACGAAATTCTCTACGACATAATCCCATAATAACAACCTATAATCAGACTTAAGACCCCCGAAATTGGCCTCAAACCTACTGCCCAAAATTGACTATAAAAATCTTTTACAAAATCAAGTTTTTGATCAAAACCAACAACTTTTATCATCATTCTAACATCCTAATATCATCTTAAACCCATACTAACACTTGTATCATCATCAAAATCAAAAACCCAAAAATTAAAAATCAACTTTTTAACAAAAACATAGCATAAACACTATTTGATCATCACTACTTACACATGCATGATCAAAATCTCCACCTAACAAATCAAAAAAAATAAAACTTGATGCATGTAGCTAAACTTTGTACCAAAATGTAGCCCTTTGAATTCTAAGGATGGGACTTTGATTTGTTTTGGAAGATTCAAACAAGATAATCATGAAAATTGAAAGATTTGGTGTGATGTTCTTGGTGTTGTATGACAAAGAAGGAGAGACGGGTGAGGTGGTTTTGTTTTTATTTTTTAAATGATTATATGTGTAAAGTGTAAGTGGAAAAACATTATATAGTCCAAGGTTAGGGTTGTTTTTGCCAATTTGTGATAGTTTTGGTCCAAAATGTAATAAAATAGTTTAAAAGGGTAGAAAGTGTAAATTTTAAATTTTGAAATATTTACAAGATTCGGGTTTCGTAAAAATATATTTTTTTTAAAGTTTAAACGCACACGAAAAATAATAATATAACGACTCGATACGTAATTAAAACGATATCGTCGAAAGTATTAAATATCGAAACGATCGATAATAAAATATAAAATTTTTGGCATCCGTCGGTATCGCGATCACTAGTAGTCCTCGTTACTCGTCAAAATATTAAAATATAATATTTAATATCGGTTTCAACTTAAACCGTTAAACATAATAATATTTAACGTTATAAAATACTTCAAAATAACTGAAAATAGAATTAAATTATGACCTTATTTTTACGGGTTTTACATCCTCGCTACCTTAAGGGAGCGACGTCCCGGCGCTCAACTCGCTTCATACACGAGTTGTTCACTACCCGGAAGGATGAGGGCATTCCTTATAAAGAAGTCTTCACGTTCATACGTGAATCTTGATCCACGATCTCCACTGGTTCTTTTACAAAACGAAACTTGTCGTCAAGTTGTATCTCACCAAAAAGGAATAAATAAATCCTTATCCACCAGTCACCCGTCAAGCTCGACACATCAAAATTTTATGGATCACACGAAGCTCATTCGACAACAAGAATAGATGACAGGATTTTCGGGTAAGTCCAGTTAAAAAGAATGTTGCAATTTAAAGGATAGCCACTGGCCGGATAGCCATGGACACACATAAAAAAGAATTAACAAGAAAAACATTTTCGTCATCGGAGGGTGCTCACACGCGGGTCCTCACTCAAAAGATAATACAAAGACACCATCTCACTTTCGCCAACGCGCAGTAAAGTCTCAATAAACATCGTTGTTGAAAGTCAAAAAAGATATTACATAATATATGTTCTACATGATTGGACGTCATCGGATGATGCCGTCTCAAGTTCTCACAACTTACGATCATTTGACTAAATCACATACCACCTAAGTACATAAAAATAAAAGGTCGAACAATAACATCGAGTATAGATTTCCATCGTTAATCATCGAGAAAACCTTGAACGAACCCTTGATAATAACCACTTGATCTCAAGAGTCTTTCCACTTACGGTGTCGGCTTCAACATACTCTTCGAGGTTGTAACAAATTTATTAACTCCATTCATTAAGAGATTCGGTCCTCAATCATTCCACAAGTACACGCATAAATCCTGGTGACACTTATCCTTTCTTCTTATACACTGCTTCCCGAGATTCATTTTAAACTCAGAATAAAATAGTAATCTTCAATACAAGGAACAGAACGAGATAAAAATCACTTCAATAAACGCATAAACAGACAAGATGTGGTAAAATGATTTAAGGTTGACGACCGATGAGGGATCTCGACTCACGTAACCGTAAAACATAATAATTCACAATACTAGAAAAATGAGAGCGAAGAATGTTAAATATTAACATTAAAATAACGTTTGTCACAATTATCCGTCCCGGATTTGGTATTACCTTAAAACTCAATTGAGGTACTTTCTTGATAAGGATGATATATCAAAATAGGAGTTAAATAGCTTCATAATTTATTTTGATTGTCTTAAGAAACATTGAAAGAAAGACATGAATTTAGTAATTAAACTCATATTGATGGTTACAATTAGAAAATATAATTTCCAAATTAAATCATTATCAGGAATATAAATTAAACCGATAATTTCATTACATTTAAAGTAAAGTATGATATGTCAATTACTTCAAAAGATAAAAACATAATTTCAATTTAAACATTAGTTTTAGTTATACAAAATATGATGTATAAATTTGACCTTTTACATGTGATGGTTATTTCGATAAATGAGAATCATTAGAAAAATGTATAAAAGTTCCATAAAAATTTTATAATACCTTGTAGGAATACATAAAGGTGTTTATCATTCCAAAATAAATATGGGTTACATTCGGGTTTCGAAATGTGACAAGATAACAAACGAATACGAATGGAAATAATAGTCAACAATTAGTACGAAATCAATGGTATAAAAGGGGACGAAGCAAATGTCGTATGAATTCTTAAAGAGAATAATAAAATAAAGGCGTTGATGGTAAGACGATAAGAAATAATAAATTAAACAAGTTGTCAATTTTGTTAGTGCGGTTGATGGTTCACCAATATCAGTTTGTTAACTTAGCGGTGGTCGATACATGATCGGAAATAAGATCCATACAAAAATTTAATCAAAAAAAATTCCTAATAATCACTTGTAATTAAAACAAATCAAATGAACGATGTTAGTGTTTAAAGAGATAAGTCAAAGCACGGTTCACAAGAGTGAATTTCGAGACAAACGAGAGTGACGGACGTCATCCCGGATATACGGAAATCGCTCTAGTGATAAATTATTATTCACGGGCGGAGACAATTCCAAAGATCTTTAAAATCGCATAAAGAACATTGGACGAGAAGGAAGGATAAAATATCGAGACTTTCAAGTCATTTATCAACGGTCAGTAATTAGACGAACGGTCAAAAGAAATCAGTTATAAGATAAAATGAAGTAACAAGTGGAAAAACGATCGTCGAGTAAAACGTATTCGTAAGCGCGTAATTCGTTCAAGAGAAGGTAAGAAAACGTATGCGGATGTATAGAAATTGCGCTAGTTGCATGAAATATAAAGGTTTTTAAAACTACTTTTCACTTTATTTCATTTTATTTATCTTTATCATAATATAAGTAAAAAGTTGATTATTATCAAGATTTTTAAGATGACTACTATTCACCCTAGCATGGCTCCTTCTAAATTAGACATAGGTGATCAGGCCATGTATAATCTAGGAATAGCAATGCAGTGCTCAGTTTCGTCGAAAAGTATTATGTTTCTTATGTTTATATATAAACCATGCCATTTGTAAAATGGAATTTAAAAATAGTTATAATTTATAGGATACAAGTAATTGGCGAGATTTTTAAGCAATAACTCAAATGTTATAAAAATTATTTCATAATATCAAAGTAAAACAATTTATGAAAATAATTGTAATAAAAATGTCAATTAAAATTATAAGGTGACATTTTGATGAAGTATATAATAACCAAAGGTTTGCAAAAAGTTGCAAATAATAGCTTATATGAAAACCAATGAAATGGTTACAAGTCGTTAAGGTTTCAAAAGGTTATAAGGTTTAGACGAAAGCGCCATGAGACATGTGATAAGAATGTCGAAAAAGAATGTGAAGGCAAAACTTCAAAACTCAACCCAAATCAGTGGAAGGTTAGAAGAAAATAACAATAAAATAACATCGAATGACAAATGAGTCATATATATAAAAAGAATAAATCAATCCATATGTGTATTCTATGTAAGATACTCGACACAACATGCTTTTAAGAAAGTATGTTATTCGTTTTTAAATTACACCATTAATCCGGTAATTGCTAATCCTGTAATGTTTCTATTTTTTTAAACATTTTCACATGCAACTAGTATTCGTTAGTTTTAAAATAATATTCGTTAAAATTTTACGATCTCAAATAAACTCAAAACAGCTTAGAAACATTTAAGACCCATGTTTCGAATTTTCTATCAGATATGACTTTTAAATATGAGCCGATTAATTGACCCGATAAACGACATTTCCAAGACTCGGAGTCTAAAGCATTTTGATGCAAAACGACGTTTCAGACGACTTTCTAGATTTACCCGAGACCTGAAAACCAATGTAAAATGACCAAAATACCCCTGCAAGTTCTGTGCAGGTTTGACTATTTTATTTTAAAAACGCAGGTTTTACTTTTAAGTTTTGACCTGTTTATACTGCCCCTACAGTTTCTGCATAAAGTGTATTTTTCGACACTTCTTAACGGCTCAAAATATATACATATATACACACATGTCTTGTGGATTTTACAACAACGAAAAAAAATAAATCTCGTAATGAGCATCAAATAATATATAGCATGATGAATGACAGAAAATGCTTCAAGGCATTCAACACGAAATTTAGGAAGCAAAATGGTGAAAGACGTTCGTAATTTAGATTTCAAAATGCAATGTAGGCAAATCTCCTTGGTGCCACGATTGTCAAAAACACAAAACATAGCAAGAAAAAAAAATGGAACATTAACATGCTACACTCCGGGAGCGAAAAGGTTAATGAAAAACAAATGATACAATTTTATATAAGTAAAATCGTATTCCAATTCTAGCGCCATAATCTAGACGATGATTTATAAAATGACGATGACGTTACCGAGATATAAGTGAACAATACACTTCGGAGTCGATACATATAAATGTCAACGAATTAAATCTTCGCATGTCGTGTAAAACGATAATAAAAATCAACAAAATATTATGAAAAACCATGGTATTATTCAACACTATTTTAAGAAATGTTTCAAAATGTATGACTCACACGATAGGGGTTAGTCTATTCTAAGGACACATTGAGCTACACAATGGTCAAGAGATTACGTTTCAAGACGTCCAAGCACAAACAGCCGGAAAACAATTTGGATATCTATATAGATATTTCAAAGGGTTAAACAATGAAAGTAACACGCGTAGATGAAGTTATGTAAGGTCATAATATAAAAATTTTGCAATAAAAGCAATTTAAATAGTTCAAAAATAAATACAGAAAGATCTTGAAAATTCATTGTATTTATTTAAGTTAATCATTAATAAATGATAAACTTTTATCGGAAAGTTTAACGACATAAATATATATCGATAAAAGATTATAGTATTTATTTAGAAATACTTAGCAATAAGGCATACATAATAATGTATACTAAAGTTGTAATCCCAGAAGTAGCTTGAACCTGAAGTCACGCGAAATTATGTGCACCGACTCTTTGAAAAATAAAACCGACAGTTATAGTTTAGGTTTTTAGAAAAAGACCTAGTTCTCTATAACTCATGGCTCTGATACCAATCTTTAACACCCCCAAATTTACACGCAGCGGAATACATCTTTGGGTGCTAAACAATGATACAACAACACATAATTTATAAAGAACGACTCGAAAAGAGACGTTTTAGATTTATCGTTCCCAAAACATTCATCAGAGTAGCGTAGTCCCATGTAATCATTAACAAAAAGATAAGTTAAAACAACATATTGGTTTGTTTTAAAAATGGAACGATAAATAAATCAAAGAGTTTGAACAACAAAAGCAGTGCACAACTTCATTCCCCGTGACCTCCAAGCTTCCACTTCTTGATTACCTGAAATACATGTGAGTAAAAACAATCAGCAAAAATGCCGAGTGAATCTATAGGTTTATGAAATCAATTTGAACACAAGCAAAGATTATAAGTTTGTGGCATGCTTATATGCATCAAATAATAATTTGCATCAACAATGATAATTGTATATAGCATAAATTGCAATAAGCTCATGGAACCGAGCCCTTAGACACTCCCTTTAGAGGTCTGATAAGACAGGAGATTTATTAATTGTCGGTTACCTCTAGATTAATGGTACATTGCCGTATACCTGACTTCTCAATACAATATGCTCAAACAGTGTGGAGGTCGGGCCTAAGCTTCTATGACAAGTCCACAAAAACTGAACTGGGGCGGCTTCCCCCATAGATCTATTAATTGTACTAGCGGTTAACCCATCATAGGTTAATTAACGGTCCATAATTGAGGTTTTAACAAAGGCAATCACTTAATGCAATTTAAAGGCAACCACGGGTCCATTCATAGAGGGACAAAGCATACCATAAAAATCTTGTGTTCTAAGTTTATAAAACATGTATTCCCCCTCGCGGGTTTAAAATCATTTAATAACTAGTATAAAGCGAGGCTATAGACTCACCTTAGCCAATAGTGGTAATGAGACGATCGCCGACGATAGATGATGCCTTTCAAACACGAGAACCGCAACCTATCAAATGAGGTGCGTTCATTAATAATAGACTCGAGAAATAACCCATACATAAGAATATAAAACTCGACTCATAAAATCACGACAAAATCGAGAGAAAACGATACAAGTGATACTATTACACTCTCCTATATATTCATTTTATTATTCTACGCCTTTAATAAAAATCTGCCGGAACATACCGAATGTCCAAGCCGTTTTCCCATACTTAAACATATCAACTTTTTATGATACTACTCAGAGAACTCACTTACTATATGTAGAAAGTCCTCCCAAGAGCCCATCAAAAGATTTTACTTCTAAAGTTCCCTGCCCGACTAATCTTTGAATCACAAAATCCGGACAGTTTAGCGACCTTGACTTACGAAACCATTTTGACCATTCTAAACAACTCCATTTGTAAAACCGCCACTTGATTCTAAAAATAGACTCAAAATACTAAACTTTGAGCCTGAGAACAGCCCTTGAATCATTTTGAAACTCATTTTATAGTCCCCGAGATTCGATCCAAATATCGACAACAATTTTCGGATTGTGTCAACACTCGTCTCCCGGTACACGAAAATCAAACTAGTGTATCTTCCACCTCGTTTGGAGTTGGAAGGCCTACTTTATATCAAATCGAAGCTAACGAAATTCTCTACGACATAATCCCATAATAATAACCTATAATCAGACATAAGACCCCCGAAATTGGCCTCAAACCTACTGCCCAAAATTGACTATAAAAATCTCTTACAAAATCAAGTTTTTGATCAAAACCAACAACTTTTATCATCATTCTAACATCCTAATATCATCATAAACCCATACTAACACTTGTATCATAATCAAAATCAAAAACCCAAAAATTAAAAATCAACTTTTTAACAAAAACATAGCATAAACACTATTTGATCATCACTACTTACACATGCATGATCAAAATCTCCACCTAACAAATAAAAAAAAATAAAACTTGATGCATGTAGCTAAATTTTGTACCAAAATGTAGCCCTTTGAATTATAAGGATGGGACTTTGATTTGTTTTGGAAGATTCAAACAAGATAATCATGAAAATTGAAAGATTTGGTGTGATGTTCTTGGTGTTGTATGGCAAAGAAGGAGAGAGGGGTGAGGTGGTTTTGTTTTTATTTTTTAAATGATTATATGTGTAAAGTGTAAGTGGAAAAACATTATATAGTCCAAGGTTAGGGTAGTTTTTGCCAATTTGTGATAGTTTTGGTCCAAAATGTAATAAAATAGTTTAAAAGGGTAGAAAGTGTAAATTTTAAACTTTGAAATATTTACAAGATTCGGGTTTCGTAAAAATATATATATTTTTTTAAAAGTTTAAACGCACACGAAAAATAATAATATAACGACTCGATACGTAATTAAAACGATATCGTCGAAAGTATTAAATATCGAAACGATCGATAATAAAATATAAAAATTTTGGCATCCGTCGGTATCGCGATCACTAGTAGTCCTCGTTACTCGTCAAAATATTAAAATATAATATTTAATATCGGTTTCAACTTAAACCGTTAAACATAATAATATTTAACGTTATAAAATACTTCAAAATAACTGAAAATAGAATTAAATTATGACCTTATTTTTACGGGTTTTACAGATTATGGCTTCCACTTTGATAAAGTACCTATGTACTGTGACTCAAAGTCTGCCATAGCCATCTCCTGCAATCCGGTACAGCATTCCCGCACGAAGCACATTGATGTCAGATATCACTTCATTAAGGAACAAGTTGAAAAGGGTATTGTTGAGTTATACTTTGTTGGAACTGATTACCAATTAGCTGACTTGTTTACAAAAGATCTTTCGAAAGAGAGGTTTGCGTATCTAGTTAGGCAAATTGGTATGAGATGTTTGACTCCAGCAGAACTGGAGGTTCTGGCAAAGAAGCCTACTTGATTCATCTATCAAACATCTACCTGTAAATATTAATCAATAAGAAAAATACAAAATAAAAAAATCTTTGATAATCCAAAAATATTCTTCTCGACATGTCTTTCAGTATCAATAATATGGACGTACCTAGAAATGTCGCTCAATAACGACACGGGTGTGTACATAAAGCTCGAATGAAAGTTGTAAATATTTTTTAAAACATGTCATTTTTATCTTTTTTAAAGGAAATTTTATAATTTGGACAATATTTCCAAAAACGGGTAGAGCAATCTATCACGGGTTGAGCTTGTCACAAAACATTCCACGTTTTGAGCTCAACACAATGGCTTGTAATCACTTTCAGATTGCAACCCGGATCTAAATTCACAGGGGAGTGTACGCTTTTATACTCTTACCCTTAGCAAAAGAAGTTAAATCTTCTTACACTTGAGTGGATTCGTCAAGACATTCAAAGTCTATGAACTCAAGTTTATGCTTTAGAAAAACCTTTTCGTCAAAAAGAATTGATTTTTCAAAAAGCGTTGAACACAATTTTTTTATGAATTTCTCAATGATATTCAAAATCTTTCAAAAATTGTGTGTTCAACAACTCCTATCCTCAAAAGTTTAATGTGGATCAAATCCTCGTAATGACAATTCCATTGGATCAATTTTTGAGGGGGAGCAATTCAACTTCATGCAAAAGATTAACACATCTTTCTCCCGAAGATTTTAAAGACTATTTTTCAAAATATATTTTATTCAAATTTGGTATCTCTAATATCAAAAGATTTTATATATGAGAGATAGGGGGAGAAAATGTGATTAAAATGTGATCTTATATAAGACTCAAGCACTTTAACTCTTACACACATGTACAAAATGTCCACTTAAATTCTTTCGCATTTCAATGAACATGTGAAGGGGGAGTATTTCTGAAACGACAAAACTAGCAAGGTGTTAAATGTTTTCCAAACACTTTGTTAGAGATTAAAGTGGTTTTCATGGTTACGATCAAATACCCACAACATCTTTAATTCACGACGTTATTGATGTCAAAAGGGTGGTTAGGTTTAAGTCCTATGATCCAACCAGAACCGGAGGGATCTTCCCAGGGACTATCCAATAGATTATTAGAACTCCTTAGGAAAGATGGAGTAGAATGTGAACGTAGCTGAATGCCGACTAAGTACTGATGATAGCACTGGAACAATCACAACAAGGTGCTATTAATGATGTCTTGGTAAGCATTGAAGGGGTTGAAGAATGAAAAAGAAATGTAAGGATAAAGGGACTAAAGAAAGAAGCCCTCCATACAACTTAGGCAGAAACCGGGTCAACACATCATGAAGACAACTCATCATGGACCCAGTGATGTGAAGCACAACCCTTTCCTAGCTACTCATGCTTCTCTCAAAAGAAGTTTGTTTTATTGTCACGGAGAACAACACGACTTCTATTGACTTTCTCACTCCGAGATAGTTGATATTGAATAGGTGGCATCTGCTCTAGCCTCCGACCACTAAAAGTGCACAAATCGACTCTAGAGCCAAGACATCAATCAAATCTCGTTAGGACACACGGATGAAGATCAAGAGAGTCCTACGCTATATCCTTGTGATATTGCTAGAACACTCAGAGTGATACTACTTAGTATTCACAATGATGAGTGGAAATCCTTCCAGTGTTAACATCAAACAGCACTGCGGTAGGTCATATGTAAGATTCTTTATGAATTGAACATATGTAAAACTGAAAAGCAACAATGGTTTGATTCTGAATTGATTCAAACTCGTTTCAAGTTTCTACGCAATATCTTTATGGTCTTGCCAGAACATTCAGAGTGATATTATTAATATTCACAGTGACGAGTGGAAATCCTTCTAGCGTCAACATCAAACAGCGCTACGGTAGGTGACTTGTGAGATTCTTATGAATCAAACTTATGTCAACTGGAAAGCAACAATGGTAAGATTCTTAATGAATCAAACTTGTTCCAGGAATTTGAATTGACGACTTTAATCAAGCGGATATTTATCCAATTGATTCACTCTTTATGTTCGCAGTCTTGCTTTGAGACAGTCGAGTAAAGAGAACGGCTAGTACAGCCGTGAAACCCTGTCAAGGAGATTCTTAATTGAATCTACCTGGTCACATGTATGATATTTAATATCGTATAACGGTCTTCACCGACCGGAGGTAAAACGCTACCGATTTAGGACGAATATCAAAGCCATTCAGTCCGTGTCTATGTTTTGTCTCGAGATGGTGACGTCACGGTGTACTCAGCAAAGTCAAAGATTCACAACCACATATTCATGCCCAAAGACTTATTCAACAATCAATAGTGTGAGCATGTGGGTAAAGACACAAGATCGCAAGTTGGCAAAGACAAGTCAAGAATGATTTGAATATCTCAAGATAAAAGACTAAGTCGAAAGACAATGACAAAGGCTCAAAGATCACAGCATGAAGGAACAACACTACTATTACACGTTCAAGACTCGTTTATGACGAAATTCATAAATCTCCATTGGACTTCAAATATCGAAGAGGAATGACCTCACATTGGGGGAGATTGTTAGCCTCAAAATAATGAGTCAAACAAGAATGTTCGGTCATAGGTTTATATTGTAATATTTATTAGAACGTTGTAATAGATAGTTAAATAGTCGTGGTTCACGGGTTTGGATTTAAACTAATTAAAGTCCAAAAGACAAGCCCGGCCCAATATATAGCCCATTAAAGCCCGCATATGGGTGGACTATATATTTTACCCTCCTAGCATGTTAGGAGGGTGGATGGTCATTTTGTAACTCTCATTTATTCCTAATCTAATATTCTACAAGTTAATCACCTCCTCTCTACTTTCTCTCACTACTTTCTCTCTCTAAAACTCATATCTTTTCCATCTCATATCTTAATCTATCATCATATTATTTAGGGACAACATAAAATATCATGAAATTGGCCAAATATATGCTTGTGTTTGTTACTTGTGTATTTTAGGTACGGATATTGAAAAAATGACAAAAGATCACAAGAATCATGCAAAAACGAACACGGAAACGAAGCCGCATATTGTACCAAGCCCTAATAAAGATTTTCCAAGAAAAACCCTTGAAGATTTGAAGATTATGCAAGAAGGGTCCTCCAATATTGAATAAGTTACACTTTAAACCCTTGTATCTTCATAATTACAAGATTGGTCCCTAAAGTTTGTCAAAATTGCAAAAGGGCCCTCCACTTTGAAGAATTGGCAAATTTAGTCCCTCAACAAAACTAAATTGTCAATATTAGTCCCCCTCAAAGTCAAACATACCATGAAGGACTTCAATTTACAACAAATTACAAGTTTGGTCCTTTAAAAATGTCAAATTACCAAAAGGACCCTTAACTTTGAAGAAATGGCAAAAATGGTCACTCATAAATCATGATTTGTCAAATTCAGTCCTCCAAGAAGTCAACAAGACAAGTCAAGACCATTATCAATGAAGAAAATGCCAAATCAGCCATTCAAGAATCAACATATGGCAAGAAATATCGCTAAAAATACTTTGGAAAAGTATTTGGGGAAAAAGTGTGAAGTTAGAAACTTCAAATACAAAGGGAATCAAGTTTTGGCCGTTTAAAATACAAATGGAAGGAGTTAAAGAGTTGAGGGGTAAAAACTATCAAACATCCAACCTTACCTAGACCAGTATTGGGGTGACACGTGCCCCACTACCACTTTCCCACCAATCACCATTAAGCCTGCTGCCATGTCATAACCCACTTATAACTAATCCTAAATTAGTTATAAAAGACGCGCCTAACAAGTTTTCAAAAACTAAACCAGATTAAAACCTCACTATTCACAACTATGAACATAATTAAGGATTTCTTAATTACTTATAATTAAGCCCTATAAACCTCCAGAATCTTGATTAGTGGTCTCTTAATGATAACCCAACTCAAAAATCCTTTGCCACCTCACCAGAAGTATCACATGGGACATGCCCTGCTACAAAGGTTGAAGAAAAGGCCAAAACTTGCCAGCCATCCAACGTGCATGATTCCAGCTTACATTTTAAGCTTGTTTTACACCATTGGATGCAATTCTACTATGCCAGCAACTACAAAACACCAAGAACAAGTCACATGATTCTCCAAAGTTCAAACTTCACAAGGGGCAATTTTGGACTTCTACATCATTAGGGTTACGTTTTTTATTCAACATTTAGGTTTCTTGTAGCCTATATAAGGCATAACACTTAGTCATTTAGTTTTTGCTCTTGAATTTTCCTAAGTTCACATTTCTGTAAATCTCATTTTCATTAATGAAGTGTGTTTGAAATTGGTGAAGAAAAGTCAAGTGCCATTCTTATTTCCTGCTTATTATTGTTTAATGTTTACTAAATCTGAATCCTAAAACCTGTTTTCAAAGGAGTGTGCAAAAGTTTGCATATTTTCTTTAAATCTTGATATTTTGCTATGAGCTTGGTACACCTTGGAATTTTTGGGATATAAGTTGATCATAGCACCCTGATATTGTGATATCAATGTGTTGTGAGGCTTATAACTTGGGGATAATCAAGTGTGGGGTACAAGAGTTGCATTAATCAAGGATTTGTTACTTTACTGTTTTTATATTTTTTCTTCTAACTTTGTTGAATCTTAGCAGGAGTGTGTGTGGAAGCTTGTGCTTGTTCTTGCTAGCACATAAGCTCAAAATTCATGGGTGTGGATGTACATCCATGAGGTTTGAACCATTCTACCTTAAATCTGCTTAAAAATCTTGATTTTTGGTGATTTTGTGTGTTTCTTGTGTTCTTGTGGAATTTATGGTCTAATCTTGCTTAATACTGCATATTAAATATGTTTATGTGTTTGATTGGGCTTGGGTAGTCTTGGAATACACTTATACTTGTTTAATCTTGATTTAAAAAAGATAAGGGGTGTTTGAGATTATCTGTTTAAGATCATAGATTAGTATTGTGTTGTTAGAAAGTCTTGTTTGTGCTTAGTATTTGTTATTGACTTGGTTGAGTGCTAAAACCTGCATGTTTTCAGTCTTATATCCTCAAATCAAAGATTGTGCTATATCTCATTGGTTTTGACTGTTTTTGACCTAAAATCTTGGTAATACTTAGAGTATATGCATGATTAGGGATAAAAGGTGTTAAATCAAAGTTTGTGTAACCTGATTTGAAGATTTGAGTGTTTGAATTTGGCTTGTTGGTCAAGTATATCAGCAAAAGTGTTCATAACTACCTGCTAGTGTTCATCAGTAACTTTTGGTGCTTGAATCTTGATCTAGGCTTTGAATTGTTAGAAATACGTTTTAACGTATATTAGAAGTATCGGTCACTCCACAATATGATTTATGTTGTAATAGCTCGTAGTTAACAATTAGTTAAATATTACTTATTAAGTTAAGTAAGAACCGGTCCATGGGCTTCTCATGGACCGGCCCAAGCCCATTGTAAGCTTGGAGTATAAATACCCCTTTCCACCATGGAAAGGGGTTGGTTGTTGTTCATTTTCATGCTTTCATATTAATAAAATCATACACATTTTCTCTCACTTTCTCTCTCTAGTTTCTCTCACTAGAAAACATCAACCCACTTCATAGATTCTTAGGTTATCAATATTCTACATGAATCAGTGCATGAAACCTGTTTAGATTTGTTCATTTGAATTAATTATAGCTTGTGTATGCATTTGGTGAAGTTTGGCTGGCTGATTTGTACTAAAAGTGCTTATTGAACCAAAACGGCTTATTGTTCAGTCTAGGCTAGATCTGGTGATGTTTTGAATTAACTGTGCTAATTGGCTGATTGTGAATGTGTTTTTGTGATTGCTATTGACTCCTTATGATTAACTGATCATTTGGGTACCTTTGTGAAACTTGAATCCACAAAAAAGTCACTAAAGACAAAAATTCAATTAAGTCAAGCAGTGGAAAAAGTTTCCACTGCTCAACATCCAAAACTAGCCCCTGCTAGTGTAATTTGTTATCTAGCTTATTAATAAGCCATATTGGCTTATCCAGACTTGCACCAACTTATTTTTTGTGATCAATCTTCCTCATTTGACCCATTTATTTGAACTAGAGCTTATCAGACCTTGGCTTTGACTTTTTGCTAGAAAACTCATAAAGTTGACTTTTAATTAAGTGCTTATCTGCTTATTCCAGCTTATTGAGTGTGCTTATTGAAAAACTTTTTGTTGATTAAGCTTAGTTAAGTCATTTAAAAGCTTTTGAAAGTTGAATCAGCTCTTGGGGTGGCCTAGAACTCGAAAACAACTATTTTGTCGTTTTGTGAAGATAGCTTATTGCTTATTCAGGGTTATTCCTTGTGCTTTTTCCAAGTTTCTTTTTACAGATCTCTTAAGTAACTCAAAAGAAGCTTGTGTGTCTAATTTGAGTTTATGGCATCAGCTTATAGCTTAATGGGCCAAAAAGCCCATTAAGAATAAGCTGCTTTGAAATAAGCTAGCTTATACACATTTTCAAATTTTGGTCCTTCAAATTTCTGTACTTAAAATCAAATTTTGAGTCAGACTAGAAGTTTTGGGCTTATTTGGTTGACTTTTTCTTATTGGGCCCAAATTAAGCCCATCAAGGGACTGTTTTGTCTTTTAGCCCATTTCTAGGCCCATTAGGGGTATTTTTGTAATTTCAACTTCATTTCTGAGTTTATTAGGTTAAAATAAGCTAGTTTCCAACTTTTTAGAATTATTTATAAATTTTTTATTTTTAATATTATTTTATTATTATTTTATTATTAAAAATTAAAATTTATATTTTTCAAGTTTTTATATTTTTCTTAGGTTAAATACATGAAGTTAGGAATTTTACAATTTTTAGAATATTTTTATTGTCATTAGATTAATTTTTATAATTATTTTAATTTTAAATAGTTTTTAATTGTTTTTAAATAGTTTTTATTAATTTTAAAATTTTCAAAAATATTTTTAAATTTAGTTAAGTCATTTTATAGGTTTACAATTGAAAAAATCTCATTTTGGGCTTTTTGTTAATTAAATTGAGTTTTTGGGCTTTAATTAGCATTAAAAAATTATTATTTAATTAAATAAAAGGTTTGAGTGATTTTTGATTTTTTTTAAACTCTAATTATATATTTTAGGATTTATTGCAATTTTCTAGGAATTTATAGGGTAAATTTTTAATTTTGTCACTTTTTACGGTTTTACATGTACGACTTATCGTCTTAGTTTTAATCATAATCGTAACCGTCATTCTCTTCTAATCTCATTTATATTTTCTTTTCTCATAAATATAATCATAAACCATTAATCATCTCTTAACACACACACCAAGCCTCCATGAGAACGATCCCCACTTTGGGTCATTACTTGTTGTTTTCCTAAGCTACTTGTGTACTTACCCTAGTTACCTTTGTTTTCCTAAACAAAGTGTAAAAACTCAACCATCATTTTGGCGCCGCTGCCGGGGAGGCATGTTGTGTTTTGATTTGGCAATTGTTGTTTTTATAAATAGCCATAATATCTATTTGTATTAGTATCACTCTACTAATACGTATTATCGGTTTCTCATTTTTTGTGTGAATATTATTAGTATATTGTATACGTAGAACAATAAATTCACAAGTACTCCAAAAGTGTAAAAACACAACCTTGACTTGGGAGGTCATACCCAATCATTGTATTCGAATCTCAAACAAGAAAGAAAAAGGCAAAAATAGATAAATACTTTCGTGAAGCTCGAATTTGAAAAATACAAACTATAAGGTGGGTATAAGACAGGTATTATAAAATATACCCTAAGGAAAAAGGCTCTTAAGTGCTTCGCGCCGCCTCGTTTCCCCGCTTGCTTGTGAGTATTTTGAGATTGAAAGCTAATCGAGGGTTTTGCCGCCCAAAGTATTATTAAGTATCATATATACTTTCTTGGTTTCATTTGATTAAACCCTCTTGAACGATTCGGTGTTCCACCAACGTTCTAAAGTCATCGAAGGCATTCAGTTCACGTGATCGTTTTCATTCCTTGAGGCTTCTTTTATCAAAAACCACAAAAAGTGGAAAAATACAAAACACCAAAAGAATCTTCTTTGCTCATCCCCTCGTTGTACGTGACGTTTATGCAAACCCGTAACCAAGCAAGACGTGCACGTAAACGTAGAAACCGAAAGGAGTTAACACCTACTCCTAATCTTTCTAGTGAGGAATCTCCTATTGACGAACCTATCGTAAGAGAAGAACCAACCATGGCGAATCGAAATATGATGGAGTTACTTCAAGTACCCACCGAGGGTTATGGAGAGGCTATTGTGATTCCCGCTATCCTTGCGGAGAATTTTGAAGTGAAAACGGGTTTGTTGTCGATGATCCAAAACAACAAATTCCGTGGTGATGAAAAGGACAATCCGCACAACCATATCCGCCAATTCAATCGTCTTACCGCCACTTGCAAATTTAAGGATGTTGCTAATGACTCGATTAAGATGATGCTTTTTCTGTATTCCTTAGCGGGGCCCGCTAAAATTTGGTTAGAGAAAGAGCCACCCAATTCTATATTGACGTGGAAGGATCTCGTTTCTAAGTTTGTGAACCAATTTTTCCCGCCCTCTAAGACTACGCATTTGAAAAACGAGATTTCAAAATTTTCACAAGAATTTAATGAGAGTTTTTCAACGGCTTGGAATAGGTTTAAGGAAATGTTACATGAGTGTCCTCATCAAGGGTTTTCCGACTTGCATCAAATTGACACGTTTTACAATGGACTTAATGATCATGAAAGGGATTATCTAAATGTCGCCGCGGGTGGTAATATTTTGTGTAAAACGGTTGAGGAAGCGTTGTTGATAATTGAGAATAGATCTAAGGTGTATAGTCCTCGTAACACATCGAGTGTTCGTAAGGCTTCGTCTTCGACTTCACCTTCTTTGTCTAATACCATCGATGCTTTCCAAATTGAGGCTAACTTTGAAAACAAAATCTTTGATAAGCTTAAAGGACTTTTAATTGAATTCAAAGTTGGAGAAGAAAGTGCTCCCGCTACGGCTAAAGCGGTTGAGGTTTCATGTATGTATTGTGGTGGAGGTCATGATTTCTCCGAGTGTATTACCAACGGTGGTAACACTTCGAGTGCCTACGCGGCCACGAGAACTTACAACCCAAACGGTCAAGTTACCCGCTCCAATCAATTGACTCCACCGGTTTTTGCTCCTAATCAAAATGCTAACAACAACTATCGAAATAATCAAGTTGGTTTTAAAAACAATTACAAAGGAAACTATGGGAATCAAGGGGCTAATAATCAAGTTTCAAACAAAAATCAAAACAATGATTTTCAAAACAACAACAAGGGTTTGCAAACTTTGAAAGATCTTCCAAATGAATTTGTTGAATACGCTAATGGAAACGATGCTAGGTTTGACAACATGTAAAGAGAAATCATTAGCCTAAGATCCGAGTTTAAGAACGACTTGAAGAAGGAGTTGAAAAACGAGTTAGAAAATGAGCTTAAAATCCATACAAACAAAATGGAAGGGAATGTAACTAGGTTACCACAAAACCAACAAAAAATGGAACAAGGGCAACATGAAATAAAACAAGAGATGATTAAGGCCGAGAAGAGGCAATCCATGTTTGAGGAAAAAATTTCATCTATGTTTGAGGCTATTATGTGCAAACCGTCTTCGATTAGTCTTCCTAGTAACACCATTCGAACCCTACGGGAGAGATGAAAGTGATTACCACACGTAGTGGTAAGACACTCAAGGAACCAACTCCTCAACCAATTTCTCCTACGGAGGATGCAATTGAGGAAGAACCCGAGGTGGTGGTCGAAAAGGAGCATCTCCAAATCCCATGAAGTACCGCTCATGCCACACCTACAGTTGAACCATTACCAACATTGGAACCCGAGATTCCAAAGGCTATGCCCATGCCTCAACCCACACCATCCTTGCCCTATCCATCGAGACTTAGAAAAGAGAAACGTCAAGAGCGCGATAATTATCAATTTGATCTTTTTATGAAAATGTTTCGTGACGTTCATTTTAATGTGAGTTTCGTCGATGCTTTGGTCATGATGCCTCGATTTGCCGCTAACTTCAAGAGTATGTTGAACAACAAGGAAAATTGCAACAATTGTCTAGTTGTTCATCGGTTTATCTTAACCGCATACCTCAAAAAGTCGGTGATCTCGGTAAATTCTTGATTCCTTGTGCAATCCAAGATATGGAATAATGCTATGCCTTGGCCGATCTTGGTGCTAGTATTAACTTGATGCCACTTGCAATCTTCAAGTCGTTCAATCTTCCTAATCTTACTCCTTCACTAATGTCTATCGAGTTGGCCGACCATTCCACGATTCCCGCATGTGGATTGGCGGAAGACGTTTTTGTGAATGTGGGAAAGTTCTATTATCCGGTAGACTTTATCGTTGTCGATATTCCCACGGATCCTCAAGTTCCTCTCATTTTAGGTCGTTCATTTTTAGATACGTCTATGGATTTGATTGATGTGCATGCTAGAAAGATCACCTTACGTTTCAGCGACGAGGAACTTGTTATAAACGAAACTCAAAATTCTCAAATTTCTCATGTTTATTCCGTTGCAACCATAAACCTCGTTGATATGATCGACGTTGTTTGCGAGGAATTTTCACAAGAAGTTTTAGGTTTTGGTGATGATGAAAATAGTGGAAATCCCACTATGTTAGATCCCATTCTTGATAACTCGACACCAACCTTCACTCCATTTGAAGGAGGTGGTTTTACGTTGGAAGAATTCGATGTTCCACGTACTTGTGACGAAGACCTCGACAATGATGAGGACTTATCGATTATCAAGGATTTTCTTAACGATTTCCCATTCCCTCCACCCGAGGAGGTTATGATGATCGAGCCCAAATCTTCAATTGAGGAACCACCTATCCTCGAGTTGAAAGATTTACCTCTTCATGTCGAATATGTATTTTTGGAGGAGGGCGACAAGTTGCCGATTATTATTGCGAAAGAACTTTCGGATAATGAAAAAACCGCACTTGTCGATGTTCTAAAGGATCACAAAGGGGCAATTGCGTGGAAGTTATCCGACATTAAGGGGATCGATCCCAAATTTTGTACCCAAAAAATCTTAATGGAGGAGGATTACAAGCCCGCAATCCAATGTCAAAGGAGGGTGAACCCCAAAATTTACGACGTCATCAAAAAAGAGGTCCTAAAACTCCTTGACGTGGGAATAATTTACCCTATTTCCGATAGCCCTTGGGTGAGTCCTATTCATTGTGTCCCTAAAAAGGGAGGAATGACCATTGTGCCAAACGATGCCAACGAGTTAATTCCCACTAGACTCGTGACCGGATGGAGAGTGTGCATTGACTGTTGTAAGTTGAATGAAGCCACTCGAAAAGACCATTTTCCCTTGCCCTTCATGGACCAAATGTTGGAGCGTCTTGCGGGAAACGATTTCTATTGCTTTTTAGATGGTTTTTCCGGTTATTTCCAAATCCCCATCGATCCTCATGATCAAGAAAAAACTACGTTTACGTGTGCATATGGTACGTTTACCTATTGTAGAATGCCATTCGGACTTTGCAATGCACCGGGAACCTTTCAAAGGTGTATGATGGCTATTCTTCATGATATGATCGAAAAGACGATGGAAGTCTTCATGGATGACTTTTCCGTGTTTGGTAGTTCGTTCACTTCGTATTTGTCGAATCTTGAGAGAATGTTGAAGCGTTGTGAGGAAACCAACCTTGTTCTTAATTGGAAAAAATGTCATGTTATGGTTAAAAGTGGAATCGTCTTAGGGCACAAGGTTTCGAAAGTGGGGATTGAGGTAGATCAAGCTAAGGTGGACGTCATCGCCAAATTACCTCATCCCAAAACCGTTAATGGAGTTAGGAGTTTCCTAGGCCACGCGGGCTTTTATCGTTGATTCATCAAGGATTTTCAAAGATCTATCGACCTATTACACATCTCCTTGAAAAAGATGCACGTTTTGTCTTTGACGAAGATTGTGTTGGAAATACTTTTTACGTATATAGAAAGTCTCGGTCACTCCAACAATGTAGTTATAGGCTCGTAGTAATGTTAAGTTTCATTTATTAAATAGCCCGACCCATGAGCATGTTCATGGGCCGGAAGCCCAAGTCCATTAAGGACTTGGGGTATTTAAACCTCTTTCCACCATGGAAAGAGGTGTTAGTTGTTCATTTCTTTCATTTCAATATACAAGTTTCTTTAACTTCTCTCTCTAAGTTTCTCTCTCTAGAAAAACATCAACCCTCTTGATTCATAAAGATTATCATTGTTCTACAATTGGTATCAAGAGCATGGGATGAGATACAGGTTTGTTTTTGTGTTGTGTATTGGTTTATAAACATATCGTAGGGTGTTGGTTTGTTTTTGCCGAATCTTCAATTTTTTTTTGTGTTTGATCGTAGTTTCAAGTAGTGTAACATAGGGATTCGTGTTAAAGTGTTTTTGGTATCTTGGTTTTAGTTAAAACACAATCTTTCTTGGATCAAAAGTGCAAAAAGGTCTTGTGTTCTTCATTCCGAAATTCAAGCAGAAATCTCCATCGGAAAGTACAAGTGAGGGGCTTCCATCGCAATAACCATCACCATCGAAAAGGGTTTGGTTCCACATTGCGATACTTGGATTTCATTACTTATTCCGATCTGGGCATTCCGATCGTTCTTTGCGATCTGGGATTCCGACGGCTATAAGGAAGTTTTTAAGTCGTTACTCTGCTTAAATTTTGTCAGCTACTTTGCAATCTGAGCATTCCAATCTGAATCATTCCGATAAGCTTTGCGATCTGAGCATTCCGATAGACTTTGCAGTCTGAGCATCTCGACAGATTTGCATTATGATCTAGGCATTCCGATACCATCATCATTCCGACAAGGTTACATTGCGATCTGAGCATTACGATCTGAATCATTCCGACAAGCACTTTGCGATCTGAATCATTTCGATAGCTTTGCATTACGATCTAAGCATTCCGATAGTAACATATTCCGATCTGGGTATTCCAACAGAAAGAACATTTCGATAGAACTTGTTTTTAGATACTTAGTGGATTTTCTTCTATTTGGCATTTAATTTGGTAATTTGGAAAATTTCAAAAGCAAACACAACAACAAGATAACAACATCTTTTAGTTAACAACACAAAAAACTCATAACCTTATTTCATTGTTCGATCATCTTTGATAATCTTTTTTCAAGGGATCACAAAATGAATTCACATTAATTTATGCCAACTATGACTTCACTCACCGATATATCGATCATTTCGGGTACCGATACTCGCCCGCCTTTGCTCATCAAAGATCTATTTGAAGCATGGCAAGGCCGTATGAGAACATATATCATGGGCAAACAACATGGTCGACTTATGCTTCAATCAATTGATAAAGGACCATTAGATTGGGGAGAGGTTACCGCCAACAATGTGACAAGACCAAGGGAGTATCATGAGTTAACCGATGCCAATAAAATCATTGCAGATGCCGATGAAAGGGCTGTTCAGACAATTCTTCAAGCCCTTCCACCCCATATCTTTCGAATGGTGAGTGAACATACAGTAGCAAAGAATCTTTGGGATTGACTTGCGGTTTTGCTACAAGGGACATCTCTCACTAAGCAAGAACGAGAATGTCAACTGTATGATTTGTTTGATATGTTCACATACCTTCCAGGGGAGACACTTCATGATTTTTATTGGTGTTTTACCACTTTGATGAATGACATGAATGTCTATAATCTAAGGATTGAACAGTTTCAGTTAAACACCAAGTTTTTGAACACACTACCCCCTGAATGGAGTCAATATGTGACTGATGTCAAAATGATTCGTGATCTACACAAGTCCAATTTAGATCAACTCTATGCTTTCTTACAACAACATGAGAAGCATGTGATCCAAAACCGAATTTCTCAAGGACATTATCATGAACCAATGGCATTATTGGCAAACCATCCTACACTGTCATACCACAACTCTCAGCTTGCTTTAGGACACAAATCTTCATATCAACCTGTGTATCAAACACCAAGCTTTCCATAGTACTCGATTCTGCCACCGCCGGCAACATCTTATCACCAACCAACAACATCATCATCACAAGGAAATTCACACCCATTACCTTATGCTTCACACCAGTATTCACCATATCAAACTCCTACCAACCTTGCTAGTACCTATCCACAACTGGAGGCTCCTCAACCTTATTACTCACAACAAGTCAGTGCTCCAACCAATCAGACTGTAGCTCAAGCAGTACCAGCTGTCTACTGTGAAGATGACATCCCTGCCCCTGAATTTAGACAAGGAGATAGCCCTACTGAAATCCTTGCTCTGATGTCTGCTTATTTAAGTCAAACATTGAACAAACGAGGTTACCGAGCTCCAGCAACAACTAACAATCAGTTAAGGAGCTCGTCTAACTCTTGTCAACAGGCAACAATTCAGGACGGAAGAGTCATGGTGCAACCACTTCAAGGGAGATCGAATTCGTCTACTGCTGGTGCACGTTCATCCACTACTTCTACTACAAGGGCAAACAGCACTGGTAAAATGAAGGTGGTTATTTGCTAAAACTGCAAAAGGGAAGGGCACATGGCCCGAGAATGCAAGCAGCCTAAGAGGAGAAGGGACGACACATGGTTTAAGGAGAAGATTTACCTGGTGAATGCTCAAGCCCAAGGCCGTGAGCTTGATGCAGAAGAATTGGCATTCCTTGCAGATCCGGGAGTAGCGGAAACTGATGGTCTCACAACAGTCATCACCAACAATACTGCATATCAATGTGATGATTTGGATGCATATGACTCTGATTGTGATGATCTTAACACCGCCAAAGCAGCTCTTATGGCAAACCTTTCACTATATGGAGCTGATACCATTTCTGAGGTACCAAATACTGCTACAGATACTCGTATTGTACCTTATCAAGTTGAGCAAATGTCTGAGTATTCGGAACAGCCTCCGGTGGTTAGTAACTCAATCGATGAGACAAACAATGATAGCAATAACATTTCAAGTCCTCAGACTTTGAGTGAACCACAACCGGGAGCTCTTACGACTATCAGTTCGTCTGCTCAACCTGATTTGGTTAGGGTCCCGGCATCTTTGCTTAGCAGAATGAATAGTACGATCCTTGAAACCATGAATGCTAATCAGACTTTATTGTCCGAGCTTGCTTTGCATAAGGACAAGGTTAAAACCTTGGAAATGAATCCTTTGTCCACTACCTTAACTAATCTTGATATTGATAGGTTTAGGAAAGTTCAAATGGACAATCTGCTAGAAATTGAGAGTTTAAGAGCAAATCTTTCGAATGAACTTAAAGAAAAAGAGTCAGTCGTTACTAATTTTCAACAACTTCAAACGGATTTTGAAACTCTTGAGTCCAAACAGCTTGAATTGGAAATTAAGACGTCTGAAAGAATAAAAGAAACGGAAATTAAGCTTTTAAAACAATATGCTGCTTCACATCTAGTACACTTGTTTCATGCATCATTTAAAGAGTTCAATCTGTCACGTCTTATTGACTTACCACCTAACCCGGGGTATGCAAAGCAAGCGCTTAACCACATCCCACGACTTTATGATGCAACAAAGTTAGGATTAGTATTAGATCCGATAGTGTTCTCAAATGATTCTATGACACCATATGATGAAAAGCAGTTAAAATTACTTTCTACATATCCTGAATATGATTATGCTCAAATGAATGCAAAAAATGCCACAATAGATCTTAGAATTCGTTTTAATATGAAAAAGAGAACTCTCCAAACATCCACTTTCATGCCGACTAGAAAATTCCTTAGTATAATTCCTACACTTGTCAACTCGGACAAACCAAAGGAAATTCCTAAGAATCTTCCACCGGTTAGTACGGTAAAGCTCAGCTTGGAAGAGATTGGGCAATACCTTACCGATTTTGACAAGGTCATTTTGGAATGTACGACTTCAACGGCTCTAACCGCTGGAGAATGGGCGTTCGAACACATGAAAACGGTGTTTGAGAAAGAGATCGTTCCGTTTGTGGACCATATTAAACAAGGAGTCTATGATCTAGCGTGTAATTTAAGTTTTGAAATTGGTGAAGTTCAAAAAGTTTTCAATAAAATGGATGATGCTTATGAACAACACTTAATTGAAAAGGAAAAGATTTTATCAAAATATGACCGCTTTTTAGAACATATGGTGTCTATCAAAGTGATGCAAGTTGTTACTGTTAAATATACTCATGAAATTTCATCTACTGTGAATATTTGTGATGATGTGCATGGATCTGTGAATACTATTGAACATGTGAATACTGTAGAAAATCATTCTTGTCAGGAATCCAACGCTGAATTTTTAAAGCTTCAAGATTCGTATAATACACTCTAAAAAAGTTTTAATGAGCTTCAACAACATTCTATATCTCTTGAAATTGAGAATCAATCTAAAAATGAAACTCTTTCAAAACTAAATGATGGTAGAAACTCCGTTGAGATAAGTGACAAGATGATTCAGATGGTTCAGAATTTAGAAGAAGAGATGATGAGAATTAAGAGAGAATTACTAGAAACAAAAACGGAACTAGAGGCTGCAGAGACTAAGAATCATGTCCTAGAAAATAGAATTAATTCTATACTAGGAGAGCGTGAACAAGTAAGGCAGGGAGACTCACAAATTTCTGGTTCAATAGAAGAACACCTCGCGTTTAATGCGACAGAGCAAAAGTCTTTAATTGACAAACTGAACAAGAAATGTGAGGAAACCTCTGACCTAAAAATTCAGCTCATAGACAAAAACATGGTTCTAGCAGAATTAAAGGAGACACTTCAACTCAAAGGACGAGAAAGTGTTGATAATCCAGCTACTGTCTATGCCTCGACCTCTAGTGCTCCCAAACCCAACCCACGTGTGCTATATCGGGATCCAAAATTTAAGAAAAGTCCCACTAAGTTTGCCACATATATGAAAAATGCCTTAGAACATGCTGATCTAGCTAGAGATATTGTTGATGAAATGCGTGAACGTGATCCCACAAGTCATAGTGTATATGAGATTTTATTATATGTGGATCGCGTTCAGGATTTTTTAGCAAACTTAGAGTACATTGGGCAACCGATATCTGTACCATCTAAACAACAAACCACCATTGCCATTACTCCATTCAATAAGACCCCAGGAGCTAAGCCTGTTTTAAACACACCCATCAAGGCTAAGTCAAAATCCGTAACTATTATTCCCTTGACTTCTACAAGAGTAACTGTGTCCACTAAGGCTAAAGGATCTCAAGACAAGAAAGATAGGATCAAGCCTTCCACTAATAGGACTGAGAAGAAGAAAGTAGAAGTGCATCCTAGGAACGTTATTTAAGTTTTAAATAAAAATAATCATGTAGCTAAGACAAAAGGTTCTCTTTATGAGTGGAAGCCTAAGCAAAATGTGAATTCTAATGCGAAATGTTGGAATTGTAATGAATGCATGTTTTCTCAACGTCATGATTTATGCCTTGTTGATCACATGAATGAAATGTATGCTATTAAGAACAATCTTGAATGGATTCCAACAGGGAAGAAATTTACCCAAGTTGGGTGGCAATGGAAACCCACTGGTAGGACCTTTACTGCAAATGGAACTAAGTGCCCTTTAACTAGGATCACATCCACGGAAGTTAGGTCTAAGTGTCCTTTAAATAGGAACACTAGCACTAAGAAATGGAAAAAGCGCCCTTTAACTAGGTCTGCCCCCACTATTGTGCCTACCAGTGGTAATGTCCCCAGTCAAAAAGTACCTCAGAATACTAGACAACTAGAATCTAAGCCAACCACTAGTAAGAAAATCTGGAAACCTAAAGTTTCGTCTGATAGCAAATCTAAGATAATTATATTTGTACCTGCTAACTCAGAAGAACAATTAGAATCCGATACATCGTCTGTGTTTGGTAATATTTTCAGGTCGTCCAAATTATTCTTTGGTATTTGGACTCGGGGTGCTCCAAACATATGACTGGAGACCACTCGATGCTCAGAAATTTCGTCAGCAAGTTTCTAGGAACGGTTAAATTCGGCAACGACCATATTGCAAAGATTATGGGTTATGGTGAATATCATATTGGGAATGTCACGATTTCAAGGGTTTATTATGTAGAGGGACTTGGTCACAATCTATTCTCAGTAGGACAATTTTGCGATTCAAACCATGAAGTGGCCTTTCGACAACATACTTGCTTCATTCACGATCTTGCGGGAAATGATTTGTTAAAGGGTTCTCGAGGGGATAATCTCTATACTTTTTCTATTCAAAACATGATGGCCGCCTCTCCTGTTTGCCTACTCTCCAAAGCATCTAAGACCAAGTCATGGTTGTGGCATCGACGGTTATCTCATCTTAACTTTGATGCTATTAACCATTTGGCTAGAAACGAACTTGTTCGTGGTCTTCCAAAACTTAAGTTCGACAAGGATCACTTATGGTCCGCGTGTTCATTGGGGAAAAGCACCAAGAAATCTTACAAACCTAAAGCAGAAGACACCAACCAAGAACCACTGTATCTTTTGCACATGGATCTTTGCGGGCCAATGCTTACGGCTAGTGTGAGTGGTAGAAAATACATCCTCGTCATAGTGGATGATTTCTCAAGGTTTACATGGGTAAAGTTCTTAGCATCCAAGGATCAAGCACCAGAGTATATCATTACTTTCTTAAAGATGATCCAAGTACGTCGTAATGCTACTGTTCGCCGCATTCGGACTGATAACGGCACTGAGTTCGTTAATCAGACTCTTCGAAATTATTATGAAAAGGTTGGTATTTCTCATGAAACATCTGTGGCTCGCACTCCACAACAAAATGGTGTCGTTGAAAGACGTAACCGTACACTTATGGAAGCTGCTCGAACTATGTTGATTTATGCGAATGCTCCTTTATTCTTATGGGCTGAAGCAGTGGCAACCGCATGTTATACCCAAAACCGCTCCATCATTCGCAAACGTCATGGTAAAACTCCATATGAGCTACTTCATGGACACAAACCCGATATTTCATATCTTCATGTGTTTGGTGCACTTTGCTATCCAAATACAAATAGTGAGAATCTGGGAAAACTTCAACCGAAGGCTGATATTGGAATTTTCATTGGTTACTCGCCTGCAAAGAAAGCTTACCGAATTTATAACCGTCGTCTTGGCAAGATAGTAGAAACTTTGGATGTCGATTTTGATGAGCTGACAGCGATGGCTTCTGAGCAACACAGCTCTGAACCCGCATTACACGATATGGGAACCGGTACAATCAGTTCCGGATTAATTCCCAACAATCCTACTTCTCCATCATTTATACCACCAACAAGGTCCGAGTGGGATAATTTATTTAAACCTATGTTTGATGAATTCTTCGATCCACACAGTAATGATTCTCCAGCACCTGTAGCAGTAGCTCCGATTCCCGTAGTTGTTGCTCAAGATAACATTTTGTCTCACACGATCTTGAATACCTTGAAAATGGAGCAAAGAAATATGCCACGTCACTAACAATGCTCAAGGCTGTCAACTTGGAGAATGTTCCATGGATAGAGGATAAAGTGCCTGAGTCAATATGGAGAAAGAAGCTTGATTGTAGTCCTTTTATGTATACTTTATTTTAGGAAAAACAAAGCAACACAAAATAGTGGAAAGTATTAAGTACGACGGTTTAGGAAAACCGTGCACAAATGACCCTTAATCAAATAAAAAGAGAGAAAGTTCGTTTCCCAAGGAGGTATATGTGTGTGTTTTAACTTGTAAATATTTGAGATTAATATTGAGAAGAATGGGGATGAGAGGATGAAAAGACGGATACGTTAAAATTAAACTACGACGTAAACGTAAAGCCGTGAAAAACTACCAAAATTAAAAATTTAACTAAAACCAAAAACAAAATAAATAAAAGATTAAAAAGAAGTCAATAATAATATAAATAAAGACAAAAATCCAACAAAGATATTTTAAAACCTTTTATTAATTAAATATTTAATTTTAAATGCTAATTAAAGCCCTAAAATTAAATACAACTAATGAAAATGTCTAAAATATGATTTTATTGAACTAATACTTAACTTATATTATTAGAAGACTAAAAAGTATTTTTCTAAAAATTAAAAGCTATTAAAACTATTTTTAAAACTCAAAATGATTTAAAATGATTAAGAACTAATTAAACTTAAAATAATTATAAAAATAAATCTAAAATCTATAAAAATATTCTAAAAATGGAAATAGTCCTAATTAATGATAAAGAACCTAAGAAAAATGAAAAAGAAATAAAAATAAAATTTTGAATTTTAATAATAAAATAATATTAAAATAATACTAAAAATAAAAAGTTTCTAAAATTAAATCTAAAAATTTTCTAAAATCTTAAAATAATCTAACTAAGAGAAAAACACAAATCTAAGCTCCTAAACCCTTTTTAATAACTTTATAAAAATGTTTAAAGTTTATGAAAAACCTTAAAATATTATAAAATTAAAAATTAAAGTTTATAAAACCAAAACTTAATGTAAACCTCAAAATATTTATTAAAAAGCTAAAAACTATTTTTCCTGAAAATTAAAACTCTTTTTTCTATTTTTTATTGATTTAATAAAATACGGCTATTAAATAAATGCTAGAAAATAAATAAATAATGGGAAAATTATGAAACTAGGCTAGAAAAGTCTTAAATACTACAATGATCCTAGGAAAAATCAAAATAAGCAAAAACGTTAAACCAATAAGCTCAAATGAGCTTATTTGCTCACGGCTTATATTAATAAGCTAGAAAGAAAACGTGTCAAATAGGAATGGAAATCAAACATAAACGTAAAAAGATATCTAGATTAGCGGTAGGACACTTAACCCTCCAGCGAGAGGTCTAGTGTTCGAGTCCTGCTACGGTATTCTTTTTGCACTTATTTTTTTTTTTTTTTTTTTTTTTAAAACACCAACAGTGACCTCTAAACAAGCTTAGAACACAATCCACTTCTCTTTTTGTCCAAGATTTAAGCAATTTGAAGATCAAAAAGTTCCAGTTAGGCTGTATTGCTGATGAACAAGTGTGAGTACACACTTGTGCACTTTTTGAGCCAAGAGGGGCCTGGCTGTGAACTTATTTGGTGGTAATTTTGGACAAAGGGGGCACCCTTGTGCTTATTGAAGCACAAGGAGTCAATAACACACAAAGATAAAGCACCTAGCACACTCAAATCAAAAACCAAAGCACATTATGGCCATAGCAAGTTGCTGTAACCAAGGGACAAGGTCTGGTGGCTTTTAAGCTATACAGATTGCATACAAATGAGTGTCACAAGCCAACACTTAGCATACCAACTCTCCAATCAACATACAAACCAAATCCAATCTTAAATCACCCTTGCACTTAGCAGATTTCACAAAATCATGCACCAAAATTAGTAAAAACAAGCAGATATATGGAACATGCAGATTTGAGCTTACTCTTTTTAGCTTTAAACCACACAAACTTGCTACCAACTTGATCCAAATTAAACTATAACTAGCACCCTAACAATCTCAACCTATTCCAACTATTCTAACACCTTTTCAAACTCAATCAAGGATTAAATACCCTGCTTAAACACGTTTCCAAACACCCTTTTAAAATTCTTTAAGCAACTTTTTTCAAATCAAATCATCCTAAACTTATTCAAACTGGTTCTCATAGCATTTAACATGTATAAACACACACAAGAACACTACTCAAACACCTAAACACACTTATATCAGCAAATCAAACAAGATCAAATGAAACTACACTTTCTGAGATTTTTCAAAGAGAAAAAAGAGAATACCTTAGGTCCTTACATCCAAGGACCTAGTGGATGAATATCCACCTCCCTACCAACTGGGGTTGGTGCTGATCCTTTAACAGCAACAACTTCCACCTGTTCAAGACAAATCAAAGAAAAAGGAAATACAAACAATGATATTATATTTCTGATTTCTTTTCTTACTTTTTAAAACTCTTCCAAAACTTTTTAAAACTTCTTAACACGTATCCAGAACACTAAATCACCAAACACATATAACCTCTTAACACAGATTCTTGAAACAAATTCCTTCAAAGAAATTCAAATTTTCAAAACCTTTAAATAACTTTGAACCTCAAAGTTACTTAACCAAATTTAAAAATGGAACTCAACCTCTCTTCAACAGTAAATACCAATTTTAAATAAACATAAAAAGGAATTATAATGCTTAAAAACAAATACCAAACTTTTATTTTATATTAAAAAGGATTACAAAATTTTGAAGAGAAATTGGAACAAAGGGTCATCACAGGTTGATGCCTCTATTTATACTACTCAAATGAACAATCTAGAATCTTAAAATCAAAACCCTAATCACTAGAAAATCCCAAATATGCCCTTGACGTTTTTGAGTGATGAGTTGTCAAAATGGATCCTGGACGTTCCTTTTTGCGTTGTGAGTAAGCATAAATCCTCCACTGTTGATTTGGGACACGTCATATGCCTTGGAGCCTAAGGTGAATGCTGATTGGTGGAGAGGAGAATTGGGGGTAGGGTCCACAGTGGTGGGATTGGGGTTTTTATGCGTGGGATGGGTTTTAGTGGGTGTGAATCAAGTGTGTGCAAGATTAATTGCATTTTACCCTTGTTTAAGTTGAGGTGAAAACTGGAGGTGTAAAAGGAGCACAGTAACTCCTTTGATCCGTATTTGGGGGAAAAAAGGTGTTAGGCGCCAGTTTTGGTTTGAATGTTTGGGTTGCACATATTCAGTCCTTGTGTTTTGAAGTTTTTGGCATTTAAAGGTTTTCAGCCCTAAAACCCGTTTTGCTTTGTAAATAACTTTCAAGGCTTGTCACTTTTGGCACCAAACTTTTCCCAAAATGTTTCAAAGGATTAATTTTGCCATTTTGTGATTTTTAAAGGGCTGATCTTGGACTTCTTTGATCTTCAAAGGTCTTCAATATAACTTTGACTTCATGAGGGACCATAATTGGCAAATTTGATTTGTTGAGGGACTAATCTTGCCATTTCTTCAAAGTTGAAGGACCTTTTTGCAATTTTGACAAACTTAAGGGACCAAACTTGTAATTATCAATATACAAGGGTTTTAAGTGTCATTTCTTCAATAATTGAGGATCAATCTTGTTTGTCTTCAAGTCTTCAAGGGTATTTGTTGAATATTCCATGATTAGGGCCCGGTTCTTTGCACGGCTTCGTTTCTCGTGTCCGTTTTTCCTTGTTACTTGTGATCTTTTGTCTTTTTCACGATATCCATACCTAAAATACACAAGTAAACAAACACAAGCATATATATGGTATTTTATGACATTTTTATGCATTTAAAGCCCGAAAAGAACGATGAGATCATGTATAAATGCCATCTCATCACTCCCCCATACTAAGCCATTGCCGTGCCCTCACGCAATGCTAGAATTAAGTATCTAAGCATCACCAAAATTCATTTTTATTAACCTTTATTGAAGAGTAAAAGACTTGCAACATACTACGAGAATGTGTAAGGACATAACGTATGATTTTCATCACCAAAATGTGACTTTTAGGGTCAAAGAATAGAAACAAGTTAATGTCCTTTAGAGTAAACTTCGTCATCCTTGATTGTCATACATTCCATGCTAAGTGCAAAAACAAGATCATTGTTGGTACAAGTCACAATGCTAACACTACTCATACGTCCAAATTGTGTAATACTTTTTCTCCCCGCAATCCTAGTTATTATAAAAGGAAATGGGTTACTAGCATTTTTTATCTATTTGTCATGGATCACAAGTGATTCATATTGACTTATTTGAGTAGTTATTAGTCCGAAAGCAAAGTAGCACGATTTGATCAATAGTTAGCCGAAGGACAAAATCTTTTAAAACGGCTTCTCGTGTATCTCCTTAAGTTCATATCTTGGCATAACTCGTTTCGCGATTTGAGACCTTTCTCGGACCGATATTTGGCATGTACTTCATACTTCAAATCTTGGGAAGACGTTCTTGAAATTATGGTCTTCTCTTCATATTTTGGAATTTCTTCACTTGACGTTTTTGAGAGATTCTTCATATATGGACCACGACTTCATCATTTTTCTTAAATCTTTACTTTGGATTTTGATATACAACGATCCGCCTCCTTTTCGGACTTGGATATATTTATCCTCATACCTTGTTAGGGTCTTTTTGGATAGACTTTCTCCATTCTTTAGGGGAGTAATTGCTTCTCGTCGTGTGTCTTGATCCTTCATATTGATTTAGGAATAATGATACTTCACATCATCTTTGGATCTTTAGCAAAAATAGAGCTCCTCATGCCTTGTTAGGGCCTTTTTGGATGATCACCAATCTTCGCGTCCCGCTTCAATAAGTTATGCCTTGGCTATGAACTCTATTCAACCCCGAGCAACTTTTAAACGATCATGCGCTAGAGGCTAAGTAACCTTTCAAATCGTACGACCTTACTTATTGCAATTATGTTTTATTCCTAATGCATTGATCTTATGGGAAGAAAAAGCCACAATTAAAAACATATGAGTTTTTGAAAGAACACTTTCATGTTCTACGTTTAGCATGATCACTTGTCTAACTCTATCATTTCTCGTTCTTCACTATATAAAGACCTCTAATTAAAGAGACTCGTGAATACTTAGCCATGCAAGTCAAAATTAAGCCAAATTTGGATTAGCTTTCATTAAGATTATATCAAATCAAAGTTTTGGGTTTTCAAGCCACCTATAGGATCTTGCACTTTCTTGGACTTTTTCAAGTTTAGAGAATGCGTTTTAAAGTTCCCTTGATAAGTGACTTTCTAGAATCAATTATAGGAACTTGCGAAAAGTTCTTGTTCTTAACCCGAATGAATTAAGACTTTCGTTTTTTAAAGCTCCCTGTATAAAAGTCTAGCAAAACTTGAATTGAGCGGGTTAAGGAATGTAAATGGCTCCAAATGCCCATCAAGTCAAAAATTAACTCTTATTCTACCCATCGGAAAATATACATTCGTGTCTTAAAAACACTTATGAAAACTAAGAAAAATTTTAAAATTTGGCCATTTTTAGCCTTATTAGCAAAACAAAAAGCAAAACAAAACATTGAAAGTTGGAAAACGTGAGGGCGTAGCAAAGCAAGTACCTATTCACCCCCCATACTAAAAGTAAACATTGTCCTCAATGTTTCGAGTCTAAAGGTGGAGCACCCCCATACTAGAGACGAAGAGTCGAATGCTTAGGATCTAGCATGGAAAGGGTGATCAACAATATATCTAAAGTCGTTTATTAATTATGCTAAAAGATAATTGTTAGAACAATAAAGGATATGTCATGGAATCGTGAAAAACTTCTTCAAACGAACAATGGAGGCTCACGTAAACGAACACGAGAGTCTTCAATCGTAGATGATGATGATGATCTAGTTAACACAATCACAAACAACCACGAGACAACGAGTTGGAAGGGTACAAGTCCCCTTATTAGTGAATAATAATCATAAAGATAAGCATGGGATCTCCCCCACGAGGCACCTCGTTTTTGATTACCGAGTCATGAGCTCGACTCGATCCCCTTAAAATGTGAACATTTAGGGAAAATCATGGTGTGGTCAATTTTTGATGGGGCTTACATGATTAACAAGGCCCAAAAAGCAACCGGTATAAAGGACTAAGTCCTTAAATGATGCAAAATACCGGGATCGAAGATGGCGTTCTCGTTTTCATTAGAAAAATAATTCAACACCACTTCAACATGTGCCATAAACTCAAAGAGTTTGAAGAAAATAGATGAGAAGTAGAAGGGTGGGACAATTGGTAAGACAAACTTTCGAGCTACTCGAGGTAGACTCGCACCAAGCAAATAGAAAGATTTTCCATTTATTGCATCGGTGGAAGACCGAGATTTCCCTTTACATGAAATTCCGGGATCGAAAATCTCGTCCTCGGTGGACAAGGATGAGGGAACATAAGGGGCTTCCCCCATACTAGAACCACACAAAACATCGTCAAAAGGAGTAGACGAGTTTGTAGCACTCAAAACACGATGTGATGACGGAGTTAGATTTGTAGAAAAATTAATAAAATCACATTTAAGATCTTTTCCTTTGTTATCTTTTAAACTCTCCTTATGAAACCCTTTTTGATTATGTCGAAAATATTCGGTGTTTCTAAGACGATGTTAGTTACACTAAAAATTCTCACATTTTGAAACCGTTTTGGTTTTGGTGGTGGTAAGTTCTCAAAACGTTTATCGACGAAGAAAACCTCCCCATTGGGGTCAACATATTCATCATCCGAAAGATCTTCCGTAGAAACCGGCAACTTATCAACACTTTTCAAGAATGAATGTTCGAGGTGAGGTGAAGGATTTTTCGATTCAAGTATTGACGGTTTCTTCTTTGTAGGCTTAGCACTCATAACCTCCACCGGCGGAGGAAATGGTAAATTGTTTTTGGCGACATTCCCTAAAACTCTTGGTGAAAATTCTTTGCAAACGACATTGGTCGAATCACCATGGTTTAAAGTTGCAATAGAATAGACATGAGAAAGATTGGAGTTTTGTGTTGAATTGATAACAAGTTCTTCTTCATTGAAACGAAGGGTGATTTTTCGAGCATGAACATCGATAAGTGCTCTTGATGTATCCAAAAATGAACGACCCAAAATGAGAGGAACTTTTCGATCGATAGGAATGTCTACAACGATAAAGTCAACGGGATAGTAAAACTTTCCGACTTTAACGAAAACGTCCTCGGCTACTCCACATGCCATAATCGTAGAATGATCGGCCATCTCGATGGACATGTTCGAAGGAGTAAGAGCCAGAAGCGAAAGCGATTTGAAAATCTCGAGAGGCATTAAATTAATACTAGCACCAAGATCGGCCAAGGCGTAGCATTCCTCCATATCTTGAATAGCACACGGAATCAAAAATTTACCGGGATCACCGACTTTTTGTGGTATGCGGCTTAGAAAAACCGATGAACAACTAGACGATTGTTGTAACTTCTCTTTGTTGTTAAGCATACTTTTGAAGTTTGCGGCGAATCGAGGCATCATGATTAAAGCATCGGCAAAACTTATGTTAAAATGTAGATCACGAAACATTTTCATAAATAGCTCAAATTGATAATTGTTCCTTTCTTGTGCTTTTTCTTTGTTTCGTCTCGAAGGGTAAGGTAAAGGTGGTGTGGGTTGGTCATTAGGCAACGGCCTTGGAAACTCGGGTTCCACAATTGGTATTGGTTCAACCGTAGGTGTGGTTTGAGCGGTACTTCGTGGGATTGTAATATGCTCCTTTTCGACCATCACCTCGGGTTCTTTCTCGATTTCCTTCTCCTTAGAAGTACTTGTACGAGAGATTGGTTCCTTGAAAGTTTTACCACTTCGTGTAGCAACAACCTTCAATTCTCCCCTCGGGTTGTTAATGGTATCACTAGGAAGACCACCCGAATAAGAGGGCTTACACATGATTGCTTCAAACATCTTAGCCATTCGTTCCTCAAATTTAGATTGCCTAGCATCCGCTTTCAATAACTCTTGCTTAATCTCATGTTGTCCTAATTCCATCTTTTGTTGATTTTGTTGAAGACGTTGGACATTTCCTTCCATTTTGTTTGCATGAGTTTTAAGTTCATTAGCAAGTTCATTCTTAAGCTCGTTTTTCAATTCGGACCTTAAGCTAATCATCTCACGTTGCATATTATCAAATTTAGCATCATTTGCTTTTGCATAATCCAAAAATTCTCCTTGCAAATTTTTCGTGTGAGCATTTTGAAAACCTTGTGTAGTGTTTTGAAAATCACGGTTTTGGTTTTGATTAGAGATTTGTCCATTCCCACTTTGATAATTCCCTTTGTTGTAATTGCGTGTGTTGCCTTGGTAATTACCTTGGTTGTTGTTTCGATAATTGTTAACATTTTGGTTTGGTGGAGCTTGATTTTGGCGGGAACCTTGGCCGTTTTGGTTATAAGTTCCCGTTGCTACGTAAGCACTCGAAGTGTTACCATCCGCGGTAATGCACTCGGAAAGATCATGAGCTCCCCCACAAGATAAACAACTCTTAGCAACCGCTTTAACCGAAGCGGAATTGGAAGCTTCTTGAGCCTTCCAATGGGACATTAGATTAGCAAATCTATCAAAAAACCGATTTTCCTCATTAGCTTCATCATGTAAGGCGTTAATGCTACGAGACGATTGTGACGAAGATGACGAACCCATATTGGCAACACTCGGTGTGTTACGAGGGCTATAAACCTTAGATCGATTTTCAATGATTTGTAAAGCCTCATTTGTCGTCTTGCACAAAAAATTACCACCCGCGGCGGCATTCAAATAATCTCGTTCATGATCATTAAGCCCATTATAAAAAGTATCCACTTGATGTAATTCCGAAAAATCATGGTGAGGACATTCATGTAACATCTCTTTAAATCGTTCCCATGCCATTGAAAAACTTTCATTATTTCGTTGCACAAATCGTGAAATCTCATTTTTTTAAGTGTGTTGTTTTAGATGGTGGAAAAAACTTGTTCACAAACTTAGAAACGAGATCGGCCCATGTCAAAATCGAATTTGGCGGTTCTTTCTCGAGCCAAATTTTTGCGGGTCCATCCAACGAATATGGAAACAACATCATCTTAATGGCGTCATGCGGAACATCCTTAAATTTGCTAGTGGCGGTGAGACGGTTGAAGTTCCTAATGTGGTAATGCGGGTTGTCTTTCTCGTGACCTCTAAACTTGTTTACTTGCAACATCGACATTAAACCCGTCTTAATCTCGAAATTCTCCGCAAGTATGGCGGGAATCACAATAGCCTCTCCAAAACCCTCGGTGGGTGCTTGTAGCAACTCCATCATAGTACGATTAGCCATGACGACTTCTTGTTCTACAATAGGTTCAACAATTGGAGGTTCTTCAACAATCAACGATCCTTGATTTGCTTGCTTTTGAAGACGTTTACGAGCTCGTTTCGCTTGATTACGAGTGATCATAAACTACACGAAGAATGGGAGGTGAGCAAAGAAGATTCTTTTTGGTTGTTTTGTGAATTTTCAATTTTTTTTGTGTTTTTGATGATATTTAATTTTTTTGGATTTTGGTGTATCTTTGTAGACAACAATCTACAAAATCTCTCCTCGAATCAAACTCTTGATTAAAGAAGCCTCAAAGGAATGAAAACGATCACGTGGAGTGAACGTCTTCGAATGACTTTAGAACTTTGGTGAAAACCAAATTGTTCAAGAGGGTTTAATCACAAAGAAAACCAAGCAAATATAGTATACGTATTAATACTTTGGGCGGCAAAACCCTCGATTAGCCTTCAATCTTAAAATACTCACAAGCAAGCGGGGAAACGAGGCGGCGCGAAGCACTTAAGAGCCTTTTTCCTTAGGGTATATTTTATAATACTCGCCTTATACCCACCTTATAGTTTGTATTTTTCAAAATCGAGCTTCACGAAAGTATTTATCTATTTTTGCCTTTTCTTTTTGTTTGAGATTCGAATACAATAATTAGGAGATCAAATCCCAATTAAGGTTGTGTTTTCACACTTTTGGAGATATTGTATTTTGATTGTGATACTTAATACAATATAGTAATATTTATACAAGAAAAAACCAAGAAAACCGATAATACGTGTTAAGGGAGTTCCACTTAACACAAATACTTATTATGGATAATATCAAAAACAAAAGCTTCCAAATTAAAGCACAACACACCTCCCCGGCAGCGGCGCCAAAATGATTGTAGTCCTTTTATGTATACTTTATTTTAGGAAAAACAAAGCAACACAAAATAGTGGAAAGTATTAAGTACGACGGTTTAGGAAAACCGTGCACAAATGACCCTTAATCAAATAAAAAGAGAGAAAGTTCGTTTCCCAAGGAGGTATATGTTTGTGTTTTAACTTGTAAATATTTGAGATTAATATTGAGAAGAATGGGGATGAGAGGATGAAAAGACGGATACGTTAAAATTAAACTACGACGTAAACGTAAAGCCGTGAAAAACTACCAAAATTAAAAATTTAACTAAAACCAAAAACAAAATAAATAAAAGATTAAAAAGAAGTCAATAATAATATAAATAAAGACAAAAATCCAACAAAGATATTTTAAAACCTTTTATTAATTAAATATTTAATTTTAAATGCTAATTAAAGCCCTAAAATTAAATACAACTAATGAAAATGTCTAAAATATGATTTTATTGAACTAATACTTAACTTATATTATTAGAAGACTAAAAAGTATTTTTCTAAAAATTAAAAGCTATTAAAACTATTTTTAAAACTCTAAAAATGATTTAAAATGATTAAAAACTAATTAAACTTAAAATAATTATAAAAATAAATCTAAAAGCTATAAAAATATTCTAAAAATGGAAATAGTCCTAATAAATGATAAAGAACCTAAGAAAAATGAAAAAGAAATAAAAATAAAATTTTGAATTTTAATAATAAAATAATATTAAAATAATACTAAAAATAAAAAGTTTCTAAAATTAATTCTAAAAAATTTCTAAAATCTTAAAATAATCTAACTAAGAGAAAAACACAAATCTAAGCTCCTAAACCCTTTTTAATAATTTTATAAAAATGTTTAAAGTTTATGAAAAACCTTAAAATATTATAAAATTAAAAATTAAAGTTTATAAAACCAAAACTTAATGTAAACCTCAAAATATTTATTAAAAAGCTAAAAACTATTTTTCCTGAAAATTAAAACTCTTTTTTCTATTTTTTATTGATTTAATAAAATACGGCTATTAAATAAATGCTAGAAAATAAATAAATAATGGGAAAATTATGAAACTAGGCTAGAAAAGTCTTAAATACTACAATGATCCTAGGAAAAATCAAAATAAGCAAAAACGTTAAACCAATAAGCTCAAATGAGCTTATTTGCTCACGGCTTATATTAATAAGCTAGAAAGAAAACGTGTCAAATAGGAATGGAAATCAAACATAAACGTAAAAAGATATCTAGATTAGCGGTAGGACACTTAACCCTCCAGCGAGAGGTCTAGTGTTCGAGTCCTGCTACGGTATTCTTTTTGCACTTATTTTTTTTTTTTTTTTTTTTTTTTTAAAACACCAACAGTGACCTCTAAACAAGCTTAGAACACAATCCACTTCTCTTTTTGTCCAAGATTTAAGCAATTTGAAGATCAAAAAGTTCCAGTTAGGCTGTATTGCTGATGAACAAGTGTGAGTACACACTTGTGCACTTTTTGAGCCAAGAGGGGCCTGGCTGTGAACTTATTTGGTGGTAATTTTGGACAAAGGGGGCACCCTTGTGCTTATTGAAGCACAAGGAGTCAATAACACACAAAGATAAAGCACCTAGCACACTCAAATCAAAAACCAAAGCACATTATGGCCATAGCAAGTTGCTGTAACCAAGGGACAAGGTCTGGTGGCTTTTAAGCTATACAGATTGCATACAAATGAGTGTCACAAGCCAACACTTAGCATACCAACTCTCCAATCAACATACAAACCAAATCCAATCTTAAATCACCCTTGCACTTAGCAGATTTCACAAAATCATGCACCAAAATTAGTAAAAACAAGCAGATATATGGAACATGCAGATTTGAGCTTACTCTTTTTAGCTTTAAACCACACAAACTTGCTACCAACTTGATCCAAATTAAACTATAACTAGCACCCTAACTATCTCAACCTATTCCAACTATTCTAACACCTTTTCAAACTCAATCAAGGATTAAATACCCTGCTTAAACACGTTTCCAAACACCCTTTTAAAATTCTTTAAGCAACTTTTTTCAAATCAAATCATCCTAAACTTATTCAAACTGGTTCTCATAGCATTTAACATGTATAAACACACACAAGAACACTACTCAAACACCTAAACACACTTATATCAGCAAATCAAACAAGATCAAATGAAACTACACTTTCTGAGATTTTTCAAAGAGAAAAAAGAGAATACCTTAGGTCCTTACATCCAAGGACCTAGTGGATGAATATCCACCTCCCTACCAACTGGGGTTGGTGCTGATCCTTTAACAGCAACAACTTCCACCTGTTCAATGACAAATCAAAGAAAAAGGAAATACAAACAATGATATTATATTTCTGATTTCTTTTCTTACTTTTTAAAACTCTTCCAAAACTTTTTAAAACTTCTTAACACGTATCCAGAACACTAAATCACCAAACACATATAACCTCTTAACACAGATTCTTGAAACAAATTCCTTCAAAGAAATTCAAATTTTCAAAACCTTTAAATAACTTTGAACCTCAAAGTTACTTAACCAAATTTAAAAATGGAACTCAACCTCTCTTCAACAGTAAATACCAATTTTAAATAAACATAAAAAGGAATTATAATGCTTAAAAACAAATACCAAACTTTTATTTTATATTAAAAAGGATTACAAAATTTTGAAGAGAAATTGGAACAAAGGGTCATCACAGGTTGATGCCTCTATTTATACTACTAAAATGAACAATCTAGAATCTTAAAATCAAAACCCTAATCACTAGAAAATCCCAAATATGCCCTTGACGTTTTTGAGTGATGAGTTGTCAAAATGGATCCTGGACGTTCCTTTTTGCGTTGTGAGTAAGCATAAATCCTCCACCGTTGATTTGGGACACGTCATATGCCTTGGAGCCTAAGGTGAATGCTGATTGGTGGAGAGGAGAATTGGGGGTAGGGTCCACAGTGGTGGGATTGGGGTTTTTATGCGTGGGATGGGTTTTAGTGGGTGTGAATCAAGTGTGTGCAAGATTAATTGCATTTTACCCTTGTTTAAGTTGAGGTGAAAACTGGAGGTGTAAAAGGAGCACAGTAACTCCTTTGATCCGTATTTGGGGGAAAAAAGGTGTTAGGCGCCAGTTTTGGTTTGAATGTTTGGGTTGCACATATTCAGTCCTTGTGTTTTGAAGTTTTTGGCATTTAAAGGTTTTCAGCCCTAAAACCCGTTTTGCTTTGTTAATAACTTTCAAGGCTTGTCACTTTTGGCACCAAACTTTTCCCAAAATGTTTCAAAGGATTAATTTTGCCATTTTGTGATTTTTAAAGGGCTGATCTTGGACTTCTTTGATCTTCAAAGGTCTTCAATATAACTTTGACTTCATGAGGGACCATAATTGGCAAATTTGATTTGTTGAGGGACTAATCTTGCCATTTCTTCAAAGTTGAAGGACCTTTTTGCAATTTTGACAAACTTAAGGGACCAAACTTGTAATTATCAATATACAAGGGTTTTAAGTGTCATTTCTTCAATAATTGAGGATCAATCTTGTTTGTCTTCAAGTCTTCAAGGGTATTTGTTGAATATTCCATGATTAGGGCCCGATTCTTTGCACGGCTTCGTTTCTCGTGTCCGTTTTTCCTTGTTACTTGTGATCTTTTGTCTTTTTCACGATATCCATACCTAAAATACACAAGTAAACAAACACAAGCATATATATGGTATTTTATGACATTTTTATGCATTTAAAGCCCGAAAAGAACGATGAGATCATGTATAAATGCCATCTCATCAAAGCTGCTCAAGTTTTATGATACTTATGCTTCACTTGGCATATCTCACTGGAATAAAAAGAAGAAGTTAGCTTACAATCACTTCCATCGTCCTAAAAGAGGTGCTTCCATTGTCTCAGCTCACAGAATCAAAAGCATCCAAGGAGCAACCACTCAGACCATCTTCGGTTATGATTACTTGAATGTAATCATATTCAAACGTACCGATGAGAAAGAATACCGCATTGACGAAAGTGATCTCCAGTACCTTCAACTTGAAGACATCGAAGATCTTTTGTTGCTATTGGCTCAAGAAAAAGTTGACCATCTATCACCTGACATTGTCATAGCCTTGAGTTCAAACTTTCGTCAATATGCCAGGAAAATAGTCATTCAAAACCGGGTGGAAGACTTTCAACTTGGAGTAGAAAGCTATCAGAAGAAGCTAAACTTGGAACGTCCCCATACGACTCCACTCAGTAATTTCCGTAAGAACAAGAAGGTTTACATGGGGACTACCAAGCCGGAAGCAGGAATTTTTTTATCCAAATGAGGCTGGCGTCATGCAATATATGCGATTCTCAGAACTGCACATATTCAGTGATGGAACGCTAAAGAATGTTCGAGATGATCTGTCGGTTCTCAATGCCAACTTACCTTTTCCGGCAGTCACATACACCTGGACAACCCAGTGCAGAAAGGGATCAGCGTACGCAATCAGGAAGATTGAGGAAGTTCTAAGGAAGCGCCAGTTGCTACGAAGTATAGAACGATTCGTCGGTGGACGACCATATGGAGCTCACCATCGGTTCACGGAACGAACCAATTAATTTTGGTTCGCCTTATAACAGGTCAACTCCATATGTCTATAATTGTGAATATGTTATCTTTTTGCTTTATCAGCTTTTGGGGCTTGTTGTAGTGTAAAAGTATGATATTTTTCAAGAATATCTCTCGAGATTCTAAATCTTTCAAACAAATCATACTCAAGCACTACAACTTACCCTCATTAATTTGAGGGGGAGCATTAATATTTTCTTTGGCCAACATCTAATTTCATTTTATTACCCAACGACCGGTTAATCCATTAATATCCAAAATATTGATGGTTAACATTTTGGAAAGGGGAGAAAATGGGATTAAGGAGACTTAATGATATTCGGCTAAAACAATGAAAAAGGCTTAAAAGATAAATCAACTTAACATGTGTAATGCACAAGTTAAGGGGGAGCGTTTTTGATGATCAAAACACTTAAGGCACAAAATCTTTGATTTTAATATCACAAGTGCTTTAAGTGATTTTCAAGGATTTTTCATGGTGACTATATCAACCCAAAACACACTTAACTCACGACGGATGTGGTGACAAAAGGGTGGTAGGTATAGGTATTAGTCCAATGATTCATCAGAACCGATGGAATCTTCCCAAGGACAACTCCCTAGATAGAACTAGAAGTCCTAGGAAAGATGGAGAATGAATGTGAACGTAGTTGAATGCCGACCAAGTACTTAAGCTAGCACTGGAATAATCACAACAAGGTGCTAGTGATGACGTATTGGTAAGCATTGAAGGGGTTGAAGAATGAAAAAGAATTGTAAAGATAAAGGGTGTAAAGAAAGAAGCCCTCCTTACAACTTTAGGCAGAAACCGGGTCAATACATATGCTATTGAGATCATTAGTTAATGATTCTCGATATTGAAGAAAGCCATCATGGACCCAGTGATGCAATGCACAACCCTCCCCAGCTAACTCAAATATCTCTCAAAAGGTATTTGTTTTAATCACACGGAGATCAACACGTTATCTATTGGTTTATTCACTCTGAATAGACTGATATTGAATAGGTGGCACTCCTCTCCAGCCATCGATCACTAAATCAAAACGCACTATCGAGTCTAGAGCCACGAGATCATCAAAATTCTCATTAGGACACTGTCCATTTATTCCTTGCTTCTTCATACACTGTGAAAAGTAAGAGATCTTTTATGAGTCCTACGCAGTATTCTTGTAATATTGCCAGAACATCCGAGTAATACGCAAGTATTACAGTGAAGATGGAAATCCTGCTTGAGCCAACATCAAACAAGCTCATGGTAGGTGACACGTGCGGTTCTTTACGAACTAATCTTGTGACAACTGGAAAGAAACAGTAGTTTAATTCTTAATTGAACTTAAACTCATTCCAGGCCTCTACGCATTATCGTATGATCTTGCCAGAACACTCAGAGTGACACTTTTTAGTAATCACAGTGACGAGTGGAAATCCTTCTAGTGTTAACATCAAACATCACTTGGTAGGTGACAAGCAAGATTCAATTTGAATCAAGTGTGTGACAACTGGAAAGAAACGATGGTGAATATCTTAATTGAAATTCACTTGTTCCAGGTTTCATGAATTGACGGCTTCAATCATAAGGATTTTTAATCCAAATGATTCACTCTTTATGTTCGCAGTCAGCTTTGGACGGTCGAATAAAGAGAACGGGCTTACCCGCGAAATCCTGTCAGTAAGTTACTTAATTGAAACTATCCGTCACGGGTACGATATCTAATATCGTTCAACGGTCTTCACCGATCGGAGGTAAAACACTACCGAATTAGAATAAAATGTCAAAGCCATTTTATTTGTGTCTTATTATGTTGCTGCATTCGAAGACGGTGGCGTTGCTGTGTACCTGTTGAAGACGGTGGCGTTGCTGTGTACCTGTTGAAGACGGTGGCGTTGCGGTGTACCTGTTGAAGACGTCCTCACATGCTTATTTCTTCTGCATCAAATATTCCTGCAAATTCAAGAAAGTATGACCTAAAAGTCTTCCGCTGTATCGACTCTGAAACTTTCAAGAATTCAACAAATGATAAGTGTGTGGGACATGAAGTCACAAAGAGGCGAACATCAAAAGAAAATAAAGACTGCACGTGAAAGGCCAAAAGAACGTGTTCCAAGCAAAAAGCTGATATCATTCAACACATATTCACAAAATGAAGAAAAAGAAAGAAAAGAAGACTACGAGCTCAAGAACAAGATCTAACATGCTAGATTAGGACTTTGTAAATTTGGAGTGACCTCCCTTTGGGGGAGATTGTTGGAAATACGTTTTACGTATATAGAAAGTCTCGGTCACTCCAACAATGTAGTTATAGGCTCGTAGTAATGTTAAGTTTCATTTATTAAATAGCCCGACCCATGAGCATGTTCATGGGTCGGAAGCCCAAGTCCATTAAGGACTTGGGGTATTTAAACCTCTTTCCACAATGGAAAGAGGTGTTGGTTGTTCATTTCTTTCATTTCAATATACAAGTTTCTTTCACTTCTCTCTCTAATTTTCTCTCTCTAGAAAAACATCAACCCTCTTGATTCATAAAGATTATCATTGTTCTACAGATTGTGTACGAGCCTTTGAAATCCTTAAGAGGAAACTTACCGAAGCTCCCATTCTTGTTGCTCCCAATTGGAACCTCCCCTTTGAGCTCATGTGTGATGCTAGTGACTATGCTATTGGGGCCGTTTTGGGGCAACGTCATGAAAAACACTTCTTGCCTATTCACTATGCTGGCAAGACGATGATCGAGGCTCAACTAAAATACACTACAACGGAAAAGGAATTCCTCGCCGTGGTGTATGCATTTGAGACATTCCGACCTTATCTCGTCTTGACTAAATGCATAGTGTATACGGATCATTCGGCTATCAAGTATCTTATGGCTAAACAAGATGCAAAGCCAAGATTACTTCGTTGGATTCTCCTCCTTCAAGAATTTGATCACAAAATCGTTGATAAAAAAGGAGCCAAGAATCTAGCGGCCGGTCATCTTTCTCGTTTGGAAGATCCTCACCAAAGTGTTTACGAGCCCAAGGAAATCACCAAAACATTTCCGCTCGAGACACTTGGTGTAGTGAATTCTAAGCTTGATTCTTCCACCCCATGGTTTGCGGACATCGCAAATTACCATGCGGGCAACTTCATCATCAAGGATATGACGACTCAAGAAAAACGAAAATTCTTTCGTGACGTCAAGTTCTATTTTTGGAACGACCCTTACTTGTTTCGAACTTGTGCGGATCAAATTATTTGACATTGTGTCTTTGGTACCGAAGCTTCTAACATCCTTAGAGCTTGTCACGAGGGACCCACGGGTGGTCACCATGGTGCTAATCTCACGGCTAAGAAGGTTAGTGATGAGACTGCTTTTATACATAGTCTCATCTTCCAAATAGGGCTCAAAATGCATTAAATATCATCAAAATACCCAAATATATGCTTGTGTTTGTTGCTTGTGTATTTTAGGTACGGATATTGAGAAAATGACAAAAGATCACAAGAATCATGCAAAAACGAACACGGGAAACGAAGCCGCACAATGAACCAAGCCCTAGTGAAGACTTTCCCAAGATCAACCCTTGAAGATTTGAAGAATTATGAAGAAGGGTCCACCAATTATGAAGAATTGACACTTTATACCCTTGTATCCTCATAATTACAAGTTTGGTCCCTAAAGTTTGTCAAAATTACAAAAAGGGCCCTTAACTTTGAAGAAATGGCAAGTTTAGCCCCTCAATAAAGCTAAATTATCAACCAATATCATCCACAAAGTCAAATATATCATGAAGTCCTTCAAAGTACAAGAAATGACAAATTTGGTCCTTTGAAAATCTCAAAATTACATAAAGGACCCTCAACTTTCAACATTTGGCAAAAATGGTCCCTCAATCATCAAGACTTGGCAATTTCAGTCCTACAAAATGTCAACCATACAAGTCTAGACCATTATCATTGAAGAAAATGCCAAAACAGCCCTTCAAGAATCAACAAATGGCAAGAAATACCCCTGAAATTACTTTACAAAACTTTTTGGGGTAAAAGTGTGAAAATCAAAACTTCAAATACAAAGGAAAACGAGTTTGGCCAGTTTTGTTTACAAGTGACAAGAGAAAAAGAAACAAGGGACTAATTTGGGCAGACAAGAGAACTTACCTAGACCACTCCTGGGTTGCCACGTGCCCCACTTACTTCCCTCCACCAATGAAACTACACCTTTTGTCCACCTCAGCTATCCACTTAAACCGGTTATAACTAATCTTGGATTAGTTTAATATTTTGGCGCTTAACATCTTTTTAAAACCCAAACCAGATTAAAACGTGTTACTATTACTCAAGAACACAAATTGGGGATTATTGACTAAGCAAGAATTAAGCTGCCATCACCTCCAGATTTAAGATTAAGTGGATACTTAACACAACCCAACCTTAAAAATGGACACCTCATCACCCCATTTGTCTCCGTGTGTCTCCCCTGCTCCACATCCATGCATACTGCCAAAAAGATGGCCACAATCCAACGTCTCACATTCAAGCTTACATTTTAAGCTTTGTGTGAGCCCTTTGATCACATTCTCATGACAGCTATCACCACAAAACGCCAATTCAAGTCACATGAAGCCAAGATTTTCTAGAAGCTACAAGGGCAATTTTGGGACTTCACAACTAGGGTTTATGTATTTTTCAGCTTTCTTAGGTCACATGTAAGGCTATATATAAAGCCCTTAGGTCTCATTGAGACGTTTGCTTTTGATTTTTCCTTGGTTCAAGTTTCTGTAAATCCTATTTCCAAGTTAATGAAATTGAGTTTGAAATCTTGAAGAAAAGTCATTGGCCACTCTTGTTTACTACTTTCATTTGTTATATGCTTTGTAGTTCTTAAAGTTCAAAACCTGTTTTCAAAAGAGGAGTGTGCAAAAGTTTGCATATTTCCTCATTTTCTTGATATTTTGCTAAGTCTTGTTCCAATCTTGGAATTCTTGGGCTATAGGGCTGATCATAGCATCCTAACTGAGTTGGTTAAGGTGTGGTGAGGCTTATAACTTGGGGATAATCAAGTGTGGGGTAACATGTTTGCATTAATCAAGTTTTTTTTTTCTAAGTTTCTGATTTTTTTGATTTTGTGCTTAACCCTTGTTCAATCTTAGCAGGCTTTTTGTGGAAGCTTGTGCTTGTTCTTGCTAGCACATAAGCTCAAAATTCGTGGGTGTGGATGTACATCCATGAGGTTTGCATACTTAATCTCCAAATCTGCTTAAATTGTGATTTTTGGTGATATTTGTATGAAACTGTTGTTCTTGTGGATTTTGTGGCTTGTTCTTGCTTGAATCTGTTTATTAGACTTGTTTTAGTGTTAATTGATGCTTGGTTGGCCTGAAATCTCATTGTGCTTTTGAAAATTTTGATTTGAAAAAGTTAAAGGGGTGTTTGGGTCTACTGGTTTATGCTTGTAATTTGTTTTTGTGTTAAGGGAAGGTGTTGTTTATGCTTTGTATCTGCTATACCTTTGTTTGAGAGTGTTTTGCTGCAAGTTTTTGGGTTTGAACACTTGAATTAATCAATCTGCTATATAGACCTTGTTTCTGCTTGTTTTGACCTAGGATTTTGGGAACACCTAGTGTGTATGCATGCTTAGGGATAAAAGTGGTTTAAACAAAGTTAACATAACCTGTTTGAAAGATTTGAGGTGTTGAAATTGGCTTGTGTGTCAAATACATCAGCAAAAGTAGAAAACTGCATGTGTTAGTGTTCATCAGTAACTTTCATTGCTTGAATATTGCTTAATTCTTTGAACCAGTGCATGAAACCTGTTTAGACTTGCTTATTGGAGTTTATTATAGCTTGTGTGTGCATTTGGTTGAATTTGGCTGGCTGATTTGTGCTAAAACTGCTCTTGAATGCTAAACTGCTTATTGTTCATGTCTGTGCAATGTCTGGTGATTGATTGATTAAACTGTATCAATTGGGTGTTTGTGATTGTGTTATTTTGATTGTTATTGACTCCTTTTGATCCAAAGATCATTTGGGTGCCTTTGTGAAATCTGAATCCAAGAAAAAGTCACTAAAGACAAAAAGTCAAAATAGTCAAGCAGTGGAAAAAGTTTCCACTGCTCAACATCCAAAACTAGCCCCTGCTAGTGCAATTTTGTCATCAGCTTATCAATAAGCTATTCTAGCTTATTCTGACTTGCAACAACTTACTTTTTGTAATAGATCTTCATTATTTGACCCATTTAAGTGAACTGGAGCTTATGAGACTTTGACTTTGACTTTTTACTAGAAAACCAACTTGTTTGACTTTTAACATAAGTGCTTATTTGATTTCCCAGCTTATTGAGTGTGCTTATTTGGAAGGTCTTTGGTTTTTAAGCTTAGTTTTGTCAAAAGAAACATTTTGCAACTTGAATCAGCTTCTGAGGTGGTCTAGATCATAAAAACGACTATTTTGTCGTTTTGTGAATAAGTTTGTGACTTGTTTCTGGCTTATTAAGTGGGCTTATTTGAAAATTCTTTTTGCAGAAGTCTTTGTTAGGTCAAAAGAAGGTCGTGAGTTAAATTTTAGCTTATGGCATCAGCTTATGGCTTAATGGGCCAAAAAGCCAATTAAGAATAAGCTGCTTATTATAAGTTAGCTTATTTCATATTTTCAGCTTTTGGGCCTTTGGAAAAAGTTGTTTAAAATCAAATTTTGAGTCAACCTGTGCTTTTTGGGCTTAATTTGAACACTTTTTCTTATTGGGCCTTAATTAAGCCCAATAAGGGACTGTTTTGGGTTTGGCCCATTTTCTAGGCCTGATAGGGGTATTTAGGTAATTTCACTTTCATTTCTGAGTTATTTAGGTTAAATTAAGCTAGTTTGCAAGTTTTTAAAATTTTTTATAATTTTTGGAATTTTAATATTATTTTAATGTTATTTTATTATTAAAAATTAAAAGTCTAATTTTCTAGGTTTTTATATTTTTCCTAGGTTCTAAATACTTAATTAGGATTTTTGCAACTTTCCAATTATTTTCTAGGTCTTTTAATTATTTTCTATAGTTAATTTAAGATTTAATTGATTTTAGGAGTTTTTAATTGTTTAAAAATAGTTTTAATTGGTTTTAAAATTTTGAAAAATAGTTTTTAGGTTAATTAGAGTATTTTTGAGGTTTACAAACTTTAAAATCTTGTTTAGGGCTTTTTAATAATTAATTTTGATTTTTAGGGCTTTAAATAGCATTAAAAAGTCATTATCTAATTAATTAAAAGGTTTTTGCAAGTTTTTATTTTTTGTAAACTCTTAGAATATTATTAGGGATTTTTGGTAATTTTTAGAAATTTTAATGCTAAAATTTTAATTTTGGTGGTTTTTACGACTTTACGTGTACGCCTTTTTAGACTTAGTTTAATCCGTCTTCATAACCGTCATTCTCTTCTAATCCCCTTTTCATTCTTCTTTTTCAAATATAATCACAAATTAATCCATATCATTACACACATAACACACTAGCCTCCTCGTGAACGAACTTGAACTTAATTGGTCATTAGTGCTTGGTTTTCCTAAACCGACACTTAATACTTGCCACTTTTGTCGTCCTTTTCCTAAAGGGTAGAAAAAACTACTACATCATTTTGGCGCCGCTGCCGGGGAGGCGTGTTGTGTTTTGATTTGGCATTGTTGTTTTTATACTAACCATAATTAGTATTTGTATTAGTAGCACTCTACTAATACGTATTATCGTTTTTCGGTTTTTGTGTGAATATTATTACTATATTGTATACGTAGAGCAATAAATACACAAGTACTCCAAATACGTGAGAAATCACAACCTTGACTTGGGAGGTCATTACCCAATCATTGTATTCGAATCTCAAACCAAAGAAAAAGGCAAAAATAGATAAATACTTTCGTGAAGCTTAATCTTGAAAATACAAACTATAAGGTGGGTATAAGGCGGATATTATAAAATATATCCTAAGGAAAAAGGCTCTTAAGTGCTTCGCGCCGCCTCGTTTCCCCGCTTGCTTGTGAGTATTTGATTGTGAGAGTGAATCGAGGGTTTTGCCGCCCAAAGTATTACTAAGTATTATATATATTTTCTTGGTTTCTATTGATTAAACCCTCTTGAACGATTTGGTGTTCCACCATCGTTCTAAAGTCATCGAAGGCGTTCACTCCACGTGATCGTTTTCATTCCTTGAGGCTTCGTTAATCAAGAGATTTGATTGAGGAGGAGATTTGTGGACTTTTTGTCTACTTAATACATTCACCAATTTCCAAAAAGGTTAATACAATCAAAAACCACAAAAAAAAATTGAAAAAAAAAAATACAAAACACCAAAAAGAATCTTCTTTGCTCATCCCCTCGTTGTACGTGACGTTTATGCTAACTCGAAATCAAGCAAGACGTGCACGTAAACGAAAGAACAAAACTCCCACTCCCAACAATTCTAGTGAGGAGTCTCCTATTGACGAACCCATTGTAAGAGAAGCACCAACCATGGCGAATCGAACTATGATGGAGTTACTTCAAGCACCCACCAAGGGTTATGGAGAGGCTATTGTGATTCCCGCTATCCTTGCGGAGAATTTTGAGGTTAAGACGGGTTTGTTGTCCATGATCCAAAACAACAAATTCCGTGGTGATGAGAAGGACAATCCACACAACCATATCCGCCAATTCAATCGTCTTACCGCTACTTGCAAGTTTAAGGATGTCTCTAACGACTCGATTAAGATGATGCTTTTTCCGTATTCCTTAGCGGGGCCCGCAAAAATTTGGTTAGAGAAAGAGCCACCCAATTCTATATTGACGTGGAAGGATCTCGTGTCTATGTTTGTGAACCAATTTTTTCCGCCTTCTAAGACTACGTACTTGAAAAACGAGATTTCAAAGTTTTCACAAGAATTTAATGAAAGTTTTTCAACGGCTTGGAATAGGTTTAAGGAAATGTTACATGAATGTCCTCATCACGGTTTTTCCGATTTGCATCAAATTGACACGTTTTACAATGGACTTAATGATCATGAAAGGGATTATTTGAATGCCGCCGCGGGTGGTAATTTTTTGTGTAAAACGGTTGAGGAAGCTTTGGTGATAATTGAAAATAGATCTAAGGTGTATAGTCCTCGTAGCACGTCTAGTGTTCGTAAGGCTTCGTCTTCGGCTTCACCTTCTTTGTCTAATACCATCGATGCTTGCCAAATTGAGGCAAACTTGGAAAACAAGATTTTTGATAAGTTGAAAGGACTTTTGATTGACTTTAAAGTTGGTGAACCAAGTGCTCCCGCTACGGCTAAAGCGGTTGAGGTTTCTTGCATGTATTGTGGTGGAGGTCATGATTTCTCTGAGTGCATTACCAACGGCGGTAACACTTCGAGTGCCTTCGCGGCCACGGGAAATTACAACCAAAACGGTCAAGTTTCCCGCTCTAATCAAATGACTCCACCGGGTTTTGGAACAAATCAAAATGCTAACAACTATCGCAACAATCAAGTTGGTTTTAAGAACAATTACAACAAGGGAAACTATGGGAATCAAGGGGCTAATAATCAAGTTTCAAACAAAAATGATTTTCAAAATAACAACAAAAGTTTGCAAACATTGAAAGATCTTCCAAGTGAGTTTGTTGAATATGCTAGTGGGAATGATGCTAGGTTTGACAATATTCAAAGAGAAATAATTAGCCTAAGATTCGAGTTTAAAAACGACTTGAAGAAAGAGTTGAAAAATGAGTTAGCTAATGAACTTAAAATCCACACCAACAAGATGGAAGGAAATGTCACTAGGTTACAACAAAACCAACAAATAATGGAACAAGGGAAACATGAGATTAAACAAGAGATGCTTAAGGCCGAGAAAAGGCAAACCGAAGCCGTAGTGAGGCAATCTAATTTTGAAGATAAAATCTCGTCTATGTTTGAGGCAATAATGTGTAAACCGTCATCAAGTGGTCTTCCTAGTAACACCATATCCAACCCTAAGGGTGAGATGAAAGTGATTACCACACGTAGTGGTAAGACACTTAAGGAGCCTATTCCTCAACCAATTGCTCCTACGGAGGAAGCAATTGAGGAAGAACCCGAGGTGGTGGTCCAAAAGGAGCATGTCCCAATCCCACGAAGTACCGCTCATACCACACCTACGGTTGACCCATTACCATCATTGGAACCCGAGATTCCAAAGGCTATGCCTACTATGCCTCAACCCACACCACCTTTGCCCTATCCATCGAGACTTAGGAAGGAGAAACGTCAAGAGCGCGACAATGACCAATTTGAGCTTTTTATGAAAATGTTTCGTGATTTGCACCTTAATGTGAGTTTCGCCGATGCTTTGGTCATGATGCCTCGATTTGCCTCTAACTTTAAGAGTATGTTGAACAACAAGGAGAAATTGCACCAATTGTCTAGTTGTTCGTCGGTTTATCTTAATCGCATACCTCAAAAAGTCGGTGATCCCGGTAAATTTTTGATCCCTTGTGCAATCTAAGACATGGAAGAATGCTTCGCCTTGGCCGATCTTGGTGCTAGCATTAACTTGATGCCACTTGCAATCTTCAAGTCGCTCAATCTTCCTAATCTTACTCCTTCACTAATGTCTATTGAGTTGGCCGACCATTCCACAATTCCCGCATGTGGTTTGGCGGAAGACGTTTTTGTGAAAGTGGGGAAGTTCTACTATCCCGTAGACTTCATTGTTGTTGATATCCCCACGGATCCTCAAGTTCCTCTCATTTTAGGTCGTTCGTTTTTAGATACGTCTATGGCTTTGATCGATGTGCATGCTAGAAAGATCACCTTACGTTTCAACGACGAGGAACTTGTTATAAACGCAACTCAAAACTCTCAAATTTCTCATGTTTATTCCGTTGCAACCATAAACCTCGTTGATATGATTGACGTGGTTTGCGAGGAATTTTCACAAGAAGTTCTAGGTTTTGGTGATGAAGAAACTAGTGGCAATCCCACTATGTTGGATCCAATTCTTGATAATTCGACACCAACCTTCACTCCATTTGAAGGTGGTGGTTTTATGTTGGAAGAATGCAATGTTCCACGTACTTGTGACGAAGACCTCGACAACGATGAGGACTTCTCAATTATCAAGGATTTTCTTAACGATTTCCCATTTCCTCCACCCAAGGAGGTTATGAGTATCGAGCCCAAATCTTCACTTGAGGAACCACCTATCCTCGAGTTGAAAGATTTACCTCCTCACCTCGAATATGTCTATTTGGAGGAGGACGACAAGTTGCCGGTTATTATTGCGAAGGATCTTTCGAATAATAAAAAACCGCACTTGTCGATGTTCTAAAAGCTCACAAAGGGGCGATTGCGTGGAAGTTATCCGACATTAAGGGAATCGATCCCAAGTTTTGTACCCACAAAATCTTAATGGAGGAGGATTTCAAGCCAACAATCCAAAGTCAAAGGAGGGTGAACCCCAAAATTCACGACGTCATCAAAAAGGAGGTCCTTAAACTCCTTGACGCGGGAATGATTTACCCTATTTCCGATAGCCCTTGGGTGAGTCCTATTCATTGTGTCCCTAAAAAGGGAGGGATGACCGTTGTGCCAAACGATGCCAACGAGTTGATTCCCACTAGACTCGTGACCGGATGGAGAGTGTGCATTGACTATCGTAAGTTGAATGAAGCCACTCGAAAAGACCATTTTCCCTTGCCCTTCATGGACCAAATGTTGGAGCGTCTTGCGGGAAATGATTTCTATTGCTTTTTAGATGGTTTTTCCGGTTACTTCCAAATTCCCATCGATCCTCGTGATCAAGAAAAAACTACGTTTACGTGTCCATATGGAACGTTTGCCTATCGTAGAATGCCATTCGGACTTTGCAATGCACCGGGAACCTTTCAACGATGCATGATGGCTATTTTTCATGATATGATCGAGAAGACGATGGAAGTCTTCATGGATGACTTTTCCGTGTTTGGTGATTCTTTCACTTCGTGTTTGTCGAACCTAGAGAGAATGTTAAAACGTTGTGAGGAAACCAACCTTGTGCTCAATTGGGAAAAATGTCATTTTATGGTTAAGAGTGGAATCGTCTTAGGGCGCAAGGTCTCGAAAGCGGGGATTGAGGTAGATCAAGCTAAGGTAGACGTCATCGCCAAATTACCTCATCCCAAAACCGTCAAGGGAGTTAGGAGTTTCCTAGGCCACGCGGGCTTTTATCGTCGATTCATCAAGGACTTTTCAAAGATTTCTCGACCCATTACACATCTTCTTGAAAAAGAGGCACGTTTTGTCTTTGACGAAGATTGTGTACGAGCCTTTGAGATCCTTAAGAGGAAACTTACCGAAGCTCCCATTCTTGTTGCTCCAAATTGGAACCTCCCCTTTGAGCTAATGTGTGATGCTAGTGATTACGCTATAGGGGCCGTTTTGGGGCAACGTCATGATAAGCACTTCTTGCCTATTCACTATTCTAGCAAGACGATGACCGAGGCTCAACTTAAATACACTACAACGGAAAAGGAGTTCCTTGCCGTGGTGTATGCATTTGAGAAATTCCGACCTTATCTCGTCTTGACGAAATGCATAGTGTATACGGACCATTCGGCTATTAAGTATCTCATGGCAAAGCAAGATGCTAAGCCGAGATTACTTCGTTGGATTCTCCTCCTTCAAGAATTTGATCACACCATCGTTGACAAAAAAGGAGCCGAGAATCTAGCGGCCGATCATCTCTCTCGTTTGGAAGACCCTCACCAAAGTGTTTACGAGCCCAAGGAAATCACCAAAACATTTCCGCTCGAGACACTTGGTGTAGTGAATTCTAAGCTTGATTCTTCCACCCCATGGTTTGCGGATTTTGCAAATTACCATGCGGGTAACTTCATCATTAAGGGTATGACAACTCAAGAAAAACGAAAATTCTTTCGTGATGTCAAGTTCTACTTTTGGAACGACCCTTACTTGTTTCGAACTTGTGCGGATCAAATCATCCGACGTTGTGTATTTGGCACCGAAGCTTCTAACATCCTTAGAGCTTGCCATGAGGGACCCACGGGTGGTCACCACGGTGCTAATCTCACGGCTAAGAAGGTGTTTGATGCCGGCTTCTTTTGGCCTACTATTTACCGAGATGCACAAGTTCTTGTGAAGTCTTGTGATGCATGCCAACGACAAGGAAAAGCCTCACAAAAAGATGAAATGCCACAAAATATCATTCAAGTATGTGAGATCTTTGACGTTTGGGGTATCGACTTTATGGGGCCGTTCCGATCATCTCGTAATAATAAGTACATTCTCGTTGCGGTTGACTACCTATCTAAGTGGGTGGAGGCGAAGGCCTTGCCCACTAATGATGCTCGTGTGGTAGTTAAGTTCTTGAAAAGCTTGTTTGCTCGGTTTGGAACCCCTCGTGCGATCATAAGCGATCGTGAAACCCATTTTTGTAATGACCAATTCGAAAGAGTCTTAAGGAAATATGGGGATACACATCGTCTTTCTACGGCTTATCACCCACAAACGAGTGGGCAAGTCGAGGTTTCAAACCGAGCTTTGAAGAGGATCTTGGAGAGATCCGTAGGAGAAAACCGACAAACTTGGTCGGATAAATTGGACGATGCTTTATGGGCCTTTAGGACCGCTCATAAGACACCCATTGGGTGCACTCCCTATAAGCTTGTGTATGGAAAGAATTGTCATTTGCCTATCGAGTTAGAACACAAGGCTTATTGGGCCCTAAAGCATTGTAATGATGATATGGAGACCGCGGGAAAACACCGGAAAATGCAATTAAATGAATTGGATGAATTGAGGGACATTGCTTATGAAAATTCATTGATTTATAAAGAAAAAACTAAAAAGTTGCATGATTCTAAAATTAAAAACCGGGTTTTTAACATTGGGGATCAAGTTTTACTTTTTAATTCAAGATTGAAATTTTTTTCCGGTAAGTTGAAATCCCGTTGGTCTGGTCCATTCACCGTGACTCAAGTGTTTCCTTATGGGACCATCGAGCTAGCTCAAGATGATGGTCCTAACTTCAAGGTGAATGGACATAGGTTGAAGCACTACTTTGGCGGGGAAGTTCCATCCTTGAACTACCTCGACCAAGTCACCTTCCCCAATGATAATTAGTATTGAGGGGATTGAGTCGAGCTCATGACTCGGTAATCAAAAACGAGGTGCCTCGTGGGGGAGTCCCATGCTTATCTTATGTACATATTATCGCTTTCTAATGTAGCTTACGTGTGGGGATTTGTGCCCTTCCAACCTTTGTTTCGTGGTTGTTTGTGATATGTGGTTTTTAGATCATGATCTTCACGATTGGAGCCTCTCGTGTTCGTTTTATGGGAGCACTCGATCGTTTGCTTTGGAGACATTTCTCAATATCCATGATATATCCTTTGATGTTCTAACCTTAGGTTTTTAGCACACTTCATAAACGGCTATTACTTATTGGTTGCACCCTTTCCATGCTAGATTAGGCATTCGACTACGTCTCTAGTATGGGGGTGTTTGCACCCCTAGACTCGAAACATTGAGGACAATGTTTAACTTTAGTATGGGGGGGTGAATAGATACTTGCCTCGCCAAACCTTCACACTTTCCAAAGTTTATCGTTTTGTTTATCATTTTTGTTGCAAAATAAGGCTAAAAATGGCCAAATTTTAAATTTTTCTCATGTTTTATAAGTGTTTGAAGACACGAATGTAGATTTTCCGATGGCGAGAATAAGAGTAATTTTTCACTCGACCGTGCGTGTTGAGCACTTAGCTTTGATTCCTTAACTACACATTAGGCTAAGTCTCTTAAATGAGGACGAGAAATGATAGAGTTAATTATAAGTTACTATGCTAAACGTAGAGTACTCGTATTCTTTCAAAAACTCATGTGTTCTCGTTGTTTGCTTATTCTCCCTTCGCATGTAAATATTTTTTGCTTAATAAATATTGACTTAGCGGTTTAGTTGGGATTGTTGGGTTTCTAGTCTTTTCTAGTAGCTTCCGTGTAATTAAATTGGGAAGATAGTAAGGTATCGCCAGCGTCACGGTTTTGAAGTATTGGCACCCGAATAATCGAAAGCTTCACCCAATAATAAGATTTCAAGTGCTCACCTAAATATAGCAAACAATTTGAAGCCCCACAAGGCCGAAAAATCTATGCAAAAATTGAAAGTGAATCAAGCCTTAATCTTCGAAGCTTTAAAGATCCAAAATTCGCCTTAGCGTGAGGATATACGTCTTTGGCTAATAAAACCACCGATGAGGCGGATAATAAAAGGCAAGGTAAGACCGAAGTCATAATAAAAGCTTCATGGCGAAGTTGAATAAAAGATGGAGGTAAACCAAAGATAATAAGGCCCTTCCGTTAGGGGACTATAAAAGTCTTGGTAATAAGTCTCATGTTCAAAACCGTTATAAAACCGTGTTTATCGATTCTTCTTGTCAACTTAATTTTTTAACATCGTCGTCTATTAGGAGGGGTTATTGATTTAATGGTCTTAGTTACACCGTTAGGACTCTATTTTTAGACCTAAATCTCTATTATCGCATAAGTCAAACAATGTATCCTCGTGAAACATTCAGGACAAAATAAAATATAAGAGATACAACTTAGGAATAATGGGAGGATAAGTACGTGATTAGGGCATATGAGTAGTGTTAGCATTACTAACTTATAATGACAATGATCTCTTTGCACGCTTAGCATGGAATTTGGGTGAAAATCGAGGACGGTGAAATTATTTCTAACGAAGCATTCACGTGTTCTTATTCTATGAACCTAAACGTCCCATTTTGCGATGAAAATCATACATTATGTCTATAACACAAGTAGTAGTAATAGTAGTAGAGTAGCTAGTTTATCATTTCAATAAAGGGAATAAAATGAATTTTGGAGATGCTTTGATACTTTATTCTAGCATTGCGTGAGGGCACGACAATGGTTTAGTATGGGGGAGTGATGAGACTGCTTTTATACATAGTCTCATCTTCCAAATAGGGCTCAAAATGCATTAAATATCATCAAAATACCCAAATATATGCTTGTGTTTGTTGCTTGTGTATTTTAGGTACGGATATTGAGAAAATAACAAAAGATCACAAGAATCATGCAAAAACGAACACGAGAAACGAAGCCGCACAATGAACCAAGCCCTAGTGAAGACTTTCCCAAGATCAACCCTTGAAGATTTGAAGAATTATGAAGAAGGGTCCTCCAATTATGAAGAATTGACACTTTATACCCTTGTATCCTCATAATTACAAGTTTGGTCCCTAAAGTTTGTCAAAATTACAAAAAGGGCCCTTAACTTTGAAGAAATGGCAAGTTTAGCCCCTCAACAAAGCTAAATTATCAACCAATATCATCCACAAAGTCAAATATATCATGAAGTCCTTCAAAGTACAAGAAATGACAAATTTGGTCCTTTGAAAATCTCAAAATTACACAAAGGACCCTCAACTTTCAACATTTGGCAAAAATGGTCCCTCAATCATCAAGACTTGGCAATTTCAGTCCTACAAAATGTCAACCATACAAGTCTAGACCATTATCATTGAAGAAAATGCCAAAACAGCCCTTCAAGAATCAACAAATGGCAAGAAATACCCCTGAAATTACTTTACAAAACTTTTTGGGGCAAAAGTGTGAAAATCAAAACTTCAAATACAAAGGAAAACGAGTTTGGCCAGTTTTGTTTACAAGTGACAAGAGAAAAAGAAACAAGGGACTAATTTGGGCAGACAAGAGAACTTACCTAGACCACTCCTGGGTTGCCACGTGCCCCACTTACTTCCCTCCACCAATGAAACTACACCTTTTGTCCACCTCAGCTATCCACTTAAACCGGTTATAACTAATCTTGGATTAGTTTAATATTTTGGCGCTTAACATCTTTTTAAAACCCAAACCAGATTAAAACGTGTTACTATTACTCAAGAACACAAATTGGGGATTATTGACTAAGCAAGAATTAAGCTGCCATCACCTCCAGATTTAAGATTAAGTGGATACTTAACACAACCCAACCTTAAAAATGGACACCTCATCACCCCATTTGTCTCCTTGTGTCTCCCCTGCTCCACACCCATGCATACTGCCAAAAAGATGGCCACAATCCAACGTCCCACATTCAAGCTTACATTTTAAGCTTTGTGTGAGCCCTTTGATCACATTCTCATGACAGCTATCACCTCAAAATGCCAATTCAAGTCACATGAAGCCAAGATTTTCTAGAAGCTACAAGGGCAATTTTGGGACTTCACAACTAGGGTTTATGTATTTTTCAGCTTTCTTAGGTCACATGTAAGGCTATATATAAAGCCCTTAGGTCTCATTGAGACGTTTGCTTTTGATTTTTCCTTGGTTCAAGTTTCTGTAAATCCTATTTCTAAGTTAATGAAATTGAGTTTGAAATCTTGAAGAAAAGTCATTGGCCACTCTTGTTTACTGCTTTCATTTGTTATATGCTTTGTAGTTCTTAAAGTTCAAAACCTGTTTTCAAAAGAGGAGTGTGCAAAAGTTTGCATATTTCCTCATTTTCTTGATATTTTGCTAAGTCTTGTTCCAATCTTGGAATTCTTGGGCTATAGGGCTGATCATAGCATCCTAACTGAGTTGGTTAAGGTGTGGTGAGGCTTGTAACTTGGGGATAATCAAGTGTGGGGTAACAAGTTTGCATTAATCAAGTTTTTTTTTCCAAGTTTCTGATTTTTATGATTTTGTGCTTAACCCTTGTTCAATCTTAGCAGGCTTTTTGTGGAAGCTTGTGCTTGTTCTTGCTAGCACATAAGCTCAAAATTTGTGGGTGTGGATGTACATCCATGAGGTTTGCATACTTAATCTCCAAATCTGCTTAAATTGTGATTTTTGGTGATATTTGTATGAAACTGTTGTTCTTGTGGATTTTGTGGCTTGTTCTTGCTTGAATCTGTTTATTAGACTTGTTTTAGTGTTAATTGATGCTTGGTTTGCCTGAAATCTCATTGTGCTTTTGAAAATTTTGATTTGAAAAAGTTAAAGGGGTGTTTGGGTCTACTGGTTTATGCTTGTAGTTTGTTTTTGTGTTAAGGGAAGGTGTTGTTTATGCTTTGTATCTGCTATACCTTTGTTTGAGAGTGTTTTGCTGCAAGTTTTTGGGTTTGAACGCTTGAATTAATCAATCTGCTATATAGACCTTGTTTCTGCTTGTTTTGACCTAGGATTTTGGGAACACCTAGTGTGTATGCATGCTTAGGGATAAAAGTGGTTTAAACAAAGTTAACATAACCTGTTTGAAAGATTTGAGGTGTTTAAATTGGCTTGTGTGTCAAATACATCAGCAAAAGTAGAAAACTGCATGTGTTAGTGTTCATCAGTAACTTTCATTGCTTGAATCTTGCTTAATTCTTTGAACCAGTGCATGAAACCTGTTTAGACTTGCTTATTGGAGTTTATTATAGCTTGTGTGTGCATTTGGTTGAATTTGGCTGGCTGATTTGTGCTAAAACTGCTCTTGAATGCTAAACTGCTTATTGTTCATGTCTGTGCAATGTCTGGTGATTGATTGATTAAACTGTATCAATTGGGTGTTTGTGATTTTGTTATTTTGATTGTTATTGACTCCTTTTGATCCAAAGATCATTTGGGTGCCTTTGTGAAATCTGAATCCAAGAAAAAGTCACTAAAGACAAAAAGTCAAAATAGTCAAGCAGTGGAAAAAGTTTCCACTGCTCAACATCCAAAACTAGCCCCTGCTAGTGCAATTTTGTCATCAGCTTATCAATAAGCTATTCTAGCTTATTCTGACTTGCAACAACTTACTTTTTGTAATAGATCTTCATTATTTGACCCATTTAAGTGAACTGGAGCTTATGAGACTTTGACTTTGACTTTTTACTAGAAAACCAACTTGTTTGACTTTTAACATAAGTGCTTATTTGATTTTCCAGCTTATTGAGTGTGCTTATTTGGAAGGTCTTTGGTTTTTAAGATTAGTTTTGTCAAAAGAAACATTTTGCAACTTGAATCAGCTTCTGAGGTGGTCTAGATCATAAAAACGACTATTTTGTCGTTTTGTGAATAAGTTTGTGACTTGTTTCTGGCTTATTAAGTGGGCTTATTTGAAAATTCTTTTTGCAGAAGTCTTTGTTAGGTCAAAAGAAGATTGTGTGTTAAATTTTAGCTTATGGCATCAGCTTATGGCTTAATGGGCCAAAAAGCCAATTAAGAATAAGCTGCTTATTATAAGTTAGCTTATTTCACATTTTCAGCTTTTGGGCCTTTGGAAAAAGTTGTTTAAAATCAAATTTTGAGTCAACCTGTGCTTTTTGGGCTTAATTTGAACACTTCTTATTGGGCCTTAATTAAGCCCAATAAGGGACTGTTTTGGGTTTGGCCCATTTTCTAGGCCCAATAGGGGTATTTAGGTAATTTCACTTTCATTTCTGAGTTATTTAGGTTAAATTAAGCTAGTTTGCAAGTTTTTAAATTTTTTTATAATTTTTGGAATTTTAATATTATTTTAATATTATTTTATTATTAAAAATTAAAATCTGATTTTCTAGGTTTTTATATTTTTCCTAGGTTCTAAATACTAAATTAGGATTTTTGCAACTTTCCAATTATTTTCTAGGTCTTTTAATTATTTTCTATAATTAATTTAAGATTTAATTGATTTTAGGAGTTTTTAATTGTTTAAAAATAGTTTTAATTGGTTTTAAAATTTTGAAAAATAGTTTTTAGCTTAATTATAGTATTTTTGAGGTTTACAAACTTTAAAAGCTTGTTTAGGGCTTTTTAATAATTAATTTTGATTTTTAGGGCTTTAAATAGCATTAAAAAGTCATTATCTAATTAATTAAAAGGTTTTTGCAAGTTTTGATTTTTTGTAAACTCTTAGAATATTATTAGGGATTTTTGGTAATTTTTAGAAATTTTTAGGCTAAAATTTTAATTTTGGTGGTTTTTACGACTTTACGTGTACGCCTTTTTAGACTTAGTTTAATCCGTCTTCATAACCGTCATTCTCTTCTAATCCCCTTTTCATTCTTCTTTTTCAAATATAATCACAAATTAATCCATATCATTACACACATAACACACTAGCCTCCTCGTGAACGAACTTGAACTTAATTGGTCATTAGTGCTTGGTTTTCCTAAACCGACACTTAATACTTGCCAATTTTGTCATCCTTTTCCTAAAGGGTAGCAAAAACTACTACATCAGTTTTTGATGCCGGTTTCTTTTGGCCTACTATTTACCAAGATGCACATGAGCTTGTGAAGTCGTGTGACTCATGACAACGATAAGGAAAATCCTCACAAAAAGATGAAATGCCACAAAATATCATCCAAGTGTGTGAGATCTTTGACGTTTGAGGCATTGACTTTATGGGGTCGTTCCCATCATCTCGTGGTAATAAGTAAATCCTTGTCGCCGTTGACTACCTATCTAAGTGGGTGGAAGCTAAGGCTTTGCCTACCAATGATGCTCGTGTGGCAGTCAAGTTTTTGAAAAGCTTGTTTTCTCGGTTTGGAACCCCTCGTGCGATCATAAGCGATCGTGGAACCCATTTTTGTAACGATCAATTCGAAAGGGTCCTAAGGAAATATGGGGTTACACATCGTCTTTCTACGGCTTATCACCCACAAACGAGTGGGCAAGTCGAGGTTTCAAACCGAGCTTTGAAGAGGATCTTGGAGAGATCTATTGTGGAAAACCGACAATCTTGGTCGGATAAGTTGGACGATGCTTTATGGGCCTTTAGGACCGCTCATAAGACGCCCATCGGGTGCACTCCTTATAAGCTAGTGTATGGGAAGAATTGTCACTTGCCAATTGAACTCGAACACAAGGCTTATTGGGCCCTTAAGCATTGTAATGATGATATGGAGACCGCGGGAAAACACCAGAAAATGCAATTAAATGAATTGGATGAATTAAGGGATATTGCTTATGAAAATTCATTGATTTATAAAGAAAAAACTAAAAATTTGCATGATTCAAAAAATAAAAACCGGGTTTTTAACATAGGGGATCAAGTTTTGCTTTTTAACTCTCGTTTGAAAATCTTTTCCAGTAAGTTGAAATCCCGTTGGTCCGGTCCATTCACCGTGACTCAAGTATTTCCATATGAGACCATCGAGCTAGCTCAAAATGATGGCCCCAATTTCAAGGTGAATGGACATAGGTTGAAGCACTACTTTGGCGGGGAAGTTCCATCCTTGAACTACCTCGACCAAATCACCTTCCCCAATGATAATTAGTATTGAGGGGATCGAGTCGAGCTCATGACTCGGTAATAAAAAACGAGGTGCCTCGTGGGGGAGTCCCATGCTTATCCTTTGTACATATTATCGCTTTCTAATGTAGTAACGTGTGGGGATTTGTGCCCTTCCAACCTTTGTTCCGTGGTTGTTTGTGAATTGTGGATTTTAGATGATCATTATCTTCACGATTGGAGCCTCTCGTGTTCGTTTTATGGGAGCACTCGATCGTTTGCTTTAAAGACTTTCTCAATATCCATGATATATCCTTTGATGTTCTAACCTTAGGTTTATAGCACACTTCATAAACGGCTTTAAATTTAATGGTTACACCCTTTCCATGCTAGATTAGGCATTCGACTACGTCTCTAGTATGGGGGTGTTTGCACCCCTAGACTTGAAACATTGAGGACAATGTTTAACTTTAGTATGGGGGGTGAATAGATACTTGCCTTGCCAAACCTTCACGTTTTCCAAAGTTTATCTTTTTGTTTATCGTTTTGTTGCAAAATAAGGCTAAAAATGGCCAAATTTTAAATTTTTTCTCATATTTTATAAGTGTTTGAAGACACGAATGTAGATTTTCCGATGGCGAGAATAAGAGTAATTTTTGACTCGATCGTGCGTGTTGAGCACTTAGCTTTGATTCCTTAAGTTTTATTAGGCTAAGTCTCTTAAATGAGGACGAGAAATGATAGAGTTAATTATAAGTTACTATGCTAAACATAGAGTACTCGTATTCTTTCAAAAACTCATGTGTTCTCGTTGTTTGCTTATTCTCCTTTCGCTTGTAAATATTTTTGCTTAATAAATATTGACTTAGCGGTTTAGTCTTGATTGTTGGTTTCTAGTCTTTTCTAGTAGCTTCCATGTAATTAAATTGGGAAGACATTAAGGTATCGCCAGCGTCACGGTTTTGAAGTATTGGCAACCCGAATAATCGAAAGCTTCACCCAATAATAAGATTTCAAGTACTCACCTAAATCAAGCAAACAATTTGAAGCTCACATGGCCGAAAAATCTATGCAAAATTGAAAGTGAATCAAGCCTTAATCTTTGAAGCTTTAAAGATCCAAAATTCGCCTTAGCGTGAGGATATATGTCTTTGGCCATAATAAAACCACCGATGAGGCTGATAATAAAAGTCAAGGCAAGACCGAAGTCATAGTAAAAGCTTCATGGCGAAGTTGAATAAAAGATGGAGGTAAAACTATGATAATAAGGCCCTTCCGTTAGGGGGCGTATAAAAGTCTTGGTAATAAGTCTCATGTTCAAAACCGTTATAAAACCGTGTTTATCGATCCTTCTTGTTAACTTAATTTTTGAAATCGTTGTCTATTAGGAGGGGTTATTAATTCGATGGTCTTGGTTACACCGTTAGGACTCTATTTTTAGACCTAAATCTCTATTATCGCATAAGTCAAACAATGTATCTTCGTGAAACATTCAAGACAAAATAAAATATAAGAGATACAACTTAGGAAAATGGGAGGATAAGTACGTGATTAGGGCATATGAGTAGTGTTAGCATTACTAACTTATAATGACAATGATCTCGTTGCACGCTTAGCATGGAATTGGGGTGAAAATCGAGGACGATGAAATCATTTCTAACGAAGCATTCACGTGTAATTATTCTATGAACCTAAACGTCCCATTTTGCGATGAAAATCATCCATTATGTCTAAAACGCAAGTAGTATTAGTAGTAGTGTAGCTAGTTTATCATTCAATAAATGTGAATAAAAATGAATTTTGGAGGTGCTACGATACTTTATTCTAGCATTGCGTGAGGGCACGGCAATGGTTTAGTATGGGGGAGTGATGAGACTGCTTTTATACATAGTCTCATTGTCCAAAAATTGCTTTAAATGCATAAAATATCATGAAATTAGCCAAATATATGCTTGTGTTTGTTACTTGTGTATTTTAGGTACGCATATTGAGAAAATGACAAAAGATCACAAGAATCATGCAAAAATGAATACGGGAAACGAAGCCGCACATTAAACCAAGCCCTAATAAAGATTTTCTAAGAAAAACCCTTGAGGATTTGAAGATTATGCAAGAAGGGTCCTCCAATATTGAAGAATTGACACTTTAAACCCTTGTATCTTCATAATTACAAGATTGGTCCCTAAAGTTTGTCAAAATTGCAAAAAGGGCCCTCCACTTTGAAGGATTGGCAAATTTAGTCCCTCAACAAAACTAAATTGTCAATATTAGTCCTCCTCAAAGTCAAACATACCATTAAGGACTTCAAGTTACAAGAAATTACAAGTTTGGTTCTTTAAAAATGTCAAATTACCAAAAGGACCCTTAACTTTGAAGAAATGGTAAAAATGGTCCCTCATAAATCATGATTTGTCAAATTCAGTCCTCCAAGAAGTCAACAAGACAAGTCAAGACCATTATCAATGAAGAAAATGCCAAATCAGCCCTTCAAGAATCAACATATGGCAAGGAATACCCTTGAAAATACTTTGGAAAAGTATTTGGGGCAAAAGTGTGAAGTTAGAAACTTCAAATACAAAGGGAATCAAGTTTTGGCCGTTTAAAATACAAATGAAAGGAGTTAAAGAGTTGAGGGTAAAAATTGTCAAACATCTAACCTTACCTAGACCAGTAGTGGGGTGACACGTGCCCCACTACCACTTTTCCACCAATCACCATTAAGCCTGTTGCCATGTCATAACCCACTTATAACTAATCCAAAATTAGTTATAAAAGACGCGCCTAACAAGTTTTCAAAAACTAAACCAGATTAAAACCTCAATATTCACAACTATGAACATAAATAGGGATTTCTTAATTACTTATAATTAAGCCCTATAAACCTCCAGAATCTTGATTAGTGGTCTCTTAATGATAACCCAACTCAAAAATCCTTTGCCACCTCACCAGAAGTATCACATGGGACATGCCCTGCTACAAACGTTGAAGAAAAGGCCAAAACTTTCCAGCCATCCAACGTGCATGATTCCAACTTACATTTTAAGCTTGTTTTACACCATTGGATGCAATTCTACTATGCCAGCAACTACAAAACACCAAGAACAAGTCACATGATTCTCCAAAGTTCAAACTTCACAAGGGGCACTTTTGACTTCTACATCATTAGGGTTACGTTTTTTATTCAGCATTTAGGTTTCTTGTAGCCTATATAAGGCATAACACTTAGTCATTTAGTTTTGCTCTTGAATTTTCCTAAGTTCACATTTCTATAAATCTCATTTTCATTAATGAAGTGTGTTTGAAATTGGTGAAGAAAAGTCAAGTGCCATTCTTATTTCCTGCTTATTATTGTTTAATGTTTACTAAATCTGAATCCTAAAACCTGTTTTTAAAGGAGTGTGCAAAAGTTCGCATATTTTCCTTAAATCTTGATATTTTGCTAAGATCTTGGTACACCTAGGAATTTTTGGGCTATAAGTTGATCATAGCACCCTGATATTGTGATATTAAGGTGTTGTGAGGCTTATAACTTGGGGATAATCAAGTATGGGGTATAAGAGTTGCATTAATCAAGGATTGGTCACTTTACTGTTTTAATATTTTTGCTTCTAACTTTGTTGAATCTTAGCAGGAGTGTGTGTGGAAGCTTGTGCTTGTTCTTACTAGCACATAAGCTCAAAATTCGTGGGCGTGGATGTACATCCATGAGGTTTGAACCATTCTACCTTAAATCTGCTTAAAATCTTGATTTTTGGTGATTTTGTGTGTTTCTTGTGTTCTTGTGGAATTTATGGTCTAATCTTGCTTAATACTGCATATTACATTTGTTTATGTGTTTGATTGGGCTTGGGTAGTCTTGGAATACACTTATACTTGTTTAATCTTGATTTAAAAAAGATAAGGGGTGTTTGGGATTATCTGTTTAATATCATAGATTAGTATTGTGTTGTTAGAAAGTGTTGTTTGTGCTTAGTATCTGTTATTGACTTGGTTGAGTGCTAAAACCTACAAGTTTTTAGTGTTATATCCTCAAATCAAAGATTGTGCTATATCTCGTTGGTTTTGACTGTTTATGACCTAAAATCTTGGTAATACCTAGAGTATATGCATGATTAGGGATAAAAGGTGTTAAATCAAAGTTTGTGTAACCTGATTTGAAGATTTGAGTGTTTGAATTTGGCTTGTTGGTCAAGTATATCAGCAAAGTGTTCATAACTGCCTGCTAGTGTTCATCAGTAACTTTTGGTGCTTGAAAGTTGATCTAGGCTTTGAATCAGTGCATGAAACCTGTTTAGATTTGTTCATTTGAATTAGTTATAGCTTGTGTATGCATTTGGTGAAGTTTGGCTGGCTGATTTGTACTAAAAGTGTTTATTGAACCAAAACTGCTTATTGTTCATGTCTGGGCTAGATCTGGTGATGTTTTGAATTAACTATGCTAATTGGCTGATTGTCAATGTGTTTTTGTGATTGCTATTGACTCCTTATGATTAACTGATCATTTGGGTGCCTTTGTGAAACTTGAATCCACAAAAAAGTCACTAAAGTTAAAAAGTCAATTAAATCAAGCAGTGAAAAAAGTTTCCACTGCTCAACATCCAAAACTAGCCCCTGCTAGTGTAATTTGTCATCCAGCTTATTAATAAGCCATATTGGCTTATCCAGACTTGCAACAACTTATTTTTTGTGATCAATCTTCCTCATTTGACCCATTTATTTGAACTGGAGCTTATCAGACCTTGGCTTTGACTTTTTGCTAGAAAACTCATAAAGTTGAATTTTAATTAAGTGCTTATCTACTTATTCCAGCTTATTGAGTGTGCTTATTAAAAAAAATTTTGTTGATTAAGCTTAGTTAAGTCATTTAAAAGCTTTTGAAAGTTGAATTATCTCTTGAGGTGGCCTAGAACTCGAAAACGACTATTTTGTCGTTTTGTGAAGATAGCTTTGATAGGTGTGTAAACACCCATCCTTTTTACCACTTAATTACAATAATTACCAAGCCAAAACGTGTATTTTATGTCTTTTATGTCGGAATTATGCGTGGTTTGTGTTTTTGTTGTGATTTAGGACGAAAAGGTGAAAAGTGGAGATAACACGGGCATTCATGGGCTTTTATCGAAGAAAAAGACGAAAGACGAAGTCAAGAAGTCAAGAGTGCAAAAAGAACGAAAGTCCAAGACCAATTCTGAAGATTTATCGAAGAAAAAGTCAAAAGACGGAAGTTTATCAAAAGCCGAAAAACTCAAGTCTAATTTATTGAAGAATTAAAAGACGGGTTCAAAGAAATCCCGAGCCAAAAGTCATTAAAGTCCACGATTAAAGAAGATTTAAAGGCTTAAGGGCTAATGGTGCAGTTAACAAAGAGATTAAGAAGGAAGGACTAAGCATGCAATTAAGGAGAAAGGAAAGAGGGGAGGAAGCTTCCTAAGCATTCCTTAATCCTCCCTATATATAGATTAGTTCTTAATCATTTTCATTTTGTTGGCTAATAGTGACAACTAGTTCTTCCACTTTTAATTACCTTGTCATTTAAATACTTGTCAAATTTAAATACTTGTCTTGCACCTTAATTACCATTTAATTTCAAATAAGTTTTTCTTTTAATCCTTGTCAATCTTTATCTTTATTGTTCATCTCTCATTCTACCTTTCTTAATCTTTGATTTTTATTGTTCATGTTCATGTTCTTGATTTTGGTTTATTTATTTAAGTGGGTTTTGATAATCTTGATTAGTTTTGTTAGTTTTGTGGTTTTGGATTGATTGTTTATGCTTAATAGATGTTTATTCATTAGTTTGATTTAATCTTGTGGTTGATTTAGCTTAATTTTTATTAGATTCGTATAGTTTTGTGTTTCCCTGTTCTTCGGGGTGTTTGTTTCTGTTTCTGATCTTTCCCAGGTAACACAAGCCAAGAAACATTCCGAATCAAGGTCCTGACCAAGGTGCTCCATCCGGAATATTGGATATTCCGGATAGAGAGGGTATTCTGAATAGTCCAAAGATTCCGAATAGGGAAACATTCCGAGTAAGACTGTTATTCCGAATAGGAACTTCATTCCGAATAGGGGATTATTTCGGATAGGGATACATTCCGAATAGCCTGAGTATTCCGAATAGGGCCAGTTATTCCGAGTAGGAACATTATTCCGGATAGGACTTTATTCCGAATAAGGCCAGTTATTCCGAGTAGGAGATTATTCTGAATAGGAACTTATTCCGAATAGGCTGAGTATTTCGGATAGCCAAGACATTCCGAGTAGACAAATATTCCGGATAGAGAGGATTATTCCGGATAGGTGACATATTCCGAGTAAGACTTTTATTCTGAATAAGGGTTTATTCCGGATAGGTAATTTTCAGTTTCTTTAATTTCAGTTTTTAATTTTCTTCTTTTTAATTTCGAGCTTTATTTTTCCCGCCTTTTTCCTTACTCGCACTTTAAGTTTATTTGCATTAGATTTATTTTAGCCTTGCCTTAGTTTAAGTTTTAGTTTTAGTTGCGTTTTAAGTTTGCCTTAGTTAGATTTAAATTTGCGTTATTTACATTTAGTGCCCTTTAATTTTAGTCACGCTTTTAAATACTTGTCATTTACTTTAAATTAGATTTAGATTTACTTTTAAGTCATTTACTTTAATTGTCTTGCACTTTTATTTTAAATTAGACTTAGATTTACTTTACTGCACTTTTACTTAATGGTTTTGCACTTTTAATATACTGCAACGACACAACTTTTTGTTTCACCAAAGAACAGCTGAGTCGCATAGATAATACAGTTTTCAATTCGATTTGACCACTAAAACAATAATCTTTTTACTAGGCAAAAACGTAGTTATCAAATGGCACCGCTGCCGGCTCTTTTCGTAAAGATTAACGGTTTTCTGGGAGAGACGCGTTGCTTTTTGGGATCCGTTCACTTGTGAGCGTTATTTTCTTGCACAAAAAATTCAAAAAATCATAAAAATTAAAATTTGCTAAAAATACATAAAAATTAAAAATTTCAAAAATCCAAAAAGATTTTATCTTTATTGTGTATATATATTGTCTTTGTGTTCGGTTTATTTTTCTTTTGCATTTTCAAGTGTATGCGTACTAGATCTTCTAATTATCAAGAGCCCGAGACTCGAGAAGATTTAAGTATGTCAGGTGTTAACAACAACAATAATCCACCGCACCTCAACAATAATAACAACAATGTTCTTCCACAGGCCGATCTTCGGACAATGGAGGAACTTTGTCAACCTACCATGTTTGGACGAGGAGGACCGATTGCGCCGATGCAAACTACGGCTCCGAAGTTTTCGTTGAAGCACCACATGATTCAGCAAGTGCAAACAAACCCATTCAGTGGATTGCCTGATGATGATGCCAACAAACACCTCGACAAGTTCATTACAATCACTCAAAGCATGAAGTTGCCTGGTGCCACAATGGATGTTCTTCGCCTTCAACTCTTCCCACATACTTTATCACATCATGCCGAGAAATGGTTTGATCGTCTCCCGAAGAATTTAATTCATACATGGGATGACATGACTCAACGCTTTTTGTCGCGCTACTTTCTACCATCCATGGTCACGAGCATTCGCAATCAAATCAGCGGTTTCATGAAAGAACCCGATGAATCTCTTTTTGATGCTTGGGAAAAATATAATGTCTTGATTGATCGTTTTCCAAACCACAACATGCTTCCAGTCACATTGATTGATACTTTCTACAACGGTTTGACTTTTCGAGATCGTGATACGATTAATGCAGCCTCCGGTGGCACATTTATGAAAAGGAGACCCGAGGAGTGTAGAGAGCTTATTGAGAACATGACTACTCACCACAAAAACTGGGATTCCTCCGCTTCTTCAAGGAACAACCCGAGAGTCAATGTCTCCTCTACTTCAGCAAACCCTGATATTACCGAACTCACCCGCATGATGACTGAAATGAGCAAAAGTATCTTGCTTCTCGCTTCAAACCAACAACAAGAAGTTAAAGCGGTTGCACCTTCTTGTGAAACATGCAGCGGTCCTCACTCATACACCGATTGTCCTTCTACACAAGGAAATCCGGAAAATGTGTATGCAGCTTATGGTAATTATTCACCGGAAAATTACCAAGCTCGACCTCAAGGGGATAGAAATTTGCTGAGTTACCGGTCAAACAACTACCTTTCACCCGGTATTTCTCCTCAAAACCAAAACCCTGCCAACAACTACAATAGAAGCAACCAAATCCCACCAAGAGCTTCTAATCCTTATCACCCACCCATCCAACAAGCCCCACCCATTAATCCCGATGTTGAAGCCATCATGAGAACCCAAGGTGAGCAAATCAAGAATCTGCAGAGCCAAATTATCAATCTTAAAGGAGATATCACCAAACAAGGAAATGAAATAAGATCCGAGCTTCGAGATAATATTCAATCCTCCTTCAGCAATCAAACAAATGATTTGAAGAATATGCTTGCTAGTTTCTTACCCGCCGCTCAACCCTCTTCTTCGAGTTCTCTACCTTCGAACACCGTCACCAATCCGCGAGGAAATGTGAGTGCTATTACTACTCGTAGTGGAATTACCATTGTCGATCCACCAATCCCACCCCCATCATCTACACCTCCTCCACCACCATTTATCCCTACTCCTCCTACACCTAGTATTAGTGCACCATTACCGTCTCCGCCTCGTCATGACGATGTACCTAGGAAGGACCCTTCAACATCTCAACCTTTACCTACGCCTTCACCTTCACCACCCAAACCTAATATCCCATATCCTTCACGTTTAGGCAAGACCAAAATGCTAACCAAGGATGACTCTCAAGTGGCGAGCTATTTGAAGATGATCTCTCAAATGAACTTCAACATTAGCTTTCTCGAAGCACTTGTCCACATGCCGAAATTTGTCAAAGCATTCAAGGAATTGCTTAACAAGAAGGAAAAGTTGATTGAGCTCGCCAACACACGCTTAAATGAAAACTGCTCTGCAGTTATTCTTAAAGAACTTCCGGAAAAGCTTGGAGATCCCGGTCGTTTTGTGTTGCCTTGCGTTTTCAACAAAACTGAAGAACTTACTGCCCTTGCTGATCTCGGGGCCAGTATTAATTTGATGCCTTTGAGTGTTTGGAAAACACTATCATTACCCGACCTCACTCCAATAAAGATGACTCTTGAACTTGCAAATCGCACTCTCGTTTACCCCGTTGGTATAGCCGAAGATGTGTTCATTAAAGTTGGCACATTTACTTTCCCGGTCGACTTTGTCATTGTTGATTATGAAATGGACCCTCGTATTCCTTTAATACTTGGTCGGCCATTCTTAGGAACCGGACGCGCTTTAGTTGATGTTGCCGAAGGTGAGTTAATCTTAAGAGTCGGGAATGATTCACAAGTTTTCAAAATGGGGAAGCTTACAAGCAAATCCTTTGGACGAGAATCAGTGAATATGATTAATGTACTCGACGATTTTGTCATCTACAACAATCCTCTATTCGAGTCTTGCAATGATAACCCACTTTTTCGTGATGATGTGGATGATTCTATCTCCAATTTGGAACCTTCTCCCATTTATGATTCTCCACCGATCTTCGATGCTTATGATGATGATTCTAGCTCAGATTCGGATGATTATGATGACCTTACTTCCGAGTATCCCGACCTGCCCACATATGATGATTTTGATGAGGCGGATACTCTTTCGAGCGATTCTTCACATGATGAAGATCCTTCGCCATCACTCGATCCTACTTTGGACGATTACTCATTTGAGGAAGACTTCTCTACGTTTCTCAACACTTACTTCCCTCATGAGAGTGATGCACCTCCTTTGGATTTTGAAGATTATCGTCTTGATCCTACTTTGGATTTGAAGAAAATTCTTTCAAAGGAGAAGAAACCGATCGACACCAATATCCGCAGCACGTATGAGTTAACACCTCTTTGTCCCCCTTCTGAGGACGAGGTTGTGCTTCTTCGCGGATCTTCTTCACACTCTGCTGAGCCTGAGTGCTATTTTCCCCTAAAAGAAAAGGTGTTCAACCCCGGTATTGAAATCTTTAAGCCATCTCAGTATCCACCTGATGAAATAAAAGGAAAAATCTTTGGAATTATTGAATACATGCTTATACCACTTCACCCTTGCTTCCACCGTGCTCCATCGCTACTTAAGGGAACCTTGCCTATTCTTCTTTGGCTTGCCTTGTTCGCCTTAAGCTTGTGCTATATGATGGACGAAAACTATGTCTTTGATCCTGGTGGATATGTTTCATGCTTCTTCCTATGATGATCAAGGTCGAGTCAGGCTCACGACTCGATTATCAAAAATCAAGCGCTTCTTGGGAGGCAACCCATGTATCTGCCTTTTCGCTTTCTTTATCCTAAGTGTAGGGGAGACCCGTTGGTTTGCTATTTCATCTCCTCTCTTAATCAGGGATTCGAGCGCTCAATGATCCACTCTTGATGATTCTTGACGACCCGTGATTCCGTGTTCCATTTCCCGGTTCTATCCTAAACTCTTTTCGATTCACTATTTTATATTTTCTCAATATTAAAATAGGAATCTCTTTAGTTGTCTTTTCCTTAGCGAGATTTAAACAACGTGCACAATGTCCTAAGTGTAGGGGAGTTTACTCCCACATGCTTAAAAATTGAGGACAATGTTTATGTTAAGTGTAGGGGGCTTCTATCGAAGTTAAGTGGCCTTTTCCTTGTATTTGTCCTCATTTTAACCGGACAATCAATTTTTCGACATTTTTCAAAATTTTTGATCTATTTTGGCCTATTAGTTTTTCCCTTTGTATAGTTATTTTTCCGTCTTTGTTAGAATAAATCTTTATTAAAGTGGTTTTAATTTTCAAACTTTGTGAATCTTTTGACTCAACCCGAGTTTACTTGTCTAAGTTTACTCTAGCTAGTATCCTTAACGTGTTTAAGTCAAGTTTTGCTAGGCTTTTATATAGGGAGCTATAAAACGCGAAAGTCATAACTCTCACGGGTTAAGAACAAGAACTTTTCGCAAGTTCCTATAATTGATCCTAGAGAGTCGTTTATCAAGGGAACTTTAAAACGCGATTTCTAAACATGAAAAAGTCTAAGAGTTTGCAAGATCCTATTGGCGACTCGAAAACCCAAAACTTTGATTTAATAGGCTAAGCATTCACGAGTCTCATTACTTGAGATTTTAAACTGTAGAGAACGAGAGATGATAGAGCCAATTATAAGTTCGGTATTCTTTCGTGAATTTATGTGAGTTAATTATGAGCCTATTCTCCCATCGCCTGCTAATAAATTTATCTGCAATAAATAAGGTTGTAAGATTTGAAAAGTTACTTAGCTTCTAGCCCAAGATCGTTTAAAAGTTGCTCGGTATGGATTAGATTTCATAGCCAAGGCATAACTTATTGAAGCGGGATGCGAAGATTGGCGAGTCCAAAAAGGTCCTAACAAGGCATGAGGGCTACATTTTGTTGCTAAAGATCAAAAAGTGATGTGAAGAATCTTTTATCGAAAATCTATATGAAGGATCGAGACACACGACGATAAGCAAATACTCCCCAAAAGTCATGGAGAAGTGTATCCGAAAAGACCCTAGCAAGGTATGAGGATAAATAAATCCAAGTCATAAAAGGAGGCGGATCGTTGTATATCAAAGTCCAAAATAAAGATTGGAGAAAATGAAGAAGTCGTGGTCCAAGTATGAATCTCTCAAAAAGTTCAAGTGAAGAAATTCCTATATGAAGAGAAGACCATAATTTCATGAACGTCTCTCAAGGTTTGAAGTATGAAGTCGCTGCCAAATATCGGTCCGAGAAAGGTCTCAAATCGCGAAGCGAGTTATGCCAAGATATGTACTTTATGAGGTCCCGAGAAGCAGTTTTAAAAGATTTTGTCCTTTAGCTAACTATTGATTAAATCGTTCACTTTATTTTCGGCCTAATAAACTATCGAAATAAGTCAAACAATGTATCCTCGTGATCATTTGAGACAATAATAAAATATAAGAGATACACCTAGGAATAAGGGAGTCTAAGTGAATAATTGGCCCACATGAATTCGTGTTAGTTTGCTAACTTATAATAACAATGATCTCGTTTTTAAGCTTGGTTTGGAGAAAGTGAAAATTTGAGAATGATGATTATTCATAACATTTCCAAAACCCAAGGTATTCTTTTTTATTTCTTTACTTTGAATGTTTATAGTTTTCTATCTCTTTAATAAAGGCCACTATGGATTGATTATGATGAAAAGTGTAAACGTGCTTTGTAACTAATGCATTGCATGGGGACATTGCAATGATCAAGTGTAGGGGATTTGATAGGTGTGTAAACACCCATCCTTTTTACCACTTAATTACAATAATTACCAAGCCAAAACGTGTATTTTATGTCTTTTATGTCGGAATTATGTGTGGTTTGTGTTTTTGTTGTGATTTAGGACAAAAATGTGAAAAGTGGAGAAAACACGGGCATTCACGGGCTTTTATCGAAGAAAAAGACGAAAGACGAAGTCAAGAAGTCAAGAGTGCAAAAAGAACGGAAGTCCAAGACCAATTCTGAAGATTTATCGAAGAAAAAGTCAAAAGACGGAAGTTTATCAAAAGCCGAAAAACTCAAGTCTAATTTATTGAAGAATTAAAAGACGAGTTCAAAGAAATCCCGAGCCAAAAGTCATTAAAGTCCACGATTAAAGAAGATTTAAAGGCTTAAGGGCTAATGGTGCAGTTAACAAAGAGATTAAGAAGGAAGGACTAAGCATGCAATTAAGGAGAAAGGAAAGAGGGGAGGAAGCTTCCTAAGCATTCCTTAATCCTCCCCTATATATAGATTAGTTCTTAATCATTTTCATTTTGTTGGCTAATAGTGACAATTAGTTCTTCCACTTTTAATTACCTTGTCATTTAAATACTTGTCAAATTTAAATACTTGTCTTGCACCTTAATTACCATTTAATTTCAAGTAAGTTTTTCTTTTAATCCTTCAATCTTTATCTTTATTGTTCATCTCTCATTCTACCTTTCTTAATCTTTGATTTTTATTGTTCATGTTCATGTTCTTGAATTTGGTTTATTTATTTAAGTGGGTTTTGATAATCTTGATTAGTTTTGTTAGTTTTGTGGTTTTGGATTGATTGTTTATGCTTAATAGATGTTTATTCATTAGTTTGATTTAATCTTGTGGTTGATTTAGCTTAATTTTTATTAGATTCGTATAGTTTTGTGTTTCCCTGTTCTTCGGGGTGTTTGTTTCTGTTTCTGATCTTTCCCAGGTAACACAAGCCAAGAAACATTCCGAATCAAGGTCCTGACCAAGGTGCTCCATCCGGAATATTGGATATTCCGGATAGAGAGGGTATTCCGAATAGTCCAAAGATTCCGAATCGGGAAACATTCCGAGTAAGACTATTATTCCGAATAGGAACTTTATTCCGAATAGGGGATTATTCCGGATAGGGATACATTCCGAATAGCCTGAGTATTCCGAATAGGGCCAGTTATTTCGAGTAGGAACATTATTCCGGATAGGACTTTATTCCGAATAGGGCCAGTTATTCCGAGTAGGAGATTATTCCGAATAGGAACTTATTCCGAATAGGCTGAGTATTCCGGATAGCCAAGACATTCAGAGTAGACAAATATTCCGGATAGAGAGGATTATTCCGGATAGGTGACATATTCTGAGTAAGACTTTTATTCCGAATAAGGGTTTATTCCGGATAGGTAATTTTCAGTTTCTTTAATTTCAGTTTTTAATTTTCTGCTTTTTAATTTCGAGCTTTATTTTTCCCGCCTTTTTCCTTACTCGCACTTTAAGTTTATTTGCATTAGATTTATTTTAGCCTTGCCTTAGTTTAAGTTTTAGTTTTAGTTGCGTTTTAAGTTTGCCTTAGTTAGATTTAAATTTGCGTTATTTACATTTAATGCCCTTTAATTTTAGTCACGCTTTTAAATACTTGTCATTTACTTTAAATTAGATTTAGATTTACTTTTAAGTCATTTACTTTAATTGTCTTGCACTTTTATTTTAAATTAGACTTAGATTTACTTTACTGCACTTTTACTTAATGGTTTTGCACTTTTAATATACTACAACGACACAACTTTTTGTTTCACCAAAGAACAGCTGAGTCGCATAGATAACACAGTTTTCAATTCGATTAGACCACTATAACGATAATCTTTTTACTAGGCAAAAACGTAGTTATCAAGATTATTGCTTATTCAGGCTTATTCCTTGTGCTTTTTCCAATTTTCCTTTTACAGATCTCTTAAGTAACTCAAAAGAAGCTTGTGTGTCTAATTTAAGCTTATGGCATCAGCTTATAGCTTAATGGGCCAAAAAGCCCATTAAGAATAAGCTGCTTTGAAATAAGCTAGCTTATACACATTTTCAGCTTTTGGGCCTTCAGAGTTTTGTTCTTAAAATCAAATTTTGAGTCAGACTGGAAGTTTTGGGCTTATTTGGTTGATTTTTCTTATTGGGCCCAAATTAAGCCCATTAAGGGACTGTTTTGTCTTTTAGCCCATTTCTAGGCCCATTAGGGGTATTTTTGTAATTTCAACTTCATTTCTGAGTTTATTAGGTTAAAATAAGCTAGTTTGCAACTTTTTAGTATTTTTTATAAATTTTGGATTTTTAATATTATTTTATTATTATTTTATTGTTAAAAATTAAAAGTTAGATTTTTCAAGTTTTTATATTTTTCTTAGGTTAAATACATTAAGTTAGGAATTTTACAATTTTTAGAATATTTTTATTGTCATTAAATTAATTTTTATAATTATTTTAAGTTTAAATAGTTTTTAATTGTTTTTAAATAGTTTTTATTAATTTTAAAATTTTCAAAAATAGTTTTAAATTTACTTAAGTCATTTTAGATGTTTAAAATTGAAAAAATCTCATTTTGGGCTTTTTGTTAATTAAATTGATTTTTTGGGCTTTAATTAGCATTAAAAAATTATTATTTAATTAAATAAAAGGTTTGAGTGATTTTTGATTCTTTGTAAAATCTAATTACATTTTTTGGATTTATTGCAATTTTCTAGGAATTTTTAGGGTAAGTTTTTAATTTTGTCACTTTTTACGGTTTTAGTGTACGACTTATCGTCTTAGTTTTAATCATAATCGTAACCGTCATTCTCTTCTAATCTCATTTCTATTTTCTTTTCTCATAAATATAATCACAAGTCATTAATCATCTCTTAACACACACACACCAAGCCTCCTTGAGAACGATCCCCACTTTGGGTCATTACTTGTGGTTTTCCTAAACTACTTGTGTACTTACCCTAATTACCTTTGTTTTCCTAATCAAAGTGTAAAAACTCAACCATCAAAGTCCAAGCACCGATAAGAAAACTTAGTCAACACGTTTGTTATTAGAAGAAAAGATAAACTCAAATATTGTATTTTCTATATTTATCTTTTCCTAAAATAGTTGATTGGTTATCCATTGTACACGACTCCTTATGTTATAAAAGGAGGTCGTAGGGTTTATAGTTATATATATTATTATTCAGTATTCGACTTTCATTGTAATCATGTTTGTTCCATCAATCAAAAGCGAAAGTTTGTTTTACTTGTTTTGCTTGTTCTTCATTCAAGTATTAATTCCGCATAACACTTGAATTGTTCATACAACAAAGTTTCTCTTAGTGTTTAACTTGATTTAATCTCGTTAAAAAAAATCTAATCGATCTAAGTTTGGGATCAACAAGTGGTATCAGAGCTTGTTGAGAAACTTTGATCTAAAGAAAACGAAACTTTTAAAAAAAACTAAATCGCCAAAAACCCTAATTATTCAAGAAACCCTAAAAACCAGACAAGAAGTCTACTCCAGATATGACATCCTCCTCATCAAGTCACAACCTAAAAATTCCCATGCTAGACCCTGACAACTTTGAGCTATGGAAGTTCAATTTTGAACAATACCTTCAAATGCATGATCACACTCTCTGGGAAATTATTGAATATGGAAACACATTCGATAAAGAGGCTAAGATTGCTGCTGCTGCTATTGCTTTAAGATCAGTTGAGGGTTCAACTGAAGAGGATCGAAAAGAAAGACCTACGGATGGGAGAGCTGTCTCAACTGAGGATATTGCAAAGAGAAAGAATGAAATGAAAACTTTAAGCATTCTCAAACTCTCTTTGGGTCCAAGCAATCAACACAAGTATAGAGGTTTTGAGTCTGCCAAAGAACTTTAGGGAATCTCTTCAAGTCAACTATGGTGGTAATGATGATACTGCTTCAGAAAAGAAGAAGCAACTCTTGCATGAGTATGTTGTGTTCAAGGATCTTCCCAAAAAGAAGCTAAGTGGGGTAAGAAGCAGGCTTCTCGACATTACTAGAAAATTGTACTTCATGGGGACAGTGTATAATGATGCTGATATCATTACTACTTTCCTCAAAAGTCTTGGTGATGCATGGAAAATTGAAGCTAGGTCTATCATTGCTACCAATGCCCACAAGATTTCTACTTTTGACGACGTCTACAATAAGCTAAAGATTGTAGAGAAGGAAATCCTATTAGATCATGGAAGAAAATCTACTTTTGGAAACATAGCTTTCATCTCACATAGTGAAGCTCAAGGTGATTGTAGAGAATCTTATATGCATCCTGCTACTGGATCACCTTGTGTCAGTGGTGGATCAACCTTTGTTAGCGCTTCTCATTCAGACGCTGACACATACAATGTTGACTCACCTAGGATTAAACCTGCTGGTATTGATCTAGACACAGTGTGTGCATACATTGCTGCATTGCCCAATGGTTCAGTGATTACTTATGAGGACCTTGAGCAAATCAGTGAGGAAAATTTGGAGGAGATGGATATTAAATGGAATATGGAACTTGCAAGCATAAGGGCCAACAGATGGAACAGGAAAATCAGGAAGAAGATGACCTTCAATGCAAAAGACACTGCTGGGTTTGATAAATCCAAGGTGGAGTGTTACAACTGCCATAGGATGGGTCACTTTATGAGGGAATCCAGATCTCCAAGAAGATCAGATGCTGGAAATCCTTCAAGCCAAATCATCAAGGTTGAAGACATAAAGGCTATGGTTGCCATGCAAGACATTGATGGTGTTGGATGAGACTGGAGCTTTATGGCAAAGGATGTGGAAGAGAACAAGGCTTTGATTGTAGAGAAGGAAGAAGAAGAGCATTCTTACTTTGCTCTCATGGCACATTCTTCGTCTTCATCAGATAATGAGGTATATGATGATGCTTTCTGTAGTAAAGGTTGTCGTTTAAACACTAAAAAACTTAACAAAGAAATTTTAAAGTTAAAATCAGATTTTTTTGATGAAAATTGCAAGCTATCTAGTTATCAAATGGCACTTGTTCAAACTGAAAAGACAGTAGAAGAATATAAGAAAATGGAATTTGACCTAAAAGATCAAATTAATGTTTTGTCTCATGACCTCAAAGTTAGTGTTGAACTTAGGGACATACTGGTGAGATCCAAAGGAGTAATACAAACTAAGTTAGATGAGGCCATTAAAGACAAAGAGAATGTAGGACTTAAAATTCAAAAGTTTGATAAAGCCTCTCAAACCCTAGAAAAATGTGTAAGTGAGCAAAGAGACTCTAGGGATATGTTTTGGATTGGGCTAAAAGAGTATGATGAGGTTCCACCACCTGCTGGAAACTTTCATGGTGTCCTGAGAAAGGATTTGTCTTGGACTGGTATTCCAGAACTCCAAGAAAAGAAATTCATTCCCCCACCAAGAGCTCTTACTCCAATTGAGGAGTATAAGCAGAAAGTAACTGACCTAGAACAATGGAAGAAAGCCAATCCTACATTGTTTGTTAAAGGTGGAATGCTTAGTGAGAGTACACTTGAGTCAACACCCATAACTTTGACCAACCCTTCTACAGGAAAACCTGTTGACCTTGGCTCATATGCTAATAGAAAACCTAGTGTTATGTAACACCTGGTAATTTTACCTACTTCGTAAAATGACCATTTTACCCTTTGACTTTTTATTTAGTCAACTATGTGATTTAACTGTGTTGGAACCGGGAAGTTATCCCGCGTTTTCTGAAAAACTGTTTGCTGACGAGTAATGGCCTGACACTGAGCTCAGTCATTATTCTAAACATTTTCTGTGAACCTGACCAAAGTGCTGAGACGGTCAATGAATTGACGATAATCCATGAGATTATTCGTTATTTGTGAATTATGTGCTTAACTGTTTAGTTTTAACAGCGTGATCGTATTTTTATGAGCAGCGTATTTAAATATTTCTGTATATGTTTATATATGCCTGTATTTTAATATTTTTGCTATTTATAGTAATAAATCGTATTTACTGTGAATATTTAATTAACGTATCGCGTTTTCGTATTTTACGTTGTTTTTACGTTTACCCGTCGTTAGTGTGCATAAAATACTTTACCAAACATAAAATGTCAGATTTCATCGAAAAATCGTAAATTTAATATATTTCGTCAAATTTTTAAGTTTTACGTAATTTTTAACTTAACTATATGCTTTTTGATATTTACCTAAAACTAACTAACCTTTTTACCTTAAACCTTTTAAATAATTACCATAGTAAAACTTTTGAATAATTTACCCCCATTTGGGACCCCATAACCGGCCAAAAACATGCACCATGTGCATGGCCTTACACTTTGCCATATTTGGCTAAAGGTTACAAACCTTACACACCTTAACTTATTAACCAAAAACCCTCAAATAATTCACTTATTCACTCATTTTCACCTCAAACAAAAAACACACATCTCTCCCCTTCTCTCTCAAAACACACGACACACAAACACAAACACATTCCACCATTGTTGATTTCTAAAAGCTTCATTTTAACAAGAATTAACACAAAACAAAATCACCCTAGAGCTTGTACAAGCATAAAGAAGAATTGTCTTTCTTGGTTTGTTGATTTGAGTAGTTTTTGGGTTGAAGTTTTAGAGTAGTGTTCTTGTTGATTATTAGTGGGTTAGAGCGTAGATCGGGTCGTTGTGATTACGTAGAATCGTTACTCAAGGTTACTTCTTAATCCTTTTTCATCTTTTCATTTTCCATGCATAATCTTTGTAGATCTATGCATGCATGTTACTCATCAAGTATTTTCTTGAAATAAAATGATAAAAATTATTTTTGGTCATGAAATATTTTAAGATTTATGGAAATTAAGTGTGGATCTATTAGATCCATACATGAAAATAGGTTAATTGAAAGATTTGTGAAAAATATAAGTATGTATATTTGAGATTTGTGAACTTGAAGGAAAATCTTTGATTTTGTTGATGTTTATGAAAAATTGGAGGGAACTAGTAGTGTTACTACTAATGGTTACGCTTGAAAATGGTCAAAACCGAGTTTTTACGGAAAACATACAATCTGTCCGACTTTTGTAAGAGGCGTAGAGAGTCGTAAAAATTGTTTTGACACTAGTTTACTACGATATTATGAAAGTATAAGTTAATACCTTCGTTTCGATATATTATGGGCTAAAAACGGAGCTAAAATGAGTAAGTTGTGGTCGTTTAAATTTCGTTGTCGGAAAACTTAATTTTTGGAGAACAACACTATAAGTGGTTGCTGTCCAGATTTTTAAAGTGGTCGAAACGACATTTTCGAGTTAAACGGAGTTGTTTTAAGTGTCAAAATGGTTACTAAATGGTATGTATGAATGTTGGACTTGTTTTGTAAAAGCCTATTAGCTCGAAATGTGAATACTTGTTGTTCTATTGAAAGTTTGAACGTTGGAAGTGGAAATTGTTACTATTGTGAAAAAATGACTTGTTGAATTGTTGGCGATTGAGAAATTGTTGAAAATAGGGGTTTTAGGACGAGATTTGAGTACTTACTAAAAATGGCAAATTTTTATGTGACGCCGAAAGGCTGCCGAATTTTCGTTAGAAATCGGGTAGGAAAATTTATTAAGATAAATTTTGGTAAATTAAAATTTACGCCGAAAGGCTGTCGAAATTTCGTCGAGTCAAAAATAAATATTTTTGCCTAAGTATATATATACTATAATGTTTATAACGATGTAACATTTACAAGTCACGATTTTAACAACAAAATATATACTTGATTGATGAGTAACGTACGTGATGAACTATTGTGACTTATTTGCTAGCGCCTAAACTATAGTATTATATTTAGGTTGTTGCTAGAGTTGCTCGCTACTATTTGATCTTACTTGTGTGGTTTAAATCGTTGCTTGAGGTGAGTTTATAGATCCCTATTAAACTATTTTTGTATGTTTAATGTTTTGGGATGTGATAAATGCTTTGATGACTTGCTTCTGGACGCAAGTAAAACTTGATTTCTGTGAACGCTTTGTGAACATTATTTATGAGATAGCTTAAGTTGCTTTAACCATAGTCCCCACTATCATGAATCGTTAGTTACTCTGCTGGAGTAAGCTCTTATGTTACGGATAGATCTATTGAGGGTTGACAACCTCCACTCGGGCATTCTGACGCCGGACGAGTGTGTACCATTTGTATGAACAGAGTCATCTTGGCTAGGTACTCCATTTGGGCAATTTATGTATGCAATCTATTGTATGCACTGGATCACTAGTTTCGATGTCACGAGCTTAGCTATCATAAATATTGTGAACACCCAATTTATCCTACACTTGGCACTATATCTCCTATAGTTGCACGTGTATATGAAATGAAATCTGAAATTGAATTACTATGAACTTTTACTTGAAACCTATATTCTCACCAACTTTATGTTGACCCAATTTAGCATTTATCTCAGGTAATTGATGATGAGTTGTATCTGCTGTGTGAAGTACTTGGAGTCCGCATGTATTTCTTGGCTATCTTCGGACATTTATTTACTTATGCTTTTGAACTATTATCTAGTTGATGTTTAAAACTTTTACATTCCGCTGCACTATCTTTTGAAACTGAGACCTTTTGTGCTGTGATGCTTTTAATTTAAATTCAACGAGGTTTTTTTATAAAACGTCTCATATAGAGTCGTTCTCTTGTACCTTGAACTATGATACAATGACGTAACAGCCCCCGAGCTTCACCGCTTCCGCATTATCACATTTTGGGGTGTTACAGAATTGGTAATCAGAGCCTTGGTAATAGAGAAATAGGTTTGCATCTTAGGCCTAGACTATAACCGATGTGGCTACTTGTTACTCTGTATATATATGTGTACTACGTAATGTATTACGTAGGATAACACTATAAGTAATATGTAATATATATTATGTAATACATAATATGTATTATATACATATGCATTTCGTTGATTTGCATACTTTAATTTCTATACATGATTATTTCATGCATACCCTACAACTGTTTTAATACGCATTTTGGTTGTTGCAGGTTATGTCGTCATCTACTGTTTCTTACCAGCCCGACTCTGCTGACGAAGAGTGGGAAGACGAGATTCAGATGGTACCAGATCATGTTGAGCCGGAGAATGACCCAGAGGAGGCTGATCCTGAGGAGGAAGGTGCGGAGTATGACCCTGACGAGGATCCGGAGGAGGATGATGAGGGTGAGCCGGATGTGTTGTCTGATACATCCGATGTTGTTGATGGGATGCCACCGGTTGTGCATCGTACTTTGATCGAGTGGGTTAGTGGTAGTGAGGACGATGAGGATGACGTGGATGGCATTGAGGTAGATCACGAGGGTGATGAGGATATGGATGGACATGAGGTAGGTCATGAGGATGATATGGATGGTGTTGAGGTAGATCATGAGGGTGATGATGATATGGATGGATATGAGGTAGATCGTGAGGATGATGAGGACATGGATGATGAGATTGAGAGTGATACTGACGTTAGGATGGTTATGGCTAGTAGTGATAGCGAGGGTGCTGAGGCTGATGATGATATTAGGGTTGATGCTTTGACTGTTGTACCTGAGAGAGTTGAGCCTAGTAGGAGGAGTGAGATTAGGAAGACGTCCAACTTGAGGAAGAAGCCTACAGTTCCCTGTCAGCGGTTTAGAGAGGAGAGGGAAGCTTTATGGGGTACGCCACCAGCTGAGGTTTATACTGATTCCGATGATACTGTACCACCTGCTGATGGAGCTGGACCATATGGTGTTAGATCTCGAGCTTTGTCCGATTATGATTCGTCATGCCCACGGAAGAAGATCTGTATGTCTGATTCACACACTACACCTGAGGCATCGCCTACTCATGGGATTCGAGCTGCTACTGCTGTTTCTACACCACCTACTCATCATGTTGGAGAGCCCTCTAGACCTAGGTCATGTGTTGTTATGATAGGATCTGCTAAGGATTCAGATGCTGTTCGTTTTCGTCTACTTGAGGATGCGGTTTTTGGATTGTTAGAGGATAATGAGGATACCCGTGACTTGTTGGATACCACACTTGAGGAGGTTGCTAGGTTGAGGCGTGAGTTGGAGTTAGTTCGTGGAGGAGACCGAGCTGCAGATGGAGACCCGAGGAGTGATTCACCGAGATGTGCTGAGTGTGATCGTCGTCGTCGCACTTAGAGATTTAACGTTATTGTGCTTAATTATAGAGTAGATTGACATCTTTATCTTTTGGGTATTGTATCCACTAAACTAGAGTAGTACTCGGTTAGTTGGAGTAGACTAGATGTAATCATACTCTTATTTTATGACTATGTACTTGATATTTTGATTATGAATGGGAATTTAACTTTATGACCTTGACTAGTCATTATCCTTTCTTTGTTTGTTGTACTGTTAAATTCTGCATTCTATTTTAGCATATGAAATATATAACGTGTATATTCGTGCTTGAACCTTATTTGCATTGTTGTCTTAACGCAGAGAAACAATGGTGAACACACGTAACGGAATGACTGACGCACAATTGGAAGCACTGATTACGCAACGAGTGACTGCTGCACTGGCAAACGTTCAAGCTAACAACAACGTGAACGAAGCACCACCGAACATTGTTGACAATCGACCGCCTAAGCCGTTTACTTACAAGGACTTTAGGAGTTGTGACCCCTTGACTTTTAATGGTACTGAAGGAGCTGTCGGATTAGCTCGTTGGGTTGAAAAGATGGAAGCTGTGTTTCGTGTTAGTGGATGTTCTGTTGAAAACCAAGTAACTTATTCTACTTGTACTTTAGCTGCTGAAGCGTTGACATGGTGGAACACCCATGTGCAGACGGCTGGAGCCGAGGAGGCGTATGGAATGAGTTGGGAGGAACTTAAGAAGTTGTTGACTAAGGAGTACTGTCCTCGTAATGAGATTCAGAAAATGGAAGTCGAATTGTGGAACTTGACTGTGAAGAAGAATGACATTGGTACGTACACTAGAAGGTTTCAAGAATCGTGTTTGCTATGTCCTGAAATGGTTCCGGATGAAGAGAAGAAGGTTGAGCGCTATATTTGGGGTTTACCGGGTAGAGTTCAAGGGAATGTGACATCGTCTGGACCGACAAAATTTAGTGATGCTATAAGGATAGCTCACAGTCTAATGGACCAAGTTGTTCGAGCAAATGCTGGGATTGTCGTGGACAACAAGAGAAAATCGGGTAATAACCAAAGGAACAACCATGGGAACTATCCGAATAAGAGGCAAGAAACTGTGAAAGCGTACACTGCTGGTACTGGGGAAAAGGGAGTGTACAATGGGACGTTACCTCTGTGCAATCGGTGCAAGCGTCACCATAATGGACAATGCAATGTACAGTGTCACAACTGCAAGAAAACTGGACACATTGCTAGAGATTGTAAGTCACCACCCAACACGAAAGCCAACGTCACTTGCTTTGAATGTCAACAAAAGGGACACTACAGCAATGAGTGCCCAAAGAAAAAGAACAAGGACCAAGGAAAGAATGCTAATGCTGGGGAAGCTCGTGGAAGGGTCTATGTGATAGGAGGAGGAGAAGCGCAACAAAACCCCGACGTTGTGACGGGTACGTTTCTTCTCAATGGTCGTTATGCTTCTATTTTATTTGATACTGGAGCCGATAGGAGTTTTGTGTCGACTGCTTTTAGTGTTTTACTTGATGTGACCCCTTCGCCCTTAGACACTAAGTACACTATCGAGTTAGCTACTGGGAAGTTGATAGAGGCCGACACTATACTTCGTGGATGCACTTTAAATCTTCTAGGTCATCTCGTAATAGACCTTATGCCTGTTGAGTTAGGGAGTTTTGACGTGATTGTCGGAATGGATTGGTTGTCGAGATATCGTGCTACGATTGTATGTGACGAGAAGATCGTTCGTTTACCATTTGGTGATGAAGTTTTGGAGGTACAAGGGGATACAAGTGACGGAAAAGGGAAGTCACGACTGAACATTATCTCGCGTGTCAAGGCTCAGAAGTTGTTGTCGGAAGGTTGCCACGTATTTTTAGCCTGTGTTACTAAAAGCAGACGGAAGAAAAACGGTTGGAAGATGTACCTATCGTACGGGATTTTCCGGAAGTCTTTCCTAAAGATTTGCCTGGATTACCGCCGGCTAGACAAGTTGAATTCCAGATCGATTTAGTACCGGGAGCTGCACCTGTTGCTCGAGCGCCTTACCGTTTAGCACCGTCGGAATTGCAAGAACTAGCGACGCAACTACAAGAGTTGACTGATAAAGGATTCATAAGACCGAGTTCTTTACCCTGGGGAGCTCCAGTCTTATTTGTAAAGAAGAAGGATGGAAGTTTTCGGATGTGTATCGACTATCGTGAGTTGAACAAACTTACCATCAAGAACCGTTACCCGTTACCTAGGATCGATGATCTGTTTGATCAGTTGCAAGGATCGAGCGTTTACTCGAAGATTGACCTTAGGTCTGGTTATCACCAATTGAGAGTCCGTGAGGAAGATGTTGCAAAGACTGCTTTTAGGACTAGGTATGGGCACTATGAGTTCCAAGTGATGCCGTACGGTTTGACAAACGCACCTGCTGTGTTTATGGACCTCATGAACCGGGTGTGTAAACCGTATTTGGACAAGTTTGTCATTGTGTTCATCGATGACATACTGATTTACTCAAGGAATGAGATGGAACATGAGGAACATCTTAAGATAATATTGGAATTGCTTAAGAAGGATGAATTGTACGCTAAGTTCTCGAAGTATGATTTTTGGTTGCCAAGAGTACAATTTCTAGGTCACGTTATAGATAGCAAGGGGATTCATGTTGATCGTGCCAAGATTGAGTCAATTGGGGAGTGGACTGCTCCTACGACACCGACTGAAATTCGCCAATTCTTAGACTCGCCGGATATTACCGAAGGTTCATCGAGGGATTCTCGAAGATCGCGAAACCATTGACGAAGTTGACTCAAAAGAAGAAATACGAATGGGGAGATAAGGAGGAATTAGCATTCTAGAAGTTGAAACAAATGTTGTGTAGTGCGCCTATTCTATCGTTACCAGAAGGATCGGAAGACTTTGTGGTCTACTGTGATGCATCAGCAAAAGGATTGTGAGCTGTGTTGATGCGGAGGAAGAAAGTTATCGCCTACGCGTCACGACAATTGAAAACGCATGAGAAAAACTACACTACGCACGACTTGGAGCTAGGAGCGGTAGTATTTGCCTTGAAGTTGTGGAGACACTACTTGTATGGAACCAAGTGTGTCGTCTATACCGATCACAAGAGTTTACAACATATTCTTGATCAGAAGGAACTGAACATGAGACAACGTTGATGGATCGAGTTGCTCAGCGATTATGACTGTGAAATCCGTAACCACCCTGGGAAGGCCAATGTAGTGACGGATGCACTAAGTAGAAAGGAACAACTGATGACACGTAGAGTTAGATCGTTAGCTATGGTTATCAACCCGAACTTACCTGTGCAAATTCGTGAAGCACAAACCGAAGCTCTTAAGCCTGAACATGTTGAAGCTGAGAAATTAGGGGGAATGGTTACAAAGAAATTGGAGACTAGCACTAATGGAACGCATGTCTGAATGGTAGAAGTTGGCTACCACGGTTTGGAGGACTAAGGGACGTGATTATGCACGAGTCGCATAAATTTAAGTATTCGATTCACCCAGGATCTGACAAAATGTATCAGGATATGAAGAAGCTATATTGGTGGCCAAACATGAAAGCTGAAATCGCTACTTACGTAGGGAAGTGTCTGACTTGTGCTAGAGTGAAAACAGAACACCAAAAACCATCTGGATTGTTGGTTCAACCTGTAATTCCTATGTGGAAATGGGAAAATATAACCATAGATTTCATAACTAAGCTGCCTAAAACGACCAACGGATATGACACAATTTGGGTAATTGTGGATCGACTTACGAAATCTGCACACTTCTTGGCTATGAAGGAAGATGATTCGATGGATAAGCTTACGAGACTTTATCTGAAGGAAGTAGTCATAAAACATGGGATACCGATCTTGATAATTTCTTATAGAGATGGTAGATTTACTTCCGAATTCTGGAAATCACTTCAGAAAGCGTTGGGTACGCAATTGGACATGAGTACTGCTTATCATCCGCAGACTGACGGACAGAGTGAGAGAACTATTCAAACGCTGGAGGACATGTTGCGTGCTTGCGTGCTTGACTTTGGGAAGCAATGGGATAGACATTTGCCTCTGGTGGAATTCTCTTACAACAATAGTTATCATACCAGTATTAAGGCTGCACCGTTTGAAGCGTTGTATGGTCGTAAATGTCGCTCGCCTGTGTGTTGGAGTGAGGTTGGGGATAGTCAACTCACTGGCCCTGAACTCATCCGTGAAACGACTGAGAAGATTGTTCAAATCAAGAGCCGAATTCAAGCAGCCCGTGATCGTCAGAAGAGTTACGCCGACGTTCGACGTAAGCCTCTCGAATTTCAAGTGGGAGACAAAGTGATGCTAAAAGTATCGCCTTGGAAAGATGTGGTACGTTTTGGCAAGCGAGGAAAGCTGAACCCCCGTTATATTGGACCTTTCAAAATTCTGGCAAAGGTTGGAACCGTAACCTATCGTCTCGAATTACCGCAAGCGTTGAGCCGCGTGCACAACACTTTTCATGTGTCGAACTTGAAGAAGTGCCTTTCTGATGAGACACTCGTTATACCATTGGAGGAACTCCGAATTGACGACAAGATGCAATTTGTCGAAGAACCTATTGAAATCATGGACCGTGAGGTCAAACGATTGAAACAGAGTCGTATTCCAATCATCAAGGTGAGGTGGAATTCTAAACGTGGACCTGAATTCACTTGGGAGCGTGAGGATCAATTTCGCAAGAAATATCCGCAACTCTTTGACAATTCTAGAAACCGTGACACTCCTAAGCTTTGAGGACAAAGCTTCTCTATCAAGGGGATGATGTAACACCTGGTAATTTTCCATACTTTGTAAAATGACTATTTTACCCTTTGACTTTTTATTTAGTCAACTATGTGATTTAACTGTGTTGGAACCGGGAAGTTATCCCGCGTTTTCTGAAAAACTGTTTACTGACGAGTAATGACCTGACACTGAGCTCAGTCATTATTCTGAACATTTTCTGTGAACCTGACCAAAGTGCTGAGACGGTCAATGAATTGACGATAATCCATGAGATTATTCGTTATCTGTGAATTATGTGCTTAACTGTTTAGTTTTAACAGCGTGATCGTATTTTTATGAGAAGCGTATTTAAATATTTCTGTATGTGTTTATATATGCCTGTATTTAATATTTTTGCTATTTATAGTAATAAATCGTATTTACTAGGAATATTTAATTAACGTATCGCGTTTTCGTATTTTACGTCGTTTTTACGTTTACCCGTCGTTAGCGTGCATAAAATACTTTACCAAACATAAAATGTCAGTTTTCGTCGAAAAATCGTAAATTTAATATATTTCGTCAAATTTTTAAGTTTTACGTAATTTTTAACTTAACTATATGCTTTTTGATATTTACCTAAAACTAACTAACCTTTTTACCTTAAACCTTTTAACTAATTACCATAGTAAAAATTTTGAATAATTTACCCCCATTTGGGACCCCATAACCGGCCTAAAACATGCACCATGTGCATGGCCTTACACTTTGCCATATTTGGCTTAAGGTTACAAACCTTACACACCTTAACTTATTAACCAAAAACCCTCAAATAATTCACTTATTCACTCATTTTCACCTCAAACAAAAAACACACATCTCTCTCCTTCTCTCTCAAAACACACGGCACACAAACACAAACACATTCCACCATTGTTGATTTCTAAAAGCTTCATTTTAACAAGAATTAACACAAAACAAAATCACCCTAGAGCTTGTACAAGCATAAAGAAGAATGATCTTTCTTGGTTTGTTGATTTGAGTAGTTTTTGGGTTGAAGTTTTAGAGTAGAGTTCTTGTTGATTATTAGTGGGTTAGAGCGTAGATCGGGTCGTTGTGATTACGTAGAATCGTTACTCAAGGTTACTTCTTAAACCTTTTTCATCTTTTCATTTTCCATGCATAATCTTTGTAGATCTATGCATGCATGTTACTCATCAAGTATTTTCTTGAAATAAAATGATAAAAATTATTTTTGGTCATGAAATATTTTAAGATTTATGGAAATTAAGTGTGGATCTATTAGATCCATACATGAAAATGGGTTAATTGAAAGATTTGTGAAAAATATAAGTTTGTATATTTTGGATTTGTGAACTTGAAGGAAAATCTTTGATTTTGTTGATGTTTATGAAAAAATAGAGGGAACTAGTAGTGTTATTACTAGTGGTTACGCTTGAAAATGGTCGAAAACGAGTTTTTACGGAAAACATACAATCTGTCCGACTTTTGTAAGAGGCGTAGAGAGTCGTAAAAATTGTTTTGACACTAGTTTACTACGATATTATGAAAGTATAAGTTAATACCTTCGTTTCGATATATTATGGGCTAAAAACGGAGCTAAAATGAGTAAGTTGTGGTCGTTTAAGTTTCGCTGTCGGAAAACTTAATTTTTGGAGAACAACACTATAAGTGGTTGCTGTCCAGATTTTTAAAGTGGTCGAAACGACATTTTCGAGTTAAACGGAGTTGTTTTAAGTGTCGAAATGGTTACTAAATGGTATGTATGAATGTTGGACTTGTTTTGTAAAAGCGTATTAGCTCGAAATGTGAATACTTGTTGTACTATTGAAAGTTTGAACGTTGGGAGTGGAAATTGTTACTATTGTGAAAAAATGACTTGTTGAATTGTTGGCGATTGAGAAATTGTTTAAAATAGGGGTTTTAGGACGAGATTTGAGTACTTACTAAAATGGCAAATTTTTATGTGACGCCGAAAGGCTGCCGAATTTTCGTTAGAAATCGGGTAGGAAAATTTATTAAGATAAATTTTGGTAAATTAAAATTTACGCCAAAAGGCTGTCGAAATTTCGTCGAGTCAAAAATACATATTTTTGCCTAAGTATATATATACTATAATGTTTATAACGATGTAACATTTACAAGTCACGCTTTTAACAACAAAATATATACTTGATTGATGAGTAACGTACGTGATGAACTATTGTGACTTATTTGCTAGCGCCTAAACTATAGTATTATATTTAGGTTGTTGCTAGAGTTGCTCGCTACTATTTGATCTTACTTGTGCGGTTTGAATCGTTGCTTGAGGTGAGTTTATAGATCCCTATAAAACTATTTTTGTATGTTTAATGTTTTGGGATGTGATAAATGCTTTGATGACTTGCTTCTGGACGCAAGTAAAACTTGATTTCTGTGAACGCTTTGTGAATATTATTTATGAGATAGCTTAAGTTGCTTTAGCCATAGTCCCCACTATCGTGAATCGTTAGTTACTCTGCTGGAGTAAGCTCTTATGTTACGGATAGATCTATTGAGGGTTGACAACCTCAACTCGGGCATTCTGACGCCGGACGAGTGTGTACCATTTGTATGAACGGAGTCATCTTGGCTAGGTACTCCATTGGGGAAATTTATGTATGCAATCTATTGTATGCACTGGATCACTAGTTTCGATGTCACGAGCTTAGCTATCATAAATATTGTGAACACCCAATTTATCCTACACTTGGCACTATATCTCCTATAGTTGCACGTGTACATGAAATGAAATCTGAAATTGAATTACTATGAACTTTTACTTGAAACCTATATTCTCACCTACTTTATGTTGACCCAATTTAGCATTTATCTCAGGTAATTGATGATGAGTTGTATCTGCTGTGTGAAGTACTTGGAGTCCGCATGCATTTCTTGGCCATCTTCGGACATTTATTTACTTATGCTTTTGAACTATTATCTCGTTGATGTTTAAAACTTTTACATTCCGCTGCACTATCTTTTGAAATTGAGACCTTTTGTACTGTGATGCTTTTAATTTAAATTCAACGAGGTATTTTTATAAAACGTCTCATTTAGAGTCGTTCTCTTGTATCTTGAACTATGATACAATGACGTAACAGCTCCCGAGCTTCACCGCTTCTGCATTATCACATTTTGGGGTGTTACATGTTAAGTACGCTGAAATGTATAAGAAACCTAGGTCACCACAAAGCCAAGCTAGTGTTAATGGGACAGGGTTCTTTTCATCTAGACCTAGGGCTATGTCTAGAAAAGCTTGTTATATATGTGGGAGTTTTTCTCATTTGGCTTATAAATGTGTCAGTGCTTCAAAAGTCAACGCTGATAGTAAGTCAACCATGGTCAAACCCAGACCTTTTGTCCAACAAAGTCCACAAGTTACTAGACCAGCTCCATTCTTTACTAAAGGGGCTAATACTCATGGACAAAGGCCCTTTCAAAAGACCAATACATGGTCAAACAAACAATGGGTTCCTATAGCAAACCCTAATTTTAGCGCTGATAAGTAAAATTTCAACGCTGACAAGAACAAATTTAACGCTGACAGGAATGTTTCCAACGTTTTTAAACCAGGTAATAACAAGTACTTGCAGCCTAAGGGAAGGGGTCTAAAGCTTCATCTAGTTTGACATGGAGACCCAAACAAATCCAAAACCCTAATTCTGATGGGATTTCTATGACCTGTAACAGATTTCATTATATTTCAAAGGTCATAACTAAACCAATTGGGGTCAACTGGGTGTTTAATCCTCAAAGGGATGAACAAGGGGTTGTTATAAGGACTAAATTTGTTCTTGTTGAACAACCAAATGAATCCAAGTCTGCTCAGGCTTGGTTTCTAAAGAAAACTAATTTGTTTTCTTTATGTGTAGGGCATTCAAAAGTAGGTAAATGATTATGGATATTGGGACAGTGGATGCTCTAGGCACATGACGGGGAAGGAAGATTATTTGACTAACTTTACCCAAAGGATTCTTCATTGGAGCTATCTCACTTTGGGATTATGGTATCCAAAGGATTCTCCATTGGAGCTTATTGGTTATTCAAACAGTTATTATGAGGTGACAAGTTTGATAGAAAATCCACAACTGGTGGATGCCAATTTCTTGGGAGCAGATTGATATCTTGGCAATTCAAGAAACAAACAGTGGTGGCCAACTCTACAACTGAAGCGGAATATGTAGCTGCAGCTGCTTGTTGTGGACAAGTCTTATGGATTCAGAATCAATTGTTGGATTATGGGTATAATTTTATGCATACCAAGATTTTTGTAGATTATAACAGTACAATATTAATTATTAAGAATCCTGTACATCATTCTAAAACAAAACACATAGAAATTAGACATCATTTTATAAGATATTGTTTTGAAAAAGGTTTAATACAACCAGATAGGGTTGACACTACAGAAAATGTGGCAGATTTGTTAACTAGACCTTTTGATGCTGGGAGGTTTCAGTACTTGGTAACAAGTATTGGAATGATCAATCTTACCTAAAGTGTGTTTTTGGAACTTATTGTAAAAGTATGTACAGGATATGCAATGTTATTGGTCTTTGTACAAAATTAGGTTTTCTTATTTTTCTAACGCTGGCAAGGGTTATTTTAATGCTGATAAGTGGTAAAATGAATGCTGACAGCAATATGTTAGTTTTGTGGTTTTTGATCTAATTATGCAGGTATTATGATCATTGTACAAATGGATACAGAGTTGCTTATGGATCTTTTAGCTACTAGGAGTTTGTTAAAGTTTATGTATGATGGTTGGAATGTCATACATTCCTATCTTGACATAAATTTATATTGCATTTTTTTATTTTTGGCAACTTTGTATATCATAGTTTAAGGGGAGGTTTAGAAAACCTTTAGGATTTTTGGGAATTCTTATAATACTTTCATCATAATTCTAGATTGTGTCTACTGGTGAGTACGAGTTAGTTTTCTAAATCGTGAGGCACTGTAGCATGCAAAGTTGATATACTGTGCACGCTGCCAAGACTTTTTGGCCTAGAATTGAATTTGGTCGGTTGGGAGACTTTGGTACGTTTTTATTAGGCTTACCTGGGAAGTTACAAAGGATTTATAAGAGATAACTTCATTGTTAAGAACTTTGGTTAGCAAGGGACACTTGAGGACAATTATGTCTATCTTGCTTAAGAAAGTGTGCATGATTGGATAGTGCTTGCCACCCTATAGTGATTTTCAGTCTATGAGTTATCTTCACTAGGATAAATTACTTTGTTAAGGTCCTTTTTCTTTTTAAATATTTTTATTTTGGACGCTGACATTTTTATTTCAAAACGCTGATAATACCAATTTTAACGTTGACATGGCATATTTCCAACGTTGACAAGAATATAGTCGTTGCGCACTGATACGTTATTTTCTTTAACGTTGACAAACATTGGGTCCTACCCAGTTGTTATTTTTGACGAAAATATGGGCCGTAATTTTTGGAGTTGGTAACTTTTTATTAATGTTTGAGATAAGTTATATATTTTCAAGATTTTCATAATTACTTTTTGAATATAACTGCCTCACGTTTTGACCAATCACATATTTTCACCTCTCCTATATAGTTGGCTCATTTCTTTTATAACAGAGTAACTGCTTATTCTTGTCTAACTAAATTTTCTTAAACCTTCATCTTCCATAACTTTTATCACAAGTTTCTTACATCAATGGCACCTAAGTTTAAACCTACAGATTTGGAATTGGGGTTTAGGAGTCAACACAACATGGTAGCTTATTTACAAGCTGATAATGCTCTGTTTCCCCAATATACTCAGATGGTTGAGTATTTTAATGTGTCCCCATTAAGGTATGCACTTTCACACACTCCTCTTATCCCTGTCACACACATTAAGCAGTTTTGGAACACTGTACGTTCCTCAACAGTTAATGAAGTGACTACATTGACTGCTATTGTCCATGGGGTTCCATGGGTGGTTACTGAAGCTTTGGTTCGCCAAGATTTTCATCTTAATGATGCAGATGATATAACCACCCCACCCATTACAGAGCTAGAGCAAGGACTCCAAGCCTTGGGTTATCCTTTTTCCTGAAGAAGGCCATTTAAACAAATATACAAAACAACAATTTCCCCCGGCTTGGAAGTACCTAATACATGTCATTCTTCAATGTTTGAGTCCCAAATGCTCCTCACACAATGAAATCAACCGATCAATTGGGAGTGCCATTGTGTGTCTTGCAACTAGGCAAAAGTATAACTTTTCAAAAATGATTTTTGATGGCATGTGTCATAATAAGGGTAACAAGATAACTCTTGCTTACCCTAGGTTTTTGCAAATGGTTTTTGATTTACAAGAATACTGAAATAGGGATCATAATGATTTTTATACGATCCCTGTTCAAAAGAAAGCATTTTTCAGGAAGATGAACACTGAACCTTATAGAGACCTACCCCTCACTCAAGTCATGCTTGCTGTTGTTGAAGCAGTTGCAAATCCTCCACCTCACCTACAACCCCAACCAGACCCATTGCTTAAACAACCTCCATCACCCCAACAAATGAAAATTGACCAAGAACAATTCAACGCTGACACTTCAAATGTTGGCGTTAACACTACTTATCCAGACGCTGACACCACTTTACCACAAACCCAAACACCCCTTAACCTCCAAACAGACCCCCAATCCACTTCCTCTTCTCCCCCACCAGACTATAGGTTGGAAAAATGCCAAAGGACTACTGGAGTGTTCTCCTCTAGTGGTCCTAGCCATGTAGCAGAGAGAACCACCACCACAAGTGTGGTTGGTGACATGGGTGGGGCTGGGACTATTGGTTCTAGCTTAGATGCAGGTCAAGACAGTCCTACCATCATTAAGACCCTATCCATTCCCCATGAATCTACTTTGGGAGGTCAAATTCCCATTCTAGAGGAGGGAAGATTGGAACCTTACACCATTTTGGAATTGACGGTGGTGACCTTGTACAGGTTGTCAAGTCAAAAGGCCTTGAAATCAAGCAATTGAGGGAGAGGATAGTTTATTTGGAAGGTGCTAACACTTGGCGTAGGGAGGAGGATTATTCCAAAGGGGAGGATGAACAGGTCCATATGAGTGACAAAGGCTCACAAGAAGGTACACAAGAAGGTACTTGTTTTGGTGATTCTTTGGGTATAGCTGAGGCTCTTACAGATTTGAAAAGGCAACCAGGTTTTGATGCTTCATTAGTTACTCCTACAAAGTTGTCTTTTACTGAAATGATGAAGCAATTCACAAATTCAGTCGCTAACAAGAGTAAATTAAGTGCTGACACTCATAGTTTGGACGCTGAGAGACTTGCAGGCATAGTTGGTGTATCCCAACCATCAGCTATCATTAAGGATGTCTCTACACAGGTACTACCAACCACTTTACCAACCATTGGAGCAAAAGACAAGGGTAAAGCAGTTTTGGTGGAAGTTGAGAAGCCAAAGAAGAATGAAGCCCAGATTAAGTTTGATCAAGCTTTGGCTGCACAACTGCAAGAAAAGGATTGGGCTACTATAGAAAAAGATGGTAGTGATGAAGAGAGCTCAGATTCTAGTGTTATGATCATTGAAGATCTAGAAAGGCTAGAATATGGTGATGAGTTGGCTAAGGAAAGACTTGAGGAGTTGAAAATGCAAGTTGATTATGAAATGCCTGAAGTGGTGAGAATGTACTTTGCATGGGAAAATAAGGTTATGGAAAATCCAAACATGATGATTTCTGATCAAATTTGGGGTTTGGAGATTCTGTTAAGAGTTCAACGAGATTGTAAGGTAATCTTGAAGTATAAGGGTAGCAAGGTTCTTTCACAGACTAAGAATGATAGAAGGGAGCTCTACTATATGCTTCTCAGATGTCATCAAGGGGGTTGGACATTCAAGAAATTGCAGAAGTTATCCTTTGAAGAATTATATTTTCGTGTCTATCCTATTTGGGCACGTATTCAAGATGAGAATACTATCAGACTTCTTCTGATGAAAGAAAGGAAGAAATTGAAGAAGAAATGCAGATCCAAAAGGCTTCAATTGCACCAAGGCCAGTGAAGAAGGGACTTCCTATTGAGTTCCCAGCTTTAGATAGATTGAATCCTAGTGAAGCAGTTATTAGAAGGAGCATTAAGCTCTCACCATTGGAAGCTTCACATGTTACAGAGTTATTACCTTTTGATTATAGAAACCCTATAGTTTACTATGAAGAAGATGAAACTGGGTTCTGGATGATCACCAGATATGGAGAGAAGGTACATACTTTTACTTCGTTCATCTCTTTGTTTGCAAGCCTGGATAGAGAAGACTTGGTAGATCTTTGGGGATTGATGAAGACCAAGTATGAGGCTGAAGCACCTACTTCAGTCAATGGAATAAAGATCTGGACATCCTTCAAAAGGATGATTGATCCAGATGATGCAAATCCAATATGGTTGGATTTGGATGATATCAGTGGACTTCAATTGTGTCTACATTCAGCAGCTGGTGTTTACCATTTGAGTACTACAAAGTTTTCAGAACATCTTCTTGTGGATGCTTAATATCCTATGTCCAAGGAATTTTTGAAGCAGATGGTGTCAACACAGCTGGAAATAGATTATACAAGTGATGTTGGCAAAGATTTAATTAGATTTATTTATTATCTAATTAACAAGTGATTTGTATTTGTAAGAATCCTCCTTATACTTAGTTTTTATTCAGAAACTTGATTACTAGAGTAGATATCAAGTTTAGGGGAGGATTGTTGGGAATAAAATGAGCCAAGACACTTAGACGCGGACAAGATTTATTTGGACGCAGATAAGAAGAAATTAAGCGCTAACAGATCAAGCATTGACAAGAAGTATCCAAGCGTTGACAAGAAGAAGTCCAAGCACTGATAGGAAAACTTAGTCAACACGTTTGTCATTTGAAGAAAAGATATACTCAAATATTGTATTATCTATATTTATCATTTCCTAAAATAGTTCACGACTCCTTATGTTATAAAAGGAGGTCGTAGGGTTTATAGTTATATATATTATTATTCAGTATTCGACTTTCATTGTAATCAAGTTTGTTCCATCAATCAAAAGTGAAAGTTTGTTTTACTTGTTTTGCTTGTTATTCATTCAAGTATTAGTTCCGCATAACACTTGAATTGTTCATACAACAAAGTTTCTCTAAGTGTTTAACTTGATTTAATCTCGTTAACACAAAGCTAATCGATCTAAGTTTGGGATCAACACTACTGATCTACTTGGACTTATACATACTGATGTGTGTGGACCACTTAGACATACATCAAGGAAAGGTGCTAGCTACTTCTTAACATTTACGGATGATTATAGCGGTTATGGTTATGTTTATTTACTTAAGCATAAACATGAGGTATTTGAAACATTCAAAGTGTTTAAAGCAGAAGTAGAACTGTATTTAGTGAAGAAGATTAAAGCTCTTCGTTCTGATAGAGGTGGTGAATATTTAAGTCAAGAGTTTATAGATTATCTAAGTGAGAATGGAATTGTTCAACATCTTACTTCTCCCTATACTCCACAACAAAATGGTGCATCTGAAAGGAGAAATCGTACATTATTGGATATGATACGATCTATGTTTAATCTTACAAACTTACCTTTATCCTTTTGGGATTATGCTCTAGAATCTGATGTTCGCATATTAAATATGGTTCCCACAAAGAAGGTCGATAAGACACCATATGAACTATGGCATGGCAAGAAGCCATATTTGTCTTATTTAAAGGTCTGGGGTTGCGAGGCGTATGTGAAATGTGACTCCGGTGACAAACTTTAACAACGATCTGTAAAGTGTATCTTTGTAGGATACCCTAAGGAAACTATGGGTTACTACTTTTATTATCCACCTGAGAACAAAGTAATTGTTGCTAGGTATGGAGACTTCCTTGAATCTGATCTTGTAAACCAAGAATTCAGTGGGAGAAATTATGATCTTGAGGAGAGTCATATAGATACATTACCTTCTGAAAACACTAGCGATATAATTCTTGTAGAACCAGAAAGTCTGGCGGTTCCACCGGAATTAGTTCCTCTGCGTAGATCCACAAGGATTAAAAACAAAAATAGCAATATGTGTCTAAACATAGAGGATGATGATGAGTTAGGGGATCTTGGTGAACCCGCTAATTATTAATCCGCCATACTTGATCCTGAGAAGGATAAGTGGATGGTTGCTATGGATGAGGAAATGAAATCCATGAAAGTAAATAATGTTTGGATTCTTGTAGAACCACCACCGAATGCTAAAGTAGTGAGACATAAGTGGATATACAAGAAGAAAACCGACATGGACGGAAAAGTACAATCCTATAAAGCTAGTTTAGTAGCTAAAGGTTTTACTCAAACTTTTGGCGCAGACTACGAGGAGACATTTTCTCCTATAGTAGACTTAAGAGCTATTAGGATTCTCGTAGCTATTAATACCTGGTTTTTATACCGAGTATAAAATCTTATCGTCCGATCTTTTCGAATTGACTATTGGTTCAAAGTGCGACTCAATTGTTCTTGGTGGAATAATAAATGGTTGGGTTGATTACCTATTTTAAACTAATAGCAAATATGTAAATGTCGTTGAGTAAAATTAAAAGCTTTAAAGGTAAATCTAAAATGACAAGTTAAAAATAAATGCTTGAAAACTTAAAGAAAAGATTAGAATAATACTTGACACTTAATAAATCTAAAACTTGAAAACTTTGTAAAAACATGAAACTCGTCCAATCGGAATGTGCCAAAAGAGACTGATCGGAATATGTGAAAATATCACTAATCGGAATCCTGTCGGAAAGACTGATCGGAATACACCCAAAAAGAGAAGTGATCGGAATGTAGGTGTGAATCTCAATCGGAATAATGGGAATGAGTTGTGTCGGAATGTTGGAAACGGAACAAATCGGAATACCACGAATACTCACGTCGGAATAATGAAACCCTAATCCGATCAATTGATCGGAATACCAAGGTTGCCAAATCGGAATACAATAAACCCTAATCCGATCTTAATGATCGAAATACTAGGGGAGCACTAATCGGAATGTTGCGATCGGAAAAGGGTTTAAACCTTTTCCGATTTCCTATTGATTCGAAAATAAGCTAGGCTATAAGCTATTAGGAATAAGCTAACACCAAAACTTGAACGAACCTATAGTAAAAAGGACTCAATAAGCACAAATAACAACTTTTCCAACTTAAAATAAGTAAACTTTTAAATCAAACCATAAAAGATGAAACTTTTTAAGAAAACTTTTAAAAAGTAAATAAGCTAAACATATAAATAAGCCAATAAGCACAAAGATCTTAAAGCTTATTCGTATGAAAGCTTAAGTATGAATAAAAAGATTAACTTTTAAGCACGAAAACATTAAGAACAACACGGATCAAATAGATTCCGCACCAAAAGTAAACTAAAATCAAAGAAAGGTAGAAAGAGATGAAAGATTAAAAGCTTAACTTGAACTTGGTTAATGAAATCCAAATACAAAAGGCTTAATCTTCAAAGATTAAAAGAAAGATGAAAACTTAGTGAGAGAAAGTTGAGAACTTTCTCTCTCTAAAACTAGAAAGAAAAATGAAAAATGGAACTAACTACTAAAAACTAACCACACCTCCTAATGTGTATTAGGAGGGTATTTATAGGGAAAATGGGAAGGTGTGCATGTGTTGCCTCTTCTTTCTTTCTTCTCGACTTGATTTAAATCTTTTGTCTTTCTCGACGTCGTCTCGGGATTTGTCGATGTATATTGAACTTGTCTTGTAATTTTCTTCTTCTATTAGACTTGAGTTCTTCGACTTCATTAAACTTCCGTCTTTAGACTTTTTCTTCGATAAATCTTCAGAATAGGCCTTAGACTTCCATTCTTTGTGCACTCTTGATCTTTTGACTTCGTATTTTCTCGTTTTCTTCGATAAAAGCCCATGAAAGCCCGTGTTTTCTTCCTTTTTCATCATTTGGTCCTAAAACACAATAAAAACACAAACCACGCATAATTCCGAGTTTTACGACATAAAATACACGTTTTGGTCTTGTTATTATTGGAAATAAGTGGTAAAAGGATAAGTGTTTTCACACTTATTAAATCCCCTACACTTGACCATTGCAATGCCCTCATGCAATGCATTAATTTTAAAGCTCAGTTTACATTTTCCATCATAAATAACCCACCTTGGCTTTTATTAAACACTAAACATTTATGGAAAGTAAAAAGATAAAAACAAGTAAAGAAATCAAAGACTTACATCGGGTTTTGGCTGCCATGAACGTTTATCATCCTCAAGTTTCACGTTCCCCATACCAAGCTTAAAAACGAGATCATTGTTATTATAAGTTAGCAAACTAACATGAATTCATGTGGGCCAATTATTAACTTAGACTCCCTTATTCCTAGGTGTATCTCTTATATTTTATTTTTGTCTTGAATGATCACGAGGATGCATTGTTTGACTTATTTCGATAGTTAGTTAGGCCGAAAATAAAGTGAACGATTTAATCAATAGTTAGCTAAAGGACAAAATCTTTTAAAACTGCTTCTTGGGACCTCATAAAGTTCATAACTTAGTATAACTCGCTTCACGATTTGAGACCTTTCTCGGACCGATATTTGGCAGCGACTTCATACTTCGAATCTTTGAGAGACGTTCTTGAAATTATGGTCTTCTCTTCATAATAGGAATTTCTTCACTTGAAGTTTTGAGAGATTCTTCATATTTGGACCACGACTTCTTCATTTTTCTACAATCTTTATTTTGGACTTTGATATACAACGATCCGCCTCCTTTTAGGACTTGGATCTATTTATCCTCATACCTTGTTAGGGCCTTTTTGGATAGACTTCTCCATGATCTTTTGGGGAGTATTTGCTATTCGTCGTGTGTCTCGATCCTTCATATTGATTTTCGATATATGATTCTTCACATCACTTTTGGATTTTTAGCAACAAACTGTAGCCCTCATGCCTTGTTAGGGCCTTTTCGGACTCGCCAATCTTCGCATCCCGCTTCAGTAAGTTATGCCTTGGCTATGAACTCTAATTAATACCGAGCAACTTTTAAACGATCTTGGGCTAGAAGCTAAGTAACTTTTCAAATCGTGCAACCTTATTTATTGCAGATATATTTATTAGCAAGCGATGGAAGAATAGGCTTATAATTAACTCACATAAATTCACGAAAGAATACCAAACTTATAATTGGCTCTATCATCTCTCGTTCTCCACAGTTTAAAATCTCAAGGAATGAGACTCGTGGATGCTTAGCCTATTAAATCAAAGTTTTGGGTTTTCGAGTCATCTATAGGATCTTGCAACTTCTTAGACTTTTTCAAGTTTAGAAGTCGCATTTTAAAGTTACCTTGATAAACAACTCTCTAGGATCAATTATAGGAACTTGCGAAAAGTTCTTGTTCTTAACCCATGAGAGTTAAGCCTTTCGTGTTTTATAGCTCCCTATATAAAAGCCTAGCAAAACTTGACTTAAACACGTTAAGGATACTAGCTAGAGTAAACTTAGATAAGTAAACTCGGGTTGAGTCAAAATATTCATGACTTAGAAAAATTTAAAACCACTTTATTGAAAATTTATTCTAGCAAGGAAAGAAAATAATCATAACAAAGGAAAATACAACTATACAACTAGGCCAAAATAGATTAAAAAATTTGAAAAATGTCAAAAAAATCAAATTTTCCGGTTAAAATGAGGGCAAATTCATGGAAAAGACCACTTACTTCGATAGAAGTCCCCCCTACACTTGATATAAACATTTTCCTCAATGTTTAAGCATGTGGGAGTAAACTCCCCTACACTTAGGACATTGTGCACTTTGTTTAAATCTTGCTAAGGAAAGGACAACTAAAGTGATTTCAATGTGAACATATAAGATATGAAATATTGAATCACAAGAGTTTAGGATAGAACTGGGAAGATGGGACACGGGATCACGGTTCGTCAAATGTTATCAAGAGTGGATCTTTGAAGCTTTAATCCCTGCACATCACAAGAAACAAGAAAACAAACACGTACGGGGCTCCACCTACACTTATTATGAAAGCAGTAAAGGATAGATCACGGGTTGCCTCCCGAGAAGCGCTTGTTTTTTATAACCGAGTCACGAGCCTGACTCGACCCAAATTTAGTTCATGGGAAACGTGGTGAGGGATGGAATCATCTCATGAGAGATGTCCTCACCAAAAGTACAGCTTCAAACGCTGGCCATTCACCTTGAAATTTGGCCCATTTGGCTGAGAAAGCTCAATGGTGCCATATGGAAAGACTTTGGCGACGGTGAATGGACCAGGCCAGCGGCTCTTCAACTTGCCCGAGAAGATCTTCAACCGAGAGTTAAAAAGTAAGACTTGATCACCAACGTGGAACTCTCGGTTCTTAATTCTTGCATCATGGATGATCTTGGTCTTCTCTTTGTAGATCAGTGAGTTTCCGTAAGCTTCATTCCGCAGTTCATTAAGCTCGTTGAGTTGAATCTTGCGGAGATCATCGGCTTTGTTGATGTCGAAGTTAGCCCACTTCAAGGCCCAGTACGCCTTGTGTTTTATCTCAATAGGGAGGTGGCATGCTTTCCCGTACACAAGACGATAAGGTGTACAACCGATCGGGGTCTTATAAGCAGTACGGAAAGCCCACAGAGCATCATCTAACTTATCGGCCCACGCGGCGCGATGCTCTCCCACAGTACGCTCCAGAATTGTCTTCAATCCACGGTTGGAAATCTCGGCTTCACCATTGGTTTGAGGATGATAAGCGGTGGAAAGACGATGATTAACACCATACTTAGCCATGACTCTTGCGAATTGATCATTGCAAAAATGAGTCCCGCGGTCACTGATAATAGCACGAGGAACGCCGAATCGAGCAAAGAGCTGCTTCAAAAAGTTCACAACCACCCTCGCATCGTTCATAGGGAGAGCCTTAGCTTCAACCCATTTAGAAACGTAGTCAATGGCTACGAGGATGTACTTGTTCCCTTTAGATGATGGAAATGTCCCCATAAAGTCGATGCCCCATACATCAAAGATTTCACATTCTTGTATGAAATGTTGAGGCATCTCATCTTTATGTGTGATCTTGCCTTGTCTTTGGCAAGCATCACAATGTTTAACCATGTCGTGAGCGTCACGATAGATGGTGGTCCAATAGAATCCAGAGTCGAATACTTTCTTCGCGGTGTAATTGGGACCAAAGTGACCACCGGTGGGTCCTTTATGGCAAGCATCAAGGATTTGTACCGCTGTCGGCCCATCAACGCATCGACGAATAATCAGATCAGTACATTGTTTGAAAAGGTAAGGGTCGTCCCATAAATAATATTCAATATCTTTAAAGAACTTTTTCTTTTGTTGGGACGTGAGCCCTTCCTTGAGAATCCCACCCGCTAAGTAGTTTGTAATGTCCGCAAACCACGGGGTGTCATCGAGATTAGAATTGATAGACATTAAGGCCTCAAGGGGGAAAGAGTCATTGATCTCTTTGTTCGGATGATCCCCTTGATAAGGATCCTCAAGTCTACTGAGATGATCCGCGACTAAGTTTTCAGCTCCCTTTTTGTCACGAATTTTAATGTTGAATTCTTGAAGGAGCAAAACTCAACGAAGAAGTCTTGGCTTAGAATCTTGCTTAGTCATCAAGTACTTCAACGCGGAATGATCGGTATACACGATGGTGGTAGAAAGGACAAGATAGGGGCGGAACTTTTCAAAAGCATACACTATAGCTAAAAGCTCTTTTTCGGTAGTGGTATAATGATATTGAGCCCCCGTCATTGTCTTGCTAGCATAGTGGATTGGTTGGAAGTTTTTGTTCACTCTTTGGCCCAAAACCGCTCCAATAGCAAAATCGCTAGCATCACACATCAATTCAAAAGGTAGCTCCCAATTAGGGGTAACCAAGACCGGTGCCTTAGTTAGCTTATCCTTGAGAAGATTGAAGGCTTCAAGACACTCTTTGGAAAAGATGAAAGGAGTATCTTTTTCCAAGAGGTGGGTCATCGGGCGAGCGATTTTAGAAAAATCCTGAATAAAACGACGATAGAAGCCCGCATGACCGAGGAAACTTCTCACACCCTTCACGGTTGAAGGTGGAGGCAATTTAGCAATAACATCGACTTTAGCACGGTCCACTTCAAGACCGGCTTTGGAGATTTTGTGTCCTAGCACGATGTCCTCTTTTACCATGAAATGGCATTTTTCCCAATTCAGAACAAGGCGAGTGTCTTCACACCGCTTAAGCATACGTTCTAGATTGGCAAGGCAAGCAGAGAAAGAATCGCCATAAACCGAGAAATCATCCATGAAGACTTCCATAGTTTCTTCAACCATGTCATGGAAGATAGCCATCATACACCTTTGGAAAGTCCCAGGAGCATTGCATAAGCCGAAAGGCATTCTTTTATAAGCAAATGTTCCGTAAGGACAAGTGAATGTGGTTTTCTCTTGGTCTTTGGGATCGATGGGAATTTGAAAATACCTGGAGAAACCATCCAAAAAGCAGTAATAGTCATTACCCGCTAGACGTTCAAGCATTTGGTCCATGAAAGGAAGGGGAAAATGATCCTTTCTCGTAGCATCATTGAGTTTGCGATAGTCTATACAAACTCTCCACCCTGTAACGAGACGAGTAGGAATCAGCTCGTTGTTTTCATTGTGAACAACGGTGATTCCGCCTTTCTTAGGCACACAATGGACGGGACTAACCCACGGTGAATCCGAGATAGGATAGATCATTCTCGCATCAAGAAGTTTGATAACCTCTTTTTTGATTACGTCATGGATCTTAGGATTCACCCTTCTTTGGCTTTGAATAGTGGGTTTAAAGTCGTCCTCCATGAGAATTTTGTGTGTGCATAAGTGAGGATCAATTCCACGAATATCAGAGATCTTCCAAGAAATCACTTTCTTGTGATTCTTCAACACGGCGATAAGTCGGGATTTTTCTTCTTCTTTCAAGTCCTTAGCGATGATGACCGGTAACTTCTTGTTGTCTTCAAGGAAAACGTACTCGAGATGAGGCGGAAGTTCCTTAAGCTCTAAATCTGGAGGATTTTCGATGGACGACGTAGTCAACTTCGGTTCATCGGTAGAGATAGCCTTAGGAGACGGTGGGGAAGTATGGTCCTCATTGAGAAGTTTATCAATGGTATGAATGTCTTCGTCCCAATCGGTGGGAGAATTATCATACTTAAGATCGAGAGGACCCAAACTAGCTTCAAAATCATCCAAGTCACTTTCTCCAAAAGGAGTCAATGACGGAGCAATTGAGGCAACGGTCTCAACATTGGGTAGAGAAGAAGAACTACTTTTACAAGCGTCTTTGAAATGTTCTTCACAAGCCTCATCAAGAACATCAATGAAATTAACACTCTTGTTTCCGAAGGCTGCTTAGAAAGTTTACCCATGTTGAAGACGATTTTATCGTCACCAACTCTCATGATTAATTCGCCAGCGGCTACATCAATGAGAGTGCGAACGGTCCTCAGGAATGGACGACCAACGATTAATGGAACACGGGGGTCCATCTCATAGTCAACGTCAACAAAATCCACCGGGAAGGTGAATTTGTCGACACCAACGAAGACGTCTTCGGCTATCCCCACTGGATAAGCAACCGTACGGTTGGCTAATTCCAAAGTCGACTAGCTCGGGGAGAGATTATTGCTTCCAAACACTTAATGGCATTAAGTTAATACTGGCACCTAGATCGGCTAGGGCCATGCAATTCTCTACTCCTGGGAAGTTGCAAGGAATCAAGAAACGACCCGGATCACTAAGTTTGGTTGGCAATTTCCTTAAGAGTACTGCGGAGCAATTCTCATTAAGTTGGGTCTGTGCAATATCGAGAAGTTTCTCCTTATCACTGAGAATATCTTTAAACATTTTAGCGTATTTGGGCATGTGAGCGAGAGCCTCAGCAAAGGAGATATTGAAATTCAGTTGTTTAAACATTTTAAGAAAGTTCGAAACCTGAATATCATCCTTGTTCTTCAATTTCTCTTTCCACAACCTCGAAGGATAAGGTATATAGGGTTGAGATGAAGGCTTTGGGATAGAAGTCGCACTCACATCCTTGGGTGGTGGAGGGGTAGAAGTAGAAGGTGGTAGGATAGAAGATGGAGGATTCGAAGAAGGAGACTCGTTTTCCTTTGTCACAATCACCGGTGTAGGTGTAGGAAGCTCGGGTTCCTTTAAACCTTTTCCACTGCGAGTGGTGATTGCTTTCATCTCCCCTCTTGGATTAGCAACGTTGTTACTCAGAAGAGAACCCGATCGAGAGGCTTGATTACTAGGGAAGAAACTAGCCATCATGTTCCTTAAGTCATTCGTTTGACTTGCCAAAGTGTTTCGCATATCAGCTCGAAGATCATTCCCTTGCTTCACCATATCTGCTTTCATGTTGGCCATTTCCCGCTGAAGATTTTGCACGATCACATCGTTAGTCCTCATGTAGGTTTCAACATCTTGGTGTAAGGCTGTGGGTTGGTTGAGAGGAGGAGCATGGTAGGCGGGTGGTTGATAAGCAGGTTGTTGGTAAACTTGATTGTTTCTTTGAGGTGGATATGGGTTTCTTTGGTTTGGATATGGAGTTGGAGCACGTGGTTGGTTTAGATTGTTGCGATTGAGGTTGTTTGGGTTTTGTGGGGGAAAACCGGGTGGTGAAAGAAAGTTGTTTGAGCGATAGCTGAGCAGGTTGCGGTCACCTTGAGGACGTGCTTGATAGCTTCCTGTAGCATAGGTACCGTTGGCGGCATACACATTTTCCGGATTGTCGTGAGTCGAAGGACAATCGGTGTATGAGTGAGATCCCCCGCATATATCACATGATTGGCTCAAAACATTAGCTTGGGCATTGAATTGTTTGGCATTGTTGGCAGTTTGTAAAGCAAGCGATTCCACAAGCGAAGTAAGCTTATCAATTCTTTTGTCGGCATCACTAGTACTAGCACTTGCTACATTAGTTCTAACACTCTTGGTTTGTACTCTAGATTTGTTCTCAATAATATCCCAAGCAGCATTAGAAGACTTAACCAAAATATTACCCCCCCCCCCCCCCCCCCCCCCCCCCCCCGAGGCACTGTTTAGTGAATCTTGGTCATTCATGCTTAAACCATTGTAAAAAGTATTGATTTGATGTACTTTTGTTAAACCATGTTGTGGACACTTCCTTAAAAGTTCCTTAAAACGGTCCCAAGATTCACTAAAAGACTCACCGTACTTTTGTTCAAAGGTAATAATTTCATTCCGCAAAGCGGTAGTACGTGAGGGTGGAAAAAGTAGTTGATAAACTTGGTCTCTAAATCCGTCCACGTAAGAATACTTTGTGGCGGTTCCTTATCAAGCCAATTACAGGCTTGTCCCTCTAAGGAGAAAGGAAAAAGTTTCAAGCGAATCACTTCTTGTGATACCCCATTGTACTTAACCGTATTGGTAAGCTGAAGAAACTGTAGAAACTAGAAGGGGGGGGGGGGGGGGGGGGGGGGGGGGGGTTGAATAGTTTCTCTTAGGTTGGTGACCAAATTAAGATTTCTTTCAATTTGGTTTGTATCAAAACTATCTTTTACTTAAAGCTAAGTTGCATAATGATTAGGTTCAATTGAAATGCACTAGCAAGAATAATAAGCAAGTATAATGATAATGAAATAAGTAAAGAGCAAGGAAGGAGACAACCTAGTGGGAAGACATCAAGATTTATAGTGGTTCGACAACGAGGCTCTATCCTCGTTTCTACTCCACTCCTCGAGTACACCTATTCGAGATTTCCATTATATCCACAAGCTCCCTTCTCGGCGGAGAAAACCTTATATCGTTGCTTACATTATTTTCCGACACTAAGCTAAATGTCGAGACCTAATCTTTAGCTAGGAACAATCTACACGACGTTGTCTACTTCACAATTTAACGACACAAGGCTAGATGTCGGGTTCTAATCTTAAGGTAGAACCAATCTTCACGACGTTGCCTACTTCACCATTTTACGACACAAGGCTAGATGTCGAGTTCTAATCGAAAGCTAGAACCAATCTTCACGACTCTTCACTTTGAAGCTAAGTGAGAACTTCACACAACACAACTACTAATCACTTTAAAGTTTAGTGAGAACTCACAAGACACAACCACATCACTTTATAGTTTAGTGAGAACTCCTAATGAAATCTATTACAACTCAACTAGACTTATCCAAGTACACACATGTAGCTTGGATTTACACGACACAAATCCAAGCAAACACATATGCAATGGATGTACACAACAAATCCAAGTATCCACAAATAACTTGGATGAACACAACTAGTCCAAGTATTCATAAATACATTGGATTGACCTAAAACAAAAAAGGGTATCATGATGAATATGACTAGCTCATAGATTCATCTTTATCACAACACTAGTGAGTGAGTGATCTTCTCATTGGACATGGTAAAGGAGGGGATCAAGAGGATAATCATATGTAAACATCCTTAACAAATTAAGTGATCATTTACTAATGCTATGCTATAGAAAATAGAAAAGGGGCTGAGAAAAACATCCAAGAGGCTTGCTGGAAAATGAGATTTGACCCACTATTTAAAGGAGACAAAGTTACAACGGATCTATAACGGCTACTGTGCGCGGTACCTTATCTCACCCCGCGGTACCCATATCGCTAAGGTACCGCGTAGGTACTTAAGGTACCGCCACTAGACTCCGCTCCGTTTTTTGTCTTTTAGTGGGGTGGGAATATCTGAGGTATTTAAACCCTTCAAAGGATATTCTAACAACATTTGGAATATGCCATTTTCAAATTTTCATTTTCCATTTTAATAAAACATTTTCTAAAAAAGAAAGTTTATTAAAAAGTCTTTTGTCTTATTAGCAAAAGTGAGTTTTAAGGATAATCATTTTGATGATCACTAGGTATGATTAAGAAAGGTTAGTGATATGATTATTACCTTGATGATAGTGTTAGTTAAATAATTCATTTTGTGTTTCTACACAAAATGTGTTGTATGGTTTGTTGTGATCAAAACTAAGAAAGATAAGTTAACACTAATAATGTTTTTAGGCATTACTTGCATTAACAATCTCCCCCTTTTTGATTACGACAAACGATAAACTCATTTACGTATAAACACAAACTATCGAATTATAAACTAGTTTATCACTATCATTTCTCCCCCTTTGTCATAGCAAAAAGGTTAGCATAAGTCTTTGAAGTGTATCTAACTTTGCTAGTAGCTCCCCCTTGGTGGTTGCTCCCCCTTGCTCGGGGCACCAAGTTTGTGAGCTAAGGTGACATGCTACACAAAGGTTAGTAGAAAGGAAAGAAACACCAATGTATATATGATCACTACCTACTAAGTAACTTGAGAGGGAGAAAGAGAAGAAATCTCAAATTAGAAGCAAGTATTTTGCTAAGTATGTCCAAAGAGGTAATTGACAAAATCAAAGTTCAATAAATGAAGATGATAAGCTTGTCAATGGGTTAAAGCTTTAGAATTGATGGAATCACCCATAAGCAATTGTAAAAATTTAACCAAGATCAACTCAAAATTAGAACTAATTAGATAGCACACAAATAACACAAAAGTTACAAAAAAATACAACAAAGAGGATAGTCATACACATAGTATGAGTATCTAAAAGCAATAAATATAGAAAATAAACCACTAAGCATAAGCTAGTCTAATAGTGATATTTTCCAAGATTGCTAAAAATAAAATGAAACTAAAAAGACGACGATGCATCATTCGAAGTTTTGTCCACCGGAACGAAAACTTGAATAGGAGGTCGAGTGAGGAGGAATTCAAGAAAATTTAACTTCTCATACACATGAGCAAGTTCAATTTGTTGAAATCGGCAACAATCACACGAGGATCCATGATGCAACACAAAATCGTTTGATGGGGTATGGCATCAAACTTGGGGTTTGGTGGTGGTGGGGTAAAGGGTTTGGGAGTGTTTGCACAATGCCTTGTGAGGTTTGGGAAGGTGGAAAGGTCATTGAGTTAGGGGGTATTGAAGGATTATGGTGGTGGTGGAACATGTTCTTTTGCTCCGGTGATGGGGTTTATGGTGTAAGTCTCATTCCAATACTTGACTGGAGAGAAGGTAGGGTTTTTGGGTGGTTTGGACGAAGTTGGTTCATTCTTCTTAACCCAAACGGGTCGAACCGAGATTTTCGGTTTCTTTGAAAGCTTGGATGAGCAAGCTTTGGGGTGAGTGGGGTTGTGACAAAGAAATGTCAAGGTTAGGAATGTAGGAGTTAGGCATTGTGAGAGTGTGAGAATGATATCTCAAGGTTATGTGAGAATGAATTCTCAAGGTTGGGATGGTGTGAGAATGAAATCTCAAGGTTGGGGTATAAGTAAAATGTAATCAAGGTAAGAATTTGAATACAAAATGTGTATTGTCAAGGAATGTTTAGTCAATTTGAGTAAACAAGGAATCTTGACTGGGAATAGGGTTTAAAGGTTTTGACCAAAAATTCGTCAAAAGCCACATTCTGGCCGCGGTACCTTATATGGTCCGGCGGTTCCATATCACTAAGGAACCGCGGGACCTTAAGGAACCGCGTCCAGTGGACTTTAAACCATGTTTTTCCTGGGTTTTGGGAAAAACTAAGACTTTTTCAAAAAAAATTACAAATCTTGGAATATTACCTCTATTAGAACCAAAATATGCTAGGGTTGCATAAAGCAACACATTCACAAAGAATGTCTTGACAAAGGGTGACAAAATAATTTAGATATCATTTTGAACCAATTTTAGTCAAGTTTAGGGGTTGTGATAGATTTAGGTTCAATTTTAATTTCAAATTAAAGTTGATTAGTGTGCACAAAAGGATAGAATCACACAAAGCTAAATCCATAACACAACAACATGAAACATTCATTAATGAGGAAACAAGTACAAAGAAAAATAAAACTAACTAATACATAGCTAGCTTATCATAAAATCTAGATAGGTGGTTTTCTTTGGCTTGTTGTTGAAAAACTTTATTAAAAGAACTCCGTCATTCATCTCCTAGGAGGAGGCATGGAGAACAAAGTAAGCAAGAAATCTTGCAAACCCCTATGTAGTCCATACATATCCATCCTTAGGTTTTGGATGAGGAAGTGGTTGTAGAGACAACATGGACATCTAGGACCATGAGTTTGTTGAAACCCAAAGTAAGGATCACCCAAGAGGAGGGAAAGAGGGACACCCAAAATTGGGATGTTTGCGTTGGGTGGAGGTGGAGGAGGCATGTTCTCCAAGGGTGATGTGGGTGAAAGTGTAGGCATGTTCCCCAAAGGGGAAATGGGTGAGTGTGGAGGTAAATCCTCCAAGGTTGGTGAAATGTGTGAGTTGTGAGGGGTAAATGGTGAAGTCACCAAAATGTCATCAAAGTCATTCCCAAAAGGAATGCTTTGGATTGGTTGAGGTTGTGTGGTCACTTCCAAGGGTGAACTTGGAGTGAAGGGTGAAGAAAGCTCATTCATTCTAGAATTGAATGAAGAGGAGGTAGAACCAATGGAGTGGTTAGTACCATGGGTGGAGGAGGTCTTGCATGGTGCAAGAGGTGGGGAAGGTGATGAAGAAATGAGGATAGGAACATTCTCATTCTTAGGTGTGAGGAAAGGTGAAGAGTTAGGCTTAGCTACCTTAACCCTTATTTTGAGTGTTTTTCTTGGGGTGGAGGTCTTGGAAGTGTTTGAGGTTTTGGTACACACCATGGTTGATTAGGGTGGTTTAAGGTTTAGGGAAGTATGTTTGATGTGTGAAGAACATGGCAAACAAGGTGGGTTTAAATGGTTGAGGGGATGATCCAAACTAGTAATGGGTTAAAATCATTTTAGGTGAATAATGAATTTAGATACCCTAGTTTAGGAAATGTGCAGTTTATTACTGAAAATCATGCAAGGTTTACACAAAATTAAGAAAACAGTGTAAAGCAAAGATGCTGTCGTGCACAGTGGCCGGCGGTTCCTTATCTAGGACCGGCGGTACCTTATCGATAAGGAACCGCGTGTCGATATGGAACCGTGACCAGAAGGTTTTCAAAAATTTCCCATCCCATTTTTTTGATAAACCCAGATTTTTCCCAAAGGTTTCACAAGCCAAAGTTAACTACGGATCATAATTTAATAAGCTAACTATCATATGGCATGCACAAAGCTATGTAAAACACAAACATGAAGGCATAATTAACATTAAGGATCAAGAAAAATGATAATTCTAACATGCAATCACAAGTTAATACATATCCAAGATAAAATAAAATTGTTCAACAATACATGTTTACCAACATGTATTCTTTGAAAAGCTTCAATGCTTTCACCTTCTCTTCTTCCCCAATCCCTTGATCATATTCCCCAAGAACTTGAAACCTTTTCTTGATTCAACCCGGTGTTCGTGCAATTCCCCTCGCGTTCTAAGGTTTTCGCGGTAAATATGCTCCATATTGAGATCTTCCGGTACTTCGCTAGAATGATGAGGAGGAGGAGCTAAGTCTTCAAATTCATCCTCGAATGGGTTTGAGGATGGATGGGAATTACTCGAAGAGTGGAAATGAGAACTAGTACCTATGCCATCACCATCACTTGTTGGCATGTCCATGTCCTCATCATCCATCTCTTGATGAGCAGATTTTCTCGATCCTCGATCACTTCTTGTCTTTCTAGCATATGCCTCTTGAATGGGCAACATAACCCGATGAACCGGGTAGAAGCGAGAAAGATCAAGGTGGGGAAAATCATGAGCAACCCTTTTGAAAAGGCGAGTTAGAAGCATAGCATATGGAAGGTTTGTCTTGGCTTCAAAAGGGCATAATTGATTCGTCGAGCGATATAGAATGCCAAGTTGTACTTGGTGGATCTAAAGATGCAACTCAACATATGCACCATACACGCCGGGATATGATCTCGGTTTCCACCAAGACAAAAGACATTCTCCCTAAGGAAATTGGCCCATTGAACCATAAAATCCTTAAGGTCGCTAGAGAGCACTTCATATTGATTCACATTTCGTACATTTGAATGAAGGCTTCTCACAACGTTACCATCACGCTCTTTCGAGACGATTTCAAGAATGAACTCTAGATCAATTTCGGTGTGGTCATTTGGAGGTTTATCGAAGGATTCCGAGAGAGCATCAAGTCTCCATTTATCCGTAAAACGACAAGTGCCTTCATATGGCACACCGAGAATTTGACCAAAGTCTTCAAGAGAGTATTGAATCAATTGATCATTCAATACGAAACGAATGAAGATTTGTCCATTGTATTCAATCATGGAGTAGGTGCTAAAGAATTCAAGAAGAAATAAGGGGTAAATATCTTCTTCTATGTTGAGAAAGCAATCAAACCCCGAAAGCTCAAACATAGATAGGATATAGACATAACCCGTTATTTCCTTGTCAACGACTCTACCCTCATGGAAACAACGAGTGGAAAGGGATGGAAACGCGTTTTGAAGTTGGGGTGAAGCATAGGTTTGGGAGATGTCGGGCATATAATCTTTAGTGTATTGATGATCTTTTTGATATTGAGAAGGCATGATTAAGTACCTAAATACAAACACAAGACAATATTTCTCCAATCACTCATATGAAAAAATAAAACGGAAAACGAAAAATGAAAATGTGTTATATCAATTTCTTGACAAACATAGGATTGAATCCATATCATTTTCATTTTCACAATGTGTCTATTCCATCATTGACCAAGAACACATGATCTATGTTAGATCAACAATGGATTAGAACATTGGTTTTTCAAAACAAGGTTTTTAGGTAAGCATTAACAATGTCATTACCTATTTGTTCATGGGTTCATCTCAAATCCATAATTCAACCAAAATCATTTAGCCTAAATTTGGATTTGTTCTACAAGTGGGTTTTAGTGAAATCTTAATGAATATCAACCTAAGGAATCATAGTAAGATTACCATGTCAACCCACATTCCTATTAAGGTTTTAATTAAATTTCAATTTTAAAAATCCCCAATTATGAAAGGATGAACCCTAGAACAAAATAGATGAAATTGAAAGAAAATACTTACAATTAATTGATGCTAGATGAAGGATGAGTGAAACCCACAACTTGGAATCAATTAATTTGAGTGATTGAAGGTTTTGGAAGCTTCAACAATGGTGGAAAAGGTAAAACCCGCCGGCTGTGTGTTTTTGGAAGAGAGAGAGTTTGGTTTGAAAAAGAATAAAAAACACAAACTGGCGCTCTGACAAAAGTTACTGCCCGCGGTACCTTATCGATAAGGTACCGCGGGTTTGAGCCTCGGAGATAAGGAACCGCCTACAGAGGCAGGTTTCTATCTCTGAAAAATGCCAAATTTTGAAAATCCAGTTTTTCTAAAATACTTAAAATTAAATCATGAGCCTTTTAGAATATCATTGGATCATCATAACACTAAGAAATATGCCTTAATGAAGGATTACGAGTTAAATCAAGATCGAAAAGAACCGAAACGGACAAACGACTACTCGTAGCAAAACTTAAGTGGAGAGAAGTCAAGAGAAGTGAATCAAGACTAGGATCAATGCTCAAGGGATTAATGACAATCTTCCAGTAGTTGAAACGAAGAGCTTGTGTCATATATAGTGCTTTAAGACGTGCCTTTCCGGCGAAACGATAAACGGCTTTGGTAATGAATAAGCACAAAGCAATTATTCAAGTCTAAACTAAGATCACTTTCAATAATAGTCTTAGTCTAAACTAAAATATGAGCAAAGTATTAATTCACTTTCTCTCCCACTAAGGGCCTACTAACCGTATGGGTGCAAACCATGGAAATCATGCTTGATACTTTAAGCTTCTACTAACTCACTCTACATCACCATAGTGAGTCAAGTATCCAAGAAATGAAGGTTTGAGAGGATAAAAGAAAAGAAACACAAACCACAAATAAATGTCAAGGCAAGGATGCCGAGAACAAGCACATAGTCAAGTAATGATCAAAAGAATGATCAAAGGGCGTGTGGAAGAACGAAAGTGTACCTTGGCCACAAAGAGCAATCCATTAAGGAATAAGTGCTATGCCCAATCAATGACTATGATGAGTACTAAGTCTTCAAGGACTAGTATCATTCCCAATCATCTTGGTATCATCATTCAAAGATGTTAAAGATCAATGAAGATGCAAACTAGTAGATACATTTCAAAAGTATATCTAAAATGCATAAAGGCTACTAATCTTAAGTGGGATGCAAAATTATCAATAAAAGTACCTATTTTCAAAGAAAACATAGTTTTGACCAAAGAGAAACTTTAGTACAACTAGACCTTCTAATTTGAGGAGACAATGGATCGATCCAAGTTTTAAAGTACAATATACTTCAAAGATCTTGAGTGACCATCGCTCTGATACCAATTGTAGAAACTAGAAGGGGGGGGGGGGTTGAATAGTTTCTCTTAGATTGGTGACCAAATTAAGATTTCTTTCAATTTGATTTGTATCAAAACTATCTTTTACTTAAAGCTAAGTTGCATAATGATTAGGTTCAATTGAAATGCACTAGCAAGAATAATAAGCAAGTATAATGATAATGAAATAAGTAAAGAGCAAGGAAGGAGACAACCTAGTGGGAAGACACCAATATTTATAGTGGTTCGACAACGAGGCTCTATCCTCGTTTCTACTCCACTCCTCGAGTACACCTACTTGAGATTTCCACTATATCCACAAGCTCCCTTCTCGGCGGAGAAAACCTTACATCGTTGCTTACATTATTTTCCGACACTAAGCTAAATGTCGAGACCTAATCTTTAGCTAGGACCAATCTACACGACGTTGCCTACTTCACAATTTAACGACACAAGGCTAGATGTCGGGTTCTAATCTTAAGGTAGAACCAATCTTCACGACGTTGCCTACTTCACCATTTTACGACACAAGGCTAGATGTCGAGTTCTAATCGAAAGCTAGAACCAATCTTCACGACTCTTCACTTTGAAGCTAAGTGAGAACTTCACACAACACAACTACTAATCACTTTAAAGTTTAGTGAGAACTCACAAGACACAACCACATCACTTTATAGTTTAGTGAGAACTCCTAATCAAATCTATTACAACTCAACTAGACTTATCCAAGTACACACATGTAGCTTGGATTTACACAACACAAATCCAAGCAAACACATATGCAATGGATTTACACAACAAATCCAAGTATCCACAAATAACTTTGATGAACACAACTAGTCCAAGTATTCATAAATACATTGGATTGACCTAAAACAAAAAAGGGTATCATGATGAATATGACTAGCTCATAGATTCACCTTTATCACAACACTAGTGAGTGAGTGATCTTCTCATTGGACATGGTAAAGGAGGGGATCAAGAGGATAATCATATGTAAACATCCTTGACAAATTAAGTGATCATTTACTAATGATTATGCTATAGAAAATAGAAAAGGGGCTGAGAAAAACGTCCAAGAGGCTTGCTGGAAAATGAGATTTGACCCACTATTTAAAGGAGACAAAGTTACAACGGATCTATAACGGCTACTGTGCGCGGTACCTTATCGCACCCCGCGGTACCATATCGCTAAGGTACCGCATAGGTACTTAAGGTACCGCCACTAGACTCCGCTCCGTTTTTTGTCTTTTAGTGGGGTGGGAATATCTGAGGTATTTAAAACCTTCAAAGGATATTCTAACAGCATTTGGAATATGCCATTTTCAAATTTTCATTTTCCATTTTAATAAAACATTTTCTAAAAAAGAAAGTTTATTAAAAAGTCTTTTGTCTTATTAACAAAAGTGAGTTTTAAGGATAATCATTTTGATGATCACTAAGTATGATTAATAAAGGTTAGTGATATGATTATTACCTTGATGATAGTGTTAGTTAAATAATTCATTTTCTTTTTTACACTAAATGTGTTGTATGGTTTGTTGTGATCAAAACTAAGAAAGATTAGTTAACACTAATAATGTTTTTAGGCATTACTTGCATTAACAGAAACCTTTTAATGTGGTCATGAGGATCATCAAGTGAGCGGCCCAAGAAGGGTTGAGCAGAGACCATTTGTATAAAGCCAGATTTGAGTTCAAAGTTGTTGGCTCCAATCTCAGGGATGACAATTGCATCGGTGTTGCCTTCTACGTGCGATTGCAAAAGCTCGATCATTGGTTGATTGTCCATGGTGACAATTGGTTGAGTAATGACTTCGACTTGAGCTACTTTCTTCTTACGAGCACGATTACGCATGCACACCTACAAAAGGATTAGAAAAATAGAAAAGAAATATTTTTGGTTTTTATGGTTTTTCAATTTTTTTGTATTTTTGAAAATTTTATATTTTTAGGATTTTTGAAATTTTTAAAGCAAGGAAAATAACGTTCAAAGATGAATGGATCCAAAAATCCAACGCGTCTCTCACTAAAAACCTTTAATCTTAACGAAAAGAGCCGGCAGCGGCGCCATTTAATACCTGGTTTTTATACCGAGTATAAAATCTTATCGTCCGATCTTTTCGAATTGACTATTGCTTCAAAGTGCGACTCAATTGTTCTTGGTGGAATAATAAATGGTTGGGTTGATTATCTATTTTAAACTAATAGCAAATATGTAAATGTCGTTGAGTAAAATTAAAAGCTTTAAAGGTAAATCTAAAATGACAAGTTAAAAATAAATGCTTGAAAACTTAAAGAAAAGATTAGAATAATACTTGAACACTTAATAAATCTAAAACTTGAAAACTTTTAAAAACATGAAACTCATCCAATCGGAATGTGGCAAAAGAGACTGATCGGAATATGTGAAAATATCACTAATCGGAATCCTGTCGGAAAGACTGATCGGAATACACCCAAAAAGAGAAGTGATCGGAATGTAGGTGTGAATCTCAATCGGAATAATGGGAATGAGTTGTGTCAGAATGTTGGAAACGGAACAAATCGGAATAACACTAATACTCTCGTCGGAATAATGAAACTCTAATTCGATCAATTGATCGGAATACCAAGGTTGCCAAATCAGAATACAATAAACCCAAATCCGATCTTAATGATCGGAATACTAGGGGGAGCACTAATCGGAATGTTGTGATCAGAAAAGGGTTTAAACCTTTTCCGATTTCCTATTGATTCGAAAATAAGCTAGGCTATAAGCTATTAGGAATAAGCTAACACCAAAACTTGAACGAATCTATAGTAAAAAGGACTCAATAAGCACAAATAACAACTTTTCCAACTTAAAATAAGTAAACTTTTAAATCAAACCATAAAAGATGAAACTTTTTAAGAAAACTTTTAAAAAGTAAATAAGCTAAACATATAAATAAGCCAATAAGCACAAAGATCTTAAAGCTTATTCGTATGAAAGCTTAAGTATGAATAAAAAGATTAACTTTTAAGCACGAAAACATTAAGAACAACACGGATCAAATAGATTTCGCACCAAAAGTAAACTAAAATCAAAGAAAGGTAGAAAGAGATGAAAGATTAAAAGCTTTACTTGAACTTGATTAATGAAATCCAAATACAAAAGGCTTAATCTTCAAAGATTAAAAGAAAGATGAAAACTTAGTGAGAGAAAGTTGAGAACTTTCTCTCTCTAAAACTAGAAAGAAAAATGAAAAATGGAACTAACTACTAAAAACTAACCACACCTCCTAATGTGTATTAGGAGGGTATTTATAGGGAAAATGGGAAGGTGTGCATGTGTTGCCTCTTCTTTCTTTCTTCTCGACTTGATTTAAATCTTTTGTCTTTCTCGACGTCGTCTCGGGATTTGTCGATGTATATTGAACTTGTCTTGTAATTTTCTTCTTCTATTAGACTTGAGTTCTTCGACTTCATTAAACTTCCGTCTTTAGACTTTTTCTTCGATAAATCTTCAGAATACACCTTGGACTTCCGTTCTTTTTGCACTCTTGATCTTTTGACTTCGTCTTTTCTCGTTTTCTTCGATAAAAGCCCGTGAAAGCCCGTGTTTTCTTCCTTTTTCATCATTTGGTCCTAAAACACAATAAAAACACAAACCACACATAATTCCGACTTTTACGACATAAAATACACGTTTTGGTCTTGTTATTATTGGAAATAAGTGGTAAAAGGATAAGTGTTTTCACACTTATTAGCATCATACTATGACTATGAGATATGGCATCTATATGCAGCAACCCAAAGTGTTAAAGCTGCCTTCTTGAATGGTCACTTAGATGAAGACATATATATGCAGCAACCCAAAGGGTATGTTGATCCTGAGAATCCAGGACATGTGTGCAAACATCAAAGGTCCATTTATGGTTTGAAGCAAGCATCACGTCAATGGAATAAAAGATTTAATGAAGAAATCAAAAAGTTTGGATTTGTTCAGAATCATGATGAGCCATGTGTATATCGCAAAGCTAGTGGGAGTGATGTAGTATTCCTAGTCCTATATGTTGATAACATATTAATCATGGGAAGTAACATTCCAAGACTTAAAGCTATTATATAGATAAGGTTTTGAAGAATTTCTATGAAGGATTTAGGAGAAGCTGCATACATTCTGGGAATTAAGATCTATCGAGATAGGAAAAGACGGTTAATTTGTCTATGTCAAGATGCTTATATAGATAAGGTTTTGAAGAATTATAATATGCATAATTCCAAGAAAGGTTTTCAACCTATGGAAGTTAAGCATAATCTGAGTCATGAGATAGATGCATCAACTCCTGGAGAGGAGGCATATATGCAGAAGGTGCCTTATGCTTTGGCTGTAGGATATATAATGTATGCTGTTAGATGCACAAGGCCTGATGTGGCGTTTGCTCAGAACTTGGTCAGTAGATACCAACAGAATCCAAGGAAGCTCCAATAGCCTGCTGTTAAACATATTCTAAAGTATTTGAGGAGTACGAAAGATATGTTTTTGGTATATGGTGGGAAACCAGACACAGAACTGAATGTTACAGGTTTCTATGATGTGTCCTGGCAATGTGATAAAGATGATACGAAGTCTCAGACGGGTTACGTTTTTGTTATCAATGGAGGAGCAGTTGTCTGGAAGAGCAAGAAACAGACAACGACTGCAATGCATGTTATTCAATCTGAGTACATGGCTGCTTCAGAAGCTACAATGGAAGCTGTTTGGATTAGGAAGTTTATTGAAGATCTTGGAGTGATGCCTTCAATTAAAGAACCTATTGATATGTATTGTGACAATTCTGCCGCAATAATATTTGCCAATGACCCTGGAGTCATGAAAGGCGCCAGACACTTTATGCGTAGACATCACTACGTCCGAGAACAAGTTGAAGCTCATGAAATCAAATTGATAAAAGTTCACATAGATGATAACGTAGCATATCCTTTGACTAAGGCTTTGCCTAGACGAAAGGTAGTTAAGCATGCCAAGGCGATTGGGCTGCAACTAGCTAGTGAACTCATGCAATAAATCTGTGATTAGTATTTGGATAAAGAATGTTATGACATTATTATATAATTAAATAAAGATTAGGTTTCATTTATTTTTATTATTTAATAAGTGTATCATATTTTACATGTTTTAATCCATGAATAAAAGTTATGCAAAATGTTTGTTGTCGATTAATGATATGGGAGTATTATTAAACTAAGACAAATCAAAATAGTGATAGAGTATACTTGAAAGTATATTGATCGATTTTGGAGGATATTCGATGAATCGAATATAAGACTTATCCCAACTATATGTTATTAATTTATGGATCTTTGTCATTAAGTAAAACATAAATAGTTATCCTTAGACTTGAGATACCAAGAAACTGTTATGAATCTAGTGCATCTATGTGGAATAATCTAACGCTAAACGTAACTGGTAGCTATAAGGATTATTTTCGGAAGTGTTGCAAAATTCATAAGTTTTGCTCGTAGTCAATATGGAATTTATTTCCTCCAATTTCGTTTTGGAGTTTAATACAGCTGGGCCCCTCGTAGGATTAGTAAGATGTTTGTGTGGCCACACCCAAATTTGTTTTGGTAAACATGCTGAATCTATGAACGAGAAACAAAATGGTTAATGAAAGGAATGACTGAGATCCATATCCTTATTAACGTTGTATTAGAAATAAGAGGATAATAATAACGATGCAGAATCGTTAAAAGGTTTTGTCCAGGAGACCTTACTCGAGTTGTACTAGAGGCATTGCTAGTGTAACTAGACGCTAGTCAATGTGATCACGATATTCGAAATATGTCCAAGTGGGAGCTGTAAGTTTATGGACTTATATTTAATAGTCATGTGATAGGATCGAACTCGAGATTACGGGATTGCACACAATACGTAAAGAGTTAATATAATTAATAAATAATTTTATTGTGTCTATTAATTTATTTAATAAATATATTTATGTATTTATTAATTTAACCGAGCAAGTAACTATATAACTTTAATGATCGTTAATTAATTAATAGTTAAGTTATAACGAACGTTAAATAAATATATAGTATGTATAAACAAAAGGAAAGAAGTTTGGAAGTTACCGGAACACCCCTAAGGGGTGTTGGTCTGTAAAACTCGTATTTAAATTGGGAGATGTAAATACGCGGGTTATTTACTTAAACCATTTACGTAAAATTTATCGACGGAAACAAACGTGAGTAATTATATATAAAAGTATATAAAAAAAATAATAAGAAAGTAAAAGGGCCAAAGGGCCGGTTTGTTTTAAAAAAAAGGAAAGAAAAATTTTGGGCCTAGCCCATTTAAAAAAAATAAACGGGACTTAACCCCTCATTCCTACTCAGTCGAACAAAAAAAAAACTAGGGTTTCTTGAGAGAGTTGTGGCTGCCGGATTTAAGAACAAAGGAGGAGAGTTTTGGCCATCGTTCCTCCTAATAATTCACATATATTATTCGTCCTTATAAACCCCATAAACGGTATCATCTTCTTTATGTATCAGTTTACGATTTCCACGAATCTAAAATGATTTTAAGGTTTACAAACGAATCTATTTCTTTAAAAATCACATAGAGATGTTGCGTTTTGGGCTGTTTCACGAGGAAACCGAGACCATTAAGGTCTCGGTGTGATGCTATTAGCTGTCGCGACCCATCAGGGGGTTGTGGTGGTGTTTTTCCTTGGGCCAGCCGCGAACAAAACCCACACCCGCAAGGGGGATGGTTGATTTAGGGTCGGGATTGGTGTGCATATATAAAACCGAGACCATAAGGTCTCGGTGGTCCCTTCTCTGCCCAGCCGTGACCCACACAGGGGCGGCTTAGGGCTGTGTTCAGTCGTTGCAGCCAACAAAACCCCATCGGGGGGTAAATTAATTAAGGGGTTGTTTGGCTATGTTGCAAATGGTGGGAAGTTGACCCAAACGGTGGGAACATAATATAGATCAGTAGGTATTCTTTAAACAGGAAATTAAATTAATTAAATCCAAATTAGCGACAGATTAGTGACGCTAATTTCTGTCGTAGTTTAATAAGTGACAGTTTTATTTTTTATAGTCTATAAGAACAGCTTTTAGCGACAGTTTTAGTGACGCAGTTTTCTGTCGCGGATTTACATAGAAAGATTTAATCATAAATGTTGATTGTTTAGTGCGACCGTGATGGGGTATCTCGGTAGGCTCGGGACATTATTATAATAATTAAAATAAATATTCTTATATTATACCTTTTTAATTAAATTGTTTTATAAATGTTTAAAATATATTTTAAATGTATTAATTTAAAATAGTTCTTTAATATTTAAAAGGGTATAATTTTATGAAATAAATTAAATTATTTGGGAACTTTCTAAATTAGGAAACTTTCTATTTTAACGAGATACGTAATATAGTACTACTATAGCGTCGGAAATACGTTGTACCGTAACTAATAGTAGTAAGATAATACATTAAAATGAATTATTATAAGGTCAGATTTATCAGTTAATATACGTACAGAATTGCAGAAAATAAATAAATAAATGAAAGACCAATAAGAACATGAAATTAAATAAGCGAATATCATTTTACTCATTCACGTCCCTTATTCATGTAGCTCGCATGAAATCAGAGTAGACTTTCGGTCAGTTGATCTCGGTCGGTTACTGGACACGAGGTACGGATTTCCGTCCTTTCAGTAAGGACTTCCTTTTTATGCATGATTAGGATTCCCCGTCTGCAGCCAAATGTTTTTTCCCCAGTATATGTTTAAGTTTATCATTAATCATGTTAATAACTAAATAAATTTCCTGAGCATTATATACAAGCACGACAAGTTTATGTACTAGTTACGGAGGTACCGTAACCACGGCACTAGAGGCACCGGTGTCGTGACTCACATGCAGGAGAGTGATATCCTGCATCGTCCCACTCATGTTCAGGTTGGCCATTTTTATATGTATGTTTAGTGGGGCGTATGGATGCATCCTAGGCTTATATTTGTTACAAGTTATCAGGGTGAATGTGGTGTGTGCTCTACATCCTTCACATTGGAGCTGATCCCTCCACCCAGCACAGTATTTAGAGGTCATCCCTCTATAGCATGACGAGGTCACCCCTCTAGTTATTCATGTACGGTTGTTACAGCACGTGACCTATATAAGCTCTGGCAAATGAAATACAGTAAATGCATGTTTTCAGAATTAATGGATATATTTCAGTATCAGTATATATGAACCAGGTTTCTCAGATTTTATGCAGAGTTCTACCACATGTTACATATCAGTCTTATAGCTTCATTGTTGTCTTCTATTTCATTACTTTCAGTACAATCTTATCATGCTATATCCGTCCACTGAGCGTTATGCTCAGCCGTAGTTTCCTTTCATGTTTCCAAACGGCAGGTACACAGGGACGATCTTAGGACTTCTAAGAGAGTACGTGCATTGGGATGGGAGCTATCCAGACTCCTTTATTTTATGCACACATTACATTACATTGCATTACTTTGGTTGTTTGGACACTGTTTCGTCCTTTTTCTTTCAGTACTTAATTTTTATATTTTGAGCTTATGTTGGACTACCGATGTTTGATTCCGGTATTTCCGTACGGTCAGTTAATGTTTAATACATTGCCTTGCATGCTTTGATGACACGCCATAAATAAACGTAATGGTCCATTTATCCAAGTGGGGTGTTACAATTATCGTATCAGAGCGCAAGGTTCGACCTGTAGGCTCTAAAACTTGACGTGTGACTAGTGGGTAGTCACCAAGAACTTCTTGTATTTTGGCGTCGTTATCTTCCATGCTACTTATGAACTTTATCAGTTGGATTTTCAAAATTTTGATTAAGTAAACGGTTGGTACAGGACTGGCCATACTTAATCGCATGTGTTTTTCAGCGAACTTTTTGGTGAACTGACCATAGGCGTTCACCCTTGCCGTTTAAAATTTTGTATAGATGAACTGACCATAGGCGTTCATCCTTACTCATGTTAGAGTTATGTTTCAGTAAATTGTCATTTTGTGAACTGACCCTAGGCGTTCACCAGTATTCATGTCATATTTTATTGCCTATACCTTCATGAATTACACTATGCATATTCAGATTTATTACCCCAGATTTTGGCAGTTTTATCAACTTATCCTCTTTTATTTCAGATGCCACCTAGACGCGAAACCGAGAATGATCCTAACGCAGCTGCCATTGCTGCTGCTGTTCAGGCTGCTATACAGGCCATGTTACCCCAAATTCGTGATGAGATCGGAGCTGAATATCAAAATGGACCTCAGCAGAATAACAACCCTCCTGCTCCACTACCTGCCACTTTACCCACTTGGCTGGATTTGTTTAACAAGCAGAAACCCCGACTGTTTGAGCAGACTGTAGCTCCAACTGACGCGGAAGACTGGATCTACCATGTAGATAAATTTTTTGGAGCTATGGGTTGTGGTGATGTTTTCAAGGTTAGGCTTGCAGTTTACAAGCTGGAGGGTCCTGCTCTGCATTGGTGGAGGTCTCAGAAGCTGTCCAATGGGGGAGATGCTTGGGAGCTTACATTGACCTGGGCACGCTTCAAGACGATGTTCTATGACCAGTTTTTCCCGCATGCGGAGTAAGCTAAAATGAAGAGGGACTTCCACGTTATTCGTTAGAATCATGGCGAGAAAAGTATAGAGTTCATGCACCGATACCTCAGGATGGCTGGATTCTTAGGGGAGGTTGCGGGTACCGCAGAGGAGCAAGCGAAGCAATTTTGCTGGGCTCTTCACTCTAGGACTGCAGATAGGCTGGTGAGTGCCACATTCACTAATGTGTCACAAGTAGCTAATGCAGCTCGGGATGTTGAGATGCTTTTCGAGAGGGATGAGCTCGAGAATGTAGAGCGTCCGGAGAAGAGACACAGAGGAGGAGACCGATCCCAATCGGCTACTCCGCATCAGAACTACAGGAACCACGGTCAGTCATATGACCGAAATCGGTCAGATAAGAGGAGCGGCGGTGATAATTACCGTGGCAGCTCCAACTCATCTGGCAGCTACAGGTGAGTCTTTAAGCTCCAGAAATACTAAACTATCGTGTAAAACAGATCTTAAATTTTAGTAAATTCCAACAGAGATGCTGGACAGGGGCGTGACCAAAACAACAGAGGTCAGCAGGTTGCCCGACCGGCAAATTCTAGTAAATTTTAAAATTCAGTCAATCATCCTTATTTCAGTTAAGTTATCAGAATCGTGACACGTATTTATCATCGTAAATCAGGTTCTCAGCAAACCAGAGCTAATTCCACCGGGTATACTTATCCCACTTGCATCACGTGTGGGAAGAAACACTCGGGACCTTGTCGTCGTGGTTCGGGTAATTGTTACAAGTGTGGTCAGCCGGGCCATTTGAAGAGGGATTGCAAGAGCGGGGATGCTGCCGATACCTCAGGCCAGATTCCTCAGATTTTACCTCCACCACCACCGATACCACCAACCACTGGTCGTGTCTACACTACTACCCGTGAACAAGCAAATAAGACCACAGGTACCATTACTGGCATTTTGTTTATACACGGACAATCTGCATGCGTGCTTTTCGATACAGGCGCCACGCACTCAGTTATATCTACTTCATATGTTGTTAGAATAAACATGACCCCCACGCCACTAGACAGTGCACTTAGTATATCTACTCCATGCGAGATTCTGTACTCATTACCCAAGTGTATAAGGATCTCCCTCTTGAGTTTGATGATAAAATCCGTCCATTCAGTGCCCTTCCTTTAGATATGTGTGAATTCGATGTTATTCTGGGTATGAATTGGTTGTCGGCTCATCGTGCCACCATAGATTGTCATGCTCACCGGGTTATCTTTGGTGATGTCCAGACACCAGAGTATATTCACCAGGGTTTCCTACCAGGAAAACATGTTCAGATCATTTCGGCTTTACAGGCTCGTACCTTACTATACCATGGTTGTAAGGGTTTCCTAGCTACAGTCCATGACACGACTTCTGAGGCACCTTCAATTCATGATCAGCCAGTGGTGTCAGATTTTCCAGAGGAACTTCCAGGTTTACCTCCCATGCGAGAGGTAGAATTTGGTATCGATCTCATTCCAGGTGCAAAACCAGTATCTAAAGCTCCGTATCGTATGGCTCCTGTAGAGCTTAAGGAACTGAAAGATCAACTTCAGGAACTTCTAGAAAGGGGTTTCATTCGTCCAAGCGTGTCACCTTGGGGCACTCCAGTTTTGTTTGTCAAGAAGAAGGATGGTAGTATGCGATTATGTATTGACTACCGTGAGTTGAATAAACTCACTATTCGTAATCGTTATCCACTTCCTCGTATTGACGACTTATTCGATCAGCTTCAGGGTGCCAGGTACTCTCTAAAATCGATCTACGATCAGGCTACCATCAGCTGCGGGTAAAAGAGCAGGATATAACCAAAACTGCTTTTCGCACGAGGTACGGTCATTACGAGTTTGTTGTTATGCCATTCGGTCTCACGAATGCGCCTACAGTATTTACGGACTTGATGAACAGAGTTTTCCACGAATTTTTAGACAAGTTTGTGATCGTATTCATCGATGATATACTTATTTTCTCCAAATCCAAAGAGGAACATGAGAATCATCTCCGTACAGTGTTGCAGATTCTCAGACGAGAAACGTTATATGCTAAATTTTCTAAGTGCGAGTTTTGGCTGAATACAGTGGCGTTTCTAGGTCATATTGTTTCTGTAGAAGGAATCACTATGGATCCTGCAAAGGTGGAGGCTATCACCAAATGGCCAAGACCGACATCTGTCACAAAGATACATAGTTTTCTTGGGTTGGCGGGTTATTACCGCAGGTTTGTGGAAAACTTCTCACGTTTGGCGTTACCATTGACCCAACTCATGCGAAAAGGTGAGAAGTTTATATGGACCGAGGAGAGAGAAAAGAGTTTTGAGGAACTCAAACATCGATTGATCTCAGCACCGATACTTACTCTTCCATCCGGTACAGGTGGTTATCAGATTTACAGTGACGCATCAGGAAAGGGCTTAGGCTGTGTTCTTATGCAACATGGGAAAGTCATTGCTTACGCTTCGCGTCAACTGAAGCCGTATGAGAAAAATTACCCTACTCATGATCTAGAGCTCACAGCAGTCGTTTTCGCCCTTAAAATCTGGAGGCATTATTTATACGGTTAGTCGTGTGATATCTTCACCGATCACAAAAGTCTCAAGTATATAGTTACACGTCGAGAGCTGAACATGAGGCAGAGGCGATGGTTAGAACTGTTAAAAGACTATGACACTAATATCCAGTATCACCCAGGTAAAGCAAATGTAGTAGCAGATGCCCTTAGCAGAAAGTCAGGTATGATAAATGGCATCAAAGTTCAGGAAGAAATTATTCGGGACTTAGAGCGGTATGATATTGAGCTCTTGGTGCGCGGACAGAGGGGATACTGGGCTAGTTTGAGGGTAGAACCAGATTTACTCTCTAGGATTAAAGCCGCACAAAAGGATGATGGTGAAATCTGGGCGATTGTCCATAACATTGACCAGCATACTGAATTTCGCATTGATGACGATGGTATCGTATGGCAGGGTACCAAACTTTGCGTTCCAGAAGACCCTGCTCTCAGAGAAGCCTTAATTACTGAGGCTCACAGCTCTCCGTTCTCTATCCATCCAGGTTCCACAAAAATGTACCACGATCTTAAGCAGCATTTCTGGTAGAGCGGCATGAAACAGGATGTCGCAACATTTGTGTCTAAATGCTTAACCTGTCAGCAGGTTAAGATAGAGCACCAGCGTTCCAGTGGTCTTCTCCAGCCATTAGATATTCCAATGTGGAAATGGGACAAGATCTCTATGGATTTTGTCACCGGACTACCACAGACTCAGCGGAGACATGATGTAATCTGGGTTGTTGTCGATCATTTGACCAAGTCGGCTCATTTCATTCCTATCCGTAAAGATTTCGCAGTCAGTAAATTATCAGAACTATTCACTAAGGAAATTGTACGGTTACATGGTACACCCTCAGAAATTGTATCAGATAGGGATCCACGGTTCACTTCTCATTTCTGGAAAGGTTTGCATAAAGCTTGGGGAACTAGGCTCAAGCTCAGCACAGCTTTCCATCCACAGACGGACGGTCAGTCAGAGCGTACCATCCAGACCTTAGAGGACATGCTACGCGCCTGTGCATTAGAATGGACAGGACACTGGGATGACTATATTTGCTTGGTCGAGTTTGCCTACAACAACAGTTGGCATGCTAGTATCAAGCGTGCTCCATTCGAGATGTTATACGGCAGGAAATGCCGTGCTCCTATTTGTTGGGATCAGGTTGGAGAACGTTTGATCGAAGGACCAGAATTGATAGAGCTGACCAATGAAAAGGTCGCCATCGCTAGGGCAAAATTGCAAGAAGCGCGTACTCGCCAGAAGAGCTACGCCGACAAGCATCGCAGAGATCTATAATTTCAGACTGGGGATCTTGTGTTCCTCAAAGTATCACCCGCACGAGGCGTCAGACGTTTTGGCCTCAAGGGCAAGCTCAGCCCTCGTTACATCGGACCGTTCTAAATCCTTGAACGTATCGGTGAAGTGTCATACCGATTGGCGTTACCACCTCAGCTTTCACACGTCCACAACGTGTTTCATGTATCATTACTCAGAGGGTACAACTACCATGAGCTCCACAAAGTGAATTATCCACTCGATCAGATTCGGGAGGATTTATCTTATATTGAGGAACCCGAAGAAGTTTTAGATCGCCAGGATCGAGTTATGAGAAGGAAGACCATTCCTTTCGTCAAAATCCGGTGGATGGACCATACCGAGCGGGAGGCCACCTGGGAAACAGAGGAGTCTATACGGACTTCTTATCCTCACTTTCAGTTTTGATTCGGGTATGTCTTTTCAGCTTTTATGTCTTCCAGCTTATTAGCATTTTCGGCTTTTACTCCAGTCAGCTTAAATACCTTATAATTCGGGGACGAATTCTTCTTTTAGAGGGGAAGAATTGTAAAACCCAGTACGGCCGTATCCTTAATTCGGGGACGAATTATTCTTTTTAGAGGGCAAGAATTGTAAAACCCGTATTTAAATTCGGAAATGTAAATACGCGGGTTATTTACTTAAACCATTTACGTAGAATTTATCGACGGAAACAAACGTGAGTAATTATATATACAAGTATATAAAAAAAATAAGAAAGTAAAAGGGCCAAAGGGCCGGTTTGTTTTAAAAAAAAGGAAAGAAAAATTTTGGGCCTAGCCCATTTAAAAAAAATAAACGGGACTTAACCCCTCATTCCTACTCAGTCGAACAAAAAAAAAACTAGGGTTTCTTGAGAGAGTTGTGGCTGTCGGATTAAGAACAAAGGAGGAGAGTTTTGGCCATCGTTCCTTCTAATAATTCACATATATTATTCGTCCTTATAAACCCCATAAACGGTATCATCTTCTTTATGTATCAGCTTACGATTTCCATGAATCTAAAATGATTTTAAGGTTTACAAACGAATCTATTTCTTTAAAAATCACATAGAGATGTTGTGTTTTGGGCTGTTTCACGAGGAAACCGAGACCATTAAGGTCTCGGTGTGATGCTATTAGCTGTCGCGACCCATCAGGGGGTTGTGGTGGTGTTTTTCCTTGGGCCAGCCGCGAACAAAACCCACACCCGCAAGGGGGATGGTTGATTTAGGGTCGGGATTGGTGTGCATATATAAAACCGAGACCATAAGGTCTTGGTGGTCCCTTCTCTGCCCAGCCGTGACCCACACAGGGGCGGCTTAGGGTTGTGTTCAGTCGTCGCAGCCAATAAAACCCCATCGGGGGGTAAATTAATTAAGGGGGTGTTTGGCTATGTTGCAAACGGTGGGAAGTTGACCCAAACGGTGGGAACATAATATAGATCAGTAGGTATTCTTTAAACAGGAAATTAAATTAATTAAGTCCAAATTAGCGACAGATTAGCGACGCTAATTTCTGTCGCAGTTTAATAAGTGACAGTTTTATTTTTTATAGTCTTTAAGAACAGCTTTTAGCGACAGTTTTAGTGACGCAGTTTTCTGTCGCGGATTTACATAGACAGATTTAATCATAAATGTTGATTGTTTAGTGCGACCGAGATGGGGTATCTCGGTAGGCTCGGGACATTATTATAATAATTAAAATAAATATTCTTATATTATACCTTTTTAATTAAATTGTTTTATAAATGTTTAAAATATATTTTAAATGTATTAGTTTAAAATAGTTCTTTAATATTTAAAAGGGTATAATTTTATGAAATGAATTAAATTATTTGGGAACTTTCTAAATTAGGAAACTTTCTATTTTAACGGGATACGTAATATAGTACTACTATAGCGTCGGAAATACGTTGTACCGTAACTAATAGTAGTAAGATAATACATTAAAATGAATTATTATAAGGTCAGATTTATCAGTTAATATACGTACGGAATTGCAGAAAATAAATAAATAAATGAAAGACCAATAAGAACATGAAATTAAATAAGCGAATATCATTTTACTCATTCACGTCCCTTATTCATGTAGCTCGCGTGAAATCAGAGTAGACTTTCGGTCAGTTGATCTCGGTCGGTTACTGAACACGAGGTACGGATTTCCGTCCTTTCAGTAAGGACTTCCTTTCTATGCATAATTAGGATTTCCCGTCTGCAGCCAAATGTTTTTTCCCCAGTATATGTTTAAGTTCATCAGTAATCATGTTAATAACTAAATAAATTTCCTGAGCATTATATACAAGCACGACTAGTTTATGTACTAGTTACAGAGGTACCGTAACCACGGCACTAGAGGCACCGGTGTCGTGACTCACATGCAGGAGAGTGATATCCTGCATCGTCCCACTCATGTTCAGGTTGGCCATTTTTATATGTATGTTTAGTGGGGCGTATGGATGCATCCTAGGCTTATATGTGTTACAAGTTATCAGGGTGAATGTGGTGTGTGCTCTACATCCTTCACATTGGAGCTGATCCTTCCACCCAGCACAGTATTTAGAGGTCATCCCTCTATATCATGCCGAGGTCACCCCTCCAGTTATTCATGCACGATTGTTACAGCACGTGACCTATATAAGCTCTGGCAAATAAAATACAGTAAATGCATGTTTTCAGAATTAATGGATATATTTCAGTATCAGTATATATGAACCAGGTTTCTCAGATTTTATGCAGAGTTCTACCACATGTTACATATCAGTCTTATAGCTTCATTGTTGTCTTCTATTTCATTACTTTCAGTACAATCTTATCATGCTATATCCGTCCACTGAGCGTTATGCTCAGCCGTAGTTTCCTTTCATGTTTCCAAACGGCAGGTACACAGGGACGATCTTAGGACTTCTAAGAGAGTACGTGCATTGGGATGGGAGCTATCCAGACTCCTTGATTTTATGCACACATTTCATTACATTGCATTACTTTGGTTGTTTGGACACTGTTTCGTCCTTTTTCTTTCAGTACTTAATTTTTATATTTTGAGCTTATGTTGGACTACCGATGTTTGATTCCGGTATTTTCGTACGGTCAGTTAATGTTTAATACATTGCCTTGCATGCTTTGATGACACGCCATAAATACACGTAACGGTCCATTTATCCAAGTGGGGTGTTACATGGTCGGTCAGTTATGGGCTCCAAGGGGGAGGGGGGGCAATAGTTGCCTTTTATTTATCTTGGGAGTTGAGGCCTATAAATACACCTCCTAATACCTCATAATTCACACAACAATAATCTTTCTCTCTTCTCTTTCTTTTGGGTCGATCGCAAGACACACCACAAAGGGATGTTTGGTTGGTTTTCTTGGTTGATCGATTGTATACGTAATCTAGTACTAGCCCCTCTTTAGGGTTGTTGGGTAGATTATTTACAAGCGTTGTAGCTCGGTTTTCACGTGCTAGAATTAGGGTTAGCTCGTTGTATTACGTGTTTACAAGAACGTAATATAGTCTTACTTTATACTATATCTTGGTATATACGGTTTAAACCCGAATCGGTGATTTGTTCTTCGTCTTGTGGAATTGCTTTAGCGTAAAGGTATGTAACCCTAATTCGATTAATTATAATTGTGTTATTATTATGATCTTGTTAAATCGCTTCCGCTATATGTGCTTTGATCTCGTTTAGGGTTTTATATAATTGTTATGATACTAATAAACCTTCAAAGATAAATATAGAAAATACAATGTTGATCATATCTTTCCTAAATATACAAGACGTGTTGATTAAGTAGTTGCCTTGTGACTGTGATTTCCTTTGTCTGTTGGGAATAAAATATAGCCAGTCTACTTAAGCGCTGACAAGAGTAAATCAAGTGTTGATAGGAAGAAAACAAACGCTGACAGATCAAGCGTTGACAAGAAGAAGTCAAGCGTTGATACATTAAAGACAAGCACTGATGGAAAGATTTAGTCTACGCGTATAATGTTTCTAGTTTGTTTCTAGTAAGGATAAGTTCAATCATTGTATTTTCTATAATTATCTTTACCTAGAATAGTTGATACGTAGACTCTTGTACAAGGCTTCTTATATCTATAAAAGAAGACCTTTATGTTATTGTTCTATATAAGTTTTCATACGTAAAACCCTTTCATTGTAAGCAAGTTTGTTATCATTAATCAAGTGAAAGTTTGTTTACATCTTTGTGTGTTCTTGTTTAAGTGTTAATTCCGCATAACACTTAGATTGTCATATACATATACAAAGGTTTCTCTAAGTGTATAACTTGATCTAATCTCGTATACATAAAGCTAAATCGATCTAAGTTTGGGATCAACAAGTGGTTACAGAGCTTGTTGAGAAACTTTTGATCTTTAAGAACACAAGAACCCTAAAATCACCAAAACCCTAATTTTCACAAAACCCTAAAAACATCATGTCAAATCCAGAAATAACCTCCTCCTCCTCACCTTTACCAAACATCAAGATTCCCATGCTTGATGCAACCAACTTCGAGTTATGGAAGTTCAACTTTGAGCAATATCTGGGGATCTATGACTATACTCTCTAGGAGATAATTGAATATGGAAACACATACAATAGAGTTGAAAAGGTTGTTGCTGCCATTGCTACAAGAACTGATGTTGCTGGATGTCCAGAAGCAGATAAGAAAGAAAAACCTGGTGATGGAAGAGCTGTGACTGCTGAAGACATAGCAAAGAGAAGGGTTGATATGAAAACCCTAAACATTCTGAAACTCTCCTTGGGACAAGAGAACCAGCATAAATACAGAGGTTATGATTATGCAAAAGACCTTTGGGCAGCTCTTGAAGTTGCATATGGTGGCAATGATGATACTAGGGAAGAGAAGAAGAAGCAACTCATGCATGAGTATGTTGTTTTCAAGGCTCAACCTAATGAGAAGCTTAGCAGTGTAAGAAGCAGACTGCTTGACATTACAAGCAAACTGTCCTTCATGGGGACACAACTTGGTGATGTTGACATTAATGCCACTTTTCTTAAAAGTCTTGGTGATGCGTGGAAGATTGAGGCAAGATCTATACTTGCGAATAACACTCACAAAAGTTCTACTTTTGATGATATCTACAACAAACTGAGGCTGTTGGAGGATGAAACTCTTTTGGAGCATGGAAGTAAGTCTACTAATAGCAACATGGCCTTCTTCTCACATAGTGAAGGCCAATTTGACTAAAAGGACTCTTACATGCGTCCAGTTACTGGATCAACATGTGTCAACGCTGGAACATGTCCTGTCAACGCCTCATATTCAAACGCTGACACATACAAAAGTGACTCACCAAGAGTTAAACCTGCTGGTTTGGATCTGGATACTGTGTGTGCTTACATTGCTTTTTTGCCCAATGGTTCAGTGATTACATATGAGGACCTTGAGCAAATAAGTGATGAGCACTTGGAGAAAATGGATATTAAGTGGAACATGGCTCTTGCTAGTATAAGAGCAAACAGGTGGAATAGAAGGTTTAAGAAGAAGATGACCTTTAATGCAAAGGACACTTCTGGATTTGATAAATCCAAAGTTGAGTGCTACAATTGCCATCGTATGGGGCACTTCATGAGGGAATGCAGATCTCCAAGAAGATCTGATGCTGGCAAACCCTCAAGCCAAATTGTTAAGGCTCAGGATCCTAAAGCCATGGTTGCTGTGCAAGAAATTGATGGTATGGGATATGATTGGAGTTATTTGGCTAAGGATGGGAAGGAGGATAAAGCTTTGGTTGTTGAGATAGAAGAAGAAGAGCATGTTCAATATGCTCTCATGGCACACTCCTCCTCTTCATCAGATAATGAGGTATACGATGATGCTTTTTGTAGTAAGGGTTGTAGGTTAAATACTGAGAAACTTAACAAAGAGGTGGTACGGTTATTAGATGATGTGAGTACTGAAAGATGCAAACTGTCTAACCACCAACTTGCTATTACTCAAACTGAGAAGACAGTTTCTGAGTACAAGAAAATGGAATTTGATTTAAAAGATAAAATAAATATCTTAAAACATGAGTTAGATGCTAGTAATGATGTTAGAAACATCATGGAAAGGGTTAATAATGAGTTACAGGCTAAGTTAGATGAAGCTATTAAGAATAAGGATAATGTTGGCCTTAAAATTCAGAGATTTGATAAGGCCACACAAACCCTAGGAGAATGTGTTAATAAACAAAGGGATCCTAAGGACATGACTGGGATTGGGATGAAAGACTATACTGTGGTTCCACCACCAGCTGGTGACTTCTATGGTGTCCAAAGAAAGGACCTATCTTGGACTGGTCTACCAGAACTCCAAGAGGAGGAATTTATTCCTCCACCAAGAGTCTTTACCCCAGTTGAAGAATATCAACAGAAGTTGACTGACTTGAATGAATGGAAGAAAGCCAATCCTACCTTGTTTGTTAAGGGTGGCTTGTTGTGTGAAAGTCCTAATGAGTCAACCCCTATTAAGGTAACAAACCCAATCACTGGTAAGGCTGTTGACCTTGGCTCAAACACTGTTAGAAAACCTAGCATCAAGTATGCAGAAATGTATAGGAATACTAGGTCACCTAAAAGCCAAGTTAGTAATGATGGAACAGGCTTCTTCTCTTCTAGACCTAGGGTTGTGTCTAGAAAAGCCTGTTACACTTGTGGTAGCTTTTCACATTTATCATATAAGTGTGTCAACGCTTCCAAGGTTAACGCTGTTAAAAGGTCAAACATTGTCAGACCCAAAACTTTTGTGGAGCAGAGTCCACAAGTTGTTAGACCAGCCCCATTCTTCACTAGAGGGTGTAACACTCATGAACAAAGACCATTTCAAAAGACAAATACTTGGTCTAATAGGCAATGGGTTTCTGTAGCAAACCCTAGGTTTAACGCTGACAAGGGAAATTTCAGCGTTGATATGACCAAATCCAACGCTGACAGAAACGTGACCAGACCTAAATATTTGCAACCACAGGGTAAGGGGTCTAAAGCTTCTTCAAGCTTGACATGGAGAGCTAAGAAAGATCAAAACCCTAATGATAATAGGATTTCTATGACCTGTAACAGATTTAATTACATTTCAAAGGTCATTACAAAACCTATTGGGGTTAACTCGGTATTTCATCCAAAGAGGGATGAACAAGGGGTTGTTATGAGAACTAAGTATGTTCTTATTGAACAACCAGATGAATCCAAGTCTGCTAAGGCTTGGGTTCCCAAAGAAAACTAACTTGTTTTCTTTATGTGCAGGGCATTCAAAAATAGGTCAATGATTATGGATATTGGGATAGTGGATGCTCAAGGCACATGATAGAGAAGGAAGATTATCTTACTAACTTCACTCCCATTAAGGATGGTGATAAGGTTTACTTTGGAGGAGGATATGGAACTATCACAGGCAAAGGAACACTTCTCACCAAGAACTTGCGTTTTGAGAACGTATTTCTTGTAAAGGAACTTGATTACAATCTTTTTAGTGTATCACAAGTGTGTGATAACAAAAATAAAGTTCTGTTTACTGATACTGAATGTTTGGTGTTAAGCAAGGATTATAAGATCCCAGATGAGAAATATATTGACTATAGAACACCTAGACATAAAGACATATATAATGTGAATCTTAATGGCATTAGGATGAATAACAATATGTCATGTTTTTATGCTAAAGCTTCAGTAGATGAGAGTAATCTATGGCACAGGAGACTAGGGTACATAAACTTTAAGAATATAAACAGGCTTGTGAGACTTGGCTTGGTTGATGGCTTGCCTAAAAAGGCTTTTCACAATGACCACTCTTGTGTTGCATGTCTTAAAGGCAAGCAGCACAAGGTCTCATTCAAGACCAAACAGGTGCACTCTAATACTAGACCACTTCACTTGCTGCATATGGACCTGTTTGATCCAACTAATATAGAAAGTTTGAATGGTAAATCATACTGCTTTGTCATCACATATGACTTTTCTAGGTTTACTTGGACTTTCTTTTTAGCTATGAAGAGTGATACTGCCGATACTTTGATTGATTTTATTACCCAGATTGAAAAGAAAACAGGTAATGAAGTAAAAATGCTTAGAAGTGACAATGGTGGTGAGTTTAGGAATAAAGTTTTAGATGATTTTAGTGCCAAGAAAGGGATTACTAGGCAATTTAGTGTTGCCAGAACCCCACAGCAAAATGGGGTTGCTGAGAGAAAGAATAGGACCCTAATTGAAGCAGCCAGAACTATGTTGGCTGATGCTCACTTTCCCATAGCTTTGTGGGCTGAGTTTGTGAATACAGCATGCTATGTTCAAAATAGAGCATTGGTCAACAAGATACAGAACAAAACACCTTATGAATTACTTTGGGGAAGGAAACCTAATATTGGTTTTCTTAGACCTTTTGGTTGTCATGTAGTTGTACTTGATACTAGTGATGCCTTAGGTAAATTTAGTGCAAAAGGTGATGAAGGCTATTTTATGGGGTATTCAGTGCAGAGCAAAGGATATAGGGTTTACCTTAAGAAGGAAAAACATATTCTTGAGAGAGTACATGTTAGGTTTTTAGAGAGTAAACCTAGTGATCCTGAAAGTGGTCCAAATTGGTTGTTTGACTTGGAACCTCTATTTAGGTCTTTAACTTATATGCCTGTTACTAATCCAGACATTATGAAGGTAACTTCCAATGTTGTGGAAGAATAAGTTGTTGATGTTTCAGGTACACAGGTTAATGAAGAGGTTGGATCACAAGCAGAAAAGACTTCTCATATACAAGAGTAAGTCACAGTTCCCATATGGACAGATGCTTTTGATGTTGCTGCTGCTGCTGGAAAGGATAATGGTGGTCCCCAAGTACCACCAGTTAACAACATGCATGGTCCTTCAGGCGCTGACAAAGGCAAATCTAGCGCTGACAAGACAAATTCAGACGTTGATGGCTCAAACGTTGACAACAACATTTCAAGCGTTGTTAGCCCAAACGTTGATAACCAAGGTTCAGGCGTTGACAACACTTTTGAGCATCTTTTCTCTTCTAATTTTGAGCAAGGTGGACCTTCAAATATTCATGAAGAGGTTCATATTGATGAAAGAGAGTCTGATGAAGATATTAGCAATATGGAAGATGAGATTGAGGACAATAGACTTTTTGAAGGAGGAGTGCTTACTTCTACAACCAAGAATCATCCTCCTTCTCTTATCGTTGGTGATGTGATGTCCCCTGTTCAGACAAGAAGATCTCATCAGAGTCTTGGAGGATTTATTACTAATATTCACAAGAAGGTTGATACCCCTCTTATGTAAGCATGTTTGTTTGCCTGTTTTCTGTCACAACAGGAACCTAAGAAGATCTTTGATGCTCTCAAAGAATCAAGTTGAGTGGAAGCAATGCAGGATGAGCTTCACCAATTTGCAATTCAGGATGTTTGGGAGCTAGTTGATTGTCCCAGATATGTTAGACCTATTGGGATAAGATGGGTTCTAAGAAACAAGAGAGATGAAAGAGGCATTGTGGTCAGAAATAAGGCACGTTTAGTGGCTCAGGGATATACACAAGAGGAAGGGATAGACTATGAGGAGGTCTTTGCACCAGTTGAAAGGATTGAAGCTATAAGAATATTTCTAGCCTATGCTTCCTGCATGGGCTTCACTGTCTATCAAATGGATGTGAAGAGTGCCTTCCTCTTTGGAAAAATTCTAGAGGAGGTGTATGTAATGCAGCCTCCTGGTTTTGAGGATCCAGAGAATCCAGACAAGGTGTATAGAGTCAAGAAGGCTATGTATGGACTTCATCAAGCCCCAAGAGCATGGTATGGCACATTATCCACTTATTTGGTGGACAATGGATTCAAGAGGGGCACCATAGACCAGACATTATTTAAAAAAGAAGGCTGGTAAGGATGTATTGCTTGTTCAGGTTTATGTTGATGATATCATTTTTTGATCTACCAATCCAAAGATGAGTGAGGATTTCTCCAAGCTTATGACAGACAAATTCAAGATGAGTGCAATGGGAGAGATGAACTTCTTTCTAGGGTTACAAGTTCAGCAGAAAGAAGATGGTATCTTCATTTCCCAAGACAAGTATGTGGCAGAGATCTTGAAGAAGTTTGGCTTTTCTCCACATGAAAAGAGGGCTACTACTCCTATGGATAGAGAACTCCCTTGGGGAAAGATTGGAGATGGAAAAGATGTGGATGTCAGGCACTATAGATCAATTATTGGTTCATTGATTTATCTCACAGCCTCCAGACCTGACATCATGTTTGCTGTGTGTGCATGTGCACGCCATCAAGTGACTCCCAAAGAATGTCACCTTTATGCTGTCAAGAGAATCTTTAGGTACCTAAGATGTTATCCTAGTCTTGGCTTGTGGTACCCAAAAGATTCACCTTTGGAGCTTATTGTATATTCAGACAGTGACTATGGAGGTGATAACTTTGATAAAAAATCCACAACTGGTGGATCTCAGTTTCTTGGGAGCAGGTTGATATCTTGGAAATGCAAGAAACAAACAGTGGTGGCCAATTCTACAACTGAAGCAGAATATGTAGCAGCAGCTGCTTGTTGTGGACAAGTCTTATGGATTCAGAACCAGCTGTTGGATTATGGGTATAATTTCATGCATACCAAGATATTTGTTGACAATAACAGCACTTTATGCATTATTAAGATTCCTGTACATCATTCTAAAACCAAACACATAGAAATTAGACATCATTTTATAAGATATTGTTTTGAAAATGGTTTAATACAACCAGATAGGGTTGACACAGAAGAGAATGTGTCAGATTTACTAACTAAACCTTTTGATGCTGTAAGGTTTCAATACTTGGTAACAAGTATTGGAATGATCAATCTCACATAATATGTATTTTGGGGTCTTTTTGTAAAAGTATGTACAGGATAATGCATTGTTATTGGTCTTTTTGAGGATTTAGATTTTCCACTATATTTTTCTAACACTGACAAAGGTTACTTTAACGCTGATAAGTGTTATTATGACGTTGTCAGCAATATATTTGTCTATCGCTGACAAATGTTTCCTTAACGCTGACAAGTGTTATCGGGGCGTTGTCAGCAACAATGTTAGTTTTGTGGTTTTCAATCTAAATGTGCAGGTGGTGTTAGCATTATACCATTGGATACAGAATTTCTTATGGATCATTGGAGAATCATTTGGGCATGTTTTTATTTATGAATGATGGTTGGAATTTTCTATTCCTATCTTGACATAAAATTTTTATGTTCATGCATATTTTTGGCAACATATGTATCATTGTTTAAGGGAGGTTTTAGGAACCTTTAGGACTTTTGGGTATCCTTATGATGCTCTTATCACAATGCTAGATTGTGTCCACAGGTGAGTATGAGTTAGTTTTACTAAATCATGAGGCACTGTAGCATGCAAAGTTGATATACTATGCATGCTGCCAAGACATTTTTGGTCTAGAATTGGTTGTGGTCTGTTGGGAGACTTGGGCATGATTTTGTCATGGGTTTTACCTGGGAGTAACAAGGAATTTTATGAGGTAACTTAGTTGTTAAGAGTTTTTGTTAGCAAGTGACACTAGAGGACTGTTATGCCTATCTTGCATTAGCAAGTGCGCATAACTGGACAGTGCTTGCCACCATATAATAATTATCAACTTATAGGTTATCTTCTCTAGGATAAATTACTTTGTTAAGGCCATTTTTCATTTTTATAAATTTTTATTTTTGGACGCTTACAAGTATTTTTCCAAGCGTTGTTGTGACCAATTTAGACGTTGACATGGCTTTGGCAAACATTGACAAGAATATAGCCGTTGGGCGTTGATGGGTTATTTTTGACCGTTGACACTCAATGGGACCTACCAAGTTGTTATTTTTTGACATATTTTTGGGCCATAATTTTGGGAGCAGATATCTTTCATTTAATGCATGAGATAAACTTATTTCTTTTCAATATTTTCATGATTGTAGTTTTGAAAATAGTTGCCTAATTTTTGACCAATCACATGCATATTTCTCTCCTATATATTTGGCTCCTATTTTAAACAGGGTACCTATCATTCTTGTCTAACAATATTTTCTCCAATACTTCATCTTTATCAATCTTTCAAACAGCTTTCATCAATGGCACCAAAATTTAAACCAAGTGATTTGGAGTTGGGATTCAGGAGTCAACACAATATGATAACCTATATGGACGCTGATAATACTCTGTTTCCCCAATACACACAAATGGTGGCGTATTTGAATGCATCCCCCATTAGGTATGCTCTTTCTCATGCTCCACTCATTCTTGTCACACATATTAAGCAGTTTTGGAACAATGTTAGTTCCTCAACAGTTAATAGAGTGACTACATTATCATCTATTGTTCATGGACGCACATGGGTGGCTACTGAAGCTTTGGTTCGCCAAGCTTTGCATCTTGATGATGCAGATGGTATAACCACCCTCCCTATTAATGAAATAGAACAAGGACTAAGGGCTTTGGGTTATCCTTTCCCTGATGAGGGAACTTTAAATAAATATCATAAACAGGAGTTTCCCCCAGCCTGGAAGTACCTAATACATGTCCTCTTGCAATGTTTGAGTCCCAAGTATACTGCACACAATGAGATCAATAGATCTATTGCTAGTACTATTGTGTGCATTGCTACTGGGCAAAAGTTTAATTATTCCAAAATGATTTTTGAGGGCATGTGTAAAAATAAAGGGAACAAAATGACTTTAGCTTATCCCAGATTTTTACAAATAGTTTTTGATGTCCAAAGTTACTGCACAAGGGATCATGATGATTTTTATGAGATTCCTGTGCAAAAGAAAGTAATTTTTACAAAGATGAACTCACCTCCACATCGTGACCTACCCCTAACCCCAGCTATGATTGCTGCCATTAAAGCAGCACAACCCCAACCAGACCCACAACCCCAACTTGAACCAATACCTGAACCTTTACCTTCACCATAACACATGTAAATTGACCAAGAACCTTTCGACGATGACACATTAAATGTTGGCGTTGACATGCCTATTCCAACGTTGACACCAATCCTTCACAGACCCAAACACCCCTTAACCAACCCACAGCCACCCAATCCACGTCATCTTCTCTCCCAACACAATATAGGTTGCAAAAACGCCAAAGGACTACTAGAGTGTTCTCCTCTAGTGGTCCTAGCCATGTAGCAGAGAGAATCACCACCACAAGTGTGGTTGGTGATATGGATGCGGCTAGGACTGTTGGTTCTGGCTTAGCAGCTGGCCAAGACAGTCCTACCATTATTAAGACCTCCTCCATGCCCCATGAATCTAACTTGGGAGGTCAAATACCCATTTTAGAGGAGGGCAGATTGGAACCAATGACATTGATGGAATTGACGGCTGTCTGCATAAGCTTGCAAAAGCAAAATGCAGACTTAGTACATACAGTCAGTACACAAGGCCTTGAACTCAAGCAATTGAGGGAGAGGATTGTTAGTTTGGAAACAGCTGAGTCAAGGAGAAGGCAGACAATAGTCCTTTTATCTGAGGAGGATTCTTACAAAGGGGAGGAAGCTGCTACAGAGCCTGTTAATTTGAGTGATAAAGGCTCACATGAAGCTGCTAAAGAACCATTTGTTGAGAGTGGAAAAGGTTCATATGATGAACAATCTTTGGGTGTTGCTGAGGCCCTAACAAGTTTGAAGAAACAACCAGGTTTTGATACGTCTCTAGTCACTCCTACAAACTTAAACTTATCTTTTACAGCTATGTTGGAGGAAATTACAAGAGGCGCTGAGACAGGAAATTTGGGCGTTGACAAGCAAGATTTGAACGCTGACATGAGTACCTAGGGCGCTGACAAAGCAAACTTAAGCGTGGACAGACCTGCATATGAGGTTGATGTATTCCAGTCATCATCAATCATCAAAGAAGTTTCTTCACAGGTATTACCATCTTCCTTACCCACCTTGGATCCATTAGATAAGGGTAAGGGTATTATGGTAGAAGTAGATGTTCCAAAGAATGCAGCACAGATTGAGTTTGATAGAAGGTTGGCTGCACAAATTGTGGAACAAGAAAGAAAGAAGGAGGGTGAATCACCTTTTGTTGTCACTTCAGAAGAACAAGAAGGAAGTGATGAAGCCAGTTCAGACTCAAGTGTAATGATTATAGAACAACCAGAAAGACTTGAGTATGGTGATGAGTTGGCTAAAGAGAAGCTGAATGAGTTGAAATTGCAAGTTGATTTTGATATTCCAGAAGTTGTTCAGATGTACCATGCTTGGGAAGATAGGTGTATGGAGAATCCACATTTGACTATTTCAGACCAGATATGGGGTTTGGAGATTCTTCTAAGAGTACAAAAGGATTGCAAGGTGATTCTGAAACACAGGGCTGGCAATATTCTCTCAATGTTGAAAAGGGATAGAAGGGAGTTGTACTCCATGCTACTTAGATGTCATGGAACAGGATAGACTTATAATAAATTGATTGGATTGACATTTGAAGAGTTAGAGTTCAAAGCTTTTCCCATTTGGGCAAGAGTGCAGGAAGAAAACACTCTAAGACTTCTTTCTGATGAAAGAAAAGAAGAACTTGCAGAAGAAATGGAGCTTAAGAAGGCAATGATTGTTCCCAGACCTGTGAAGAAGGGAGTCCCTCTTGAGTTTCACAAAGATATGGATAGGTTAAATCCAAGTGAAGCTGTTACCCCTTGATTCCAGAAACCCTATTATAAGCTATGAAGAAGATGAATGTGGGTTTTGGAAGATTGGCAGGTATGGAAAAGAGGTTCACACTTTTACCACTCTTATATATTTGTTTTCAAGTTTTGATAGAGAAGACTTGGTAGACCTATGGAGGTTGTTAGAGGCCAAGTATGATACTGAAGCTCCCACTTCAGTCAATGCAATAAAACTGTGGTCAACATTCAAGAGAATGTGTGGACCAAGAGATGAAGATCCTGCTGTTTGGAAGGATCTTGAAGATGACCTCAGTGGTCTTCAATGGTGTTTGTATTCAGCTGCTGGTGTATATTACTTGAGTTCTACAAAGTTTGCTGAGTATCTTCTTGTAGATGCTCAGTATTCCATGTCCAAGGAAGTCTTAGAGAAGATGAAGACTACACAGCTAGAAATTGATTATTCAAGTGACGTGGCCAAAGATTTGATCAGACATATTTATTACCAATATGAGCAAGTTTGTAAGATTCCTCCTAGTTCTTAATGTGTATTCAGAAACTTGATTATTAGAGTAGATATCAAGTTTAGGGGAGGATTGTTGGGAATAAAATATAGCCAGTCTACTTGAGCGATGACAAGAGTAAATCAAGCGTTGATAGGAAGAAAACAAACGCTGACAGATCAAGCGTTGACAAGAAGAAGTCAAACGTTGATACATTGAAGACAAGCATTGATGGAAAGATTTAGTCTACGCGTATATTGTTTCTAGTTTGTTTCTTGTAAGGATAAGTTCAAACATTGTATTTTCTATAATTATCTTTACCTAGAATAGTTGATACGTAGACTCTTGTACAAGGCTTCTTATATCTATAAAAGAAGACCTTTAGGTTATTGTTCTATATAAGTTTTCATACGTAAAACACTTTCATTGTAAGCAAGTTTGTTATCATTAATCAAGTGAAAGTTTGTTTACATCTTTGTGTGTTCTTGTTTAAGTGTTAATTCTGCATAACACTTAGATTGTCATATACATATACAAAGGTTTCTCTAAGTGTATAACTTGATCTAATCTCGTATACATAAAGCTAAATCGATCTAAGTTTGGGATCAACATTGTCAGCGCCTTGATATGTCTTGCCAGTGCTCAATCTGTCAGCGCTCCATTTGCTCTTGTCAGCGTCCAAAATCCCTTTGTCAACGGCTGAGTGACTTAGCTATTTTTATTCCCAATATCTCATCCCATTCTCACTTCCTTGGCTTCCTCTAGGTGATCTAGGCTTTCTATACATCTCTGCATATTTAACACTAGTCTTTCCCTTTGTGGGGGAACCAATGTCAATAGGCTTACCATCAATAGGGATGGTAACAACTATAGTCTTTGACTCACTAGATTCATCATACAAAAGACCTCCTTTAACAAAAAGGAATGGATTTGTAGCTTTCCATTGTTCTAAGTCTGTTTTCTTCCTCTCAAACTTTTTCATTTCCATGAGGTCAACCATAGATGATTCAGCGAAGAAATACTTTTCTTAGAACTATGGTATACCAGTGACAAGTATTTTCCCTTAGAAACCCCAATTAAATCACCAGGAGGTGGTGAGGCAGCAACATATTCCTTAGCATTCATACCAATCCCTGACATGTGTTTGGGGTTTCTTTGCTCACTTACACACTTTTCTAGGATTTGACTAGACTTTTCAAACTTTTCAATTTTAAAACCTATATCTTCCTAAGACCTAATGACCTCTTCTAGCTTGATTTTTAATTCTGCATTAGACTCAATTAAACTAGCTTTAGACTTATTACAACGTCTTAGGTCTCTTTCTAGGATATTAATTTTATCCTTAAGATCAACTTCTCTTTGTTTGTACTTAGTTAACCTACCATCAGATTGTGAAAAACCCCTTTTATAGTTTCGTAGGTTATACTCAGTTTCTTTAAGTTTTCACTTAAGGATTGAACATTAGTTTGAAGAGACGTGGTGTTTTGCCTACAACCCTTGCTACATAAAGCATCATTATATACCTCATTCTCAGATGAATAAGATGAGGAAGATTTTGCCATGAGAGCAAATTGAGCATGCTCCTCTTCTTTTACTATCAAAGCTTGATTCTTCTCAGTTTCTTTTCCCATGTAGCTCCAATCCCATCCTACTCCATCAATGTTTTGCATGGCTACCATAGCTTTCGAATTAGCATCCTCTACCTTGCTGGTTAATCTGAAGTCATTTCCTCCATCATTCCTTAGTGGTGACCTACATTCTCTTGTAAAGTGTCCTATTCTATAGCAATTGTAGCATTCAACTTTGGATTTATCAAAGCCAACAGATTTTGATCTATTGAATGTGATCTTTTACCAAAATTCTTGTAGAATCTGTTAGCTCTAATGCTACTAAGTGCCATATTTCACTTGATGCCCATCTCTTCGAGATCTTTATCACTGATTTGTTTAAGATCCTCATACATTACTTGAGATCCATGAGGTAAGGCAGCAAGGTATGGACACACAGTGTCTAGATCAATTCCAACTGGCTTGTCACTTGAAGATGAATGAAAGGTAGTGACAATAGATACGTAATTCTTCTCATTGTCATGAGATACAGACCCACTGTCAGAGGGATTGTACCCACTGTTGGAAACAAAGACCATGTTTCCTGAGTTTAAACCAGATGCACCTCCATTCCTTTTCAAGGCATCAACCTCCATAGTCTTTAATTGATTATAGATATCATCAATGCTAATATCTTTGTAAATATTTATACATAACAATGCATTAGCTTGTACATACCAAACTTCACCTAAAATGCTTAGAAACATAGAGTTTATTTCTTCATCATCAAGCTCTACCTCCATGAATTCTAGTTTTCTAGTTAGGTCATGCAAGTGACTCTTGACCTCACTGAGCTTCTCACCAGGAAAAGCTTTAAAGGTAGTGAACTCCTTTACCAACTTCTTCCTTCTTTGCTTAGTAGTAGCTTCATTACCACCAAAGGTTTTCTTGTTGGCTTCCTATAACTCTTTTGCAGACTCATGCTTCCTGAACTTAAATTGCTCCTCTTGACCAATAGCCAATTGAAGACAGCTAAGAGCCTTCATGTCCTTCTTTCTTTAAGCAATCTCATCAGTAGATGTAGCCCTAAAATTTTGTGCATTTGAACTTTTAGTCTCTTCTTCACCATCAGCTTTAGCCTTTTTCTTCCTTTCATGCTCCCTTTTCTTTTCCTCAGGATCAAAGGTGTTTCCAAACTGAATAATCTCCCAAATGATGTAGTGATCAACTTGAAGATATTGCTTGATTCTGAATCCCACAACTCGAAGTTTTCAGGGTCAAAAATTGGGAGTTTGATGTTGCTTGTGGGGTGAGTTTTCAACTAGGTTTGACATTGTTAAGGGTTGAGAATTTGCGATTAGGGTTTTGTATAATTTAGGGTTTTGTTCTAAAGATCAAAGTTCCTCAACAAGCTCTGATACCACTTGTTGATCCCAAACTTAGATCGATTTAGCTTTTGTATTATCGAGATAAATCAAGAGTAATACGTAGAGAAACTTTGTGCAACTAAGAATCTAAGTGTTATGCGGAATCTAACAATTAGAACAAAGAACAAAGAAACACAAACAATTTCCAAACTTTCAACTAATTAGCAATATCAACGGTAAATAAACTATGAAAGCGCATATCACATCTAACCCTAAGGCCTCCTTTTATATCATAAGGATCCTTGTACATTAAGATGAGGTCAACTATAATAGGAAGGCATACAAAGATAAACATGGAAAATAACTTATTCGACTCAATCTTCCTTAAAATAACAAAATGTGTTGATCTACGTAATCCCATAGTGGGTGGGAGTCTTTCTTTCAGTGGCTTGTATCAGTGCCTACACAAAACTTGAAAGTGGATGGAATAATATTCATCAGTGGATAGAGATTCCTTGTCAGCGGCTAAAGACATAAACATTGTATTCCCAACAAGAAGTAACTCTCGAGTTGGGTACTCGGGGAGTGGAGTAGGGCAAAGATAAGATTTGTGACCAAACCACAATAAATCATTGTGGCCAGTTTCATTTCCTTTTACTTATGTCTGAATATGCTTAGTGTAATTCATGAAGGTATAGCTAGCAAAATATATGACATGAATACTGGTGAACGCCTAGGGTCAGTTCACAAAATGACAATTTCTGAAACATAAATATGACATGAGTAAGGATGAACGCCTATGGTCAGTTCATCTATACAAAATTTAAACGGCAAGGGTGAACGCCTATGGTCAGTTCACCAAAACAAAATTCGCTGAAGTCACATGCGATTAATTATGGCCAGTCCTGCACCAGCCGTTTACTTAATCAAAATTTTTTTATTTTTTTTGAAAATCTGACTGATAAAATACATAAGTAGCATGGAAGACAACGACGCCAAAATACAGGACGTTCTTGGTGACTACCCACTAGTCACAGGTCAAGTTTTAGAGCCTACAGGTCGAACCTTGCTCTCTGATACCATAATTGTAACATCCCACTTGGATAAATGGACCATTACGTGTATTTATGGCGTGTCATCAAAGCATGCAAGGCAATGTATTAAACATTAACTGACCAAACGGACATACCGGAATCAAACATCGGTAGTCCAACAAGCCCAAAATATAAAGATTAAGTACTGAAAGGAAAAGGACGAAACAGTGCCCAAACAACCAAAGTAAAGTAACGTAATGTGTGCATAAAAATAAAGGAGTCTGGATAGCTCCCATCCAAATGCACGTACTCTCTTAGAAGTCCTAAGATCGTCCCTGTGTACCTACCGTTTGAAAACATGAAAGGAAAACTACGGTTGAGCATGACGCTCAGTGGACGGATATAGCATGAATAGGAAGTACTAAAAGTAATGGAACAGAAGGCTACAATGAAGCTATAAGACTGATATGTAACATGTGGTATAACTTTGCGTAAAATCTGCAAGACTTGGTTCATATATACTGATACTGAAATATAACTCTAAATTCTGAAAACATGCATTTACTGTATTTTATTTGCCAGAGCTTATATAGGTCACGTGCTGTAACAACCGTGCATATAACTGGAGGGGTGACCTCGTCATGCTGTAGAGGGGTGACCTCTAAATAACTGTGCTGGGTGGAGGGATCAGCTCCAATGTGAAGGATGTAGAGCACACACCACATTCACCCTGATAACTTGTAACACATATAAGCCTAGGATGCATCCATACGCCCCACTAAAACATACATATAAAAATGGCCAAACTGAACATGAGTGGGACGATGCAGGATATCACTCTCCTGCATGTGAGTCACGACACCGGTGCCTCTAGTGCCGTGGTTACGGTACCTCCGTAACTAGTACATAAACTGGTCGTGCTTGTATATAACGCTCAGGCAATTCTATTTAGTTATTACATGATTACTGATAAATTTAAACATATACTGGGGAAAACATTTGGCTGAAGATGGGAAACCCTAATCATGCATAGAAAGGAAGTCCTTACTGAAAGGACGGAAAATCCGTACCTCTAGTCTAGTAACTGACTGAATGGAAGACTGAACGAATACTACTCGGGCTTCACGCGTGCTACATGAATAAGGACGCGAATAAGTTAACAGATATCCGTTATTAAATTTTACTGATCTTATTGGTTTCTTATTTATTTATTTCTGAAATTTCATACGCGTATTAACGGCTAAATCCAGTCTTATAATAATTCCTTTAATGTATCAACGTTCTACTAAAAGCTACGTACAACGTATTTCTGACGATAATTATTTCTATAATAAGTATTTCGCTAAAAATAAAAGTTCCTTAATTTAGAAAGTTCTTAAATTGTTTAATTCGTTTTCTAATAATATACCGTTTTAAATATTTAAGAATTTATTAAATTTAATACACTTAAAATATATATATATTTCATATTTATAAAACAATTTAACTTAAAACAAAAAGGTATAACATAAAGTATTCATTTTATAGTTTATAAAACGTCTCGAGCTTACCGAGATATCCCATCTCGGTGGCACTAACAATTTAACATATACACAAAATCTGTCCGCAATAATTAGTGACAGAATTTCTGTGTCACCAAAAACTGTCGCTAAAACTGCCTCTTTAAAAAAAACTGCATAAATTCTAACAGTTTTGCGACAGAAAAATCTGTCGCTAAACTGTCGCTAATGTTATTTAACCTCCTTGTTTTTCTGTCCATTTTTTCCCACTGCTTAAGTACCTAGTTCCCACTGTTCTAAATCATAGTTCCCACTGCTTGTTCTGTTTTACAACCAAACGCACCCTTATTTGATTTTGTGGCTCGGGTTTGGCAAGAAAAGAAATACCGAGACCTGCTGTGGTCTCGGCTGGGTCGTGCAGCAACACACCGAGACCTTATGGTCTCGGTTCTCCTGATGTAAACAAACCCGACACACCCCTGTTTTGTTGCGGCTGCACAAACCAAACACCCCCTGTTTTCCCCCCGTTTCCACTGTTTACGAACCAAACACCCTTGATGGGTTTTTTGGGCGGCGGCCGACTGAACACAGCCACCACCAAGGCTTTGGTGGTCGCGGCTAGTCACAACCAAAACACCACCGAGAGTCTGGAAACTCTCGGTTTTCGTGACTAACGCCAAAACCCGACTAGATTTGTGATTAATTCATGTTTTACTTTTAAAAATCATGTGCTCGTGAATCAAAACCATTTAATTCGTGATATAAAAGATAAGGAAGAAAGATGAAATACCGTTATATGTGACTATTAATTAGGCTGTGAATGCACAATCTAAATCAACCCGAAAAATCAAAACTCGTCTTTCCTTTTTCCTTGTTTCTATCCGGCGGCAACCAGGAACCACATAACCCTAATTTCTTTTTTTTTTTTTTTTGGAATGTGAATGAGGGTTTAGTCCCGTCTGATCTTTCTTTTGTGTAGTCAAAATGGGCTAAAGCCCATTATCTTCTTTTCCTTTTTATACAAACCGGCCCCTCTCTTTCCTTTTATTTCTTTCTTTTTTTTTTTAAACTTGTATATAGTGATGTATTATATTTAAAATTTGAATAAATGTTCATGAATATTATTTTCTGAAATGTATTTATATTTATTTTCTGAATACCATATGAATATTTTTTAATAAATAAAACTGCGTATTTAAATATCCTGATCTTTAAATACGGGTTTTACATAATTCCCTAGAGATGATAGGAGAGCTTTGAGCAAGGGGCTCATATTGTTCTTCAGCAGCTACATATGATTGATCATTTTGATAATGTGTGTCAGCATGCTGATTGTTTTGAGACTGACCATTTTGGTCATTTGTGTTTCCTTGCTGATCATTTTGATCATTTTGAGATTGATCATTATTTGATTGACAGCCATCAGTATGTGATACTGAAGGATTTCATTTTGTAGGACTTGTCATATCTTCAAATGGATCAATATGAGGGACTGAATTGCTTGTTTGATATTTTTGAGAAGGCTCATAATCATTAAATTCATCAGATGGATAATTTTGAAATTCATGTATATGAAGTTCATCATCTGATGGATTTGTAAAACTGAGAGCTTCAAAACTTTCATTGAATGTGATGTGATAGGTTTCTTCAATGCATTGTCTTCTTGTGTTGAAGACTCTATATGCTTTAGATACTAGGGAGTATCCAAGAAAAAAACCATCGTCAGATTTTTCATCAAACTTTCTAAGGTGATCCTTGTGATTGTGAATGAATACTGGACACCCAAACACATGTAAGAATGAAATGTTTGGAATTCTCCCTCTGAAGACTTCATAGGGAGTATTCATGTGTCTCTTCACAATAATGGATCTATTTTGAGTGTAGCAAGCAGTAGCTACAACATCAGTCCAAAAGTGCTTAGAGAGAGCAGATCCAACAAGCATTGTTCTTGCTGCTTCAATCAAAGTTCTTTTCCTTCTTTCAGCCACACCATTTTGTTCAGGTGTGTAAGGAGATGAGAAATTTTGGGAAATTCCTTTGTCATCATAGAATTTGATGAGTGAGTGATTTCTGAATTCAGTACCATTGTCAGTTCTGAGTTTTTTGACATGAGTGTCATTTTTATTTTCAACTCTTTTGATGAATGACATAATGGCATCTGGTGCATGGCTTTTCTCTATCAGAAAATATACCCAGGTGTACCTTGAGTACTCATCAACCATGACAAGTGTATATTTTTCATGACAAATGGCCCTAGGTCATACTGGGCCAAATAAGTCCATGTGAAGCAAATGAAGACTTTCTTTGATTGAGAAAGTTTGCTTTGTTTTGAAACTGGCCCTATGGTGCCTCCCTTTTTCACATGCTGAGCACGGTTTTTCCTTGGAGTAGACAAGTGAGGGAAGACCAATAACAAGATTTTGTTTTGCCAGCAGAGTTATTATTTTAAAATTGAGATGTGAGAGCCTCTTATGCCAAATCCAATTGGTAATATTGGAGGCTTTAGCAAAGAAGCATGTCTCCTGAGTTGAGTTCATGTTCATGACATAAACATCTTTGACTCTTGGAGAAATCATCACAATTTCATTATTGGAGTTGAAGATTGTAACTTTTTTGTCATCGAACAACACAAGGTACTTCGCATCACAAAGTTGACTTATGCTTATGAGGTTGTGCTTCAATCCATTTACATATGCTACCCTTGAGAAAAATATACCATTGCATTTCATTGAACCAAATCCTTTAGTAGTAGCTGATGAGTTATCACAAAAAACAACTTTAGGACCTTGTTCCTCCTTATACTTGTGTAGATAACTTTTGGTGCCAGTCATATGCCTTGAGCAGCCACTATCTAGGTACCAAATAGGCTTCCTGAGATCACACTACACAAGTTAAGGAAATGGTCAGTTTTGTTTTGAAACCCACCTTTGTTGGGTGGGGGTTTTAGATCTAGAAGGTGTTCTAGATCTGAAGGGTCCTCTTGTTGAGGGTATGTGTGATTGCTCAGAAGAAGAAGAGGTCTGAATAGCTTTAGCTTTCTTAGCCTGAAGGGCTTCACCTCTTCTGAACCACTCTATATGGTTGTGATCAGATGTAGTGTGGACATCGCTTCCACAAGTCTCACAACATTTGGCAATAGAGTTTGGATTTCTTTGTTTAATACCTCCTCTGAGTGAGATGATACGATTATGTCCATGAGTGTCATGGTCATAACTTCCACAAATATTGCAAATAGGGTAATAGTGGCAGTCATCGGAGTGATGATTGCCCATACCACAATGAATGCATGGTGGGAAAGGCATATTTGGCCTGGAATGAGATGCTTCAGATTTGTGAGCATCAGCACTTGTTTTGGCCAGCATATACTGAGTGTGTTCACAAGTGCTATGGTCAGTCCTTTCACATTTGGTACAATAAATCACTTTTAGGCAAGTTTCAGTGAGATGGTTATTTAGACCACATAAATCACAAGCCCTTTTAAATTGTATCTTGTACTTGAGATGAGGAGAGTCTGAAGGTTCATCTCTGAACCGTGTTGGTGTTTGTTGCTGCCTGAGTTTCAATTTAAGATCATAGATCTCTTGCATGACAAGATACATTCTCTCATCTTCCTTAGATCTAGCATTCTTCAGTTTTTTTGTTGAAACTGAAGAGGTAGTTCCCATATATGATCCTTCAGCAGGAGCTGAAGAGTTCTTTGAAGTGTCAATTTTGACATTTTTGGAAGAACTACCTTTGTGTGTGGTGTGAGACTTGATGATAGACTGGATAGTTTTGGGTCTAGTAGAGGGTTCGGCATCAGCCAGCTTCTCCAAAGGAGGAAGTGGGGTACTTACTTCATTCTCTATATCATCATCTAAGTCATCCTCAGTAACTAAAGATTCAATTGGTGCTGAAGTGTCAACACATTCTTGTAACTCAGGAAGAAGGATTCGTCCAGTGTCATGATTGGGTAAATTCTCTTCACCTGACCTTTCAATGTTAGGGATCGATCTACCATCCTCATTTGAGGCTTTGACAAAGACAATAGATTTGGTGTTGGAGGATCCTTTAGCACCAAGCATTTTCTTCTTTTGAGCAGGTATTTGTTCACTTATGCATTGATTTACCCTATCAGAGTTTCTAAGCCAAGATTTAACAATTTCTTTTGCTTCTTTTAGTTCCACTCTAAGAGAGTTATTTTCCTCCAAAATTTCTTTGTTCAATTGTTGAATAGTAAGAATATCAAGTTTAGCTTCTTTTAGCTCTATTTGCTTACTTTCAAAATCTTCAAGTTGTAAAACAAGTTTGTGAAATTTTTCAAGCAAATTATTTCTTTGCTCTTCAAGAAGTTTTAGATCAATGCACAAGTAATCAAAGACAAATTTAATTTCATCTTTATCTTCTAATTCAAGAAGAGTTTGTACCTTTTTTATTGTGACATTGACCCATTCTCCATTTCTGGCACTTTCTCTGGTGACAACATTTGAGCTTGCCCCTTCATCATCAGCATGTGCCATTAACACTTTTACATTTACTAACTCATCATCATCTGAAGAAACATCTTCTTCATCCCATTCATATGCTTCAGTAACAAGTCCTTTGTTCTTGTCTTGCTTGGGGTTTTTGGATGAGGAGCTTTCAGTGCTCATTAAGGCCAATCTGGCCTTGATTTCCCTGTATTTGGCCTCAAAGTCTTTTGTAGGCCTGAGTTCAACCCTGCTTTGCTGAAATGGAGTAGAAGCAATTTGTTTTGGTTGAATTGACCAGTTGGTCTTGATTGAGCTGGTGAGGAATATGAAGGGAGAGATGTTTTTGAATAACAATTCCTAGCATAGTGACCAGTCTTCCCACATTTGTAGCATTCAGTGTCAACTGAATCTTTTGTGGAGCTGGAGAACTTGCCTCCTTTCTTAAAGAACCTTCTAGATTTTGCCAGAAAAGCTCTTACATGAAATTCCTCTTTGAGGTCATTCAGATATTCCTCACTAGATCTAGTATCTTCCTCATCATCAGGACTATCTTGGTAGTCTTGAATGACAGCTTCACTGAAGAAGGTTGTGGACAAGGGTGTAGCAATGGTTAATGCTTTACTCTTGCTTGAGCCTTCATAAATCCTATCAACTAGGTTTTCTTCATATTTTAGTTTCCCAAAAAGAGAGGCTAGATCACAATCTGTAATGTGATCAGCATTTCTCAGGCTTTGGCAGAAACTGAGCCACTTCTTTGGCAATGCATTAACAAAAACTGTGTTGATTTCAAGTTTTGAAAGCTCAACACCATCATTCACAAGTTCACTCATCAGTGCTTTGTATCTGGTGAATTTCTTGTGAGGGTTTCCCATTCTCTGTGCTTGAAGGTGTTGTATTGAAGCTTTAAATCCATGATTCTGGTTCTTTTACATCAGAGGGTCCCTCATGGTAAAGAATAAGGTCCTCCCATGTTGATTTGGCTGTTTTGCAATTTAAAACAGAATTCATTTGGTCATATGGGAGTACAGACATGATGAGACGTTTGAGACGCTGATCAAGGTTAGCAGCTTTTCTCTCATCAGTAGTCCATTGTACTTCAGGTTTTTTATTGTCCCCAACCATGGGAACAAAATGACAATTTTCAATGATTCCAAGGAATTGAGGTTCAATTCCAACCATGTGGACAAGAAACCTCTTTTTCTAATTTGTAAATTTGGCTACCTCTAGTACATGCAGCATTGAGTTGGCCACCCCTATATTCTAGGGTTTTTGGTATAACTTGAGCCATTTTGGATCTTGATTTGAAAACTTTTAAATGAGCAGTTTAATAAAATAAGAGTTTAACTAATCAAACTGCTCTGATACCACTTGTTGGTCCCTAGTAATTCGATATTACTTATTATCTTAAGTAATAACTATTACTTTGACTCAAGTGTGTTGTTTTAACATAGGATAAGAACTATGAAAGATTAAAACAACAATACCAATATACTTTTCAATGTATAGACTTTTATTAGAATCAAATAAAGAATCTATAACCCACTTTGTTTGCGGAAGAACAAAGTGGTTGAATGACAATGGGGTTTGATCTCCTCTACTTAAACGTTTAACCAAAGTTAAACTCTAAGCTCCAATCTAAACGTTCATATGCAACTCTGGCTATATGGTTTAGTTGGTATCGAGAGAGAAAGGTTTTTCAGAGTTTAAGCTCTTGTATTGGTTACCTTTCTCTCCAAATGTACACTCCTTTATACAGGCAGTGTAAATTAGGGTTTGCATTTGCATGTACCAATGTATCAGTTTATCCAGTGGGTGGTTAATGCCCATGCTGGATAAACAATACAAAGTACTTAATAAACTATTCTAGGAAAGATAAAGGTTGTACTTATATCTAAGTATACAAGCAACCTACTTTGACTTAAAGTTTTCTTTTCCCGCCTAATGCAAACCATCAGAATACTGAAGAGTCTTCAGTATCCTAGAGGAGATCGACATCATCTAGTTTGGTATTGTCAAGCCAAACTTAACTGAAAGCCCTTCTTCAGTCCTTGTTCTTCAGCAACTAGACCGCCTAGTATTTGAAGTGAAGACTCCTTTGTCTTCTAAGTTCACTGGAAGGGGAGTGCTGAACTTTCTTCAGCTTTAAAGTCTTCAGTAGGAACTTTTTTCCTCTGGTCATCCATCAGCAGACTGGCCTTACTGCTGAGCATGAAACACTTAGGGGGATTTCATATTCAAATCCTAGAGTTGCTTCAGGGTCAGTAAATACTGACCCAACAATTATGCTAAAAGATAATTGTTAGAACAATATAGAATATGTCATGGATTCGTGAAAAAATCTTCAAGCAAACGATCGAGGCTCACGTAAACGAGCACGAGAGTCTTCAATCGTGGAGATGATGATGATGATCTAGATAACACATTCACAAACAACCACGAGAAAACGAGTTGGAAGGGCACAAATCCCCTCTCATTAACGACATTAGAAAGCGGTAAAAAGGATAAGCATGGGATCTCCCCCACGAGGAACCTTGTTTTTAATTACCGAGTCATGAGCTCGACTCGATCACCTCAATGCTAATTATCATTCAGGAAGGTGACTTGGTCGAGGTCGTCCAACGAAGGGACTTCCCCACCGAATTAGTGCTTAAGCCTATGTCCATTTACCTTGAAGTTAGGAACATCATTTTGAGCTAGCTCGATGGTCCCATAAGGAAACACTTGTGTTATGGTGAACGGACCCGACCAACGAGATTTCAATTTCCCGGAAAATATCTTCAAACGAGAGTTAAAAAGTAACACTTGATCACCAACGTTAAAAACCCGGTTTTTAATCTTTGAGTCATGAAACTTTTTAGTCTTTTCTTTAAAAATCAATGAATTTTCATAAGCATTGTCTCTTAATTAATCCAATTCATTAAGTTATATTTTACGTGATCTCTCGCGATCTTCAAATCATAATTTGCATGCTTTAGGGCCCAATATGCCTTATGCTCCAATTCAATGGGGAAATGACAATTCTTTTCATAGACCAACTTATAAGGAGTACAACCGATAGGTGTCTTATAAGCGGTCATAAAGGCCCATAAAGCATCATCGAGTTTGTCGGACCATGAAGCACGGTTTTCTCCAATCGACCTTTCCAAAATCCTCTTCAAAGCTTGGTTTGAAACCTCGGCTTGCCACTCGTTTGCGGGTGATAAGCCGTAGAAAGACGATGTGTAACTCCATATTTCTTTAGAACCTTTTCGAATTGGTCATTACAAAAATGGGTTCCACGATCGCTTATAATAGCATGAGGGGTTTCAAACCGAGAGAATAGTTGCTTCAAAAACTTCACTACAACACGAGCATCATTAGTAGGTAAAGCCTTAGCTTCCACCCACTTTGAAAGGTAGTCGACGGCGACGAGGATATACTTTTTACCATGAGATGATGGGAACGGCCGTATAAAGTCAATGCCCCAAATATCGAAAATCTCACACACTTGAATTATGTTTTGCGGCATTTCATCATTTTGCGACGATTTTCCTTGGCGTTGGCAAGAATCACACGACTTCACAAGTGCGTGTGCATCACGATAGATCGTAGGCCAAAAGAAGCCGACATCGAACACTTTCTTAGCCGTGAGATTAGCACCGTGGTGACCACCCGTGGGTCCCTCGTGACAAGCGCTAAGGATGTTAGAAGTTTCGGTACCAAAGACACAACGTCGAACGAGTTGTTCCGCATAAACCCGAAAGAGATAAGGGTCGTCCCAAAAATAGAACTTGACGTCACGAAAGAATTTTCTCTTTTGTTGTGTCGTCATACCCTTGATTATGAAATTCCCCGCATGGTAATTTTCAATGTCGGCAAAGCATGGGGTGGTGTCTTTAGAATTTACTACACTGAGAGTCTCGAGAGGAAATGTTTCGGTAATTTCCTTGTTCTCGAAAACATCTTTGTGAGGATCTTCTAGACGAGAGAGATGATCGGCCGCTAGATTCTCAGCTCCTTTTTTGTCAAGCACAGTGACATCAAATTCTTGGAGGGGGAGCATATAATGAAGCAATCTCGGCTTAACATCTTGCTTAGCTAAGAGATAATTGATAGCCGAATGGTCGGTATACACGATGCTTTTAGTCAAGACGAGATAATTTCGGAATTTCTCAAAAGCATAAACCACGGAAAGGAATTCCTTTTCTGTTGTGGTGTACTTAAGTTGATCCTCGATCATCGTCTTGCTAGCATAATGAATAGGACGAAAGTGCTTTTCATAACGTTGCCCTAAGACGGCCCCTATTGCATTGCACATGATTTCAAAGGGTAATTCCCAATTAGGAGCAACAAGAATGGGAGCTTGGATAAGTTTCCTTTTAAGAGTTTCGAAAGCTCTAACACAATCCTCATTGAAATTAAAAGGAGCATCCTTCTCGAGAAGGCGTGTCATAGGTCGAGAGATTTTCGAAAAGTATTTGATGAAACGACGATAAAAGCCCGCGTGGCCTAGGAAAATCCTAACTCCCTTGACGGTTTTGGGATGAGGTAACTTGGAGATGACGTCTATTTTAGCTATATCGACCTTAATCCCCGCTTTTGAGACCTTGTGCCCTAAGACGATTCCTTGTTTACATACAAAATGATATTTTTCCCAATTAATCACAAGGTTAGTTTCTTCACAACGTTTTAACATTTGCCCGAGATTAGATAAACACGACGTGAACGAATCACCAAACACCGAAAAGTCATCCATGAATACTTCCATCGACTTCTCGATCATATCATGAAAAATAGCCATCATACGCCGTTGAAACGTACTCGGTGCATTGCAAAGTCCGAAAGGCATTCTACGATAAGCAAACGTTCCATAAGGACACGTAAACGTAGTTTTCTCTTGATCACGAGGGTCGATAGGGATTTAAAGTAACCGTAAAAACCATCTAAAAAGCAATAGAATTCATTTCCCGCAAGACGCTCCAACATTTGATCCATGAAGGGCAAGGGAAAGTGGTCTTTACGAGTGGCGTCATTTAACTTTCGGTAGTCAATACACACCCTCGAACCGGTCACAACACGAGTGGGAATTAACTCATTGTTTTCATTGGGCACAACGGTCATTCCTCCCTTCTTAGGGACACAATGGATTGGGCTCACCCATGGGATATCGGAGATAGGATAAATCATTCCCGCGTCAAGAAGTTTTAAAACTTCCTTTTTGATGACATTGTGACTTTTGGGGTTTACCCTTCTTTGACTTTGAATTGAGGGTTTGTAGTCCTCCTCCATTAAAATCTTGTGAGTACAAATTTTTCGGTCAATACCTTTAATGTCGGAAATTTTCCACGCAATTGCCCCTTTGTGAGCTTTAAGAACTTTCAAGAGTGCGGTTTTTTCATCATTAGCAAGATCTTTTGCAATAATAACCAACAACTTGTCATCACCTTCCAAGAATGCGTATTCAAGGTGAGATGGAAGATCTTTAATTCAAGGATTGGCGGTTCCTCGATCGAAGATTTTTGTTCAACACTCATAACTTCCATCAGCGGAATAAATGGTGGAATAAGAGTATCATTACCAATAATCACCTCATCTTCATTGTCGATTTCATTTGAAAACTCATCGCAAACCACATCAACTAAGTCAATGTGATTGATGATAGGGATTGCATAATTATGAGAAGGTGTCGAGTTTGAGTAGCGTTTATAACAAGTTCCTCTTCGTTGAATCTCAAAGTAATAGTTCTTGCATGAACGTCGATAAGCGATCTCGAGGTGTCTAAAAATGGATGACCTAAAATTAGAGGAACTTGAGGATCCGCGGGGATGTCAACTACTATAAAATCAATGGGATAATAGAACTTCCCCACTTTCATGAAAACATCCTCGGCTACTCCACATGCTAAAATCATAGAAAGATCAGGCATCTCGATAGACATGTTTGAAGGAGTAAGAGCCGGAAGCGAAAGCGATTTCCAAATGGAAAATGGCATCAAATTAATGCTCGCACCAAGATCGGCCAAGGCGAGGCATTCTTTCATATCTTGTATATCACAAGGAATGAGAAACTTCCCGGGGTCACCAACTTTTTCCGGTATTCGGTTAAGATATACCGAATAACAATTAGATAGTTTTGAGAGCTTCTCCTTATCATTCATCATACCTTTAAAAGTGGAAGCGAAACGAGGCATGTATAACAACGCGTTGGCCAAACTTACATTAAAATGCACTTGTTGAAACATTTTTATAAAAAGCTCGATTTGTTGTTTGTTTCGTTCTTGCATTTTCTCTTTGTTTCGTCTCGATGGGTAAGGTAAGGGTGGTGTGGGTTGGGGCATAGGCAACGGCCTTGTAATCTCGGGTTCCATAATTGGTATTGGTTCAACTGTAGGTGTGTTATGAGCGGTACTTCGTGGGCTTGTGATATGCTCCTTTTCGACCATCACCTCGGGCTCTTTCTCGATTTCCTTCTCCGTAGAAGTACTAGGATGAGAGATTGGTTCCTTGAATGTTTTACCAGTATGAGTAGTAATAACCTTCATTTCTCCCTTCGGGTTTGCAATGGTATCACTAGGAAGACCACCCGAGGAAGAGGGTTTACACATGATTGCTTCAAATATTTTAGCCATTAGATCTTCAAATTTTGATTGCCTTAAATCCGCTTTTAACAACTCTTGCTTAATCTCATGTTGACCTTGTTCCATCTTTTGTTGATTTTGTTGAAGACGTTGAACGTTTCCTTCCATTTTATTAGCATGAGTTTTCAATTCCTTAGCAAGTTCGTTTTTAAGCTCGTTTTTCAACTCGGTTCTTAAGCTAATCATCTCACGTTGCATGTTATCAAACTTAGCATCGTTTGCTTTTGCATAATCCAAAAATTCTCCATTAAGATTTTTAGTGTGAGCATTTTGAAAACCATGTCTAATGTTTTGAAAATCACGGTTTTGGTTTTGATTTGAACTTGCTCATTCCCACTTTGGTAATTCCCCTTGTTGTAGTTACGTGAATTGCCTTGATAACCACCATTTTGATTTTTGTTTCGATAGTTGTTAGCATTTTGATTTTGGGGAGCTTGATTTGGGCGGGAACCTTAGCCGTTTTGGTTGTAAGTTCCTGTTGCTACATACGCACTCGAAGTGTTACCACCGGCGGTAATGCACTCGGAAAGATCATGAGCTCCACCACAAGATAAACAACTCTTTTCAACCGCTTTAACCGATGTGGAATTTAAAGCATCTTGTGCTTTCCAATGTGTCATAAGCGTTGAAAAGCTATCGAAAAACCGATTTTCCTCATTAGCTTCATCATGTAAGGCATTCATATTACGAGACGATGACGATGACGATGAACCCGTATTGGCAACACTCGGTGTGTTACGAGGGTTATAAACCTTAGATCTATTCTCGATAATCTTTAAAGCCTCATCAGTCGTTTTGTACAAAAATTACCACCCGCGAGGGCATTCAAATAATCTCGTTCATGATCATTTAGCCCATTATAAAAAGTATAAATTTGATGCAATTTCGAAAAATCATGGTGTGGACATTCATGTAACATTTCTTTAAATCGTTCTCATTCCATTGAAAAACTTTCATTATTACGTTGTGTAAACCTTGAAATCTCATTTTTCAAATGTGTTGTCTTAGATGGTGGAAAATATTGGTTCACAAACTTAGAAACGAGATCACCCCATGTCAAAATCGAATTTGGCGGTTCTTTCTTGAGCCAAATTTTTGCGGGTCCATTCAACGAGTATGGAAACAACATCATCTTAATAGCGTCATGTGGAACATCCTTAAACTTGCTTGTTGCGGCGAGACATTGAAATTCCTTATGTGATAATGCGGGTTGTCTTTTTCATGACCTTGAAACTTGTTTGCTTGTAACATCGACAATAAACCCGTCTTAATCTCAAATTTCTCCGCAAGGATGGCGTGAATCATAATAGCTTCTCCAAAACCCTCGATGGGTGCTTGAAGCAACTCCATCATAGTACGATTAACCATGGTGACAATTGGTTCTACAACGGGTTTGACAGTTGGAGTTTCTTCTTCAATCAAATTTCCTTGGTTTTGACGACGTTTGCGAGCTCGTTTTGCTTGAATACGAGTTTGCATAAACGTGACGTAGAATGTGGAGGGTAGCAAACAAGATTCTTTTGGGTGTTTGTGGATTTTCAATTTTTTTTTGTTTTTTTTATTGTTTTTTAATTTTTTTGGATTTTGTGTGTATTCGTAGACAACAATCTACCAAATCTCTCCTCAAATCAAACTCTTGATTAAAGAAGCCTCAAAAGAATGAAAACGATCACGTGGAGTGAACGCCTTCGATTGACTTTAGAACTTTGGTGAAAACCAAATTGTTCAAGAGGTTTAATCACAAAGAAACCAAGCAAATATATATGATACGTAATAATACTTTGGGCTGCAAAACCCTCGATTAGCCTTCAATCTCAAATACTCACAAGAAAGCGGAGAAACTAGGCGGCGCGAAGCACTTAAGAGCCTTTTTCTTTAGGGTGTATTTTATAACACCCGTCTTATACCCACCTTATAGTTTGTATTTTTTCAAAATCGAGCTTCACGAAAGTATTTATCTATTATTTCCTTTTTCTTTTTGTTTGAGATTCGAATACAATAATTAGGAGATCAAATCGCAATTAAGGTTGTGTTTGCACACTTTTGGAGATATTTTGAGTTTGTTATGATACTTATACAATATAGTAATAATAATTTCACAAGAAAAACGAAAAAACCGATAATACGTATTAGTAGAGTTCTACTAATACAAATACTATTTATGGTTAGATATTAAAAACAAAATGAAAAAATTAATCATGAAACACCTCCCCGGCATTGACGCCAAAATGATTGTGGTAAAATACGTCTCTTGTTTAGGAAAACAAAAGAGCGTATATGAGCGGTAAGTATTAAGTGATGATTTAGGAAAATCAAGCACTAATGACCCAAAGGTGAAAGTTCGTTTCCCAAGGAGGTATATGTGTGTGAAAACCTCATAATGATTTTGGATTAATATTGAGAAAGAAGGGATGAGAAAAGAGAATGACGGAAACGTTAAAATTATACTACGACGACTAAACGAAAAACAGTCCAAAGTGACAAAATAAAAATTAATTCTAAAAATTCCCAAAAATTACCAAAAATAACTAAAAATAAACTAAGATTTTATAAATGATCAAAACTTTTTTAAATCTTTTAATTAAATATTTATTTTTCAATGCTAATTAAAGCCCTAAAATCCAAATAATTAATAAAAAGCCCAAATAAATATTTTTCACTTTGTAAAACTCTAAAATGACTTACCAAGACTAATAACTATTTTTATGAAATTTTAAACAAATGAAAACTATTTTTAAATGATTAAAAACTATTAAAATATTGAAATAATTCTAAAAATTAATAAAATGATGAGAAAATTAATCTAAGAGTTTTAAAAATCCTAACTTAATGTATTTGACCTAAGAAAAATGTAAAAGTTGCAAAAATATTAAAAATGAAATTTAATAATAAAATAATATTAAAATATTATTAAAAATCCAAAAATTATAAAAATTTCTAAAAACTTGAACACTTATTTTAACCTAAATAAACAGAAAATGAAAGTGAAATTACCAAAATATCCCTATTGGGCCCCCAAATGGGCTAAAAATAAAAACAGACCAAATGAAATGGGCTTTTTGGCCCAATAAGATGAAACTTAACCAAATAAGCTGAAAATCACCAGTCTAGCTTAAAATTTAATTCTAAACACAAATATCTGAAGGCTCAAAAGCTAAATGTGAGCTTATCACAGCTTAGATGTACAACAACTTATTCTTAATGGGCTTTTTGGCCCATTAAGCTATAAGCCAATGCCATAAGCTCTAATTTGACACACAACCTTATTTTGAGATGCCTAAGAGATCTGTGAAAAGAAATTTTGAAAAAGCACAACCAATAAGCCAGAAATAAGCCAAGTACAAATTCACTAAAAGACAAAATAGTCGATTTAGATATTTAGACCACCTCAGACCTTGATTCAACTTGCAAAAGACTCTAAATGACTTAAATAAGCTAACTCAATTAAGAAAAGTTCAATAAGCAAATCCAAATAAGCAGAATTAATTGATAAGCACTTATGAAAAAGTCAATGGAGTTGGTTTTCTAGTCAAACCTTAAAGTCAACCACCCAAATGCTCCAGAATGAACAATTGGGTCAAATGATGAATACCTATTACCAATTTGAAGTTGTTGCAGGTTAAAATAAGCTAGAACAGCTTATTGATAAGCAAAACCAAAAATAACACTAGCAGTGGCTAGCAGCAGGGGAAAGGAGTTCCCACTGCTTTGACTATTTGACCTTGGATTTTTGAGAAATTACTTGGATTCAATGGATAACAAGGGCACCCTTACAACCAGTGAGTTATAAGGAGTCACAATCAAGCAAGAAATCACAAAATTATCCAGCCAAATGAGACAGTTTAAGCAAAAAGTCCCCAGATATTGCACAGACTTAGAAATAAGCAGTTATGAACAAATAAGTAGTTTAAGCATGAATAAGCCAACCAAAATGAACCATATGCATACACAAGCTATAATAAACTCAAAAAAGCACAAATAAACTTGTTTTAAACAATGATTCAAATATTAGAGACAGATCAAAGCTTAAACAGGTTACTGATGAACAAAATGATACCCAAATCCCTTTTGCTGAACTAAATGACCACAGATCCAATTTCAACACCTTAAATCCCTTACCCAGGTTGTATTCACTAAGATTTAACACTTGTTAACCCTAGTCTACCCTTAGATCTAGGTGTCCTCAAAATTTTAGTCAAAAACAACAAGTAAAACAGATTTTATGGCCTCTTGATGGACTATGGTTATTCAAACCTCAAACTTGCAGATAAACACTTATAAGCACAAATAAAACAAGAACAAACTCACAACATAAATAAGAACCTACTCAAATCAACCCAAACCTAGGATATGCAGTAGACCCAAACACTCCTTATAAAACTGATTTCTCATTTTTTTCAAAGGATATGTATGATTCAACCCACAAACCAGGTTCAAATCAACTCAATAACAACAAACAACCTTCAAATAACAAGATCCAACCACAAAATCACAGATTCACAAAAAATACTCATATTCATTACAAATCATAAAATATTCAGAAATATCAAAGAGTTTAAAAACGTGCACCTCCAAAACATACATCCATGCTTTGGGATGTTAGAGCTTAAGTGGTAGCAGAACAACCACTAGCTTCCACCTTTTTTACCTGCTAAGATCAACAAACACAAAAGTGAACCAAGAAGAATGAAAAATGATTATTGAAAACAAGGGTTTTATAACTCAAAATCCTTTCCTCAAAACTCAACAAATAGATTAATGGAACTCAGATCTTAGCTTATCAAACACCAAACTTTTATAAAACATAAAAGGAAATCACAATTTCCAGAAAATACCAACTTATATTTATAAAAAGGAATTACAAAGATTTAAGCTAAAATCTGGAACAAAGGGCTACTCACATGTTGAGGCTCCTTTTATAGACTACCCTAGACGATTCTTGAATAAAAATTACATGAAAACCCTAGCTATAAAATCTCAGATATGCCCTTGAGTCTTCTAGACGCGTTTGATGTTTATGAGATGTCCAAATGAATCGTAGACGTTCATTTTTGCTTTGGGGCCAAGTAAGGAGTGTGGAACGTTGATCTTGAACGTGGCTTTGCGTGGAGAGGAGGGCGTCACATGATAGGTGGACGAGGTTGAGTGTGGGGTCCTTTGGTTAGTGCGATTGGTGATGTTAAGGTATGGAATGACTTGGTTTGAGGTGAATCACACGTGGGTTAGGGTAATTTAATTTTACCCTTTGTTTTAAGTGAAAGAGTTACTGGGTTCTTGGGGTGAATAGTAACTCAATTGATCCGGTTTTGGTGGAAGGGTTAAGTGTTTGGCGCATTTTTGGTTTTCAAATGTTTGGTGTGGCAAAAGTAGCCCTCAGACTTTGGAAAAACTTGTAAACAAAGTCTTTTCTCCTTGTAAACCCGTTTTCCTTTGTAGATGAAGTTTCTGATTTTAGACATTGGCCATAAAAAGTTTAGGAAAAGGAAATTAGGGCTTTTATAACTTTGGTCTAATTACACAAATGGCCCTTTTGATGTTTTATCCATTTAAGAAGGACTAAATTTGTAATTTTTTTGAACTTCAAGGGTCTTCATTGGATGTTTGACTTCATGAGGGACCATTGTTGACAATTTAGATTTGTTGTGGGACTAACCTTGCCAAATCTTCAAAGATGAAGGACCTTTTTATCATTTTGACAAACTTAAGGGCCAAACTTGTAATTATGAATATACAAGGGTATTAAGTGTCATTTCTTCATAAATGAGGGACCATTCTTGTACATCTTCAAGTCTTTAAGGGTTTTTCTTTGATTAATCACAAACTAGGGTCTGGTTCATTGTGCGACTTAGTTTCTCGTGTTCGTTTTTCGTTGTTTCTTGTGATCTTTTGTCTTTTTCACGATATATACACAAGTAAACAAACACAAGCATATATATGGTATTTTGATGACAATTTATGCATTTAAAGCCCGAAAAGAACGATGAGATCATGTATAAATGCCATCTCATCAGAGATCATGGTACATGGACAGCACGATTACTGGGCTAATCTTAGAGTGGAACCTGAGTTACTCTCTAGGAACAAGGAAGCTCAGAAGGATGATGGTGAAATCTGGGCGATAATTCAGAACTTGGAGAAGCGGACAGAATTTTGTGTAGACGAAAATGGTATCTTATGGCAGGGCACGAGATTTTATGTTCCTAATGATCAAGAACTCCAGGAAGCATTGTTAGCTGAGGCTCATAGCTCCCCATTCTCCATTCATCCTGTTTCGACCAAGATGCCCCACGACATCAAGAAATACTTTTGGTGGAGTGGTATGAAACGGGATGTTGCGACTTATGTATCCAAATGTCTTACCTGCCAGCAGGTTAAGATCGAGCATCAGCGATCTAGCGGTCTTCTACAACCGTTAGATATTCCAGAGTAGAAGTGGGACAAGATCACCATGGATTTTGTTTCCGGTCTTCCGTAGACAAAGAGGAGGCACGATGCGATTTGGGTTATCGTTGATCGACTTACTAAGTCAGCTCATTTCTTACCGATCCGCAAGGATGATCCGGTCAGTAAACTCGCCGATACTTACAAGAAGGAGATCATGTGACTTCATGGTGCTCAATCCAGCATCGTCTCGGATAGAGATCCTCGTTTCACTTCGCGATTTTGGAAGAGTCTACAGAAAGCTTGGGGTACAAAACTTAACCTTAGCATGGCTTTTCATCCTCAAACAGACGGGCAATCGGAGCGAACGATTCATACATTAGAAGACATGTTGAGGTCATGTGCGTTCGAATGGAAAGGAGATTGGGATGATTACATCTGTTTGGTTGAGTTTGCATACAACAACAGTTGGCACGCTAGCATTAAGTGTGCTCCATTCGAGATGTGGTATGGCAGAAAGTGTCGCGCCCCAATCTGTTGGGATCAGGTTGGTGAGCGAACACTTGAAGGACCAGAAATGATCGAGTTGACCAACGAGAAGGTCGTTGTAGCTAAGCAGAAGTTGCAAGAAGCACGATCACGTCAGAAGAGTTATGCCGACAAGCATCGTAGGGACTTACATTTTAACGTAGGAGATCACGTCTTTCTTAAGGTGTCTCCGGCACATGGCGTTAAGCGTTTTGGAATCAAAGGGAAGCTCAATCCTCGATTCATCGGACCATTTTATGTCATTGAGCGAGTCGGTGAAGTATCTTATCGTTTAGCGTTACCTCCACAGCTTTCTCACGTACACAACGTTTTCCATGTGTCCTTACTCAGAGGGTACAAGTATCATCCCCTTCACATGGTTCATTATCCACTGGAACAGATTCGTGAAGACCTTAACTTCATAGAGGAACCCGAACGAGTTCTTGACAGGCAAGAACGAGTCATGAGGAAGAAGACGATTCTATTCATCAAAATCTTTTAGAAGGACCATACCGAGCAGGAAGCCACATAGGAGACCGAGGAGTCTATCCGGACTTCTTACCCTCATTTCAAGTTTTAAATTCGGGTAAGTTTCTCTTTTTCCAGTTTACTTTATCTATAATTCGGGGACGAATTATTCTTTTTAGGGGGGAAGAGTTGTAAAACTTCGCATGCTTTTACCATGAACAGTACACTTATAATCGTACGTACATGATTAAAACTTTCCTTTTATAACATGAATACGTTTCACGAACAGAAATTACAAGAACTACGTACGTGTTATTACACGATAAGTATTAAGTATGTATAAATGCACGATAATTATTATCAATAATAATTAAATCACGAACATGAAATCATGAACGTAAGAATCACGAACGTATAATTATGTATTTACGTAATTATTATTACGACTACGTACAAGTATATATAATAACATGAATATTTAATAATAACGAAACGTAAATACGAGCACACGAACACGTAAGTTATTGAACAAGAAAAAACTACGGGTTTCCCTTTGTGGGCCCTACTAGCCGCGGAAACAAGGAGAAAGGGGGCCCAGTCCATGTTTAATTTTTACTAAGTAAACAAACAATGGAAACATTATTCATTCACAGAAGATTTTTAGAAAAGCAAAAACCCTAAAACCTTTTTCTGTCTCTCCTTGGCCGGCGGCTACATCAAGAAACAAGGGGGATTGGTTGATTTTGATTTAGCAAATCATAAGTACGTGTTCGTGTATTCAAGATCTATTGATTCCACGTGTTTTGGTAATCCGAAAACCTTTCTTTTTATTTTTCTTTTTATGTTCTATGCATATATAATCATGGGGTTTATAAACAAGAGAATTAAAACATGTCATGGGTTTATGGGAAAATAATAAAGGGGTGTTTCGGGTTTTCTTGTCTCAGCCGCCACATAAACCGCGAGCCAAGGGCTCTCGACGTCATTGGTTCACACCCCAACCGAGACACATGTCTCGGTGGTGGTGGGTTTCGGTCAACAGCAGGGAACAAGACACCCCGACGTGCGTTGGGGGTGTCTTGTGGTTCGGTTGGTCTCGGCAGCCACACAGCCCTACTACTGGCTTAAGCCGGTGGCTAATTTAGCCAAGCAGGGGGGACCCACCGCAGGCAGCAGGGGGACCATCAGAAACTTTCGGTGGGAAATTTGGTGGCGTCAGCGGCTGGGTCGAGAGGACAAGACCACCAGCGTCAGTCGGTGGCAGCTTAACCGCAAGAAGGGGCAACCGATTCAAGCCGGTTTGCCACTGCTTTTCAGGGGTTTGGTTTGGACCGGTTCATTGGTTCACGGGTCCGGTTCACGACATGTTTGAATAAAAATAATACATGGGGTTAGGTTAATTATTTTTACAAGTTTAATAGTTTTACAAGTTTATTTATTTACAAGTTAATTAAATTAATTTAACATGGCATATAATTAATTTAATTAAAACATGGACTTAGGTTTATTATTAATATTTAATAATACATGATTTTAACCTAAGTATTTATTTATGTAATTTAGACTATAATAATTAATTAATTATTAAAACATGACACATAATTAATTAATTTCCATGACTTGGGTTATATTAATATAAATGTTAATACATGTTTTAACCTAAGTATTATATACACTTTAATTTAATTAAATCATGATTATATTTAATTAAATCATATAACATATAGTTTATTTAATTAACATATTATAATTAATAAACTATACTATTAATTACATGACGTAGTATATTTAATCAGTAAAACTTAATCTTATCTTATTGGCTTATTAATCCAGCTTATTTCTAATTATGGAAACTTTCTATTTCAGGAAACTTACTATTTTTGGAAACATTCTATTTTTAGAAACTTATCTATTTTAAGTAGTAAATCTATTTTTGGAAACTTTCTATTTTAGGAAACCTGCTATTTTTAGAAAGTTACTTATTATTACACAACGAGTATAATAATACAAGAAATACAAGTAATACTTAATCAGAATATCCAGAATACATGATAAACACAGTATAACGCTAAAATTAGTGAAACAAGACATGAACATATAAAACAAGCTAAGACATGATATAAAATCATTTACGTACTCAGTAATCAGAATACTTATACACGTATAATATTTATGTAGCATTACTGAGATCGAAGTAGGACTCTCTTCCGTTCGTCTTCTTTGTTCACTGGACATAAGGTACGGATTCTCCATCCTTTCAGTATGGACATTCTTTCCTTATTAGGATTCTCCGTATGCAGCCAACTGTTTTCCCAGTATATGTTTATATGTTTTGATTTGCTTATGTTTGATTTAAATGCCTAAGCCATATACATGCATGACCAGTTTCACCTAGTTACGGAGGTACCATAACCATAACACTAGAGGCACCAGTGTTATGACTTCACCACGGCGGAGTGATAGCTCGTAGCGCCCCTTTCAACTTTTAGCCATATTATTATGTTATCATGTGGGGCGTATGGGTGCATCCTAGGTTACATGTTTTTAACAGATTATCCAGGTGAATGTGTTGTGTGCCTTGCATCCTTCACAAGGAGCTGATCCCTCCTACCCAAACTTATATTAATTAGAGGCAACCCCTCTAATTGTATGATGAGGTCACCCCTCCAAGTATTCATGCACGTTGATATTTCATGACCTATATTGGCTTAATGGTTAACATGTTAAACAATTTTTATAAGATAAACACAAGGATTTTCAAACTATAAAACCAGTTTTACAAAGTTACACCAGGTTTCTCAGGACTTAATCAATTCCGCTGCTATATGTTGTATATGCTTATGTTATTCATTCTATGCTTGTACATCCGTGCACTGAGCGTTATGCTCAGCCTTTTTCCTTTCATGTTACCAAAATGGCAGGTACTCAGGGACGCTCGTAGACTCTAAGCGTACGTGCATATGGATTGGAAGCTTTCTAGCCTTCATTACTTTATGCTTATCATCATACATTTTGCTACTTGTTTCTATGGACATTGTTTAGTCATTTTACTTTATAGTACCTATGTTTTTGTGTGATGAGCTTATACTTTGGGGTACCGATGTTTGTTTCCGGTATTTCCTTTATGGTCATATAATGTTTAAGACATTTATCCTTGTATGCTTTGATGACATGCCATAATCACGTGTGACATTCTATTTACCAAAATGGGGTGTTACACAGCGTTTTAGGAATCATTGTGAGAGATAAAGGACATGCTTCCAGAAGGTGTTTTACTTCCTTGTTTGAGCAGAACTTTAGATTCCATGGCCTTCAATTGATTATAGATATCATCAAAAGTCATGTTCTTGTAAGCTTGAGTGGCAATCATTGACTTGGCATGAATTTCCCACCCATCTCTAAGAGCTCCAAGGAAAGAAACATTAATATCATCATCTTTCAATTCAGTCTCCATGAATGCCAGCTTGCTAGTATTGTCTTGAAGACGACTTCTTATCTCACTTAGCTTCTCATTAGGACGAGCTTTAAAGACAGTAAACTCTATTAACAGCTGCTTCTTTTTTTGTTTGAGACTGTCCTCATTACCACCATAGGTGATCTCAAGGGCTTCCCAAAGCTCTTTAGCAGATTCATACCTTCTGAATTTGTGTTGGTTTTTGCTTCCAAGAGATAGTTTAAGAATGCTCAATGCCTTCATATTAAGCCTTCTGTCAGCTACCTCTGCAGCTGAGGTGGCTCTTCCATCTTCAGGTCTATGAAGCAAGTCTTTAGTCTTATCATTGGTTGTTCTCCGTTTTTCAATGGAGTCGAAGATCTTATGTGCCTAGTTGAACTTGTTTCCAAGTTCAACAACCTCCTAGAGAACATAGTTATCCACTTGGAGATATTGCTCAAAATTAAACTTCCATAGTTTAAAGTCATCAGGGTTAAGCATGGGGATTTTGATGTTATGATTAGAGGATCCTTGACTTTGAGTTTCTGAGTTGGAGGTCAACATGATGATTTTAGGGTTTTGAAAAACTAGGGTTTTATGCGATTAGGGTTTTGGTGTTCTTTTGATCAAAGTTCCTCAACAAGCTCTGATACCAAACGAGATTGAATCAAGTATAACACGTAGAGAAACTTTGTGTTTATGGCAATCTAAGTGTTATGCGGAATTAACACTTAGAACAAAGAACAAAGCAAAACACAATGTATACCAAACTTTCAGTTTATTGATGATCGATTGCGTACAATGAAAGTGTGTAAAACGTATATCAATATCAAACCCTAAGACCTCCTTTTATAACATATAGAGTCTTGAACAATAATCTACTAATCAACTATTCTAGGAAAACATTGTAAGTTTATGGACTTATATTTAATAGTCGTGTGATAGGATGGAACTCGAGATTACGGGATTGCACACAATACGTAAAGAGTTAATATAGTTAATAAATATATTTATTGTATTTATTAATTTATTTAATAAATATATTTATGTATTTATTAATTTAACCGAGAAAGTAAATATTAACTTTAACAATCGTTAATTAATTAATAGTTAAGTTATATGTATAAACAAAAGGAAAAAAGATTGGAAGTTACCGGAACAACCCTAAGGGGTGTTGGTCGGTCAGTTATGGGCTCTAGGGGGGGAGTTGCCTTTTATTTATCTTGGGTTACAAGGTTTGAGGCCTATAAATACACCTCCTAATACCTCATAATTCACACAACAATAATCTTTCTCTCTTCTCTTTCTTTTGGGTCGATTACAAGACACACCACAAAGGGGTGTTTGGTTGGTTTTCTTGGTTGATCGATTGTATACGTAATCTAGCCCTAGCCCCTCTCTAGGGTTGTTGGGTAGATTATTTACAAGCTTTGTAGCTCGGTTTTCACGTGCTAGAATCACGGTTAGCTCGTTGTATTACGTGTGTACAAGAACGCAATATAGTCTTACTTTAGACTATATCTTGGTATATACAGTTTAAACCCGAATCGGTGATTTGTTCTTCGTCTTGTGCAATTGATTTAGCGTAAAGGTATGTAAACCCTAATTCGATTAGTTATAATTGTGTTATTATTATGATTTTGTTAAATCTCTTCCGCTATATGTGCTTTTATCTCGTTTAGGGTTTTATATATCTGTTATGATACTAAGAAACCTTCAGTGGCATCGAGAGCCGTTTTAACATGTTATAATTATTGAAAATCTAAAGTTTTTTTTAACTATAATTGTTTTGAGTTAAAACTACATATTTTTTAGGTTTTTCATAAAAATTAGAGTTTTGTTTTTTAAAAATTAGGTTTTTTACTCTATTTTTAATAAAAAAAAAGGGAAATTGTTTTGAAACCCTAAATTATATGTGGGATAATTTTAGATTATATTGCATGATTAATTGTAATGTCATGTATGGTTACTATTCGTAGAGATTTAATTGTTAAGATTTGTGGGGAATCCATGATTACGTGCATGTTTTCATGGATCGTAAAATTATATGTTTATTTGATTTTATTTGCTACGTGATTATTTGATTCAATAAATCTTGAATTAGGGAAGACTTTTATATAGAGATATAAAGACCTAGATTTGATGATTATTGAATAAATCGTATGCATGTGGCTATTTGATTTATTTGTTGCACATATATATTGTTAATTATGTGTTTATGATTTAGTTTTTTACTTGTTTATATATAAAATTGTTGAATTGTTGTAAACAAGGGTTTTTTTTAAAGAAATAATATGGACTAAATCATATTAAAAATAATGATTTGTTAAGAGATTTTAAATTACATAAGATTACGTAGATTGGTGAATTGCAATAACAATCTAACGGCCTACTCAATTTAGACAAACTATAAAGTGGGTTTAACGCACCGCGGGTGATGTACCCGGTTAAGGAAGGATGTGTTATGCCATTAGTCGCTGACTAAATTCCCGGCTCGCCTGTGCGTCAAATTGAAATTACCTACGATTTTTAATTGATATGTACCTTAAGGGTGATTTACCACTAATTCAAATCCGAACCACAATGAATAAGGGTATTGCTTTGTGCGTAGCTGAGTTCTAGCAAAGTACGATGTGATGAGTTGTGGGTAAATTCTTTAATTAGTTTATCCAATACCGCAACATAATTTATGAAGAAATTTAATCTCATGAAAAAGTTTACTAAATGTTTTATTAAACTTATGTTATGGAGATTCTATGCATGCTTCTCCATAAATTGATTTTGACATCAAAATTTATACCCTTAAAAATTTAAGTCGAATGCTCCTAATTGACGAACACTTGAAATTACTTCGTCATCAAATGAGATTTTTGGATGATGTTGTGATGGAGAGAAAACCATTTGTAGAATGAGAATTCGTATGATGGTTATACGTTACTCAGATTAGATGACTTAAGTAAGTTACTTAGTGAGATCTGGAAACTTAATGCATTCAGAAGGGGTGAAACATGTTTACAATGAAAAACGTTTTTTTGGAAATGTAAATCCCTTAAATATCTAGAAATTGAAAATTCTTTGTCAATTGAATTGTTCAACAAGTCACTGTGTTGAGTACATTCATTACTAGCAGATCAACTGATGTAATGGATCTATGTCAATGTAGTTCTAGAATTCAAGGAAAATAATATGGTTTTAATAGCGGCGTAATTTTATTTTCTTGAAAGTATTTTGTTATCGAAAATACTAATATTTGAACTCATTTCTGTAGAAATGGCTCAACCTACCAATAACACGATATGTTCTGTGTTCAAAGCTTTCTTTGAACGAACTGAACTTACTGGCCCAAACTTTAATGATTGGTACCGCTCGCTAAGAATTGTCTTGAGAGCAGCGAGTACTATCGATATCTTGACTACTCCCTATCCGGAGGATGTTGCTGAAGGAGCATCTGATGCGCAAATGCTTGAACACGCTAATAATGTTAAGAAGCACTCTGAGGTGGCTTGCTTAATGCTAGGAAAAATGGCTCCTGCAATTCAACAAAAGTATGAGCTATTTTCTCCAAAGTGAATGTTTGATGAGCTCAAGGCTATGTTCGAGACGTGGCAAGCTGTGGAGATCTACGACTTGGTAGATGCTTTGTATAGCTAGAAGCAAGCTCTAAGAAAGTCTATAAGTGCCCATTATTTGGAAATGAGGGGTTATATGGAACAACTCATTGCACTAGGACAACCCTATGATCATAATATTGCTATAAACTTGATCAATAGGTCCCTTAACAAGGACTTGCATGCAATGCTCATTGACTATAAAAAGGGGTTGAATGACAAGACATCTACCGCTACGCCTTCTGTACTAACCATACAAAAGGGTAGAGTGAGTAAGCCAAAACCGAAAGCGAATAAGAAGAAAGTCAAAGGCAAGGGTAATAAGGGCAAACAAGTTGCGACTTATTTGAAACCCAAGCAGAACTTTGTTAAGAGTAGTCAATCTCAAAAGGATGAGACTCGTCACCATTGCAAGGCAAGTGGTCACTAGAAGAGGAATTTTTACCTCGAAGAATTGCGAGAAATAAAGAAGAAGTTTGAGCAGAGCGCTTCAGCTTCAGGTACTTTATTCATGATTGAATTGTTTAATTTAACATACAAATTAAATTCCTGGGTATATGATATGGGATGCGGTATTAACATTTGTAATACGTTGCAGGGATTTAATCTGGAAAGGAAGCTTTCCTATGGGGATCAATATCTGCAAGTGGGCAATGATGCACAAGAAGCGGTTGAAGCTATAGGAACTTTTGATCTAGTTTTACCTTCGGGTTTAGTACTGAGATTAAATGATTTTCATTATGCACCTATAATTGTTAGGGGTGTTATTTACTTTTCTTTTTTGTTAAATAGTGGATTCGTTCACACGATTGATAATAATGGATTTTTGTTTGGAAAAATGGTATTTTCTATTTTAAAGCAATTTCTGTGGATGGTGTGTTTGAATTAGACATGCATGATAACGAATCCAAGAACGATAAATCTGTATTTAGCATGAGTAAAAAGAGAAAGTTTGACAAGAACTCTTCTTATCTTTGCATTGTAGATTTGCCCATATTGGGAAGACTCGTATACAAAAGCTTCAACATGAAGGTCTTTTGGAAAATATCAATGATGAACCATTTTATAAATGTGAATCTTGTATCTCTGAAAAGATGACCAAGAAACCTTTTAATAGCAATATTGAAAGGGCTACTTGTTGGGAATAAAATGAGCCAAGACACTTAGACACTGACAAGAGTTATTTGGATGCTGATAACAAGAAATTAAGCGCTGACAGATCAAGCATTGACAAGAAGTATCCAAGCGCTGACAAGAAGAAGTCTGATGAGACTGCTTTTATACATAGTCTCATCGTCCAAAAAGGGCTTTAAATGCATAAAATGTTAGCCTCAAAATATTGAGTCAAACAAGAATATTCGGTCATAGGTTTATATTGTAATATTTATTAGAACGTTGTAATAGATAGTTAAATAGTCGTGGTTCACGGGCTTGGATTTAAACTAACTAAAGTCCAAAAGACAAGCCCGGCCCAATATATAGCCCATTAAAGCCCGCATGTGGGTGGACTATATATTTTACCCTCCTATCATGTTAGGAGGGTAGATGGTCATTTTGTAACTCTCATTTATTCCTAATCTAATATTCTACAAGTTAATCACCTCCTCTCTACTTTCTCTCACTACTTTCTCTCTCTAAAACTCATATCTTTTCCATCTCATATCTTAATATATCATCATATTATTTAGGGACAACAATTGGTATCAATCGCCATGGGGTAGATTCGTGTTTAGTTTGTGGTTTTTCATACTTTGATTCGTGTGATTTTCTACTGTAAATCATTTCGTCTCAAAAGGTTATTTTGTTGTGTTTGTCATTTTCGTGATTCGAAATACACTTTAATCATCCGGATTATAGGAGTTTTTGGTTTGATTCTTGAAATCGGATACACAAAATCACGTTTTGGAAAAGTTTCGGTTTGTGTTTAGATATTAGGAATTTAAGGGTTTTAACATTCCGGATTGTGAGTTGTGTGTGAATATTCCGGATAAGCAAGATTATCTCGTTATCCGGAATATAAGGGCTTGTTGATTCCGGATAACAGAATGTTTTTAAGTTTTCAGGATTAGTCTCAAATCATTGATATTCCGGATAAGGTGCTTCAGTATATTCCGGATAAACAACATTAGTTTTTTTTCCGGATAACACGACTGTCTTCCAGATTCCGGATAAGTTTCACCTGTGTATTCAAGATAATCTCTCGGACTTTATTCCGGACAAGCAGCTTGGCAAATATTGCGGATAAGGGTGACTTGATTTGTTCCGGATAAGCAACATATAGTTTATTCCGGATAAGCACGTTTTTCAGGATTCCGGATAAGCAACTCGGGAAGATTCCGGATAAGCAACTCGGGAATATTCCGGATAAGCAACTCGGAAAGATTCCGGATAAGCATGTGTTGCTGTGGATTCCGGATAAGCGAACAATCGAGTATTCCGGATAAGCTACAGACGATTTATTCCGGATAAGGAGAATAACAATTATTCCGGATAAAGGTTCATTCCGGATAAGCCAAAGGAGAATTATTCCGGATAAAGAAGGAAATAAACATTCCAGATAACAGTTTTTCCGGACACGGTAGTTTTGTATTATTCCGGATAAGTCGAAGAACAACTATACCGGATAAGAGAGAGAACATTTATTCCGGATAAGAAGAACATCAAACATTCCGGATAAGAGAACGTTGAAATATTCCGGATAAGCTTCGCTTTGAATTTTTCTGGATAAGGTATCATTGAAATATTCCGGATAAGTGAAAGATAATATTTCGGGTAAGTGCTTGGTAATATTCCGGATAAGTACTTGTTTTTCCGGATAAATTTTTTCACAATTTCTTCAAGTTTCAACCATAATCTTTTCACAATTTCATCTACTTAAGATCCTATTCACTTCACATCAACTTTGAGACTCAAGAATATCATGTCACTAACAACAATATCATGGTGGCGGGTAATAAAGAGAGACCACCCATGCTTGTGTCTGGTAGGTATGCTCAATGGCAATCACGTTTCATCTGATATCTTGATACAAGACCCAATGGTGATGCCTTGAGGAAATGTATTACTCATGGACCATATGTATTCAAGAAAATATCAATTCCTCCAAGAGCTGCCACAGATACTACTGATCCAATTCCTTCAAGTGAACATGATGAAACAAGAGCTGATCTCACACCTGAAAATTATGCTTGGCATGATGCGGAGAAGGAAGCTATCTATATGGTTCTAAGTGGAATTGGAGATGATATTTACTCCACGGTTGATGCATGCCCCACAGCACATGAAATGTGGACTGCTATTGAACGCTTGCAACAAGGAGAATCACTCAACAAACAAGATGTCAAAACAAACTTGTTTTGGAATTTTGGCAAGTTTACTTCAAGGGATGGAGAATCAATTGACTCTTACTCTTCCAGGTTTTATAAGATGATGAATGACATGACAAGAAATAATCTGCAAGTCTCCACCATGCAAGTCAATGTCCAATTTCTTCAACAACTTCAACCCGAGTGGACAAGGTTCGTCACTTTGGTGAAACAACAAGAAAAGTTAGACGAGGTCTCATATCATCGACTCTTTGATATCTTGAAGCAATTTCAGAATGAAGCAAATGAGATTCGAGCTGAACGTGTTGCCAAGACGGCTAATCCACTTGCTTTAGTGACTACAACTCAACATGTTCAAGGTCATAACTCTCGTGCTCCTGAGTCATATTCCACTACATCATCTTCACCACGATCTTCCACATCCTCTAAGTCTTCATTCTCCACAAGATCTCGAGGTAAAGTGCCAAGAGCACCATCACCACCATTTGAGTCATCATCTGAAGAAGATAGTGATGAAGACCAAGCTCAAAAGAACCGAGAGATGAAACAACAAATTGCTTTCATAATGAAGACTTACAAGAAAATCTAAAAACCCACCAACAGCAATCTTCGCACATCATCTAACACCAAGAACCGATATGTTGAGAGTCCTCCAAGGTATGACACACGTCGACGTGGTGAAAGTCCTCCTAGGTATGATCGACATAATCCAACGCATGTTGAGGGTTCTACAAGATATGATCGACAAACTGCAAATTATGATACTCAGAGGATTGCTGCTGCTACTGGGAATAGGGAAACAGTTGGAAGTCAAGTGGTTCAGCAGAGCGAGATTCAATGTTTTAATTGCCAAGGATATGGGCATATGGCAAAGGAATGCAGGAAGCCAAAAAGGGTTAGAGACTCCAGCTATCACAAGGAAAAGATGCTGCTATGCAAGAAAATGGAAGCAGGGGTTAAATTGTCAGCTGAGGAAGGAGCAATGCTTGATGATACTGATGATGAAGATTATGATCAAGAGCTCGATGCACATTACTCGTACATGGCAAAGGTTGAAGAAGTTCTCAAAGTCACTGAAGATGACAATGGTCCTATCTTTGACACTGAGCCAATCGATAAGGTACATACTACTGATGAATATAATGTGTTTGGTGATATTCCTGAGCATAGTGATCTACCCAATGCCATTAATGACACGTGTATGATGAAAACGGTTGATAGCAATACCACACCCGCTTCATCAGACATGTGCAATAATAAGTCTGAGGATGATCAACATGCAAATGCATATGATGAAGAGGAACGTATTGCGCTTGCTAATTTAATTGCTACTTTACAAAAAGATGTCACTGAAAATAAAAAGAGTCAAAAGCAATTAAAGAAGGCAAACGCTACGCTCACTCAAATTTTGAAGAATGCAAAGCTGCTCTTATCAAATCTACTGAGATGACTGAAAGCTGTAGAGATGAGCTCCTTCAGAAAACCAAAGAGCTTGAGGGGTACAAGGGAAGTACGTTAAAAATACAAAAGGACGATTTTGAAAACAAATATAATATAACTCTTGAGTTATTAGCCAAAGAGAAGCGTCAATATAATGTTTTCTTAATGGATGAACGTCAAAAAAGTACCTTGCCAATACCAAAGTTAATGAACTTGACAAAAGCTCTCTATGACCACTACCGATTCTGCTAAAATTCTTGAGGATAAGAAACAAGATGTAGATGCATTAAAACAAGACTTCAAAAGTAGATATGATAAGGAAACCGAAAAAGTAACAAAACTAGAAGCACAAGTCGAATTTTTAAAGAACATTGTTTATAAAACGCATGATTCTATTCAATCCGTAATAATGCTAGCACCTCCGTTGATGTTTAAGGGTCAAGCTATCTTTGCAAGTCCTGAGTACCTTGCCAAAGCTCAAGCTGCGAACCCACATCTTTATCTTGATGAGACTGAAAGAACCGATCTTGATTGCATGCCTGTTAGTGCCAATAGTGAAGAGACTGCCCTTTGGGATGATGATAGTCGATCACTTGTCAACGAGGAGTTTGTAAAACCATATACTTATGCTTATGAGAATAGTCTTTATGGTCTTTTCAACAAACAAACTCATAAAACTCGTGAGGAAGTGTTTCTAGAATGCAAACAAAAGAGAATTCAATGGAAGAAAGCATTTGCCCTAAGAAATCTAATGTTTACAAATACATAAACTACCTCCCTCTAGATGAATCTAAAAACAAGAGTAGGAAAACATTAGGTATTCTTAAACACCACATAGATAATGTTAAATCTATTGTTGAAAGAGACTGGGCAAAACGTGAAAATGCTGAATGGACACGTCTGATTCCTCAAGATATTACCTTGCTTGTGAAAGAACTCTTAATTCCAAACACCGCGTTGATTAAAGAAACTGTTCTTCAACTTGAGGAGTTCATTCGGACTGAAATGTAAGATGATTTAAAATACGTTGAATCTCTTGAGAAACACATTGATGATCTTCAAATGGAGAAGTCTGATTTTTCAGATGAATATGATTTACTCTTGCAAAAATGCGTTTCTAAAGATGTTATGTGTGCTTATTTTACATCTTGTGCTGATATTGATGAATATTCTGAAGTTGCATGCCAATATCTTGATAAAAGCAAAGAATGTGAACGTCTTGAAATTGAGCTTTCGAAACGTAAAGAAAATGTTGATAAAAAGGCTTTTGAGTTACTTCAACACAAAACTGATTTCCTTCAAAAACATTGTCATTCTCTTGAACTTGCTTTGCAAAAAGACGTTGGTAGTTTTCCACATGATAATAAATTGCAAGAAAAACTTTCCCAAACGTTTCGAGAAATGAACGAACAGAATTTGGAAATTAAAGGGTTGAAAGCTCAATTACAAGACAGGGACAAAGCGATAGCAGAGTTGCAGAAACTCGTTGCTAAAATGGGTGGGAAAATCGTGGAACCTAGCATTAAGAAACCTGTTGTTAGACAACCCAATGCTTCTAAAGTGAATAGATCCTCTATCTTGTGAAAACCATCTGCTTTATCAAATTCCTCGTTTGCAAAACCTGTGTTTGCCCCCAAGATAGATGGAAAGGAAAGGTTACCACAAAATCAACCCATAAGGAATGCCATAGCACCAAGCGTTCAGCACACTAATGTGATTAAACCAGGGATGTATAGAATGACCACTAATCCCACAAACAAAGTTTTTCAATCGCCTCAGACTTCTAGAAACACTAATATTCGTGTGTCTTCTACTACAGGAATAGTCTCCACCACTGTGTTAGCCAGCCTCAGCTTAAGAGCACTCAAGTGAATGATAAGGTCTGGAAACACAAGAATCAAGGGAAGATGAAGGAAGTAGAAACACACCCTAGGAATTTGAATGTTTTTAAGAATAAAAAGTCTGTAATCGCATGTAATGACGATATGAATGATGTGAATGATTTGAATGCTATGAATGTGAAATTTGTTTGTTTCAAATGTGGCAAGTGTGCTAATGCTAATCATTCTATGTGTGCTATGAATAAAGTCGAAGGCGTAGATACTAGAACTAAGAAGCAAGTTGCGATGCCTATTAGAGCTAGTAAACCCAAACACATAGTGAACCATTCTGGTGCTACCCCCACTAAGAAAAGTAACGAATCAAACTCCACCACTAAGAATCCTAGAAGCAAAATTAAGGAATTATATGAGTCTGCTAGCAAGTCTTGGAAATGGTGGTTTGCTAATCAATGTCCTCCCGGATATAAATGGATGCCGAAAGCTAGGACAGAAAATGTGAAAACGAGTGTTAGTTTTCCTTTAAATGTTGATAAGGACACTAATGATTCTATTATCACAACTAGTTGTGGTATCCAATTTAGCAAATGCTCCATCGTGTTCTAACTCCTCTGCAGGTGATACAAATAATTCTCTTCATACTGGACTCCGGATGCACGAAGCACATGACGGGGAATCTCAATCTTCTAATTAACTTCGTGGAGAAGTTCCTGGGTACGGTCCAATTCGGAAATGATCAATTTGCACCGATCCTAGAATATGGAGATTTGGTTCAGTAGAATATCACGATTAAATGGGTATACTACGTCGAAGGGCTCAATCACAATCTTTTGTCGGTTGGTCAATTCTGTGATGCGGATTTGGAAGTTGCTTTCAGAAAGAAGACATGTTTTGTTCGTGATTATGATGGGAATGACTTACTTACCGGTACACGGGGTACTGATCTTTACACAATTTCACTTCAAGACACAACTTCATCAACTCCAATTTGCTTCATGGCTAAAGCTTCAACGACTCAGGCATGGTTATGGCATCAACGTCTTTATCATCTCAACTTTGATACCATTAACTTGCTTTCCAAGAAAGATATTGTGAGAGGCCTTCCAAGATTGAAATTCATCAAAGATCATCTTTGTTCTTCTTGTGAACTTTGTAAAGCTAAACGAAGTAGCTTCAAAACAAAGACCACACCAAGCTCTAAAGGACGGTTAGATCTTCTTCACATGGATCTGTGTGGTCCCATGCGTGTTCAGAGTATCAATGGAAAGAAATATATTCTGGTAATTGTCGATGATTACTCAAGGTACACATGGACTCATTTCTTGAGGTCCAAGGATGAAACACCCGATGTTCTCATCAGCTTCTTTAAGCTGATACAACGTGGTCTTCAAGCTCAAGTTAAAGTGGTTCGTACTGCCAAAGGTACATAATTTTTGAATTCAAAACTAAGAAACTATTTTGAAGCCGAAGGGATTGAACATGAAACATCTATTGCTGGAACACCCGAACAAAACGGAGTTGTTGAAAGACGAAACCGTACTTTAGTTGAGGCTGCTCGAACATTATTATCCGCTTCAAAACTTCCACTGTACTTTTGAGCCGAAGCCGTGTCAACCGCATGCTACACACAAAACCGCTCCTTAATTATCCCAAGACATGAAAAGACACCATATCACATAATCCATTATCGAAAACCTTCACTCAAACACCTTCATGTTTTTGGATGTACGTGTTACATTATTCAAGATGGTGAAAATCTGGACAAGATGAAAGAGAAAGGTGATGCATGTATTCTTGTGGGATATGCAACTCAGTGTAAGGGATATAGAGTGTACAACAAGAGAACAAAATTGATTGGCGAGACTATTCATATCCGATTTGATGAATTACAAGAAATGACACTTGAACAAAACAGTTTAAGTCCCGATACACAAAGACAAACCACTTTCGTTCACTACCGCACGAAACTCGGAACTCAAGACCACATCAATGAACCGTCAAATTCAACACTGGTTCCAGAACATGTTCCTAGAGCTGATATGACAGTCGACACGACAATTGAAGAGTTGGAAATGTTATATGGACCAATGTATGATGAATATTTTACGGGGGAGAAACAAGTTGTATCGAAGTCTTCCGCTGTCATTCATGATAAGAATGATGATACCGATCATCGTCAACAACCAGATACAACTTCATCTACTTCAACACGGGTTGCTGCAGATTTACCTCCTCAGAGTATCACTTCAACAATCAATCCTACAACATCCACAAATACTATCATTGCTCCAGAAAACACAAATCAAGCTGACGATGCATTATCTGACGAAGACGAATTTATCAACCCATTCGGTACACCGGTACAAAAAACTGGAGAGTCTTCAACTCGCCATGTTGATCCGTCAAATATGCATACATTCTATCAACGACATCCTTCAACACATCATTGGACCCGAGATCATCCTTTGGTTCATGTCATTGGAAACCCTTCACAGCCCGTTCGCACAAGACGACAGCTTAACACCGATGCTGATGTTTGTATGTTAGCACTCGCCGTAAGTTCAGCTGAACCGAAAAACATCAAAGAAGCATTAGCTGATCATGCTTTGATTGAATCGATGACGGATGAACTTCAACAATTTGAAAGACTTAAAGTCTGGGAACTTGTTGACAGACCATACGATGTAATACCATTAAATCTTCGATGGATCTGGAAAAACAAGATGGATGAAGAGAACACGATCATTAAGAATAAATCTAGGCTAGTGGCTAAAGGGTATGGACAGAAAAAGGGTATTGATTTTGAAGAATCATTTGCACCAGTAGCTCGAATGGAAGCGGTCAGGATTTTTCTTGCTTATGCTGCACATAAGGGATTCATTGTCTATCAAATGGACGTAAAGACGGCGTTTCTTAACGGTCCTTTGAAGGAAGAAGTCTATGTCACACAGCCGGGAGGATTCGTCAATCCTCATTATCCTGACAAGGTGTATCGTCTCCACAAAGCACTTTATGGACTCAAGCAAGCTCCAAGGGCGTGGTACGACGAGCTCTCGAAATTTCTGGTCTCCAAAGGTTTCTCAAAAGGTTCCATTGATCTAACTTTGTTCACTTATAAAAATGGGGATGACATTTTGCTTGTGCAGATTTATGTTGATGACATAATTTTCGGGTCTACAAACCCAAAACTTTCAAAATGGTTTGAAAAAGTAATGCACAGCAGATTTGAAATGTCTATGATGGGCGAACTAAAAATCTTTCTAGGAATTCAAGTTCATCAATCCCCAAGTGGTATGTTCATTAACCAAGCTAAGTATTGTCAAGAGATAATCAAAAAGCATGGTATGACATCATGTGACCCCGTTGGGACACCATTATCAACCACATCCCTAGATATTGATTTGGAGGGATTACCCATAGATCAAACGAGATATCATTCTATGATCGGGTCCCTCATGTACTTGACAGCAAGCAGACCTGATATTCATCATGCTACGTGTTATCGTGCACGATATCAAGCACGACCCACTGAAAAGCACCTCAAGGAGGTTAAACGGATCTTTCGGTACCTTAAGAATACCATTCACATGGGACTCTGGTATCCGAGGGAAACCGGTTTCTTTCTAACGGCCTATTCAGATTTTGATCATGCAGGGTGTCTTGATACACGTAAAAGTACTTCTGGTGGTGCACAATTTCTAGGACAAGATAAGCCTGTGGGATGTTCTTCCAAGAAGCAAGATTGCACGTCACTTTCATCAGCCGAAGCGGAGTATGTGTCTCTATCTGCGTGTTGTGCTCAAGTTCTTTGGATGAGAACACAACTCACGGATTATTTAACACCCCCAAATTTACACGCAGCGGAATACATCTTTGGGTGCTAAACAATGATACAACAACACATAATTTATAAAGAACGACTCGAAAACAGATGTTTTAGATTTATCGTTCCCAAAACATTCATCAGAGTAGCGTAGTCCCAAGTAATCGTTACCAAAAAGATAAGTTAAAACAACATATTGGTTTGTTTTAAAAATGGAACGATAAATAAATCAAAGAGTTTGAACAACAAAAGCAGTGCACAACTTCATTCCCCGTTACCTCCAAGCTTCCACTTCTTGATTACCTGAAATACATGTGAGTAAAACAATCAGCAAAAATGCCGAGTGAATCTATAGGTTTATGAAATCAATTTGAACACAAGCAAAGATTATAAGTTTGTGGCATGCTTATAAGCATCAAATAATAATTTGCATCAACAATGATAATTGTATATAGCATAAATTACAATAAGCTCATGGAACCGAGCCCTTAGACACTCCCTTTAGAGGTCTGATAAGACAGGAGATTTATTAATTGTCGGTTACCTCTAGATTAATGGTACATTGTCGTATACCTGACTTCTCAATACAATATGCTCAAACAGTGTGGAGGTCGGGCCTAAGAATCTATGACAAGTCCACAAAAACTGAACCGGGGCGGCTTCCCCCATAGATCTATTAATTGTACTAGCGGTTAACCCATCATAGGTTAATTAACGGTCCATAATTGAGGTTTTAACAAAGGCAATCACTTAATGCAATTTAAAGGCAACCACGGGTCCATTCATAGAGGGACAAAGCATACCATAAAAATCTTGTGTTCTAAGTTTATAAAACATGTATTCCCCCTCGCGGGTTTAAAATCATTTAATAACTAGTATAAAGCGAGGCTATAGACTCACCTTAGCCAATAGTGGTAATGAGACGATCGTCGACGATAGATGATGCCTTTCAAACACGAGAACCGCAACCTATCAAATGAGGTGCGTTCATTAATAATAGACTCGAGAAATAACCCATACATAAGAATATAAAACTCGACTCATAAAATCACGACAAAATAGAGAGAAAACGATACAAGTGATACTATTACACTCTCTCCTATATAGTCATTTTATTATTCTACGCCTTTAACAAAAATCTACCGGAACATACCGAATGTCCAAGCCGTTTTCCCATACTTAAACATATCAACTTTTTATGATACTACTCAGAGAACTCACTTACTATATGTAGAAAGTCCTCCCAAGAGCCCATCAAAAGATTTTACTTCTAAAGTTCCCTGCCCGACTCATCTTTGAATCACAAAATCTGGACAGTTTAGCGACCTTGACTTACGAAACCATTTTGACCATTCTAAACAACTCCATTTGTAAAACCGCCACTTGATTCTAAAAATAGACTCAAAATACTAAACTTTGAGCCTGAGAAAAGCCCTTGAATCATTTTGAAACTCATTTTATAGTCCCCAAGATTCGATCCAAATATCGACAACAATTTTCGGATTGTGTCAACACTCGTCTCCCGGTACACGAAAATCAAACTAGTGTATCTTCCACCTCGTTTGGAGTTGGAAGGCCTACTTTATATCAAATCGAAGCTAACGAAATTCTCTACGACATAATCCCATAATAACAACCTATAATCAGACTTAAGACCCCCGAAATTGGCCTCAAACCTACTGCCCAAAATTGACTATAAAAATCTTTTACAAAATCAAGTTTTTGATCAAAACCAACAACTTTTATCATCATTCTAACATCCTAATATCATCTTAAACCCATACTAACACTTGTATCATCATCAAAATCAAAAACCCAAAAATTAAAAATCAACTTTTTAACAAAAACATAGCATAAACACTATTTGATCATCACTACTTACACATGCATGATCAAAATCTCCACCTAACAAATCAAAAAAAATAAAACTTGATGCATGTAGCTAAACTTTGTACCAAAATGTAGCCCTTTGAATTCTAAGGATGGGACTTTGATTTGTTTTGGAAGATTCAAACAAGATAATCATGAAAATTGAAAGATTTGGTGTGATGTTCTTGGTGTTGTATGACAAAGAAGGAGAGACGGGTGAGGTGGTTTTGTTTTTATTTTTTAAATGATTATATGTGTAAAGTGTAAGTGGAAAAACATTATATAGTCCAAGGTTAGGGTTGTTTTTGCCAATTTGTGATAGTTTTGGTCCAAAATGTAATAAAATAGTTTAAAAGGGTAGAAAGTGTAAATTTTAAATTTTGAAATATTTACAAGATTCGGGTTTCGTAAAAATATTTTTTTTTTAAAGTTTAAACGCACACGAAAAATAATAATATAACGACTCGATACGTAATTAAAACGATATCGTTGAAAGTATTAAATATCGAAACGATCGATAATAAAATATAAAATTTTTGGCATCCGTCGGTATCGCGATCACTAGTAGTCCTCGTTACTCGTCAAAATATTAAAATATAATATTTAATATCGGTTTCAACTTAAACCGTTAAACATAATAATATTTAACGTTATAAAATACTTCAAAATAACTGAAAATAGAATTAAATTATGACCTTATTTTTACGGGTTTTACATCCTCACTACCTTAAGGGAGCGACGTCCCGGCGCTCAACTCGCTTCATACACGAGTTGTTCACTACCCGGAAGGATGAGGGCATTCCTTATAAAGAAGTCTTCACGTTCATACGTGAATCTTGATCCACGATCTCCACTGGTTCTTTTACAAAACGAAACTTGTCGTCAAGTTGTATCTCACCAAAAAGGAATAAATAAATCCTTATCCACCAGTCACCCGTCAAGCTCGACACATCAAAATTTTATGGATCACACGAAGCTCATTCGACAACAAGAATAGATGACAGGATTTTCGGGTAAGTCCAGTTAAAAAGAATGTTGCAATTTAAAGGATAGCCACTGGCCGGATAGCCATGGACACACATAAAAAAGAATTAACAAGAAAAACATTTTCGTCATCGGAGGGTGCTCACACGCGGGTCCTCACTCAAAAGATAATACAAAGACACCATCTCACTTTCGCCAACGCGCAGTAAAGTCTCAATAAACATCGTTGTTGAAAGTCAAAAAAGATATTACATAATATATGTTCTACATGATTGGACGTCATCGGATGATGCCGTCTCAAGTTCTCACAACTTACGATCATTTGACTAAATCACATACCACCTAAGTACATAAAAATAAAAGGTCGAACAATAACATCGAGTATAGATTTCCATCGTTAATCATCGAGAAAACCTTGAACGAACCCTTGATAATAACCACTTGATCTCAAGAGTCTTTCCACTTACGGTGTCGGCTTCAACATACTCTTCGAGGTTGTAACAAATTTATTAACTCCATTCAATAAGAGATTCGGTCCTCAATCATTCCACAAGTACACGCATAAATCCTGGTGACACTTATCCTTTCTTCTTATACACTGCTTCCCGAGATTCATTTTAAACTCAGAATAAAATAGTAATCTTCAATACAAGGAACAGAACGAGATAAAAATCACTTCAATAAACGCATAAACAGACAAGATGTGGTAAAATGATTTAAGGTTGACGACCGATGAGGGATCTCGACTCACGTAACCGTAAAACATAATAATTCACAATACTAGAAAAATGAGAGCGAAGAATGTTAAATATTAACATTAAAATAACGTTTGTCACAATTATCCGTCCCGGATTTGGTATTACCTTAAAACTCAATTGAGGTACTTTCTTGATAAGGATGATATATCAAAATAGGAGTTAAATAGCTTCATAATTTATTTTGATTGTCTTAAGAAACATTGAAAGAAAGACATGAATTTAGTAATTAAACTCATATTGATGGTTACAATTAGAAAATATAATTTCCAAATTAAATCATTATCAGGAATATAAATTAAACCGATAATTTCATTACATTTAAAGTAAAGTATGATATGTCAATTACTTCAAAAGATAAAAACATAATTTCAATTTAAACATTAGTTTTAGTTATACAAAATATGATGTATAAATTTGACCTTTTACATGTGATGGTTATTTCGATAAATGAGAATCATTGGAAAAATGTATAAAAGTTCCATAAAAATTTTATAATACCTTGTAGGAATACATAAAGGTGTTTATCATTCCAAAATAAATATGGGTTACATTCGGGTTTCGAAATGTGACAAGATAACAAACGAATACGAATGGAAATAATAGTCAACAATTAGTACGAAATCAATGGTATAAAAGGGGACGAAGCAAATGTCGTATGAATTCTTAAAGAGAATAATAAAATAAAGGCGTTGATGGTAAGACGATAAGAAATAATAAATTAAACAAGTTGTCAATTTTGTTAGTGCGGTTGATGGTTCACCAATATCAGTTTGTTAACTTAGCGGTGGTCGATACATGATCGGAAATAAGATCCATACAAAAATTTAATCAAAAAAAATTCCTAATAATCACTTGTAATTAAAACAAATCAAATGAACGATGTTAGTGTTTAAAGAGATAAGTCAAAGCACGGTTCACAAGAGTGAATTTCGAGACAAACGAGAGTGACGGACGTCATCCCGGATATACGGAAATCGCTCTAGTGATAAATTATTATTCACGGGCGGAGACAATTCCAAAGATCTTTAAAATCGCATAAAGAACATTGGACGAGAAGGAAGGATAAAATATCGAGACTTTCAAGTCATTTATCAACGGTCAGTAATTAGACGAACGGTCAAAAGAAATCAGTTATAAGATAAAATGAAGTAACAAGTGGAAAAACGATCGTCGAGTAAAACGTATTCGTAAGCGCGTAATTCGTTCAAGAGAAGGTAAGAAAACGTATGCGGATGTATAGAAATTGCGCTAGTTGCATGAAATATAAAGGTTTTTAAAACTACTTTTCACTTTATTTCATTTTATTTATCTTTATCATAATATAAGTAAAAAGTTGATTATTATCAAGATTTTTAAGATGACTACTATTCACCCTAGCATGGCTCCTTCTAAATTAGACATAGGTGATCAGGCCATGTATAATCTAGGAATAGCAATGCAGTGCTCAGTTTCGTCGAAAAGTATTATGTTTCTTATGTTTATATATAAACCATGCCATTTGTAAAATGGAATTTAAAAATAGTTATAATTTATAGGATACAAGTAATTGGCGAGATTTTTAAGCAATAACTCAAATGTTATAAAAATTATTTCATAATATCAAAGTAAAACAATTTATGAAAATAATTGTAATAAAAATGTCAATTAAAATTATAAGGTGACATTTTGATGAAGTATATAATAACCAAAGGTTTGCAAAAAGTTGCAAATAATAGCTTATATGAAAACCAATGAAATGGTTACAAGTCGTTAAGGTTTCAAAAGGTTATAAGGTTTAGACGAAAGCGCCATGAGACATGTGATAAGAATGTCGAAAAAGAATGTGAAGGCAAAACTTCAAAACTCAACCCAAATCAGTGGAAGGTTAGAAGAAAATAACAATAAAATAACATCGAATGACAAATGAGTCATATATATAAAAAGAATAAATCAATCCATATGTGTATTCTATGTAAGATACTCGACACAACATGCTTTTAAGAAAGTATGTTATTCGTTTTTAAATTACACCATTAATCCGGTAATTGCTAATCCTGTAATGTTTCTATTTTTTTAAACATTTTCACATGCAACTAGTATTCGTTAGTTTTAAAATAATATTCGTTAAAATTTTACGATCTCAAATAAACTCAAAACAGCTTAGAAACATTTAAGACCCATGTTTCGAATTTTCTATCAGATATGACTTTTAAATATGAGCCGATTAATTGACCCGATAAACGACATTTCCAAGACTCGGAGTCTAAAGCATTTTGATGCAAAACGACGTTTCAGACGACTTTCTAGATTTACCCGAGACCTGAAAACCAATGTAAAATGACCAAAATACCCCTGCAAGTTCTGTGCAGGTTTGACTATTTTATTTTAAAAACACAGGTTTTACTTTTAAGTTTTGACCTGTTTATACTGCCCCTACAGTTTCTGCATAAAGTGTATTTTTCGACACTTCTTAACGGCTCAAAATATATACATATATACACACATGTCTTGTGGATTTTACAACAACGAAAAAAAATAAATCTCGTAATGAGCATCAAATAATATATAGCATGATGAATGACAGAAAATGCTTCAAGGCATTCAACACGAAATTTAGGAAGCAAAATGGTGAAAGACGTTCGTAATTTAGATTTCAAAATGCAATGTAGGCAAATCTCCTTGGTGCCACGATTGTCAAAAACACAAAACATAGCAAGAAAAAAAAATGGAACATTAACATGCTACACTCCGGGAGCGAAAAGGTTAATGAAAAACAAATGATACAATTTTATATAAGTAAAATCGTATTCCAATTCTAGCGCCATAATCTAGACGATGATTTATAAAATGACGATGACGTTACCGAGATATAAGTGAACAATACACTTCGGAGTCGATACATATAAATGTCAACGAATTAAATCTTCGCATGTCGTGTAAAACGATAATAAAAATCAACAAAATATTATGAAAAACCATGGTATTATTCAACACTATTTTAAGAAATGTTTCAAAATGTATGACTCACACGATAGGGGTTAGTCTATTCTAAGGACACATTGAGCTACACAATGGTCAAGAGATTACGTTTCAAGACGTCCAAGCACAAACAGCCGGAAAACAATTTGGATATCTATATAGATATTTCAAAGGGTTAAACAATGAAAGTAACACGCGTAGATGAAGTTATGTAAGGTCATAATATAAAAATTTTGCAATAAAAGCAATTTAAATAGTTCAAAAATAAATACAGAAAGATCTTGAAAATTCATTGTATTTATTTAAGTTAATCATTAATAAATGATAAACTTTTATCGGAAAGTTTAACGACATAAATATATATCGATAAAAGATTATAGTATTTATTTATAAATACTTAGCAATAAGGCATACATAATAATGTATACTAAAGTTGTAATCCCAGAAGTAGCTTGAACCTGAAGTCACGCGAAATTATGTGCACCGACTCTTTGAAAAATAAAACCGACAGTTATAGTTTAGGTTTTTAGAAAAAGACCTAGTTCTCTATAACTCATGGCTCTGATACCAATCTTTAACACCCCCAAATTTACACGCAGCGGAATACATCTTTGGGTGCTAAACAATGATACAACAACACATAATTTATAAAGAACGACTCGAAAAGAGACGTTTTAGATTTATCGTTCCCAAAACATTCATCAGAGTAGCGTAGTCCCATGTAATCATTAACAAAAAGATAAGTTAAAACAACATATTGGTTTGTTTTAAAAATGGAACGATAAATAAATCAAAGAGTTTGAACAACAAAAGCAGTGCACAACTTCATTCCCCGTGACCTCCAAGCTTCCACTTCTTGATTACCTGAAATACATGTGAGTAAAAACAATCAGCAAAAATGCCGAGTGAATCTATAGGTTTATGAAATCAATTTGAACACAAGCAAAGATTATAAGTTTGTGGCATGCTTATATGCATCAAATAATAATTTGCATCAACAATGATAATTGTATATAGCATAAATTGCAATAAGCTCATGGAACCGAGCCCTTAGACACTCCCTTTAGAGGTCTGATAAGACAGGAGATTTATTAATTGTCGGTTACCTCTAGATTAATGGTACATTGCCGTATACCTGACTTCTCAATACAATATGCTCAAACAGTGTGGAGGTCGGGCCTAAGCTTCTATGACAAGTCCACAAAAACTGAACTGGGGCGGCTTCCCCCATAGATCTATTAATTGTACTAGCGGTTAACCCATCATAGGTTAATTAACGGTCCATAATTGAGGTTTTAACAAAGGCAATCACTTAATGCAATTTAAAGGCAACCACGGGTCCATTCATAGAGGGACAAAGCATACCATAAAAATCTTGTGTTCTAAGTTTATAAAACATGTATTCCCCCTCGCGGGTTTAAAATCATTTAATAACTAGTATAAAGCGAGGCTATAGACTCACCTTAGCCAATAGTGGTAATGAGACGATCGCCGACGATAGATGATGCCTTTCAAACACGAGAACCGCAACCTATCAAATGAGGTGCGTTCATTAATAATAGACTCGAGAAATAACCCATACATAAGAATATAAAACTCGACTCATAAAATCACGACAAAATCGAGAGAAAACGATACAAGTGATACTATTACACTCTCCTATATATTCATTTTATTATTCTACGCCTTTAATAAAAATCTGCCGGAACATACCGAATGTCCAAGCCGTTTTCCCATACTTAAACATATCAACTTTTTATGATACTACTCAGAGAACTCACTTACTATATGTAGAAAGTCCTCCCAAGAGTCCATCAAAAGATTTTACTTCTAAAGTTCCCTGCCCGACTAATCTTTGAATCACAAAATCCGGACAGTTTAGCGACCTTGACTTACGAAACCATTTTGACCATTCTAAACAACTCCATTTGTAAAACCGCCACTTGATTCTAAAAATAGACTCAAAATACTAAACTTTGAGCCTGAGAACAGCCCTTGAATCATTTTGAAACTCATTTTATAGTCCCCGAGATTCGATCCAAATATCGACAACAATTTTCGGATTGTGTCAACACTCGTCTCCCGGTACACGAAAATCAAACTAGTGTATCTTCCACCTCGTTTGGAGTTGGAAGGCCTACTTTATATCAAATCGAAGCTAACGAAATTCTCTACGACATAATCCCATAATAATAACCTATAATCAGACATAAGACCCCCGAAATTGGCCTCAAACCTACTGCCCAAAATTGACTATAAAAATCTCTTACAAAATCAAGTTTTTGATCAAAACCAACAACTTTTATCATCATTCTAACATCCTAATATCATCATAAACCCATACTAACACTTGTATCATAATCAAAATCAAAAACCCAAAAATTAAAAATCAACTTTTTAACAAAAACATAGCATAAACACTATTTGATCATCACTACTTACACATGCATGATCAAAATCTCCACCTAACAAATAAAAAAAAATAAAACTTGATGCATGTAGCTAAATTTTGTACCAAAATGTAGCCCTTTGAATTATAAGGATGGGACTTTGATTTGTTTTGGAAGATTCAAACAAGATAATCATGAAAATTGAAAGATTTGGTGTGATGTTCTTGGTGTTGTATGGCAAAGAAGGAGAGAGGGGTGAGGTGGTTTTGTTTTTATTTTTTAAATGATTATATGTGTAAAGTGTAAGTGGAAAAACATTATATAGTCCAAGGTTAGGGTAGTTTTTGCCAATTTGTGATAGTTTTGGTCCAAAATGTAATAAAATAGTTTAAAAGGGTAGAAAGTGTAAATTTTAAACTTTGAAATATTTACAAGATTCGGGTTTCGTAAAAATATATATATTTTTTTAAAAGTTTAAACGCACACGAAAAATAATAATATAACGACTCGATACGTAATTAAAACGATATCGTCGAAAGTATTAAATATCGAAACGATCGATAATAAAAGTATAAAAATTTTGGCATCCGTCGGTATCGCGATCACTAGTAGTCCTCGTTACTCGTCAAAATATTAAAATATAATATTTAATATCGGTTTCAACTTAAACCGTTAAACATAATAATATTTAACGTTATAAAATACTTCAAAATAACTGAAAATAGAATTAAATTATTACCTTATTTTTACGGGTTTTACAGATTATGGCTTCCACTTTGATAAAGTACCTATGTACTGTGACTCAAAGTCTGCCATAGCCATCTCCTGCAATCCGGTACAGCATTCCCGCACGAAGCACATTGATGTCAGATATCACTTCATTAAGGAACAAGTTGAAAAGGGTATTGTTGAATTATACTTTGTTGGAACTGATTACCAATTAGCTGACTTGTTTACAAAAGATCTTTCGAAAGAGAGGTTTGCGTATCTAGTTAGGCAAATTGGTATGAGATGTTTGACTCCAGCAGAACTGGAGGTTCTGGCAAAGAAGCCTACTTGATTCATCTATCAAACATCTACCTGTAAATATTAATCAATAAGAAAAATACAAAATAAAAAAATCTTTGATAATCCAAAAATATTCTTCTCGACATGTCTTTCAGTATCAATAATATGGACGTACCTAGAAATGTCGCTCAATAACGACACGGGTGTGTACATAAAGCTCGAATGAAAGTTGTAAATATTTTTTAAAACATGTCATTTTTATCTTTTTTAAAGGAAATTTTATAATTTGGACAATATTTCCAAAAACGGGTAGAGCAATCTATCACGGGTTGAGCTTGTCACAAAACATTCCACGTTTTGAGCTCAACACAATGGCTTGTAATCACTTTCAGATTGCAACCCGGATCTAAATTCACAGGGGAGTGTACGCTTTTATACTCTTACCCTTAGCAAAAGAAGTTAAATCTTCTTACACTTGAGTGGATTCGTCAAGACATTCAAAGTCTATGAACTCAAGTTTATGCTTTAGAAAAACCTTTTCGTCAAAAAGAATTGATTTTTCAAAAAGCGTTGAACACAATTTTTTTATGAATTTCTCAATGATATTCAAAATCTTTCAAAAATTGTGTGTTCAACAACTCCTATCCTCAAAAGTTTAATGTGGATCAAATCCTCGTAATGACAATTCCATTGGATCAATTTTTGAGGGGGAGCAATTCAACTTCATGCAAAAGATTAACACATCTTTCTCCCGAAGATTTTAAAGACTATTTTTCAAAATATATTTTATTCAAATTTGGTATCTCTAATATCAAAAGATTTTATATATGAGAGATAGGGGGAGAAAATGTGATTAAAATGTGATCTTATATAAGACTCAAGCACTTTAACTCTTACACACATGTACAAAATGTCCACTTAAATTCTTTCGCATTTCAATGAACATGTGAAGGGGGAGTATTTCTGAAACGACAAAACTAGCAAGGTGTTAAATGTTTTCCAAACACTTTGTTAGAGATTAAAGTGGTTTTCATGGTTACGATCAAATACCCACAACATCTTTAATTCACGACGTTATTGATGTCAAAAGGGTGGTTAGGTTTAAGTCCTATGATCCAACCAGAACCGGAGGGATCTTCCCAGGGACTATCCAATAGATTATTAGAACTCCTTAGGAAAGATGGAGTAGAATGTGAACGTAGCTGAATGCCGACTAAGTACTGATGATAGCACTGGAACAATCACAACAAGGTGCTATTAATGATGTCTTGGTAAGCATTGAAGGGGTTGAAGAATGAAAAAGAAATGTAAGGATAAAGGGACTAAAGAAAGAAGCCCTCCATACAACTTAGGCAGAAACCGGGTCAACACATCATGAAGACAACTCATCATGGACCCAGTGATGTGAAGCACAACCCTTTCCTAGCTACTCATGCTTCTCTCAAAAGAAGTTTGTTTTATTGTCACGGAGAACAACACGACTTCTATTGACTTTCTCACTCCGAGATAGTTGATATTGAATAGGTGGCATCTGCTCTAGCCTCCGACCACTAAAAGTGCACAAATCGACTCTAGAGCCAAGACATCAATCAAATCTCGTTAGGACACACGGATGAAGATCAAGAGAGTCCTACGCTATATCCTTGTGATATTGCTAGAACACTCAGAGTGATACTACTTAGTATTCACAATGATGAGTGGAAATCCTTCCAGTGTTAACATCAAACAGCACTGCGGTAGGTCATATGTAAGATTCTTTATGAATTGAACATATGTAAAACTGAAAAGCAACAATGGTTTGATTCTGAATTGATTCAAACTCGTTTCAGGTTTCTACGCAATATCTTTATGGTCTTGCCAGAACATTCAGAGTGATATTATTAATATTCACAGTGACGAGTGGAAATCCTTCTAGCGTCAACATCAAACAGCGCTACGGTAGGTGACTTGTGAGATTCTTATGAATCAAACTTATGTCAACTGGAAAGCAACAATGGTAAGATTCTTAATGAATCAAACTTGTTCCAGGAATTTGAATTGATGACTTTAATCAAGCGGATATTTATCCAATTGATTCACTCTTTATGTTCGCAGTCTTGCTTTGAGACAGTCGAGTAAAGAGAACGGCTAGTACAGCCGTGAAACCCTGTCAAGGAGATTCTTAATTGAATCTACCTGGTCACATGTATGATATTTAATATCGTATAACGGTCTTCACCGACCGGAGGTAAAACGCTACCGATTTAGGACGAATGTCAAAGCCATTCAGTCCGTGTCTATGTTTTGTCTCGAGAAGGTGACGTCACGGTGTACTCAGCAAAGTCAAAGATTCACAACCACATATTCATGCCCAAAGACTTATTCAACAATCAATAGTGTGAGCATGTGGGTAAAGACACAAGATCGCAAGTTGGCAAAGACAAGTCAAGAATGATTTGAATATCTCAAGATAAAAGACTAAGTCGAAAGACAATGACAAAGGCTCAAAGATCACAGCATGAAGGAACAACACTACTATTACACGTTCAAGACTCGTTTATGACGAAATTCATAAATCTCCATTGGACTTCAAATATCGAAGAGGAATGACCTCACATTGGGGGAGATTGTTAGCCTCAAAATAATGAGTCAAACAAGAATGTTCGGTCATAGGTTTATATTGTAATATTTATTAGAACGTTGTAATAGATAGTTAAATAGTCGTGGTTCACGGGTTTGGATTTAAACTAATTAAAGTCCAAAAGACAAGCCCGGCCCAATATATAGCCCATTAAAGCCCGCATATGGGTGGACTATATATTTTACCCTCCTAGCATGTTAGGAGGGTGGATGGTCATTTTGTAACTCTCATTTATTCCTAATCTAATATTCTACAAGTTAATCACCTCCTCTCTACTTTCTCTCACTACTTTCTCTCTCTAAAACTCATATCTTTTCCATCTCATATCTTAATCTATCATCATATTATTTAGGGACAACATAAAATATCATGAAATTGGCCAAATATATGCTTGTGTTTGTTACTTGTGTATTTTAGGTACGGATATTGAAAAAATGACAAAAGATCACAAGAATCATGCAAAAACGAACACGGAAACGAAGCCGCATATTGTACCAAGCCCTAATAAAGATTTTCCAAGAAAAACCCTTGAAGATTTGAAGATTATGCAAGAAGGGTCCTCCAATATTGAATAAGTTACACTTTAAACCCTTGTATCTTCATAATTACAAGATTGGTCCCTAAAGTTTGTCAAAATTGCAAAAGGGCCCTCCACTTTGAAGAATTGGCAAATTTAGTCCCTCAACAAAACTAAATTGTCAATATTAGTCCCCCTCAAAGTCAAACATACCATGAAGGACTTCAATTTACAACAAATTACAAGTTTGGTCCTTTAAAAATGTCAAATTACCAAAAGGACCCTTAACTTTGAAGAAATGGCAAAAATGGTCACTCATAAATCATGATTTGTCAAATTCAGTCCTCCAAGAAGTCAACAAGACAAGTCAAGACCATTATCAATGAAGAAAATGCCAAATCAGCCATTCAAGAATCAACATATGGCAAGAAATATCGCTAAAAATACTTTGGAAAAGTATTTGGGGCAAAAGTGTGAAGTTAGAAACTTCAAATACAAAGGGAATCAAGTTTTGGCCGTTTAAAATACAAATGGAAGGAGTTAAAGAGTTGAGGGGTAAAAACTATCAAACATCCAACCTTACCTAGACCAGTATTGGGGTGACACGTGCCCCACTACCACTTTCCCACCAATCACCATTAAGCCTGCTGCCATGTCATAACCCACTTATAACTAATCCTAAATTAGTTATAAAAGACGCGCCTAACAAGTTTTCAAAAACTAAACCAGATTAAAACCTCACTATTCACAACTATGAACATAATTAAGGATTTCTTAATTACTTATAATTAAGCCCTATAAACCTCTAGAATCTTGATTAGTGGTCTCTTAATGATAACCCAACTCAAAAATCCTTTGCCACCTCACCAGAAGTATCACATGGGACATGCCCTGCTACAAAGGTTGAAGAAAAGGCCAAAACTTGCCAGCCATCCAACGTGCATGATTCCAGCTTACATTTTAAGCTTGTTTTACACCATTGGATGCAATTCTACTATGCCAGCAACTACAAAACACCAAGAACAAGTCACATGATTCTCCAAAGTTCAAACTTCACAAGGGGCAATTTTGGACTTCTACATCATTAGGGTTACGTTTTTTATTCAACATTTAGGTTTCTTGTAGCCTATATAAGGCATAACACTTAGTCATTTAGTTTTTGCTCTTGAATTTTCCTAAGTTCACATTTCTGTAAATCTCATTTTCATTAATGAAGTGTGTTTGAAATTGGTGAAGAAAAGTCAAGTGCCATTCTTATTTCCTGCTTATTATTGTTTAATGTTTACTAAATCTGAATCCTAAAACCTGTTTTCAAAGGAGTGTGCAAAAGTTTGCATATTTTCTTTAAATCTTGATATTTTGCTATGAGCTTGGTACACCTTGGAATTTTTGGGATATAAGTTGATCATAGCACCCTGATATTGTGATATCAATGTGTTGTGAGGCTTATAACTTGGGGATAATCAAGTGTGGGGTACAAGAGTTGCATTAATCAAGGATTTGTTACTTTACTGTTTTTATATTTTTTCTTCTAACTTTGTTGAATCTTAGCAGGAGTGTGTGTGGAAGCTTGTGCTTGTTCTTGCTAGCACATAAGCTCAAAATTCGTGGGTGTGGATGTACATCCATGAGGTTTGAACCATTCTACCTTAAATCTGCTTAAAAATCTTGATTTTTGGTGATTTTGTGTGTTTCTTGTGTTCTTGTGGAATTTATGGTCTAATCTTGCTTAATACTGCATATTAAATATGTTTATGTGTTTGATTGGGCTTGGGTAGTCTTGGAATACACTTATACTTGTTTAATCTTGATTTAAAAAAGATAAGGGGTGTTTGAGATTATCTGTTTAAGATCATAGATTAGTATTGTGTTGTTAGAAAGTCTTGTTTGTGCTTAGTATTTGTTATTGACTTGGTTGAGTGCTAAAACCTGCATGTTTTCAGTCTTATATCCTCAAATCAAAGATTGTGCTATATCTCATTGGTTTTGACTGTTTTTGACCTAAAATCTTGGTAATACTTAGAGTATATGCATGATTAGGGATAAAAGGTGTTAAATCAAAGTTTGTGTAACCTGATTTGAAGATTTGAGTGTTTGAATTTGGCTTGTTGGTCAAGTATATCAGCAAAAGTGTTCATAACTACCTGCTAGTGTTCATCAGTAACTTTTGGTGCTTGAATCTTGATCTAGGCTTTGAATTGTTAGAAATACGTTTTAACGTATATTAGAAGTATCGGTCACTCCACAATATGATTTATGTTGTAATAGCTCGTAGTTAACAATTAGTTAAATATTACTTATTAAGTTAAGTAAGAACCGGTCCATGGGCTTCTCATGGACCGGCCCAAGCCCATTGTAAGCTTGGAGTATAAATACCCCTTTCCACCATGGAAAGGGGTTGGTTGTTGTTCATTTTCATGCTTTCATATTAATAAAATCATACACATTTTCTCTCACTTTCTCTCTCTAGTTTCTCTCACTAGAAAACATCAACCCACTTCATAGATTCTTAGGTTATCAATATTCTACATGAATCAGTGCATGAAACCTGTTTAGATTTGTTCATTTGAATTAATTATAGCTTGTGTATGCATTTGGTGAAGTTTGGCTGGCTGATTTGTACTAAAAGTGCTTATTGAACCAAAACGGCTTATTGTTCAGTCTAGGCTAGATCTGGTGATGTTTTGAATTAACTGTGCTAATTGGCTGATTGTGAATGTGTTTTTGTGATTGCTATTGACTCCTTATGATTAACTGATCATTTGGGTGCCTTTGTGAAACTTGAATCCACAAAAAAGTCACTAAAGACAAAAATTCAATTAAGTCAAGCAGTGGAAAAAGTTTCCACTGCTCAACATCCAAAACTAGCCCCTGCTAGTGTAATTTGTTATCTAGCTTATTAATAAGCCATATTGGCTTATCCAGACTTGCACCAACTTATTTTTTGTGATCAATCTTCCTCATTTGACCCATTTATTTGAACTAGAGCTTATCAGACCTTGGCTTTGACTTTTTGCTAGAAAACTCATAAAGTTGACTTTTAATTAAGTGCTTATCTGCTTATTCCAGCTTATTGAGTGTGCTTATTGAAAAACTTTTTGTTGATTAAGCTTAGTTAAGTCATTTAAAAGCTTTTGAAAGTTGAATCAGCTCTTGGGGTGGCCTAGAACTCGAAAACAACTATTTTGTCGTTTTGTGAAGATAGCTTATTGCTTATTCAGGGTTATTCCTTGTGCTTTTTCCAAGTTTCTTTTTACAGATCTCTTAAGTAACTCAAAAGAAGCTTGTGTGTCTAATTTGAGTTTATGGCATCAGCTTATAGCTTAATGGGCCAAAAAGCCCATTAAGAATAAGCTGCTTTGAAATAAGCTAGCTTATACACATTTTCAAATTTTGGTCCTTCAAATTTCTGTACTTAAAATCAAATTTTGAGTCAGACTAGAAGTTTTGGGCTTATTTGGTTGACTTTTTCTTATTGGGCCCAAATTAAGCCCATCAAGGGACTGTTTTGTCTTTTAGCCCATTTCTAGGCCCATTAGGGGTATTTTTGTAATTTCAACTTCATTTCTGAGTTTATTAGGTTAAAATAAGCTAGTTTCCAACTTTTTAGAATTATTTATAAATTTTTTATTTTTAATATTATTTTATTATTATTTTATTATTAAAAATTAAAATTTATATTTTTCAAGTTTTATATTTTTCTTAGGTTAAATACATGAAGTTAGGAATTTTACAATTTTTAGAATATTTTTATTGTCATTAGATTAATTTTTATAATTATTTTAATTTTAAATAGTTTTTAATTGTTTTTAAATAGTTTTTATTAATTTTAAAATTTTCAAAAATATTTTTAAATTTAGTTAAGTCATTTTATAGGTTTACAATTGAAAAAATCTCATTTTGGGCTTTTTGTTAATTAAATTGAGTTTTTGGGCTTTAATTAGCATTAAAAAATTATTATTTAATTAAATAAAAGGTTTGAGTGATTTTTGATTTTTTTTAAACTCTAATTATATATTTTAGGATTTATTGCAATTTTCTAGGAATTTATAGGGTAAATTTTTAATTTTGTCACTTTTTACGGTTTTACATGTACGACTTATCGTCTTAGTTTTAATCATAATCGTAACCGTCATTCTCTTCTAATCTCATTTATATTTTCTTTTCTCATAAATATAATCATAAACCATTAATCATCTCTTAACACACACACCAAGCCTCCATGAGAACGATCCCCACTTTGGGTCATTACTTGTTGTTTTCCTAAGCTACTTGTGTACTTACCCTAGTTACCTTTGTTTTCCTAAACAAAGTGTAAAAACTCAACCATCATTTTGGCGCCGCTGCCGGGGAGGCATGTTGTGTTTTGATTTGGCAATTGTTGTTTTTATAAATAGCCATAATATCTATTTGTATTAGTATCACTCTACTAATACGTATTATCGGTTTCTCATTTTTTGTGTGAATATTATTAGTATATTGTATACGTAGAACAATAAATTCACAAGTACTCCAAAAGTGTAAAAACACAACCTTGACTTGGGAGGTCATACCCAATCATTGTATTCGAATCTCAAACAAGAAAGAAAAAGGCAAAAATAGATAAATACTTTCGTGAAGCTCGAATTTGAAAAATACAAACTATAAGGTGGGTATAAGACAGGTATTATAAAATATACCCTAAGGAAAAAGGCTCTTAAGTGCTTCGCGCCGCCTCGTTTCCCCGCTTGCTTGTGAGTATTTTGAGATTGAAAGCTAATCGAGGGTTTTGCCGCCCAAAGTATTATTAAGTATCATATATACTTTCTTGGTTTCATTTGATTAAACCCTCTTGAACGATTCGGTGTTCCACCAACGTTCTAAAGTCATCGAAGGCATTCAGTTCACGTGATCGTTTTCATTCCTTGAGGCTTCTTTTATCAAAAACCACAAAAAGTGGAAAAATACAAAACACCAAAAAGAATCTTCTTTGCTCATCCCCTCGTTGTACGTGACGTTTATGCAAACCCGTAACCAAGCAAGACGTGCACGTAAACGTAGAAACCGAAAGGAGTTAAATCCTACTCCTAATCTTTCTAGTGAGGAATCTCCTATTGACGAACCTATCGTAAGAGAAGAACCAACCATGGCGAATCGAAATATGATGGAGTTACTTCAAGTACCCACCGAGGGTTATGGAGAGGCTATTGTGATTCCCGCTATCCTTGCGGAGAATTTTGAAGTGAAAACGGGTTTGTTGTCGATGATCCAAAACAACAAATTCCGTGGTGATGAAAAGGACAATCCGCACAACCATATCCGCCAATTCAATCGTCTTACCGCCACTTGCAAATTTAAGGATGTTGCTAATGACTCGATTAAGATGATGCTTTTTCTGTATTCCTTAGCGGGGCCCGCTAAAATTTGGTTAGAGAAAGAGCCACCCAATTCTATATTGACGTGGAAGGATCTCGTTTCTAAGTTTGTGAACCAATTTTTCCCGCCCTCTAAGACTACGCATTTGAAAAACGAGATTTCAAAATTTTCACAAGAATTAAATGAGAGTTTTTCAACGGCTTGGAATAGGTTTAAGGAAATGTTACATGAGTGTCCTCATCAAGGGTTTTCCGACTTGCATCAAATTGACACGTTTTACAATGGACTTAATGATCATGAAAGGGATTATCTAAATGTCGCCGCGGGTGGTAATATTTTGTGTAAAACGGTTGAGGAAGCGTTGTTGATAATTGAGAATAGATCTAAGGTGTATAGTCCTCGTAACACATCGAGTGTTCGTAAGGCTTCGTCTTCGACTTCACCTTCTTTGTCTAATACCATCGATGCTTTCCAAATTGAGGCTAACTTTGAAAACAAAATCTTTGATAAGCTTAAAGGACTTTTAATTGAATTCAAAGTTGGAGAAGAAAGTGCTCCCGCTACGGCTAAAGCGGTTGAGGTTTCATGTATGTATTGTGGTGGAGGTCATGATTTCTCCGAGTGTATTACCAACGGTGGTAACACTTCGAGTGCCTACGCGGCCACGAGAACTTACAACCCAAACGGTCAAGTTACCCGCTCCAATCAATTGACTCCACCGGTTTTTGCTCATAATCAAAATGCTAACAACAACTATCGAAATAATCAAGTTGGTTTTAAAAACAATTACAAAGGAAACTATGGGAATCAAGGGGCTAATAATCAAGTTTCAAACAAAAATCAAAACAATGATTTTCAAAACAACAACAAGGGTTTGCAAACTTTGAAAGATCTTCCAAATGAATTTGTTGAATACGCTAATGGAAACGATGCTAGGTTTGACAACATGTAAAGAGAAATCATTAGCCTAAGATCCGAGTTTAAGAACGACTTGAAGAAGGAGTTGAAAAACGAGTTAGAAAATGAGCTTAAAATCCATACAAACAAAATGGAAGGGAATGTAACTAGGTTACCACAAAACCAACAAAAAATGGAACAAGGGCAACATGAAATAAAACAAGAGATGATTAAGGCCGAGAAGAGGCAATCCATGTTTGAGGAAAAAATTTCATCTATGTTTGAGGCTATTATGTGCAAACCGTCTTCGATTAGTCTTCCTAGTAACACCATTCGAACCCTACGGGAGAGATGAAAGTGATTACCACACGTAGTGGTAAGACACTCAAGGAACCAACTCCTCAACCAATTTCTCCTACGGAGGATGCAATTGAGGAAGAACCCGAGGTGGTGGTCGAAAAGGAGCATCTCCAAATCCCATGAAGTACCGCTCATGCCACACCTACAGTTGAACCATTACCAACATTGGAACCCGAGATTCCAAAGGCTATGCCCATGCCTCAACCCACACCATCCTTGCCCTATCCATCGAGACTTAGAAAAGAGAAACGTCAAGAGCGCGATAATTATCAATTTGATCTTTTTATGAAAATGTTTCGTGACGTTCATTTTAATGTGAGTTTCGTCGATGCTTTGGTCATGATGCCTCGATTTGCCGCTAACTTCAAGAGTATGTTGAACAACAAGGAAAATTGCAACAATTGTCTAGTTGTTCATCAGTTTATCTTAACCGCATACCTCAAAAAGTCGGTGATCTCGGTAAATTCTTGATTCCTTGTGCAATCCAAGATATGGAATAATGCTATGCCTTGGCCGATCTTGGTGCTAGTATTAACTTGATGCCACTTGCAATCTTCAAGTCGTTCAATCTTCCTAATCTTACTCCTTCACTAATGTCTATCGAGTTGGCCGACCATTCCACGATTCCCGCATGTGGATTGGCGGAAGACGTTTTTGTGAATGTGGGAAAGTTCTATTATCCGGTAGACTTTATCGTTGTCGATATTCCCACGGATCCTCAAGTTCCTCTCATTTTAGGTCGTTCATTTTTAGATACGTCTATGGATTTGATTGATGTGCATGCTAGAAAGATCACCTTACGTTTCAGCGACGAGGAACTTGTTATAAACGAAACTCAAAATTCTCAAATTTCTCATGTTTATTCCGTTGCAACCATAAACCTCGTTGATATGATCGACGTTGTTTGCGAGGAATTTTCACAAGAAGTTTTAGGTTTTGGTGATGATGAAAATAGTGGAAATCCCACTATGTTAGATCCCATTCTTGATAACTCGACACCAACCTTCACTCCATTTGAAGGAGGTGGTTTTACGTTGGAAGAATTCGATGTTCCACGTACTTGTGACGAAGACCTCGACAATGATGAGGACTTATCGATTATCAAGGATTTTCTTAACGATTTCCCATTCCCTCCACCCGAGGAGGTTATGAGGATCGAGCCCAAATCTTCAATTGAGGAACCACCTATCCTCGAGTTGAAAGATTTACCTCTTCATGTCGAATATGTATTTTTGGAGGAGGGCGACAAGTTGCCGATTATTATTGCGAAAGAACTTTCGGATAATGAAAAAACCGCACTTGTCGATGTTCTAAAGGATCACAAAGGGGCAATTGCGTGGAAGTTATCCGACATTAAGGGGATCGATCCCAAATTTTGTACCCAAAAAATCTTAATGGAGGAGGATTACAAGCCCGCAATCCAATGTCAAAGGAGGGTGAACCCCAAAATTTACGACGTCATCAAAAAAGAGGTCCTAAAACTCCTTGACGTGGGAATAATTTACCCTATTTCCGATAGCCCTTGGGTGAGTCCTATTCATTGTGTCCCTAAAAAGGGAGGAATGACCATTGTGCCAAACGATGCCAACGAGTTAATTCCCACTAGACTCGTGACCGGATGGAGAGTGTGCATTGACTGTTGTAAGTTGAATGAAGCCACTCGAAAAGACCATTTTCCCTTGCCCTTCATGGACCAAATGTTGGAGCGTCTTGCGGGAAACGATTTCTATTGCTTTTTAGATGGTTTTTCCGGTTATTTCCAAATCCCCATCGATCCTCATGATCAAGAAAAAACTACGTTTACGTGTGCATATGGTACGTTTACCTATTGTAGAATGCCATTCGGACTTTGCAATGCACCGGGAACCTTTCAAAGGTGTATGATGGCTATTCTTCATGATATGATCGAAAAGACGATGGAAGTCTTCATGGATGACTTTTCCGTGTTTGGTAGTTCGTTCACTTCGTATTTGTCGAATCTTGAGAGAATGTTGAAGCGTTGTGAGGAAACCAACCTTGTTCTTAATTGGAAAAAATGTCATGTTATGGTTAAAAGTGGAATCGTCTTAGGGCACAAGGTTTCGAAAGTGGGGATTGAGGTAGATCAAGCTAAGGTGGACGTCATCGCCAAATTACCTCATCCCAAAACCGTTAATGGAGTTAGGAGTTTCCTAGGCCACGCGGGCTTTTATCGTTGATTCATCAAGGATTTTCAAAGATCTATCGACCTATTACACATCTCCTTGAAAAAGATGCACGTTTTGTCTTTGACGAAGATTGTGTTGGAAATACTTTTTACGTATATAGAAAGTCTCGGTCACTCCAACAATGTAGTTATAGGCTCGTAGTAATGTTAAGTTTCATTTATTAAATAGCCCGACCCATGAGCATGTTCATGGGCCGGAAGCCCAAGTCCATTAAGGACTTGGGGTATTTAAACCTCTTTCCACCATGGAAAGAGGTGTTAGTTGTTCATTTCTTTCATTTCAATATACAACTTTCTTTAACTTCTCTCTCTAAGTTTCTCTCTCTAGAAAAACATCAACCCTCTTGATTCATAAAGATTATCATTGTTCTACAATTGGTATCAAGAGCATGGGATGAGATATAGGTTTGTTTTTGTGTTGTGTATTGGTTTATAAACATATCGTAGGGTGTTGGTTTGTTTTTGCCGAATCTTCAATTTTTTTTTGTGTTTGATCGTAGTTTCAAGTAGTGTAACATAGGGATTCGTGTTAAAGTGTTTTTGGTATCTTGGTTTTAGTTAAAACACAATCTTTCTTGGATCAAAAGTGCAAAAAGGTCTTGTGTTATTCATTCCGAAATTCAAGCAGAAATCTCCATCGGAAAGTACAAGTGAGGGGCTTCCATCGCAATAACCATCACCATCGAAAAGGGTTTGGTTCCACATTGCGATACTTGGATTTCATTACTTATTCCGATCTGGGCATTCCGATCGTTCTTTGCGATCTGGGATTCCGACGGCTATAAGGAAGTTTTTAAGTCGTTACTCTGCTTAAATTTTGTCAGCTACTTTGCAATCTGAGCATTCCAATCTAAATCATTCCGATAAGCTTTGCGATCTGAGCATTCCGATAGACTTTGCAGTCTGAGCATCTCGACAGATTTGCATTATGATCTAGGCATTCCGATACCATCATCATTCCGACAAGGTTACATTGCGATCTGAGCATTACGATCTGAATCATTCCGACAAGCACTTTGCGATCTGAATCATTTCGATAGCTTTGCATTACGATCTAAGCATTCCGATAGTAACATATTCCGATCTGGGTATTCCAACAGAAAGAACATTTCGATAGAACTTGTTTTTAGATACTTAGTGGATTTTCTTCTATTTGGCATTTAATTTGGTAATTTGGAAAATTTCAAAAGCAAACACAACAACAAGATAACAACATCTTTTAGTTAACAACACAAAAAACTCATAACCTTATTTCATTGTTCGATCATCTTTGATAATCTTTTTTCAAGGGATCACAAAATGAATTCACATTAATTTATGCCAACTATGACTTCACTCACCGATATATCGATCATTTCGGGTACCGATACTCGCCCGCCTTTGCTCATCAAAGATCTATTTGAAGCATGGCAAGGCCGTATGAGAACATATATCATGGGCAAACAACATGGTCGACTTATGCTTCAATCAATTGATAAAGGACCATTAGATTGGGGAGAGGTTACCGCCAACAATGTGACAAGACCAAGGGAGTATCATGAGTTAACCGATGCCAATAAAATCATTGCAGATGCCGATGAAAGGGCTGTTCAGACAATTCTTCAAGCCCTTCCACCCCATATCTTTCGAATGGTGAGTGAACATACAGTAGCAAAGAATCTTTGGGATTGACTTGCGGTTTTGCTACAAGGGACATCTCTCACTAAGCAAGAACGAGAATGTCAACTGTATGATTTGTTTGATATGTTCACATACCTTCCAGGGGAGACACTTCATGATTTTTATTGGTGTTTTACCACTTTGATGAATGACATGAATGTCTATAATCTAAGGATTGAACAGTTTCAGTTAAACACCAAGTTTTTGAACACACTACCCCCTGAATGGAGTCAATATGTGACTGATGTCAAAATGATTCGTGATCTACACAAGTCCAATTTAGATCAACTCTATGCTTTCTTACAACAACATGAGAAGCATGTGATCCAAAACCGAATTTCTCAAGGACATTATCATGAACCAATGGCATTATTGGCAAACCATCCTACACTGTCATACCACAACTCTCAGCTTGCTTTAGGACACAAATCTTCATATCAACCTGTGTATCAAACACCAAGCTTTCCATAGTACTCGATTCTGCCACCGCCGGCAACATCTTATCACCAACCAACAACATCATCATCACAAGGAAATTCACACCAATTACCTTATGCTTCACACCAGTATTCACCATATCAAACTCCTACCAACCTTGCTAGTACCTATCCACAACTGGAGGCTCCTCAACCTTATTACTCACAACAAGTCAGTGCTCCAACCAATCAGACTGTAGCTCAAGCAGTACCAGCTGTCTACTGTGAAGATGACATCCCTGCCCCTGAATTTAGACAAGGAGATAGCCCTACTGAAATCCTTGCTCTGATGTCTGCTTATTTAAGTCAAACATTGAACAAACGAGGTTACCGAGCTCCAGCAACAACTAACAATCAGTTAAGGAGCTCGTCTAACTCTTGTCAACAGGCAACAATTCAGGACGGAAGAGTCATGGTGCAACCACTTCAAGGGAGATCGAATTCGTCTACTGCTGGTGCACGTTCATCCACTACTTCTACTACAAGGGCAAACAGCACTGGTAAAATGAAGGTGGTTATTTGCTAAAACTGCAAAAGGGAAGGGCACATGGCCCGAGAATGCAAGCAGCCTAAGAGGAGAAGGGACGACACATGGTTTAAGGAGAAGATTTACCTGGTGAATGCTCAAGCCCAAGGCCGTGAGCTTGATGCAGAAGAATTGGCATTCCTTGCAGATCCGGGAGTAGCGGAAACTGATGGTCTCACAACAGTCATCACCAACAATACTGCATATCAATGTGATGATTTGGATGCATATGACTCTGATTGTGATGATCTTAACACCGCCAAAGCAGCTCTTATGGCAAACCTTTCACTATATGGAGCTGATACCATTTCTGAGGTACCAAATACTGCTACAGATACTCGTATTGTACCTTATCAAGTTGAGCAAATGTCTGAGTATTCGGAACAGCCTCCGGTGGTTAGTAACTCAATCGATGAGACAAACAATGATAGCAATAACATTTCAAGTCCTCAGACTTTGAGTGAACCACAACCGGGAGCTCTTACGACTATCAGTTCGTCTGCTCAACCTGATTTGGTTAGGGTCCCGGCATCTTTGCTTAGCAGAATGAATAGTACGATCCTTGAAACCATGAATGCTAATCAGACTTTATTGTCCGAGCTTGCTTTGCATAAGGACAAGGTTAAAACCTTGGAAATGAATCCTTTGTCCACTACCTTAACTAATCTTGATATTGATAGGTTTAGGAAAGTTCAAATGGACAATCTGCTAGAAATTGAGAGTTTAAGAGCAAATCTTTCGAATGAACTTAAAGAAAAAGAGTCAGTCGTTACTAATTTTCAACAACTTCAAACGGATTTTGAAACTCTTGAGTCCAAACAGCTTGAATTGGAAATTAAGACGTCTGAAAGAATAAAAGAAACGGAAATTAAGCTTTTAAAACAATATGCTGCTTCACATCTAGTACACTTGTTTCATGCATCATTTAAAGAGTTCAATCTGTCACGTCTTATTGACTTACCACCTAACCCGGGGTATGCAAAGCAAGCGCTTAACCACATCCCACGACTTTATGATGCAACAAAGTTAGGATTAGTATTAGATCCGATAGTGTTCTCAAATGATTCTATGACACCATATGATGAAAAGCAGTTAAAATTACTTTCTACATATCCTGAATATGATTATGCTCAAATGAATGCAAAAAATGCCACAATAGATCTTAGAATTTGTTTTAATATGAAAAAGAGAACTCTCCAAACATCCACTTTCATGCCGACTAGAAAATTCCTTAGTATAATTCCTACACTTGTCAACTCGGACAAACCAAAGGAAATTCCTAAGAATCTTCTACCGGTTAGTACGGTAAAGCTCAGCTTGGAAGAGATTGGGCAATACCTTACCGATTTTGACAAGGTCATTTTGGAATGTACGACTTCAACGGCTCTAACCGCTGGAGAATGGGCGTTCGAACACATGAAAACGGTGTTTGAGAAAGAGATCGTTCCGTTTGTGGACCATATTAAACAAGGAGTCTATGATCTAGCGTGTAATTTAAGTTTTGAAATTGGTGAAGTTCAAAAAGTTTTCAATAAAATGGATGATGCTTATGAACAACACTTAATTGAAAAGGAAAAGATTTTATCAAAATATGACCGCTTTTTAGAACATATGGTGTCTCTCAAAGTGATGCAAGTTGTTACTGTTAAATATACTCATGAAATTTCATCTACTGTGAATATTTGTGATGATGTGCATGGATCTGTGAATACTATTGAACATGTGAATACTGTAGAAAATCATTCTTGTCAGGAATCCAACGCTGAATTTTTAAAGCTTCAAGATTCGTATAATACACTCTAAAAAAGTTTTAATGAGCTTCAACAACATTCTATATCTCTTGAAATTGAGAATCAATCTAAAAATGAAACTCTTTCAAAACTAAATGATGGTAGAAACTCCGTTGAGATAAGTGACAAGATGATTCAGATGGTTCAGAATTTAGAAGAAGAGATGATGAGAATTAAGAGAGAATTACTAGAAACAAAAACGGAACTAGAGGCTGCAGAGACTAAGAATCATGTCCTAGAAAATAGAATTAATTCTATACTAGGAGAGCGTGAACAAGTAAGGCAGGGAGACTCACAAATTTCTGGTTCAATAGAAGAACACCTCGCGTTTAATGCGACAGAGCAAAAGTCTTTAATTGACAAACTGAACAAGAAATGTGAGGAAACCTCTGACCTAAAAATTCAGCTCATAGACAAAAACATGGTTCTAGCAGAATTAAAGGAGACACTTCAACTCAAAGGACGAGAAAGTGTTGATAATCCAGCTACTGTCTATGCCTCGACCTCTAGTGCTCCCAAACCCAACCCACGTGTGCTATATCGGGATCCAAAATTTAAGAAAAGTCCCACTAAGTTTGCCACATATATGAAAAATGCCTTAGAACATGCTGATCTAGCTAGAGATATTGTTGATGAAATGCGTGAACGTGATCCCACAAGTCATAGTGTATATGAGATTTTATTATATGTGGATCGCGTTCAGGATTTTTTAGCAAACTTAGAGTACATTGGGCAACCGATATCTGTACCATCTAAACAACAAACCACCATTGCCATTACTCCATTCAATAAGACCCCAGGAGCTAAGCCTGTTTTAAACACACCCATCAAGGCTAAGTCAAAATCCGTAACTATTATTCCCTTGACTTCTACAAGAGTAACTGTGTCCACTAAGGCTAAAGGATCTCAAGACAAGAAAGATAGGATCAAGCCTTCCACTAATAGGACTGAGAAGAAGAAAGTAGAAGTGCATCCTAGGAACGTTATTTAAGTTTTAAATAAAAATAATCATGTAGCTAAGACAAAAGGTTCTCTTTATGAGTGGAAGCCTAAGAAAAATGTGAATTCTAATGCGAAATGTTGGAATTGTAATGAATGCATGTTTTCTCAACGTCATGATTTATGCCTTGTTGATCACATGAATGAAATGTATGCTATTAAGAACAATCTTGAATGGATTCCAACAGGGAAGAAATTTACCCAAGTTGGGTGGCAATGGAAACCCACTGGTAGGACCTTTACTGCAAATGGAACTAAGTGCCCTTTAACTAGGATCACATCCACGGAAGTTAGGTCTAAGTGTCCTTTAAATAGGAACACTAGCACTAAGAAATGGAAAAAAGCGCCCTTTAACTAGGTCTGCCCCCACTATTGTGCCTACCAGTGGTAATGTCCCCAGTCAAAAAGTACCTCAGAATACTAGACAACTAGAATCTAAGCCAACCACTAGTAAGAAAATCTGGAAACCTAAAGTTTCGTCTGATAGCAAATCTAAGATAATTATATTTGTACCTGCTAACTCAGAAGAACAATTAGAATCCGATACATCGTCTGTGTTTGGTAATATTTTCAGGTCGTCCAAATTATTCTTTGGTATTTGGACTCGGGGTGCTCCAAACATATGACTGGAGACCACTCGATGCTCAGAAATTTCGTCAGCAAGTTTCTAGGAACGGTTAAATTCGGCAACGACCATATTGCAAAGATTATGGGTTATGGTGAATATCATATTGGGAATGTCACGATTTCAAGGGTTTATTATGTAGAGGGACTTGGTCACAATCTATTCTCAGTAGGACAATTTTGCGATTCAAACCATGAAGTGGCCTTTCGACAACATACTTGCTTCATTCACGATCTTGCGGGAAATGATTTGTTAAAGGGTTCTCGAGGGGATAATCTCTATACTTTTTCTATTCAAAACATGATGGCCGCCTCTCCTGTTTGCCTACTCTCCAAAGCATCTAAGACCAAGTCATGGTTGTGGCATCGACGGTTATCTCATCTTAACTTTGATGCTATTAACCATTTGGCTAGAAACGAACTTGTTCGTGGTCTTCCAAAACTTAAGTTCGACAAGGATCACTTATGGTCCGCGTGTTCATTGGGGAAAAGCACCAAGAAATCTTACAAACCTAAAGCAGAAGACACCAACCAAGAACCACTGTATCTTTTGCACATGGATCTTTGCGGGCCAATGCTTACGGCTAGTGTGAGTGGTAGAAAATACATCCTCGTCATAGTGGATGATTTCTCAAGGTTTACATGGGTAAAGTTCTTAGCATCCAAGGATCAAGCACCAGAGTATATCATTACTTTCTTAAAGATGATCCAAGTACGTCGTAATGCTACTGTTCGCCGCATTCGGACTGATAACGGCACTGAGTTCGTTAATCAGACTCTTCGAAATTATTATGAAAAGGTTGGTATTTCTCATGAAACATCTGTGGCTCGCACTCCACAACAAAATGGTGTCGTTGAAAGACGTAACCGTACACTTATGGAAGCTGCTCGAACTATGTTGATTTATGCGAATGCTCCTTTATTCTTATGGGCTGAAGCAGTGGCAACCGCATGTTATACCCAAAACCGCTCCATCATTCGCAAACGTCATGGTAAAACTCCATATGAGCTACTTCATGGACACAAACCCGATATTTCATATCTTCATGTGTTTGGTGCACTTTGCTATCCAAATACAAATAGTGAGAATCTGGGAAAACTTCAACCGAAGGCTGATATTGGAATTTTCATTGGTTACTCGCCTGCAAAGAAAGCTTACCGAATTTATAACTGTCGTCTTGGCAAGATAGTAGAAACTTTGGATGTCGATTTTGATGAGCTGACAGCGATGGCTTCTGAGCAACACAGCTCTGAACCCGCATTACACGATATGGGAACCGGTACAATCAGTTCCGGATTAATTCCCAACAATCCTACTTCTCCATCATTTATACCACCAACAAGGTCCGAGTGGGATAATTTATTTAAACCTATGTTTGATGAATTCTTCGATCCACACAGTAATGATTCTCCAGCACCTGTAGCAGTAGCTCCGATTCCCGTAGTTGTTGCTCAAGATAACATTTTGTCTCACACGATCTTGAATACCTTGAAAATGGAGCAAAGAAATATGCCACGTCACTAACAATGCTCAAGGCTGTCAACTTGGAGAATGTTCCATGGATAGAGGATAAAGTGCCTGAGTCAATATGGAGAAAGAAGCTTGATTGTAGTCCTTTTATGTATACTTTATTTTAGGAAAAACAAAGCAACACAAAATAGTGGAAAGTATTAAGTACGACGGTTTAGGAAAACCGTGCACAAATGACCCTTAATCAAATAAAAAGAGAGAAAGTTCGTTTCCCAAGGAGGTATATGTGTGTGTTTTAACTTGTAAATATTTGAGATTAATATTGAGAAGAATGGGGATGAGAGGATGAAAAGACGGATACGTTAAAATTAAACTACGACGTAAACGTAAAGCCGTGAAAAACTACCAAAATAAAAAATTTAACTAAAACCAAAAACAAAATAAATAAAAGATTAAAAAGAAGTCAATAATAATATAAATAAAGACAAAAATCCAACAAAGATATTTTAAAACCTTTTATTAATTAAATATTTAATTTTAAATGCTAATTAAAGCCCTAAAATTAAATACAACTAATGAAAATGTCTAAAATATGATTTTATTGAACTAATACTTAACTTATATTATTAGAAGACTAAAAAGTATTTTTCTAAAAATTAAAAGCTATTAAAACTATTTTTAAAACTCAAAATGATTTAAAATGATTAAGAACTAATTAAACTTAAAATAATTATAAAAATAAATCTAAAAGCTATAAAAATATTCTAAAAATGGAAATAGTCCTAATTAATGATAAAGAACCTAAGAAAAATGAAAAAGAAATAAAAATAAAATTTTGAATTTTAATAATAAAATAATATTAAAATAATACTAAAAATAAAAAGTTTCTAAAATTAAATCTAAAAATTTTCTAAAATCTTAAAATAATCTAACTAAGAGAAAAACACAAATCTAAGCTCCTAAACCCTTTTTAATAATTTTATAAAAATGTTTAAAGTTTATGAAAAACCTTAAAATATTATAAAATTAAAAATTAAAGTTTATAAAACCAAAACTTAATGTAAACCTCAAAATATTTATTGAAAAGCTAAAAACTATTTTTCCTGAAAATTAAAACTCTTTTTTCTATTTTTTATTGATTTAATAAAATACGGCTATTAAATAAATGCTAGAAAATAAATAAATAATGGGAAAATTATGAAACTAGGCTAGAAAAGTCTTAAATACTACAATGATCCTAGGAAAAATCAAAATAAGCAAAAACGTTAAACCAATAAGCTCAAATGAGCTTATTTGCTCACGGCTTATATTAATAAGCTAGAAAGAAAACGTGTCAAATAGGAATGGAAATCAAACATAAACGTAAAAAGATATCTAGATTAGCGGTAGGACACTTAACCCTCCAGCGAGAGGTCTAGTGTTCGAGTCCTGCTACGGTATTCTTTTTGCACTTATTTTTTTTTTTTTTTTTTTTTAAAACACCAACAGTGACCTCTAAACAAGCTTAGAACACAATCCACTTCTCTTTTTGTCCAAGATTTAAGCAATTTGAAGATCAAAAAGTTCCAGTTAGGTTGTATTGCTGATGAACAAGTGTGAGTACACACTTGTGCACTTTTTGAGCCAAGAGGGGCCTGGCTGTGAACTTATTTGGTGGTAATTTTGGACAAAGGGGGCACCCTTGTGCTTATTGAAGCACAAGGAGTCAATAACACACAAAGATAAAGCACCTAGCACACTCAAATCAAAAACCAAAGCACATTATGGCCATAGCAAGTTGCTGTAACCAAGGGACAAGGTCTGGTGGCTTTTAAGCTATACAGATTGCATACAAATGAGTGTCACAAGCCAACACTTAGCATACCAACTCTCCAATCAACATACAAACCAAATCCAATCTTAAATCACCCTTGCACTTAGCAGATTTCACAAAATCATGCACCAAAATTAGTAAAAACAAGCAGATATATGGAACATGCAGATTTGAGCTTACTCTTTTTAGCTTTAAACCACACAAACTTGCTACCAACTTGATCCAAATTAAACTATAACTAGCACCCTAACTATCTCAACCTATTCCAACTATTCTAACACCTTTTCAAACTCAATCAAGGATTAAATACCCTGCTTAAACACGTTTCCAAACACCCTTTTAAAATTCTTTAAGCAACTTTTTTCAAATCAAATCATCCTAAACTTATTCAAACTGGTTCTCATAGCATTTAACATGTATAAACACACACAAGAACACTACTCAAACACCTAAACACACTTATATCAGCAAATCAAACAAGATCAAATGAAACTACACTTTCTGAGATTTTTCAAAGAGAAAAAAGAGAATACCTTAGGTCCTTACATCCAAGGACCTAGTGGATGAATATCCACCTCCCTACCAACTGGGGTTGGTGCTGATCCTTTAACAGCAACAACTTCCACCTGTTCAAGACAAATCAAAGAAAAAGGAAATACAAACAATGATATTATATTTCTGATTTCTTTTCTTACTTTTTAAAACTCTTCCAAAACTTTTTAAAACTTCTTAACACGTATCCAGAACACTAAATCACCAAACACATATAACCTCTTAACACAGATTCTTGAAACAAATTCCTTCAAAGAAATTCAAATTTTCAAAACCTTTAAATAACTTTGAACCTCAAAGTTACTTAACCAAATTTAAAAATGGAACTCAACCTCTCTTCAACAGTAAATACCAATTTTAAATAAACATAAAAAGGAATTATAATGCTTAAAAACAAATACCAAACTTTTATTTTATATTAAAAAGGATTACAAAATTTTGAAGAGAAATTGGAACAAAGGGTCATCACAGGTTGATGCCTCTATTTATACTACTCAAATGAACAATCTAGAATCTTAAAATCAAAACCCTAATCACTAGAAAATCCCAAATATGCCCTTGACGTTTTTGAGTGATGAGTTGTCAAAATGGATCCTGGACGTTCCTTTTTGCGTTGTGAGTAAGCATAAATCCTCCACTGTTGATTTGGGACACGTCATATGCCTTGGAGCCTAAGGTGAATGCTGATTGGTGGAGAGGAGAATTGGGGGTAGGGTCCACAGTGGTGGGATTGGGGTTTTTATGCGTGGGATGGGTTTTAGTGGGTGTGAATCAAGTGTGTGCAAGATTAATTGCATTTTACCCTTGTTTAAGTTGAGGTGAAAACTGGAGGTGTAAAAGGAGCACAGTAACTCCTTTGATCCGTATTTGGGGGAAAAAAGGTGTTAGGCGCCAGTTTTGGTTTGAATGTTTGGGTTGCACATATTCAGTCCTTGTGTTTTGAAGTTTTTGGCATTTAAAGGTTTTCAGCCCTAAAACCCGTTTTGCTTTGTAAATAACTTTCAAGGCTTGTCACTTTTGGCACCAAACTTTTCCCAAAATGTTTCAAAGGATTAATTTTGCCATTTTGTGATTTTTAAAGGGTTGATCTTGGACTTCTTTGATCTTCAAAGGTCTTCAATATAACTTTGACTTCATGAGGGACCATAATTGGCAAATTTGATTTGTTGAGGGACTAATCTTGCCATTTCTTCAAAGTTGAAGGACCTTTTTGCAATTTTGACAAACTTAAGGGACCAAACTTGTAATTATCAATATACAAGGGTTTTAAGTGTCATTTCTTCAATAATTGAGGATCAATCTTGTTTGTCTTCAAGTCTTCAAGGGTATTTGTTGAATATTCCATGATTAGGGCCCGGTTCTTTGCACGGCTTCGTTTCTCGTGTCCGTTTTTCCTTGTTACTTGTGATCTTTTGTCTTTTTCACGATATCCATACCTAAAATACACAAGTAAACAAACACAAGCATATATATGGTATTTTATGACATTTTTATGCATTTAAAGCCCGAAAAGAACGATGAGATCATGTATAAATGCCATCTCATCACTCCCCCATACTAAGCCATTGCCGTGCCCTCACGCAATGCTAGAATTAAGTATCTAAGCATCACCAAAATTCATTTTTATTAACCTTTATTGAAGAGTAAAAGACTTGCAACATACTACGAGAATGTGTAAGGACATAACGTATGATTTTCATCACCAAAATGTGACTTTTAGGGTCAAAGAATAGAAACAAGTTAATGTCCTTTAGAGTAAACTTCGTCATCCTTGATTGTCATACATTCCATGCTAAGTGCAAAAACAAGATCATTGTTGGTACAAGTCACAATGCTAACACTACTCATACGTCCAAATTGTGTAATACTTTTTCTCCCCGCAATCCTAGTTATTATAAAAGGAAATGGGTTACTAGCATTTTTTATCTATTTGTCATGGATCACAAGTGATTCATATTGACTTATTTGAGTAGTTATTAGTCCGAAAGCAAAGTAGCACGATTTGATCAATAGTTAGCCGAAGGACAAAATCTTTTAAAACGGCTTCTCGTGTATCTCCTTAAGTTCATATCTTGGCATAACTCGTTTCGCGATTTGAGACCTTTCTCGGACCGATATTTGGCATGTACTTCATACTTCAAATCTTGGGAAGACGTTCTTGAAATTATGGTCTTCTCTTCATATTTTGGAATTTCTTCACTTGACGTTTTTGAGAGATTCTTCATATATGGACCACGACTTCATCATTTTTCTTAAATCTTTACTTTGGATTTTGATATACAACGATCCGCCTCCTTTTCGGACTTGGATATATTTATCCTCATACCTTGTTAGGGTCTTTTTGGATAGACTTTCTCCATTCTTTAGGGGAGTAATTGCTTCTCGTCGTGTGTCTTGATCCTTCATATTGATTTAGGAATAATGATACTTCACATCATCTTTGGATCTTTAGCAAAAATAGAGCTCCTCATGCCTTGTTAGGGCCTTTTTGGATGATCACCAATCTTCGCGTCCCGCTTCAATAAGTTATGCCTTGGCTATGAACTCTATTCAACCCCGAGCAACTTTTAAACGATCATGCGCTAGAGGCTAAGTAACCTTTCAAATCGTACGACCTTACTTATTGCAATTATGTTTTATTCCTAATGCATTGATCTTATGGGAAGAAAAAGCCACAATTAAAAACATATGAGTTTTTGAAAGAACACTTTCATGTTCTACGTTTAGCATGATCACTTGTCTAACTCTATCATTTCTCGTTCTTCACTATATAAAGACCTCTAATTAAAGAGACTCGTGAATACTTAGCCATGCAAGTCAAAATTAAGCCAAATTTGGATTAGCTTTCATTAAGATTATATCAAATCAAAGTTTTGGGTTTTCAAGCCACCTATAGGATCTTGCACTTTCTTGGACTTTTTCAAGTTTAGAGAATGCGTTTTAAAGTTCCCTTGATAAGTGACTTTCTAGAATCAATTATAGGAACTTGCGAAAAGTTCTTGTTCTTAACCCGAATGAATTAAGACTTTCGCGTTTTAAAGCTCCCTATATAAAAGTCTAGCAAAACTTGAATTGAGCGGGTTAAGGAATGTAAATGGCTCCAAATGCCCATCAAGTCAAAAATTAACTCTTATTCTACCCATCGGAAAATATACATTCGTGTCTTAAAAACACTTATGAAAACTAAGAAAAATTTTAAAATTTGGCCATTTTTAGCCTTATTAGCAAAACAAAAAGCAAAACAAAACATTGAAAGTTGGAAAACGTGAGGGCGTAGCAAAGCAAGTACCTATTCACCCCCCATACTAAAAGTAAACATTGTCCTCAATGTTTCGAGTCTAAAGGTGGAGCACCCCCATACTAGAGACGAAGAGTCGAATGCTTAGGATCTAGCATGGAAAGGGTGATCAACAATATATCTAAAGTCGTTTATTAATTATGCTAAAAGATAATTGTTAGAACAATAAAGGATATGTCATGGAATCGTGAAAAACTTCTTCAAACGAACAATGGAGGCTCACGTAAACGAACACGAGAGTCTTCAATCGTAGATGATGATGATGATCTAGTTAACACAATCACAAACAACCACGAGACAACGAGTTGGAAGGGTACAAGTCCCCTTATTAGTGAATAATAATCATAAAGATAAGCATGGGATCTCCCCCACGAGGCACCTCGTTTTTGATTACCGAGTCATGAGCTCGACTCGATCCCCTTAAAATGTGAACATTTAGGGAAAATCATGGTGTGGTCAATTTTTGATGGGGCTTACATGATTAACAAGGCCCAAAAAGCAACCGGTATAAAGGACTAAGTCCTTAAATGATGCAAAATACCGGGATCGAAGATGGCGTTCTCGTTTTCATTAGAAAAATAATTCAACACCACTTCAACATGTGCCATAAACTCAAAGAGTTTGAAGAAAATAGATGAGAAGTAGAAGGGTGGGACAATTGGTAAGACAAACTTTCGAGCTACTCGAGGTAGACTCGCACCAAGCAAATAGAAAGATTTTCCATTTATTGCATCGGTGGAAGACCGAGATTTCCCTTTACATGAAATTCCGGGATCGAAAATCTCGTCCTCGGTGGACAAGGATGAGGGAACATAAGGGGCTTCCCCCATACTAGAACCACACAAAACATCGTCAAAAGGAGTAGACGAGTTTGTAGCACTCAAAACACGATGTGATGACGGAGTTAGATTTGTAGAAAAATTAATAAAATCACATTTAAGATCTTTTCCTTTGTTATCTTTTAAACTCTCCTTATGAAACCCTTTTTGATTATGTCGAAAATATTCGGTGTTTCTAAGACGATGTTAGTTACACTAAAAATTCTCACATTTTGAAACCGTTTTGGTTTTGGTGGTGGTAAGTTCTCAAAACGTTTATCGACGAAGAAAACCTCCCCATTGGGGTCAACATATTCATCATCCGAAAGATCTTCCGTAGAAACCGGCAACTTATCAACACTTTTCAAGAATGAATGTTCGAGGTGAGGTGAAGGATTTTTCGATTCAAGTATTGACGGTTTCTTCTTTGTAGGCTTAGCACTCATAACCTCCACCGGCGGAGGAAATGGTAAATTGTTTTTGGCGACATTCCCTAAAACTCTTGGTGAAAATTCTTTGCAAACGACATTGGTCGAATCACCATGGTTTAAAGTTGCAATAGAATAGACATGAGAAAGATTGGAGTTTTGTGTTGAATTGATAACAAGTTCTTCTTCATTGAAACGAAGGGTGATTTTTCGAGCATGAACATCGATAAGTGCTCTTGATGTATCCAAAAATGAACGACCCAAAATGAGAGGAACTTTTCGATCGATAGGAATGTCTACAACGATAAAGTCAACGGGATAGTAAAACTTTCCGACTTTAACGAAAACGTCCTCGGCTACTCCACATGCCATAATCGTAGAATGATCGGCCATCTCGATGGACATGTTCGAAGGAGTAAGAGCCAGAAGCGAAAGCGATTTGAAAATCTCGAGAGGCATTAAATTAATACTAGCACCAAGATCGGCCAAGGCGTAGCATTCCTCCATATCTTGAATAGCACACGGAATCAAAAATTTACCGGGATCACCGACTTTTTGTGGTATGCGGCTTAGAAAAACCGATGAACAACTAGACGATTGTTGTAACTTCTCTTTGTTGTTAAGCATACTTTTGAAGTTTGCGGCGAATCGAGGCATCATGATTAAAGCATCGGCAAAACTTATGTTAAAATGTAGATCACGAAACATTTTCATAAATAGCTCAAATTGATAATTGTTCCTTTCTTGTGCTTTTTCTTTGTTTCGTCTCGAAGGGTAAGGTAAAGGTGGTGTGGGTTGGTCATTAGGCAACGGCCTTGGAAACTCGGGTTCCACAATTGGTATTGGTTCAACCGTAGGTGTGGTTTGAGCGGTACTTCGTGGGATTGTAATATGCTCCTTTTCGACCATCACCTCGGGTTCTTTCTCGATTTCCTTCTCCTTAGAAGTACTTGTACGAGAGATTGGTTCCTTGAAAGTTTTACCACTTCGTGTAGCAACAACCTTCAATTCTCCCCTCGGGTTGTTAATGGTATCACTAGGAAGACCACCCGAATAAGAGGGCTTACACATGATTGCTTCAAACATCTTAGCCATTCGGTCCTCAAATTTAGATTGCCTAGCATCCGCTTTCAATAACTCTTGCTTAATCTCATGTTGTCCTAATTCCATCTTTTGTTGATTTTGTTGAAGACGTTGGACATTTCCTTCCATTTTGTTTGCATGAGTTTTAAGTTCATTAGCAAGTTCATTCTTAAGCTCGTTTTTCAATTCGGACCTTAAGCTAATCATCTCACGTTGCATATTATCAAATTTAGCATCATTTGCTTTTGCATAATCCAAAAATTCTCCTTGCAAATTTTTCGTGTGAGCATTTTGAAAACCTTGTGTAGTGTTTTGAAAATCACGGTTTTGGTTTTGATTAGAGATTTGTCCATTCCCACTTTGATAATTCCCTTTGTTGTAATTGCGTGTGTTGCCTTGGTAATTACCTTGGTTGTTGTTTCGATAATTGTTAACATTTTGGTTTGGTGGAGCTTGATTTTGGCGGGAATCTTGGCCGTTTTGGTTATAAGTTCCCGTTGCTACGTAAGCACTCGAAGTGTTACCATCCGCGGTAATGCACTCGGAAAGATCATGAGCTCCCCCACAAGATAAACAACTCTTAGCAACCGCTTTAACCGAAGCGGAATTGGAAGCTTCTTGAGCCTTCCAATGGGACATTAGATTAGCAAATCTATCAAAAAACCGATTTTCCTCATTAGCTTCATCATGTAAGGCGTTAATGCTACGAGACGATTGTGACGAAGATGACGAACCCATATTGGCAACACTCGGTGTGTTACAAGGGCTATAAACCTTAGATCGATTTTCAATGATTTGTAAAGCCTCATTTGTCGTCTTGCACAAAAAATTACCACCCGCGGCGGCATTCAAATAATCTCGTTCATGATCATTAAGCCCATTATAAAAAGTATCCACTTGATGTAATTCCGAAAAATCATGGTGAGGACATTCATGTAACATCTCTTTAAATCGTTCCCATGCCATTGAAAAACTTTCATTATTTCGTTGCACAAATCGTGAAATCTCATTTTTTAAGTGTGTTGTTTTAGATGGTGGAAAAAACTTGTTCACAAACTTAGAAACGAGATCGGCCCATGTCAAAATCGAATTTGGCGGTTCTTTCTCGAGCCAAATTTTTGCGGGTCCATCCAACGAATATGGAAACAACATCATCTTAATGGCGTCATGCGGAACATCCTTAAATTTGCTAGTGGCGGTGAGACGGTTGAAGTTCCTAATGTGGTAATGCGGGTTGTCTTTCTCGTGACCTCTAAACTTGTTTACTTGCAACATCGACATTAAACCCGTCTTAATCTCGAAATTCTCCGCAAGTATGGCGGGAATCACAATAGCCTCTCCAAAACCCTCGGTGGGTGCTTGTAGCAACTCCATCATAGTACGATTAGCCATGACGACTTCTTGTTCTACAATAGGTTCAACAATTGGAGGTTCTTCAACAATCAACGATCCTTGATTTGCTTGCTTTTGAAGACGTTTACGAGCTCGTTTCGCTTGATTACGAGTGATCATAAACTACACGAAGAATGGGAGGTGAGCAAAGAAGATTCTTTTTGGTTGTTTTGTGAATTTTCAATTTTTTTGTGTTTTTGATGATATTTAATTTTTTTGGATTTTGGTGTATCTTTGTAGACAACAATCTACAAAATCTCTCCTCGAATCAAACTCTTGATTAAAGAAGCCTCAAAGGAATGAAAACGATCACGTGGAGTGAACGTCTTCGAATGACTTTAGAACTTTGGTGAAAACCAAATTGTTCAAGAGGGTTTAATCACAAAGAAAACCAAGCAAATATAGTATACGTATTAATACTTTGGGCGGCAAAACCCTCGATTAGCCTTCAATCTTAAAATACTCACAAGCAAGCGGGGAAACGAGGCGGCGCGAAGCACTTAAGAGCCTTTTTCCTTAGGGTATATTTTATAATACTCGCCTTATACCCACCTTATAGTTTGTATTTTTCAAAATCGAGCTTCACGAAAGTATTTATCTATTTTTGCCTTTTCTTTTTGTTTGAGATTCGAATACAATAATTAGGAGATCAAATCCCAATTAAGGTTGTGTTTTCACACTTTTGGAGATATTGTATTTTGATTGTGATACTTAATACAATATAGTAATATTTATACAAGAAAAAACCAAGAAAACCGATAATACGTGTTAAGGGAGTTCCACTTAACACAAATACTTATTATGGATAATATCAAAAACAAAAGCTTCCAAATTAAAGCACAACACACCTCCCCGGCAGCGGCGCCAAAATGATTGTAGTCCTTTTATGTATACTTTATTTTAGGAAAAACAAAGCAACACAAAATAGTGGAAAGTATTAAGTACGACGGTTTAGGAAAACCGTGCACAAATGACCCTTAATCAAATAAAAAGAGAGAAAGTTCGTTTCCCAAGGAGGTATATGTTTGTGTTTTAACTTGTAAATATTTGAGATTAATATTGAGAAGAATGGGGATGAGAGGATGAAAAGACGGATACGTTAAAATTAAACTACGACGTAAACGTAAAGCCGTGAAAAACTACCAAAATTAAAAATTTAACTAAAACCAAAAACAAAATAAATAAAAGATTAAAAAGAAGTCAATAATAATATAAATAAAGACAAAAATCCAACAAAGATATTTTAAAACCTTTTATTATTTAAATATTTAATTTTAAATGCTAATTAAAGCCCTAAAATTAAATACAACTAATGAAAATGTCTAAAATATGATTTTATTGAACTAATACTTAACTTATATTATTAGAAGACTAAAAAGTATTTTTCTAAAAATTAAAAGCTATTAAAACTATTTTTAAAACTCTAAAAATGATTTAAAATGATTAAAAACTAATTAAACTTAAAATAATTATAAAAATAAATCTAAAAGCTATAAAAATATTCTAAAAATGGAAATAGTCCTAATTAATGATAAAGAACCTAAGAAAAATGAAAAAGAAATAAAAATAAAATTTTGAATTTTAATAATAAAATAATATTAAAATAATACTAAAAATAAAAAGTTTCTAAAATTAATTCTAAAAAATTTCTAAAATCTTAAAATAATCTAACTAAGAGAAAAACACAAATCTAAGCTCCTAAACCCTTTTTAATAATTTTATAAAAATGTTTAAAGTTTATGAAAAACCTTAAAATATTATAAAATTAAAAATTAAAGTTTATAAAACCAAAACTTAATGTAAACCTCAAAATATTTATTAAAAAGCTAAAAACTATTTTTCCTGAAAATTAAAACTCTTTTTTCTATTTTTTATTGATTTAATAAAATACGGCTATTAAATAAATGCTAGAAAATAAATAAATAATGGGAAAATTATGAAACTAGGTAGAAAAGTCTTAAATACTACAATGATCCTAGGAAAAATCAAAATAAGCAAAAACGTTAAACCAATAAGCTCAAATGAGCTTATTTGCTCACGGCTTATATTAATAAGCTAGAAAGAAAACGTGTCAAATAGGAATGGAAATCAAACATAAATGTAAAAAGATATCTAGATTAGCGGTAGGACACTTAACCCTCCAGCGAGAGGTCTAGTGTTCGAGTCCTGCTACGGTATTCTTTTTGCACTTATTTTTTTTTTATTTTTTTTTTTTTAAAACACCAACAGTGGCCTCTAAACAAGCTTAGAACACAATCCACTTCTCTTTTTGTCCAAGATTTAAGCAATTTGAAGATCAAAAAGTTCCAGTTAGGCTGTATTGCTGATGAACAAGTGTGAGTACACACTTGTGCACTTTTTGAGCCAAGAGGGGCCTGGCTGTGAACTTATTTGGTGGTAATTTTGGACAAAGGGGGCACCCTTGTGCTTATTGAAGCACAAGGAGTCAATAACACACAAAGATAAAGCACCTAGCACACTCAAATCAAAAACCAAAGCACATTATGGCCATAGCAAGTTGCTGTAACCAAGGGACAAGGTCTGGTGGCTTTTAAGCTATACAGATTGCATACAAATGAGTGTCACAAGCCAACACTTAGCATACCAACTCTCCAATCAACATACAAACCAAATCCAATCTTAAATCACCCTTGCACTTAGCAGATTTCACAAAATCATGCACCAAAATTAGTAAAAACAAGCAGATATATGGAACATGCAGATTTGAGCTTACTCTTTTTAGCTTTAAACCACACAAACTTGCTACCAACTTGATCCAAATTAAACTATAACTAGCACCCTAACTATCTCAACCTATTCCAACTATTCTAACACCTTTTCAAACTCAATCAAGGATTAAATACCCTGCTTAAACACGTTTCCAAACACCCTTTTAAAATTCTTTAAGCAACTTTTTTCAAATCAAATCATCCTAAACTTATTCAAACTGGTTCTCATAGCATTTAACATGTATAAACACACACAAGAACACTACTCAAACACCTAAACACACTTATATCAGCAAATCAAACAAGATCAAATGAAACTACACTTTCTGAGATTTTTCAAAGAGAAAAAAGAGAATACCTTAGGTCCTTACATCCAAGGACCTAGTGGATGAATATCCACCTCCCTACCAACTGGGGTTGGTGCTGATCCTTTAACAGCAACAACTTCCACCTGTTCAATGACAAATCAAAGAAAAAGGAAATACAAACAATGATATTATATTTCTGATTTCTTTTCTTACTTTTTAAAACTCTTCCAAAACTTTTTAAAACTTCTTAACACGTATCCAGAACACTAAATCACCAAACACATATAACCTCTTAACACAGATTCTTGAAACAAATTCCTTCAAAGAAATTCAAATTTTCAAAACCTTTAAATAACTTTGAACCTCAAAGTTACTTAACCAAATTTAAAAATGGAACTCAACCTCTCTTCAACAGTAAATACCAATTTTAAATAAACATAAAAAGGAATTATAATGCTTAAAAACAAATACCAAACTTTTATTTTATATTAAAAAGGATTACAAAATTTTGAAGAGAAATTGGAACAAAGGGTCATCACAGGTTGATGCCTCTATTTATACTACTCAAATGAACAATCTAGAATCTTAAAATCAAAACCCTAATCACTAGAAAATCCCAAATATGCCCTTGACGTTTTTGAGTGATGAGTTGTCAAAATGGATCCTGGACGTTCCTTTTTGCGTTGTGAGTAAGCATAAATCCTCCACCGTTGATTTGGGACACGTCATATGCCTTGGAGCCTAAGGTGAATGCTGATTGGTGGAGAGGAGAATTGGGGGTAGGGTCCACAGTGGTGGGATTGGGGTTTTTATGCGTGGGATGGGTTTTAGTGGGTGTGAATCAAGTGTGTGCAAGATTAATTGCATTTTACCCTTGTTTAAGTTGAGGTGAAAACTGGAGGTGTAAAAGGAGCACAGTAACTCCTTTGATCCGTATTTGGGGGAAAAAAGGTGTTAGGCGCCAGTTTTGGTTTGAATGTTTGGGTTGCACATATTCAGTCCTTGTGTTTTGAAGTTTTTGGCATTTAAAGGTTTTCAGCCCTAAAACCCGTTTTGCTTTGTTAATAACTTTCAAGGCTTGTCACTTTTGGCACCAAACTTTTCCCAAAATGTTTCAAAGGATTAATTTTGCCATTTTGTGATTTTTAAAGGGCTGATCTTGGACTTCTTTGATCTTCAAAGGTCTTCAATATAACTTTGACTTCATGAGGGACCATAATTGGCAAATTTGATTTGTTGAGGGACTAATCTTGCCATTTCTTCAAAGTTGAAGGACCTTTTTGCAATTTTGACAAACTTAAGGGACCAAACTTGTAATTATCAATATACAAGGGTTTTAAGTGTCATTTCTTCAATAATTGAGGATCAATCTTGTTTGTCTTCAAGTCTTCAAGGGTATTTGTTGAATATTCCATGATTAGGGCCCGATTCTTTGCACGGCTTCGTTTCTCGTGTCCGTTTTTCCTTGTTACTTGTGATCTTTTGTCTTTTTCACGATATCCATACCTAAAATACACAAGTAAACAAACACAAGCATACATATGGTATTTTATGACATTTTTATGCATTTAAAGCCCGAAAAGAACGATGAGATCATGTATAAATGCCATCTCATCAAAGCTGCTCAAGTTTTATGATACTTATGCTTCACTTGGCATATCTCACTGGAATAAAAAGAAGAAGAAGCTTACAATCACTTCCATCGTCCTAAAAGAGGTGCTTCCATTGTCTCAGCTCACAGAATCAAAAGCATCTAAGGAGCAACCACTCAGACCATCTTCGGTTATGATTACTTGAATGTAATCATATTCAAACGTACCGATGAGAAAGAATACCGCATTGACGAAAGTGATCTCCAGTACCTTCAACTTGAAGACATCGAAGATCTTTTGTTGCTATTGGCTCAAGAAAAAGTTGACCATCTATCACCTGACATTGTCATAGCCTTGAGTTCAAACTTTCGTCAATATGCCAGGAAAATAGTCATTCAAAACCGGGTGGAAGACTTTCAACTTGGAGTAGAAAGCTATCAGAAGAAGCTAAACTTGGAACGTCCCCATACGACTCCACTCAGTAATTTCCGTAAGAACAAGAAGGTTTACATGGGGACTACCAAGCCGGAAGCAGGAATTTTTTTATCCAAATGAGGCTGGCGTCATGCAATATATGCGATTCTCAGAACTGCACATATTCAGTGATGGAACGCTAAAGAATGTTCGAGATGATCTGTCGGTTCTCAATGCCAACTTACCTTTTCCGGCAGTCACATACACCTGGACAACCCAGTGCAGAAAGGGATCAGCGTACGCAATCAGGAAGATTGAGGAAGTTCTAAGGAAGCGCCAGTTGCTACGAAGTATAGAACGATTCGTCGGTGGACGACCATATGGAGCTCACCATCGGTTCACGGAACGAACCAATTAATTTTGGTTCGCCTTATAACAGGTCAACTCCATATGTCTATAATTGTGAATATGTTATCTTTTTGCTTTATCAGCTTTTGGGGCTTGTTGTAGTGTAAAAGTATGATATTTTTCAAGAATATCTCTCGAGATTCTAAATCTTTCAAACAAATCATACTCAAGCACTACAACTTACCCTCATTAATTTGAGGGGGAGCATTAATATTTTCTTTGGCCAACATCTAATTTCATTTTATTACCCAACGACCGGTTAATCCATTAATATCCAAAATATTGATGGTTAACATTTTGGAAAGGGGAGAAAATGGGATTAAGGAGACTTAATGATATTCGGCTAAAACAATGAAAAAGGCTTAAAAGATAAATCAACTTAACATGTGTAATGCACAAGTTAAGGGGGAGCGTTTTTGATGATCAAAACACTTAAGGCACAAAATCTTTGATTTTAATATCACAAGTGCTTTAAGTGATTTTCAAGGATTTTTCATGGTGACTATATCAACCCAAAACACACTTAACTCACGACGGATGTGGTGACAAAAGGGTGGTAGGTATAGGTATTAGTCCAATGATTCATCAGAACCGATGGAATCTTCCCAAGGACAACTCCCTAGATAGAACTAGAAGTCCTAGGAAAGATGGAGAATGAATGTGAACGTAGTTGAATGCCGACCAAGTACTTAAGCTAGCACTGGAATAATCACAACAAGGTGCTAGTGATGACGTATTGGTAAGCATTGAAGGGGTTGAAGAATGAAAAAGAATTGTAAAGATAAAGGGTGTAAAGAAAGAAGCCCTCCTTACAACTTTAGGCAGAAACCGGGTCAATACATATGCTATTGAGATCATTAGTTAATGATTCTCGATATTGAAGAAAGCCATCATGGACCCAGTGATGCAATGCACAACCCTCCCCAGCTAACTCAAATATCTCTCAAAAGGTATTTGTTTTAATCACACGGAGATCAACACGTTATCTATTGGTTTATTCACTCTGAATAGACTGATATTAAATAGGTGGCACTCCTCTCCAGCCATCGATCACTAAATCAAAACGCACTATCGAGTCTAGAGCCACGAGATCATCAAAATTCTCATTAGGACACTATCCATTTATTCCTTGCTTCTTCATACACTGTGAAAAGTAAGAGATCTTTTATGAGTCCTACGCAGTATTCTTGTAATATTGCCAGAACATCCGAGTAATACGCAAGTATTACAGTGAAGATGGAAATCCTGCTTGAGCCAACATCAAACAAGCTCATGGTAGGTGACACGTGCGGTTCTTTACGAACTAATCTTGTGACAACTGGAAAGAAACAGTAGTTTAATTCTTAATTGAACTTAAACTCATTCCAGGCCTCTACGCATTATCGTATGATCTTGCCAGAACACTCAGAGTGACACTTTTTAGTAATCACAGTGACGAGTGGAAATCCTTCTAGTGTTAACATCAAACATCACTTGGTAGGTGACAAGCAAGATTCAATTTGAATCAAGTGTGTGACAACTGGAAAGAAACGATGGTGAATATCTTAATTGAAATTCACTTGTTCCAGGTTTCATGAATTGACGGCTTCAATCATAAGGATTTTTAATCCAAATGATTCACTCTTTATGTTCGCAGTCAGCTTTGGACGGTCGAATAAAGAGAACGGGCTTACCCGCGAAATCCTGTCAGTAAGTTACTTAATTGAAACTATCCGTCACGGGTACGATATCTAATATCGTTCAACGGTCTTCACCGATCGGAGGTAAAACACTACCGAATTAGAATAAAATGTCAAAGCCATTTTATTTGTGTCTTATTATGTTGCTGCATTCGAAGACGGTGGCGTTGCTGTGTACCTGTTGAAGACGGTGGCGTTGTTGTGTACCTGTTGAAGACGGTGGCGTTGCGGTGTACCTGTTGAAGACGTCCTCACATGCTTATTTCTTCTGCATCAAATATTCCTGCAAATTCAAGAAAGTATGACCTAAAAGTCTTCCGCTGTATCGACTCTGAAACTTTCAAGAATTCAACAAATGATAAGTGTGTGGGACATGAAGTCACAAAGAGGCGAACATCAAAAGAAAATAAAGACTGCACGTGAAAGGCCAAAAGAACGTGTTCCAAGCAAAAAGCTGATATCATTCAACACATATTCACAAAATGAAGAAAAAGAAAGAAAAGAAGACTACGAGCTCAAGAACAAGATCTAACATGCTAGATTAGGACTTTTTAAATTTGGAGTGACCTCCCTTTGGGGGAGATTGTTGGAAATACGTTTTACGTATATAGAAAGTCTCGGTCACTCCAACAATGTAGTTATAGGCTCGTAGTAATGTTAAGTTTCATTTATTAAATAGCCCGACCCATGAGCATGTTCATGGGCCGGAAGCCCAAGTCCATTAAGGACTTGGGGTATTTAAACCTCTTTCCACAATGGAAAGAGGTGTTGGTTGTTCATTTCTTTCATTTCAATATACAAGTTTCTTTCACTTCTCTCTCTAATTTTCTCTCTCTAGAAAAACATCAACCCTCTTGATTCATAAAGATTATCATTGTTCTACAGATTGTGTACGAGCCTTTGAAATCCTTAAGAGGAAACTTACCGAAGCTCCCATTCTTGTTGCTCCCAATACATATGCTATTGAGATCATTAGTTAATGATTCTCGATATTGAAGAAAGCCATCATGGACCCAGTGATGCAATGCACAACCCTCCCCAGCTAACTCAAATATCTCTCAAAAACATCAACCCTCATGTGTGATGCTAGTGACTATGCTATTGGGGCCGTTTTGGGGCAACGTCATGAAAAACACTTCTTGCCTATTCACTATGCTGGCAAGACGATGATCGAGGCTCAACTAAAATACACTACAACGGAAAAGGAATTCCTCGCCGTGGTGTATGCATTTGAGACATTCCGACCTTATCTCGTCTTGACTAAATGCATAGTGTATACGGATCATTCGGCTATCAAGTATCTTATGGCTAAACAAGATGCAAAGCCAAGATTACTTCGTTGGATTCTCCTCCTTCAAGAATTTGATCACAAAATCGTTGATAAAAAAGGAGCCAAGAATCTAGCGGCCGGTCATCTTTCTCGTTTGGAAGATCCTCACCAAAGTGTTTACGAGCCCAAGGAAATCACCAAAACATTTCCGCTCGAGACACTTGGTGTAGTGAATTCTAAGCTTGATTCTTCCACCCCATGGTTTGCGGACATCGCAAATTACCATGCGGGCAACTTCATCATCAAGGATATGACGACTCAAGAAAAACGAAAATTCTTTCGTGACGTCAAGTTCTATTTTTGGAACGACCCTTACTTGTTTCGAACTTGTGCGGATCAAATTATTTGACATTGTGTCTTTGGTACCGAAGCTTCTAACATCCTTAGAGCTTGTCACGAGGGACCCACGGGTGGTCACCATGGTGCTAATCTCACGGCTAAGAAGGTTAGTGATGAGACTGCTTTTATACATAGTCTCATCTTCCAAATAGGGCTCAAAATGCATTAAATATCATCAAAATACCCAAATATATGCTTGTGTTTATTGCTTGTGTATTTTAGGTACGGATATTGAGAAAATGACAAAAGATCACAAGAATCATGCAAAAACGAACACGGGAAACGAAGCCGCACAATGAACCAAGCCCTAGTGAAGACTTTCCCAAGATCAACCCTTGAAGATTTGAAGAATTATGAAGAAGGGTCCACCAATTATGAAGAATTGACACTTTATACCCTTGTATCCTCATAATTACAAGTTTGGTCCCTAAAGTTTGTCAAAATTACAAAAAGGGCCCTTAACTTTGAAGAAATGGCAAGTTTAGCCCCTCAATAAAGCTAAATTATCAACCAATATCATCCACAAAGTCAAATATATCATGAAGTCCTTCAAAGTACAAGAAATGACAAATTTGGTCCTTTGAAAATCTCAAAATTACATAAAGGACCCTCAACTTTCAACATTTGGCAAAAATGGTCCCTCAATCATCAAGACTTGGCAATTTCAGTCCTACAAAATGTCAACCATACAAGTCTAGACCATTATCATTGAAGAAAATGCCAAAACAGCCCTTCAAGAATCAACAAATGGCAAGAAATACCCCTGAAATTACTTTACAAAACTTTTTGGGGTAAAAGTGTGAAAATCAAAACTTCAAATACAAAGGAAAACGAGTTTGGCCAGTTTTGTTTACAAGTGACAAGAGAAAAAGAAACAAGGGACTAATTTGGGCAGACAAGAGAACTTACCTAGACCACTCCTGGGTTGCCACGTGCCCCACTTACTTCCCTCCACCAATGAAACTACACCTTTTGTCCACCTCAGCTATCCACTTAAACCGGTTATAACTAATCTTGGATTAGTTTAATATTTTGGCGCTTAACATCTTTTTAAAACCCAAACCAGATTAAAACGTGTTACTATTACTCAAGAACACAAATTGGGGATTATTGACTAAGCAAGAATTAAGCTGCCATCACCTCCAGATTTAAGATTAAGTGGATACTTAACACAACCCAACCTTAAAAATGGACACCTCATCACCCCATTTGTCTCCGTGTGTCTCCCCTGCTCCACATCCATGCATACTGCCAAAAAGATGGCCACAATCCAACGTCCCACATTCAAGCTTACATTTTAAGCTTTGTGTGAGCCCTTTGATCACATTCTCATGACAGCTATCACCACAAAACGCCAATTCAAGTCACATGAAGCCAAGATTTTCTAGAAGCTACAAGGGCAATTTTGGGACTTCACAACTAGGGTTTATGTATTTTTCAGCTTTCTTAGGTCACATGTAAGGCTATATATAAAGCCCTTAGGTCTCATTGAGACGTTTGCTTTTGATTTTTCCTTGGTTCAAGTTTCTGTAAATCCTATTTCTAAGTTAATGAAATTGAGTTTGAAATCTTGAAGAAAAGTCATTGGCCACTCTTGTTTACTACTTTCATTTGTTATATGCTTTGTAGTTCTTAAAGTTCAAAACCTGTTTTCAAAAGAGGAGTGTGCAAAAGTTTGCATATTTCCTCATTTTCTTGATATTTTGCTAAGTCTTGTTCCAATCTTGGAATTCTTGGGCTATAGGGCTGATCATAGCATCCTAACTGAGTTGGTTAAGGTGTGGTGAGGCTTATAACTTGGGGATAATCAAGTGTGGGGTAACATGTTTGCATTAATCAAGTTTTTTTTTTCTAAGTTTCTGATTTTTTTGATTTTGTGCTTAACCCTTGTTCAATCTTAGCAGGCTTTTTGTGGAAGCTTGTGCTTGTTCTTGCTAGCACATAAGCTCAAAATTCGTGGGTGTGGATGTACATCCATGAGGTTTCCATACTTAATCTCCAAATCTGCTTAAATTGTGATTTTTGGTGATATTTGTATGAAACTGTTGTTCTTGTGGATTTTGTGGCTTGTTCTTGCTTGAATCTGTTTATTAGACTTGTTTTAGTGTTAATTGATGCTTGGTTGGCCTGAAATCTCATTGTGCTTTTGAAAATTTTGATTTGAAAAAGTTAAAGGGGTGTTTGGGTCTACTGGTTTATGCTTGTAATTTGTTTTTGTGTTAAGGGAAGGTGTTGTTTATGCTTTGTATCTGCTATACCTTTGTTTGAGAGTGTTTTGCTGCAAGTTTTTGGGTTTGAACACTTGAATTAATCAATCTGCTATATAGACCTTGTTTCTGCTTGTTTTGACCTAGGATTTTGGGAACACCTAGTGTGTATGCATGCTTAGGGATAAAAGTGGTTTAAACAAAGTTAACATAACCTGTTTGAAAGATTTGAGGTGTTGAAATTGGCTTGTGTGTCAAATACATCAGCAAAAGTAGAAAACTGCATGTGTTAGTGTTCATCAGTAACTTTCATTGCTTTAATATTGCTTAATTCTTTGAACCAGTGCATGAAACCTGTTTAGACTTGCTTATTGGAGTTTATTATAGCTTGTGTGTGCATTTGGTTGAATTTGGCTGGCTGATTTGTGCTAAAACTGCTCTTGAATGCTAAACTGCTTATTGTTCATGTCTGTGCAATGTCTGGTGATTGATTGATTAAACTGTATCAATTGGGTGTTTGTGATTGTGTTATTTTGATTGTTATTGACTCCTTTTGATCCAAAGATCATTTGGGTGCCTTTGTGAAATCTGAATCCAAGAAAAAGTCACTAAAGACAAAAAGTCAAAATAGTCAAGCAGTGGAAAAAGTTTCCACTGCTCAACATCCAAAACTAGCCCCTGCTAGTGCAATTTTATCATCAGCTTATCAATAAGCTATTCTAGCTTATTCTGACTTGCAACAACTTACTTTTTGTAATAGATCTTCATTATTTGACCCATTTAAGTGAACTGGAGCTTATGAGACTTTGACTTTGACTTTTTACTAGAAAACCAACTTGTTTGACTTTTAACATAAGTGCTTATTTGATTTCCCAGCTTATTGAGTGTGCTTATTTGGAAGGTCTTTGGTTTTTAAGCTTAGTTTTGTCAAAAGAAACATTTTGCAACTTGAATCAGCTTCTGAGGTGGTCTAGATCATAAAAACGACTATTTTGTCGTTTTGTGAATAAGTTTGTGACTTGTTTCTGGCTTATTAAGTGGGCTTATTTGAAAATTCTTTTTGCAGAAGTCTTTGTTAGGTCAAAAGAAGGTCGTGAGTTAAATTTTAGCTTATGGCATCAGCTTATGGCTTAATGGGCCAAAAAGCCAATTAAGAATAAGCTGCTTATTATAAGTTAGCTTATTTCATATTTTCAGCTTTTGGGCCTTTGGAAAAAGTTGTTTAAAATCAAATTTTGAGTCAACCTGTGCTTTTTGGGCTTAATTTGAACACTTTTTCTTATTGGGCCTTAATTAAGCCCAATAAGGGACTGTTTTGGGTTTGGCCCATTTTCTAGGCCTGATAGGGGTATTTAGGTAATTTCACTTTCATTTCTGAGTTATTTAGGTTAAATTAAGCTAGTTTGCAAGTTTTTAAAATTTTTTATAATTTTTGGAATTTTAATATTATTTTAATGTTATTTTATTATTAAAAATTAAAAGTCTAATTTTCTAGGTTTTTATATTTTTCCTAGGTTCTAAATACTTAATTAGGATTTTTGCAACTTTCCAATTATTTTCTAGGTCTTTTAATTATTTTCTATAGTTAATTTAAGATTTAATTGATTTTAGGAGTTTTTAATTGTTTAAAAATAGTTTTAATTGGTTTTAAAATTTTGAAAAATAGTTTTTAGGTTAATTAGAGTATTTTTGAGGTTTACAAACTTTAAAATCTTGTTTAGGGCTTTTTAATAATTAATTTTGATTTTTAGGGCTTTAAATAGCATTAAAAAGTCATTATCTAATTAATTAAAAGGTTTTTGCAAGTTTTTATTTTTTGTAAACTCTTAGAATATTATTAGGGATTTTTGGTAATTTTTAGAAATTTTAATGCTAAAATTTTAATTTTGGTGGTTTTTACGACTTTACGTGTACGCCTTTTTAGACTTAGTTTAATCCGTCTTCATAACCGTCATTCTCTTCTAATCCCCTTTTCATTCTTCTTTTTCAAATATAATCACAAATTAATCCATATCATTACACACATAACACACTAGCCTCCTCGTGAACGAACTTGAACTTAATTGGTCATTAGTGCTTGGTTTTCCTAAACCGACACTTAATACTTGCCACTTTTGTCGTCCTTTTCCTAAAGGGTAGAAAAAACTACTACATCATTTTGGCGCCGCTGCCGGGGAGGCGTGTTGTGTTTTGATTTGGCATTGTTGTTTTTATACTAACCATAATTAGTATTTGTATTAGTAGCACTCTACTAATACGTATTATCGTTTTTCGGTTTTTGTGTGAATATTATTACTATATTGTATACGTAGAGCAATAAATACACAAGTACTCCAAATACGTGAGAAATCACAACCTTGACTTGGGAGGTCATTACCCAATCATTGTATTCGAATCTCAAACCAAAGAAAAAGGCAAAAATAGATAAATACTTTCGTGAAGCTTAATCTTGAAAATACAAACTATAAGGTGGGTATAAGGCGGATATTATAAAATATATCCTAAGGAAAAAGGCTCTTAAGTGCTTCGCGCCGCCTCGTTTCCCCGCTTGCTTGTGAGTATTTGATTGTGAGAGTGAATCGAGGGTTTTGCCGCCCAAAGTATTACTAAGTATTATATATATTTTCTTGGTTTCTATTGATTAAACCCTCTTGAACGATTTGGTGTTCCACCATCGTTCTAAAGTCATCGAAGGCGTTCACTCCACGTGATCGTTTTCATTCCTTGAGGCTTCGTTAATCAAGAGATTTGATTGAGGAGGAGATTTGTGGACTTTTTGTCTACTTAATACATTCACCAATTTCCAAAAAGGTTAATACAATCAAAAACCACAAAAAAAAATTGAAAAAAAAAATACAAAACACCAAAAAGAATCTTCTTTGCTCATCCCCTCGTTGTACGTGACGTTTATGCTAACTCGAAATCAAGCAAGACGTGCACGTAAACGAAAGAACAAAACTCCCACTCCCAACAATTCTAGTGAGGAGTCTCCTATTGACGAACCCATTGTAAGAGAAGCACCAACCATGGCGAATCGAACTATGATGGAGTTACTTCAAGCACCCACCAAGGGTTATGGAGAGGCTATTGTGATTCCCGCTATCCTTGCGGAGAATTTTGAGGTTAAGACGGGTTTGTTGTCCATGATCCAAAACAACAAATTCCGTGGTGATGAGAAGGACAATCCACACAACCATATCCGCCAATTCAATCGTCTTACCGCTACTTGCAAGTTTAAGGATGTCTCTAACGACTCGATTAAGATGATGCTTTTTCCGTATTCCTTAGCGGGGCCCGCAAAAATTTGGTTAGAGAAAGAGCCACCCAATTCTATATTGACGTGGAAGGATCTCGTGTCTATGTTTGTGAACCAATTTTTTCCGCCTTCTAAGACTACGTACTTGAAAAACGAGATTTCAAAGTTTTCACAAGAATTTAATGAAAGTTTTTCAACGGCTTGGAATAGGTTTAAGGAAATGTTACATGAATGTCCTCATCACGGTTTTTCCGATTTGCATCAAATTGACACGTTTTACAATGGACTTAATGATCATGAAAGGGATTATTTGAATGCCGCCGCGGGTGGTAATTTTTTGTGTAAAACGGTTGAGGAAGCTTTGGTGATAATTGAAAATAGATCTAAGGTGTATAGTCCTCGTAGCACGTCTAGTGTTCGTAAGGCTTCGTCTTCGGCTTCACCTTCTTTGTCTAATACCATCGATGCTTGCCAAATTGAGGCAAACTTGGAAAACAAGATTTTTGATAAGTTGAAAGGACTTTTGATTGACTTTAAAGTTGGTGAACCAAGTGCTCCCGCTACGGCTAAAGCGGTTGAGGTTTCTTGCATGTATTGTGGTGGAGGTCATGATTTCTCTGAGTGCATTACCAACGGCGGTAACACTTCGAGTGCCTTCGCGGCCACGGGAAATTACAACCAAAACGGTCAAGTTTCCCGCTCTAATCAAATGACTCCACCGGGTTTTGGAACAAATCAAAATGCTAACAACTATCGCAACAATCAAGTTGGTTTTAAGAACAATTACAACAAGGGAAACTATGGGAATCAAGGGGCTAATAATCAAGTTTCAAACAAAAATGATTTTCAAAATAACAACAAAAGTTTGCAAACATTGAAAGATCTTCCAAGTGAGTTTGTTGAATATGCTAGTGGGAATGATGCTAGGTTTGACAATATTCAAAGAGAAATAATTAGCCTAAGATTCGAGTTTAAAAACGACTTGAAGAAAGAGTTGAAAAATGAGTTAGCTAATGAACTTAAAATCCACACCAACAAGATGGAAGGAAATGTCACTAGGTTACAACAAAACCAACAAATAATGGAACAAGGGAAACATGAGATTAAACAAGAGATGCTTAAGGCCGAGAAAAGGCAAACCGAAGCCGTAGTGAGGCAATCTAATTTTGAAGATAAAATCTCGTCTATGTTTGAGGCAATAATGTGTAAACCGTCATCAAGTGGTCTTCCTAGTAACACCATATCCAACCCTAAGGGTGAGATGAAAGTGATTACCACACGTAGTGGTAAGACACTTAAGGAGCCTATTCCTCAACCAATTGCTCCTACGGAGGAAGCAATTGAGGAAGAACCCGAGGTGGTGGTCCAAAAGGAGCATGTCCCAATCCCACGAAGTACCGCTCATACCACACCTACGGTTGACCCATTACCATCATTGGAACCCGAGATTCCAAAGGCTATGCCTACTATGCCTCAACCCACACCACCTTTGCCCTATCCATCGAGACTTAGGAAGGAGAAACGTCAAGAGCGCGACAATGACCAATTTGAGCTTTTTATGAAAATGTTTCGTGATTTGCACCTTAATGTGAGTTTCGCCGATGCTTTGGTCATGATGCCTCGATTTGCCTCTAACTTTAAGAGTATGTTGAACAACAAGGAGAAATTGCACCAATTGTCTAGTTGTTCGTCGGTTTATCTTAATCGCATACCTCAAAAAGTCGGTGATCCCGGTAAATTTTTGATCCCTTGTGCAATCTAAGACATGGAAGAATGCTTCGCCTTGGCCGACTTGGTGCTAGCATTAACTTGATGCCACTTGCAATCTTCAAGTCGCTCAATCTTCCTAATCTTACTCCTTCACTAATGTCTATTGAGTTGGCCGACCATTCCACAATTCCCGCATGTGGTTTGGCGGAAGACGTTTTTGTGAAAGTGGGGAAGTTCTACTATCCCGTAGACTTCATTGTTGTTGATATCCCCACGGATCCTCAAGTTCCTCTCATTTTAGGTCGTTCGTTTTTAGATACGTCTATGGCTTTGATCGATGTGCATGCTAGAAAGATCACCTTACGTTTCAACGACGAGGAACTTGTTATAAACGCAACTCAAAACTCTCAAATTTCTCATGTTTATTCCGTTGCAACCATAAACCTCGTTGATATGATTGACGTGGTTTGCGAGGAATTTTCACAAGAAGTTCTAGGTTTTGGTGATGAAGAAACTAGTGGCAATCCCACTATGTTGGATCCAATTCTTGATAATTCGACACCAACCTTCACTCCATTTGAAGGTGGTGGTTTTATGTTGGAAGAATGCAATGTTCCACGTACTTGTGACGAAGACCTCGACAACGATGAGGACTTCTCAATTATCAAGGATTTTCTTAACGATTTCCCATTTCCTCCACCCAAGGAGGTTATGAGTATCGAGCCCAAATCTTCACTTGAGGAACCACCTATCCTCGAGTTGAAAGATTTACCTCCTCACCTCGAATATGTCTATTTGGAGGAGGACGACAAGTTGCCGGTTATTATTGCGAAGGATCTTTCGAATAATAAAAAACCGCACTTGTCGATGTTCTAAAAGCTCACAAAGGGGCGATTGCGTGGAAGTTATCCGACATTAAGGGAATCGATCCCAAGTTTTGTACCCACAAAATCTTAATGGAGGAGGATTTCAAGCCAACAATCCAAAGTCAAAGGAGGGTGAACCCCAAAATTCACGACGTCATCAAAAAGGAGGTCCTTAAACTCCTTGACGCGGGAATGATTTACCCTATTTCCGATAGCCCTTGGGTGAGTCCTATTCATTGTGTCCCTAAAAAGGGAGGGATGACCGTTGTGCCAAACGATGCCAACGAGTTGATTCCCACTAGACTCGTGACCGGATGGAGAGTGTGCATTGACTATCGTAAGTTGAATGAAGCCACTCGAAAAGACCATTTTCCCTTGCCCTTCAAGGACCAAATGTTGGAGCGTCTTGCGGGAAATGATTTCTATTGCTTTTTAGATGGTTTTTCCGGTTACTTCCAAATTCCCATCGATCCTCGTGATCAAGAAAAAACTACGTTTACGTGTCCATATGGAACGTTTGCCTATCGTAGAATGCCATTCGGACTTTGCAATGCACCGGGAACCTTTCAACGATGCATGATGGCTATTTTTCATGATATGATCGAGAAGACGATGGAAGTCTTCATGGATGACTTTTCCGTGTTTGGTGATTCTTTCACTTCGTGTTTGTCGAACCTAGAGAGAATGTTAAAACGTTGTGAGGAAACCAACCTTGTGCTCAATTGGGAAAAATGTCATTTTATGGTTAAGAGTGGAATCGTCTTAGGGCACAAGGTCTCGAAAGCGGGGATTGAGGTAGATCAAGCTAAGGTAGACGTCATCGCCAAATTACCTCATCCCAAAACCGTCAAGGGAGTTAGGAGTTTCCTAGGCCACGCGGGCTTTTATCGTCGATTCATCAAGGACTTTTCAAAGATTTCTCGACCCATTACACATCTTCTTGAAAAAGAGGCACGTTTTGTCTTTGACGAAGATTGTGTACGAGCCTTTGAGATCCTTAAGAGGAAACTTACCGAAGCTCCCATTCTTGTTGCTCCAAATTGGAACCTCCCCTTTGAGCTAATGTGTGATGCTAGTGATTACGCTATAGGGGCCGTTTTGGGGCAACGTCATGATAAGCACTTCTTGCCTATTCACTATTCTAGCAAGACGATGACCGAGGCTCAACTTAAATACACTACAACGGAAAAGGAGTTCCTTGCCGTGGTGTATGCATTTGAGAAATTCCGACCTTATCTCGTCTTGACGAAATGCATAGTGTATACGGACCATTCGGCTATTAAGTATCTCATGGCTAAGCAAGATGCTAAGCCGAGATTACTTCGTTGGATTCTCCTCCTTCAAGAATTTGATCACACCATCGTTGACAAAAAAGGAGCCGAGAATCTAGCGGCCGATCATCTCTCTCGTTTGGAAGACCCTCACCAAAGTGTTTACGAGCCCAAGGAAATCACCAAAACATTTCCGCTCGAGACACTTGGTGTAGTGAATTCTAAGCTTGATTCTTCCACCCCATGGTTTGCGGATTTTGCAAATTACCATGCGGGTAACTTCATCATTAAGGGTATGACAACTCAAGAAAAACGAAAATTCTTTCGTGATGTCAAGTTCTACTTTTGGAACGACCCTTACTTGTTTCGAACTTGTGCGGATCAAATCATCCGACGTTGTGTATTTGGCACCGAAGCTTCTAACATCCTTAGAGCTTGCCATGAGGGACCCACGGGTGGTCACCACGGTGCTAATCTCACGGCTAAGAAGGTGTTTGATGCCGGCTTCTTTTGGCCTACTATTTACCGAGATGCACAAGTTCTTGTGAAGTCTTGTGATGCATGCCAACGACAAGGAAAAGCCTCACAAAAAGATGAAATGCCACAAAATATCATTCAAGTATGTGAGATCTTTGACGTTTGGGGTATCGACTTTATGGGGCCGTTCCGATCATCTCGTAATAATAAGTACATTCTCGTTGCGGTTGACTACCTATCTAAGTGGGTGGAGGCGAAGGCCTTGCCCACTAATGATGCTCGTGTGGTAGTTAAGTTCTTGAAAAGCTTGTTTGCTCGGTTTGGAACCCCTCGTGCGATCATAAGCGATCGTGAAACCCATTTTTGTAATGACCAATTCGAAAGAGTCTTAAGGAAATATGGGGATACACATCGTCTTTCTACGGCTTATCACCCACAAACGAGTGGGCAAGTCGAGGTTTCAAACCGAGCTTTGAAGAGGATCTTGGAGAGATCCGTAGGAGAAAACCGACAAACTTGGTCGGATAAATTGGACGATGCTTTATGGGCCTTTAGGACCGCTCATAAGACACCCATTGGGTGCACTCCCTATAAGCTTGTGTATGGAAAGAATTGTCATTTGCCTATCGAGTTAGAACACAAGGCTTATTGGGCCCTAAAGCATTGTAATGATGATATGGAGACCGCGGGAAAACACCGGAAAATGCAATTAAATGAATTGGATGAATTGAGGGACATTGCTTATGAAAATTCATTGATTTATAAAGAAAAAACTAAAAAGTTGCATGATTCTAAAATTAAAAACCGGGTTTTTAACATTGGGGATCAAGTTTTACTTTTTAATTCAAGATTGAAATTTTTTTCCGGTAAGTTGAAATCCCGTTGGTCTGGTCCATTCACCGTGACTCAAGTGTTTCCTTATGGGACCATCGAGCTAGCTCAAGATGATGGTCCTAACTTCAAGGTGAATGGACATAGGTTGAAGCACTACTTTGGCGGGGAAGTTCCATCCTTGAACTACCTCGACCAAGTCACCTTCCCCAATGATAATTAGTATTGAGGGGATTGAGTCGAGCTCATGACTCGGTAATCAAAAACGAGGTGCCTCGTGGGGGAGTCCCATGCTTATCCTATGTACATATTATCGCTTTCTAATGTAGCTTACGTGTGGGGATTTGTGCCCTTCCAACCTTTGTTTCGTGGTTGTTTGTGATATGTGGTTTTTAGATCATGATCTTCACGATTGGAGCCTCTCGTGTTCGTTTTATGGGAGCACTCGATCGTTTGCTTTGGAGACATTTCTCAATATCCATGATATATCCTTTGATGTTCTAACCTTAGGTTTTTAGCACACTTCATAAACGGCTATTACTTATTGGTTGCACCCTTTCCATGCTAGATTAGGCATTCGACTACGTCTCTAGTATGGGGGTGTTTGCACCCCTAGACTCGAAACATTGAGGACAATGTTTAACTTTAGTATGGGGGGGTGAATAGATACTTGCCTCGCCAAACCTTCACACTTTCCAAAGTTTATCGTTTTGTTTATCATTTTTGTTGCAAAATAAGGCTAAAAATGGCCAAATTTTAAATTTTTCTCATGTTTTATAAGTGTTTGAAGACACGAATGTATATTTTCCGATGGCGAGAATAAGAGTAATTTTTCACTCGACCGTGCGTGTTGAGCACTTAGCTTTGATTCCTTAACTACACATTAGGCTAAGTCTCTTAAATGAGGACGAGAAATGATAGAGTTAATTATAAGTTACTATGCTAAACGTAGAGTACTCGTATTCTTTCAAAAACTCATGTGTTCTCGTTGTTTGCTTATTCTCCCTTCGCATGTAAATATTTTTTGCTTAATAAATATTGACTTAGCGGTTTAGTTGGGATTGTTGGGTTTCTAGTCTTTTCTAGTAGCTTCCGTGTAATTAAATTGGGAAGATAGTAAGGTATCGCCAGCGTCACGGTTTTGAAGTATTGGCACCCGAATAATCGAAAGCTTCACCCAATAATAAGATTTCAAGTGCTCACCTAAATATAGCAAACAATTTGAAGCCCCACAAGGCCGAAAAATCTATGCAAAAATTGAAAGTGAATCAAGCCTTAATCTTCGAAGCTTTAAAGATCCAAAATTCGCCTTAGCGTGAGGATATACGTCTTTGGCTAATAAAACCACCGATGAGGCGGATAATAAAAGGCAAGGTAAGACCGAAGTCATAATAAAAGCTTCATGGCGAAGTTGAATAAAAGATGGAGGTAAACCAAAGATAATAAGGCCCTTCCGTTAGGGGGCTATAAAAGTCTTGGTAATAAGTCTCATGTTCAAAACCGTTATAAAACCGTGTTTATCGATTCTTCTTGTCAACTTAATTTTTTAACATCGTCGTCTATTAGGAGGGGTTATTGATTTAATGGTCTTAGTTACACCGTTAGGACTCTATTTTTAGACCTAAATCTCTATTATCGCATAAGTCAAACAATGTATCCTCGTGAAACATTCAAGACAAAATAAAATATAAGAGATACAACTTAGGAATAATGGGAGGATAAGTACGTGATTAGGGCATATGAGTAGTGTTAGCATTACTAACTTATAATGACAATGATCTCTTTGCACGCTTAGCATGGAATTGGGGTGAAAATCGAGGACGGTGAAATTATTTCTAACGAAGCATTCACGTGTTCTTATTCTATGAACCTAAACGTCCCATTTTGCGATGAAAATCATACATTATGTCTATAACACAAGTAGTAGTAATAGTAGTAGAGTAGCTAGTTTATCATTTCAATAAAGGGAATAAAATGAATTTTGGAGATGCTTTGATACTTTATTCTAGCATTGCGTGAGGGCACGACAATGGTTTAGTATGGGGGAGTGATGAGACTGCTTTTATACATAGTCTCATCTTCCAAATAGGGCTCAAAATGCATTAAATATCATCAAAATACCCAAATATATTCTTGTGTTTGTTGCTTGTGTATTTTAGGTACGGATATTGAGAAAATAACAAAAGATCACAAGAATCATGCAAAAACGAACACGAGAAACGAAGCCGCACAATGAACCAAGCCCTAGTGAAGACTTTCCCAAGATCAACCCTTGAAGATTTGAAGAATTATGAAGAAGGGTCCTCCAATTATGAAGAATTGACACTTTATACCCTTGTATCCTCATAATTACAAGTTTGGTCCCTAAAGTTTGTCAAAATTACAAAAAGGGCCCTTAACTTTGAAGAAATGGCAAGTTTAGCCCCTCAACAAAGCTAAATTATCAACCAATATCATCCACAAAGTCAAATATATCATGAAGTCCTTCAAAGTACAAGAAATGACAAATTTGGTCCTTTGAAAATCTCAAAATTACACAAAGGACCCTCAACTTTCAACATTTGGCAAAAATGGTCCCTCAATCATCAAGACTTGGCAATTTCAGTCCTACAAAATGTCAACCATACAAGTCTAGACCATTATCATTGAAGAAAATGCCAAAACAGCCCTTCAAGAATCAACAAATGGCAAGAAATACCCCTGAAATTACTTTACAAAACTTTTTGGGGCAAAAGTGTGAAAATCAAAACTTCAAATACAAAGGAAAACGAGTTTGGCCAGTTTTGTTTACAAGTGACAAGAGAAAAAGAAACAAGGGACTAATTTGGGCAGACAAGAGAACTTACCTAGACCACTCCTGGGTTGCCACGTGCCCCACTTACTTCCCTCCACCAATGAAACTACACCTTTTGTCCACCTCAGCTATCCACTTAAACCGGTTATAACTAATCTTGGATTAGTTTAATATTTTGGCGCTTAACATCTTTTTAAAACCCAAACCAGATTAAAACGTGTTACTATTACTCAAGAACACAAATTGGGGATTATTGACTAAGCAAGAATTAAGCTGCCATCACCTCCAGATTTAAGATTAAGTGGATACTTAACACAACCCAACCTTAAAAATGGACACCTCATCACCCCATTTGTCTCCTTGTGTCTCCCCTGCTCCACACCCATGCATACTGCCAAAAAGATGGCCACAATCCAACGTCCCACATTCAAGCTTACATTTTAAGCTTTGTGTGAGCCCTTTGATCACATTCTCATGACAGCTATCACCTCAAAATGCCAATTCAAGTCACATGAAGCCAAGATTTTCTAGAAGCTACAAGGGCAATTTTGGGACTTCACAACTAGGGTTTATGTATTTTTCAGCTTTCTTAGGTCACATGTAAGGCTATATATAAAGCCCTTAGGTCTCATTGAGACGTTTGCTTTTGATTTTTCCTTGGTTCAAGTTTCTGTAAATCCTATTTCTAAGTTAATGAAATTGAGTTTGAAATCTTGAAGAAAAGTCATTGGCCACTCTTGTTTACTGCTTTCATTTGTTATATGCTTTGTAGTTCTTAAAGTTCAAAACCTGTTTTCAAAAGAGGAGTGTGCAAAAGTTTGCATATTTCCTCATTTTCTTGATATTTTGCTAAGTCTTGTTCCAATCTTGGAATTCTTGGGCTATAGGGCTGATCATAGCATCCTAACTGAGTTGGTTAAGGTGTGGTGAGGCTTGTAACTTGGGGATAATCAAGTGTGGGGTAACAAGTTTGCATTAATCAAGTTTTTTTTTTCCAAGTTTCTGATTTTTATGATTTTATGCTTAACCCTTGTTCAATCTTAGCAGGCTTTTTGTGGAAGCTTGTGCTTGTTCTTGCTAGCACATAAGCTCAAAATTTGTGGGTGTGGATGTACATCCATGAGGTTTGCATACTTAATCTCCAAATCTGCTTAAATTGTGATTTTTGGTGATATTTGTATGAAACTGTTGTTCTTGTGGATTTTGTGGCTTGTTCTTGCTTGAATCTGTTTATTAGACTTGTTTTAGTGTTAATTGATGCTTGGTTTGCCTGAAATCTCATTGTGCTTTTGAAAATTTTGATTTGAAAAAGTTAAAGGGGTGTTTGGGTCTACTGGTTTATGCTTGTAGTTTGTTTTTGTGTTAAGGGAAGGTGTTGTTTATGCTTTGTATCTGCTATACCTTTGTTTGAGAGTGTTTTGCTGCAAGTTTTTGGGTTTGAACGCTTGAATTAATCAATCTGCTATATAGACCTTGTTTCTGCTTGTTTTGACCTAGGATTTTGGGAACACCTAGTGTGTATGCATGCTTAGGGATAAAAGTGGTTTAAACAAAGTTAACATAACCTGTTTGAAAGATTTGAGGTGTTTAAATTGGCTTGTGTGTCAAATACATCAGCAAAAGTAGAAAACTGCATGTGTTAGTGTTCATCAGTAACTTTCATTGCTTGAATCTTGCTTAATTCTTTGAACCAGTGCATGAAACCTGTTTAGACTTGCTTATTGGAGTTTATTATAGCTTGTGTGTGCATTTGGTTGAATTTGGCTGGCTGATTTGTGCTAAAACTGCTCTTGAATGCTAAACTGCTTATTGTTCATGTCTGTGCAATGTCTGGTGATTGATTGATTAAACTGTATCAATTGGGTGTTTGTGATTTTGTTATTTTGATTGTTATTGACTCCTTTTGATCCAAAGATCATTTGGGTGCCTTTGTGAAATCTGAATCCAAGAAAAAGTCACTAAAGACAAAAAGTCAAAATAGTCAAGCAGTGGAAAAAGTTTCCACTGCTCAACATCCAAAACTAGCCCCTGCTAGTGCAATTTTGTCATCAGCTTATCAATAAGCTATTCTAGCTTATTCTGACTTGCAACAACTTACTTTTTGTAATAGATCTTCATTATTTGACCCATTTAAGTGAACTGGAGCTTATGAGACTTTGACTTTGACTTTTTACTAGAAAACCAACTTGTTTGACTTTTAACATAAGTGCTTATTTGATTTTCCAGCTTATTGAGTGTGCTTATTTGGAAGGTCTTTGGTTTTTAAGATTAGTTTTGTCAAAAGAAACATTTTGCAACTTGAATCAGCTTCTGAGGTGGTCTAGATCATAAAAACGACTATTTTGTCGTTTTGTGAATAAGTTTGTGACTTGTTTCTGGCTTATTAAGTGGGCTTATTTGAAAATTCTTTTTGCAGAAGTCTTTGTTAGGTCAAAAGAAGATTGTGTGTTAAATTTTAGCTTATGGCATCAGCTTATGGCTTAATGGGCCAAAAAGCCAATTAAGAATAAGCTGCTTATTATAAGTTAGCTTATTTCACATTTTCAGCTTTTGGGCCTTTGGAAAAAGTTGTTTAAAATCAAATTTTGAGTCAACCTGTGCTTTTTGGGCTTAATTTGAACACTTCTTATTGGGCCTTAATTAAGCCCAATAAGGGACTGTTTTGGGTTTGGCCCATTTTCTAGGCCCAATAGGGGTATTTAGGTAATTTCACTTTCATTTCTGAGTTGTTTAGGTTAAATTAAGCTAGTTTGCAAGTTTTTAAATTTTTTTATAATTTTTGGAATTTTAATATTATTTTAATATTATTTTATTATTAAAAATTAAAATCTGATTTTCTAGGTTTTTATATTTTTCCTAGGTTCTAAATACTAAATTAGGATTTTTGCAACTTTCCAATTATTTTCTAGGTCTTTTAATTATTTTCTATAATTAATTTAAGATTTAATTGATTTTAGGAGTTTTTAATTGTTTAAAAATAGTTTTAATTGGTTTTAAAATTTTGAAAAATAGTTTTTAGCTTAATTATAGTATTTTTGAGGTTTACAAACTTTAAAAGCTTGTTTAGGGCTTTTTAATAATTAATTTTGATTTTTAGGGCTTTAAATAGCATTAAAAAGTCATTATCTAATTAATTAAAAGGTTTTTGCAAGTTTTGATTTTTTGTAAACTCTTAGAATATTATTAGGGATTTTTGGTAATTTTTAGAAATTTTTAGGCTAAAATTTTAATTTTGGTGGTTTTTACGACTTTACGTGTACGCCTTTTTAGACTTAGTTTAATCCGTCTTCATAACCGTCATTCTCTTCTAATCCCCTTTTCATTCTTCTTTTTCAAATATAATCACAAATTAATCCATATCATTACACACATAACACACTAGCCTCCTCGTGAACGAACTTGAACTTAATTGGTCATTAGTGCTTGGTTTTCCTAAACCGACACTTAATACTTGCCAATTTTGTCATCCTTTTCCTAAAGGGTAGCAAAAACTACTACATCAGTTTTTGATGCCGGTTTCTTTTGGCCTACTATTTACCAAGATGCACATGAGCTTGTGAAGTCGTGTGACTCATGACAACGATAAGGAAAATCCTCACAAAAAGATGAAATGCCACAAAATATCATCCAAGTGTGTGAGATCTTTGACGTTTGAGGCATTGACTTTATGGGGTCGTTCCCATCATCTCGTGGTAATAAGTAAATCCTTGTCGCCGTTGACTACCTATCTAAGTGGGTGGAAGCTAAGGCTTTGCCTACCAATGATGCTCGTGTGGCAGTCAAGTTTTTGAAAAGCTTGTTTTCTCGGTTTGGAACCCCTCGTGCGATCATAAGCGATCGTGGAACCCATTTTTGTAACGATCAATTCGAAAGGGTCCTAAGGAAATATGGGGTTACACATCGTCTTTCTACGGCTTATCACCCACAAACGAGTGGGCAAGTCGAGGTTTCAAACCGAGCTTTGAAGAGGATCTTGGAGAGATCTATTGTGGAAAACCGACAATCTTGGTCGGATAAGTTGGACGATGCTTTATGGGCCTTTAGGACCGCTCATAAGACGCCCATCGGGTGCACTCCTTATAAGCTAGTGTATGGGAAGAATTGTCACTTGCCAATTGAACTCGAACACAAGGCTTATTGGGCCCTTAAGCATTGTAATGATGATATGGAGACCGCGGGAAAACACCAGAAAATGCAATTAAATGAATTGGATGAATTAAGGGATATTGCTTATGAAAATTCATTGATTTATAAAGAAAAAACTAAAAATTTGCATGATTCAAAAAATAAAAACCGGGTTTTTAACATAGGGGATCAAGTTTTGCTTTTTAACTCTCGTTTGAAAATCTTTTCCAGTAAGTTGAAATCCCGTTGGTCCGGTCCATTCACCGTGACTCAAGTATTTCCATATGAGACCATCGAGCTAGCTCAAAATGATGGCCCCAATTTCAAGGTGAATGGACATAGGTTGAAGCACTACTTTGGCGGGGAAGTTCCATCCTTGAACTACCTCGACCAAATCACCTTCCCCAATGATAATTAGTATTGAGGGGATCGAGTCGAGCTCATGACTCGGTAATAAAAAACGAGGTGCCTCGTGGGGGAGTCCCATGCTTATCCTTTGTACATATTATCGCTTTCTAATGTAGTAACGTGTGGGGATTTGTGCCCTTCCAACCTTTGTTCCGTGGTTGTTTGTGAATTGTGGATTTTAGATGATCATTATCTTCACGATTGGAGCCTCTCGTGTTCGTTTTATGGGAGCACTCGATCGTTTGCTTTAAAGACTTTCTCAATATCCATGATATATCCTTTGATGTTCTAACCTTAGGTTTATAGCACACTTCATAAACGGCTTTAAATTTAATGGTTACACCCTTTCCATGCTAGATTAGGCATTCGACTACGTCTCTAGTATGGGGGTGTTTGCACCCCTAGACTTGAAACATTGAGGACAATGTTTAACTTTAGTATGGGGGGTGAATAGATACTTGCCTTGCCAAACCTTCACGTTTTCCAAAGTTTATCTTTTTGTTTATCGTTTTGTTGCAAAATAAGGCTAAAAATGGCCAAATTTTAAATTTTTTCTCATATTTTATAAGTGTTTGAAGACACGAATGTAGATTTTCCGATGGCGAGAATAAGAGTAATTTTTGACTCGATCGTGCGTGTTGAGCACTTAGCTTTGATTCCTTAAGTTTTATTAGGCTAAGTCTCTTAAATGAGGACGAGAAATGATAGAGTTAATTATAAGTTACTATGCTAAACATAGAGTACTCGTATTCTTTCAAAAACTCATGTGTTCTCGTTGTTTGCTTATTCTCCTTTCGCTTGTAAATATTTTTGCTTAATAAATATTGACTTAGCGGTTTAGTCTTGATTGTTGGTTTCTAGTCTTTTCTAGTAGCTTCCATGTAATTAAATTGGGAAGACATTAAGGTATCGCCAGCGTCACGGTTTTGAAGTATTGGCAACCCGAATAATCGAAAGCTTCACCCAATAATAAGATTTCAAGTACTCACCTAAATCAAGCAAACAATTTGAAGCTCACATGGCCGAAAAATCTATGCAAAATTGAAAGTGAATCAAGCCTTAATCTTTGAAGCTTTAAAGATCCAAAATTCGCCTTAGCGTGAGGATATATGTCTTTGGCCATAATAAAACCACCGATGAGGCTGATAATAAAAGTCAAGGCAAGACCGAAGTCATAGTAAAAGCTTCATGGCGAAGTTGAATAAAAGATGGAGGTAAAACTATGATAATAAGGCCCTTCCGTTAGGGGGCGTATAAAAGTCTTGGTAATAAGTCTCATGTTCAAAACCGTTATAAAACCGTGTTTATCGATCCTTCTTGTTAACTTAATTTTTGAAATCGTTGTCTATTAGGAGGGGTTATTAATTCGATGGTCTTGGTTACACCGTTAGGACTCTATTTTTAGACCTAAATCTCTATTATCGCATAAGTCAAACAATGTATCTTCGTGAAACATTCAAGACAAAATAAAATATAAGAGATACAACTTAGGAAAATGGGAGGATAAGTACGTGATTAGGGCATATGAGTAGTGTTAGCATTACTAACTTATAATGACAATGATCTCGTTGCACGCTTAGCATGGAATTGGGGTGAAAATCGAGGACGATGAAATCATTTCTAACGAAGCATTCACGTGTAATTATTCTATGAACCTAAACGTCCCATTTTGCGATGAAAATCATCCATTATGTCTAAAACGCAAGTAGTATTAGTAGTAGTGTAGCTAGTTTATCATTCAATAAATGTGAATAAAAATGAATTTTGGAGGTGCTACGATACTTTATTCTAGCATTGCGTGAGGGCACGGCAATGGTTTAGTATGGGGGAGTGATGAGACTGCTTTTATACATAGTCTCATTGTCCAAAAATTGCTTTAAATGCATAAAATATCATGAAATTAGCCAAATATATGCTTGTGTTTGTTACTTGTGTATTTTAGGTACGCATATTGAGAAAATGACAAAAGATCACAAGAATCATGCAAAAATGAATACGGGAAACGAAGCCGCACATTAAACCAAGCCCTAATAAAGATTTTCTAAGAAAAACCCTTGAGGATTTGAAGATTATGCAAGAAGGGTCCTCCAATATTGAAGAATTGACACTTTAAACCCTTGTATCTTCATAATTACAAGATTGGTCCCTAAAGTTTGTCAAAATTGCAAAAAGGGCCCTCCACTTTGAAGGATTGGCAAATTTAGTCCCTCAACAAAACTAAATTGTCAATATTAGTCCTCCTCAAAGTCAAACATACCATTAAGGACTTCAAGTTACAAGAAATTACAAGTTTGGTTCTTTAAAAATGTCAAATTACCAAAAGGACCCTTAACTTTGAAGAAATGGTAAAAATGGTCCCTCATAAATCATGATTTGTCAAATTCAGTCCTCCAAGAAGTCAACAAGACAAGTCAAGACCATTATCAATGAAGAAAATGCCAAATCAGCCCTTCAAGAATCAACATATGGCAAGGAATACCCTTGAAAATACTTTGGAAAAGTATTTGGGGCAAAAGTGTGAAGTTAGAAACTTCAAATACAAAGGGAATCAAGTTTTGGCCGTTTAAAATACAAATGAAAGGAGTTAAAGAGTTGAGGGTAAAAATTGTCAAACATCTAACCTTACCTAGACCAGTAGTGGGGTGACACGTGCCCCACTACCACTTTTCCACCAATCACCATTAAGCCTGTTGCCATGTCATAACCCACTTATAACTAATCCAAAATTAGTTATAAAAGACGCGCCTAACAAGTTTTCAAAAACTAAACCAGATTAAAACCTCAATATTCACAACTATGAACATAAATAGGGATTTCTTAATTACTTATAATTAAGCCCTATAAACCTCCAGAATCTTGATTAGTGGTCTCTTAATGATAACCCAACTCAAAAATCCTTTGCCACCTCACCAGAAGTATCACATGGGACATGCCCTGCTACAAACGTTGAAGAAAAGGCCAAAACTTTCCAGCCATCCAACGTGCATGATTCCAACTTACATTTTAAGCTTGTTTTACACCATTGGATGCAATTCTACTATGCCAGCAACTACAAAACACCAAGAACAAGTCACATGATTCTCCAAAGTTCAAACTTCACAAGGGGCACTTTTGACTTCTACATCATTAGGGTTACGTTTTTTATTCAGCATTTAGGTTTCTTGTAGCCTATATAAGGCATAACACTTAGTCATTTAGTTTTGCTCTTGAATTTTCCTAAGTTCACATTTCTATAAATCTCATTTTCATTAATGAAGTGTGTTTGAAATTGGTGAAGAAAAGTCAAGTGCCATTCTTATTTCCTGCTTATTATTGTTTAATGTTTACTAAATCTGAATCCTAAAACCTGTTTTTAAAGGAGTGTGCAAAAGTTCGCATATTTTCCTTAAATCTTGATATTTTGCTAAGATCTTGGTACACCTAGGAATTTTTGGGCTATAAGTTGATCATAGCACCCTGATATTGTGATATTAAGGTGTTGTGAGGCTTATAACTTGGGGATAATCAAGTATGGGGTATAAGAGTTGCATTAATCAAGGATTGGTCACTTTACTGTTTTAATATTTTTGCTTCTAACTTTGTTGAATCTTAGCAGGAGTGTGTGTGGAAGCTTGTGCTTGTTCTTACTAGCACATAAGCTCAAAATTCGTGGGCGTGGATGTACATCCATGAGGTTTGAACCATTCTACCTTAAATCTGCTTAAAATCTTGATTTTTGGTGATTTTGTGTGTTTCTTGTGTTCTTGTGGAATTTATGGTCTAATCTTGCTTAATACTGCATATTACATTTGTTTATGTGTTTGATTGGGCTTGGGTAGTCTTGGAATACACTTATACTTGTTTAATCTTGATTTAAAAAAGATAAGGGGTGTTTGGGATTATCTGTTTAATATCATAGATTAGTATTGTGTTGTTAGAAAGTGTTGTTTGTGCTTAGTATCTGTTGTTGACTTGGTTGAGTGCTAAAACCTACAAGTTTTTAGTGTTATATCCTCAAATCAAAGATTGTGCTATATCTCGTTGGTTTTGACTGTTTATGACCTAAAATCTTGGTAATACCTAGAGTATATGCATGATTAGGGATAAAAGGTGTTAAATCAAAGTTTGTGTAACCTGATTTGAAGATTTGAGTGTTTGAATTTGGCTTGTTGGTCAAGTATATCAGCAAAGTGTTCATAACTGCCTGCTAGTGTTCATCAGTAACTTTTGGTGCTTGAAAGTTGATCTAGGCTTTGAATCAGTGCATGAAACCTGTTTAGATTTGTTCATTTGAATTAGTTATAGCTTGTGTATGCATTTGGTGAAGTTTGGCTGGCTGATTTGTACTAAAAGTGTTTATTGAACCAAAACTGCTTATTGTTCATGTCTGGGCTAGATCTGGTGATGTTTTGAATTAACTATGCTAATTGGCTGATTGTCAATGTGTTTTTGTGATTGCTATTGACTCCTTATGATTAACTGATCATTTGGGTGCCTTTGTGAAACTTGAATCCACAAAAAAGTCACTAAAGTTAAAAAGTCAATTAAATCAAGCAGTGAAAAAAGTTTCCACTGCTCAACATCCAAAACTAGCCCCTGCTAGTGTAATTTGTCATCCAGCTTATTAATAAGCCATATTGGCTTATCCAGACTTGCAACAACTTATTTTTTGTGATCAATCTTCCTCATTTGACCCATTTATTTGAACTGGAGCTTATCAGACCTTGGCTTTGACTTTTTGCTAGAAAACTCATAAAGTTGACTTTTAATTAAGTGCTTATCTACTTATTCCAGCTTATTGAGTGTGCTTATTAAAAAAAATTTTGTTGATTAAGCTTAGTTAAGTCATTTAAAAGCTTTTGAAAGTTGAATTATCTCTTGAGGTGGCCTAGAACTCGAAAACGACTATTTTGTCGTTTTGTGAAGATAGCTTTGATAGGTGTGTAAACACCCATCCTTTTTACCACTTAATTACAATAATTACCAAGCCAAAACGTGTATTTTATGTCTTTTATGTCGGAATTATGCGTGGTTTGTGTTTTTGTTGTGATTTAGGACGAAAAGGTGAAAAGTGGAGATAACACGGGCATTCATGGGCTTTTATCGAAGAAAAAGACGAAAGACGAAGTCAAGAAGTCAAGAGTGCAAAAAGAACGAAAGTCCAAGACCAATTCTGAAGATTTATCGAAGAAAAAGTCAAAAGACGGAAGTTTATCAAAAGCCGAAAAACTCAAGTCTAATTTATTGAAGAATTAAAAGACGGGTTCAAAGAAATCCCGAGCCAAAAGTCATTAAAGTCCACGATTAAAGAAGATTTAAAGGCTTAAGGGCTAATGGTGCAGTTAACAAAGAGATTAAGAAGGAAGGACTAAGCATGCAATTAAGGAGAAAGGAAAGAGGGGAGGAAGCTTCCTAAGCATTCCTTAATCCTCCCTATATATAGATTAGTTCTTAATCATTTTCATTTTGTTGGCTAATAGTGACAACTAGTTCTTCCACTTTTAATTACCTTGTCATTTAAATACTTGTCAAATTTAAATACTTGTCTTGCACCTTAATTACCATTTAATTTCAAATAAGTTTTTCTTTTAATCCTTGTCAATCTTTATCTTTATTGTTCATCTCTCATTCTACCTTTCTTAATCTTTGATTTTTATTGTTCATGTTCATGTTCTTGATTTTGGTTTATTTATTTAAGTGGGTTTTGATAATCTTGATTAGTTTTGTTAGTTTTGTGGTTTTGGATTGATTGTTTATGCTTAATAGATGTTTATTCATTAGTTTGATTTAATCTTGTGGTTGATTTAGCTTAATTTTTATTAGATTCGTATAGTTTTGTGTTTCCCTGTTCTTCGGGGTGTTTGTTTCTGTTTCTGATCTTTCCCAGGTAACACAAGCCAAGAAACATTCCGAATCAAGGTCCTGACCAAGGTGCTCCATCCGGAATATTGGATATTCCGGATAGAGAGGGTATTCTGAATAGTCCAAAGATTCCGAATAGGGAAACATTCCGAGTAAGACTGTTATTCCGAATAGGAACTTCATTCCGAATAGGGGATTATTTCGGATAGGGATACATTCCGAATAGCCTGAGTATTCCGAATAGGGCCAGTTATTCCGAGTAGGAACATTATTCCGGATAGGACTTTATTCCGAATAAGGCCAGTTATTCCGAGTAGGAGATTATTCTGAATAGGAACTTATTCCGAATAGGCTGAGTATTTCGGATAGCCAAGACATTCCGAGTAGACAAATATTCCGGATAGAGAGGATTATTCCGGATAGGTGACATATTCCGAGTAAGACTTTTATTCTGAATAAGGGTTTATTCCGGATAGGTAATTTTCAGTTTCTTTAATTTCAGTTTTTAATTTTCTTCTTTTTAATTTCGAGCTTTATTTTTCCCGCCTTTTTCCTTACTCGCACTTTAAGTTTATTTGCATTAGATTTATTTTAGCCTTGCCTTAGTTTAAGTTTTAGTTTTAGTTGCGTTTTAAGTTTGCCTTAGTTAGATTTAAATTTGCGTTATTTACATTTAGTGCCCTTTAATTTTAGTCACGCTTTTAAATACTTGTCATTTACTTTAAATTAGATTTAGATTTACTTTTAAGTCATTTACTTTAATTGTCTTGCACTTTTATTTTAAATTAGACTTAGATTTACTTTACTGCACTTTTACTTAATGGTTTTGCACTTTTAATATACTGCAACGACACAACTTTTTGTTTCACCAAAGAACAGCTGAGTCGCATAGATAATACAGTTTTCAATTCGATTTGACCACTAGAACAATAATCTTTTTACTAGGCAAAAACGTAGTTATCAAATGGCGCCGCTGCCGGCTCTTTTCGTAAAGATTAACGGTTTTCTGTGAGAGACGCGTTGCTTTTTGGGATCCGTTCACTTGTGAGCGTTATTTTCTTGCACAAAAAATTCAAAAAATCATAAAAATTAAAATTTGCTAAAAATACATAAAAATTAAAAATTTCAAAAATCCAAAAAGATTTTATCTTTATTGTGTATATATATTGTCTTTGTGTTCGGTTTATTTTTCTTTTGCATTTTCAAGTGTATGCGTACTAGATCTTCTAATTATCAAGAGCCCGAGACTCGAGAAGATTTAAGTATGTCAGGTGTTAACAACAACAATAATCCACCGCACCTCAACAATAATAACAACAATGTTCTTCCACAGGCCGATCTTCGGACAATGGAGGAACTTTGTCAACCTACCCTGTTTGGACGAGGAGGACCGATTGCGCCGATGCAAACTACGGCTCCGAAGTTTTCGTTGAAGCACCACATGATTCAGCAAGTGCAAACAAACCCATTCAGTGGATTGCCTGATGATGATGCCAACAAACACCTCGACAAGTTCATTACAATCACTCAAAGCATGAAGTTGCCTGGTGCCACAATGGATGTTCTTCGCCTTCAACTCTTCCCACATACTTTATCACATCATGCCGAGAAATGGTTTGATCGTCTCCCGAAGAATTTAATTCATACATGGGATGACATGACTCAACGCTTTTTGTCGCGCTACTTTCTACCATCCATGGTCACGAGCATTCGCAATCAAATCAACGGTTTCATGAAAGAACCCGATGAATCTCTTTTTGATGCTTGGGAAAAATATAATGTCTTGATTGATCGTTTTCCAAACCACAACATGCTTCCAGTCACATTGATTGATACTTTCTACAACGGTTTGACTTTTCGAGATCGTGATACGATTAATGCAGCCTCCGGTGGCACATTTATGAAAAGGAGACCCGAGGAGTGTAGAGAGCTTATTGAGAACATGACTACTCACCACAAAAACTGGGATTCCTCCGCTTCTTCAAGGAACAACCCGAGAGTCAATGTCTCCTCTACTTCAGCAAACCCTGATATTACCGAACTCACCCGCATGATGACTGAAATGAGCAAAAGTATCTTGCTTCTCGCTTCAAACCAACAACAAGAAGTTAAAGCGGTTGCACCTTCTTGTGAAACATGCAGCGGTCCTCACTCATACACCGATTGTCCTTCTACACAAGGAAATCCGGAAAATGTGTATGCAGCTTATGGTAATTATTCACCGGAAAATTACCAAGCTCGACCTCAAGGGGATAGAAATTTGCTGAGTTACCGGTCAAACAACTACCTTTCACCCGGTATTTCTCCTCAAAACCAAAACCCTGCCAACAACTACAATAGAAGCAACCAAATCCCACCAAGAGCTTCTAATCCTTATCACCCACCCATCCAACAAGCCCCACCCATTAATCCCGATGTTGAAGCCATCATGAGAACCCAAGGTGAGCAAATCAAGAATCTGCAGAGCCAAATTATCAATCTTAAAGGAGATATTACCAAACAAGGAAATGAAATAAGATCCGAGCTTCGAGATAATATTCAATCCTCCTTCAGCAATCAAACAAATGATTTGAAGAATATGCTTGCTAGTTTCTTACCCGCCGCTCAACCCTCTTCTTCGAGTTCTCTACCTTCGAACACCGTCACCAATCCGCGAGGAAATGTGAGTGCTATTACTACTCGTAGTGGAATTACCATTGTCGATCCACCAATCCCACCCCCATCATCTACACCTCCTACACCACCATTTATCCCTACTCCTCCTACACCTAGTATTAGTGCACCATTACCGTCTCCGCCTCGTCATGACGATGTACCTAGGAAGGACCCTTCAACATCTCAACCTTTACCTACGCCTTCACCTTCACCACCCAAACCTAATATCCCATATCCTTCACGTTTAGGCAAGACCAAAATGCTAACCAAGGATGACTCTCAAGTGGCGAGCTATTTGAAGATGATCTCTCAAATGAACTTCAACATTAGCTTTCTCGAAGCACTTGTCCACATGCCGAAATTTGTCAAAGCATTCAAGGAATTGCTTAACAAGAAGGAAAAGTTGATTGAGCTCGCCAACACACGCTTAAATGAAAACTGCTCTGCAGTTATTCTTAAAGAACTTCCGGAAAAGCTTGGAGATCCCGGTCGTTTTGTGTTGCCTTGCGTTTTCAACAAAACTGAAGAACTTACTGCCCTTGCTGATCTCGGGGCCAGTATTAATTTGATGCCTTTGAGTGTTTGGAAAACACTATCATTACCCGACCTCACTCCAGTAAAGATGACTCTTGAACTTGCAAATCGCACTCTCGTTTACCCCGTTGGTATAGCCGAAGATGTGTTCATTAAAGTTGGCACATTTACTTTCCCGGTCGACTTTGTCATTGTTGATTATGAAATGGACCCTCGTATTCCTTTAATACTTGGTCGGCCATTCTTAGGAACCGGACGCGCTTTAGTTGATGTTGCCGAAGGTGAGTTAATCTTAAGAGTCGGGAATGATTCACAAGTTTTCAAAATGGGGAAGCTTACAAGCAAATCCTTTGGACGAGAATCAGTGAATATGATTAATGTACTCGACGATTTTGTCATCTACAACAATCCTCTATTCGAGTCTTGCAATGATAACCCACTTTTTCGTGATGATGTGGATGATTCTATCTCCAATTTGGAACCTTCTCCCATTTATGATTCTCCACCGATCTTCGATGCTTATGATGATGATTCTAGCTCAGATTCGGATGATTATGATGACCTTACTTCCGAGTATCCCGACCTGCCCACATATGATGATTTTGATGAGGCGGATACTCTTTCGAGCGATTCTTCACATGATGAAGATCCTTCGCCATCACTCGATCCTACTTTGGACGATTACTCATTTGAGGAAGACTTCTCTACGTTTCTCAACACTTACTTCCCTCATGAGAGTGATGCACCTCCTTTGGATTTTGAAGATTATCGTCTTGATCCTACTTTGGATTTGAAGAAAATTCTTTCAAAGGAGAAGAAACCGGTCGACACCAATATCCGCAGCACGTATGAGTTAACACCTCTTTGTCCCCCTTCTGAGGACGAGGTTGTGCTTCTTCGCGGATCTTCTTCACACTCTGCTGAGCCTGAGTGCTATTTTCCCCTAAAAGAAAAGGTGTTCAACCCCGGTATTGAAATCTTTAAGCCATCTCAGTATCCACCTGATGAAATAAAAGGAAAAATCTTTGGAATTATTGAATACATGCTTATACCACTTCACCCTTGCTTCCACCGTGCTCCATCGCTACTTAAGGGAACCTTGCCTATTCTTCTTTGGCTTGCCTTGTTCGCCTTAAGCTTGTGCTATATGATGGACGAAAACTATGTCTTTGATCCTGGTGGATATGTTTCATGCTTCTTCCTATGATGATCAAGGTCGAGTCAGGCTCACGACTCGATTATCAAAAATCAAGCGCTTCTTGGGAGGCAACCCATGTATCTACCTTTTCGCTTTCTTTATCCTAAGTGTAGGGGAGACCCGTTGGTTTGCTATTTCATCTCCTCTCTTAATCAGGGATTCGAGCGCTCAATGATCCACTCTTGATGATTCTTGACGACCCGTGATTCCGTGTTCCATTTCCCGGTTCTATCCTAAACTCTTTTCGATTCACTATTTTATATTTTCTCAATATTAAAATAGGAATCTCTTTAGTTGTCTTTTCCTTAGCGAGATTTAAACAACGTGCACAATGTCCTAAGTGTAGGGGAGTTTACTCCCACATGCTTAAAAATTGAGGACAGTGTTTATGTTAAGTGTAGGGGGGCTTCTATCGAAGTTAAGTGGCCTTTTCCTTGTATTTGTCCTCATTTTAACCGGACAATCAATTTTTCGACATTTTTCAAAATTTTTGATCTATTTTGGCCTATTAGTTTTTCCCTTTGTATAGTTATTTTTCCGTCTTTGTTAGAATAAATCTTTATTAAAGTGGTTTTAATTTTCAAACTTTGTGAATCTTTTGACTCAACCCGAGTTTACTTGTCTAAGTTTACTCTAGCTAGTATCCTTAACGTGTTTAAGTCAAGTTTTGCTAGGCTTTTATATAGGGAGCTATAAAACGCGAAAGTCATAACTCTCACGGGTTAAGAACAAGAACTTTTCGCAAGTTCCTATAATTGATCCTAGAGAGTCGTTTATCAAGGGAACTTTAAAACGCGATTTCTAAACATGAAAAAGTCTAAGAGTTTGCAAGATCCTATTGGCGACTCGAAAACCCAAAACTTTGATTTAATAGGCTAAGCATCCACGAGTCTCATTACTTGAGATTTTAAACTGTAGAGAACGAGAGATGATAGAGCCAATTATAAGTTCGGTATTCTTTCGTGAATTTATGTGAGTTAATTATGAGCCTATTCTCCCATCGCCTGCTAATAAATTTATCTGCAATAAATAAGGTTGTAAGATTTGAAAAGTTACTTAGCTTCTAGCCCAAGATCGTTTAAAAGTTGCTCGGTATGGATTAGATTTCATAGCCAAGGCATAACTTATTGAAGCGGGATGCGAAGATTGGCGAGTCCAAAAAGGTCCTAACAAGGCATGAGGGCTACATTTTGTTGCTAAAGATCAAAAAGTGATGTGAAGAATCATTTATCGAAAATCTATATGAAGGATCGAGACACACGACGATAAGCAAATACTCCCCAAAAGTCATGGAGAAGTGTATCCGAAAAGACCCTAGCAAGGTATGAGGATAAATAAATCCAAGTCATAAAAGGAGGCGGATCGTTGTATATCAAAGTCCAAAATAAAGATTGGAGAAAATGAAGAAGTCGTGGTCCAAGTATGAATCTCTCAAAAAGTTCAAGTGAAGAAATTCCTATATGAAGAGAAGACCATAATTTCATGAACGTCTCTCAAGGTTTGAAGTATGAAGTCGCTGCCAAATATCGGTCCGAGAAAGGTCTCAAATCGCGAAGCGAGTTATGCCAAGATATGAACTTTATGAGGTCCCGAGAAGCAGTTTTAAAAGATTTTGTCCTTTAGCTAACTATTGATTAAATCGTTCACTTTATTTTCGGCCTAATAAACTATCGAAATAAGTCAAACAATGTATCCTCGTGATCATTTGAGACAATAATAAAATATAAGAGATACACCTAGGAATAAGGGAGTCTAAGTGAATAATTGGCCCACATGAATTCGTGTTAGTTTGCTAACTTATAATAACAATGATCTCGTTTTTAAGCTTGGTTTGGAGAAAGTGAAAATTTGAGAATGATGATTATTCATAACATTTCCAAAACCCAAGGTATTCTTTTTTATTTCTTTACTTTGAATGTTTATAGTTTTCTATCTCTTTAATAAAGGCCACTATGGATTGATTATGATGAAAAGTGTAAACGTGCTTTGTAACTAATGCATTGCATGGGGACATTGCAATGATCAAGTGTAGGGGATTTGATAGGTGTGTAAACACCCATCCTTTTTACCACTTAATTACAATAATTACCAAGCCAAAACGTGTATTTTATGTCTTTTATGTCGGAATTATGTGTGGTTTGTGTTTTTGTTGTGATTTAGGACAAAAATGTGAAAAGTGGAGAAAACACGGGCATTCACGGGCTTTTATCGAAGAAAAAGACGAAAGACGAAGTCAAGAAGTCAAGAGTGCAAAAAGAACGGAAGTCCAAGACCAATTCTGAAGATTTATCGAAGAAAAAGTCAAAAGACGGAAGTTTATCAAAAGCCGAAAAACTCAAGTCTAATTTATTGAAGAATTAAAAGACGAGTTCAAAGAAATCCCGAGCCAAAAGTCATTAAAGTCCACGATTAAAGAAGATTTAAAGGCTTAAGGGCTAATGGTGCAGTTAACAAAGAGATTAAGAAGGAAGGACTAAGCATGCAATTAAGGAGAAAGGAAAGAGGGGAGGAAGCTTCCTAAGCATTCCTTAATCCTCCCCTATATATAGATTAGTTCTTAATCATTTTCATTTTGTTGGCTAATAGTGACAATTAGTTCTTCCACTTTTAATTACCTTGTCATTTAAATACTTGTCAAATTTAAATACTTGTCTTGCACCTTAATTACCATTTAATTTCAAGTAAGTTTTTCTTTTAATCCTTGTCAATCTTTATCTTTATTGTTCATCTCTCATTCTACCTTTCTTAATCTTTGATTTTTATTGTTCATGTTCATGTTCTTGAATTTGGTTTATTTATTTAAGTGGGTTTTGATAATCTTGATTAGTTTTGTTAGTTTTGTGGTTTTGGATTGATTGTTTATGCTTAATAGATGTTTATTCATTAGTTTGATTTAATATTGTGGTTGATTTAGCTTAATTTTTATTAGATTCGTATAGTTTTGTGTTTCCCTGTTCTTCGGGGTGTTTGTTTCTGTTTCTGATCTTTCCCAGGTAACACAAGCCAAGAAACATTCCGAATCAAGGTCCTGACCAAGGTGCTCCATCCGGAATATTGGATATTCCGGATAGAGAGGGTATTCCGAATAGTCCAAAGATTCCGAATCGGGAAACATTCCGAGTAAGACTATTATTCCGAATAGGAACTTTATTCCGAATAGGGGATTATTCCGGATAGGGATACATTCCGAATAGCCTGAGTATTCCGAATAGGGCCAGTTATTTCGAGTAGGAACATTATTCCGGATAGGAGTTTATTCCGAATAGGGCCAGTTATTCCGAGTAGGAGATTATTCCGAATAGGAACTTATTCCGAATAGGCTGAGTATTCCGGATAGCCAAGACATTCAGAGTAGACAAATATTCCGGATAGAGAGGATTATTCCGGATAGGTGACATATTCTGAGTAAGACTTTTATTCCGAATAAGGGTTTATTCCGGATAGGTAATTTTCAGTTTCTTTAATTTCAGTTTTTAATTTTCTGCTTTTTAATTTCGAGCTTTATTTTTCCCGCCTTTTTCCTTACTCGCACTTTAAGTTTATTTGCATTAGATTTATTTTAGCCTTGCCTTAGTTTAAGTTTTAGTTTTAGTTGCGTTTTAAGTTTGCCTTAGTTAGATTTAAATTTGCGTTATTTACATTTAATGCCCTTTAATTTTAGTCACGCTTTTAAATACTTGTCATTTACTTTAAATTAGATTTAGATTTACTTTTAAGTCATTTACTTTAATTGTCTTGCACTTTTATTTTAATTTAGACTTAGATTTACTTTACTGCACTTTTACTTAATGGTTTTGCACTTTTAATATACTACAACGACACAACTTTTTGTTTCACCAAAGAACAGCTGAGTCGCATAGATAACACAGTTTTCAATTCGATTAGACCACTAGAACGATAATCTTTTTACTAGGCAAAAACGTAGTTATCAAGATTATTGCTTATTCAGGCTTATTCCTTGTGCTTTTTCCAATTTTCCTTTTACAGATCTCTTAAGTAACTCAAAAGAAGCTTGTGTGTCTAATTTAAGCTTATGGCATCAGCTTATAGCTTAATGGGCCAAAAAGCCCATTAAGAATAAGCTGCTTTGAAATAAGCTAGCTTATACACATTTTCAGCTTTTGGGCCTTCAGAGTTTTGTTCTTAAAATCAAATTTTGAGTCAGACTGGAAGTTTTGGGCTTATTTGGTTGATTTTTCTTATTGGGCCCAAATTAAGCCCATTAAGGGACTGTTTTGTCTTTTAGCCCATTTCTAGGCCCATTAGGGGTATTTTTGTAATTTCAACTTCATTTCTGAGTTTATTAGGTTAAAATAAGCTAGTTTGCAACTTTTTAGTATTTTTTATAAATTTTGGATTTTTAATATTATTTTATTATTATTTTATTGTTAAAAATTAAAAGTTAGATTTTTCAAGTTTTTATATTTTTCTTAGGTTAAATACATTAAGTTAGGAATTTTACAATTTTTAGAATATTTTTATTGTCATTAAATTAATTTTTATAATTATTTTAAGTTTAAATAGTTTTTAATTGTTTTTAAATAGTTTTTATTAATTTTAAAATTTTCAAAAATAGTTTTAAATTTACTTAAGTCATTTTAGATGTTTAAAATTGAAAAAATCTCATTTTGGGCTTTTTGTTAATTAAATTGATTTTTTGGGCTTTAATTAGCATTAAAAAATTATTATTTAATTAAATAAAAGGTTTGAGTGATTTTTGATTCTTTGTAAAATCTAATTACATTTTTTGGATTTATTGCAATTTTCTAGGAATTTTTAGGGTAAGTTTTTAATTTTGTCACTTTTTACGGTTTTAGTGTACGACTTATCGTCTTAGTTTTAATCATAATCGTAACCGTCATTCTCTTCTAATCTCATTTCTATTTTCTTTTCTCATAAATATAATCACAAGTCATTAATCATCTCTTAACACACACACACCAAGCCTCCTTGAGAACGATCCCCACTTTGGGTCATTACTTGTGGTTTTCCTAAACTACTTGTGTACTTACCCTAATTACCTTTGTTTTCCTAATCAAAGTGTAAAAACTCAACCATCAAAGTCCAAGCACCGATAAGAAAACTTAGTCAACACGTTTGTTATTAGAAGAAAAGATAAACTCAAATATTGTATTTTCTATATTTATCTTTTCCTAAAATAGTTGATTGGTTATCCATTGTACACGACTCCTTATGTTATAAAAGGAGGTCGTAGGGTTTATAGTTATATATATTATTATTCAGTATTCGACTTTCATTGTAATCATGTTTGTTCCATCAATCAAAAGCGAAAGTTTGTTTTACTTGTTTTGCTTGTTCTTCATTCAAGTATTAATTCCGCATAACACTTGAATTGTTCATACAACAAAGTTTCTCTTAGTGTTTAACTTGATTTAATCTCGTTAAAAAAAATCTAATCGATCTAAGTTTGGGATCAACAAGTGGTATCAGAGCTTGTTGAGAAACTTTGATCTAAAGAAAACGAAACTTTTAAAAAAAACTAAATCGCCAAAAACCCTAATTATTCAAGAAACCCTAAAAACCAGACAAGAAGTCTACTCCAGATATGACATCCTCCTCATCAAGTCACAACCTAAAAATTCCCATGCTAGACCCTGACAACTTTGAGCTATGGAAGTTCAATTTTGAACAATACCTTCAAATGCATGATCACACTCTCTGGGAAATTATTGAATATGGAAACACATTCGATAAAGAGGCTAAGATTGCTGCTGCTGCTATTGCTTTAAGATCAGTTGAGGGTTCAACTGAAGAGGATCGAAAAGAAAGACCTACGGATGGGAGAGCTGTCTCAACTGAGGATATTGCAAAGAGAAAGAATGAAATGAAAACTTTAAGCATTCTCAAACTCTCTTTGGGTCCAAGCAATCAACACAAGTATAGAGGTTTTGAGTCTGCCAAAGAACTTTAGGGAATCTCTTCAAGTCAACTATGGTGGTAATGATGATACTGCTTCAGAAAAGAAGAAGCAACTCTTGCATGAGTATGTTGTGTTCAAGGATCTTCCCAAAAAGAAGCTAAGTGGGGTAAGAAGCAGGCTTCTCGACATTACTAGAAAATTGTACTTCATGGGGACAGTGTATAATGATGCTGATATCATTACTACTTTCCTCAAAAGTCTTGGTGATGCATGGAAAATTGAAGCTAGGTCTATCATTGCTACCAATGCCCACAAGATTTCTACTTTTGACGACGTCTACAATAAGCTAAAGATTGTAGAGAAGGAAATCCTATTAGATCATGGAAGAAAATCTACTTTTGGAAACATAGCTTTCATCTCACATAGTGAAGCTCAAGGTGATTGTAGAGAATCTTATATGCATCCTGCTACTGGATCACCTTGTGTCAGTGGTGGATCAACCTTTGTTAGCGCTTCTCATTCAGACGCTGACACATACAATGTTGACTCACCTAGGATTAAACCTGCTGGTATTGATCTAGACACAGTGTGTGCATACATTGCTGCATTGCCCAATGGTTCAGTGATTACTTATGAGGACCTTGAGCAAATCAGTGAGGAAAATTTGGAGGAGATGGATATTAAATGGAATATGGAACTTGCAAGCATAAGGGCCAACAGATGGAACAGGAAAATCAGGAAGAAGATGACCTTCAATGCAAAAGACACTGCTGGGTTTGATAAATCCAAGGTGGAGTGTTACAACTGCCATAGGATGGGTCACTTTATGAGGGAATCCAGATCTCCAAGAAGATCAGATGCTGGAAATCCTTCAAGCCAAATCATCAAGGTTGAAGACATAAAGGCTATGGTTGCCATGCAAGACATTGATGGTGTTGGATGAGACTGGAGCTTTATGGCAAAGGATGTGGAAGAGAACAAGGCTTTGATTGTAGAGAAGGAAGAAGAAGAGCATTCTTACTTTGCTCTCATGGCACATTCTTCGTCTTCATCAGATAATGAGGTATATGATGATGCTTTCTGTAGTAAAGGTTGTCGTTTAAACACTAAAAAACTTAACAAAGAAATTTTAAAGTTAAAATCAGATTTTTTTGATGAAAATTGCAAGCTATCTAGTTATCAAATGGCACTTGTTCAAACTGAAAAGACAGTAGAAGAATATAAGAAAATGGAATTTGACCTAAAAGATCAAATTAATGTTTTGTCTCATGACCTCAAAGTTAGTGTTGAACTTAGGGACATACTGGTGAGATCCAAAGGAGTAATACAAACTAAGTTAGATGAGGCCATTAAAGACAAAGAGAATGTAGGACTTAAAATTCAAAAGTTTGATAAAGCCTCTCAAACCCTAGAAAAATGTGTAAGTGAGCAAAGAGACTCTAGGGATATGTTTTGGATTGGGCTAAAAGAGTATGATGAGGTTCCACCACCTGCTGGAAACTTTCATGGTGTCCTGAGAAAGGATTTGTCTTGGACTGGTATTCCAGAACTCCAAGAAAAGAAATTCATTCCCCCACCAAGAGCTCTTACTCCAATTGAGGAGTATAAGCAGAAAGTAACTGACCTAGAACAATGGAAGAAAGCCAATCCTACATTGTTTGTTAAAGGTGGAATGCTTAGTGAGAGTACACTTGAGTCAACACCCATAACTTTGACCAACCCTTCTACAGGAAAACCTGTTGACCTTGGCTCATATGCTAATAGAAAACCTAGTGTTATGTAACACCTGGTAATTTTACCTACTTCGTAAAATGACCATTTTACCCTTTGACTTTTTATTTAGTCAACTATGTGATTTAACTGTGTTGGAACCGGGAAGTTATCCCGCGTTTTCTGAAAAACTGTTTGCTGACGAGTAATGGCCTGACACTGAGCTCAGTCATTATTCTAAACATTTTCTGTGAACCTGACCAAAGTGCTGAGACGGTCAATGAATTGACGATAATCCATGAGATTATTCGTTATTTGTGAATTATGTGCTTAACTGTTTAGTTTTAACAGCGTGATCGTATTTTTATGAGCAGCGTATTTAAATATTTCTGTATATGTTTATATATGCCTGTATTTTAATATTTTTGCTATTTATAGTAATAAATCGTATTTACTGTGAATATTTAATTAACGTATCGCGTTTTCGTATTTTACGTTGTTTTTACGTTTACCCGTCGTTAGTGTGCATAAAATACTTTACCAAACATAAAATGTCAGATTTCATCGAAAAATCGTAAATTTAATATATTTCGTCAAATTTTTAAGTTTTACGTAATTTTTAACTTAACTATATGCTTTTTGATATTTACCTAAAACTAACTAACCTTTTTACCTTAAACCTTTTAAATAATTACCATAGTAAAACTTTTGAATAATTTACCCCCATTTGGGACCCCATAACCGGCCAAAAACATGCACCATGTGCATGGCCTTACACTTTGCCATATTTGGCTAAAGGTTACAAACCTTACACACCTTAACTTATTAACCAAAAACCCTCAAATAATTCACTTATTCACTCATTTTCACCTCAAACAAAAAACACACATCTCTCCCCTTCTCTCTCAAAACACACGACACACAAACACAAACACATTCCACCATTGTTGATTTCTAAAAGCTTCATTTTAACAAGAATTAACACAAAACAAAATCACCCTAGAGCTTGTACAAGCATAAAGAAGAATTGTCTTTCTTGGTTTGTTGATTTGAGTAGTTTTTGGGTTGAAGTTTTAGAGTAGTGTTCTTGTTGATTATTAGTGGGTTAGAGCGTAGATCGGGTCGTTGTGATTACGTAGAATCGTTACTCAAGGTTACTTCTTAATCCTTTTTCATCTTTTCATTTTCCATGCATAATCTTTGTAGATCTATGCATGCATGTTACTCATCAAGTATTTTCTTGAAATAAAATGATAAAAATTATTTTTGGTCATGAAATATTTTAAGATTTATGGAAATTAAGTGTGGATCTATTAGATCCATACATGAAAATAGGTTAATTGAAAGATTTGTGAAAAATATAAGTATGTATATTTGAGATTTGTGAACTTGAAGGAAAATCTTTGATTTTGTTGATGTTTATGAAAAATTGGAGGGAACTAGTAGTGTTACTACTAGTGGTTACGCTTGAAAATGGTCAAAACCGAGTTTTTACGGAAAACATACAATCTGTCCGACTTTTGTAAGAGGCGTAGAGAGTCGTAAAAATTGTTTTGACACTAGTTTACTACGATATTATGAAAGTATAAGTTAATACCTTCGTTTCGATATATTATGGGCTAAAAACGGAGCTAAAATGAGTAAGTTGTGGTCGTTTAAATTTCGTTGTCGGAAAACTTAATTTTTGGAGAACAACACTATAAGTGGTTGCTGTCCAGATTTTTAAAGTGGTCGAAACGACATTTTCGAGTTAAACGGAGTTGTTTTAAGTGTCAAAATGGTTACTAAATGGTATGTATGAATGTTGGACTTGTTTTGTAAAAGCCTATTAGCTCGAAATGTGAATACTTGTTGTACTATTGAAAGTTTGAACGTTGGAAGTGGAAATTGTTACTATTGTGAAAAAATGACTTGTTGAATTGTTGGCGATTGAGAAATTGTTGAAAATAGGGGTTTTAGGACGAGATTTGAGTACTTACTAAAAATGGCAAATTTTTATGTGACGCCGAAAGGCTGCCGAATTTTCGTTAGAAATCGGGTAGGAAAATTTATTAAGATAAATTTTGGTAAATTAAAATTTACGCCGAAAGGCTGTCGAAATTTCGTCGAGTCAAAAATAAATATTTTTGCCTAAGTATATATATACTATAATGTTTATAACGATGTAACATTTACAAGTCACGATTTTAACAACAAAATATATACTTGATTGATGAGTAACGTACGTGATGAACTATTGTGACTTATTTGCTAGCGCCTAAACTATAGTATTATATTTAGGTTGTTGCTAGAGTTGCTCGCTACTATTTGATCTTACTTGTGTGGTTTAAATCGTTGCTTGAGGTGAGTTTATAGATCCCTATTAAACTATTTTTGTATGTTTAATGTTTTGGGATGTGATAAATGCTTTGATGACTTGCTTCTGGACGCAAGTAAAACTTGATTTCTGTGAACGCTTTGTGAACATTATTTATGAGATAGCTTAAGTTGCTTTAACCATAGTCCCCACTATCATGAATCGTTAGTTACTCTGCTGGAGTAAGCTCTTATGTTACGGATAGATCTATTGAGGGTTGACAACCTCCACTCGGGCATTCTGACGCCGGACGAGTGTGTACCATTTGTATGAACAGAGTCATCTTGGCTAGGTACTCCATTTGGGCAATTTATGTATGCAATCTATTGTATGCACTGGATCACTAGTTTCGATGTCACGAGCTTAGCTATCATAAATATTGTGAACACCCAATTTATCCTACACTTGGCACTATATCTCCTATAGTTGCACGTGTATATGAAATGAAATCTGAAATTGAATTACTATGAACTTTTACTTGAAACCTATATTCTCACCAACTTTATGTTGACCCAATTTAGCATTTATCTCAGGTAATTGATGATGAGTTGTATCTGCTGTGTGAAGTACTTGGAGTCCGCATGTATTTCTTGGCTATCTTCGGACATTTATTTACTTATGCTTTTGAACTATTATCTTGTTGATGTTTAAAACTTTTACATTCCGCTGCACTATCTTTTGAAACTGAGACCTTTTGTACTGTGATGCTTTTAATTTAAATTCAACGAGGTTTTTTTATAAAACGTCTCATATAGAGTCGTTCTCTTGTACCTTGAACTATGATACAATGACGTAACAGCCCCCGAGCTTCACCGCTTCCGCATTATCACATTTTGGGGTGTTACAGAATTGGTAATCAGAGCCTTGGTAATAGAGAAATAGGTTTGCATCTTAGGCCTAGACTATAACCGATGTGGCTACTTGTTACTCTGTATATATATGTGTACTACGTAATGTATTACGTAGGATAACACTATAAGTAATATGTAATATATATTATGTAATACATAATATGTATTATATACATATGCATTTCGTTGATTTGCATACTTTAATTTCTATACATGATTATTTCATGCATACCCTACAACTGTTTTAATACGCATTTTGGTTGTTGCAGGTTATGTCGTCATCTACTGTTTCTTACCAGCCCGACTCTGCTGACGAAGAGTGGGAAGACGAGATTCAGATGGTACCAGATCATGTTGAGCCGGAGAATGACCCAGAGGAGGCTGATCCTGAGGAGGAAGGTGCGGAGTATGACCCTGACGAGGATCCGGAGGAGGATGATGAGGGTGAGCCGGATGTGTTGTCTGATACATCCGATGTTGTTGATGGGATGCCACCGGTTGTGCATCGTACTTTGATCGAGTGGGTTAGTGGTAGTGAGGACGATGAGGATGACGTGGATGGCATTGAGGTAGATCACGAGGGTGATGAGGATAAGGATGGACATGAAGTAGGTCATGAGGATGATATGGATGGTGTTGAGGTAGATCATGAGGGTGATGATGATATGGATGGATATGAGGTAGATCGTGAGGATGATGAGGACATGGATGATGAGATTGAGAGTGATACTGACGTTAGGATGGTTATGGCTAGTAGTGATAGCGAGGGTGCTGAGGCTGATGATGATATTAGGGTTGATGCTTTGACTGTTGTACCTGAGAGAGTTGAGCCTAGTAGGAGGAGTGAGATTAGGAAGACGTCCAACTTGAGGAAGAAGCCTACAGTTCCCTGTCAGCGGTTTAGAGAGGAGAGGGAAGCTTTATGGGGTACGCCACCAGCTGAGGTTTATACTGATTCCGATGATACTGTACCACCTGCTGATGGAGCTGGACCATATGGTGTTAGATCTCGAGCTTTGTCCGATTATGATTCGTCATGCCCACGGAAGAAGATCTGTATGTCTGATTCACACACTACACCTGAGGCATCGCCTACTCATGGGATTCGAGCTGCTACTGCTGTTTCTACACCACCTACTCATCATGTTGGAGAGCCCTCTAGACCTAGGTCATGTGTTGTTATGATAGGATCTGCTAAGGATTCAGATGCTGTTCGTTTTCATCTACTTGAGGATGCGGTTTTTGGATTGTTAGAGGATAATGAGGATACCCGTGACTTGTTGGATACCACACTTGAGGAGGTTGCTAGGTTGAGGCGTGAGTTGGAGTTAGTTCGTGGAGGAGACCGAGCTGCAGATGGAGACCCGAGGAGTGATTCACCGAGATGTGCTGAGTGTGATCGTCGTCGTCGCACTTAGAGATTTAACGTTATTGTGCTTAATTATAGAGTAGATTGACATCTTTATCTTTTGGGTATTGTATCCACTAAACTAGAGTAGTACTCGGTTAGTTGGAGTAGACTAGATGTAATCATACTCTTATTTTATGACTATGTACTTGATATTTTGATTATGAATGGGAATTTAACTTTATGACCTTGACTAGTCATTATCCTTTCTTTGTTTGTTGTACTGTTAAATTCTGCATTCTATTTTAGCATATGAAATATATAACGTGTATATTCGTGCTTGAACCTTATTTGCATTGTTGTCTTAACGCAGAGAAACAATGGTGAACACACGTAACGGAATGACTGACGCACAATTGGAAGCACTGATTACGCAACGAGTGACTGCTGCACTGGCAAACGTTCAAGCTAACAACAACGTGAACGAAGCACCACCGAACATTGTTGACAATCGACCGCCTAAGCCGTTTACTTACAAGGACTTTAGGAGTTGTGACCCTTTGACTTTTAATGGTACTGAAGGAGCTGTCGGATTAGCTCGTTGGGTTGAAAAGATGGAAGCTGTGTTTCGTGTTAGTGGATGTTCTGTTGAAAACCAAGTAACTTATTCTACTTGTACTTTAGCTGCTGAAGCGTTGACATGGTGGAACACCCATGTGCAGACGGCTGGAGCCGAGGAGGCGTATGGAATGAGTTGGGAGGAACTTAAGAAGTTGTTGACTAAGGAGTACTGTCCTCGTAATGAGATTCAGAAAATGGAAGTCGAATTGTGGAACTTGACTGTGAAGAACAATGACATTGGTACGTACACTAGAAGGTTTCAAGAATCGTGTTTGCTATGTCCTGAAATGGTTCCGGATGAAGAGAAGAAGGTTGAGCGCTATATTTGGGGTTTACCGGGTAGAGTTCAAGGGAATGTGACATCGTCTGGACCGACAAAATTTAGTGATGCTATAAGGATAGCTCACAGTCTAATGGACCAAGTTGTTCGAGCAAATGCTGGGATTGTCGTGGACAACAAGAGAAAATCGGGTAATAACCAAAGGAACAACCATGGGAACTATCCGAATAAGAGGCAAGAAACTGTGAAAGCGTACACTGCTGGTACTGGGGAAAAGGGAGTGTACAATGGGACGTTACCTCTGTGCAATCGGTGCAAGCGTCACCATAATGGACAATGCAATGTACAGTGTCACAACTGCAAGAAAACTGGACACATTGCTAGAGATTGTAAGTCACCACCCAACACGAAAGCCAACGTCACTTGCTTTGAATGTCAACAAAAGGGACACTACAGCAATGAGTGCCCAAAGAAAAAGAACAAGGACCAAGGAAAGAATGCTAATGCTGGGGAAGCTCGTGGAAGGGTCTATGTGATAGGAGGAGGAGAAGCGCAACAAAACCCCGACGTTGTGACGGGTACGTTTCTTCTCAATGGTCGTTATGCTTCTATTTTATTTGATACTGGAGCCGATAGGAGTTTTGTGTCGACTGCTTTTAGTGTTTTACTTGATGTGACCCCTTCGCCCTTAGACACTAAGTACACTATCGAGTTAGCTACTGGGAAGTTGATAGAGGCCGACACTATACTTCGTGGATGCACTTTAAATCTTCTAGGTCATCTCGTAATAGACCTTATGCCTGTTGAGTTAGGGAGTTTTGACGTGATTGTCGGAATGGATTGGTTGTCGAGATATCGTGCTACGATTGTATGTGACGAGAAGATCGTTCGTTTACCATTTGGTGATGAAGTTTTGGAGGTACAAGGGGATACAAGTGACGGAAAAGGGAAGTCACGACTGAACATTATCTCGCGTGTCAAGGCTCAGAAGTTGTTGTCGGAAGGTTGCCACGTATTTTTAGCCTGTGTTACTAAAAGCAGACGGAAGAAAAACGGTTGGAAGATGTACCTATCGTACGGGATTTTCCGGAAGTCTTTCCTAAAGATTTGCCTGGATTACCGCCGGCTAGACAAGTTGAATTCCAGATCGATTTAGTACCGGGAGCTGCACCTGTTGCTCGAGCGCCTTACCGTTTAGCACCGTCGGAATTGCAAGAACTAGCGACGCAACTACAAGAGTTGACTGATAAAGGATTCATAAGACCGAGTTCTTTACCCTGGGGAGCTCCAGTCTTATTTGTAAAGAAGAAGGATGGAAGTTTTCGGATGTGTATCGACTATCGTGAGTTGAACAAACTTACCATCAAGAACCGTTACCCGTTACCTAGGATCGATGATCTGTTTGATCAGTTGCAAGGATCGAGCGTTTACTCGAAGATTGACCTTAGGTCTGGTTATCACCAATTGAGAGTCCGTGAGGAAGATGTTGCAAAGACTGCTTTTAGGACTAGGTATGGGCACTATGAGTTCCAAGTGATGCCGTACGGTTTGACAAACGCACCTGCTGTGTTTATGGACCTCATGAACCGGGTGTGTAAACCGTATTTGGACAAGTTTGTCATTGTGTTCATCGATGACATACTGATTTACTCAAGGAATGAGATGGAACATGAGGAACATCTTAAGATAATATTGGAATTGCTTAAGAAGGATGAATTGTACGCTAAGTTCTCGAAGTATGATTTTTGGTTGCCAAGAATACAATTTCTAGGTCACGTTATAGATAGCAAGGGGATTCATGTTGATCGTGCCAAGATTGAGTCAATTGGGGAGTGGACTGCTCCTACGACACCGACTGAAATTCGCCAATTCTTAGACTCGCCGGATATTACCGAAGGTTCATCGAGGGATTCTCGAAGATCGCGAAACCATTGACGAAGTTGACTCAAAAGAAGAAATACGAATGGGGAGATAAGGAGGAATTAGCATTCTAGAAGTTGAAACAAATGTTGTGTAGTGCGCCTATTCTATCGTTACCAGAAGGATCGGAAGACTTTGTGGTCTACTGTGATGCATCAGCAAAAGGATTGTGAGCTGTGTTGATGCGGAGGAAGAAAGTTATCGCCTACGCGTCACGACAATTGAAAACGCATGAGAAAAACTACACTACGCACGACTTGGAGCTAGGAGCGGTAGTATTTGCCTTGAAGTTGTGGAGACACTACTTGTATGGAACCAAGTGTGTCGTCTATACCGATCACAAGAGTTTACAACATATTCTTGATCAGAAGGAACTGAACATGAGACAACGTCGATGGATCGAGTTGCTCAGCGATTATGACTGTGAAATCCGTAACCACCCTGGGAAGGCCAATGTAGTGACGGATGCACTAAGTAGAAAGGAACAACTGATGACACGTAGAGTTAGATCGTTAGCTATGGTTATCAACCCGAACTTACCTGTGCAAATTCGTGAAGCACAAACCGAAGCTCTTAAGCCTGAACATGTTGAAGCTGAGAAATTAGGGGGAATGGTTACAAAGAAATTGGAGACTAGCACTAATGGAACGCATGTCTGAATGGTAGAAGTTGGTTACCACGGTTTGGAGGACTAAGGGACGTGATTATGCACGAGTCGCATAAATTTAAGTATTCGATTCACCCAGGATCTGACAAAATGTATCAGGATATGAAGAAGCTATATTGGTGGCCAAACATGAAAGCTGAAATCGCTACTTACGTAGGGAAGTGTCTGACTTGTGCTAGAGTGAAAACAGAACACCAAAAACCATCTGGATTGTTGGTTCAACCTGTAATTCCTATGTGGAAATGGGAAAATATAACCATAGATTTCATAACTAAGCTGCCTAAAACGACCAACGGATATGACACAATTTGGGTAATTGTGGATCGACTTACGAAATCTGCACACTTCTTGGCTATGAAGGAAGATGATTCGATGGATAAGCTTACGAGACTTTATCTGAAGGAAGTAGTCATAAAACATGGGATACCGATCTTGATAATTTCTTATAGAGATGGTAGATTTACTTCCGAATTCTGGAAATCACTTCAGAAAGCGTTGGGTACGCAATTGGACATGAGTACTGCTTATCATCCGCAGACTGACGGACAGAGTGAGAGAACTATTCAAACGCTGGAGGACATGTTGCGTGCTTGCGTGCTTGACTTTGGGAAGCAATGGGATAGACATTTGCCTCTGGTGGAATTCTCTTACAACAATAGTTATCATACCAGTATTAAGGCTGCACCGTTTGAAGCGTTGTATGGTCGTAAATGTCGCTCGCCTGTGTGTTGGAGTGAGGTTGGGGATAGTCAACTCACTGGCCCTGAACTCATCCGTGAAACGACTGAGAAGATTGTTCAAATCAAGAGCCGAATTCAAGCAGCCCGTGATCGTCAGAAGAGTTACGCCGACGTTCGACGTAAGCCTCTCGAATTTCAAGTGGGAGACAAAGTGATGCTAAAAGTATCGCCTTGGAAAGATGTGGTACGTTTTGGCAAGCGAGGAAAGCTGAACCCCCGTTATATTGGACCTTTCAAAATTCTGGCAAAGGTTGGAACCGTAACCTATCGTCTCGAATTACCGCAAGCGTTGAGCCGCGTGCACAACACTTTTCATGTGTCGAACTTGAAGAAGTGCCTTTCTGATGAGACACTCGTTATACCATTGGAGGAACTCCGAATTGACGACAAGATGCAATTTGTCGAAGAACCTATTGAAAACATGGACCGTGAGGTCAAACGATTGAAACAGAGTCGTATTCCAATCATCAAGGTGAGGTGGAATTCTAAACGTGGACCTGAATTCACTTGGGAGCGTGAGGATCAATTTCGCAAGAAATATCCGCAACTCTTTGACAATTCTAGAAACCGTGACACTCCTAAGCTTTGAGGACAAAGCTTCTCTATCAAGGGGATGATGTAACACCTGGTAATTTTCCATACTTTGTAAAATGACTATTTTACCCTTTGACTTTTTATTTAGTCAACTATGTGATTTAACTGTGTTGGAACCGGGAAGTTATCCCGCGTTTTCTGAAAAACTGTTTACTGACGAGTAATGACCTGACACTGAGCTCAGTCATTATTCTGAACATTTTCTGTGAACCTGACCAAAGTGCTGAGACGGTCAATGAATTGACGATAATCCATGAGATTATTCGTTATCTGTGAATTATGTGCTTAACTGTTTAGTTTTAACAGCGTGATCGTATTTTTATGAGAAGCGTATTTAAATATTTCTGTATGTGTTTATATATGCCTGTATTTTAATATTTTTGCTATTTATAGTAATAAATCGTATTTACTAGGAATATTTAATTAACGTATCGCGTTTTCGTATTTTACGTCGTTTTTACGTTTACCCGTCGTTAGCGTGCATAAAATACTTTACCAAACATAAAATGTCAGTTTTCGTCGAAAAATCGTAAATTTAATATATTTCGTCAAATTTTTAAGTTTTACGTAATTTTTAACTTAACTATATGCTTTTTGATATTTACCTAAAACTAACTAACCTTTTTACATTAAACCTTTTAACTAATTACCATAGTAAAAATTTTGAATAATTTACCCCCATTTGGGACCCCATAACCGGCCTAAAACATGCACCATGTGCATGGCCTTACACTTTGCCATATTTGGCTTAAGGTTACAAACCTTACACACCTTAACTTATTAACCAAAAACCCTCAAATAATTCACTTATTCACTCATTTTCACCTCAAACAAAAAACACACATCTCTCTCCTTCTCTCTCAAAACACACGGCACACAAACACAAACACATTCCACCATTGTTGATTTCTAAAAGCTTCATTTTAACAAGAATTAACACAAAACAAAATCACCCTAGAGCTTGTACAAGCATAAAGAAGAATGATCTTTCTTGGTTTGTTGATTTGAGTAGTTTTTGGGTTGAAGTTTTAGAGTAGAGTTCTTGTTGATTATTAGTGGGTTAGAGCGTAGATCGGGTCGTTGTGATTACGTAGAATCGTTACTCAAGGTTACTTCTTAAACCTTTTTCATCTTTTCATTTTCCATGCATAATCTTTGTAGATCTATGCATGCATGTTACTCATCAAGTATTTTCTTGAAATAAAATGATAAAAATTATTTTTGGTCATGAAATATTTTAAGATTTATGGAAATTAAGTGTGGATCTATTAGATCCATACATGAAAATGGGTTAATTGAAAGATTTGTGAAAAATATAAGTATGTATATTTTGGATTTGTGAACTTGAAGGAAAATCTTTGATTTTGTTGATGTTTATGAAAAATTAGAGGGAACTAGTAGTGTTACTACTAGTGGTTACGCTTGAAAATGGTCGAAAACGAGTTTTTACGGAAAACATACAATCTGTCCGACTTTTGTAAGAGGCGTAGAGAGTCGTAAAAATTGTTTTGACACTAGTTTACTACGATATTATGAAAGTATAAGTTAATACCTTCGTTTCGATATATTATGGGCTAAAAACGGAGCTAAAATGAGTAAGTTGTGGTCGTTTAAGTTTCGTTGTCGGAAAACTTAATTTTTGGAGAACAACACTATAAGTGGTTGCTGTCCAGATTTTTAAAGTGGTCGAAACGACATTTTCGAGTTAAACGGAGTTGTTTTAAGTGTCGAAATGGTTACTAAATGGTATGTATGAATGTTGGACTTGTTTTGTAAAAGCGTATTAGCTCGAAATGTGAATACTTGTTGTACTATTGAAAGTTTGAACGTTGGGAGTGGAAATTGTTACTATTGTGAAAAAATGACTTGTTGAATTGTTGGCGATTGAGAAATTGTTTAAAATAGGGGTTTTAGGACGAGATTTGAGTACTTACTAAAATGGCAAATTTTTATGTGACGCCGAAAGGCTGCCGAATTTTCGTTAGAAATCGGGTAGGAAAATTTATTAAGATAAATTTTGGTAAATTAAAATTTACGCCAAAAGGCTGTCGAAATTTCGTCGAGTCAAAAATACATATTTTTGCCTAAGTATATATATACTATAATGTTTATAACGATGTAACATTTACAAGTCACGCTTTTAACAACAAAATATATACTTGATTGATGAGTAACGTACGTGATGAACTATTGTGACTTATTTGCTAGCGCCTAAACTATAGTATTATATTTAGGTTGTTGCTAGAGTTGCTCGCTACTATTTGATCTTACTTGTGCGGTTTGAATCGTTGCTTGAGGTGAGTTTATAGATCCCTATAAAACTATTTTTGTATGTTTAATGTTTTGGGATGTGATAAATGCTTTGATGACTTGCTTCTGGACGCAAGTAAAACTTGATTTCTGTGAACGCTTTGTGAATATTATTTATGAGATAGCTTAAGTTGCTTTAGCCATAGTCCCCACTATCGTGAATCGTTAGTTACTCTGCTGGAGTAAGCTCTTATGTTACGGATAGATCTATTGAGGGTTGACAACCTCAACTCGGGCATTCTGACGCCGGACGAGTGTGTACCATTTGTATGAACGGAGTCATCTTGGCTAGGTACTCCATTGGGGAAATTTATGTATGCAATCTATTGTATGCACTGGATCACTAGTTTCGATGTCACGAGCTTAGCTATCATAAATATTGTGAACACCCAATTTATCCTACACTTGGCACTATATCTCCTATAGTTGCACGTGTACATGAAATGAAATCTGAAATTGAATTACTATGAACTTTTACTTGAAACCTATATTCTCACCTACTTTATGTTGACCCAATTTAGCATTTATCTCAGGTAATTGATGATGAGTTGTATCTGCTGTGTGAAGTACTTGGAGTCCGCATGCATTTCTTGGCCATCTTCGGACATTTATTTACTTATGCTTTTGAACTATTATCTCGTTGATGTTTAAAACTTTTACATTCCGCTGCACTATCTTTTGAAATTGAGACCTTTTGTACTGTGATGCTTTTAATTTAAATTCAACGAGGTATTTTTATAAAACGTCTCATTTAGAGTCGTTCTCTTGTATCTTGAACTATGATACAATGACGTAACAGCTCCCGAGCTTCACCGCTTCTGCATTATCACATTTTGGGGTGTTACATGTTAAGTACGCTGAAATGTATAAGAAACCTAGGTCACCACAAAGCCAAGCTAGTGTTAATGGGACAGGGTTCTTTTCATCTAGACCTAGGGCTATGTCTAGAAAAGCTTGTTATATATGTGGGAGTTTTTCTCATTTGGCTTATAAATGTGTCAGTGCTTCAAAAGTCAACGCTGATAGTAAGTCAACCATGGTCAAACCCAGACCTTTTGTCCAACAAAGTCCACAAGTTACTAGACCAGCTCCATTCTTTACTAAAGGGGCTAATACTCATGGACAAAGGCCCTTTCAAAAGACCAATACATGGTCAAACAAACAATGGGTTCCTATAGCAAACCCTAATTTTAGCGCTGATAAGTAAAATTTCAACGCTGACAAGAACAAATTTAACGCTGACAGGAATGTTTCCAACGTTTTTAAACCAGGTAATAACAAGTACTTGCAGCCTAAGGGAAGGGGTCTAAAGCTTCATCTAGTTTGACATGGAGACCCAAACAAGTCCAAAACCCTAATTCTGATGGGATTTCTATGACCTGTAACAGATTTCATTATATTTCAAAGGTCATAACTAAACCAATTGGGGTCAACTGGGTGTTTAATCCTCAAAGGGATGAACAAGGGGTTGTTATAAGGACTAAATTTGTTCTTGTTGAACAACCAAATGAATCCAAGTCTGCTCAGGCTTGGGTTCTAAAGAAAACTAATTTGTTTTCTTTATGTGTAGGGCATTCAAAAGTAGGTAAATGATTATGGATATTGGGACAGTGGATGCTCTAGGCACATGACGGGGAAGGAAGATTATTTGACTAACTTTACCCAAAGGATTCTTCATTGGAGCTATCTCACTTTGGGATTATGGTATCCAAAGGATTCTCCATTGGAGCTTATTGGTTATTCAAACAGTTATCATGAGGTGACAAGTTTGATAGAAAATCCACAACTGGTGGATGCCAATTTCTTGGGAGCAGATTGATATCTTGGCAATTCAAGAAACAAACAGTGGTGGCCAACTCTACAACTGAAGCGGAATATGTAGCTGCAGCTGCTTGTTGTGGACAAGTCTTATGGATTCAGAATCAATTGTTGGATTATGGGTATAATTTCATGCATACCAAGATTTTTGTAGATTATAACAGTACAATATTAATTATTAAGAATCCTGTACATCATTCTAAAACAAAACACATAGAAATTAGACATCATTTTATAAGATATTGTTTTGAAAAAGGTTTAATACAACCAGATAGGGTTGACACTACAGAAAATGTGGCAGATTTGTTAACTAGACCTTTTGATGCTGGGAGGTTTCAGTACTTGGTAACAAGTATTGGAATGATCAATCTTACCTAAAGTGTGTTTTTGGAACTTATTGTAAAAGTATGTACAGGATATGCAATGTTATTGGTCTTTGTACAAAATTAGGTTTTCTTATTTTTCTAACGCTGGCAAGGGTTATTTTAATGCTGATAAGTGGTAAAATGAATGCTGACAGCAATATGTTAGTTTTGTGGTTTTTGATCTAATTATGCAGGTATTATGATCATTGTACAAATGGATACAGAGTTGCTTATGGATCTTTTAGCTACTAGGAGTTTGTTAAAGTTTATGTATGATGGTTGGAATGTCATACATTCCTATCTTGACATAAATTTATATTGCATTTTTTTATTTTTGGCAACTTTGTATATCATAGTTTAAGGGGAGGTTTAGGAAACCTTTAGGATTTTTGGGTATTCTTATAATACTTTCATCATAATTCTAGATTGTGTCTACTGGTGAGTACGAGTTAGTTTTCTAAATCGTGAGGCACTGTAGCATGCAAAGTTGATATACTGTGCACGCTGCCAAGACTTTTTGGCCTAGAATTGAATTTGGTCGGTTGGGAGACTTTGGTACGTTTTTATTAGGCTTACCTGGGAAGTTACAAAGGATTTATAAGAGATAACTTCATTGTTAAGAACTTTGGTTAGCAAGGGACACTTGAGGACAATTATGTCTATCTTGCTTAAGAAAGTGTGCATGATTGGATAGTGCTTGCCACCCTATAGTGATTTTCAGTCTATGAGTTATCTTCACTAGGATAAATTACTTTGTTAAGGTCCTTTTTCTTTTTAAATATTTTTATTTTGGACGCTGACATTTTTATTTCAAAACGCTGATAATACCAATTTTAACGTTGACATGGCATATTTCCAACGTTGACAAGAATATAGTCGTTGCGCGCTGATACGTTATTTTCTTTAACGTTGACAAACATTGGGTCCTACCCAGTTGTTATTTTTGACGAAAATATGGGCCGTAATTTTTGGAGTTGGTAACTTTTTATTAATGTTTGAGATAAGTTATATATTTTCAAGATTTTCATAATTACTTTTTGAATATAACTGCCTCACGTTTTGACCAATCACATATTTTCACCTCTCCTATATAGTTGGCTCATTTCTTTTATAACAGAGTAACTGATTATTCTTGTCTAACTAAATTTTCTTAAACCTTCATCTTCCATAACTTTTATCACAAGTTTCTTACATCAATGGCACCTAAGTTTAAACCTACAGATTTGGAATTGGGGTTTAGGAGTCAACACAACATGGTAGCTTATTTACAAGCTGATAATGCTCTGTTTCCCCAATATACTCAGATGGTTGAGTATTTTAATGTGTCCCCATTAAGGTATGCACTTTCACACACTCCTCTTATCCCTGTCACACACATTAAGCAGTTTTGGAACACTGTACGTTCCTCAACAGTTAATGAAGTGACTACATTGACTGCTATTGTTCATGGGGTTCCATGGGTGGTTACTGAAGCTTTGGTTCGCCAAGATTTTCATCTTAATGATGCAGATGATATAACCACCCCACCCATTACAGAGCTAGAGCAAGGACTCCAAGCCTTGGGTTATCCTTTTTCCTGAAGAAGGCCATTTAAACAAATATACAAAACAACAATTTCCCCCGGCTTGGAAGTACCTAATACATGTCATTCTTCAATGTTTGAGTCCCAAATGCTCCTCACACAATGAAATCAACCGATCAATTGGGAGTGCCATTGTGTGTCTTGCAACTAGGCAAAAGTATAACTTTTCAAAAATGATTTTTGATGGCATGTGTCATAATAAGGGTAACAAGATAACTCTTGCTTACCCTAGGTTTTTGCAAATGGTTTTTGATTTACAAGAATACTGAAATAGGGATCATAATGATTTTTATACGATCCCTGTTCAAAAGAAAGCATTTTTCAGGAAGATGAACACTGAACCTTATAGAGACCTACCCCTCACTCAAGTCATGCTTGCTGTTGTTGAAGCAGTTGCAAATCCTCCACCTCACCTACAACCCCAACCAGACCCATTGCTTAAACAACCTCCATCACCCCAACAAATGAAAATTGACCAAGAACAATTCAACGCTGACACTTCAAATGTTGGCGTTAACACTACTTATCCAGACGCTGACACCACTTTACCACAAACCCAAACACCCCTTAACCTCCAAACAGACCCCCAATCCACTTCCTCTTCTCCCCCACCAGACTATAGGTTGGAAAAATGCCAAAGGACTACTGGAGTGTTCTCCTCTAGTGGTCCTAGCCATGTAGCAGAGAGAACCACCACCACAAGTGTGGTTGGTGACATGGGTGGGGCTGGGACTATTGGTTCTAGCTTAGATGCAGGTCAAGACAGTCCTACCATCATTAAGACCCTATCCATTCCCCATGAATCTACTTTGGGAGGTCAAATTCCCATTCTAGAGGAGGGAAGATTGGAACCTTACACCATTTTGGAATTGACGGTGGTGACCTTGTACAGGTTGTCAAGTCAAAAGGCCTTGAAATCAAGCAATTGAGGGAGAGGATAGTTTATTTGGAAGGTGCTAACACTTGGCGTAGGGAGGAGGATTATTCCAAAGGGGAGGATGAACAGGTCCATATGAGTGACAAAGGCTCACAAGAAGGTACATAAGAAGGTACTTGTTTTGGTGATTCTTTGGGTATAGCTGAGGCTCTTACAGATTTGAAAAGGCAACCAGGTTTTGATGCTTCATTAGTTACTCCTACAAAGTTGTCTTTTACTGAAATGATGAAGCAATTCACAAATTCAGTCGCTAACAAGAGTAAATTAAGTGCTGACACTCATAGTTTGGACGCTGAGAGACTTGCAGGCATAGTTGGTGTATCCCAACCATCAGCTATCATTAAGGATGTCTCTACACAGGTACTACCAACCACTTTACCAACCATTGGAGCAAAAGACAAGGGTAAAGCAGTTTTGGTGGAAGTTGAGAAGCCAAAGAAGAATGAAGCCCAGATTAAGTTTGATCAAGCTTTGGCTGCACAACTGCAAGAAAAGGATTGGGCTACTATAGAAAAAGATGGTAGTGATGAAGAGAGCTCAGATTCTAGTGTTATGATCATTGAAGATCTAGAAAGGCTAGAATATGGTGATGAGTTGGCTAAGGAAAGACTTGAGGAGTTGAAAATGCAAGTTGATTATGAAATGCCTGAAGTGGTGAGAATGTACTTTGCATGGGAAAATAAGGTTATGGAAAATCCAAACATGATGATTTCTGATCAAATTTGGGGTTTGGAGATTCTGTTAAGAGTTCAACGAGATTGTAAGGTAATCTTGAAGTATAAGGGTAGCAAGGTTCTTTCACAGACTAAGAATGATAGAAGGGAGCTCTACTATATGCTTCTCAGATGTCATCAAGGGGGTTGGACATTCAAGAAATTGCAGAAGTTATCCTTTGAAGAATTATATTTTCGTGTCTATCCTATTTGGGCACGTATTCAAGATGAGAATACTATCAGACTTCTTCTGATGAAAGAAAGGAAGAAATTGAAGAAGAAATGCAGATCCAAAAGGCTTCAATTGCACCAAGGCCAGTGAAGAAGGGACTTCCTATTGAGTTCCCAGCTTTAGATAGATTGAATCCTAGTGAAGCAGTTATTAGAAGGAGCATTAAGCTCTCACCATTGGAAGCTTCACATGTTACAGAGTTATTACCTTTTGATTATAGAAACCCTATAGTTTACTATGAAGAAGATGAAACTGGGTTCTGGATGATCACCAGATATGGAGAGAAGGTACATACTTTTACTTCGTTCATCTCTTTGTTTGCAAGCCTGGATAGAGAAGACTTGGTAGATCTTTGGGGATTGATGAAGACCAAGTATGAGGCTGAAGCACCTACTTCAGTCAATGGAATAAAGATCTGGACATCCTTCAAAAGGATGATTGATCCAGATGATGCAAATCCAATATGGTTGGATTTGGATGATATCAGTGGACTTCAATTGTGTCTACATTCAGCAGCTGGTGTTTACCATTTGAGTACTACAAAGTTTTCAGAACATCTTCTTGTGGATGCTTAATATCCTATGTCCAAGGAAGTTTTGAAGCAGATGGTGTCAACACAGCTGGAAATAGATTATACAAGTGATGTTGGCAAAGATTTAATTAGATTTATTTATTATCTAATTAACAAGTGATTTGTATTTGTAAGAATCCTCCTTATACTTAGTTTTTATTCAGAAACTTGATTACTAGAGTAGATATCAAGTTTAGGGGAGGATTGTTGGGAATAAAATGAGCCAAGACACTTAGACGCGGACAAGATTTATTTGGACGCAGATAAGAAGAAATTAAGCGCTAACAGATCAAGCATTGACAAGAAGTATCCAAGCGTTGACAAGAAGAAGTCCAAGCACTGATAGGAAAACTTAGTCAACACGTTTGTCATTTGAAGAAAAGATATACTCAAATATTGTATTATCTATATTTATCATTTCCTAAAATAGTTCACGACTCCTTATGTTATAAAAGGAGGTCGTAGGGTTTATAGTTATATATATTATTATTCAGTATTCGACTTTCATTGTAATCAAGTTTGTTCCATCAATCAAAAGTGAAAGTTTGTTTTACTTGTTTTGCTTGTTATTCATTCAAGTATTAGTTCCGCATAACACTTGAATTGTTCATACAACAAAGTTTCTCTAAGTGTTTAACTTGATTTAATCTCGTTAACACAAAGCTAATCGATCTAAGTTTGGGATCAACACTACTGATCTACTTGGACTTATACATACTGATGTGTGTGGACCACTTAGACATACATCAAGGAAAGGTGCTAGCTACTTCTTAACATTTACGGATGATTATAGCGGTTATGGTTATGTTTATTTACTTAAGCATAAACATGAGGTATTTGAAACATTCAAAGTGTTTAAAGCAGAAGTAGAACTGTATTTAGTGAAGAAGATTAAAGCTCTTCGTTCTGATAGAGGTGGTGAATATTTAAGTCAAGAGTTTATAGATTATCTAAGTGAGAATGGAATTGTTCAACATCTTACTTCTCCCTATACTCCACAACAAAATGGTGCATCTGAAAGGAGAAATCGTACATTATTGGATATGATACGATCTATGTTTAATCTTACAAACTTACCTTTATCCTTTTGGGATTATGCTCTAGAATCTGATGTTCGCATATTAAATATGGTTCCCACAAAGAAGGTCGATAAGACACCATATGAACTATGGCATGGCAAGAAGCCATATTTGTCTTATTTAAAGGTCTGGGGTTGCGAGGCGTATGTGAAATGTGACTCCGGTGACAAACTTTAACAACGATCTGTAAAGTGTATCTTTGTAGGATACCCTAAGGAAACTATGGGTTACTACTTTTATTATCCACCTGAGAACAAAGTAATTGTTGCTAGGTATGGAGACTTCCTTGAATCTGATCTTGTAAACCAAGAATTCAGTGGGAGAAATTATGATCTTGAGGAGAGTCATATAGATACATTACCTTCTGAAAACACTAGCGATATAATTCTTGTAGAACCAGAAAGTCTGGCGGTTCCACCGGAATTAGTTCCTCTGCGTAGATCCACAAGGATTAAAAACAAAAATAGCAATATGTGTCTAAACATAGAGGATGATGATGAGTTAGGGGATCTTGGTGAACCCGCTAATTATTAATCCGCCATACTTGATCCTGAGAAGGATAAGTGGATGGTTGCTATGGATGAGGAAATGAAATCCATGAAAGTAAATAATGTTTGGATTCTTGTAGAACCACCACCGAATGCTAAAGTAGTGAGACATAAGTGGATATACAAGAAGAAAACCGACATGGACGGAAAAGTACAATCCTATAAAGCTAGTTTAGTAGCTAAAGGTTTTACTCAAACTTTTGGCGCAGACTACGAGGAGACATTTTCTCCTATAGTAGACTTAAGAGCTATTAGGATTCTCGTAGCTATTAATACCTGGTTTTTATACCGAGTATAAAATCTTATCGTCCGATCTTTTCGAATTGACTATTGGTTCAAAGTGCGACTCAATTGTTCTTGGTGGAATAATAAATGGTTGGGTTGATTATCTATTTTAAACTAATAGCAAATATGTAAATGTCGTTGAGTAAAATTAAAAGCTTTAAAGGTAAATCTAAAATGACAAGTTAAAAATAAATGCTTGAAAACTTAAAGAAAAGATTAGAATAATACTTGACACTTAATAAATCTAAAACTTGAAAACTTTGTAAAAACATGAAACTCGTCCAATCGGAATGTGCCAAAAGAGACTGATCGGAATATGTGAAAATATCACTAATCGGAATCCTGTCGGAAAGACTGATCGGAATACACCCAAAAAGAGAAGTGATCGGAATGTAGGTGTGAATCTCAATCGGAATAATGGGAATGAGTTGTGTCGGAATGTTGGAAACGGAACAAATCGGAATACCACGAATACTCACGTCGGAATAATGAAACCCTAATCCGATCAATTGATCGGAATACCAAGGTTGCCAAATCGGAATACAATAAACCCTAATCCGATCTTAATGATCGAAATACTAGGGGAGCACTAATCGGAATGTTGCGATCGGAAAAGGGTTTAAACCTTTTCCGATTTCCTATTGATTCGAAAATAAGCTAGGCTATAAGCTATTAGGAATAAGCTAACACCAAAACTTGAACGAACCTATAGTAAAAAGGACTCAATAAGCACAAATAACAACTTTTCCAACTTAAAATAAGTAAACTTTTAAATCAAACCATAAAAGATGAAACTTTTTAAGAAAACTTTTAAAAAGTAAATAAGCTAAACATATAAATAAGCCAATAAGCACAAAGATCTTAAAGCTTATTCGTATGAAAGCTTAAGTATGAATAAAAAGATTAACTTTTAAGCACGAAAACATTAAGAACAACACGGATCAAATAGATTCCGCACCAAAAGTAAACTAAAATCAAAGAAAGGTAGAAAGAGATGAAAGATTAAAAGCTTAACTTGAACTTGGTTAATGAAATCCAAATACAAAAGGCTTAATCTTCAAAGATTAAAAGAAAGATGAAAACTTAGTGAGAGAAAGTTGAGAACTTTCTCTCTCTAAAACTAGAAAGAAAAATGAAAAATGGAACTAACTACTAAAAACTAACCACACCTCCTAATGTGTATTAGGAGGGTATTTATAGGGAAAATGGGAAGGTGTGCATGTGTTGCCTCTTCTTTCTTTCTTCTCGACTTGATTTAAATCTTTTGTCTTTCTCGACGTCGTCTCGGGATTTGTCGATGTATATTGAACTTGTCTTGTAATTTTCTTCTTCTATTAGACTTGAGTTCTTCGACTTCATTAAACTTCCGTCTTTAGACTTTTTCTTCGATAAATCTTCAGAATAGGCCTTAGACTTCCATTCTTTGTGCACTCTTGATCTTTTGACTTCGTATTTTCTCGTTTTCTTCGATAAAAGCCCATGAAAGCCCGTGTTTTCTTCCTTTTTCATCATTTGGTCCTAAAACACAATAAAAACACAAACCACGCATAATTCCGAGTTTTACGACATAAAATACACGTTTTGGTCTTGTTATTATTGGAAATAAGTGGTAAAAGGATAAGTGTTTTCACACTTATTAAATCCCCTACACTTGACCATTGCAATGCCCTCATGCAATGCATTAATTTTAAAGCTCAGTTTACATTTTCCATCATAAATAACCCACCTTGGCTTTTGTTAAACACTAAACATTTATGGAAAGTAAAAAGATAAAAACAAGTAAAGAAATCAAAGACTTACATCGGGTTTTGGCTGCCATGAACGTTTATCATCCTCAAGTTTCACGTTCCCCATACCAAGCTTAAAAACGAAATCATTGTTATTATAAGTTAGCAAACTAACATGAATTCATGTGGGCCAATTATTAACTTAGACTCCCTTATTCCTAGGTGTATCTCTTATATTTTATTTTTGTCTTGAATGATCACGAGGATGCATTGTTTGACTTATTTCGGTAGTTAGTTAGGCCGAAAATAAAGTGAACGATTTAATCAATAGTTAGCTAAAGGACAAAATCTTTTAAAACTGCTTCTTGGGACCTCATAAAGTTCATATCTTAGCATAACTCGCTTCACGATTTGAGACCTTTCTCGGACCGATATTTGGCAGCGACTTCATACTTCGAATCTTTGAGAGACGTTCTTGAAATTATGGTCTTCTCTTCATAATAGGAATTTCTTCACTTGAAGTTTTGAGAGATTCTTCATATTTGGACCACGACTTCTTCATTTTTCTACAATCTTTATTTTGGACTTTGATATACAACGATCCGCCTCCTTTTAGGACTTGGATCTATTTATCCTCATACCTTGTTAGGGCCTTTTTGGATAGACTTCTCCATGATCTTTTGGGGAGTATTTGCTATTCGTCGTGTGTCTCGATCCTTCATATTGATTTTCGATATATGATTCTTCACATCACTTTTGGATCTTTAGCAACAAACTGTAGCCCTCATGCCTTGTTAGGGCCTTTTCGGACTCGCCAATCTTCGCATCCCGCTTCAGTAAGTTATGCCTTGGCTATGAACTCTAATTAATACCGAGCAACTTTTAAACGATCTTGGGCTAGAAGCTAAGTAACTTTTCAAATCGTGCAACCTTATTTATTGCAGATATATTTATTAGCAAGCGATGGAAGAATAGGCTTATAATTAACTCACATAAATTCACGAAAGAATACCAAACTTATAATTGGCTCTATCATCTCTCGTTCTCCACAGTTTAAAATCTCAAGGAATGAGACTCGTGGATGCTTAGCCTATTAAATCAAAGTTTTGGGTTTTCGAGTCATCTATAGGATCTTGCAACTTCTTAGACTTTTTCAAGTTTAGAAGTCGCATTTTAAAGTTACCTTGATAAACAACTCTCTAGGATCAATTATAGGAACTTGCGAAAAGTTCTTGTTCTTAACCCATGAGAGTTAAGCCTTTCGTGTTTTATAGCTCCCTATATAAAAGCCTAGCAAAACTTGACTTAAACACGTTAAGGATACTAGCTAGAGTAAACTTAGATAAGTAAACTCGGGTTGAGTCAAAATATTCATGACTTAGAAAAATTTAAAACCACTTTATTGAAAATTTATTCTAGCAAGGAAAGAAAATAATCATAACAAAGGAAAATACAACTATACAACTAGGCCAAAATAGATTAAAAAATTTGAAAAATGTCAAAAAAATCAAATTTTCCGGTTAAAATGAGGGCAAATTCATGGAAAAGACCACTTACTTCGATAGAAGTCCCCCCTACACTTGATATAAACATTTTCCTCAATGTTTAAGCATGTGGGAGTAAACTCCCCTACACTTAGGACATTGTGCACTTTGTTTAAATCTTGCTAAGGAAAGGACAACTAAAGTGATTTCAATGTGAACATATAAGATATGAAATATTGAATCACAAGAGTTTAGGATAGAACTGGGAAGATGGGACACGGGATCACGGTTCGTCAAATGTTATCAAGAGTGGATCTTTGAAGCTTTAATCCCTGCACATCACAAGAAACAAGAAAACAAACACGTACGGGGCTCCACCTACACTTATTATGAAAGCAGTAAAGGATAGATCACGGGTTGCCTCCCGAGAAGCGCTTGTTTTTTATAACCGAGTCACGAGCCTGACTCGACCCAAATTTAGTTCATGGGAAACGTGGTGAGGGATGGAATCATCTCATGAGAGATGTCCTCACCAAAAGTACAGCTTCAAACGCTGGCCATTCACCTTGAAATTTGGCCCATTTGGCTGAGAAAGCTCAATGGTGCCATATGGAAAGACTTTGGCGACGGTGAATGGACCAGGCCAGCGGCTCTTCAACTTGCCCGAGAAGATCTTCAACCGAGAGTTAAAAAGTAAGACTTGATCACCAACGTGGAACTCTCGGTTCTTAATTCTTGCATCATGGATGATCTTGGTCTTCTCTTTGTAGATCAGTGAGTTTCCGTAAGCTTCATTCCGCAGTTCATTAAGCTCGTTGAGTTGAATCTTGCGGAGATCATCGGCTTTGTTGATGTCGAAGTTAGCCCACTTCAAGGCCCAGTACGCCTTGTGTTTTATCTCAATAGGGAGGTGGCATGCTTTCCCGTACACAAGACGATAAGGTGTACAACCGATCGGGGTCTTATAAGCAGTACGGAAAGCCCACAGAGCATCATCTAACTTATCGGCCCACGCGGCGCGATGCTCTCCCACAGTACGCTCCAGAATTGTCTTCAATCCACGGTTGGAAATCTCGGCTTCACCATTGGTTTGAGGATGATAAGCGGTGGAAAGACGATGATTAACACCATACTTAGCCATGACTCTTGCGAATTGATCATTGCAAAAATGAGTCCTGCGGTCACTGATAATAGCACGAGGAACGCCGAATCGAGCAAAGAGCTGCTTCAAAAAGTTCACAACCACCCTCGCATCGTTCATAGGGAGAGCCTTAGCTTCAACCCATTTAGAAACGTAGTCAATGGCTACGAGGATGTACTTGTTCCCTTTAGATGATGGAAATGTCCCCATAAAGTCGATGCCCCATACATCAAAGATTTCACATTCTTGTATGAAATGTTGAGGCATCTCATCTTTATGTGTGATCTTGCCTTGTCTTTGGCAAGCATCACAATGTTTAACCATGTCGTGAGCGTCACGATAGATGGTGGTCCAATAGAATCCAGAGTCGAATACTTTCTTCGCGGTGTAATTGGGACCAAAGTGACCACCGGTGGGTCCTTTATGGCAAGCATCAAGGATTTGTACCGCTGTCGGCCCATCAACACATCGACGAATAATCAGATCAGTACATTGTTTGAAAAGGTAAGGGTCGTCCCATAAATAATATTCAATATCTTTAAAGAACTTTTTCTTTTGTTGGGACGTGAGCCCTTCCTTGAGAATCCCACCCGCTAAGTAGTTTGTAATGTCCGCAAACCACGGGGTGTCATCGAGATTAGAATTGATAGACATTAAGGCCTCAAGGGGGAAAGAGTCATTGATCTCTTTGTTCGGATGATCCCCTTGATAAGGATCCTCAAGTCTACTAAGATGATCCGCGACTAGGTTTTCAGCTCCCTTTTTGTCACGAATTTTAATGTTGAATTCTTGAAGGAGCAAAACCCAACGAAGAAGTCTTGGCTTAGAATCTTGCTTAGTCATCAAGTACTTCAACGCGGAATGATCGGTATACACGATGGTGGTAGAAAGGACAAGATAGGGGCGGAACTTTTCAAAAGCATACACTATAGCTAAAAGCTCTTTTTCGGTAGTAGTATAATGATATTGAGCCCCCGTCATTGTCTTGCTAGCATAGTGGATTGGTTGGAAGTTTTTGTTCACTCTTTGGCCCAAAACCGCTCCAATAGCAAAATCGCTAGCATCACACATCAATTCAAAAGGTAGCTCCCAATTAGGGGTAACCAAGACCGGTGCCTTAGTTAGCTTATCCTTGAGAAGATTGAAGGCTTCAAGACACTCTTTGGAAAAGATGAAAGGAGTATCTTTTTCCAAGAGGTGGGTCATCGGGCGAGCGATTTTAGAAAAATCCTGAATAAAACGACGATAGAAGCCCGCATGACCGAGGAAACTTCTCACACCCTTCACGGTTGAAGGTGGAGGCAATTTAGCAATAACATCGACTTTAGCACGGTCCACTTCAAGACCGGCTTTGGAGATTTTGTGTCCTAGCACGATGTCCTCTTTTACCATGAAATGGCATTTTTCCCAATTCAGAACAAGGCGAGTGTCTTCACACCGCTTAAGCATACGTTCTAGATTGGCAAGGCAAGCAGAGAAAGAATCGCCATAAACCGAGAAATCATCCATGAAGACTTCCATAGTTTCTTCAACCATGTCATGGAAGATAGCCATCATACACCTTTGGAAAGTCCCAGGAGCATTGCATAAGCCGAAAGGCATTCTTTTATAAGCAAATGTTCCGTAAGGACAAGTGAATGTGGTTTTCTCTTGGTCTTTGGGATCGATGGGAATTTGAAAATACCTGGAGAAACCATCCAAAAAGCAGTAATAGTCATTACCTGCTAGACGTTCAAGCATTTGGTCCATGAAAGGAAGGGGAAAATGATCCTTTCTCGTAGCATCATTGAGTTTGCGATAGTCTATACAAACTCTCCACCCTGTAACGAGACGAGTAGGAATCAACTCGTTGTTTTCATTGTGAACAACGGTGATTCCGCCTTTCTTAGGCACACAATGGACGGGACTAACCCACGGTGAATCCGAGATAGGATAGATCATTCTCGCATCAAGAAGTTTGATAACCTCTTTTTTGATTACGTCATGGATCTTAGGATTCACCCTTCTTTGGCTTTGAATAGTGGGTTTAAAGTCGTCCTCCATGAGAATTTTGTGTGTGCATAAGTGAGGATCAATTCCACGAATATCAGAGATCTTCCAAGAAATCACTTTCTTGTGATTCTTCAACACGGCGATAAGTCGGGATTTTTCTTCTTCTTTCAAGTCCTTAGCGATGATGACCGGTAACTTCTTGTTGTCTTCAAGGAAAACGTACTCGAGATGAGGCGGAAGTTCCTTAAGCTCTAAATCTGGAGGATTTTCGATGGACGACGTAGTCAACTTCGGTTCATCGGTAGAGATAGCCTTAGGAGACGGTGGGGAAGTATGGTCCTCATTGAGAAGTTTATCAATGGTATGAATGTCTTCGTCCCAATCGGTGGGAGAATTATCATACTTAAGATCGAGAGGACCCAAACTAGCTTCAAAATCATCCAAGTCACTTTCTCCAAAAGGAGTCAATGACGGAGCAATTGAGGCAACGGTCTCAACATTGGGTAGAGAAGAAGAACTACTTTTACAAGCGTCTTTGAAATGTTCTTCACAAGCCTCATCAAGAACATCAATGAAATTAACACTCTTGTTTCCGAAGGCTGCTTAGAAAGTTTACCCATGTTGAAGACGATTTTATCGTCACCAACTCTCATGATTAATTCGCCAGCGGCTACATCAATGAGAGTGCGAACGGTCCTCAGGAATGGACGACCAACGATTAATGGAACACGGGGGTCCATCTCATAGTCAACGTCAACAAAATCCACCGGGAAGGTGAATTTGTCGACACCAACGAAGACGTCTTCGGCTATCCCCACTGGATAAGCAACCGTACGGTTGGCTAATTCCAAAGTCGACTAGCTCAGGGAGAGATTATTGCTTCCAAACACTTAATGGCATTAAGTTAATACTGGCACCTAGATCGGCTAGGGCCATGCAATTCTCTACTCCTGGGAAGTTGCAAGGAATCAAGAAACGACCCGGATCACTAAGTTTGGTTGGCAATTTCCTTAAGAGTATTGCAGAGCAATTCTCATTAAGTTGGGTCTGTGCAATATCGAGAAGTTTCTCCTTATCACTGAGAATATCGTTAAACATTTTAGCGTATTTGGGCATGTGAGCGAGAGCCTCAGCAAAGGAGATATTGAAATTCAGTTGTTTAAACATTTTAAGAAAGTTCGAAACCTGAATATCATCCTTGTTCTTCAATTTCTCTTTCCACAACCTCGAAGGATAAGGTATATAGGGTTGAGATGAAGGCTTTGGGATAGAAGTCGCACTCACATCCTTGGGTGGTGGAGGGGTAGAAGTAGAAGGTGGTAGGATAGAAGATGGAGGATTCGAAGAAGGAGACTCGTTTTCCTTTGTCACAATCACCGGTGTAGGTGTAGGAAGCTCGGGTTCCTTTAAACCTTTTCCACTGCGAGTGGTGATTGCTTTCATCTCCCCTCTTGGATTAGCAACGTTGTTACTCAGAAGAGAACCCGATCGAGAGGCTTGATTACTAGGGAAGAAACTAGCCATCATGTTCCTTAAGTCATTCGTTTGACTTGCCAAAGTGTTTCGCATATCAGCTCGAAGATCATTCCCTTGCTTCACCATATCTGCTTTCATGTTGGCCATTTCCCGCTGAAGATTTTGCACGATCACATCGTTAGTCCTCATGTAGGTTTCAACATCTTGGTGTAAGGCTGTGGGTTGGTTGAGAGGAGGAGCATGGTAGGCGGGTGGTTGATAAGCAGGTTGTTGGTAAACTTGATTGTTTCTTTGAGGTGGATATGGGTTTCTTTGGTTTGGATATGGAGTTGGAGCACGTGGTTGGTTTAGATTGTTGCGATTGAGGTTGTTTGGGTTTTGTGGGGGAAAACCGGGTGGTGAAAGAAAGTTGTTTGAGCGATAGCTGAGCAGGTTGCGGTCACCTTGAGGACGTGCTTGATAGCTTCCTGTAGCATAGGTACCGTTGGCGGCATACACATTTTCCGGATTGTCGTGAGTCGAAGGACAATCGGTGTATGAGTGAGATCCCCCGCATATATCACATGATTGGCTCAAAACATTAGCTTGGGCATTGAATTGTTTGGCATTGTTGGCAGTTTGTAAAGCAAGCGATTCCACAAGCGAAGTAAGCTTATCAATTCTTTTGTCGGCATCACTAGTACTAGCACTTGCTACATTAGTTCTAACACTCTTGGTTTGTACTCTAGATTTGTTCTCAATAATATCCCAAGCAACATTAGAAGACTTAACCAAAATATTACCCCCCCCCCCCCCCCGAGGCACTGTTTAGTGAATCTTGGTCATTCATGCTTAAACCATTGTAAAAAGTATTGATTTGATGTACTTTTGTTAAACCATGTTGTGGACACTTCCTTAAAAGTTCCTTAAAACGGTCCCAAGATTCACTAAAAGACTCACCGTACTTTTGTTCAAAGGTAATAATTTCATTCCGCAAAGCGGTAGTACGTGAGGGTGGAAAAAGTAGTTGATAAACTTGGTCTCTAAATCCGTCCACGTAAGAATACTTTGTGGCGGTTCCTTATCAAGCCAATTACAGGCTTGTCCCTCTAAGGAGAAAGGAAAAAGTTTCAAGCGAATCACTTCTTGTGATACCCCATTGTACTTAACCGTATTGGTAAGCTGAAGAAACTGTAGAAACTAGAAGGGGGGGGGGGGGGGGGGGGGGGTTGAATAGTTTCTCTTAGGTTGGTGACCAAATTAAGATTTCTTTCAATTTGGTTTGTATCAAAACTATCTTTTACTTAAAGCTAAGTTGCATAATGATTAGGTTCAATTGAAATGCACTAGCAAGAATAATAAGCAAGTATAATGATAATGAAATAAGTAAAGAGCAAGGAAGGAGACAACCTAGTGGGAAGACATCAAGATTTATAGTGGTTCGACAACGAGGCTCTATCCTCGTTTCTACTCCACTCCTCGAGTACACCTATTCGAGATTTCCATTATATCCACAAGCTCCCTTCTCGGCGGAGAAAACCTTATATCGTTGCTTACATTATTTTCTGACACTAAGCTAAATGTCGAGACCTAATCTTTAGCTAGGAACAATCTACACGACGTTGTCTACTTCACAATTTAACGACACAAGGCTAGATGTCGGGTTCTAATCTTAAGGTAGAACCAATCTTCACGACGTTGCCTACTTCACCATTTTACGACACAAGGCTAGATGTCGAGTTCTAATCGAAAGCTAGAACCAATCTTCACGACTCTTCACTTTGAAGCTAAGTGAGAACTTCACACAACACAACTACTAATCACTTTAAAGTTTAGTGAGAACTCACAAGACACAACCACATCACTTTATAGTTTAGTGAGAACTCCTAATGAAATCTATTACAACTCAACTAGACTTATCCAAGTACACACATGTAGCTTGGATTTACACAACACAAATCCAAGCAAACACATATGCAATGGATGTACACAACAAATCCAAGTATCCACAAATAACTTGGATGAACACAACTAGTCCAAGTATTCATAAATACATTGGATTGACCTAAAACAAAAAAGGGTATCATGATGAATATGACTAGCTCATAGATTCATCTTTATCACAACACTAGTGAGTGAGTGATCTTCTCATTGGACATGGTAAAGGAGGGGATCAAGAGGATAATCATATGTAAACATCCTTAACAAATTAAGTGATCATTTACTAATGCTATGCTATAGAAAATAGAAAAGGGGCTGAGAAAAACATCCAAGAGGCTTGCTGGAAAATGAGATTTGACCCACTATTTAAAGGAGACAAAGTTACAACGGATCTATAACGGCTACTGTGCGCGGTACCTTATCTCACCCCGCGGTACCATATCGCTAAGGTACCGCGTAGGTACTTAAGGTACCGCCACTAGACTCCGCTCCGTTTTTTGTCTTTTAGTGGGGTGGGAATATCTGAGGTATTTAAACCCTTCAAAGGATATTCTAACAACATTTGGAATATGCCATTTTCAAATTTTCATTTTCCATTTTAATAAAACATTTTCTAAAAAAGAAAGTTTATTAAAAAGTCTTTTGTCTTATTAGCAAAAGTGAGTTTTAAGGATAATCATTTTGATGATCACTAGGTATGATTAAGAAAGGTTAGTGATATGATTATTACCTTGATGATAGTGTTAGTTAAATAATTCATTTTGTGTTTCTACACAAAATGTGTTGTATGGTTTGTTGTGATCAAAACTAAGAAAGATAAGTTAACACTAATAATGTTTTTAGGCATTACTTGCATTAACAATCTCCCCCTTTTTGATTACGACAAACGATAAACTCATTTACGTATAAACACAAACTATCGAATTATAAACTAGTTTATCACTATCATTTCTCCCCCTTTGTCATAGCAAAAAGGTTAGCATAAGTCTTTGAAGTGTATCTAACTTTGCTAGTAGCTCCCCCTTGGTGGTTGCTCCCCCTTGCTCGGGGCACCAAGTTTGTGAGCTAAGGTGACATGCTACACAAAGGTTAGTAGAAAGGAAAGAAACACCAATGTATATATGATCACTACCTACTAAGTAACTTGAGAGGGAGAAAGAGAAGAAATCTCAAATTAGAAGCAAGTATTTTGCTAAGTATGTCCAAAGAGGTAATTGACAAAATCAAAGTTCAATAAATGAAGATGATAAGCTTGTCAATGGGTTAAAGCTTTAGAATTGATGGAATCACCCATAAGCAATTGTAAAAATTTAACCAAGATCAACTCAAAATTAGAACTAATTAGATAGCACACAAATAACACAAAAGTTACAAAAAAATACAACAAAGAGGATAGTCATACACATAGTATGAGTATCTAAAAGCAATAAATATAGAAAATAAACCACTAAGCATAAGCTAGTCTAATAGTGATATTTTCCAAGATTGCTAAAAATAAAATGAAACTAAAAAGACGACGATGCATCATTCGAAGTTTTGTCCACCGGAACGAAAACTTGAATAGGAGGTCGAGTGAGGAGGAATTCAAGAAAATTTAACTTCTCATACACATGAGCAAGTTCAATTTGTTGAAATCGGCAACAATCACACGAGGATCCATGATGCAACACAAAATCGTTTGATGGGGTATGGCATCAAACTTGGGGTTTGGTGGTGGTGGGGTAAAGGGTTTGGGAGTGTTTGCACAATGCCTTGTGAGGTTTGGGAAGGTGGAAAGGTCATTGAGTTAGGGGGTATTGAAGGATTATGGTGGTGGTGGAACATGTTCTTTTGCTCCGGTGATGGGGTTTATGGTGTAAGTCTCATTCCAATACTTGACTGGAGAGAAGTTAGGGTTTTTGGGTGGTTTGGACGAAGATGGTTCATTCTTCTTAACCCAAACGGGTCGAACCGAGATTTTCGGTTTCTTTGAAAGCTTGGATGAGCAAGCTTTGGGTGAGTGGGGTTGTGACAAAGAAATGTCAAGGTTAGGAATGTAGGAGTTAGGCATTGTGAGAGTGTGAGAATGATATCTCAAGGTTATGTGAGAATGAATTCTCAAGGTTGGGATGGTGTGAGAATGAAATCTCAAGGTTGGGGTATAAGTAAAATGTAATCAAGGTAAGAATTTGAATACAAAATGTGTATTGTCAAGGAATGTTTAGTCAATTTGAGTAAACAAGGAATCTTGACTGGGAATAGGGTTTAAAGGTTTTGACCAAAAATTCGTCAAAAGCCACATTCTGGCCGCGGTACCTTATATGGTCCGGCGGTTCCATATCACTAAGGAACCGCGGGACCTTAAGGAACCGCGTCCAGTGGACTTTAAACCATGTTTTTCCTGGGTTTTGGGAAAAACTAAGACTTTTTCAAAAAAAATTACAAATCTTGGAATATTACCTCTATTAGAACCAAAATATGCTAGGGTTGCATAAAGCAACACATTCACAAAGAATGTCTTGACAAAGGGTGACAAAATAATTTAGATATCATTTTGAACCAATTTTAGTCAAGTTTAGGGGTTGTGATAGATTTAGGTTCAATTTTAATTTCAAATTAAAGTTGATTAGTGTGCACAAAAGGATAGAATCACACAAAGCTAAATCCATAACACAACAACATGAAACATTCATTAATGAGGAAACAAGTACAAAGAAAAATAAAACTAACTAATACATAGCTAGCTTATCATAAAATCTAGATAGGTGGTTTTCTTTGGCTTGTTGTTGAAAAACTTTATTAAAAGAACTCCATCATTCATCTCCTAGGAGGAGGCATGGAGAACAAAGTAAGCAAGAAATCTTGCAAACCCCTATGTAGTCCATACATATCCATCCTTAGGTTTTGGATGAGGAAGTGGTTGTAGAGACAACATGGACATCTAGGACCATGAGTTTGTTGAAACCCAAAGTAAGGATCACCCAAGAGGAGGGAAAGAGGGACACCCAAAATTGGGATGTTTGCGTTGGGTGGAGGTGGAGGAGGCATGTTCTCCAAGGGTGATGTGGGTGAAAGTGTAGGCATGTTCCCCAAAGGGGAAATGGGTGAGTGTGGAGGTAAATCCTCCAAGGTTGGTGAAATGTGTGAGTTGTGAGGGGTAAATGGTGAAGTCACCAAAATGTCATCAAAGTCATTCCCAAAAGGAATGCTTTGGATTGGTTGAGGTTGTGTGGTCACTTCCAAGGGTGAACTTGGAGTGAAGGGTGAAGAAAGCTCATTCATTCTAGAATTGAATGAAGAGGAGGTAGAACCAATGGAGTGGTTAGTACCATGGGTGGAGGAGGTCTTGCATGGTGCAAGAGGTGGGGAAGGTGATGAAGAAATGAGGATAGGAACATTCTCATTCTTAGGTGTGAGGAAAGGTGAAGAGTTAGGCTTAGCTACCTTAACCCTTATTTTGAGTGTTTTTCTTGGGGTGGAGGTCTTGGAAGTGTTTGAGGTTTTGGTACACACCATGGTTGATTAGGGTGGTTTAAGGTTTAGGGAAGTATGTTTGATGTGTGAAGAACATGGCAAACAAGGTGGGTTTAAATGGTTGAGGGGATGATCCAAACTAGTAATGGGTTAAAATCATTTTAGGTGAATAATGAATTTAGATACCCTAGTTTAGGAAATGTGCAGTTTATTACTGAAAATCATGCAAGGTTTACACAAAATTAAGAAAACAGTGTAAAGCAAAGATGCTGTCGTGCACAGTGGCCGACGGTTCCTTATCTAGGACCGGCGGTACCTTATCGATAAGGAACCGCGTGTCGATATGGAACCGTGACCAGAAGGTTTTCAAAAATTTCCCATCCCATTTTTTTGATAAACCCAGATTTTTCCCAAAGGTTTCACAAGCCAAAGTTAACTACGGATCATAATTTAATAAGCTAACTATCATATGGCATGCACAAAGCTATGTAAAACACAAACATGAAGGCATAATTAACATTAAGGATCAAGAAAAATGATAATTCTAACATGCAATCACAAGTTAATACATATCCAAGATAAAATAAAATTGTTCAACAATACATGTTTACCAACATGTATTCTTTGAAAAGCTTCAATGCTTTCACCTTCTCTTCTTCCCCAATCCCTTGATCATATTCCCCAAGAACTTGAAACCTTTTCTTGATTCAACCCGGTGTTCGTGCAATTCCCCTCGCGTTCTAAGGTTTTCGCGGTAAAGATGCTCCATATTGAGATCTTCCGGTACTTCGCTAGAATGATGAGGAGGAGGAGCTAAGTCTTCAAATTCATCCTCGAATGGGTTTGAGGATGGATGGGAATTACTCGAAGAGTGGAAATGAGAACTAGTACCTATGCCATCACCATCACTTGTTGGCATGTCCATGTCCTCATCATCCATCTCTTGATGAGCAGATTTTCTCGATCCTCGATCACTTCTTGTCTTTCTAGCATATGCCTCTTGAATGGGCAACATAACCCGATGAACCGGGTAGAAGCGAGAAAGATCAAGGTGGGGAAAATCATGAGCAACCCTTTTGAAAAGGCGAGTTAGAAGCATAGCATATGGAAGGTTTGTCTTGGCTTCAAAAGGGCATAATTGATTCGTCGAGCGATATAGAATGCCAAGTTGTACTTGGTGGATCTAAAGATGCAACTCAACATATGCACCATACACGCCGGGATATGATCTCGGTTTCCACCAAGACAAAAGACATTCTCCCTAAGGAAATTGGCCCATTGAACCATAAAATCCTTAAGGTCGCTAGAGAGCACTTCATATTGATTCACATTTCGTACATTTGAATGAAGGCTTCTCACAACGTTACCATCACGCTCTTTCGAGACGATTTCAAGAATGAACTCTAGATCAATTTCGGTGTGGTCATTTGGAGGTTTATCGAAGGATTCCGAGAGAGCATCAAGTCTCCATTTATCCGTAAAACGACAAGTGCCTTCATATGGCACACCGAGAATTTGACCAAAGTCTTCAAGAGAGTATTGAATCAATTGATCATTCAATACGAAACGAATGAAGATTTGTCCATTGTATTCAATCATGGAGTAGGTGCTAAAGAATTCAAGAAGAAATAAGGGGTAAATATCTTCTTCTATGTTGAGAAAGCAATCAAACCCCGAAAGCTCAAACATAGATAGGATATAGACATAACCCGTTATTTCCTTGTCAACGACTCTACCCTCATGGAAACAACGAGTGGAAAGGGATGGAAACGCGTTTTGAAGTTGGGGTGAAGCATAGGTTTGGGAGATGTCGGGCATATAATCTTTAGTGTATTGATGATCTTTTTGATATTGAGAAGGCATGATTAAGTACCTAAATACAAACACAAGACAATATTTCTCCAATCACTCATATGAAAAAATAAAACGGAAAACGAAAAATGAAAATGTGTTATATCAATTTCTTGACAAACATAGGATTGAATCCATATCATTTTCATTTTCACAATGTGTCTATTCCATCATTGACCAAGAACACATGATCTATGTTAGATCAACAATGGATTAGAACATTGGTTTTTCAAAACAAGGTTTTTAGGTAAGCATTAACAATGTCATTACCTACTTGTTCATGGGTTCATCTCAAATCCATAATTCAACCAAAATCATTTAGCCTAAATTTGGATTTGTTCTACAAGTGGGTTTTAGTGAAATCTTAATGAATATCAACCTAAGGAATCATAGTAAGATTACCATGTCAACCCACATTCCTATTAAGGTTTTAATTAAATTTCAATTTTAAAAATCCCCAATTATGAAAGGATGAACCCTAGAACAAAATAGATGAAATTGAAAGAAAATACTTACAATTAATTGATGCTAGATGAAGGATGAGTGAAACCCACAACTTGGAATCAATTAATTTGAGTGATTGAAGGTTTTGGAAGCTTCAACAATGGTGGAAAAGGTAAAACCCGCCGGCTGTGTGTTTTTGGAAGAGAGAGAGTTTGGTTTGAAAAAGAATAAAAAACACAAACTGGCGCTCTGACAAAAGTTACTGCCCGCGGTACCTTATCGATAAGGTACCGCGGGTTTGAGCCTCGGAGATAAGGAACCGCCTACAGAGGCAGGTTTCTATCTCTGAAAAATGCCAAATTTTGAAAATCCAGTTTTTCTAAAATACTTAAAATTAAATCATGAGCCTTTTAGAATATCATTGGATCATCATAACACTAAGAAATATGCCTTAATGAAGGATTACGAGTTAAATCAAGATCGAAAAGAACCGAAACGGACAAACGACTACTCGTAGCAAAACTTAAGTGGAGAGAAGTCAAGAGAAGTGAATCAAGACTAGGATCAATGCTCAAGGGATTAATGACAATCTTCCAGTAGTTGAAACGAAGAGCTTGTGTCATATATAGTGGTTTAATACGTGCCTTTCCGGCGAAACGATAAACGGCTTTGGTAATGAATAAGCACAAAGCAATTATTCAAGTCTAAACTAAGATCACTTTCAATAATAGTCTTAGTCTAAACTAAAATATGAGCAAAGTATTAATTCACTTTCTCTCCCACTAAGGGCCTACTAACCGTATGGGTGCAAACCATGGAAATCATGCTTGATACTTTAAGCTTCTACTAACTCACTCTACATCACCATAGTGAGTCAAGTATCCAAGAAATGAAGGTTTGAGAGGATAAAAGAAAAGAAACACAAACCACAAATAAATGTCAAGGCAAGGATGCCGAGAACAAGCACATAGTCAAGTAATGATCAAAAGAATGATCAAAGGGCGTGTGGAAGAACGAAAGTGTACCTTGGCCACAAAGAGCAATCCATTAAGGAATAAGTGCTATGCCCAATCAATGACTATGATGAGTACTAAGTCTTCAAGGACTAGTATCATTCCCAATCATCTTGGTATCATCATTCAAAGATGTTAAAGATCAATGAAGATGCAAACTAGTAGATACATTTCAAAAGTATATCTAAAATGCATAAAGGCTACTAATCTTAAGTGGGATGCAAAATTATCAATAAAAGTACCTATTTTCAAAGAAAACATAGTTTTGACCAAAGAGAAACTTTAGTACAACTAGACCTTCTAATTTGAGGAGACAATGGATCGATCCAAGTTTTAAAGTACAATATACTTCAAAGATCTTGAGTGACCATCGCTCTGATACCAATTGTAGAAACTAGAAGGGGGGGGGGGGGCTTGAATAGTTTCTCTTAGATTGGTGACCAAATTAAGATTTCTTTCAATTTGATTTGTATCAAAACTATCTTTTACTTAAAGCTAAGTTGCATAATGATTAGGTTCAATTGAAATGCACTAGCAAGAATAATAAGCAAGTATAATGATAATGAAATAAGTAAAGAGCAAGGAAGGAGACAACCTAGTGGGAAGACACCAATATTTATAGTGGTTCGACAACGAGGCTCTATCCTCGTTTCTACTCCACTCCTCGAGTACACCTACTTGAGATTTCCACTATATCCACAAGCTCCCTTCTCGGCGGAGAAAACCTTACATCGTTGCTTACATTATTTTCCGACACTAAGCTAAATGTCGAGACCTAATCTTTAGCTAGGACCAATCTACACGACGTTGCCTACTTCACAATTTAACGACACAAGGCTAGATGTCGGGTTCTAATCTTAAGGTAGAACCAATCTTCACGACGTTGCCTACTTCACCATTTTACGACACAAGGCTAGATGTCGAGTTCTAATCGAAAGCTAGAACCAATCTTCACGACTCTTCACTTTGAAGCTAAGTGAGAACTTCACACAACACAACTACTAATCACTTTAAAGTTTAGTGAGAACTCACAAGACACAACCACATCACTTTATAGTTTAGTGAGAACTCCTAATCAAATCTATTACAACTCAACTAGACTTATCCAAGTACACACATGTAGCTTGGATTTACACAACACAAATCCAAGCAAACACATATGCAATGGATTTACACAACAAATCCAAGTATCCACAAATAACTTTGATGAACACAACTAGTCCAAGTATTCATAAATACATTGGATTGACCTAAAACAAAAAAGGGTATCATGATGAATATGACTAGCTCATAGATTCACCTTTATCACAACACTAGTGAGTGAGTGATCTTCTCATTGGACATGGTAAAGGAGGGGATCAAGAGGATAATCATATGTAAACATCCTTGACAAATTAAGTGATCATTTACTAATGATTATGCTATAGAAAATAGAAAAGGGGCTGAGAAAAACGTCCAAGAGGCTTGCTGGAAAATGAGATTTGACCCACTATTTAAAGGAGACAAAGTTACAACGGATCTATAACGGCTACTGTGCGCGGTACCTTATCGCACCCCGCGGTACCATATCGCTAAGGTACCGCATAGGTACTTAAGGTACCGCCACTAGACTCCGCTCCGTTTTTTGTCTTTTAGTGGGGTGGGAATATCTGAGGTATTTAAAACCTTCAAAGGATATTCTAACAGCATTTGGAATATGCCATTTTCAAATTTTCATTTTCCATTTTAATAAAACATTTTCTAAAAAAGAAAGTTTATTAAAAAGTCTTTTGTCTTATTAACAAAAGTGAGTTTTAAGGATAATCATTTTGATGATCACTAAGTATGATTAATAAAGGTTAGTGATATGATTATTACCTTGATGATAGTGTTAGTTAAATAATTCATTTTCTTTTTTACACTAAATGTGTTGTATGGTTTGTTGTGATCAAAACTAAGAAAGATTAGTTAACACTAATAATGTTTTTAGGCATTACTTGCATTAACAGAAACCTTTTAATGTGGTCATGAGGATCATCAAGTGAGCGGCCCAAGAAGGGTTGAGCAGAGACCATTTGTATAAAGCCAGATTTGAGTTCAAAGTTGTTGGCTCCAATCTCAGGGATGACAATTGCATCGGTGTTGCCTTCTACGTGCGATTGCAAAAGCTCGATCATTGGTTGATTGTCCATGGTGACAATTGGTTGAGTAATGACTTCGACTTGAGCTACTTTCTTCTTACGAGCACGATTACGCATGCACACCTACAAAAGGATTAGAAAAATAGAAAAGAAATATTTTTGGTTTTTATGGTTTTTCAATTTTTTTGTATTTTTGAAAATTTTATATTTTTAGGATTTTTGAAATTTTTAAAGCAAGGAAAATAACGTTCAAAGATGAATGGATCCAAAAATCCAACGCGTCTCTCACTAAAAACCTTTAATCTTAACGAAAAGAGCCGGCAGCGGCGCCATTTAATACCTGGTTTTTATACCGAGTATAAAATCTTATCGTCCGATCTTTTCGAATTGACTATTGCTTCAAAGTGCGACTCAATTGTTCTTGGTGGAATAATAAATGGTTGGGTTGATTATCTATTTTAAACTAATAGCAAATATGTAAATGTCGTTGAGTAAAATTAAAAGCTTTAAAGGTAAATCTAAAATGACAAGTTAAAAATAAATGCTTGAAAACTTAAAGAAAAGATTAGAATAATACTTGAACACTTAATAAATCTAAAACTTGAAAACTTTGTAAAAACATGAAACTCATCCAATCGGAATGTGGCAAAAGAGACTGATCGGAATATGTGAAAATATCACTAATCGGAATCCTGTCGGAAAGACTGATCGGAATACACCCAAAAAGAGAAGTGATCGGAATGTAGGTGTGAATCTCAATCGGAATAATGGGAATGAGTTGTGTCAGAATGTTGGAAACGGAACAAATCGGAATAACACTAATACTCTCGTCGGAATAATGAAACTCTAATTCGATCAATTGATCGGAATACCAAGGTTGCCAAATCAGAATACAATAAACCCAAATCCGATCTTAATGATCGGAATACTAGGGGGAGCACTAATCGGAATGTTGTGATCAGAAAAGGGTTTAAACCTTTTCCGATTTCCTATTGATTCGAAAATAAGCTAGGCTATAAGCTATTAGGAATAAGCTAACACCAAAACTTGAACGAATCTATAGTAAAAAGGACTCAATAAGCACAAATAACAACTTTTCCAACTTAAAATAAGTAAACTTTTAAATCAAACCATAAAAGATGAAACTTTTTAAGAAAACTTTTAAAAAGTAAATAAGCTAAACATATAAATAAGCCAATAAGCACAAAGATCTTAAAGCTTATTCGTATGAAAGCTTAAGTATGAATAAAAAGATTAACTTTTAAGCACGAAAACATTAAGAACAACACGGATCAAATAGATTTCGCACCAAAAGTAAACTAAAATCAAAGAAAGGTAGAAAGAGATGAAAGATTAAAAGCTTTACTTGAACTTGATTAATGAAATCCAAATACAAAAGGCTTAATCTTCAAAGATTAAAAGAAAGATGAAAACTTAGTGAGAGAAAGTTGAGAACTTTCTCTCTCTAAAACTAGAAAGAAAAATGAAAAATGGAACTAACTACTAAAAACTAACCACACCTCCTAATGTGTATTAGGAGGGTATTTATAGGGAAAATGGGAAGGTGTGCATGTGTTGCCTCTTCTTTCTTTCTTCTCGACTTGATTTAAATCTTTTGTCTTTCTCGACGTCGTCTCGGGATTTGTCGATGTATATTGAACTTGTCTTGTAATTTTCTTCTTCTATTAGACTTGAGTTCTTCGACTTCATTAAACTTCCGTCTTTAGACTTTTTCTTCGATAAATCTTCAGAATAGACCTTGGACTTCCGTTCTTTTTGCACTCTTGATCTTTTGACTTCGTCTTTTCTCGTTTTCTTCGATAAAAGCCCGTGAAAGCCCGTGTTTTCTTCCTTTTTCATCATTTGGTCCTAAAACACAATAAAAACACAAACCACACATAATTCCGACTTTTACGACATAAAATACACGTTTTGGTCTTGTTATTATTGGAAATAAGTGGTAAAAGGATAAGTGTTTTCACACTTATTAGCATCATACTATGACTATGAGATATGGCATCTATATGCAGCAACCCAAAGTGTTAAAGCTGCCTTCTTGAATGGTCACTTAGATGAAGACATATATATGCAGCAACCCAAAGGGTATGTTGATCCTGAGAATCCAGGACATGTGTGCAAACATCAAAGGTCCATTTATGGTTTGAAGCAAGCATCACGTCAATGGAATAAAAGATTTAATGAAGAAATCAAAAAGTTTGGATTTGTTCAGAATCATGATGAGCCATGTGTATATCGCAAAGCTAGTGGGAGTGATGTAGTATTCCTAGTCCTATATGTTGATAACATATTAATCATGGGAAGTAACATTCCAAGACTTAAAGCTATTATATAGATAAGGTTTTGAAGAATTTCTATGAAGGATTTAGGAGAAGCTGCATACATTCTGGGAATTAAGATCTATCGAGATAGGAAAAGACGGTTAATTTGTCTATGTCAAGATGCTTATATAGATAAGGTTTTGAAGAATTATAATATGCATAATTCCAAGAAAGGTTTTCAACCTATGGAAGTTAAGCATAATCTGAGTCATGAGATAGATGCATCAACTCCTGGAGAGGAGGCATATATGCAGAAGGTGCCTTATGCTTTGGCTGTAGGATATATAATGTATGCTGTTAGATGCACAAGGCCTGATGTGGCGTTTGCTCAGAACTTGGTCAGTAGATACCAACAGAATCCAAGGAAGCTCCAATAGCCTGCTGTTAAACATATTCTAAAGTATTTGAGGAGTACGAAAGATATGTTTTTGGTATATGGTGGGAAACCAGACACAGAACTGAATGTTACAGGTTTCTATGATGTGTCCTGGCAATGTGATAAAGATGATACGAAGTCTCAGACGGGTTACGTTTTTGTTATCAATGGAGGAGCAGTTGTCTGGAAGAGCAAGAAACAGACAACGACTGCAATGCATGTTATTCAATCTGAGTACATGGCTGCTTCAGAAGCTACAATGGAAGCTGTTTGGATTAGGAAGTTTATTGAAGATCTTGGAGTGATGCCTTCAATTAAAGAACCTATTGATATGTATTGTGACAATTCTGCCGCAATAATATTTGCCAATGACCCTGGAGTCATGAAAGGCGCCAGACACTTTATGCGTAGACATCACTACGTCCGAGAACAAGTTGAAGCTCATGAAATCAAATTGATAAAAGTTCACATAGATGATAACGTAGCATATCCTTTGACTAAGGCTTTGCCTAGACGAAAGGTAGTTAAGCATGCCAAGGCGATTGGGCTGCAACTAGCTAGTGAACTCATGCAATAAATCTGTGATTAGTATTTGGATAAAGAATGTTATGACATTATTATATAATTAAATAAAGATTAGGTTTCATTTATTTTTATTAGTTAATAAGTGTATCATATTTTACATGTTTTAATCCATGAATAAAAGTTATGCAAAATGTTTGTTGTCGATTAATGATATGGGAGTATTATTAAACTAAGACAAATCAAAATAGTGATAGAGTATACTTGAAAGTATATTGATCGATTTTGGAGGATATTCGATGAATCGAATATAAGACTTATCCCAACTATATGTTATTAATTTATGGATCTTTGTCATTAAGTAAAACATAAATAGTTATCCTTAGACTTGAGATACCAAGAAACTGTTATGAATCTAGTGCATCTATGTGGAATAATCTAACGCTAAACGTAACTGGTAGCTATAAGGATTATTTTCGGAAGTGTTGCAAAATTCATAAGTTTTGCTCGTAGTCAATATGGAATTTATTTCCTCCAATTTCGTTTTGGAGTTTAATACAGTTGGGCCCCTCGTAGGATTAGTAAGATGTTTGTGTGGCCACACCCAAATTTGTTTTGGTAAACATGCTGAATCTATGAACGAGAAACAAAATGGTTAATGAAAGGAATGACTGAGATCCATATCCTTATTAACGTTGTATTAGAAATAAGAGGATAATAATAACGATGCAGAATCGTTAAAAGGTTTTGTCCAGGAGACCTTACTCGAGTTGTACTAGAGGCATTGCTAGTGTAACTAGACGCTAGTCAATGTGATCACGATATTCGAAATATGTCCAAGTGGGAGCTGTAAGTTTATGGACTTATATTTAATAGTCATGTGATAGGATCGAACTCGAGATTACGGGATTGCACACAATACGTAAAGAGTTAATATAATTAATAAATAATTTTATTGTGTCTATTAATTTATTTAATAAATATATTTATGTATTTATTAATTTAACCGAGCAAGTAACTATATAACTTTAATGATCGTTAATTAATTAATAGTTAAGTTATAACGAACGTTAAATAAATATATAGTATGTATAAACAAAAGGAAAGAAGTTTGGAAGTTACCGGAACACCCCTAAGGGGTGTTGGTCTGTAAAACTCGTATTTAAATTGGGAGATGTAAATACGCGGGTTATTTACTTAAACCATTTACGTAAAATTTATCGACGGAAACAAACGTGAGTAATTATATATAAAAGTATATAAAAAAATAATAAGAAAGTAAAAGGGCCAAAGGGCCGGTTTGTTTTAAAAAAAAGGAAAGAAAAATTTTGGGCCTAGCCCATTTAAAAAAAATAAACGGGACTTAACCCCTCATTCCTACTCAGTCGAACAAAAAAAAAACTAGGGTTTCTTGAGAGAGTTGTGGCTGCCGGATTTAAGAACAAAGGAGGAGAGTTTTGGCCATCGTTCCTCCTAATAATTCACATATATTATTCGTCCTTATAAACCCCATAAACGGTATCATCTTCTTTATGTATCAGTTTACGATTTCCACGAATCTAAAATGATTTTAAGGTTTACAAACGAATCTATTTCTTTAAAAATCACATAGAGATGTTGCGTTTTGGGCTGTTTCACGAGGAAACCGAGACCATTAAGGTCTCGGTGTGATGCTATTAGCTGTCGCGACCCATCAGGGGGTTGTGGTGGTGTTTTTCCTTGGGCCAGCCGCGAACAAAACCCACACCCGCAAGGGGGATGGTTGATTTAGGGTCGGGATTGGTGTGCATATATAAAACCGAGACCATAAGGTCTCGGTGGTCCCTTCTCTGCCCAGCCGTGACCCACACAGGGGCGGCTTAGGGCTGTGTTCAGTCGTTGCAGCCAACAAAACCCCATCGGGGGGTAAATTAATTAAGGGGTTGTTTGGCTATGTTGCAAATGGTGGGAAGTTGACCCAAACGGTGGGAACATAATATAGATCAGTAGGTATTCTTTAAACAGGAAATTAAATTAATTAAATCCAAATTAGCGACAGATTAGTGACGCTAATTTCTGTCGTAGTTTAATAAGTGACAGTTTTATTTTTTATAGTCTTTAAGAACAGCTTTTAGCGACAGTTTTAGTGACGCAGTTTTCTGTCGCGGATTTACATAGAAAGATTTAATCATAAATGTTGATTGTTTAGTGCGACCGAGATGGGGTATCTCGGTAGGCTCGGGATATTATTATAATAATTAAAATAAATATTCTTATATTATACCTTTTTAATTAAATTGTTTTATAAATGTTTAAAATATATTTTAAATGTATTAATTTAAAATAGTTCTTTAATATTTAAAAGGGTATAATTTTATGAAATAAATTAAATTATTTGGGAACTTTCTAAATTAGGAAACTTTCTATTTTAACGAGATACGTAATATAGTACTACTATAGCGTCGGAAATACGTTGTACCGTAACTAATAGTAGTAAGATAATACATTAAAATGAATTATTATAAGGTCAGATTTATCAGTTAATATACGTACAGAATTGCAGAAAATAAATAAATAAATGAAAGACCAATAAGAACATGAAATTAAATAAGCGAATATCATTTTACTCATTCACGTCCCTTATTCATGTAGCTCGCATGAAATCAGAGTAGACTTTCGGTCAGTTGATCTCGGTCGGTTACTGGACACGAGGTACGGATTTTCGTCCTTTCAGTAAGGACTTCCTTTTTATGCATGATTAGGATTCCCCGTCTGCAGCCAAATGTTTTTTCCCCAGTATATGTTTAAGTTTATCATTAATCATGTTAATAACTAAATAAATTTCCTGAGCATTATATACAAGCACGACAAGTTTATGTACTAGTTACGGAGGTACCGTAACCACGGCACTAGAGGCACCGGTGTCGTGACTCACATGCAGGAGAGTGATATCCTGCATCGTCCCACTCATGTTCAGGTTGGCCATTTTTATATGTATGTTTAGTGGGGCGTATGGATGCATCCTAGGCTTATATGTGTTACAAGTTATCAGGGTGAATGTGGTGTGTGCTCTACATCCTTCACATTGGAGCTGATCCCTCCACCCAGCACAGTATTTAGAGGTCATCCCTCTATAGCATGACGAGGTCACCCCTCTAGTTATTCATGTACGGTTGTTACAGCACGTGACCTATATAAGCTCTGGCAAATGAAATACAGTAAATGCATGTTTTCAGAATTAATGGATATATTTCAGTATCAGTATATATGAACCAGGTTTCTCAGATTTTATGCAGAGTTCTACCACATGTTACATATCAGTCTTATAGCTTCATTGTTGTCTTCTATTTCATTACTTTCAGTACAATCTTATCATGCTATATCCGTCCACTGAGCGTTATGCTCAGCCGTAGTTTCCTTTCATGTTTCCAAACGGCAGGTACACAGGGACGATCTTAGGACTTCTAAGAGAGTACGTGCATTGGGATGGGAGCTATCCAGACTCCTTTATTTTATGCACACATTACATTACATTGCATTACTTTGGTTGTTTGGACACTGTTTCGTCCTTTTTCTTTCAGTACTTAATTTTTATATTTTGAGCTTATGTTGGACTACCGATGTTTGATTCCGGTATTTCCGTACGGTCAGTTAATGTTTAATACATTGCCTTGCATGCTTTGATGACACGCCATAAATAAACGTAATGGTCCATTTATCCAAGTGGGGTGTTACAATTATCGTATCAGAGCGCAAGGTTCGACCTGTAGGCTCTAAAACTTGACGTGTGACTAGTGGGTAGTCACCAAGAACTTCTTGTATTTTGGCGTCGTTATCTTCCATGCTACTTATGAACTTTATCAGTTGGATTTTCAAAATTTTGATTAAGTAAACGGTTGGTACAGGACTGGCCATACTTAATCGCATGTGTTTTTCAGCGAACTTTTTGGTGAACTGACCATAGGCGTTCACCCTTGCCGTTTAAAATTTTGTATAGATGAACTGACCATAGGCGTTCATCCTTACTCATGTTAGAGTTATGTTTCAGTAAATTGTCATTTTGTGAACTGACCCTAGGCGTTCACCAGTATTCATGTCATATTTTATTGCCTATACCTTCATGAATTACACTATGCATATTCAGATTTATTACCCCAGATTTTGGCAGTTTTATCAACTTATCCTCTTTTATTTCAGATGCCACCTAGACGCGAAACCGAGAATGATCCTAACGCAGCTGCCATTGCTGCTGCTGTTCAGGCTGCTATACAGGCCATGTTACCCCAAATTCGTGATGAGATCGGAGCTGAATATCAAAATGGACCTCAGCAGAATAACAACCCTCCTGCTCCACTACCTGCCACTTTACCCACTTGGCTGGATTTGTTTAACAAGCAGAAACCCCGACTGTTTGAGCAGACTGTAGCTCCAACTGACGCGGAAGACTGGATCTACCATGTAGATAAATTTTTTGGAGCTATGGGTTGTGGTGATGTTTTCAAGGTTAGGCTTGCAGTTTACAAGCTGGAGGGTCCTGCTCTGCATTGGTGGAGGTCTCAGAAGCTGTCCAATGGGGGAGATGCTTGGGAGCTTACATTGACCTGGGCACGCTTCAAGACGATGTTCTATGACCAGTTTTTCCCGCATGCGGAGTAAGCTAAAATGAAGAGGGACTTCCACGTTATTCGTTAGAATCATGGCGAGAAAAGTATAGAGTTCATGCACCGATACCTCAGGATGGCTGGATTCTTAGGGGAGGTTGCGGGTACCGCAGAGGAGCAAGCGAAGCAATTTTGCTGGGCTCTTCACTCTAGGACTGCAGATAGGCTGGTGAGTGCCACATTCACTAATGTGTCACAAGTAGCTAATGCAGCTCGGGATGTTGAGATGCTTTTCGAGAGGGATGAGCTCGAGAATGTAGAGCGTCCGGAGAAGAGACACAGAGGAGGAGACCGATCCCAATCGGCTACTCCGCATCAGAACTACAGGAACCACGGTCAGTCATATGACCGAAATCGGTCAGATAAGAGGAGCGGCGGTGATAATTACCGTGGCAGCTCCAACTCATCTGGCAGCTACAGGTGAGTCTTTAAGCTCCAGAAATACTAAACTATCGTGTAAAACAGATCTTAAATTTTAGTAAATTCCAACAGAGATGCTGGACAGGGGCGTGACCAAAACAACAGAGGTCAGCAGGTTGCCCGACCGGCAAATTCTAGTAAATTTTAAAATTCAGTCAATCATCCTTATTTCAGTTAAGTTATCAGAATCGTGACACGTATTTATCATCGTAAATCAGGTTCTCAGCAAACCAGAGCTAATTCCACCGGGTATACTTATCCCACTTGCATCACGTGTGGGAAGAAACACTCGGGACCTTGTCGTCGTGGTTCGGGTAATTGTTACAAGTGTGGTCAGCCGGGCCATTTGAAGAGGGATTGCAAGAGCGGGGATGCTGCCGATACCTCAGGCCAGATTCCTCAGATTTTACCTCCACCACCACCGATACCACCAACCACTGGTCGTGTCTACACTACTACCCGTGAACAAGCAAATAAGACCACAGGTACTATTACTGGCATTTTGTTTATACACGGACAATCTGCATGCGTGCTTTTCGATACAGGCGCCACGCACTCAGTTATATCTACTTCATATGTTGTTAGAATAAACATGACCCCCACGCCACTAGACAGTGCACTTAGTATATCTACTCCATGCGAGATTCTGTACTCATTACCCAAGTGTATAAGGATCTCCCTCTTGAGTTTGATGATAAAATCCGTCCATTCAGTGCCCTTCCTTTAGATATGTGTGAATTCGATGTTATTCTGGGTATGAATTGGTTGTCGGCTCATCGTGCCACCATAGATTGTCATGCTCACCGGGTTATCTTTGGTGATGTCCAGACACCAGAGTATATTCACCAGGGTTTCCTACCAGGAAAACATGTTCAGATCATTTCGGCTTTACAGGCTCGTACCTTACTATACCATGGTTGTAAGGGTTTCCTAGCTACAGTCCATGACACGACTTCTGAGGCACCTTCAATTCATGATCAGCCAGTGGTGTCAGATTTTCCAGAGGAACTTCCAGGTTTACCTCCCATGCGAGAGGTAGAATTTGGTATCGATCTCATTCCAGGTGCAAAACCAGTATCTAAAGCTCCGTATCGTATGGCTCCTGTAGAGCTTAAGGAACTGAAAGATCAACTTCAGGAACTTCTAGAAAGGGGTTTCATTCGTCCAAGCGTGTCACCTTGGGGCACTCCAGTTTTGTTTGTCAAGAAGAAGGATGGTAGTATGCGATTATGTATTGACTACCGTGAGTTGAATAAACTCACTATTCGTAATCGTTATCCACTTCCTCGTATTGACGACTTATTCGATCAGCTTCAGGGTGCCAGGTACTCTCTAAAATCGATCTACGATCAGGCTACCATCAGCTGCGGGTAAAAGAGCAGGATATAACCAAAACTGCTTTTCGCACGAGGTACGGTCATTACGAGTTTGTTGTTATGCCATTCGGTCTCACGAATGCGCCTACAGTATTTACGGACTTGATGAACAGAGTTTTCCACGAATTTTTAGACAAGTTTGTGATCGTATTCATCGATGATATACTTATTTTCTCCAAATCCAAAGAGGAACATGAGAATCATCTCCGTACAGTGTTGCAGATTCTCAGACGAGAAACATTATATGCTAAATTTTCTAAGTGCGAGTTTTGGCTGAATACAGTGGCGTTTCTAGGTCATATTGTTTCTGTAGAAGGAATCACTATGGATCCTGCAAAGGTGGAGGCTATCACCAAATGGCCAAGACCGACATCTGTCACAAAGATACATAGTTTTCTTGGGTTGGCGGGTTATTACCGCAGGTTTGTGGAAAACTTCTCACGTTTGGCGTTACCATTGACCCAACTCATGCGAAAAGGTGAGAAGTTTATATGGACCGAGGAGAGAGAAAAGAGTTTTGAGGAACTCAAACATCGATTGATCTCAGCACCGATACTTACTCTTCCATCCGGTACAGGTGGTTATCAGATTTACAGTGACGCATCAGGAAAGGGCTTAGGCTGTGTTCTTATGCAACATGGGAAAGTCATTGCTTACGCTTCGCGTCAACTGAAGCCGTATGAGAAAAATTACCCTACTCATGATCTAGAGCTCACAGCAGTCGTTTTCGCCCTTAAAATCTGGAGGCATTATTTATACGGTTAGTCGTGTGATATCTTCACCGATCACAAAAGTCTCAAGTATATAGTTACACGTCGAGAGCTGAACATGAGGCAGAGGCGATGGTTAGAACTGTTAAAAGACTATGACACTAATATCCAGTATCACCCAGGTAAAGCAAATGTAGTAGCAGATGCCCTTAGCAGAAAGTCAGGTATGATAAATGGCATCAAAGTTCAGGAAGAAATTATTCGGGACTTAGAGCGGTATGATATTGAGCTCTTGGTGCGCGGACAGAGGGGATACTGGGCTAGTTTGAGGGTAGAACCAGATTTACTCTCTAGGATTAAAGCCGCACAAAAGGATGATGGTGAAATCTGGGCGATTGTCCATAACATTGACCAGCATACTGAATTTCGCATTGATGACGATGGTATCGTATGGCAGGGTACCAAACTTTGCGTTCCAGAAGACCCTGCTCTCAGAGAAGCCTTAATGACTGAGGCTCACAGCTCTCCGTTCTCTATCCATCCAGGTTCCACAAAAATGTACCACGATCTTAAGCAGCATTTCTGGTGGAGCGGCATGAAACAGGATGTCGCAACATTTGTGTCTAAATGCTTAACCTGTCAGCAGGTTAAGATAGAGCACCAGCGTTCCAGTGGTCTTCTCCAGCCATTAGATATTCCAATGTGGAAATGGGACAAGATCTCTATGGATTTTGTCACCGGACTACCACAGACTCAGCGGAGACATGATGTAATCTGGGTTGTTGTCGATCATTTGACCAAGTCGGCTCATTTCATTCCTATCCGTAAAGATTTCGCAGTCAGTAAATTATCAGAACTATTCACTAAGGAAATTGTACGGTTACATGGTACACCCTCAGAAATTGTATCAGATAGGGATCCACGGTTCACTTCTCATTTCTGGAAAGGTTTGCATAAAGCTTGGGGAACTAGGCTCAAGCTCAGCACAGCTTTCCATCCACAGACGGACGGTCAGTCAGAGCGTACCATCCAGACCTTAGAGGACATGCTACGCGCCTGTGCATTAGAATGGACAGGACACTGGGATGACTATATTTGCTTGGTCGAGTTTGCCTACAACAACAGTTGGCATGCTAGTATCAAGCGTGCTCCATTCGAGATGTTATACGGCAGGAAATGCCGTGCTCCTATTTGTTGGGATCAGGTTGGAGAACGTTTGATCGAAGGACCAGAATTGATAGAGCTGACCAATGAAAAGGTCGCCATCGCTAGGGCAAAATTGCAAGAAGCGCGTACTCGCCAGAAGAGTTACGCCGACAAGCATCGCAGAGATCTATAATTTCAGACTGGGGATCTTGTGTTCCTCAAAGTATCACCCGCACGAGGCGTCAGACGTTTTGGCCTCAAGGGCAAGCTCAGCCCTCGTTACATCGGACCGTTCTAAATCCTTGAACGTATCGGTGAAGTGTCATACCGATTGGCGTTACCACCTCAGCTTTCACACGTCCACAACGTGTTTCATGTATCATTACTCAGAGGGTACAACTACCATGAGCTCCACAAAGTGAATTATCCACTCGATCAGATTCGGGAGGATTTATCTTATATTGAGGAACCCGAAGAAGTTTTAGATCGCCAGGATCGAGTTATGAGAAGGAAGACCATTCCTTTCGTCAAAATCCGGTGGATGGACCATACCGAGCGGGAGGCCACCTGGGAAACAGAGGAGTCTATACGGACTTCTTATCCTCACTTTCAGTTTTGATTCGGGTATGTCTTTTCAGCTTTTATGTCTTCCAGCTTATTAGCATTTTCGGCTTTTACTCCAGTCAGCTTAAATACCTTATAATTCGGGGACGAATTCTTCTTTTAGAGGGGAAGAATTGTAAAACCCAGTACGGCCGTATCCTTAATTCGGGGACGAATTATTCTTTTTAGAGGGCAAGAATTGTAAAACCCGTATTTAAATTCGGAAATGTAAATACGCGGGTTATTTACTTAAACCATTTACGTAGAATTTATCGACGGAAACAAACGTGAGTAATTATATATACAAGTATATAAAAAAAATAAGAAAGTAAAAGGGCCAAAGGGCCGGTTTGTTTTAAAAAAAAGGAAAGAAAAATTTTGGGCCTAGCCCATTTAAAAAAAATAAACGGGACTTAACCCCTCATTCCTACTCAGTCGAACAAAAAAAAACTAGGGTTTCTTGAGAGAGTTGTGGCTGTCGGATTAAGAACAAAGGAGGAGAGTTTTGGCCATCGTTCCTTCTAATAATTCACATATATTATTCGTCCTTATAAACCCCATAAACGGTATCATCTTCTTTATGTATCAGCTTACGATTTCCATGAATCTAAAATGATTTTAAGGTTTACAAACGAATCTATTTCTTTAAAAATCACATAGAGATGTTGTGTTTTGGGCTGTTTCACGAGGAAACCGAGACCATTAAGGTCTCGGTGTGATGCTATTAGCTGTCGCGACCCATCAGGGGGTTGTGGTGGTGTTTTTCCTTGGGCCAGCCGCGAACAAAACCCACACCCGCAAGGGGGATGGTTGATTTAGGGTCGGGATTGGTGTGCATATATAAAACCGAGACCATAAGGTCTTGGTGGTCCCTTCTCTGCCCAGCCGTGACCCACACAGGGGCGGCTTAGGGTTGTGTTCAGTCGTCGCAGCCAATAAAACCCCATCGGGGGGTAAATTAATTAAGGGGGTGTTTGGCTATGTTGCAAACGGTGGGAAGTTGACCCAAACGGTGGGAACATAATATAGATCAGTAGGTATTCTTTAAACAGGAAATTAAATTAATTAAGTCCAAATTAGCGACAGATTAGCGACGCTAATTTCTGTCGCAGTTTAATAAGTGACAGTTTTATTTTTTATAGTCTTTAAGAACAGCTTTTAGCGACAGTTTTAGTGACGCAGTTTTCTGTCGCGGATTTACATAGACAGATTTAATCATAAATGTTGATTGTTTAGTGCGACCGAGATGGGGTATCTCGGTAGGCTCGGGACATTATTATAATAATTAAAATAAATATTCTTATATTATACCTTTTTAATTAAATTGTTTTATAAATGTTTAAAATATATTTTAAATGTATTAGTTTAAAATAGTTCTTTAATATTTAAAAGGGTATAATTTTATGAAATGAATTAAATTATTTGGGAACTTTCTAAATTAGGAAACTTTCTATTTTAACGGGATACGTAATATAGTACTACTATAGCGTCGGAAATACGTTGTACCGTAACTAATAGTAGTAAGATAATACATTAAAATGAATTATTATAAGGTCAGATTTATCAGTTAATATACGTACGGAATTGCAGAAAATAAATAAATAAATGAAAGACCAATAAGAACATGAAATTAAATAAGCGAATATCATTTTACTCATTCACGTCCCTTATTCATGTAGCTCGCGTGAAATCAGAGTAGACTTTCGGTCAGTTGATCTCGGTCGGTTACTGAACACGAGGTACGGATTTCCGTCCTTTCAGTAAGGACTTCCTTTCTATGCATAATTAGGATTCCCCGTCTGCAGCCAAATGTTTTTTCCCCAGTATATGTTTAAGTTCATCAGTAATCATGTTAATAACTAAATAAATTTCCTGAGCATTATATACAAGCACGACTAGTTTATGTACTAGTTACGGAGGTACCGTAACCACGGCACTAGAGGCACCGGTGTCGTGACTCACATGCAGGAGAGTGATATCCTGCATCGTCCCACTCATGTTCAGGTTGGCCATTTTTATATGTATGTTTAGTGGGGCGTATGGATGCATCCTAGGCTTATATGTGTTACAAGTTATCAGGGTGAATGTGGTGTGTGCTCTACATCCTTCACATTGGAGCTGATCCTTCCACCCAGCACAGTATTTAGAGGTCATCCCTCTATATCATGCCGAGGTCACCCCTCCAGTTATTCATGCACGATTGTTACAGCACGTGACCTATATAAGCTCTGGCAAATAAAATACAGTAAATGCATGTTTTCAGAATTAATGGATATATTTCAGTATCAGTATATATGAACCAGGTTTCTCAGATTTTATGCAGAGTTCTACCACATGTTACATATCAGTCTTATAGCTTCATTGTTGTCTTCTATTTCATTACTTTCAGTACAATCTTATCATGCTATATCCGTCCACTGAGCGTTATGCTCAGCCGTAGTTTCCTTTCATGTTTCCAAACGGCAGGTACACAGGGACGATCTTAGGACTTCTAAGAGAGTACGTGCATTGGGATGGGAGCTATCCAGACTCCTTGATTTTATGCACACATTTCATTACATTGCATTACTTTGGTTGTTTGGACACTGTTTCGTCCTTTTTCTTTCAGTACTTAATTTTTATATTTTGAGCTTATGTTGGACTACCGATGTTTGATTCCGGTATTTTCGTACGGTCAGTTAATGTTTAATACATTGCCTTGCATGCTTTGATGACACGCCATAAATACACGTAACGGTCCATTTATCCAAGTGGGGTGTTACATGGTCGGTCAGTTATGGGCTCCAAGGGGGAGGGGGGGCAATAGTTGCCTTTTATTTATCTTGGGAGTTGAGGCCTATAAATACACCTCCTAATACCTCATAATTCACACAACAATAATCTTTCTCTCTTCTCTTTCTTTTGGGTCGATCGCAAGACACACCACAAAGGGATGTTTGGTTGGTTTTCTTGGTTGATCGATTGTATACGTAATCTAGTACTAGCCCCTCTTTAGGGTTGTTGGGTAGATTATTTACAAGCGTTGTAGCTCGGTTTTCACGTGCTAGAATTAGGGTTAGCTCGTTGTATTACGTGTTTACAAGAACGTAATATAGTCTTACTTTATACTATATCTTGGTATATACGGTTTAAACCCGAATCGGTGATTTGTTCTTCGTCTTGTGGAATTGCTTTAGCGTAAAGGTATGTAACCCTAATTCGATTAATTATAATTGTGTTATTATTATGATCTTGTTAAATCGCTTCCGCTATATGTGCTTTGATCTCGTTTAGGGTTTTATATAATTGTTATGATACTAATAAACCTTCAAAGATAAATATAGAAAATACAATGTTGATCATATCTTTCCTAAATATACAAGACGTGTTGATTAAGTAGTTGCCTTGTGACTGTGATTTCCTTTGTCTGTTGGGAATAAAATATAGCCAGTCTACTTAAGCGCTGACAAGAGTAAATCAAGTGTTGATAGGAAGAAAACAAACGCTGACAGATCAAGCGTTGACAAGAAGAAGTCAAGCGTTGATACATTAAAGACAAGCACTGATGGAAAGATTTAGTCTACGCGTATAATGTTTCTAGTTTGTTTCTAGTAAGGATAAGTTCAATCATTGTATTTTCTATAATTATCTTTACCTAGAATAGTTGATACGTAGACTCTTGTACAAGGCTTCTTATATCTATAAAAGAAGACCTTTATGTTATTGTTCTATATAAGTTTTCATACGTAAAACCCTTTCATTGTAAGCAAGTTTGTTATCATTAATCAAGTGAAAGTTTGTTTACATCTTTGTGTGTTCTTGTTTAAGTGTTAATTCCGCATAACACTTAGATTGTCATATACATATACAAAGGTTTCTCTAAGTGTATAACTTGATCTAATCTCGTATACATAAAGCTAAATCGATCTAAGTTTGGGATCAACAAGTGGTTACAGAGCTTGTTGAGAAACTTTTGATCTTTAAGAACACAAGAACCCTAAAATCACCAAAACCCTAATTTTCACAAAACCCTAAAAACATCATGTCAAATCCAGAAATAACCTCCTCCTCCTCACCTTTACCAAACATCAAGATTCCCATGCTTGATGCAACCAACTTCGAGTTATGGAAGTTCAACTTTGAGCAATATCTGGGGATCTATGACTATACTCTCTAGGAGATAATTGAATATGGAAACACATACAATAGAGTTGAAAAGGTTGTTGCTGCCATTGCTACAAGAACTGATGTTGCTGGATGTCCAGAAGCAGATAAGAAAGAAAAACCTGGTGATGGAAGAGCTGTGACTGCTGAAGACATAGCAAAGAGAAGGGTTGATATGAAAACCCTAAACATTCTGAAACTCTCCTTGGGACAAGAGAACCAGCATAAATACAGAGGTTATGATTATGCAAAAGACCTTTGGGCAGCTCTTGAAGTTGCATATGGTGGCAATGATGATACTAGGGAAGAGAAGAAGAAGCAACTCATGCATGAGTATGTTGTTTTCAAGGCTCAACCTAATGAGAAGCTTAGCAGTGTAAGAAGCAGACTGCTTGACATTACAAGCAAACTGTCCTTCATGGGGACACAACTTGGTGATGTTGACATTAATGCCACTTTTCTTAAAAGTCTTGGTGATGCGTGGAAGATTGAGGCAAGATCTATACTTGCGAATAACACTCACAAAAGTTCTACTTTTGATGATATCTACAACAAACTGAGGCTGTTGGAGGATGAAACTCTTTTGGAGCATGGAAGTAAGTCTACTAATAGCAACATGGCCTTCTTCTCACATAGTGAAGGCCAATTTGACTAAAAGGACTCTTACATGCGTCCAGTTACTGGATCAACATGTGTCAACGCTGGAACATGTCCTGTCAACGCCTCATATTCAAACGCTGACACATACAAAAGTGACTCACCAAGAGTTAAACCTGCTGGTTTGGATCTGGATACTGTGTGTGCTTACATTGCTTTTTTGCCCAATGGTTCAGTGATTACATATGAGGACCTTGAGCAAATAAGTGATGAGCACTTGGAGAAAATGGATATTAAGTGGAACATGGCTCTTGCTAGTATAAGAGCAAACAGGTGGAATAGAAGGTTTAAGAAGAAGATGACCTTTAATGCAAAGGACACTTTTGGATTTGATAAATCCAAAGTTGAGTGCTACAATTGCCATCGTATGGGGCACTTCATGAGGGAATGCAGATCTCCAAGAAGATCTGATGCTGGCAAACCCTCAAGCCAAATTGTTAAGGCTCAGGATCCTAAAGCCATGGTTGCTGTGCAAGAAATTGATGGTATGGGATATGATTGGAGTTATTTGGCTAAGGATGGGAAGGAGGATAAAGCTTTGGTTGTTGAGATAGAAGAAGAAGAGCATGTTCAATATGCTCTCATGGCACACTCCTCCTCTTCATCAGATAATGAGGTATACGATGATGCTTTTTGTAGTAAGGGTTGTAGGTTAAATACTGAGAAACTTAACAAAGAGGTGGTACGGTTATTAGATGATGTGAGTACTGAAAGATGCAAACTGTCTAACCACCAACTTGCTATTACTCAAACTGAGAAGACAGTTTCTGAGTACAAGAAAATGGAATTTGATTTAAAAGATAAAATAAATATCTTAAAACATGAGTTAGATGCTAGTAATGATGTTAGAAACATCATGGAAAGGGTTAATAATGAGTTACAGGCTAAGTTAGATGAAGCTATTAAGAATAAGGATAATGTTGGCCTTAAAATTCAGAGATTTGATAAGGCCACACAAACCCTAGGAGAATGTGTTAATAAACAAAGGGATCCTAAGGACATGACTGGGATTGGGATGAAAGACTATACTGTGGTTCCACCACCAGCTGGTGACTTCTATGGTGTCCAAAGAAAGGACCTATCTTGGACTGGTCTACCAGAACTCCAAGAGGAGGAATTTATTCCTCCACCAAGAGTCTTTACCCCAGTTGAAGAATATCAACAGAAGTTGACTGACTTGAATGAATGGAAGAAAGCCAATCCTACCTTGTTTGTTAAGGGTGGCTTGTTGTGTGAAAGTCCTAATGAGTCAACCCCTATTAAGGTAACAAACCCAATCACTGGTAAGGCTGTTGACCTTGGCTCAAACACTGTTAGAAAACCTAGCATCAAGTATGCAGAAATGTATAGGAATACTAGGTCACCTAAAAGCCAAGTTAGTAATGATGGAACAGGCTTCTTCTCTTCTAGACCTAGGGTTGTGTCTAGAAAAGCCTGTTACACTTGTGGTAGCTTTTCACATTTATCATATAAGTGTGTCAACGCTTCCAAGGTTAACGCTGTTAAAAGGTCAAACATTGTCAGACCCAAAACTTTTGTGGAGCAGAGTCCACAAGTTGTTAGACCAGCCCCATTCTTCACTAGAGGGTGTAACACTCATGAACAAAGACCATTTCAAAAGACAAATACTTGGTCTAATAGGCAATGGGTTTCTGTAGCAAACCCTAGGTTTAACGCTGACAAGGGAAATTTCAGCGTTGATAAGACCAAATCCAACGCTGACAGAAACGTGACCAGACCTAAATATTTGCAACCACAGGGTAAGGGGTCTAAAGCTTCTTCAAGCTTGACATGGAGAGCTAAGAAAGATCAAAACCCTAATGATAATAGGATTTCTATGACCTGTAATAGATTTAATTACATTTCAAAGGTCATTACAAAACCTATTGGGGTTAACTCGGTATTTCATCCAAAGAGGGATGAACAAGGGGTTGTTATGAGAACTAAGTATGTTCTTATTGAACAACCAGATGAATCCAAGTCTGCTAAGGCTTGGGTTCCCAAAGAAAACTAACTTGTTTTCTTTATGTGCAGGGCATTCAAAAATAGGTCAATGATTATGGATATTGGGATAGTGGATGCTCAAGGCACATGATAGAGAAGGAAGATTATCTTACTAACTTCACTCCCATTAAGGATGGTGATAAGGTTTACTTTGGAGGAGGATATGGAACTATCACAGGCAAAGGAACACTTCTCACCAAGAACTTGCGTTTTGAGAACGTATTTCTTGTAAAGGAACTTGATTACAATCTTTTTAGTGTATCACAAGTGTGTGATAACAAAAATAAAGTTCTGTTTACTGATACTGAATGTTTGGTGTTAAGCAAGGATTATAAGATCCCAGATGAGAAATATATTGACTATAGAACACCTAGACATACAGACATATATAATGTGAATCTTAATGGCATTAGGATGAATAACAATATGTCATGTTTTTATGCTAAAGCTTCAGTAGATGAGAGTAATCTATGGCACAGGAGACTAGGGTACATAAACTTTAAGAATATAAACAGGCTTGTGAGACTTGGCTTGGTTGATGGCTTGCCTAAAAAGGCTTTTCACAATGACCACTCTTGTGTTGCATGTCTTAAAGGCAAGCAGCACAAGGTCTCATTCAAGACCAAACAGGTGCACTCTAATACTAGACCACTTCACTTGCTGCATATGGACCTGTTTGATCCAACTAATATAGAAAGTTTGAATGGTAAATCATACTGCTTTGTCATCACATATGACTTTTCTAGGTTTACTTGGACTTTCTTTTTAGCTATGAAGAGTGATACTGCCGATACTTTGATTGATTTTATTACCCAGATTGAAAAGAAAACAGGTAATGAAGTAAAAATGCTTAGAAGTGACAATGGTGGTGAGTTTAGGAATAAAGTTTTAGATGATTTTAGTGCCAAGAAAGGGATTACTAGGCAATTTAGTGTTGCCAGAACCCCACAGCAAAATGGGGTTGCTGAGAGAAAGAATAGGACCCTAATTGAAGCAGCCAGAACTATGTTGGCTGATGCTCACTTTCCCATAGCTTTGTGGGCTGAGTTTGTGAATACAGCATGCTATGTTCAAAATAGAGCATTGGTCAACAAGATACAGAACAAAACACCTTATGAATTACTTTGGGGAAGGAAACCTAATATTGGTTTTCTTAGACCTTTTGGTTGTCATGTAGTTGTACTTGATACTAGTGATGCCTTAGGTAAATTTAGTGCAAAAGGTGATGAAGGCTATTTTATGGGGTATTCAGTGCAGAGCAAAGGATATAGGGTTTACCTTAAGAAGGAAAAACATATTCTTGAGAGAGTACATGTTAGGTTTTTAGAGAGTAAACCTAGTGATCCTGAAAGTGGTCCAAATTGGTTGTTTGACTTGGAACCTCTATTTAGGTCTTTAACTTATATGCCTGTTACTAATCCAGACATTATGAAGGTAACTTCCAATGTTGTGGAAGAATAAGTTGTTGATGTTTCAGGTACACAGGTTAATGAAGAGGTTGGATCACAAGCAGAAAAGACTTCTCATATACAAGAGTAAGTCACAGTTCCCATATGGACAGATGCTTTTGATGTTGCTGCTGCTGCTGGAAAGGATAATGGTGGTCCCCAAGTACCACCAGTTAACAACATGCATGGTCCTTCAGGCGCTGACAAAGGCAAATCTAGCGCTGACAAGACAAATTCAGACGTTGATGGCTCAAACGTTGACAACAACATTTCAAGCGTTGTTAGCCCAAACGTTGATAACCAAGGTTCAGGCGTTGACAACACTTTTGAGCATCTTTTCTCTTCTAATTTTGAGCAAGGTGGACCTTTAAATATTCATGAAGAGGTTCATATTGATGAAAGAGAGTCTGATGAAGATATTAGCAATATGGAAGATGAGATTGAGGACAATAGACTTTTTGAAGGAGGAGTGCTTACTTCTACAACCAAGAATCATCCTCCTTCTCTTATCGTTGGTGATGTGATGTCCCCTGTTCAGACAAGAAGATCTCATCAGAGTCTTGGAGGATTTATTACTAATATTCACAAGAAGGTTGATACCCCTCTTATGTAAGCATGTTTGTTTGCCTGTTTTCTGTCACAACAGGAACCTAAGAAGATCTTTGATGCTCTCAAAGAACCAAGTTGAGTGGAAGCAATGCAGGATGAGCTTCACCAATTTGCAATTCAGGATGTTTGGGAGCTAGTTGATTGTCCCAGATATGTTAGACCTATTGGGATAAGATGGGTTCTAAGAAACAAGAGAGATGAAAGAGGCATTGTGGTCAGAAATAAGGCACGTTTAGTGGCTCAGGGATATACACAAGAGGAAGGGATAGACTATGAGGAGGTCTTTGCACCAGTTGAAAGGATTGAAGCTATAAGAATATTTCTAGCCTATGCTTCCTGCATGGGCTTCACTGTCTATCAAATGGATGTGAAGAGTGCCTTCCTCTTTGGAAAAATTCTAGAGGAGGTGTATGTAATGCAGCCTCCTGGTTTTGAGGATCCAGAGAATCCAGACAAGGTGTATAGAGTCAAGAAGGCTATGTATGGACTTCATCAAGCCCCAAGAGCATGGTATGGCACATTATCCACTTATTTGGTGGACAATGGATTCAAGAGGGGCACCATAGACCAGACATTATTTAAAAAAGAAGGCTGGTAAGGATGTATTGCTTGTTCAGGTTTATGTTGATGATATCATTTTTTGATCTACCAATCCAAAGATGAGTGAGGATTTCTCCAAGCTTATGACAGACAAATTCAAGATGAGTGCAATGGGAGAGATGAACTTCTTTCTAGGGTTACAAGTTCAGCAGAAAGAAGATGGTATCTTCATTTCCCAAGACAAGTATGTGGCAGAGATCTTGAAGAAGTTTGGCTTTTCTCCACATGAAAAGAGGGCTACTACTCCTATGGATAGAGAACTCCCTTGGGGAAAGATTGGAGATGGAAAATATGTGGATGTCAGGCACTATAGATCAATTATTGGTTCATTGATTTATCTCACAGCCTCCAGACCTGACATCATGTTTGCTGTGTGTGCATGTGCACGCCATCAAGTGACTCCCAAAGAATGTCACCTTTATGCTGTCAAGAGAATCTTTAGGTACCTAAGATGTTATCCTAGTCTTGGCTTGTGGTACCCAAAAGATTCACCTTTGGAGCTTATTGTATATTCAGACAGTGACTATGGAGGTGATAACTTTGATAAAAAATCCACAACTGGTGGATCTCAGTTTCTTGGGAGCAGGTTGATATCTTGGAAATGCAAGAAACAAACAGTGGTGGCCAATTCTACAACTGAAGCAGAATATGTAGCAGCAGCTGCTTGTTGTGGACAAGTCTTATGGATTCAGAACCAGCTGTTGGATTATGGGTATAATTTCATGCATACCAAGATATTTGTTGACAATAACAGCACTTTATGCATTATTAAGATTCCTGTACATCATTCTAAAACCAAACACATAGAAATTAGACATCATTTTATAAGATATTGTTTTGAAAATGGTTTAATACAACCAGATAGGGTTGACACAGAAGAGAATGTGTCAGATTTACTAACTAAACCTTTTGATGCTGTAAGGTTTCAATACTTGGTAACAAGTATTGGAATGATCAATCTCACATAATATGTATTTTGGGGTCTTTTTGTAAAAGTATGTACAGGATAATGCATTGTTATTGGTCTTTTTGAGGATTTAGATTTTCCACTATATTTTTCTAACACTGACAAAGGTTACTTTAACGCTGATAAGTGTTATTATGACGTTGTCAGCAATATATTTGTCTATCGCTGACAAATGTTTCCTTAACGCTGACAAGTGTTATCGGGGCGTTGTCAGCAACAATGTTAGTTTTGTGGTTTTCAATCTAAATGTGCAGGTGGTGTTAGCATTATACCATTGGATACAGAATTTCTTATGGATCATTGGAGAATCATTTGGGCATGTTTTTATTTATGAATGATGGTTGGAATTTTCTATTCCTATCTTGACATAAAATTTTTATGTTCATGCATATTTTTGGCAACATATGTATCATTGTTTAAGGGAGGTTTTAGGAACCTTTAGGACTTTTGGGTATTCTTATGATGCTCTTATCACAATGCTAGATTGTGTCCACAGGTGAGTATGAGTTAGTTTTACTAAATCATGAGGCACTGTAGCATGCAAAGTTGATATACTATGCATGCTGCCAAGACATTTTTGGTCTAGAATTGGTTGTGGTCTGTTGGGAGACTTGGGCATGATTTTGTCATGGGTTTTACCTGGGAGTAACAAGGAATTTTATGAGGTAACTTAGTTGTTAAGAGTTTTTGTTAGCAAGTGACACTAGAGGACTGTTATGCCTATCTTGCATTAGCAAGTGTGCATAACTGGACAGTGCTTGCCACCATATAATAATTATCAACTTATAGGTTATCTTCTCTAGGATAAATTACTTTGTTAAGGCCATTTTTCATTTTTATAAATTTTTATTTTTGGACGCTTACAAGTATTTTTCCAAGCGTTGTTGTGACCAATTTAGACGTTGACATGGCTTTGGCAAACATTGACAAGAATATAGCCGTTGGGCGTTGATGGGTTATTTTTGACCGTTGACACTCAATGGGACCTACCAAGTTGTTATTTTTTGACATATTTTTGGGCCATAATTTTGGGAGCAGATATCTTTCATTTAATGCATGAGATAAACTTATTTCTTTTCAATATTTTCATGATTGTAGTTTTGAAAATAGTTGCCTAATTTTTGACCAATCACATGCATATTTCTCTCCTATATATTTGGCTCCTATTTTAAACAGGGTACCTATCATTCTTGTCTAACAATATTTTCTCCAATACTTCATCTTTATCAATCTTTCAAACAGCTTTCATCAATGGCACCAAAATTTAAACCAAGTGATTTGGAGTTGGGATTCAGGAGTCAACACAATATGATAACCTATCTGGACGCTGATAATACTCTGTTTCCCCAATACACACAAATGGTGGCGTATTTGAATGCATCCCCCATTAGGTATGCTCTTTCTCATGCTCCACTCATTCTTGTCACACATATTAAGCAGTTTTGGAACAATGTTAGTTCCTCAACAGTTAATAGAGTGACTACATTATCATCTATTGTTCATGGACGCACATGGGTGGCTACTGAAGCTTTGGTTCGCCAAGCTTTGCATCTTGATGATGCAGATGGTATAACCACCCTCCCTATTAATGAAATAGAACAAGGACTAAGGGCTTTGGGTTATCCTTTCCCTGATGAGGGAACTTTAAATAAATATCATAAACAGGAGTTTCCCCCAGCCTGGAAGTACCTAATACATGTCCTCTTGCAATGTTTGAGTCCCAAGTATACTGCACACAATGAGATCAATAGATCTATTGCTAGTACTATTGTGTGCATTGCTACTGGGCAAAAGTTTAATTATTCCAAAATGATTTTTGAGGGCATGTGTAAAAATAAAGGGAACAAAATGACTTTAGCTTATCCCAGATTTTTACAAATAGTTTTTGATGTCCAAAGTTACTGCACAAGGGATCATGATGATTTTTATGAGATTCCTGTGCAAAAGAAAGTAATTTTTACAAAGATGAACTCACCTCCACATCGTGACTTACCCCTAACCCCAGCTATGATTGCTGCCATTAAAGCAGCACAACCCCAACCAGACCCACAACCCCAACTTGAACCAATACCTGAACCTTTACCTTCACCACAACACATGTAAATTGACCAAGAACCTTTCGACGATGACACATTAAATGTTGGCGTTGACATGCCTATTCCAACGTTGACACCAATCCTTCACAGACCCAAACACCCCTTAACCAACCCACAGCCACCCAATCCACGTCATCTTCTCTCCCAACACAATATAGGTTGCAAAAACGCCAAAGGACTACTAGAGTGTTCTCCTCTAGTGGTCCTAGCCATGTAGCAGAGAGAATCACCACCACAAGTGTGGTTGGTGATATGGATGCGGCTAGGACTGTTGGTTCTGGCTTAGCAGCTGGCCAAGACAGTCCTACCATTATTAAGACCTCCTCCATGCCCCATGAATCTAACTTGGGAGGTCAAATACCCATTTTAGAGGAGGGCAGATTGGAACCAATGACATTGATGGAATTGACGGCTGTCTGCATAAGCTTGCAAAAGCAAAATGCAGACTTAGTACATACAGTCAGTACACAAGGCCTTGAACTCAAGCAATTGAGGGAGAGGATTGTTAGTTTGGAAACAGCTGAGTCAAGGAGAAGGCAGACAATGGTCCTTTTATCTGAGGAGGATTCTTACAAAGGGGAGGAAGCTGCTACAGAGCCTGTTAATTTGAGTGATAAAGGCTCACATGAAGCTGCTACAGAACCATTTGTTGAGAGTGGAAAAGGTTCATATGATGAACAATCTTTGGGTGTTGCTGAGGCCCTAACAAGTTTGAAGAAACAACCAGGTTTTGATACGTCTCTAGTCACTCCTACAAACTTAAACTTATCTTTTACAGCTATGTTGGAGGAAATTACAAGAGGCGCTGAGACAGGAAATTTGGGCGTTGACAAGCAAGATTTGAACGCTGACATGAGTACCTAGGGCGCTGACAAAGCAAACTTGAGCGTGGACAGACCTGCATATGAGGTTGATGTATTCCAGTCATCATCAATCATCAAAGAAGTTTCTTCACAGGTATTACCATCTTCCTTACCCACCTTGGATCCATTAGATAAGGGTAAGGGTATTATGGTAGAAGTAGATGTTCCAAAGAATGCAGCACAGATTGAGTTTGATAGAAGGTTGGCTGCACAAATTGTGGAACAAGAAAGAAAGAAGGAGGGTGAATCACCTTTTGTTGTCACTTCAGAAGAACAAGAAGGAAGTGATGAAGCCAGTTCAGACTCAAGTGTAATGATTATAGAACAACCAGAAAGACTTGAGTATGGTGATGAGTTGGCTAAAGAGAAGCTGAATGAGTTGAAATTGCAAGTTGATTTTGATATTCCAGAAGTTGTTCAGATGTACCATGCTTGGGAAGATAGGTGTATGGAGAATCCACATTTGACTATTTCAGACCAGATATGGGGTTTGGAGATTCTTCTAAGAGTACAAAAGGATTGCAAGGTGATTCTGAAACACAGGGCTGGCAATATTCTCTCAATGTTGAAAAGGGATAGAAGGGAGTTGTACTCCATGCTACTTAGATGTCATGGAACAGGATAGACTTATAATAAATTGATTGGATTGACATTTGAAGAGTTAGAGTTCAAAGCTTTTCCCATTTGGGCAAGAGTGCAGGAAGAAAACACTCTAAGACTTCTTTCTGATGAAAGAAAAGAAGAACTTGCAGAAGAAATGGAGCTTAAGAAGGCAATGATTGTTCCCAGACCTGTGAAGAAGGGAGTCCCTCTTGAGTTTCACAAAGATATGGATAGGTTAAATCCAAGTGAAGCTGTTACCCCTTGATTCCAGAAACCCTATTATAAGCTATGAAGAAGATGAATGTGGGTTTTGGAAGATTGGCAGGTATGGAAAAGAGGTTCACACTTTTACCACTCTTATATATTTGTTTTCAAGTTTTGATAGAGAAGACTTGGTAGACCTATGGAGGTTGTTAGAGGCCAAGTATGATACTGAAGCTCCCACTTCAGTCAATGCAATAAAACTGTGGTCAACATTCAAGAGAATGTGTGGACCAAGAGATGAAGATCCTACTGTTTGGAAGGATCTTGAAGATGACCTCAGTGGTCTTCAATGGTGTTTGTATTCAGCTGCTGGTGTATATTACTTGAGTTCTACAAAGTTTGCTGAGTATCTTCTTGTAGATGCTCAGTATTCCATGTCCAAGGAAGTCTTGGAGAAGATGAAGACTACACAGCTAGAAATTGATTATTCAAGTGACGTGGCCAAAGATTTGATCAGACATATTTATTACCAATATGAGCAAGTTTGTAAGATTCCTCCTAGTTCTTAATGTGTATTCAGAAACTTGATTATTAGAGTAGATATCAAGTTTAGGGGAGGATTGTTGGGAATAAAATATAGCCAGTCTACTTGAGCGATGACAAGAGTAAATCAAGCGTTGATAGGAAGAAAACAAACGCTGACAGATCAAGCGTTGACAAGAAGAAGTCAAACGTTGATACATTGAAGACAAGCATTGATGGAAAGATTTAGTCTACGCGTATATTGTTTCTAGTTTGTTTCTTGTAAGGATAAGTTCAAACATTGTATTTTCTATAATTATCTTTACCTAGAATAGTTGATACGTAGACTCTTGTACAAGGCTTCTTATATCTATAAAAGAAGACCTTTAGGTTATTGTTCTATATAAGTTTTCATACGTAAAACACTTTCATTGTAAGCAAGTTTGTTATCATTAATCAAGTGAAAGTTTGTTTACATCTTTGTGTGTTCTTGTTTAAGTGTTAATTCTGCATAACACTTAGATTGTCATATACATATACAAAGGTTTCTCTAAGTGTATAACTTGATCTAATCTCGTATACATAAAGCTAAATCGATCTAAGTTTGGGATCAACATTGTCAGCGCCTTGATATGTCTTGCCAGTGCTCAATCTGCCAGCGCTCCATTTGCTCTTGTCAGCGTCCAAAATCCCTTTGTCAACGGCTGAGTGACTTAGCTATTTTTATTCCCAATATCTCATCCCATTCTCACTTCCTTGGCTTCCTCTAGGTGATCTAGGCTTTCTATACATCTCTGCATATTTAACACTAGTCTTTCCCTTTGTGGGGGAACCAATGTCAATAGGCTTACCATCAATAGGGATGGTAACAACTATAGTCTTTGACTCACTAGATTCATCATACAAAAGACCTCCTTTAACAAAAAGGAATGGATTTGTAGCTTTCCATTGTTCTAAGTCTGTTTTCTTCCTCTCAAACTTTTTCATTTCCATGAGGTCAACCATAGATGATTCAGCGAAGAAATACTTTTCTTAGAACTATGGTATACCAGTGACAAGTATTTTCCCTTAGAAACCCCAATTAAATCACCAGGAGGTGGTGAGGCAGCAACATATTCCTTAGCATTCATACCAATCCCTGACATGTGTTTGGGGTTTCTTTGCTCACTTACACACTTTTCTAGGATTTGACTAGACTTTTCAAACTTTTCAATTTTAAAACCTATATCTTCCTAAGACCTAATGACCTCTTCTAGCTTGATTTTTAATTCTGCATTAGACTCAATTAAACTAGCTTTAGACTTATTACAACGTCTTAGGTCTCTTTCTAGGATTTTAATTTTATCCTTAAGATCAACTTCTCTTTGTTTGTACTTAGTTAACCTACCATCAGATTGTGAAAAACCCCTTTTATAGTTTCGTAGGTTATACTCAGTTTCTTTAAGTTTTCACTTAAGGATTGAACATTAGTTTGAAGAGACATGGTGTTTTGCCTACAACCCTTGCTACATAAAGCATCATTATATACCTCATTCTCAGATGAATAAGATGAGGAAGATTTTGCCATGAGAGCAAATTGAGCATGCTCCTCTTCTTTTACTATCAAAGCTTGATTCTTCTCAGTTTCTTTTCCCATGTAGCTCCAATCCCATCCTACTCCATCAATGTTTTGCATGGCTACCATAGCTTTCGAATTAGCATCCTCTACCTTGCTGGTTAATCTGAAGTCATTTCCTCCATCATTCCTTAGTGGTGACCTACATTCTCTTGTAAAGTGTCCTATTCTATAGCAATTGTAGCATTCAACTTTGGATTTATCAAAGCCAACAGATTTTGATCTATTGAATGTGATCTTTTACCAAAATTCTTGTAGAATCTGTTAGCTCTAATGCTACTAAGTGCCATATTTCACTTGATGCCCATCTCTTCGAGATCTTTATCACTGATTTGTTTAAGATCCTCATACATTACTTGAGATCCATGAGGTAAGGCAGCAAGGTATGGACACACAGTGTCTAGATCAATTCCAACTGGCTTGTCACTTGAAGATGAATGAAAGGTAGTGACAATAGATACGTAATTCTTCTCATTGTCATGAGATACAGACCCACTGTCAGAGGGATTGTACCCACTGTTGGAAACAAAGACCATGTTTCCTGAGTTTAAACCAGATGCACCTCCATTCCTTTTCAAGGCATCAACCTCCATAGTCTTTAATTGATTATAGATATCATCAATGCTAATATCTTTGTAAATATTTATACATAACAATGCATTAGCTTGTACATACCAAACTTCACCTAAAATGCTTAGAAACATAGAGTTTATTTCTTCATCATCAAGCTCTACCTCCATGAATTCTAGTTTTCTAGTTAGGTCATGCAAGTGACTCTTGACCTCACTGAGCTTCTCACCAGGAAAAGCTTTAAAGGTAGTGAACTCCTTTACCAACTTCTTCCTTCTTTGCTTAGTAGTAGCTTCATTACCACCAAAGGTTTTCTTGTTGGCTTCCTATAACTCTTTTGCAGACTCATGCTTCCTGAACTTAAATTGCTCCTCTTGACCAATAGCCAATTGAAGACAGCTAAGAGCCTTCATGTCCTTCTTTCTTTAAGCAATCTCATCAGTAGATGTAGCCCTAAAATTTTGTGCATTTGAACTTTTAGTCTCTTCTTCACCATCAGCTTTAGCCTTTTTCTTCCTTTCATGCTCCCTTTTCTTTTCCTCAGGATCAAAGGTGTTTCCAAACTGAATAATCTCCCAAATGATGTAGTGATCAACTTGAAGATATTGCTTGATTCTGAATCCCACAACTCGAAGTTTTCAGGGTCAAAAATTGGGAGTTTGATGTTGCTTGTGGGGTGAGTTTTCAACTAGGTTTGACATTGTTAAGGGTTGAGAATTTGCGATTAGGGTTTTGTATAATTTAGGGTTTTGTTCTAAAGATCAAAGTTCCTCAACAAGCTCTGATACCACTTGTTGATCCCAAACTTAGATCGATTTAGCTTTTGTATTATCGAGATAAATCAAGAGTAATACGTAGAGAAACTTTGTGCAACTAAGAATCTAAGTGTTATGCGGAATCTAACAATTAGAACAAAGAACAAAGAAACACAAACAATTTCCAAACTTTCAACTAATTAGCAATATCAACGGTAAATAAACTATGAAAGCGCATATCACATCTAACCCTAAGGCCTCCTTTTATATCATAAGGATCCTTGTACATTAAGATGAGGTCAACTATAATAGGAAGGCATACAAAGATAAACATGGAAAATAACTTATTCGACTCAATCTTCCTTAAAATAACAAAATGTGTTGATCTACGTAATCCCATAGTGGGTGGGAGTCTTTCTTTCAGTGGCTTGTATCAGTGCCTACACAAAACTTGAAAGTGGATGGAATAATATTCATCAGTGGATAGAGATTCCTTGTCAGCGGCTAAAGACATAAACATTGTATTCCCAACAAGAAGTAACTCTCGAGTTGGGTACTCGGGGAGTGGAGTAGGGCAAAGATAAGATTTGTGACCAAACCACAATAAATCATTGTGGCCAGTTTCATTTCCTTTTACTTATGTCTTATGTTTACACTTTCATTTATTTTTTATATTTATATTTGCAATATGTTTATGCTTATGAGTAATTTTGCTTATATTGTGTTATTTATGCTTAAGTCATTGGTTGATATCTATATTATAATAATGTTCATAAGATAGATGATTGTGTGGTTTTTTTGTATTAATCAAATGATGTTCTTATTGAGGCTATATAAGAATATTGTACTTATAATAATTATGTCATTATGATATGTTATAATACATAGTTATATAACACTCTTTATATTTCGTCAACTTGATCGGGTATTTGATACAAAGTATTTTTAGATTCAAACGGAAACGTATCACACATGCTTCTCAACATGTTCTACAAAAATCACAATGTGATATTAGTGTTAAATCACGTGTGATATTAGTGTTGAACCACATAAGATAGGTAACTTTAATGAAAATATATGTAATCCGATATTATTGTTCAATCACATATGATTTAATACGAATATTCAAATTAGTTTATATCACATATGATTTCTTCATGCAATTTTCAGCAATGAAAAAACGTAAAAATTGTGAAAAGGAAAAAAAATATGTGACAAAAATGAAGAGCTTGGAGAAAATAAATTAAAGTGAATATCTATAGAAAGATAATTAAATGTTTATTGTGACCATATAGTGTTTTTTTTGACGATTAATGGTTCGTGTAATATTTTAGTTATAAAAAGTAGATGAAAAAATAAAATGATTTCAATTTCACCCATTGAATTAAAATGAAAATGAATGGTGTCGATTAGTTCTCCAATATGCAAAAAATAAAAAATATCCAATGTAACTATCCGCTTAATTTACAACATGGTGCTTTAAACTTAATTAAGTAATTTCTACTTTACACGATTAGGGTTATGGTTCGGTACTTACCATATGTGTTTGGGTGGAGAGTAGTTTCTTGAATCAAAAGGGGGAGGGGGAGATGGGAGAGGTGTGAATGAGAAAAGTTATATTTTGGCTACAAAGGATACTCATGTGGTATCATGATTACTTTTGTTAACGGTGAGCATGGTTTAAGTAGTTTAGGTGATCAAACGATTGAAAATGTGATAACTGCTAGTAAGAGTGATGGTACACTACTGTGAATGTGGAGCAAACACCAATTTTTATTTTATGGGCACCCTATCTGTACCCCCTACTCCACAGAAAGTACAAAATAGTACTATCCATTTGCCAGTATCTTCCGGTTTACAGTTTAGAGGCAGTTTTTTTATCAGTTTTGTTCCATATTTTTTTCGGTTTAATACTTTTGACTAGTTATAATTTGTAATTTAATTTCGTATTTTCAGTTCTTCAGTTTTATAACGTAAACAAAATTATAAACATGGAACAAAAAAATCTAAAAGTAAATAAGGTACATATGGCAGAAAAAGGGGGGGGTCTTGGTATCATCTCCTTTACACTCTGTTCTTAAGATTTGTTTTGAAATGAAATGGATAGGAAGAGAAGGAAACCAAAAAAAGATTGTGTTCTCCAAATTAAGTTAAAAAGGGAAAGGAGTTAAAGGTGATGTAAAGAGGGGGAAACTCATGTTTTTTGAGCCAAAATATCCCTCCACTTTTGGGCAGGAACCAAAGTAAAACCATAGTGGACCCTCAATTGAATAAAATATCCCTAAATAACCATTTACTCATACATCTCCTATGAACACAGTCCTCAAATTGTCAATCCATTTTACAATCAAGTTTCGGTATATGACATCCATCCTCATCAAGATCTGTATATATGTTATGGAATTAAGTATTAACTATGTAAGAGGTATTTATTTTACTATCTCAAATTGAATTTGTTGTTAAAACAAAAGCAGCCGAGTATAAATTGTTGTTGGGGTTTTGAGATTTGATCTTTGAATCCATGGTAAAGTTTTTGTTGAGGCTCACTATATGTAGTTGGATTTTGTACTAGTGTATTTTTTTTAGCCTCAATATTAGCTAATATGATTTTTGAGGTTTTTTTAGGTAATAGGATTTTGGGGATGATGGCAAAATGGTAACTAAACAAAGGTGTTTTCACTTCTTTCCTTTCTTCTTTTTGTACTCGAGAACATCTCCAAAAATTTATGTATCTTTCCATTCCTGTTCCCTCTCTAACTCATCACTTGCTTTCCTTTGTTTTCTTTTTATTTAACAACTTGAGAACACAATGTTAGTTTCTGACTTTCTGTATATTTTTTTGAGCAAAGAATTTCTGTATATTGAAGTGACTAGTCCAATATTACTACTTATTTTCTTAAAACAGTAACTTAAAGATAAAATAGTAGAATTTATTGCAATACTTGAGACTTATCTATTAAAAGAGACTATGTGCCTATTAGAAAAGGGAGATAATTTGCACACTTTCAAAATCAATTAGGACATTCAAAAAGATGCATTATATTGTTTTACTGTAAACAAAAATTGTTTTAGTTGTTTGTATATTTGAGTTTGCCAATAAATTAAGAGAGTGTCCCAATCACTTTCCATTAGAAATACTTTTTATTATAACGGTTTTGACATTTGAAACTCTATAATTTGTATAAAGTGGTTTAGTAGCCAAATAGGACATTTTAAAAAAAATTAATTAATGTATATGCTGCAATAGTTAAATTTTGTGCTTGACACCCATAAGAGTTTATAAAAAAAAGGCATGCCTCGAGGGAGGATGGACTAAACCAAGGTGGTCCTAATTTAATTATTTTTTATAGCACAATTGTGTGTAGGGGTTAGAATCGGTTCGGGTCAATTCAAGCCGGGTAAAGTCGAGTCAAGTCGGATCAAACAAATCCTACCCTAACCCGAGCTTAATTAGATTTCAGGTCATTCAGGTTCGGGTCAATTCAGGTTTGGGTCAACCCGAGTATAAGAAAAAAGTATGAAAATTAGATTGTTTAAGTAATAATACAATGTATAATGTGTTATTTGAGTCGGGTCAAGTTAGGTTGGTCGGGTTCAGGTCAAGTCGGGTCGGGTCAAGGCTAAAAATTATAAACCCGAACCCGAGCCTAATTAGAACTCAGGTCAACCCGAATTGATCTGAATACATTTTTGTACCCGAGTTACCTGACCCGAATAGCTTATTCGGGTTTGGGTCAGGTTCGGGTCGGGTCAACTTTTTCGACACCCCTTATTGTGTGCAACTTAGAGGCAAATGTATTATGACACAACATTGTGATGAGGCTATATTTATACATAGTCTCATCGTCCTAAACGGGCTTTAAGTGTGTAAAAATGTCGTAAAATACCGTAAAATATACTTGTGTTTGCTCTTTGTGTGTTTTAGGTATGGATATCGTAAAAAGACAAAGGTCACAAGAAACAAGCAAAAAACAAACACGAGAAAGAAAGCCGCACAATGAATCGGGCCCAAGTTGTGAATTTGCCAAAAAGACCTTGAAGAATTGAAGATTGAAAATAATGGTCCTTCAAGAATGGAAGAATTACACTTTATACCCCTAAGAATCTCAAAAGTAATATAGGGGTCCCTAAAGTTTGAAGACTTTACAAGAATAGCCCTTCAAGTATCAAGAATAGTTCTTAGTTATCCTTTTGTTAACTTAAGGACCAAGGATGAAATTACATAAGGACTTACTGTGAAAAGGCCAAAGGACTAACGATGCAAAGATATAAAAAAAGAGTATAAACGAGGAGGTACCAACTCTGCCAAAAGCTTAAACTTATTTTAACCTAAATACTAAACAGCCATTAACCCCCATCCACGTCACATCCCACTCACCTCATCCACCAATCAGATTTCACTGAACCTCCACCTCATTTTCCACTTAGGATTAATTAATAATAATTTTTAAAATATTATTAATTAACGTAATTACGCCAAACACTTAACTACACTCCTAAACCGGATCAAACAAGCATCTTCTTCACCTATAAGCAAAATTGGGCATTCTTTGTTTAATGGGAATTAAACCCTACACTCATCCAGATTAGTAATTAACCGAAATCTTATCAAACCCCAACCTTCACTTTTGTCCCCTCATCACCCAAGAGACCTCCACGTGTCTCCCATGCACCAATGAAGTTCCTCTCTTAACAACAAGACAAAAGTAAACCCTCCATCCAACGGCTCAAAGCATATTCTTGATCCATACGTATCATTAAACGTTTCAGATTGCTTTCTAACAGCTCATCAACCACAACAGTCCAAGAATCTTCACGGAGGCTTCATGCTTAATTCAAACGCCAAGGGCTTTTCTGAAATTTGTAACTAGGGTTTTAGCTCATGTTTTAGCACTAGAACCTTCCATAGAGTAGTATAAAAGGAGGTCTAATCTTGTGGTTACCCCTTTTCTTCTTTGTCTCAGAATATCTTTAGAAATAGCCTTATAATTCCTTTCCTTGTTAATGAAAGTTGGTATAAGTTTGATAAAGATTCTGAGTACCATTATTCTTATTCTTGTTCTTGTTTCTATGTTTGAAGAATCACAATAGCTTATAATTCCTTTTCCCTCTAATTTTGAAGGAAAGTTGGTATAGCTGTGAATCCCAAGCTTAGGGACTTGTTACTTGTTACTTGTTACCAATCCGTTTCAAAAGAGTTCTTTAAAAGTGATTAAGGAATATTCAAAGGTTAAAAGGTTTTTAAGAATTAAAAGTAAAGAAAAAAGGTTCTTATTTGTTCACTGTGATCCTTGGTTGAGATATAGGGCTCAACAGCTTTTCTTTTAGGGTTATACATGATCAAAGCACCAAGTAATAATCAAATCCTTGGTGTAGTGAGTATATAGGCTTGGGTGGTCAAGTATATCAGCAAAATGCATGCTTTGGATTTTGTCATTGCCTTGTGATTTTGTGAGTTTTGTTGCTTATTATTGCTTCTTTGGTGTCTGCTAGTTGTGTTTTGTGTGATTGTAGCTTATTTAGTTGGCTCATAAGCTCATTGGCTTATTGAGTTTTTTCTGTCCAAAAATCAAGCAAAGTCCATCAACTGGTGGCTTTGTTAACTGGCTTTTGAACTCAAATCTTCCTCCATTGTAGCTTATACTTGCCCTATAACAGCTTACTAACTCCATAAGTTCATAAAAATCAACTTTGACTTTCGTAGACTTTGCTCAAACTAGACCATAAGTGCTTATTGATTCTGTTTAGTTTATTGGTGCATGCAACAACTTTCTTTTTGTACTTTCCATAGCTTTTCTCAGCTTATTAGTACTTCTAGAAGTTTGCAGCTTAATTGGCTAGCTTTTCATTGAGAAAACAGCTTATTGTCTTTTTAGGAACTGCTTATTGGCTTATTCTATTTATTCTACTGGACCTTTTTGAAAATTTCTTCTTGATAAGTCTTAGTTAAGTCATTTAAAAGCTTTTGCAAAAAGAATCAACTCTTGAATCAGTCTAAAACTCAAAAACGACTATTTTATCGTTTTCTATAGAGGGATTTTGCTTATTTCAGGCTTATTCCTTGAGCTTATTCCAATTTTCTTTTTGCAGTTGTTCTTATAAGTCCAAAAGAAGGATGTTTGTTGAATTTCAGCTTATGGCATTGAGTTATAGCTCAAAGGGCTTAATGACCCATTAAGGATTAGCTTATTGGTATTTAAGCTGTGATAAGCTCATTTTCAGCTTTTGGGCCTTTAAACTTTTGTGTTAAAATCAAATTTTGAGTAGAAAATGCTTTTTCAGCTTATTTTGTGGAAACTTTTGATTTTGGGCCAAAAAGCCCATTAAGGCTTACTATATTTTTGTTTTCAGCCTATTTGGGGGCCCAATAAGGGTATCTAGGTAATCTCACATTCATTTCTCGCTTAGTTAGATAAAAATACACTAGTTTGCATGTTTTTAGAATTTTTTTATAAATTTTGGATTTTTTATTATTTAAAAATTGTTTTTAGGGTTTTTAAATAGATTTAATAGGTTTAAAATTTTGGAAAAATAGTTTTTAGCTTAATTAAAGTTTTTTTAGGTTTACAAAGTCTTAAATCTTAGTTTGAGATTTTTGTTAATTTATTTGATTTTTAGGGCTTTAATTAGCATTTAAAAATTAAATATTAATTAATTTAGAAAGTTACAAGAAGTTTCTTGATTTGTAAACCTTAGATAAATTTTTAGGAATTTATTGTAATTTTTTGGGAATTTTTAGAATAGTTTTAATTTTTGTCTCGTTTTGCGTGAAAACGTTTTTTCCGTCTTAGTTTAATTTTATCATAATTCATCATCTTCTTTTCTCCTCTCTATTAATATTAATCGAAAACAAACAAGTTTAACACACACAATTATCCTCCTTGGTGAACGAACTTACATTGGGTCATTAGTGTATAATTTTCCTAAATCGTGCATTTAATACTTACCATATATACGTCTTATTCCTAAAAGCGTATTTTTACTACAATCATTTTGGCGGCGCTGCCGGGAAGGTGTTATGTGTTAGATTTGAAAATTTTTGTTTTTAATATTAACCATAAATAGTAATTGTGTGATTAGAACTCTAATCATACGTATTATTGCTATTCGTTTTTCTTTGTGAATATTATTACTATATTGTATATGTATCACAAATAAATCCAAAGTATCTCCAAATACACGAGAAATCGCACCTCATTAGCAAGCGTTCCGGTTGTTAGTGAGTGTATCGAATTCAAACAAGAAAAAAGGCAGAATAGATTACTTTTAAGAAGCTTAATCTTAATAAGTGAAAACTATAAGGTGGGTATAAGGCGGTTGTATTTCACGAACTAAGGAAAAAGGCTCTTAAGTGCTTCGCGCCGCCTCGTTTCCTCCGCTTGCTTGTGCGTGCCTAGAAAATGAGGGCTAATTAAGGGTTTGCCAACCAAAGTATTATCTACGTATCATATATATTTGCTTGTTTTCAATTATTGAACCCTCCTAAACGTTTTGGTGTTCCACCAACGTTTTCAAGTCATCGAAAGCTTTCACTACACGTGATAGTTTTCATTCCATGAGGCTTCTCTAATCATAAGTTTGATTCGAGGAGAGATTTTGTTGATTTGTGTCTATGTAATTCAAAAGAAAATCCAAAAAAATAAAAAACAATCAAAAGCAAAAAAATTGAAAATCCACAAAAACACCAAAAGAATCTTATTTGCTCTCCCCCACGTTCTACGTTACGTTTATCCTAACTCGTTCTCAAGCAAAACATGCACGTAAACGTCGTAATCGAAAGGAAGGAACCCCAACTCCTTCTATTGAAGAATCTCCAATTGCCGAACCCATTGTAGGACAAGAAGCTTCCATGGCTAATCGTACTATGATTGAGTTGCTTCAAGAACCCACCGAGGGTTTTGGAGAAGCGATTGTGATTCTCGCTATCCTTGCGGAGAATTTTGAGATAAAGACGGGTTTAATGTCTATGCTCCAATCCAACAAATTTCGCGGACATGAAAAAGACAACCCTCATTATCACATTCAGAATTTTAACCGTCTCACCGCCACAAGCAAGTTTAAGGATGTTCCACACAACGCAATTAAGATGATTCTTTTTCCGTACTCTTTATATGGGCCCGCCAAAATTTGGCTCGAGAAAGAACCACCAAATTCTATATTGACGTGTCTAAGTTTTTGAACCAATTTTTCCCGCCATCTAAGACTACACATTTGAAAAACGAGATTTGAAGATTAACACAAAAACCTAATAAGAGTTCTTCAATGTCTTGGGAAAGGTTTAAAAATATATTACATGAATGTCCACACCATGATTTTTCCTAATTGCATCAAATTGATACGTTTTATAATGGGATTAATTATCATGAACGAGATTACTTGAATGACGCCACGGGTGGTATTTTTTGTGCAAAACGACCGATGAAGCTTTTACGAAAATTGAGAATAGATCTAAGGTTTATAACCCTCATAACACACCGAGTGTTGCCACTATGGGTTCGTCATCGTCGTCTCGTAATATGAATGCCTTACAAGATGAAGCAAATGAGGAAAATATATTTTTCGATAGATTTTCGTCTCTTATGAGTCATTGGAAAGCACAAGATGCTTTAAGCTCCGCTTCGGTTAAAGCGGTTGAGAAAAGTTGCATATCTTGTAAACCATTGTCGTGCCCTCACGCAATGCTAGAATTAAGTATCATAGCACTTCCAGAATTCATTTTATGATGACATTTATTAAAAACGTAAACTTAAATAAACTACTACACGTGTTTTAGACATAATGTATTGTTTTCATCACGATTAAGTGACTTTTAGGATCATAGAAAAAGAACACGTGAATGCTTCGTTAGAAATAATTTTTTCGTCCTCGATTTTCACCCAATTCCATGCTAAGCGTGTAACGAGATCATTGTCATTATACGTTAGCAACACAATCATTACTCATGAGTGTTCATTACGTACTTAGACTTCCTTATTCCTAATTGGTATCTCTTTTATTTTATTTTTGTCTTAATGATCACGAGCATACATGTTTGACTTATTTCGATAATTTATTTAGGCAAAAAATAAAGTAGGACGATTTAATCGATAGTTAGCCTAAGGACACGATCTTTTAAAACTGCTTCTCGTAATCTCCTTAAGTTCATATCTTGGCATAACTTGTTTCACTATTCGAGACCTTTCTCGGATCGATATTTGGCATGTGTTTCAAACTTCGAATCTTGGAAGACGTTCTTGAAATAATGGTCTTCTCTTCATATATGGAATTTCTTCAAAATTGGACCACGGCTTCATCATTTTTCTTCAATCTTTATTTGGGATTTTGATGTACAACGATCCACCTCCTTTTCGGACTTAGATATATTTATCCTCATACCTTGTTAGGGTCTTTTTGGATAGACTTCTCCATGATCTTTAGGGGAGTATATTACTTCTCGTCGTGTTTCTCGATCCTTCATATTAATTTTGAAACAATGATACTTCACATCATCTTGGATCTTTAGCAAAAAATGGAGTTCCTCATGCCTTGTTAGGGCCTTTTTGGAACTTTGCCAATCTTCGCATCCTGCCTCAATAAGTTATGCCTTGGCTATGAACTCTATTCGAACACGAGCAACTTTTAAACGATCTTGGGCTAGAAGCTAAGTAACCTTTTAAATCGTACAACCTTACTTATTGCATTTATTTAAACAAAAGTGTGGGGAGAATAAGCTAATAATTACTACTGATGAGATCGTGAAAGATTATGAGACTTATAAATAACTTTATCATTTCTCGTCCTCTTTTAAGAAATTTAGCCTAAAAAGTTAAGGAATCGAGCTAAGTGCTAAACACGCACGGTCGAGTCAAAAATTACTCTTATTCTTACCATCGGAAAACCTACATTCGTGTCTTAAACACTTATGAAAAACAAGAAAAAATTTAAAATTTGGCCATTTTTAGCCTTATTTGCAACAAAACGATAACCAAAAGATGAAAATTGGATTGTGTGGTGACGTAAGCAAGGTGAAGTATCTACTCACCCCCCATACTAAAACTAAACATTGTCCTCAATTTTTCGAGTCTAGGGGTGGAAACACCCCCATACTAGAGACGAAGTCGAATGCTTAATCTCGAGCATGGAAAGGGTAAAACGAATAACCTAAAAGTCGTTTATGAATTATGCTAATAAGATAAATGTTAGAACATAAAAGGATATCATCGGATATCGGAATCTCCAAAGGCAACGATCGAAGCTCGAGTGATCCATAAAACGAACACGAGAGGCTTCAATGATGACGATGAACCTAATAAATCACAATCACAAACAACCACGGAACAAAGGTTGGAAGAGAACAAGTCTCCTCGTTACACTATTAGAAAACGATAATATTTACAAGGATAAGCATGAGAATCCCCCACGAGGCATCTTGTTTTTGATAACTGAGTCAAAAGCTCGACTCGAATCCCCATAAATGTGATCATTTAGGGATAATCTTGGTATGGTCATTTTTAGTGGGGCTTACATGATAAACAATGCCCAAAAGTACATGGAGTACTTTAAAAACCCGATACACGTATACCGGGGTCAAAGATAGCGTCTTCGTTTTCGGATGAAAGACGAAACAATGCTACTTCAACCGAAGCTGAAACCCCAAAGGGGTAGAAGAAAAGAGATGAGAAATAGAAAGGTGGGGCAATGGGTAAGTCAAACTTATGAGCTACTCGAGGTAGACTCACACCAAGCAAACGAAAATATTTTCCATTTATTGCATCGGTGGAAGACCGAGATTTCCCTTTACAAGAAATTCCGGGATCGTAAATCTCGTCCTCGGTGGAGAAATGTGAGGGAACATAAGGGGCTTCCCCCACACTAGATCCACACCAACCGTCGTCAAAAGGAGTATACGAGGTGGTAGCACTCTTAAAACGCGGTGATGACGGAGTTAGCAATGTAGAAAAATCTTTTAAATCACTTTTAAAATCTTTTCCTTTTTCATCGTTTAAAAACTCTTTATGAAAACCCGATTGAATGATGTCGAAAATATTTGGCGTCTCAAATTCAAAATTAGTCGCGCTAAAAATCCTCACATTTAAGTCGCGGTTAGGGGGTGGTGGATTGTATAAGTTCTCAAATCGTCGATCAATAAAGAACACCGCCCCCTCGGGGTCTACATACTCGTCATCCTCATGAACGTCGATCTCGTCGATTTCTTCATCAAATATAGGCTTGTCAAACCAAGGTTTGTCATTTCCCTCCTTGAGTATCTTAGAAACTCTCTCGAAGAGATCACGATCAAGCACGAAACCATCATTCATTTGTGGGGATTGTTGATAAGTTAAATCCTCACAAATATGGTAAACGTAATTCACATTTAAGGAGTGTTGATTAGGTAACTCCTCGAGAATTGGATTTTTGGTCACATGAGTTGTTTCATCATCAAAAATAAGACGTTCCAACTCATTTAGTTCATCCTCGATTTTGGAAAGATCGACCTCACTCGTAAGTGGAAGTGGAGGCAAAAGAGCTAGCTCTCGTTCAATGATTTCCTCAATCTCGGGATCAAACTCGTAATCATCATACTTCACATGAGAAGAGGTCTTTTTAGGAGAATCCTCAAAAATGGCATGTGGATTTCGAAGTACGTGATCAATCTCGGCAAAATCGCCATCGTCATCGTCAAAGAAGAGTCGATGTGAGCACTCACAACCATGGTCTTACAAGTCGAATGACTATGCTTAGGTGACTTTTCTAAGACGAGAGGATCGATGTCGATAAAACCTTTAGCCTCAACGGGTGTTGGGCTAGGCAAAGGAGGCACTTCGATGGACTTAGAAGTTGAAGCCTCAAAGACGTGGTCCTTCGAAGGTGGTGAAGACGAGTCCATTTTTGTCATTGTCGTGATGGCACTAACGTCGCCCTTCGGAATTGGTGTTTCACTTGATTCAACGAATACATCCCAATGTGATTTTTCATTCATAAATTTACACATACCCTTTTGAATTAGGTACACGTATTCTTTATCGTTAAAATCGTCATCTTTAAAACCGTTTTTCTTAATTCTTTCAAAACATGCATTAAGCCTCATAGTTTCCGCTAAAGTGAACATTTTGAAATCATTAGGTTTAGAAACATTAGGTCTTGAAACCTCGGTTTTTTCATTATCATAAGACACTTGGGATTTACTCGTGAAAAATTCCATTTTATCCTCCCCATATCTCATAGTAAGTCTCCCCTCATGAACGTCGATTACGGTTCGAGCCGTCGATAAAAATGGTCGGCGTAAAATAATGGGACATTTAGGGTCACACTCATAATCGGATATAACGAAATCCGCGGGAAAAACAAACTTTCCAACTCTAACATAGACATCCTCGGCTATTCCAATTGGTATAAGTGGCGTACAATTTGCAAGCTCGATAGTCATGTGCGTGGGGGTAAGATTAGGCAATCTCATCAATTTCCAAAGAGAATGAGGCATGAGATTGATGCTAGCACCTAAATCAGCAAGGGCTAAACATCCCTCAATCTCGGAAAAATCACAAGGTAAAAGAAATTGGCCCGGATCCTCTTCCTTTTTCGGCATACGCCTTTTAGGTTTTTTAAGAAGGATCGATGCACAAGTTTCTTCAAGGGTTACTTTCGTAAAGTCGATAAAGCTCTCTTTTTGAACCGTGGATGGAATTTGAGGTACACGAGGGTGTGCACTCTTTTCCTTGGTCGTCACGTTCACCCCATCGACTTTAGAACAATAAGACGTCTTAGAAGTCGAGGGTTGAGAAGAAGGAACAACTCGATATCCATCAAGGTTAGGGGTAATCACACGACCTTTTCCACGAGACGAGGCGGCTTTACATTGTTCCTTTGGATTTGTAACGGTGTCACTAGGTAACGAACTCGACGAAGCAACCGAGGCTTTGTTCATAATAGCCGAAAACATCTTTTTAATATCAATTTGTCCTTGCTCAATCTTCGTGTTTTGAAGTTTCAAAGTATTAGTAAAGTCGTTTTTCAAAGTACCAATTTCTCCCTCTAATCGTCTCATATTAGCCTCATTCATTTTCATGTAATTTTGAAAATCGTTTGACGAACTATTTTGATTTGAATTAAAGTTCCCTTGGTTTTGATTACTTCTTTGAAAATTTTTTTGATTCCCACTTGAAAAACTGTTTCCTTGATTGTTGTTGTTTGAAAAATTCGAGTTTTGATTATTGTCTCGATTTTGCCAATTCAAATTCCGACCTTGATTATAACCTTGATTTTGATTCGAAAAATTTCCTTGTTGATTATTTCCTTGAAAATTGTTACGGTTTTGATTCGAAAAATTGTTTCCTTGATTAAAATTTCCTTGTTGCGATGGACCGGCGTTATTTTGATTTTGATTAGAAAAATTGTTGTTTAACGCACTCACATTCGATGTTTGGTCATCCGTAGCCGCACACTCGTAATAATTATGAGGTCCACCATAAAACGTACACGAAGTCTCAACCGCTTTCACCGTAGCGGGAGCGTCTTTCTTTTGCATTTCGACGAGAAAATACGTAAACACATTCGTTAGCTTGTCGACTTTCGCATCAACCCTCTCAATGTCGCGATTAGAACTACTAACATTGGGGACATTGGCAACACTCGGTGCGTTGCAGAGTTGGTAAACCTTGGATCGATTTTCGATTTCTCGATAATCATTAAAGCATCCTTCGGAGTTTTGCACAAAAAGTTGCCACCGGCAGCGGAATTCAACGAATCTTGTTCTTGAAAACTAAGACTGTTGTAAAACGTATCGATTTGGTGCAACTCGGAAAATCCATGGTGAGGACATTGCCTAAGCAATTCCTTAAAACGATCCCACGCGTCTCTAAAAGATTCATTCGGTTTTTGCTCAAATCTCGTAATTTCATTTTTGAAAAACGTCGTCTTAGACGGTGGGAAAAAATGATGAACGAATTTGGAGATGAGATCCTTCCACGTAATTATGGAATTAGGTGGCTCTTTCTCGTACCAATCCTTGGCGGCACCATCGAGCGAGTACGGAAAAAGCATAAGCTTGACGACATCGGTGTCGACGTTCTTAAACTTGCTCTTGGCCAAAAGACGATCAAAATTCCGAATGTGGTCGTGAGGATTATCGGCTTCACGACCTCGAAACTTCGTAGCTTGAATTAACGAAAGCATTCCGCTCTTAATCTCAAAATTCTCCGCTTCGATAGCGGTAATTACGATCGCGTCTCCATAACCCTCGGTGGGAGCTTGGAGCAATTCCATCATCGAACGATTGTCGGCCATCTCGTCTAAGGTCTCTTCAACAACGATATTAGGAACGTCGGTTTCTAAATCTCGTCTACGTTGTCGATTCCTTCGATTACGATTGCGTGGATTCGAAACGTCGCTAGAATTAGAATAATCCTTCGATCGAGTGCGCATGCACTAAGCGTAGAATGAGGGTAGCAAAGAAGATTCTTTTTGCGGTTTTTCGATTTTTCAATTTTTTTGGTTTTTGATTGTTTTTAAATTTTTTTGGATTTTTGTTGTATTACGTAGACTCAAATCTACAAATCTCTCCTCGAATCGATTTCTCGATTAAAGGAGCCTCAAAGAATGAAAACGATCACGTGGGGTGAACGCTTTCGATGACTTTAGAACGTTGTTGGAACACCAAAACGTTCAAGAGGGTTTAATCTTGAAAACAAGCAAATATAGTATACGTAGATAATACTTGGGCGGAAAACCCTCGATTATCCCTCTTTCTCAAAACACGCACAAGCAAGCGGAGGAAACGAGGTGGCGCTAAGCACTTAAGAGCCTTTTTCCTTTAGGTCGTGAAATACAACCGCCTTATACCCACCTTATAGTTTGTGTTAATTGAAATTAAGCCTCACGAAATTATTTATCTATTTTGCCTTTAAATTTTTGCTTTGGATTCGAATACAATAATTGAGTGATGAAATCCCAATTAAGGTTGCGTTTTCACGCTTTTGGAGTACTTGTATATTTATTGTTCTACGTAAATACAATATATTAATAATATTCACAAAGAAAAACAAAAACGATAATGGGATATCTACAATATAGTAAAATGATTGTTTTGTGTTTAATTTAGGAAAATTAAACACGATTTATTTGGATACTATAGTATAATAGAGAAAAATAACAAAAATGAGTATGTACGTTATATACGCTTTCCAAAAATGAAAAGCAAAAACGCACTACTCACACAAACACGATAATAATAATGGCACACTAAAAACACCTCCCGGCAGTGGCGCCAAAATGATTGTGGTAAAAATACGTGTTTAGGAAAACAACGTATAATGGGCAAGTATTAAACTCGACGATTTAGGAAAACCGTCAAATCGAATAAGTGCGGGTTCGTTCTCGAAGGAGGTGTATGTGTTTGAGTGCCAATTATATAAAATCAAAATTTTTTATTAGTGACGTTTTTGGTTTAAGAGAGAAAAAGTAAAGACGAGCTACGACTACGATTACACTACGACGTAATGACGTAAAACGCGAACGTAAATACGTAAAACGTGACAAAATTAAAAATTAAACCTAAAAATTAATTCAAAATTAAAACTAAGTCTAAAATAATATAAATAAGAATAAAAATTCAATGAATCAATTTTAAAACATTTTATTAATTAAATATTCAATTTTAAATGCTAATTAAAGCCCTAAAATTCAATATAATTAAGAAAAAGCCCAAAATATTATTTTATTGAACAAATAACTCACTTATTTTATTTAAAGACTAAAAAGTATTTTTCCTTAATTTTAAATACTATTTTTATATTTTTAAAACACTAAAAACTATTTTTAAACTAAAATAATGATTAAAAATAATAAAATAATGCTAAAATTAATTTGACTTTTTGAAAAATCATAAATTATATTACTAAACAGTAAAAAAATGAAAATGTTTGAAAAAATAAGTTTTTTACACTAAAAGACAAAACATATTGGAATTAAATCATAATTAAACTTAAATTAATTCTAAAAAATACTTAAAAAGGTGAACAGTAAAACGTTTTTAAACTAAAAAGCTTAAAATAATTTTCTTAAACTAGGAAAAATTTTAAAACTGAAAAAAAAAAAAAACTTTTTGCACTAGAAGACAAAAATTAGAGATTAAAAACTAATTAAAAATGCATTGTAATCAAAAATATAGAAAATGAACAGTAGCATAAAATTAAACTAAATGGAAAATTCAAAAATAAAATAACAAAAATAAGAAAATTAAAATCAACTAAAAATTCCCAAAAAAGTTCACTACAGACAAAAAAAGTAAGAAAGCTGAAAGGGACACTTGGACTGGTTTGTCCTTTTGCTAGGCAGTGAGAAGAAAACCACTAGCAGTGGGAACTTTGTTCCCACCGACTGAACAAAAATACGGGTCTGGGGACCTGTGTGCTTGTAGCTTGCTTGATTTTTGGTTTTGCTTGGATCCAAAGGCACCCCCACAACCAGTTGGGTTGTGGGGAGTCAAATAAATAATAAAAAGCACAAGTTCAAGCAAGGAAATCACACCTACAAGGCCATATGAAGTTATTGATGCGAAGATAGGGGTCTGGTGGGACTTTGCTGGTCTAATGTGCACTTGGGTGAGTTTTGGTTGGCCAAAACTCACTCAATTCATTTACCCACCTCCAAAAACAAGCACCCAATCCTCAATACTAACCAGATCTAGCAAATAACACAAATTGGTGGTCAAATTACACCTAAACAAGGCAGTTTATGACTTCCTGATTTTTTACCAATAAAATGAACATGCAATATGTTTTAAAACCCTACAATACTGAAATTTATTTACTGATAACACTACTAACTAATTACTCAAGTATGTTTGAGTGGTTATTAACTGGTTTTACTGTCACCTTACCAATCAAACCCCTAATCTCAAACAACCCCTTATAAACTGTTAACTAATTTAACTAAGCAGATGAATCAAACACTTGCAAATTCAATCAAAACCAACTAAAACATGAACATCAAACAGAAGCATACATGTATCAATCATTTAACTACTATGCAAACAACTTGCTCACAAAACACATAAAGCATACAATTTTTTTCACCAAAAAGAGGGTTCAAGCCTTTAGGTTTTGTACCTTGTGGGACCCACAATCCAGGCCCCACTATGGCTGCATTGCCATCTCCTTTCAGTAAAGATTGAGCTTATGGCTTATGGTGAAAAGGCTGTTTGTGGAGAATGCTAGCTAGTGACTACTGCAGTCCAAACCCACCCCAATATTTCTTAGAAAATAGGACAACCTGCTAAGAAATAACACAAAGGGTGAACTGATAACTAAACTATAAGGCTATAAGCCTGGCTTATTTATTAAGTCAGCTTATAGCTTATAGCTTAAAAAATGATTTTTTCTTGAAAACTAATTTTTCTCAAGATCTTTGGAGCACTTTTCAAATACTTACTTTAAACTAATTAGAGAACAACAAATCAAGCTCAACCAACCAAGTTCATGCTTCCACTTTCACTTCCACATGAACTAGGTTGTGAGATTTTTTTTTTGATTATCTAAAAAAATAGGAATTTTACTTGAACAAAACTTTTAATCCAAAACGTACAAACTTTGGGAACTTGAGATACCTTGAAAACAACTAAAATATTTACACTATGAAATCAGTAAAAAGGTTGGAACTCAGCTTTTGCACATTAAAATTTTTCATTGTCATTAAGAGATTTTAAGAAATACAAAAACTGGAACAACGTAAAATAGGGTACATGACACCCTATTTATACAGCTATGATGAACTATCTAGAATGAAAGGAGTACATGAAAACCCTAGCACATGAATTGCATAAAATGTCCTTGGTTTGAAATTCAAAAATCAGTCGAAAGTCTTCACATGATTTCTGAATGTTGACAGCCTTGGAGAAGTAATCTTGAGCGTTTAATTATTCCTTTGGTGCCAAGGAATTCGCTTGTGCCGTTTGATCACTAAAAGATGTCCTTGTTGCTTAAAATGGTGAAGCAGGGGACACACGTGGGGGCCACATAGGTCATGGGGTGAGTGGGATTTGTTGTGGGTTTTGGTGAGGGGTTTGTAAATTAGGGATCTGGAGGATTTGTGGGTTTAATTTTGGGTGATTAAGATTTTAGAGATTAGGGTTTATGAGGGGATGAAGGTTAAACAGTGGAGGTTTTGATTCGTTTAGGGTGTTTAGTTTTATAAATCTATGTTTCCCCCACTAATTATACATATTAAACTGACATTAAAAATCAGTTAATAATAAAAAAAGTGGAAGGTTGAGGTGGACGAGGGGTGTTTTTTTGATTGGATGGTGGGTGAGTAGAGGTGACGTGGCGGGTTTGGAGTGGCTGGTGGGGTATTGTTGTCTTGGCAAAAGTGGCCCTCCATTTTCCAGAAAGTAGTCATAGAAAGTTTCCCAGCTTATATACCATTTTCCTTTGATAAAAGTTTCATCAACTTGTCATAATTGGAACACTTAATTAATAACTTGTATCAAGGACTAAATATGCAAATTTTGCATTCTTCAAGGCCAATAAATATCATGTCTTGAAACTTAATGGACCAAACTTATATAATTGAAATTTACAAGGGCCAAAAGTGACAAGTCTTCAAAAGTTGAAGGACCAATCTTGACAAATCTTAAAACTTCAAGGACTTCAATGGAAAATCATTGTTCGGGTCTGGTTCTTTGTGCGGCTTCGTTTCCCATGTTTGTTTTTGCTTGATTCTTGTGATCTTTTGTTGATTTTACGATATCCGTACCTAAAATACACAATGAACAAACACAAGCATATTATCGGGTATTTTGATGATAATTTAAGCGTTTTAAGCCCGATTTAGACGATGAGACTATGTATAATTGCAGTCTCATCAGGTGGAGATCATAATTTTTCCGAGTGCATTACCGCCGGTGGTAACACTTCGAGTGCCTATGTGGCCACGGGAACTTACAACCAAAATAGCCAAGGTTCTCGCCCAAATCAAGCTCCACAAAATCAAAATGCTAATAACTATTGAAACAACAATCAAGGTGGTGGTTACCAAGGGAATCAAAGGAATTATAACAAGGGTAATTACAACAACCAAGGTGGGAACAATGGGCAATTACATAATCAAAACCAAAATTGTGATTTTCAAAACACTAATAAAGGTATGCAAAATACAAAAGATCTTCCAAGTGACTTTTTGAATTATACCAAGGCAAATGATGATAGGTTTGACAACATACAAAGGGAGATAATTAGCCTAAGATACGAGTTGAAAAATGAGTTAAAAACGAGCTTTTAAATGAACTTAAGACTCATGCTAATAAAATGGAAAGTAATGTGCAAAGGCTTCAACAAAATCACTAAAAGATGGAACAAGGCCAACATGAAATTAAGCAAGAAATGCTTAAGGCGGATAAAAGGCAATCAAAGTTTGAAGAGAGAATGGTGGGTATGTTTAATAAGTGTGAAAAAACTTATCCTTTTACCACTTAACTATAATAAAAACAAGACCAAAACGTATATTTTATGTCGTAAAAGTTGGAATTATACGTGTTTGTGTTTTTATTGTGTTTTAGGACAAAAATATGAAAAAGGAAGAAAACACGGGCTTTCACGGGCTTTTATCGAAGAAAAAGACAAAAAACAAAGTCAAAAGATCAAAAGTGAAAGAAGAACGGAAGTCAAAGGCTTATTCTGAAGATTTATCGAAGAAAAAGTCTAAAGACAAAAGTTTGACAAAGTCAAAAAACCAAGTCAACTAAATGAAGAAATTAGAAGACGAGATCATATTATCATTCGACTAATCCCGAGACAAAGTCGAGAAAGACGAGTCATTTAAGAAGACGAGAAGACAAAAGGAAGAAAGAAGGAAGCATCCTACCAACTCCCTTCTCCTATAAATACCCTCCTAATGCATCATTAGGAGGGTGTTGGTTAGTTAGTGAGTTAGATTGTCATTTTTTATATTTTTAGTTTTTCATATCTTTAGAGAGAAGTAGGTGATTCTACTTTCTCTCTCTAGATTTCTTCCATCTTTTCTTTCAAGTTTTAAGATTTTCATTTAATCTTGTATTTGGAATTCTTAATCTACAAGTTCAAGTTCAAGTTCTTCATCATCTATCTTGTTCTACCTTTCGTGTTCTTGATTTGATTTTGATTCGGATCAATGATGCATCTTGTTTCATCTTGATGTTTGTTTGATTAAAAAGTTTATCTTTTTGTTCCTATCAATTTCATGCTATTTATGATCTTAGCTTTTTGTGCTTATAGCTTATTTCTTGTTTAGCTTATTTCTTTTTAAGTGTTTTCCAAAGTTTAATCTTTTTAAAGTTTGTCTTATAAATTTTGCTTATTTAGTGTTTTAAAAGTTTTTAATTTGTGCTTATTTAGATTTGGTTAAGTTTCGGTAAATGATTATTTGAAAAAGTGCTTATTTGGTTTTGCTTATTTGCCTTTTGAATCCCATCGTAACATGTTTAAAGGTTTTATTTGTTCCGATCGAGTAAGTGTGATCACATAAGCCTAGGGCTTCTACTTGCGATCCATTACTGCGATCAAAGACTACGATCTTGACTACGATCGTCCATCACGATCCAAGTTACGATCGCATTGTTGTGATCTGTGGCTGCGATCCGTGTGTACGATAGAGAGCTACGATCCGTGGCTGCGATCGCTTTGCTACGATCGTTGGCTGCGATCCCTTGTCGCGATCACTCGTCACGATCAGGGACCACGATCGTTGGTTTCGATCCGTGGGTACGATCCATCATTGCGATCTAGGACCACGATCCAAGGCTACGATCGTAACTGCGATCGTGAGTACGATCGTGTGTTGCGATCATAGGGTACTATCCGTTCTCAAGTTTTGAATTTTATTTCTTGTTTTTATTTTAAATTCAAATTTAACTTTTCCCGCATGTTTACTTAGTGTTATTTTTACAACTAGTTTGTCCTAGTTTAATATTAGAATTTTCAAATTTGTTTTATTCAAGTTTTCTAATTTACTTTTAGTCGAGTTTAATTTTTAATTGTCTTTCCTCATTTTATTTTCAAAATTACTTTTAATTTAGTTTTTAATTACTTCTATTACCTTGTCATTTAATCTTAGTTTTGTTATCTTGTCATTTAATTTAAAATAGATAATCAAAAGCTCCCCTTTTTAGTGACCAAATACGATAGTTCCACCTTAAACCGTGATCAATTCGATTAGATACCGAGAACGATTGAGTACACATATGCAAAATCCGATTAAATCAAATGGCGCCGCTGCCGGCTCTTTTCGTAAAGATTAACGGTTTTTTGTGAGAAAAATTGGATTTTGGGATCCATTCTTTAAGGAACGTTATTTTCAAGCATAAAAATTTTCAAAAAATCTTAAAAAATATAAAATTTTCAAAAATCCAGAAACAATAAAAAAAGATAAAAAAACCGAAAATATTGTATTTCATTTTAGTGTATGCGTACTCGATCTTCGTCTTATTCTGAGCCCGAGACTCGTAGAGACTTAGATATGGCCGGTGTGCATAATAATAACAACCCACCTCACCCCAATTTGAATAATAACAACAATAACAACCATGTCCCTCAACCCAACCTTCGTACGATGGAGGAGCTTTGTCAACTGACTATTAATGGACGTGGAGGACCGATTGCGCCGATGCAAATCACGGCTCCTGAATTTCGTTGAAGCATCACATGATCCAACAAGTTCAAAATGCTTGTCCATTTCGCGGATTACCGGATGATGATGCCAACAAATACCTCATTAAAATCATAGCCGTCACTCAAAGCATGAAATTGCCTGGTGTTTCCATGGATTTTCTTCGCCTTCATCTCTTTCCACACACTTTATCCCACCATGACGAAAAATGGTTTGATCGTCTTCCCAAAAACTCAATTCATACATGGGACGAAATGACTCAAAAAAAATTGTCGCGCTATTTTCCACCATCCATGGTCACTAGTCTTCGCAATCAAATCAGTGGTTTCACTCAAGAACCTGATGAGTTGCTTTTCGATGCTTGGGAACGTTATAATGTCTTGATCGATCGTTGTCCTAATCATAATATGCTCCCCGTCACTTTGATTGATACTTTCTACGATGGTTTAACTTTTCGTGATCGTGATACGATTAATGCAGCCGCCGGTGGTACATTTATGAAAAGACGACCTGAGGAGTGTAGAGAGCTTATAGAGAACATGACCACTCATCACAAAAATTGGGATTCATCCGCATCTTCAAGAAATAACTCGAGAGTCAATGTTTCTTCTACTACAACCAACCCCGAGATGACCGAAATCACCCACCAACTAGCCAAAATGAACAAAAATATCCAACTCGTGGTTGCAAACCAATATCAACACGCTAAAGCTGTAGCAATTTCTTGTGAGACTTGTGGTGGTCCTCATTCATACACCGATTGTCCTTCTATTTATGACAATCCAGAAACGTGTATGCGGCTAACGGTAACTTTTTCACGGGAGGCTATCAAGCTCGTCCTCAAGGTGACCGCAATTTGCTAAGTTATCGGTCAAACAATTTCCTTTCACCACCCGGTTTTCCTCCTCAAAACCAAACCAACTTCAATCGCAACAATCAAAACCAACCTCGAGCTCCTAATCAATATCAAACCCAAAGAAATCCATATCCACCTCAAAGAAATAATCAAGTTTGCCAATAATCCACTTATCAACCACCCGCTTACCAAGCTCCTCCTCCCAACCAACCCACGGCATTTAATCACGAGGTTGAAACTTACATGAGGACTAATGACGCACTGGTGAAGAATCTTCAGAGTCAAATTATTAACTTGAAAGGTGACATGGCTAAACAAGGGAATCATCTTCGAGCTGAGCGTAGGAATGATATGCGAAACTCTTTAAGCAGTCAAACGAATGAATTAAGGGATATGATGGCTATTTTCTTCCCAAGTAATCAAACCTCTGGTTCGGGTTCTCTTCCGAGTAACACCGTTGCTAATCCAAGAGGGGAGATGAAAGCAATCACCACCCAAAGTGGAAAAGGTTATAAGGAACCCGAGATTCCTAAACCTACACCGGTGATTGTGACAAAGGTTAACGAGCCCCCTTCACCAAATCCTCCACCTTCTACTTCAACCCCTTCACCAATTCCTCCACCTTCTACTTCCACCCCTCCACCACCCAAGGATGTGAGTGAGAACTCCATTCCAAAGCCTTCCTCTCAACCCGATATACCTTATCCCTCAAGGTTGAGGATAGAGAAGTTGAATAACAAGGATGATATTCAAGTTTCGAACTTTCTTAAAATGTTTAAACAATTGAATTTTAACATCTCCTATGCCGAGCTCTCGCTCACATGCCTAAATATGCTAAAATTTTCAAAGATCTTCTCAGTGATAAGGAAAAACTCCTTGATATTGCTCAAACCCAACTTAATGAGAATTGCTCTGTGGTTCTCTTAAGGAAATTGCCAACCAAACTTGGTGATCCGGGTCGCTTTCTCATTCCTTGCAATTTTCCCGGGGTAGAGAATTGTATGGCCCTAGCCGATCTAGGTGCTAGTATCAACTTAATGCCATTAAGCGTTTGGAAACAAATATCTCTACCCGAGCTAGTCCTCACACGAATGACATTGGAGTTAGCTAACCGTACGGTTGCTTATCCGGTGGGGATAGCCGAAGATGTCTTCGTCGGTGTCGACAAATTCACCTTCCCGACGGATTTTGTTGTCGTTGACTACGAGATGGACCCCGTGTTCCATTAATCGTTGGATGTCCATTTTTGAGGACCGGTCGCACTCTCATTGATGTAGCCGCGGGCGAATTAATCATGAGAGATGGTGACGACGAAATCGTTTTCAACATGGGTAAACTTTCTAAGAAACCTTATGAACATGAGAGCGTTAATGTCATTGAAGTAATTTATGAGCCTTGTGTAGAACATTTCAAAGACGCTTGTAAAAGTGTTTTTTCTTCTCTACCCATTGTTGAGACCGTTGCCTCAATTGCTCCCTCACTGACTCCATTTGGAGAAAGTGATTTTCTTTTGAAAGAATTTGAAGCAAGCTTAGGGGATGTGGATTTAAAATATGACGATTCTCCCACCGATTGGGAAGAAGACATTCGTACCATTGAGAAACTTCTCAATGAGGACCATATTTCTCCACCTTCTCCTATGGAAATTACAAACGATGATCCGAATTTGACTAAGCCTTCAATCGACAATCCTCCAGATTTAGAGCTTAAGGATTTACCGTCTCATCTTGAATACGTTTTCCTATAAGACAATAAGAAGTTACCCATCATCATTGCAAAGGACTTACAAGAGGATGAAAAATCTCGACTTATCGATGTGCTCAAAAATCATAAGAAAGCAATTGCTTGGAAAATTTCCGACATCCGCGGAATTGATCCTAACTTTTGTACTCATAAGATTCTCATGGAGGAGGACTTTAAACCCGCAATCCAAAGCCAAAGAAGGGTTAATCCAAAAATTCATGACGTCATCAAGAAAGTGGTTATCAAACTTCTAGATACCGGAATGATTTACCCTATTTCAGATTCGCCATGGGTTAGTCCCGTCCATTGTGTGCCTAAGAAATACGGAATAACCGTTGTTCCCAATGAAAACAACGAGTTTATTCTTACTCGACTTGTCACGGGTTGGCGAGTTTGCATCGATTATCGCAAGCTCAATGATGCCACTCGTAAGGATCATTTTCCTCTTCCTTTTATGGATCAAATGCTCGAGCGTTTAGCGGGTAATGACTACTATTGCTTCTTAGACGGTTTCTCCGGGTATTTTCAAATTCCCATCGATCCAAAAGACCAATAGAAAACCACATTCACTTGTCCTTATAGAACATTTGCTTACAAAATAATGCCTTTCGGATTATGCAATGCTCCTGGGACTTTCCAAAGGTGCATGATGGCTATATTCCATGACATGGTTGAATAAACTATGGAAGTCTTTATGTATGATTTCTCGGTCTATGATGATTCTTTCTCATCTTGCCTTGCCAATTTAGAATGTATGCTTAAACGGTGTGAAGACACTCGTCTTGTTCTTAATTGGGAAAAATACCATTTCATGGTAAAAGAAGGCATTGTTCTTGGACATAAAATTTCCAAATCCGGTATTGAAGTTGACCGTGCTAAAGTCGATGTGATTGCTAAATTACCTCCTCCTTCAACCGTGAAGGGTGTGAGAAGTTTTCTTGGTCATGCGGGCTTCTATCGTCGATTCATTCAAGATATTTTTAAGATCACTCGCCCGATGACCCACCTTTTGGAAAAAGATACTCCTTTTATCTTTTCTAAAGAGTGTATCGAATCTTTCAATCTTCTTAAGGATAAATTAACTAAGGCACCGGTCTTAGTTACCCCTAATTGGGAGTTACCTTTTGAATTGATGTGTGATGCTAGCGACTTTGCTATTGGAGCGGTTTTGGGACAAAGAATCAACAATCATTTCCAACCAATCCATTACGCTAGCAAGACAATGACGGGGGGCTCAATTGCATTATATCACTACCGAAAAAGAGCTTTTAGCTGTAGTGTATGCTTTTGAAAAATTATGCCCCTATCTTGTCCTTTCAACCACCATTGTGTACACCAATCATTCCGCGTTGAAGTACTTCTTAACAAAACAAGATTCTAAACCAAGACTTCTTCGTTGGGTTTTACTCCTTCAAGAATTCAAAATTGAAATTTGTGATAAAAATGGAGCGGAAAACCTAGTCGCGGATCATCTTAGTAGACTCGAGGATCCTTATCAAGGGGAGCTCCCAAATCAAGAGTTAAATGAATCTTTTCCCCTTAAGGCCTTGATGTCTATTAACTCCAATCTTGATGAGACCCCATGGTTTGCAGACTTTGAAAACTACTTGGCAGGTGGAGTTCTCATCGAAGGGTTATCGTCCCAACAAAAGAAGAAATTCTTCAAGGATGTGAAAACTTACTATTGGGACGACCCTTATCTCTTCAAACAATATGCTGACTTGATCCATCGTCGGTGTGTTGACGGGCCCACAACTTTACAAATCTTGGAAGCTTGTCATAAAGGACCAACCGTTTGTCACTTTAGTCCCAATTACACCGCGAAGAAAGTTTTTGATTCTGGATTTTATTGGCCTACCATTTATCGTGATGCACACGAAATGGTTAAGCATTGTGATGCTTGCCAACGACAAGGCAAGATCACACATAAAGATGAGATGCCTCAAAATTTCATCCAAGAGTGTGAAATCTTTGACGTATGGGGCATCGACTTTATGGGGCCATTTCCATCATCCAAAGGGAACAAGTAAATCCTCGTAACCGTTGACTACGTATCTAAATGGGTTGAAGCAAAAGATTTACCTACGAACGATGCGAGGGTGGTTGTGAACTTTCTGAAACAATTATTTGCTCGATTCGGTGTTCCTCGTGCTATCATTAGTGATCACGGGACTCATTTTTGCAATGATCAATTTGCACGAGTCATGGCTAAGTATGGTGTCAATCACCGTCTTTCCACCACGTATCATCCATAAACAAATGGTAAAGCCGATATTTCAAACCGTGGACTTAAGAGAATCTTAGAGCGTACCATGGGAGAGCATCGTGCCTCATGGGCCGATAAGTTAGATGATGCTTTGTGGGCTTTCCGTACCGCATATAAGACACCTATTGGTTGCACTCCATATCGTCTTGTGTACGGAAAGGCATGCCACCTCCCCATTGAGTTGGAGCATAAGGCTTATTGGGCCTTGAAATGGGCTAATTTTGATATCAACAAAGCCGGTGATCTTAGGAAGATCCAACTCAATGAACTTAATGAACTAAGGAATGAAGCTTATGAGAATTCATTGATCTACAAGGAGAAAACCAAGCTCATTCATGATTCTAGGATTAAGAACCGAGAGTTTCACATAGGTGATCAAGTTTTACTCTTTAACTCTCGGTTGAAAATCTTTTTGGGCAAGCTTAAGAGCCGTTGGTCTGGTCCATTCACTGTCACAACCAAATGAGTTATCGCAACCAAATGGGCCAAACTTTAAGGTGAATGGCCAGCTTGTTAAGTTGTACTTTGGTGAGGATATCTCTCACGAGATGATTCCATACCTCACCACGTTTCCCTTGAATTAGTTCTAGGTCGAGTCAGGCTAACTCGGTTAACAAAAACAAGCGCTTCTTGGGAGGCAACCCGTTGATCTATCCTTTACCCGTTTTCATAATAAGTGTAGGGGGAGATACATAGGTGTTTGTTGTATTGTTTCTTATGATGTGCAGTGATTAAAGCTTCAAAGAGCACTTTTGATGATATTTGACGACCCGTGAACCCGTGTACCCATCTTCCCGGTTCTATCCTAAACTCTTGTGATTCAAAATTTCATATCTTATATGTTGATGTTGAAATCACTATAGTCGTCTTTTCCTTAGCGAGATTTAAACAAAGTGCACAATGTCCTAAGTGTAGGGGAGTTTACTCCCATATGCTTAAACATTAAGAACAATGTTTATATCAAGTGTAGGGGGACTTCTATCGAAATTAAGTGGCCTTTTCCATTAATTTGTCCTCATTTTAACAAGAAAATCTAATTTTTCGACATTTTTCAAAATTTTTGATCTATTTTGGCCAAGTAGTATTTTTCATTTATTCTATTTTATGTTCTTTCCTTTTGTTATCGCATCGTATGTATATATTTCATTTCAAAAATAAAGTCAAAAGAGAAAAATAGAGGAATAAAATGGTTTTAATAAGTTTAGATATCTTTGATATATTAGGCCCGTCATGAATCTTTTGACTCAACCCGGGTTTACTTATCTAAGTTTACTCTAGCTAGTATCCTTAACGTGTTTAAGTCAAGTTTTGCTAGGCTTTTATATAGGGAACTTTAAAACGCGAAAGTCTTAACTCTTACGGGTTAAGAACAAGAACTTTTCGCAAGTTCCTATAATTGATCGTAGAAAGTCGTTTATCAAGGGAACTTTAAAATGCGAATTATAAACTTGAAAAGGTCTAAGAAGTTGCAAGACCTATAGATGACTTGAAAATCCAAAACTCTGATTTAATTGGCTAAGCATCCGCGAGTCTCATTCCTTAAGATTGTAAATTGTGGAGAACGAGAGATGATAGAGTCAATTATAAGTTTGGTATTCTTTCATGAATTTATGTGAGTCAGTTATGAGCTTTTTCTCCCATCGCTTGTTAATAAATTTAATTGTAATAAGTAAGGTCGTACGATTTAAAAGTTACTTAGCTTCTAGCGCAAGATCGTTTAAAAGTTGCTCGGTATTAATTATAGTTCATAGCCAAGGCATAACTTATTGAAGCCGGATGCGAAGATTGGCGAGTCCGAAAAGGCCCTAACAAGGCATGAGGGCTACATTTTGTTGCTAAATATCCCAAGTGATGTGAAGAATCATTTATCAAAAATCAATATGAAGGATCGAGACACACGACGAAAAGCAAATACTCCTCTAAAGATTATGGCGAAGTCTATCCGAAAAGACCCTAGCAAGGTATGAGGATAAACAGATCCAAGTCCTAAAAGGAGGCGGATCGTTGTATATCAAAATCCAAAATAAATATTGGAGAAAAATGAAGAAGTAGTGGTCCAAGTATGAAGAATCTCTCAAAAACTTCAAGTGAAGAAGTTCCTATTATAAAGAGAAGACCATTCTTTCAAGAACGTCTCTCAAGATTCGAAGTATGAAGTCGCTACCAAATATCGGTCCGAGAAAGGTCTCAAATCGTGAAGCGAGTTATGCCAAGATATGAATTTTAAGAGGTCCCGAGAAGCAGTTTTAAAAGATTTTGTCCTTTAGCTAACTATTGATTAAATCGACCTACTTTATTTTCAGCCTAATAAATTATCGAAATAAGTCAACAATGCATCCTCGTGATCATTCAAGACAATAATAAAATATAAGAGATACACCTAGGAATAAGAGATTCTAAGTGAATAATTGGGCCACATGAGTGAGTGTTAGCTTACTAACTTATAATAACAATTATCTCGTTCTTAAGCTTGGTATGGGGAACGTGAAACTTGAGGGTGATAAACATTCATGACGACCAAAGCCCTAATGTAAGTCTTCGATCTCTTTACTTGATCTTCCTTCTTGCATTTTGTAATTTTCTAATCTTTTTGGTTTCCTTAGTGTTTAGTATTTAATAAAGGCCAAGGTAGGTTATTTATGATGGAAAATGTAAACTATGCTTTGAAATTAATGCATTGCATGAGGGCATTGCAATGGTCAAGTGTAGGGGATTTAATAAGTGTAAAAACACTTATCCTTTTACCACTTAATTATAATAAAAAAACAAGACCAAAACGTATATTTTATGTCGTAAAAGTCGGAATTATGCGTGGTTTGTGTTTTTTATTATGTTTTAGGACAAAATATGAAAAAGGAAGAAAACACGGGCTTTCATGGGCTTTTATCGAAGAAAAAGACAAAAGACGAAGTCAAAAGATCAAAAGTGCAAGAAGAACGGAAGTCAAAGGCCTATTCTGAAGATTTATCGAAGAAAAAGTCTAAAGACGAAAGTCTGACAAAGTCGAAGAACCAAGTCAACTAAATGAAGAAATTAGAAGACGAGTTCATATTATCATTCGACTAATCCCGAGACAAAGTCGAGGAAGACGAGTCATTTAAGAAGAGGAGAAGACAAAAGGAAGAAAGAAGGAAGCATCCTACCAACTCCCTTCTCCTATAAATACCCTCCTAATGATTCATTAGGAGGGTGTTGGTTAGTTAGTGAGTTAGATTGTCATTTTTCATTTTTTTAAGTTTTTCATATCTTTAGAGAGAAGTAGGTGATTCTACTTTCTCTCTCTAGATTTCTTCCATCTTTTCTTTCAAGTTTTAAGCTTTTCATTTAATCTTGTATTTAAAATTCTTAATCTACAAGTTCAATTTCAAGTTTTTCATCATCTATCTTATTCTACCTTTCTTGTTCTTGATTTGATTTTGATTCGGATCAATGATATATCTTGTTTCATCTTGATGTTTGTTTGATTAAAAAGTTTATCTTTTTGTTCCTATCAATTTCATGCTATTTATGATATTAGCTTTTTGTGCTTATAGCTTATTTCTTGTTTAGCTTATTTCTTTTTAAGTGTTTTCCAAAGTTTAATCTTTTTAAAGTTTGTCTTATAAATTTGCTTATTTAGTGTTTTAAAAGTTTTTAAATTTGTGCTTATTTAGATTTGGTTAAGTTTCGGTAAATGCTTATTTGAAAAAAGTGCTTATTTGGTTTGGCTTATTTGCCTTTTGAATCCCATAGTAACATGTTTAAGGGTTTTATTTGTTCCGATCGAGTAAGTGTGATCGCATAAGCCTAGGGCTTCTACTTGTGATCCATTACTACGATCAAAGACTACGATCTTGACTATGATCGTCCATCACGATCCAGGTTACGATCGCATTGTTGTGATCTGTGGCTGCGATCCATGTTGCGATCCGTGGGTACGATCGAGAGCTACGATTCGGGGCTGCGATCGCTTTGCTACGATCGTTGGCTGCGATCCCTTGTCGCGATCACTCGTCACGATCAGGGACCCCGATCGTTGGTTTCGATCCGTGGGTACGATCCATCATTGCGATCTAGGACCACGATCCAAGGCTACATCGTGACTGCGATCGTGAGTACGATCGTGTGTTGCGATCATAGGGTACTATCCGTTCTCAAGTTTTGAATTTTATTTCTTGTTTTTATTTTAAATTCAAATTTAACTTTTCACGCATTTTTACTTAGTGTTATTTTTACAGCTAGTTTGTCCTAGTTTAATATTAGAATTTTTAAATTTATTTTTATTCAAGTTTTCAAATTTACTTTTTGTCGAGTTTAATTTTTAATTGTCTTTCCTCATTTTATTTTTAAAATTAATTTTAATTTAGTTTTTAATTACTTCTATTACCTTGTCATTTAATCTTAGTTTTGTTATCTTGTCATTTAATTTAAAATAGATAATCAAAAGCTCCCCCTTTTAGTGACCAGATACGATAGTTCCACCTTAAACCGTGATCAATTCGATTAGATACCGAGAACGATTGAGTACACATATGCAAAATCCCATTAAATCAATGTTTGAAGCTATAATTTGTAAACCCTCTTCTTCGGGTGCTCTTCCAAGTGATACCCCATTGCAAACCCAAAGGGAGAAATGAAGGTTATTACTACACGTAGTGGTAAGACTTTCAAGGAGCCAATTTCTCATGCTAGTACTTTTAAAGAGAAGGAAGTCGAGAAAGAACCTGAGGTGATGGTGGAAAAGGAGCATATCTTTATCCCACGAAGTACCGCTCAATCCACACCTACGGTCGAACCTATACCAATTTTGGAACCCGAGATTCCAAAGCCATTGCTTATACCTCAACCCACACCACCTTTTCCCTACCCATCGAGACGAAACAAGGAGAAATTGCATGAGCGTAACAATCAACAAATCGAGCTTTTCAAAACAATATTTCTTAAGGTTTATTTCGACATAAGTTTAGCCGATGCTTTGTCGTACATTCCTCGATTTGCCTCCACTTTTAAGGGTATGATGAGCGATAAGGAAAATATTTTAAAGCTATCTAATTGTTCTTCGGTTTTTCTTAACCAAATACCAGAAAAAGTTGGTGATCCCGGCAAGTTTCTTATCCCATGTGATATCCAAGAGATGGATGGATGCCTCGCCTTGGCCGATCTTGGCGCGAGCATTAATTTGATGCCTTTTTCCATGTGGAAATCGCTTTCACTTCTGGATCTTATTCCTTCAAAATGTCTATCGTGATGGCTGGTCATTCTACAATCCTCGCATGTGGAACGGCCGAAGACGTTTTTGTAAAAGTTGGGAAGTCCTACTATCTGGTTGACTTTATCGTGGTAGACATTCCCATGGATCCTCAAGTTCCTCTAATTTTAGGGCGTCCATTTTTAGATACCTCGAAATCGATCATTGATGTGCATGCTAGAAAATCACTTTACGATTCAACGAGGATGAACTTGTTATAAATGCTACTCAAAACTCTACACCTTCTCATGTTTATGCAATCGCTACCATAAACCACGTTGACTTAGTCGATGTAGTTTGTGATAATTTTACACTAGAAGTATTAGGTTTTTTCGATAGTTCGGTTAGTGGCAATCCCACTATTTTGGATCCAATCGTTGCTAATTATACACCTAATCCCACTCCATTCCAAGGAGGTGATTTTATTTTTAATGAAATCGACAATGAATAGGAGGTGACGATTAGTGAGGATATTCTCAATACAAATCCACCATATTTTCCGCCGATGGAAATTATGAGTGTTGAACCAAAATCTTCAATCGAGGATCCACCAATCCTTGAATTGAAAGATCTTCCACCTCACCTCGAATAGCATTCTTGGAAGGTGTTGATAAGTGGCCGGTTATTATTGCGAAAGATCTTTCCAATGATGAAAAACCGCACTTTTGAAAATCTTGGAAGCTCACAAAGGGCAATTGCGTGGAAACTTTCTGACATTAAGGGTATTGACCCAAAATTTTGTACACACAAGATTTTAACGGAGGAGGACTACAAGCCCGCAATTCAATGTCAAAGAAGGGTAAACCCCAAAATTCACGATGTCATAAAAAAGGTAGTCTTAAAACTTCTTGATGCGGGAATAATTTACCCTATATCTGATATCCCTTGGGTGAGCCCAATCCATTGTGTCCCTAAAAAGGGAGGGATGATAGTTGTGCCCAATGATGACAACGAGTTAATTCCCACTCGTGTTGTGACCGGTTGGAGATTGTGCATTGATTATCGTAAACTTAACGACGCCACTCGAAAAGATCATTTTCCCTTGCCTTTCATGGATCAAATGTTGGAGCGTCTTGCGGGAAACGATTTCTATTGATTTTTAGATGGTTTTTCCGGTTACTTTCAAATCCCCATTGACCCTCGTGATCAAGAGAAAACTACGTTTACGTGTCCATACGGAATGTTTGCTTATCGTAGAATGCCATTTGGACTTCACAATGCACGAGAACCTTGCAAAGGTGCATGATGGCTATTTTCATGATATGATCGAGAAGACGATGGAAGTCTTCATGGATGACTTTTCGGTGTTTGGTGATTCGTTCACTTCATGTTTAGCCAACATAGAAAGAATCTTAAAACGTTGTGAGGAAACCAACCTTGTGCTCAATTGGGAAAGATGTCATTTTATTTGTAAAGAGGGAATCGTCTTAGGTCAAAAGGTCTCGAAAGCGGGGATTAAGGTAGACAAAGCTAAGATAGACGTCAACGCCAAATTACCTCATCCAAAAACCGTTAAGGGAGTTAGAAGTTTCCTAGGCCACCCAGGCTTTTATCATTGATTCATCAAAGACTTTTCAAAAATATCTCGACTCTTGACACACCTTCTTGAGAAGGATGCTCCTTTCATCTTTTCCGAAGATTGTGTTCGAGCTTTTGAAACTTTGAAGAGGAAACTTACCGAAGCTCCCATTCTTGTTGCTCCAAATTGGAATCTCCCCTTTGAACTAATGTGTGATGCTAGTGATTACGCTATTGGGGCCGTTTTGGGGAAAAGTCATGCAAAACACCTCTTTTCGATCCACTATGCTAGCAAAACGATGACCAAGGCTCAAATAAAATACACCACAACGGAAAAAGAGTTACTTGCCGTGGTGTATGGTTTTGAGAAATTCCAACCTTATCTCGTTTTGACAAAAAGCATAGTATATACGGATCATTCGGCCATCAAGTTCCTCTTCTCTAAACTTGATGCAAAGCCGAGATTGCTTCTTTGGATTCTCCTTCTACAAGAATTTGATGTCACCATACTTGACAAAAAAGGAGCCGAGAATCTTGCAGCTGATCATCTCTCTAGTTTGGAAGAGCCTCACCAAAGTGTGCACGAGAACAAGGAAATCACTGAGACATTTCCTCTCGAGACACTTGGTGTAGTGAATTCCAAGGAAGACTCGTCTACCCCATGGTTTGCGGACATTGCAAATTACCACGCAGGCAATTTTATAATCAAGGGTATGACGACACAACAAAAACGAAAATTCTTTCGTGACGTCAAATTCTATTTTTAGGATGACCCTTATCTCTTTCGCGTTTGTGCGGATCAAATCATTAGACATTGTGTGTTTGGCACCGCAGCTACTAATATCCTTAGAGCTTGTCATGAAGGCCCCACGGGAGGTCATCACGATGCTAATCTCACGGCTAAGAAAGTCTTTGATGCCATCTTCTTTTGGCCTACTATTTATCGAGATGCACATGCATATTAAGTCATGTGAATCATGCCAACGTCAAGGAAAATCATCACAAACGGATGATATGCCCCAAAATATAATCCAAGTTTGTAAAATCTTTGACGTTTGGGGAATTGATTTTGTGGGACCCTTCCCATCATCTCATGGTAACAAGTATATCCTCGTCGCGGTTGACTACTTATCTAAGTGGGTGGAAGCTAAGGCTTTACCTACGAATGATGCTCGTGTTGTGGTCAAGTTCTTGAAGCAATTGTTCTCTCGGTTTGGAACCCGTCGTGCTATTAAAAGCGATCGTGGAACTCATTTTTGTAATGACCAATTTGAAAAGGTTCTAAACAAATAGGGGGTAACACATCTTCTTTCTACGACTTATCACCCGCAAACGAGTGGGCAAGTCGAGGTTTCAAACTGAGCTTTGAAGAGGATCTTGTAAAGATCTATAGGAGAGAACCGTCCGTCTTGGTCCGACAAACTCGATGATGCTTTATGGGACTTTCACACCACTTATAAGACACCTGTTGGGTGCACTCCTTATAAGTTGGTGTATGGGAAGAATTGCCATTTGCCAATTGAACTTGAACACAAGGCATATTAGACCCTTAAGCATTCAAATTTTGATTTGAAGACCGCGTGAGATCACCAGATTATACAACCTAATGAATTGGATGAATTAAGAGATCTCTCTTATGAAAATTCATTGATTTTTAAGGAAAAGACTAAAAACTTTCATGATGCTAAAATTAAAAACCAGGGTTTTTAACGTTGGAGATCAATTGTTACTTTTTAACTCTCGTTTGAAGATATTTTCCAGAAAGTTGAAATCCCATTGTTCGGGTCCATTCACTGTCACACAAGTTTTTCCTTATGGGACCATCGAGCTAGCTCAAAATGATGGACCCAACTTCAAGGTGAATGGACATAGGCTTAAGCACTACTTCGGTAGGGAAGTCCCTTCTTTGAACGACCTCGACCAAGTCCCTTCCCCAATGATAATTAGTATTGAGGGGATCGAGTCGAGCTCATGACTCGGTAATAAAAACGAGGTGCTTCGTGGGGGCATTCCCATGCTTATCCATGTACATATTATCGCTTTCTAATGTAGTTAATGTGAGGGGATTTTTTCCCTTCCACTCATTGTCTCGTGGTTGTTTGTGAATGTGTTATCTAGATCATCATCATTACCATGATTGTAGCCTCTCGTGTTCATTTACGTGAGCCTCGATCGTTTGCTTGAAGAAGTTTTCACGAATCCACGACATATCCTTTGTTGTTCTAACGATAATCTTATAGCATAATTCATAAACGGCTTTAGACTGATTGTTAGTTACCCTTTCCATGCTAGATCCTAAGCATTCGACTCTCCGTCTCTAGTATGGGGGTTTTCCACCCTTAGACTCGAAACATTAAGGACAATGTTTAATTTTAGTATGGGGTGAATAGATACTTGCCTTGCTCACGTCCTCACGCTTTCCAACTTTCATCATTTTTTTTGTTGCAAATAAGGCTAAAAATGGCCAAATTTAAAAATTCTCTTAGTTTTCATAAGTGTTTTTAAGACATGAATGTAGGTTTTCCGTTGGGTAGAATAAGAGTTAACTTTTGACTTGATGGGCATTTGGAGCCCTTAACATTCCTTAACCCGCTTAAATTAAGTTTTGCTAGACTTTTATATAGGGAAATTTAAAACGCAAAAGTCTTAACTCAAAAGGGATTAAGAACAAGAACTTTTCTCAAATTCTAAACTTATCTAGGTCTAAGAAATTGCAAGCTCCTATAGGTGACTTGAAAACCCAAAACTTTGATTCAATATAGTCTTAACGAAGCTAATCCAAATTTGGCCTAATTTTGACTTGCATGGCTAAGTATTCACGAGTCTCTTTAATTAGAGGTCTTTATATAGTGAAGAACGAGAAGTGATAGAGTTAGACAAGTGATCATGCTAAACGTCGAACATGAAAATGTTCTTTCAAAAACTCATGTGTTTTAATTGTGGCTTTTTCTCCCATAAGATCAATGCATTAGGACAAATAATTGAAATAAATAAAGTCATACGGTTTATAAGGTATTTAGCTTCTAGAACAAGATCGTTGAAAGTTAATTATGATTACATAAAGTACATTTTCAAAACATAACATATCAAAATGAGATGAGAAAATTGGCGAATCCAAAAAGGCCCTTACAAGGCATGAGGATTACCTTTTGTTGCTAAATCCAAAAAGATGTGAAGTTCACGAATCCAAATCCAAAATGAAGGATGAAGACACACGACGAAAAGCAAAATACTCCAAAAGGTTGTGGAAAACTCTATGAATCCAAAAAGGCCCTTACAACGCATGAGGATGAATTTATGAATCCAAGTACGAAAAGGAGGCGGGTCGTTGCATAATCGAAGTCCCAAAATGAGGAAAAGGAAAAGTGAAGAAAGTCGTGGTCAAAGATGAAGTATCTCGAATCAATAAGATGTATGCCCAAAAATGAATAGAAGACCATAACAAAGATCGTCTCTCAAGATGAAGTTCGAAACACATGCCAAATATCGGTTCGGTAAAGGTCTAACGTCGTGATCAAAGTTATGTAGAGATATGGACTTTTTATGGTTATAAGAAATGTTTTGAAAGATCGTGTCCTCTAGCTACTTACTAAATAAACCGTGTCAACTTTATTTTCGGCTTAATAAATGTCAAAATAAAGTCAATATGAATCCTTGTGATCCATGACAAAAATAGGTAAAAACAAAATTAGATATCTTTTTCATAAGTAGGATTGCGGGGAGAAAAAGCATTACACAATTTGAATGCATGAGTAGTGTTAGCATTGTGACTTGTACCAACAATGATCTCGTTTTTACGTTTAGCATGGAATGTATGACAATCAAGGATGACAAACCTTACTCTTCAAAACATTTACTTGTTTTTATTCTTAGACCCTAAAAGTCACGATCTCGTGATGAAAATCATACATAATATCTATAACACCGTAGTAGTATGTTTAGTTTCAATAAAGGTCAATAAAAATGAATTTTGGAGATGCTTAGATACTTTATTCTAGCATTGCGTGAAGGCACGGAAATGCTTTAGTATAGGGGAGTGATGAGACTGCATTTATACATAGTCTCATCATTCTAAACGGGCTTTAAGTGTGTAAAAATGTCATAAAATACCGTTAAATATACTTGTGTTTGCTCTTTGTGTGTTTTAGGTATGGATAACGTGAAAAGGACAAAAGATCACAAGAAACAAGAAAAAAATGAACACGAGAAATGAAGCCGCACAATGAACCGGGCCTAAGTTATGAATTTGCCAAAAAGACCTTGAAGAATTGAAGATTGGAAAGAATGGTCCTTCAAGAATGGAGGAGTTACACTTTATACCCCTAAGAATATCAAAAGTACAATAGGGGTCCCTAAAGTTTGAAGACTTTACAAGAACAGCCCTTCAAGTATCAAGAATAGCCCCTAGTTATCCTTTTGTTAACTTAAAGACCAAGGATGAAATTACATAAGGACTTACTGTGAAAAGGCCAAAGGACTAACGATGCAAAGATATTAAAAGAAAGTATAAACGAGGAGGGACCAACTCAGCCAAAGGCATAAACTTATTTTAACCTAAATACTAAACAACCAAAAACCCCCATTCATGTCACATCCCACTCACCTCCTCCACAATCAGCTTTCACCAAACCTCCACCTCATTTTTCACTTAGGATTAATTAATAATAATTTTTGAAATATTATTAATTAACCTAATTGTGCCAAACACCTAACCACACTCATAAACCGGATCAAACAAGCATGTTCTTCATGTTATGAGCAAAATTGGGCATTCTTTGTTTAATGGAAATTAAACCCTAATCTCATCCAGATTAGTGATTAAGCAAAATCTTATCAAACCCCATATGACAACCGTGGTTTTGAGGTTCGTCATTTAGTCTTATTTTTACGTTAATTTATGTGTGACTATATGATTAGCATGTTTACATGTTTATTTTGCGTGAACGAGGTTGGTGTGGATATTGTATATGGGTATAAAGTACTCATAAGTAAATCGAGGAATGGTTATTTCATGTTCATGATCTCACAATTAGTGACTATGAAATGAAATGGTGTTATTTTGGTGTTTACGTATACGTATAAGTATTATAGTAAATTGTATTTTTTTTAGGAGTTGGGGTTTAACATTTAGAGGTCTCGGGTAAGATGTTTAGTTATGTGAGTATTTTTCGGGAAGGTTTTAGGTCATTTAGGACTTATTTATAAAGTTTATTTCAAAATTTAAGATTTTTTTTAAAACTGTATATTTTACGGTTTTTTCGGTATACGCGTAAAATTGACTAGTTTTACGGTTTTAAGGTTTCGGAGGTGTTTGGAGCTGAAATATATTAAGGTAAATTAAGGTATTGTTAATAACATAATAATAAGTAATAAAAAAAGAAAAAAAAAATATATATATATATATATATATATATATATATATATATATATATATATATATATATATATATATATATATATATATATATATATATATATATATATATATATATATATATATATATATATATATATACGGGTCGGTTAGGGCCGAATAAAAAGAAAGAAAGAAGGAAAAGCCCAAAAACAGGCCCAATGGACTTGTAATGGTATTAGGGGGGCTTTAGGACTTAACCAAACCCAATCTATAACCAAAATAATCAGATTTTTAAGCTCCATAACAGCTCCTAGCCTAAATTCAACAATGGTGGCCAATTAGGGTTTCAAAAATAAAGATCTTCCATTGATTTCTAAGGTAAAACCTTCAAAACCCTTGTTCTATTAATGATTTTAATCAATCTAATCATGTAATTGATCTTATGATGGATTAGGGTTTGTGAGTTTTCTGAGATTAGTGAGTTTAAGGTTCATATGAATTGATTACTTTGGTTATTATGAAGATTAGTGATGGTAATTAGGGTTTAATTATGTTAAAATCGTTTTTTAAAAACTGGGCAGAATTTTAGGTCAATTGTTTTGACCATTGATGAGACTGCTTTTATACATGGTCTCATCGTCCAAAACGGCCTTTAATTGCATTAAATATCATCAAATATACCAAATATATGCTCGTGTTTGTTACTTGTGTATTTTTAGGTACGGATATTGAGGAAATGGCAAAAGATCACAAGAATCAATCAAAAACGAACACGGGAAACGAAGTCGCACAATGAACCGGGCCAAGTTTGGAATTTTGCAAAATGACCCTTGAAGAATTGAAGATTGTCAAGTTTAGTCCCTCATCTTTGAAGAACTTGTCACAATTGACCCTCCAAATGTCAATTGTACAAGAATGGTCCTTAAGGAATGAAGACTATACAAGATCAGCCCTTTGAAAATGAAGAATATGCATTAATAGCCCTTATTTCAAGTTTATAAACCTTTTGTGCCAAATTTGACAACTGTCCAAAAGTTGTTAAGTGCAAAATGGGCGCTGATGGAATTAATTACAACATGGAAGAAATGTGAAACATTGGGGGCCAAGTCTGCCAAACATCCAAACATACACACCCACTCAGCTATTGACACGTCACAAACCCCACCCATTTACCCACCACCCACCCAATAACCCTACCCTACCCGTCCATACCCAAGCCCAAACCGGTTTAATTAATTAAACTGGTCAAAAGTTCAAATTAAATTTCCCACTAAAACACAAAGTTTAAAAATGTTTATCCCCAAATCAGATTAAACCTTCCCTAATCCCAGATAAACCCTAAATTTTACCCAGCTCCAATTCACCTCAAACCAAAGGGGTTTTACCCCTTATGCTCCAGATGGGTAATTCACAACACCCTCACCTAATCCCACACCAAAGACATGACTCTAGACACACCCATGTGAGGGTAGGACCCTCCCCTGCCCATCACTTTCACCTCAAAACCCTAAACCCGACCAAACCAACAATCCAGATTCTCCCCTTTGTCCCCAAGTTCAAATAGATGGCTAAGATCACTTTCCCAAGCTGGCACATCACTCTCAATCACATGGACGATTTTTGACCAAGCTTGAAGACAAAAGATTCCAAGGGCAATTTGGGCAGTCCACTTCTAGGGTTTTCAGCTTTCTAGATAGTTCTTTTAGTAGTATAAGTATGAGTGGCCTGTCACTCATATTCTTGTTCCAGTTTTTAAGCAAAATTCATGTAATGCCTTTTTGAAATATAAAGTTTGGTATTTGAATGTGTCAATTGTAATTCCTTTTATTTTTTAAAAGTTTGGTATTGAATTGCTTAGATTCTGAGTTCCATATTAATCTCTTATAAACATTTGGTGTTTATATCATTTTCAAAAGGTTTTTGAAAAAGTGTTTTTATTTTCAGAAAATCCAGGAATTTGTGAAGTGAAAGTGGATCATATTCCTGTATTTTGTGTTATTGTTCTTGTTTTTGAAATGTGTTAAAGGTTTCAAGGTTTGAGAAAAAGGGTTGTAAGTTTTCAGGAAAATCAGAAAGTTTTGTGCTTGTTTTCATTTTCTCTTAGCAGGGTCTTGGAGATTGTTTGATTAAGGTTCAGCATACGCCCGAGCCTATTGGAGATGGTTAAGCAACCATTGTTGGGCCAGGATGTAGGTCCAACAAGGTAAATTCCTTGTTCAGTTTCAGTTTTCAATTTGGATATGATTTTATATGATTTTGCATGAAAAGTTGTTAAGTGATTGTTAAGCTGTTGAATGTTACTTAATTTAGTCTTTTATGCATGTTAGAGTTGATTAGGATCAATTTGCTTGATTTGTGATTGAGTTTGGTGTAAAAAAATCATATTTCAGAAACTTAAGGGGTGTTTGGGATAAGGGATTAACCAAATCAAGTGACAAGATCTAGTGTTAAAACCTGGTTAAAAACATTCCTTGGGTGATTGATATGTGATATATGCACTAAGGTGTTAGTTTGACAAGTTTTGAACCAATTTGCAAGCTAAAAAAAGGGTCAATAGCATATAAAATCAGTGACTGCCTTGTCTGTATGAATTTTGAGAGATTTTGGCTTAATCTCTTGTTCATTGCTAGATTAAAGGTTGTTTGAGGTTTGAGTATTGCTGGTATGCCATTTACTTAGTTTGTGTGCATGATTCAAGCTTGTGAATTCATTTTTATGCATGTACTTTGGTTATATTATTCATCAGTCAACATAGGCTTTATCAGAAACTTTGTGGTGCATTTTGGTGTGAATTTTGTGTTGTGACTTTGTGTTTTTTGTGTTTACTCAGACTCCCCACAACCCAATTGGTGTGGGGGTGCCTTGATGTCCAAAGAAAACAAGTCCTAATAGCTTTCCTAAGCTCAAGGTCACCAGACCTAGAATTAACACTAGCAGTGGGAACACCATTCCCCCTGCTTGTGCATTTGTTTCCCCTGCTAAGCTACTGGACAAAAGTCCAGCACATGTCACTATCAGTTATTTTGGATTTTTGTCTTTAGTGCACAAATTTTAGAGTTAGGACTTGATTTTTGTTTCTATATTTTTCTAATTTAATTTGTGATTTTTCAGACTAAAAAGATTTTTAGTTACTGTTCATTTTCTATTTTTTAGATTAAATAGCCTTTTTAATTAACTTTTTATTTTCAGTTTTTGGCATTTAGTGCCGAAAATACTTCTTTTTCATTTTAAACATTTTTCCTAGGTTTAGAATAATATTTTAAGAGTTTTAGTATAAAAGGTTTTTACTGTTTATCTTTTTATTATTTTTTATAATTAATTTAGTTTAATTAGGGTTTTATTTAAAACTGTTTTTGTCTTTTAGTGAAAAATTTATTATTTTTCAAACTTTTTCATTTTTATTCTGTTTATTAGAGTAATATAGGATTTTTAAAATTGGTAGATTATTTTTAGCATTATTTAATTATTTTTTTATAATTATTATAGTTTTAAAATAGTTTTTAGTGATTTAAAAATAGAAAAATAGTATTTAAAATTTAGGAAAAATACTTTTTAGTTTATAAATAATATAAGTGAGTTATTTGTCCAATAAAATAATATTTTGGGCTTTTTTTTGATTATATTTAATTTTTGGGCTTTAATTAGCATTAAAAATTGAATATTTAATTAATAAAAGGTGTAAAAATATATTTATTGGATTTTTATCTCTATTTATATTATTTTGAACTACGTTTTCATTTTTAATTTGTTTTTAGCTTAAAATTTTTAAATTTTCACGTTTTTCGTACTTACGTTCGCGTTTTACGTCTTTCGTCGTAGTTTAATTGTAATCGTAGCTCGTCTTAGTTTTTCTTTCTTTTCTCATCTAAAAACGACACTACCCTAAACCATTGATTATATATTTTGGCACATTAATCCACACACCTCCTCGAGAACGAACCCGCATTTGTTCGGTTTCGCGTTTTTCCTAAAACGTGCAACTTAATACTTGCCCCCATTATACCTTGTTTTTCCTAAAACAAAGGTGTACAAAAACTCAACTATCAAAATGGCGCCGCTGCCGGCGAGGTGTTTTTAGTGTGCCATTATTAGTATCGTGTTTTTGTGAGTGGTGCGTTTTTGCTTTTCACATTTTGAAAAGCGTGAATATCGTACATACTCATTTTTGTTATTTTTCCTTAATATATTATAGTATCCAAATAAATTGTGTTTAGTTTTCCTAAATTAAACACACAACATCATTTTACTATATTGTAGATATATTGGTTTTCGTTTTTATTATGAATATTATTAATATATTGTATTTACGTAGAACAATAAAAATACAAGTACTCCAAATACGTGAGAAATCACAACCTTGATTCGGGATTTCATCACTCGATCATTGTATTCGAATCCAAAGCAAAAGTAAAAGGCAAAATAGATAAATACTTTCGTGAGGCTTAATTTCAATTAACACAAACAATAAGGTGGGTATAAGGCGGTTGTATTTCACGACCTAAGGGAAAAAGGCTCTTAAGTGCTTAGCGCCGCCTCGTTTCCCCCGCTTGCTTGTGCGTGTTTTGAGAAAGAGGGCTAATCGAGGGTTTTCCAACCAAAGTATTATCTACATATATATATTTTCTTGTTTTCAAGATTAAACCCTCTTGAACGATTTGGTGTTCCACCATCGTTCTAAAGTCATCGAAGGCGTTCACTCCACGTGTTCGTTTTCATTCCTTGAGGCTCTTTTAATCGAGAAAATCGATTCGAGGAGAGATTTGTAGATTTTTGTCTACGTAATACATTCAAAATACCAAAAAAATTAAAAAACAATCAAAAGCACAAAAATAATCTTCTACATTCCCTCTAATTTCATAATTCTCTTCTTTCACCCTCTATAACGTTTAATTCTCGTAACGCCATTCTCGTTGCATCATGTCAAATGATGAGGGCTATTACTCGTGTCCATATTGTGGAGGCCCACCCGATGGGGCTAATTGTTTTAATTGTGAGGTTATTGGAGGTCGTGAGGGATATATCTATAACTCTCCTCCACATGGTTATGGTGACAATTTTCAATCTAACGACCAAGATCACCAACCATATTCGTTTTATTCGTCTTTTAATTGTGATGAAAATCAAAATAATGAAATGAATCAAGATGAATCTTTTTGTGATTATATGAGCCGTCATAACAAACTTATAGAGTCACTTCAAGAACACGTGGTAGATCTCGATAAGTATTACAAAGATAAATTGGCAACCCAAGGGGAAACTTTCAAAAAAATGGAAAACGATTATGATACCCTTTTTGAAGAGCAACAACGTTTGTATGACCAAAGTCAAGTGATGTGGAGAGAATACGTAGATAAAATTAAGGTTGATCACGCCAATGAGAAAGATAAAATTCTTTTAATGTTCGAGGGCTTAGTGGAAAATTTTAATTCGTTGTCAAAAGTGACCAATCCTAATCCCGTGGGAGAGGTTCAAGTTACTTCGACTCCTAAGACTCGTACGTCTCGTATTGATCCATATCTCTCGAATTTTAGAGTCGTGCAACCTTCATCGTCTTGTAAAGCCGTAGAGGAAACGAAAAAGTCATCCAACGAAGTTTTGAAAAATGTTTGTGAAAATAAACCAAAGGAAAAACTCGTAGGATACTTGGGAGTTTTAAATCTAATACCTTGTGAACCTAATTTTTCTAATGAGGATGAAATTATTGAGGATTTTCTAAATCAATATACACTTGACAAAGAAATTCCATTAAGTGATTTTAAAGAAGGAAAATGTGAAAAGGTTTTTAAGGAAAGCATTGAACCCTCGTTTTTACAAGATGAACGAAAATTAATTCCGAAGGGACGTGTTAGTAATTTTGCTAAAATGTTTGAAAACCCACGTTCGATCCCTTCGAAGGACAAAGTTGAAACCGTCAAGGCAAAATCGTCACGAGACGAGCCTTTTACTCCTAATCCCACATCGAGTGAGATTTTGGATTTATCATGTGAGAAGTCCGCCGATGGTCTTGCTCACATCGATACGTTTTTCGATATCGAGGTCGAAACGACAAAGGCAAAATCTTCAATAGAAGAGCCTTCTATTCCTAGTTTCACGACGGTTGAAGCTAGCGACTCGATTATCGACGACTTTATTGCTCACCCTCTTCCACGAGGAAGAGAAGACGTTTTTGATCCCGATGGAGATTTTTGCGAGATCAAACGTATTCTTGATAACCCGCTTTCGATTTTCGAGTTTGATGAGGACCGTTGCGTTAGCCCGGAGGGGGATGTTTTGTTAATTGATTCACGTTTTAAAAATTCAAATCCTCCTCCCGCCTTCAAGATAAATGTGGAAATTTTAAGTGTGCCTAGAATTATTTTAGAAACACCAAATATTTTCAATTTAATCAACTCGGGTTTTCGTAACAAAGAGTTAAAAAATGAAAAAGGAAAAGATTTTACAAGTGATTTGAAAATTTTTCAAATGCTAACTCCGTCATCACCTCGCTTAATTGAGCTTGCTACAAACGCGTCTACTTCTTTTGACGACGTTTTGTGTGGATCTAGTATGGGGGAAGCCCCATTTGTTCCCTCACACTTCTCCACCGAGGACGAGATTTTTGACCCCGGTATCACGTTTAAGATAAAATCTCGGTCTTTTACCGAAGTAGTCACTAGAAGATCCTTCTACACTTACGGTGAGAGTTTACCTCGAGTAACTCGATTTGTTTGCCCAACCATTGTCCCACCCTTCTCTTCTTATGCTATTTTCTTGTGTCCCTTTGGGACGATGTTACTTGAAGTCGTGTTGTTTCGTTTATCATCCGAAAACGAAGACACGATCTTTGATCCCGATATAGAGGTTTTGCCTTTATATACGGTTGCTTTTGGGCCTTGTTTATCATGTAAGCCCCACCAAAAATTGACCATACCATGATTATCCCTAAATGATCACATTTATGGGGATTCGAGTCGAGCTTTTGACTCGGTTATCAAAAACAAGGTGCCTCGTGGGGGAGACCCATGCTTATCCATGTACATATTATTGCTTTTTAATTAGTTTAATGTGAGGGGATTTGTGCCCTTCCAACCTTTGTTTCGTGGTTGTTTGTGAATTGTGGTTTTTAGATCATGATCTTCACGAGTGGAGCCTCTCGTGTTTCGTTTTATGGGAGCACTCGATCGTTTGCTTTGGAGGCCTTTCCCAATATCCATATGATATATCCTTTTATGTCCTAACCTTAGGTTTTTAGCACACTTCATAAACGGCTATTAATTTAATGGTTACACCCTTTCCATGCTAGATAAAGGCATTCGACTACGTCTCTAGTATGGGGGTGTTTGCACCCCTAGACTCAAAACATTGAGGACAATGTTTAACTTTAGTATGGGGGGGTGAATAGATACTTGCCTTGCCAAACCTTCACGCTTTCCAAAGTTTATCGTTTTGTTATCGTTTTGTTGCAAAATAAGGCTAAAAATGGCCAAATTTTAAAATTTTCTCATTTTTATAAGTGTTTGAAGACACGAATGTAGATTTTCCGATGGCGAGAATAAGAGTAATTTTTGACTCGACCGTGCGTGTTGAGCACTTAACTTTGATTCCTTAACTACACATTAGGCTAAGTCTCTTAAATGAGGACGAGAAATGATAGAGTTAATTATAAGTTACTATGCTAAACGTAGAGTACTCGTATTCTTTCAAAAACTCATGTGTTCTCGTTATTTGCTTATTCTCCCTTCGCATGTAAATATTTTTTGCTTAATAAATATTGACTTAGCGGTTTAGTTTGGATTGTTGGGTTTCTAGTCTTTTCTAGTAGCTTCCGTGTAATTAAATTGGGAAGACATTAAGGTATCGCCAGCGTCACGGTTTTGAAGTATTGGCACCCCAATAATAGAAAGCTTCACCCAATAATAAGATTTCAAGTGCTCACCTAAATCTAGCAAACAATTTGAAGCCCCACAAGGCCTAAAATCTATGCAAAATTGAAAGTGAATCAAGCCTTAATCTTCGAAGCTTTAAAGATCCAAAATTCGCTTTAGCGTGAGGATATACGTCTTTGGCTAATAAAACCACCGATGAGGCGGATAATAAAAGGCAAGGCAAGACCGAAGTCATAATAAAAGCTTCATGGCGAAGTTGAATAAAAGATGGAGGTAAACCAAATATAATAAGGCCCTTCCGTTAGGGGGCGTATAAAAGTCTTGGTAATAAGTCTCATGTTCAAAACCGTTATAAAACCGTGTTTATCGATTCTTCTTGTCAACTTAATTTTTTAACATCGTTGTCTATTAGGAGGGGTTATTGATTTGATGGTCTTAGTTACACCGTTAGGACTCTATTTTTAGACCTAAATCTCTATTATCGCATAAGTCAATGATGCATCCTCGTGATCATTAAGACATAATAAAATATAAGAGATACAACTTAGGAATAATGGGAGAATAAGTACGTGATTAGGGCATATGAGTAGTGTTAGCATTACTAACTTATAATGACAATGATCTCGTTGCACGCTTAGCATGGAATTGAAGTGAAAATCGAGGACGATGAAATTATTTCTAACGAAGCATTCACGTGTTCTTATTCTATGAACCTAAACGTCCCATTTTGCGATGAAAATCATACATTATGTCTAAAACGCAAGTAGTAGCAATAGTAATGTAGCTAGTTTATCATTCAATAAAGTGAATAAATTAAATTTTGGAGATGCTTCGATACTTTATTCTAGCATTGCGTGAGGGCACGGCAATGGTTTAGTATGGGGGAGTGATGAGACTGCTTTTATACATGGTCTCATCGTCCAAAACGGCCTTTAATTGCATTAAATATCATCAAATATACCAAATATATGCTCGTGTTTGTTACTTGTGTATTTTTAGGTACGCATATTGAAGAAATGGCAAAAGATCACAAGAATCAATCAAAAAAGAACACGGGAAACGAAGTCGCACAATGAACCGGGCCCAAGTTTGGAATTTTGCAAAATGACCCTTGAAGAATTGAAGATTGTCAAGTTTAGTCCCTCATCTTTGAAGAACTTGTCACAATTGACCCTCCAAATGTCAATTGTACAAGAATGGTCCTTAAGGAATGAAGACTATACAAGATCAGCCCTTTGAAAATGAAGAATATGCATTAATAGCCCTTATTTCAAGTTTATAAACCTTTTGTGCCAAATTTGACAACTGGCCAAAAGTTGTTAAGTGCAAAATGGGCGCTGATGGAATTAATTACAACATGGAAGAAATGTGAAACATTGGGGGCCAAGTCTGCCAAACATCCAAACATACACACCCACTCAGCTCTTGACACGTCACAAACCCCACCCATTTACCCACCACCCACCCAATAACCCTACCCTACCCGTCCATACCCAAGCCCAAACCGGTTTAATTAATTAAACTGGTCAAAAGGTCAAATTAAATTTCCCACTAAAACACAAAGTTTAAAAATGTTTATCCCCAAATCAGATTAAACCTTCCCTAATCCTAGATAAACCCTAAATTTTACCCAGCTCCAATTCACCTCAAACCAAAGGGGTTTTACCCCTTATGCTCCAGATGGGTAATTCACAACACCCTCACCTAATCTCACACCAAAGACATGACTCTAGACACACCCATGTGAGGGTAGGACCCTCCCCTGCCCATCACTTTCACCTCAAAACCCTAAAGCCGACCAAACCAACAATCCAGATTCTCCCCTTGGTCCCCAAGTTCAAATAGATAGCTAAGATCACTTTCCCAAGCTGGCACATCACTCTCAATCACATGGACGATTTTTGACCAAGCTTGAAGACAAAAGATTCCAAGGGCAATTTGGGCAGTCCACTTCTAGGGTTTTCAGCTTTCTAGATAGTTCTTTTAGTAGTATAAGTATGAGTGGCCTGTCACTCATATTCTTGTTCCAATTTTTAAGCAAAATTCATGTAATGCCTTTTTGAAATATAAAGTTTGGTATTTGAATGTGTCAATTGTAATTCCTTTTATTTTTTAAAAGTTTGGTATTGAATTGCTTAGATTCTGAGTTCCATATTAATCTCTTATAAACATTTGGTGTTTATATCATTTTCAAAAGGTTTTTGAAAAAGTGTTTTTATTTTCAGAAAATCCAGGAATTTGTGAAGTGAAAGTGGATCATATTCCTGTATTTTGTGTTATTGTTCTTGTTTTTGAAATGTGTTAAAGGTTTCAAGGTTTGAGAAAAAGGGTTGTAAGTTTTCAGGAAAATCAGAAAGTTTTGTGCTTGTTTTCATTTTCTCTTAGCAGGGTCTTGGAGATTGTTTGATTAAGGTTCAGCATAGGCCCGGGCCTATTGGAGATGGTTAAGCAACCATTGTTGGGCCTGGATGTAGGTCCAACAAGGTAAATTCCTTGTTCAGTTTCAGTTTTCAATTTGGATATGATTTTATATGATTTTGCATGAAAAGTTGTTAAGTGATTGTTAAGCTGTTGAATGTTACTTAATTTAGTCTTTTATGCATGTTAGAGTTGATTAGGATCAATTTGCTTGATTTGTGATTGAGTTTGGTGTAAAAAAATCATATTTCAGAAACTTAAGGGGTGTTTGGGATAAGGGATTAACCAAATCAAGTGACAAGATCTAGTGTTAAAACCTGGTTAAAAACATTCCTTGGGTGATTGATATGTGATATATGCACTAAGGTGTTAGTTTGACAAGTTTTGAACCAATTTGCAAGCTAAAAAAAGGGTCAATAGCATATAAAATCAGTGACTGCCTTGTCTGTATGAATTTTGAGAGATTTTGGCTTAATCTCTTGTTCATTGCTAGATTAAAGGTTGTTTGAGGTTTGAGTATTGCTGGTATGCCATTTACTTAGTTTGTGTGCATGATTCAAGCTTGTGAAATTCATTTTTATGCATGTACGTTGGTTATATTATTCATCAGTCAACATAGGCTTTATCAGAAACTTTGTGGTGCATTTTGGTGTGAATTTTGTGTTGTGACTTTGTGTTTTTTGTGTTTACTCAAACTCCCCACAACCCAATTGGTGTGGGGGTGCCTTGCTGTCCAAAGAAAACAAGTCCTAATAGCTTTCCTAAGCTCAAGGTCACCAGACCTAGAATTAACACTAGCAGTGGGAACACCATTCCCCCTGCTTGTGCATTTGTTTCCCCTGCTAAGCTACCGGACAAAAGTCCAGCACATGTCACTATCAGTTATTTTGGATTTTTGTCTTTAGTGCACAAATTTTAGAGTTAGGACTTGATTTTTGTTTCTATATTTTTCTAATTTAATTTGTGATTTTTCAGACTAAAAAGATTTTTAGTTACTGTTCATTTTCTATTTTTTAGATTAAATAGCCTTTTTAATTAACTTTTTATTTTCAGTTTTTGGCATTTAGTGCCAAAAATACTTCTTTTTCATTTTAAACATTTTTCCTAGGTTTAGAATAATATTTTAAGAGTTTTAGTATAAAAGGTTTTTACTGTTTATCTTTTTATTATTTTTTATAATTAATTTAGTTTAATTAGGGTTTTATTTAAAACTATTTTTGTCTTTTAGTGAAAAATTTATTATTTTTCAAACTTTTTCATTTTTCTTCTGTTTATTAGAGTAATATAGGATTTTTAAAATTGGTAGATTATTTTTAGCATTATTTAATTATTTTTTTATAATTATTATAGTTTTAAAATAGTTTTTAGTGATTTAAAAATAGAAAAATAGTATTTAAAATTTAGGAAAAATACTTTTTAGTTTATAAATAATATAAGTGAGTTATTTGTCCAATAAAATAATATTTTGGGCTTTTTCTTGATTATATTTAATTTTTGGGCTTTAATTAGCATTAAAAATTGAATATTTAATTAATAAAAGGTGTAAAAATATATTTATTGGATTTTTATCTCTATTTATATTATTTTGAACTACTTTTTCATTTTTAATTTGTTTTTAGCTTAAAATTTTTAAATTTTCACGTTTTTCGTACTTACGTTCGCGTTTTACGTCTTTCGTCGTAGTTTAATTGTAATCGTAGCTCGTCTTAGTTTTTCTTTCTTTTCTCATCTAAAAACGACACTACCCTAAACCATTGATTATATATTTTGGCACATTAATCCACACACCTCCTCGAGAACGAACCCGCATTTGTTCGGTTTCGCGTTTTTCCTAAAACGTGCAACTTAATACTTGCCCCCATTATACCTTGTTTTTCCTAAAACAAAGGTGTACAAAAACTCAACTATAAACCATATATAGAGTTCTACAAACTCTTATTTTGCGATCTAAGTATCCCTGGAAAGGTAATTGAGTTGGCTTTCAAATTCGAGAAACAAGAACTAAATTGGAGGTTGGGAAGTGGGTCAAAAACAGGTTACAACAGTCGGAGGTCAAAACAGTTTTTAAATCAGCGGGTTTTCAATTAATGTTTTAGGGTGATTGGGGTACTTAGGAGTACACTTCAGCCCTCTAATGGGCATGGGAGTTGGTTTATATATTTAATAAGAGACCAGGGGTGGGTCTAAGAATATGGGTTAGGGTAAGATCCCCTAATCATAACAAACTTTTTGTATGTTCAAAATCAGTAAAATCCGGATAGACAAAAGTACATATATATATATATATATATATATATATATATATATATATATATATATATATATATATATATATATATATATATAATATATATATATATATATATATATATATATATATATATATATATATATATATATATCGGGGCCTTAACAGTAGCTTTAAGGTTGGGGCAAAAGGGAGGAGTTATCTAATATAGGTAAGGGCATAGGGTTTCCTTTACAGAGGTCATGGGTATGGTTAGGTGGGCATTTGACTTATAGTTTGGAGACCTAAAAACCGGGACTATTTTGGGTAAAATGTTAACGAGACGGGTTATGAAGTAAACTAAGTTAAGGGCTTTATAGAGGGGTGTAATGAGATGCTTAGAGCATATAAATGAGGTATATATATGGGAGAAGGTTAGATGTCCATCATGGGTTGATGAGCCATCTTAGTGTTTGGTTCATGTTTTGATTGTGTGCTTTTGTTTGTTAGCTTTTTGCTAGTGCGCGGATTTTTGGAGAAGCTCAATCAAGTGAGTTTCATAGTCCCATATCTTTTAATGATTTTGATTTTCAGATGGGATGGAAGAGACACTGTTTGTTTTTTTTGTAACTACTGCTGTGAATGTTTTTATGGTTTGTGATGGACTTGTGTGTACACCTATGTGATTAACTGCTATGTGATTCTTGATTGTTATTGTGGTTTGACTTGGTACCAAGGGGATGTTGACAAGGCGGAGCCTTGGGGAGGTACATAGATGTGTGAGCATCTATGGGACCAATGGATAATGACAAGGCGGGGCCTTGGGATTGGTACATAGGTGTATGGGCGCCTATGGTACCATGGTGTTTGGTAAGGCTGGGAGCCTTGGATTTGGTTTGAAATGATTGATCTTGAATGTTAGTTGTTAATGCATACTTGTAGCACATTGTCCATATGTTTAGTGGTTTATGGTTGTTCACAGCTTATTATAATCTATTTTCGGTTGGAGTCTAAACCTATGACTCTCACCAACATTATGTTGACGTGTTTTAGTGTCTCTTTCAGGTGATAATGTGGTTAAGCGTGAGAACATATGTGGCTAGGATTGAAGTCGCGTAGGAATGCATTTAGAAGGATATCCCCGTTCCTTCTTAGTTTATTTTTCTGTTTGTTTCAATAAGTGATACTATGAACCTAGATGTTGATTTGTTTGTGTTATTTGTTTGTCTTGGGTAAGAGGTAGGACTGTTACCTACTTACCTAGACTCTTGCATTGGTGAGATATTGTCATGACATTTGTGTCACCTTTATGACATTTTTAATTCATATAGTTCTCCCTATAGACACGTTATTGTTGTGATGATATCAATACGTCGCGCCCCAAATTCCGCCATGTTGGGGTGTGACAAAATGGTATCAGAGCCAATGGTTATAGAGAATTAGGTTGCCTAGTCTAGTAACCTAGTCTATAGCTTAAGGGTCCCTGCATATAGGCGTCATAGGAGTATGTGTGCATTTTATATTAATTAAAGTTTTCTGGATGCTGTTGGTTTTTACTTGCGATGTTTGTTAAATTTTGACTAGTATGGGTTGAACCATAGTAGTTCATACTTAGCCGCATGTTATTTTCTTTTCGGGGTGTGACTAGTGCTGGTTGAACCATAATCATCCACGCTAGTCAATGTCGTATTTTGCTTAAATTGTACATTATAGTACATAATTTGGTACATGATAGTTTCTATCTTTTGTTGGGTTATTTTATGTACCTGAGGTATAGTATTTTTCTTTTGATGTTTAAGTCATGTTCCCTAAGAATTATGTGGTGGTTTGAGTTATTAGGAGTAGGTGGATATGAAGGATTTTAAGTTGTTTCCACTCTTATGGGCGACATGACTTATCACTGATTATGTTCTCGTTTTGGATTTAGTCTATGCTGTTTTTGCTAGACTATGGATTTATGTATTCCAAGAGTTTGACTATGTTATTTTAATGGATGGAGTTTTAGACTTTTTTTGGTTATGTGGTTATGAGCTTATGTAAGTAGATGGATATATGTGTTATGTGTTGTATTAATTCTTATAAGTGTCATCATAGGAGGGAGTGCGTTGGGGAAAGGGTAATTGTATAAGTATGGTGGCCAACATAGTTATACAAGTACTACAACTTCAATTGATTTCTAAGTATGATTGCATGAAAGAGGGTTAATACATGCTTGTATAGTATATGTTGGACGGATTTAAGTATATGTATCCCGATATGCCTATATATGTATGATCCCCTATAATTATCGATTGTATCCTTAGGAGGGTGGCTAGCTCGCTTCTTTTTAGATACTCAACCTCCGTTGTGGCGTATTCTTCGAGTTTTCTATTTCACGTGTCCGTTTTAAAATGGTGTCCTTGGTGTTAAGTATATTGAAATAAATTGAGATTTATTTTGGGATAATGAAATCTTTTGTGTTGAGTCTTACATTCCTTTTTGTCGGTATATATTGAATAGACTTGGAAATCTACTATAGGGTTGGATAGTTGGTTGTATACGGTAACATAAGGGTAAGGTGTTGGAATCGTGTTTGAAACAAGATGTAACATAAGAATTCTTAATCAACAATTATTTATTTCAAAATTCTAAAAGATTTTTTTTTTAAACTAAAGCGAAATAAAATTTCTATCTACTTACATAGTTTATATAAACGAGTTTAACCGATTTACGTCATTTATAATTATTTATACAAGGTTAAATTGAGTTCATGAAAATTTCACATACAATTATTTCTTTCATTTAAAAGGATTGCATTAATCACTAAGTTTATTCTTTAGTTTTTAAAACAACTAGTATAAAATTGTTTTGGTCGTAACTTGTTTGTTTTTAAAGCTTTTTGGGTGATTCAAAAGCCTAAAATTATGTACTCGGAACGTAATTTTCAAATATTCAGAATGTATAGTCTGGGAGATAAGTATCCTGGTCGAAATTATTGTACAAGTGTCGGGTTAAAGGTTGAGGTTTGAATAGTAGTTTATTTTTATGATTTGGGATGCACGGGATACCTAGTCTTTGAGTTGAGTTTTGAGTTCGTCAAGAGGGTTGTTTGTAGATTGTTTGAGTCACATAGATGTGGGGAGGTAAAGAAAAAAAATATTCTTTTGGAAAAGTCGATCTTGTGCACGGATTAAATAATATGTCGCGGGGCGTAAGATGTTTTGGTTGCCATTAAGTGTTTCTTGGATCATTTTTCTTTGTCATGAGTCATTTGAATTGGTACCTGTTTGAGTTTTTCTTTTGAGTTTTCATGGTTTTGGTCTGTTTTAACTCGTGCACGTGAAATGTCGTTAGATATCCATGGGTTTGATTCGTCGATCGTATCTAGTGGATTCAGGATGTAGTTTTGGTTGCATATTGATTGGGAGCGTTGAGGTAGTCATATGAAAGACTTGGTCGCGCCTACACGATTAAGTAGGTGACCATGAGAGAATGGTCGAAATGGCCTTAGTGGGGAGGAAAGAGTTAGAAGTTCGTAGACGAACTAATGTGGTCATGAGGTCTATTAGGAGTGCCAAGGGAGATGAATAGAGATTTGTATAATGTATGGATATTGGCACAAGTAACGCGTCATAGAGAGTGTTGGAAGGGGATATAATACCTCAAAGGTATTTATGATTGTTCGTAAGGCATGTAAGTTTTCTGAAAATTTCCTGAGATTTAGTAGGTTTGCCTACTACTTTGAGGTAGAACCATGAATAGAGCAAGTAGGAGAAGTGAGAGGAGTTGTAGTTAGTGCCTTTCCAAGGCAATTGTTGATGGAATGATTTAAAAACAGGAGTTGTTAGAAATTGCAAGGAATGCAAGATAAAAGTTGAGTTGCTTAGTAGTATATTGGATGTGGAAAGCGGTTGAATAGTTTGATAAGAGGAAGTATTGGTCTTTTAGAATGCGTGTAGAATTTTGCGAGTAGAACGAGGTAGGAATTTATTCGTATTGCCACTAAGAGAGGGTGCAAGTAGGACGTAGTTGAAAACTGCTAAGGATGTTGTATGAATGCTTTGGGTTACGGTTATGCATTTAGCTTCGCTAGAGCACTAGCGGTTTTCATGGTGTCAATGAACCGAGTGTGCATGAACGTATATAAACGAGTTGTCATTGGGAGTATCGACGACATCTTGATCTACTCAAAGTCTAAAAAGGAGAGTGAGGCGAATTATGAGTTGGTTTTGCAGTTGTTAGGAAAGGGAATTATACGTGAGATTTTCAAGTGTGAGTTTTAGGATTAAGTTGACCAGGATGAGTAGTTAGAGATGATGGTATATCATAGAACCAGCAAGGGGCGAATTAAAGAGGGATGAGGAAGCGTTTTGGAAGCTGAAGAGGTGATTGGATAATGATCCGGTCTTGGCATTGTCGGAAGGACTGGATGAATTCGTGAAGCATGACGATACGTGGAGCAAGGATTTGGAGGTGTACGAGAACGACAAAGAAAGGCGATTGCTTATACGATGCAGGAACTGAAGATTTGGAAGAACTACATAAGACTTAGTCAGTGGAGTTGGACTGTTATATCTGCCTAGAATGCTAGAGGCATTTGGGGTACTAGACGTTGAGAATGATCTATACAGATCATGAACATCTCCAACACATATTTAATCATCTTGATTGAACATTTGGAAAAGGTGATGGGTGGAGTTAAGTGATGAAAGAAAATTGCAAGGCCAAGTACCATCTGGGAAAGGCAAGCATGGTTGATGAGACATGGAATAAGAAGAATGAAGTGAAGCTGAGACGAACTTGAACCATATGGATGACGTATTAGGGTGGTTTGGATCAAGGATGTAGGTTGCACGAGTTAATTTGTCTAAAGCAGAGAACGCGTCAACATGTATGTTGCGTGGCTTGGAAAATCATATAGAGAAAAGGGACGTAGAATATACTTCCTACATAGATAGGAGTAGCTTAGAAAGGGCGATGTAAGGACGAAGTTGGTGAAAGGGATACATAATGGGGTGGGGGAATAAGTACGACGATAGTTGGGTGATAGTCGATAGACTGACTAATTCATCTCATATTTCAAGAGGAATGAGAAGTCACGTAGTTGAGAAGTTGGAAGGATTGCGTACGGATGTGATGGAATAGAGGGTTTTGCGTAAAAGTTAGCCTAATATGTATGGAATGCCTTATGAAGGATTATGGCAAGGGAAGAAACGATGTGAAGCAAGCGTATTATACCGTTGATAGACTAATGTTTGGTATGAGCATACTATAGGGGTAATTGAGAAATACGCCTAGAGCATTGGCGTGAGATTTGGAGATAGTTGGAGAACGCATTATATTAGGAAGAATTCTCCTACAAAGAGAGAGTCACCGGTGAGAGGGGCATATTCCCCATTGATGAGGATGTAAGGAATAAAGAAGGAAACACCTAAATTATAGGCTGAAGACGGGATATAAGATGGTATGGAAATTAAGATTGTGGAGAGACAAGCGGAAAGTAGTATGGAGGAAGAATGATTCAAGGGAGCAAGAGGTTGTTAAGATAGTGGGGTGAGACAAGCGGAAAGTAGTATGGAGGAAGAATGATTCAAGGGAGCAAGAGGTTGTGAAGATAGTGGGGTGATATTGAAGAGAAACCGTTAGAGCAAGAGGTTATTAGTCACGAACAATGGAACGTCCACCTAGAGAAAAGGTGTAACACATGTTAGTATGAAGGATGGTTAGTTACTTAATGCCGAGCATGGGAAAGCAAGGATGAGGTGGTGGTTATGACATGTTTCTTGTGAATATTATGGGAAGCTTTTGGTTATGAAATCCTGCATATACCATTGGATGTGTTAAGGTTGGGAGAACTTCCGTATGATGGAAAATCCGTAGAGGATAGAAGCCGTTAGGTATGGTGATAGGAATTGTAGTAGAAACTGTTGGAGTTAATTCATAGGAGATGAGGTAGATCACCGTTACAGTGGGATGAAGTTAGAAGCGGCCAACGTATTGGACCGGAGGTGGATCAGAAAACTATGGAGGTGGTGGCAATGACTAAGTAGAGGTTGAAAATAGCAAAGAACCGACAAGAGAGCTATGCGGACAAGAGGCGTAAGCCGTTGAGATTTGAGATAAAGTTATGCTAAAGGTTTCACCATGGAAAGGGGTGATGCAGTTTGGAAAGAAAAGGGAAGTTAGCACCTAGATTTGTGGGTCCATTTGAAATCCTTGAAAGGATGGTGCTAGTGGCGTATAGGTTGAGATTACCGGAGGAATTGAGTAGTGTGCATGACGTATTTCATGTATCAAACTTGAGGAAATGCTTAGCAAGAACTGACTTGCAAGTACCGTTAGATGATATTAGTATGGATACGAGTATTCATTTTATCGAAGAGCCGATAGAGATTTTGGGTCATGAAGCTAGGACGTTGGATAAAAAGGGTAATATACCGTAGTTATGGGTAGATGTAATTTGGAACGTGGACTAGATTTCACGTGGGAACGGGAAGGATTTATGAGGAGCAAGTATCCTCAGCTAATTGATAATGACGATCCTAAGTAGTTAATCTCGGGACGAGATTTCTATTAGGAGGGAGTGATGTGACAACCGTGGTTTTGAGGTTTGTCACTTAGTCTTATTTTTAGGTTAATTTATGTGTGACTATATGATTAGCATGTTTACATGTTTATTTTGCGTGAACGAGGTTGGTGTGGATATTGTATATAGGTATAAAGTACTCATAAGTAAATCGAGGAACGGTTATTTCATGTTCATGATCTCACAATTAGTGACAATGAAATGAAATGGTGTTATTTTGGTGTTTACGTGTACGTATAAGTATTATAGTAAATTGTATTTTTTTAGGAGTTGGGGTTTAACATTAAGAGGTCTCGGGTAAGGTGTTTAGTTATGTGAGTATTTTTCGGGATGGGTTTAGGTCATTTAGGACTTAGTTATAAAGTTTATTTCAAAATTTAAGATTTTTTTTAAAACTGTATATTTTACGTTTTTTTTCGGTATACGCGTAAAATTGACTAGTTTTACGGTTTTAAGGTTTCGGAGGTTTTTGGAGCTGAAATAAATTAACGTAAATTAAGGTATTGTTAATAACATAATAATAAGTAATAAAAAAAGAAAAAAATAATATATATATATATATATATATATATATATATATATATATATACGGGTCGGTTAGGGCCGAATAAAAAGAAAGAAAGAAGGAAAAGCCCAAAAACAGGCTCAATGGACTTGTAATGGGATTAGGGGGCCTTTAGGACCTAACCAAACCCAATCTATAACCAAAATAATCAGATTTTTAAGCTCCATAACAGCTCCTAGCCGAAATTCAACAATGGTGGCCAATTAGGGTTTCAAAAATAAAGATCTTCCATTGATTTCTAAGGTAAAACCTTCAAAACCCTTGTTCTATTAATGATTTTAATCAATCTAATCATGTAATTGATCTTATGATGGATTAGGGTTTGTGAGTTTTCTGAGATTAGTGAGTTTAGGGTTCATATGAATTGATTACTTTGTTTATTATGAAGATTAGTGATGGTAAGTAGGGTTTAATTATTTTAAAATCGTTTTTTAAAAACTGGGCAGAATTTTACGTCAATTGTTTTGACCATATATAGAGTTCTACAAACTCTTATTTTGCGATCCAAGTATCCCTGGAAAGGTAATTGAGTTGGCTTTCAAATTCAAGAAACAGGAACTAAATTGGAGGTCGGGAAGTGGGTAAAAAACAGGTTACAACAGTCGGAGGTCAAAACACTTTAGCCCTCTAATGGGCATGGGAGTTGGTTTATATATTTAATAAGAGACCAGGGGTGGGTCTAAGAAGATGGGTTAGGGTAAGACCCCCTAATCATAACAAATGTTTTGTATGTTCAAAATCAGTAAAATCCGGATAGACAAAAGTATATATATATATATATATATATATATATATATATATATATATATATATATATATATATATATATATATATATATATATATATATATATATATATATATATATATATATATATATATATATATATATATATATATATATATATATATATATATATATATATATATATATCAGGGCCTTAACAGTAGCTTTAAGGTTGGGGCAAAAGGGAGGAGTTATCTAATATATGTAAGGGCATAGGGTTTCCTTTACAGAGGTCATGGGTATGGTTAGGTGGGCATTTGGCTTATAGTTTGGAGACCTAAAAACCTGGACTATTTTGGGTAAAATGTTAACGAGACGGGTTATGAAGTAAACTAAGTTAAGGGATTTATAGAGGGGTGTAATGAGATGCTTAGAGCATATAAATGAGGTATATATATGGGAGAAGGTTAGATGTCCATCATGGGTTGATGAGTCATCTTAGTGTTTGGTTCATGTTTTGATTATGTGCTTTTGTTTGTTAGCTTTTTGCTAGTGCGCGGATTTTTGGAGAAGCTCAATCAAGTGAGTTTCATAGTCCCATATCTTTTAATGATTGTGATTTTCAGATGGGATGGAAGAGACACTATTTGGTTTTTTTGTAACTACTGCTGTGAATGTTTTTATGGTTTATGATGGACTTGTGTGTACACTTATGTGATTAACTGCTATGTGATTCTTGATTGTTATTGTGGTTTGACTTGGTACCAAGAGGATGTTGACAAGGCGGGGCCTTGGGGAGGTACATAGATGTGTGAGCATCTATGGGACCAATGGATAATGACAAGGCGGGGCCTTGGGATTGGTACATAGGTGTATGGGCGCCTATGGTACCATGGTGTTTGGTAAGGCTGAGAGCCTTGGATTTGGTTTGAAATGATTGATCTTGAATGTTAGTTGTTAATGCATACTTGTAGCACATTGTCCATATGTTTAGTGGTTTATGGTTGTTCACAGCTTATTATAATCTATTTTCGGTTGGAGTCTAAACCTATGACTCTCACCAACATTATGTTGACGTGTTTTAGTGTCTCTTTCAGGTGATAATGTGGTTAAGCGTGAGAACATATGTGGCTAGGATTGAAGTCGCGTAGGAATGCATTTAGAAGGATATCCTTGTTCCTTCTTAGTTTATTTTTCTGTTTGTTTCAATCAGTGATACTATGAACCTAGATGTTGATTTGTTTGTGTTATTTGTTTGTCTTGGGTAAGAGGTAGGATTGTTACCTACTTACATAGACTCCTGCATTGATGAGATATTGTCATGACATTTGTGTCACCTTTTATGACATTTTTAATTCATATAGTTCTCTCTATAGACACGCTATTGTTGTGATGATATCCATACGTCGCGTCCCATATTCCACCATGTTGGGGTGTGACACTCCAACCTTCACTTTGGTCCCTCATCACCCAAGAGACCTCCACGTGTCTCCCCTGCACCAATGAAGTTCGTCTTCAACGACAAGACAAAACTAAACCCTCCATCCAATGGCTCAAAGCATTACATATCATTGAACGTTTGAGATTGCTTTCTAACAACTCATCAACCACAAGAGTCCAAGAATCTTCACATGAGGCTTCATGCTTAATTCAAATGCCAAGGGCTTTTCTGGCATTTTGTAACTAGGGTTTTAGCTTATGTTTTAGCACTAGAACCTTCCCTAGAGTAGTATAAAAGGAGGTCCAATCGTATGGTTACCCCTTTTATTCTTTGTCTCAGAATTTCTATAGAAATAGCTTTGTAATTTCTTTTCTTGTTAATAAAAGTTGGTATAAGTTTGATAAATATTATGAGTACCATTATTCTTATTCTTGTTCTTGTTTCTAAGTTTATAGAATCACAATAGCTTATAATTCCTTTTCCCTCCATTATTGAGGAAAAGTTGGTATAGTTGTGAAATCCAAGCTTGGGGACTTGTTACTTGTTACCAATCTGTTTCAAAAGAGTTATTTAAAAGTAATTTAGGAATATTCAAAGGTTAAAATGTTTTTAAGAATTAAAAGTAAAGATAAAAGGTTCTTATTTGTTAATTGTGATCTTGGTTGAGATCTAGGGCTCAACAGCTTTTCTTTTGGGGTTATACATGATCATAGAACCAAGTATTAATCAAATCCTTGGTGTAGTGTGTATATAGGCTTGGGAGTGGGCTTGTGGGTAACTATACTATCACCAAGTTCAATTCATTAAACTTGTTATCATCATTGTGCTAACCCACTGTCCAAGCCTTGGACTTTGGCTTTCCCTTGTTCTTAGCAGCTAAGAAAGCTGGTGTTTGTTGTGCTAACACCAAAGCTCAACCATTCCAAGGTGTGGAAGTACACCTTGGAGGTTTGTCTTTTAAAACCTATTTTCTGTCAAGATATTATACATGTGATTTGTGATGCATGCTATGTGAATTACTTTTTGTGGTCTGAATCTGTCATTTAGGGTTGTTAGATCTTGTTCAAGCCTAAAACTTGCATGATTATGAAGTAAATATAAAAATACTTGGTTAAAATCTTGTTTCAAAATGTGAAAGGTTGTTTGGATTTGACTGTCAAAAGGATTTAATGCTTTTAGGCTTTTTCTTTCATTGCTTGTATTTGCTTAGTACATGTTTTTAAGTCCTTTGTGCTATTTGGTTAAGTTTGGAAAGCAATTGAACAAGTTTTGCTAAGTGTCACCATTTTCTATCATCAAAACTTGTTCAAACATATAAGCAGCCATAAAATCTTCATTTGTTGGAATTAAAGGGTAAAAATTGGTTTGCAAGTAGATCTTGTGGTAGTCTATCTGTGCAACATCTGGTGTTTCATTTTGGTAGCTTATTGTAGCTTTTATAGCTTTATTGAATCTCACTGTGGTGGTCAAGTATATTAGCAAAATGCATGCTTTGGATTTTGTCATTGCCTTGTGATTTTGTGAGTTTTGTTGCTTATTATTGCTTCTTTGGTGTCTGCTAGTTGGACTTTGTGTGATTGTAGCTTATTTGGTTGGCTCATAAGCTCATTGGCTTATTGAGTTTTTTCTGTCCAAAAATCAAGCAAATTCCATCAACTGGTGGCTTTGTTCACTGACTTTTGTAGTCAAAGCTTCCTCTATTGTAGCTTATACTTGCCCTATAACAGCTTACTAAGTCCACAAGTTCATAAAAATCAACTTTGACTTTCGTTGACTTTGGTCAAACTAGACCATAAGTGCTTATTGATTTTGTTTAGCTTATTGGTGCATGCAACAACTTTCTTTTTTTACTTTCAATAGCTTTTCTCAGCTTATTAGTACTTCTAGAAGTTTGCAGCTTAATTGGTTAGCTTTTCATTGAGAAAACAACTTATTGTCTTTTTAGGAAGTGCTTATTGGCTTATCCTGCTTATTCTACTGGACCTTTTTGAAAAATTCTTCTTGATAAGTCTTAGTTAAGTCATTTAAAAGCTTTTGCAAAAGAATCAACTCTTGAATCAGCCTAGAACTCAAAAACGACTATTTTGTCGTTTTCTTAGAGGATTTTTGCTTATTTCAGGCTTATTCCTTGATCTTATTCCAATTTATATTTTATAGTTTCTCTTATAAGTACAAAAGAAGGATGTGTGTTGAATTTCAGCTTATGACATTGAGTTATAGCTTAATGGGCTTAATGGCCCATTAAGGATTAGCTTATTGGCATTTAAGTTGTGATAAGCTTATTTTTAGCTTTTGAGCCTTTAGATTTTTGTGTTTAAAATCAAATTTTGAGTAAGACAATGCTTTTTCAGCTTATTTTATGGAAACTTTTGATTTTGGGCCAAAAAGGCCATTAAGACTTATTGTTTTTCTTTTCATCCCATTTGGGGGCCCAATAGGGGTATTTAGGTAATTTTACTTTCATTTCTGGCTTAGTTAGACAAAAATACACTTGTTTGTAAGTTTTTATAATTTTTTAAAATTTTGGTATTTTTTATTATTATTTTATTGTTTAAAAATTGCTTTTAGGGTTTTTAAATAGATTTAATAGATTTAAAATTTTAGAAAAATATTTTTTTAGCTTAGTTAAAGTGGTTTTGAGGTTTACAAAGTCTTAAATTTTAGTTTGGGCTTTCTGTTAATTTATTTGATTTTTAGGGCTTTAATTAGCATTAAAAATTTTTTTTGGTTTTTTGAAAGGCAATTAGCATTTAAAAATTAAATACTAATTAACTTAAAAAGCTACAAGAAGTCTTCTTGATTTTTAAACCTTAGATATATTTTTAGGAATTTATTGTAACTTTTCGGGAATTTTTAGAATAGTTTTAATTTTTGCCTCGTTTTGCGTGAAAACTTGTTTTTCGTCTTAGTTTAATTTTATCATAATTCATCATCTTCTTTTCTCCTCTCTATTAATATTAATAAAAAACAACAAGCTTAACACACACTATTATCCTCCATGGTGAACGAACTTACATTGGGTCATTAGTGTACGATTTTCTTAAATCGTGCATTTAATACTTACCGTATATAAGATTACATCTTTTTTTTAAAAGCGTATATTTACTACAATCACATTGCCTCTTCACTTTGTACCCACAGCTGTCACAAACCAAAGTACCCATTCACTAATGGAGAGCAAACTCTTCTCTACTTTGGCCCCACCACTATCTTTTATTTTTATTTTTCTATTTTCACACAAATTAAAATCCATTTCATTAGAATTAAGACTACAAATACTTAAATAAAAACTACAAATACGAAATCTAAAAATATAACACGAAAAAAAATTACGAAAATTAAAAGCACACAAGAATAAAAATAAACTACTAATTTTAAGGGGCATATCGGGTCATGATTTCCTCTTGTTGTCGACGCACGAACGACCTCTTTGGTTCTGGTATTGCCTCGTAATCAACCGCGAGAAACTGTTAGTCGGCCAACTTCATCTGCCTCTCCGCGAGTACGTTTTGGGTATCATACGCGGATTTAGCCGAGAGCATTTTTTGATGCATTGCATTTTCCAGTATTTCCTTCGATGATGACCTCGACGATGCTCCTCCGATGCCCTCACTTGTATTAAATCTTTACTTCTTGGCGGGTCGAGCTTTTCTAGCGGGCCGAGGACGTTCATCAGGACCGAATACTTCCGTGTGATCATCCACTTGAACGGCTTTTTCCCCGGCAAATTTTGGGTTGGTTCTAAGGATCTTCCACCCGTGAACGTAAGCAAATTTTATTCCTTTAAACGTGGCACAAAGTTCATCCTTTGCAGCTTCCAAAACATCTTCATCATTCCACCCACTCTTACGATTTACTCCTTCGTAAATCGCTTGAAACTTTTGAGCATCGGGATGCATCCGACTTCATTTTCCCGTAATCATGTTCTTTGTGCGCTCCATCCCGGTTGTTTGCTCGTTGAAATCTCGAACAATCTGCCCCCAAAAACAATCAAGGTTTTGATCGTATTCAATGTCGGCGTTCTCCGAAATAACAAGCCAACATTTCGCCAATAGTACCTCCTCGGCCTGCGTCCAATGTGTCGGTGCTTGACACAGGGCTTTCACAAATTCAATGTTATCATCATCTGCATCCAAATCTACGACTTTTGATTTACTGGCTTTGTGTTTTTTGCGGTTGCCTTTTCCGGCTGGTGATCATGACGCTGGAACATTGAATTGGGTTTCCGGCACCTGTTGTTGTTCACTATTGGCTGTTAAATTGGGCGTTTTGAAATCAGATTTGTTGTTGTTGGTAAAAATTTTCCGGTGTCAATTGGGGGAAATAGTTTTGAGTAAAAGGGGGGAATGAGAATTGAGAGTCGGATGAAAATTGAGAAGAAGATGAAAATTGGGAAGAAGATGGAAAATGGGAAGCAGATGATATGGAGTTTTGCGACGATGGCATCGAGGGGTTTGACGTTGGCGTCGAGGGGTTGCTTGTGTTGATAAGCGCGGTGAAATTGAGTTGTGAGAATTGATCATTTGAGACGTTAGATATTTTTTGTTGTTGTTTAGAGAGAATAGAAAAAATTGTGTGTGTTAAAAGTGTTAAAATGGGGGATATATAAAAAAGGTTTAGGGTAAAAAAAATTTGAATTTTTTAAAAAATGACAATTATAGTTAACGGCTACTTTAAAAAAATGAATTTTAAAATAAATTTTTTTACTTAAAAATAGAATAGCCAACGGCTACTTTTATTCTCTCCCCTCGTTGTAGTCTCGTCGCTGCAGCGACAAGGACTCAACGAAATAAAAGGTGTGTGGCAAAGAAGGCCGTCGAAACTCGGCAAACGTAACCACGCCGTGATACCCTCCGCCTTTAAACATGTGACATAGCAATTAATTTATTCAACTTTCTTTATGTTTCATAGATTCCAAGATCTTATTTATTATGTGTCAAGAATTCGGAGAGATAGTTTTTGAGTTTTGAAGTTATACTTATTGCGTTATGAGAGATCGACATATATTTAGCAACTTTTTTAAATATAAAGTGTTCGTCGGTGAGAAATTTTTTTAAACATAACTATAAACCAAAATTAAAAAATCATAATTAAATTAACAATATGTTCGTCTTTTTAATAAATAATAATATATTATTAAAAATTTAAAATAAAAATTCGTGCGTAAACAAAAATTATAAAAAGGTATTTAAGACTCTTTCTAATAGCCATTTTATGGCAGAATAAGTTTCACTTATACTAAATATTTAAGACTATATTCAATATTAAATACATAATAAAAGTTTTATGCTAAAAACTCGTACGTGCATGAATACTAAAACTAGTATATACATACAAATATTCGCGCAAATCCTAGATAGCTTATCATCCAACTGCTAGTCTAACATCCGCAAGGCCGCTTCATTAAATTTGAAGGCCCTGTGCGTAAATCAAAATTTAGGCTTTTGATAGTGTATATAGAAGTAATATTAAAATTTGCGAGCAATTTTCACTATAAATACTTATTGGAATCAATAGATTAACAATTAAATTTGTATTATGTTTAAAGTAATAATACATTTGTTTATGTAACCGTTGCCATTCAAACGCCATAATACTATATTGATTCACATGAATAAAAAATATTAGGATTTAATATGAAATACTATAGAGCCAATGGTTATATTTGAAAAATAATACAAGTACAAAATAAAATAAAACATTGGGTTTATTGCGGGTGTTGTCTTCTCCAAAATAAAACTTAGCTTTATTTCCACCATTGATAAGTAAAGCTCGAGCTTATTTTTCTACTACATAAATTTTTTATTTTCTTTTAAATGTGTTAATCGGCGCAATTGCTTTTCTAAATCATGTGTAAACAATGTTAAATCCTCCCAAAATGAGTTTATGAGTTTATACGTATACTAAAATTCTAAAATTTGGAGGCCAAAAAATGAAGGCCTTATGCGATCGCCTTTGCCGCATATGTCTAAATTCGACCCTTAACATCCGCATAATATGTAACCAGAACATGATATTTACATCTTGATATCATGAGATATTGACGCGTAGCTGTGTTCATGAGTCAGTTAGGTTCGGTTAGTTAGACAATTTTAACTATCCATCGTGGGACGGGTAGTTAACTTCACTACCCGAAACCCAGGGCCGGCCTTGGTGGTGGGCGAGGTGGGCGACCGCCCAGGGCAGCAAACATACAGGGGCATCAAAATTTTGATGTTATGACTGTTTTTATATGATGTATATGGTGTTGTATGATAAAAAAATGTATTATACATAGTAAGAAGGTGAAAAAAAAGAAGAAAGGAGATGTTATAATTGATCGGACGGAAAAAAAAGTTGCAGTGATGGAAGAATAAAGCGAAGGAAGGAGACTTTGGTCACGTGACTTTGGAGTAAATGCGGGAATGCCTAGGAAAATGAAATATCAACTAATTTTTTTTATTTTTTTTTATCATTTTATTTAGAATATTAAAACTCTCACATTATTTTTATTTAACTTTACCTTCGTTAATTTGAGTCTTGCAAATGGAAAATTTAAAAGATGTTTGGATTTTCTAAGAATTTAGTAATATTATTGATCAGGGTATGTTGTTTGTTTAGGGATGTGGAGCTTGGTAAATATATTTTTTTATATGTAGGTTTCTGCTTCAATATTAAGAGCTAACTAATCTCAGAATGATGATTTTTTTAGATAGCTTGGAGTTATCGTTGGTGAACTTTTGTAGTCACCTCAAATATAAGCACCTACTAAAGTTTGAACCTTTAACATTTTGTTTAAGAGTAAGTGGCTTTATCAATAGTCCACTTGGTGCGAATAACACGCTATTATTAATTCTCGTTGAATATAACCACTGTTACACACAAAACATAACAAAATAAAACGGGTTACTTTTTGGTTAGTTGTTCATCGGGTATAATACGTCTTTTTTTGTCTGGAAAATATTCCACCCTGTTAACGCACAACATTAGACATGGTTGGTCCGTGAAGAAGATTTGTCACCTTAATACTTTTTTGGTGAGAACAGAATTTATTACAGCACAAAAAATGCTCCTCTTTTGTAAAATCTTTTTATAACACCTAAATTTTATATCAGGAGACTATAGCACACAAATAGACACTAAATCACAAATTTATCACACAAATAATAGACCTTTTGGGATGGCTGTGAGCCTGTGACCGCATCCTACCCGAAAATGTCACCTTCGTTTTGGTTTAAGCATTGTCTCGTCACGTTTTTTAAGAATGCTCCACACTAAAATGCACCGTAGCCGGTACTTTTACCATATTTGAAAGGGGAATTATTTGATTGTCTCGCCCTGGGTAGTCAAAACTTCAAGATCGGCCCTGCCGAAACCGAACCGTACTAGGCGGTTAACCGGACATCCGGTTACCCAAAATGAGCGGTTACCTACGGTTCGGGTTACGGTTAACCATTATAAGTTTAATCGAGTTTAAGTTGATACATAATAACATGGTTAAGTACATAGAATGTCATTTTTGTATAATTAAACGACATTGAATAAATAAAAATCATATAAAAGTTATTTCGGTAAAAAAAAATGCATTCAAATATTCATAAATAACATGTTAAAGAAAATATTTATTCAATGCTTATTGATAGTGCTTGCATTAACTAAATTTTACGCATAAATGTTTAGAAATATAGATATTAGGAGTTAAAAATGCCGTTGTATTATAAAAGTAGTATATTAATATAATTAATACATGCAACATTATTTGAATATATAGTGAAAAAAATTCATGTATAATATGCGCGGTTTAGTCTAGTTAGCCGCGAGAAGATCGAAATCGAACCGTGATAAGCGGGTTTTTTCGGTTTCGAGTTTTTTAAATTTTGAGGTTTTTTGGTTTCGAACTTTCGATTGAACGCTTCGCATCGGTTCGTCGATTTCCTGATATTTTAACACCCATGTTGACACGTTTGATTTATTTGTTTAGTCGTCAATAAGTTTTTTTCATTTATTTTACTCGTTTACTGTTGAGAATGATAAATAAATTGGTTGAAAGTGTCGCATCTTATATTATATATCTCCATTTAGTTATTACTCCCTCAGTCTAAAAATTATAGTCCCATGATTTTTTTCGGTCTTTCTTTTTTAACTTTTACCTTAAATATTTGTTTTTGTATTATATAATACTTGATAAAAAAAATTATAACAATGAAAATACATTTAAAAACTAATCATTTCATATATTTTTCATTAAGTATTATATAACACAAACAAAAATATTTAAGATCAAAGTTGGACGAAAAAGACCGAAAAAATCAAAGTGAGACTATAATTATGGGTCGGAAGGAGTAACAACGATCATCAGTGATGCATAGGGCTAAGTATTTGAACTGGTGATCTGGATTGGATCGAAAAACAGGATCGGACTAGACCGGATAATTTCGATCCGGTCCTTGGTCCGGGGTTTTAGACTAATTCAGTTCCCGATACTGTCCTATCAAAATCCCGTCGATTATGTTTAATAACATCGAATCGGACCGAAAACCGAACCGAACCGGACCGGACCCACCCAGACCGAACCAAACGATTTCGGTCCGATCTCGGTCCAAGATTCTGGACCATTTCAGTATTCGGTCTGGTCCAGTCTTGATCGGTCCGAGCCAAATGCTCACCCTAATAATGCATGTGTCTTTTAAGGTCATTATATATTTTTAAGAAAAATGATTCTTGTGCTTAATAATGATGCCTATTTATGTGTCTAATGATTTGATTAATTGGGTTGAATAGATAATTGGTGAGAATTTAAAGAGAAAAAATGTACAATACACATGTACAAATGGCTTATACATTAGACATGTTTTTTTTAGATGTAAATAGCACTACTCTATTTTTAATTATCTTTAAAAAGTCAATAAAAATTGAAAAGAAAAGAAAGAAACGAAACAAAATATTCATAAGCATCTTGGAGACGTGTTCGATTTTTGTGAAATCAAGCGACATCAAAACGACAAAACAAAAAAAAATAAAGTAGAGCAAGAGACCATAAGTGCAAAAACAGGTTAAAAAAGCACTACCAAACACCAGAGACATGCTAGACCACACTCGCAAACATACTACTAGTTGGCTTTACAAATTGCAACAAAATAATCAGCCATATATGATGTGACTTATGAAAGTTCCATACAACTCTATGTACACATTCTAAATTGAAGTTATATAATTACTAGTCTAGTTTTTGTTTCAAAGTTCTTAAAGTAATGTGTTTCTTAATAGCAATAGTTAGTTTTTAAAAGTCTGGAGAGTATATGAATCATGATTTTACTAAATACATGATAAAACAATACTGTGCTAGAAGAATTGTATTCTGTGATCGTAGATGGGGCATTAATCTGCAAGAATCACGAGGGTAGCACGTAGGTCGAATAATCCTACTAAACCGTAGCTGATTTTGAAGGAAATTGTGCAAGCAACCGATCCTCGTTCAACAATGAAAGTGTTGAAGAATGCGGAGAGAAAAAGGAGGAGGATCAGTTATTTACAACAAAGATTATTGTTTATGAAAATTTTAATCAATTTTCTAAGCTCCATCATCCTAACCTTTTGCGTCGTATAAGTTGGATATCTTTCAAACATCCACGTAAAATAAGTGTTTAACAGAACTAAAAGTATGTCACAAGTTAATTTAGAAATTACCAAATAAAAAGCACATGATATATGGAACGTGCAGTGCCTTATAGCTTCCAAAACGATATGTTTGTGTTGTGAACCCAAAGAATTTTTATAGATTTCTTTTAGCTTTTGAACTTGTAGCAAAATAATAATATATACTACTTGTGTCCGTTGGTGACTGTGGGCTAGGTGAAAAGTGCATTTCGGTTAATAATATGAACAGCTATTAATTGAATTTGATATTGTCTAGTGGAGTTTCTAAAGTGTCGAGTATATTGATGTCTAAAGCTTCTAATGATTGGCCATAAAAGGGAAAAACCGCAATGGTCAATGATTGTACGGTTTCCTTCATATTGATTCACAACACGGCTTTATTTTTACGGTTTCATTCTCCGAACATAAAAAAAAACATAGAGGTATTACTGCACCGCCTACTCTCGTAAATGTTCAGCTGCTAATAATTAATTAAAGACAAGTTTCAGAAATTATTTTATGCATATCTCGATCGACTCTTGTATGCCTTATGGTAATTGGTGTGTGCATCCATTGTTTTGGGTTGATTGGGGTTCAGACTTGATGTCAAAAAAAAAAAGTTAGTATCACTTAGGATAAAATGGCTATTGAATCAGAAATCATTTGAAATATTTTTATCATAATTGTTTGAGCCCAAATGTAATACTAAAAGTTTTTTTTCCTTGAATACAATATAACTTAATCAAAACTTTATTAAATTAAAAAAAACCATTACATTAACCAAAAAAATACATTAATTAAAAAAATAATCAAAAAAACACATAAAACGTAAAAACAAAAATAAAGAAACTAGTTCTCGGGTGGTGCATACAAGGCTCGAATCACATTTTTTTATGCTTGATGATAGCCGCATCACCGGGAGCATCCAAGATGTTTGATTTGTAGGATTTTGAAATCCTCGACGACCTTTTCAGAGTTGAAATAATTAAGTTTTGCGGCCGCATCGCGTTTCATGAGATCCATTTTTGCCTTGCGGTCTAGCTCGTATTGTTCTTTCATCATTTATTGATACGCTTCTGGGTTTGAACCATAACTAGCCGTTGAGTTGTTGGAACATTGACTTTTTGAAATACGATGCATCCCGTGGAGCCGTAGCAACGCGTCGAGTCCGAAGAGCTTGGATTCATCATCGGTAACGCGAAGACGATCTCGTCTTTCTATAGTCGAATCGGGATTTTTCAACTTGTTCTTGTCTTTCAAAAATTTATGCGCGCCCTTGTGCTTAAAGTTCAACCCCGAAAGTATTTTATACGCGAGATCAACCCGAGTCATAAACCCCTCATCGTTCTCCCCACTCGACACTTGCATTTCTTCCACAAGTGAATTAAAACTTTTCTATTTCTCGATTTATCGGGGTTCACTTTCCCGTCAACATGTTCTTGGTGCGATCCAGATATTTTTTTGTTTTGGCAACGACATTGTATGTGTCGGTTACCTTGTACCAATAAGTATCCTTTTTTTAACCTTCACCACATTAAGGATCTTCGGATGCTTGTATATTTGATTTGGCCAAAAGATATTCCCCGGGATTGGTCCACACATTTCGAGCACCCAGATCGGATTTCGACTCAAGGTCTCGCTTCTTAGCCTTTTACTTCATACGAGACCTTTCTTGTTTGTTGGCGCCGAGATTTGTTTATTGTCATCTTTATCTTCATCTATTATGTGGTAGGATTGTTGCTCGGATTGTGATTGAGATGTGGTTGCGAACCGCTTGGGTTTGCAAATTGTTGTTGTTGGAATTTGAGAAATTGTCTATTTTTGTTGGGATAAAATGACATATAGTTGAATGGAGGTTGAGTAGAGGATCTCGGATTCGAAGACGAGTCAGGATTGTTAATCGAAACTTGGTTTTGAGGATCGTCAAACATGTTGGTTGTACAATCGGGATTGATTTTTGGTGCGTAAAAAATAAGAGAAGTAAGGAAAGGGGTTATAGAATGTTAGAAGTGGGTATATAAAATTTGGTAAAAAGATATAGTATGGGGGTTAAATTTTGAAAAAAGGTATCAATTACAAAAAATGGTAACAAATCCCTCCCCCAACAGCTAGATTTATTTAAAAATAAAGAAAAAAGTAACATAACAGTGGGGCTGTTAAGTTTGGTGTGAGGCTTCTTAGCGCGATGATGTATATGGTGCGCCAAAGCCACGCTCGGGCCAAAGGCTTAGCAGCCAGCTTTAGCACGACCGTACCCCTTTCTCTAATTAGTACTGGTTTCACTTGGCGCCTAAAAAATGTGCACAAAGTTAGACTTTTCCTTCAACACAAACCTTTTGAAAAATATCAATGCAAAGTTGCTATCTATCATATCTTCTTGTTCAAAGTTTCTTCAAAGGTTCTTCAAAATATAAGGTTCATCAGATGTCACTTTTTAATGGCGTGGAGCACAATGGTAAGAACAAGATTCAGGTCAAATGGAATAAAGTGTTGGCGGATAAAGACAATAGTGGTCTTAGTGTGACGAGTTCTTATGCGTTAAATAGAGATCTTTCGTTTAAATGGGTGTGGCGATTTCGTACTCAACACTCGTCTTTATGGTGCAAAGTTATTTTTGGTATTCACGGCAAAGATGGTAAACTCGGTATGCATGTTAAAAACTCTTAACCGTCCATTTGTTAGTATTATTCATGAGGTGAATAAATGTCGTAGCAAAGGAATGGATACACTAGGTTTCATTCACAAGAAGATGGGTAATGACGAAGAGACGTTATTTTGGGAGGATGTGTGGAGGGGCGAAAGTAATCTCAAGATAACTTATCCTAGATTATACGCATTTAAGACAAATAAAATTTTTATAGTGGCTAATAAGATGGCCCATGTCGATTTGTCTTCTTCGTTTGTAGAGCTCCAATAGGTGGTTTAGAAGAGTCGCTGAACATATGAAGGGTGTTTCCCTCATCGACATGAAGGACGGGTGTTTTTGGTCATTAAAAGGATATGGAGATTTTTCGGTTGTTTCTGTTCGGAAGAAACTTGATGATAGTAAATTATTTTTTGTCTCTCCAAAGACTCGTTGGATAAATGTAGTGCCTATCAAAGTTAATTTTCTCGCTTGGAAAATAAGATTGGATATTTTACCTACTAGATTGAACATTTCTAAATGTGATATGATATTGAATCTATTTTATGCCCTATATGTGTTATATAAGTAGCATCGATTAGCCATATCTTCTTCACATGTCATATAGGTTTAGATATTTTTCGTAAAATCGCATGCTGGTGGAATGTAAATGCTTGGGATGTTTCTTCTTACGAGGAATGGCTAGAGTGGCTTTTGGATACTCGTCTTCAGTCTAAGCATCAAAATTTGCTTGAAGAAGTATGTTATGTTATGTGGTGGCACCTTTGTATTTTTAGTAACAAGATATTATTTGGCCCAACACACCCCTCAAAGGAGTTAATTTATGATGAGATTATGGCTACGTCTTTTCTTTGGTGTAAAAATTGATGTAAGAAATCTTTTAGTTGGGTAAAACTCCGTATCTTGTAACTTTGTGACGAGAACTAGTTGGAGAACTAGTTGAAAAACTAATTGGAGAACAAGTTGGAGAACTAGTTGGAGATCGAATTGGAGATCTAGTTAGAGAAGTAGTTGGAGATCTAGTGGTTGGAGTTTTATTTCATGGTTTATTTCATTTCTCCATGGCTTGATTGGGTCTACATCAAAGACACTATATAGTGAAAACCAGTGACTCGGCCTCCGTGAGTGAGGATTTATCTCTTGTCTCGGGGTGCCTGTAATCATCAAGAGTTTTTTTCATCCTTTTTGTAGGCCTCACAGTTAAAGTATCAGGTAGAGTCTAGAATATGTCGATCGTACTTTATTCTATTTGTATTGTACATGTTTCCAGCGTCTTGCTAGTAGTAGTTTTTATATTTGTATTGTACATGTTTCCACATCTTGCTAGTAGTAGTTTGTATTATACATGTTTCCAGCGTCTTGCTAAAAAAATATATAGTGAGAGTCTGAGAGGCCTTATTTTGTTGCTTTGCGCAAGCGCGAGATGTCACACCCCGCCAAGGTGGAAATCGCGAGGCGTGAACAAATAGACATCATCATGACACAATGGCTTCACAATAGAGAAACAGAATCTAAAATGACATTAAATCAAACAAACTCAACACAAACGTGTAATGATAACATCCATCCAAAATAAAACATAGAGCGCTCACATAATGTGAGTCATAACATAACATAAGCTTATCCTAAACATAAAGCAACTCGAAATCCACATGCAATCCTAAGGTCCAACTAATCCATAGCGACTTCATAAGAAATTAGCTCAATTACTTAAAAATGATACTAAATATGCCAACACAATGGTCGGTGAGAGTTACTAGTTTAAAAACAAACATTTAGCGCATGAATACTTTATCATGAACATATAATCAATCAAAATCAATCAATATAACCAACGCATGGTTGACACAAATACTATCATGTAACGGGTCATAATTATTTATAATTATGGTCAAATAATATAATGAAAATGCGCTTAGATCCAACCATCCCGACGAAGGTAGTGAACCTCCACTACAGGAAGCGCACTCCGGACAATCTACATCACAACGCGTGTAATGTCTTCGGTCGTGACGAACTACCGCACACTAACACATGACAGCGTCTTATTGTACCTTGCACATTCACTCAGTGCAGTGCATCACATACATACTCATACGCATACACACAATCACTCATATGTTCATATCATAAACTACAAAAACAACATAACAGAATTTTATAAAACATGGGAGTATCATTTCCAGCCCTAATTACTAAAGAGTAAAAGGGGATTTAGTAAAACTCACCTTATGCAAAGCAATCCAAAGTCTTCGCACAAACATAAGTTGAGAACCCGTTGTCCAAAAAACAGTTTTGACTCCGACTCTTGTACAAAGATTTTAACCGACCAAGCGACTGAGATAAATGTTCTAATTACCACCATTAGAAATTAGACTCTCTGTAGATAATTTTAGGTGTTTGAATCATCCAAAAAGCTATTCGTATGATCAAGATATGATCGAAACAAGTTGACCTAAAATCTGCGTAAACCCTAATCCGATTTTACCAACAATTAAACTTAATCAAACCCCATTAATTACCACCATTAATGATAATATACGCTTTTTATGAAACCCTAACTTTTAATTAAAGAATATTAAATCTACTTAATGTAAACCCTAATCAGATTAACCATCATACAAGGTACTTAAATGATTAATTAATAAAAAACATGAATCAACCCGAAATGTTCAAAATGGAAAGTTTTTTTAGTATATCTCGAATAGTTACGGGAAAACAAAATGCCACGTCAACACAGTAAGCTTTCGAACAAGAAACCCAAATGCCACGTCACCAGCTCCCTAATGACTTTGCGAAATACGATCAACTTTGTAACCGAGAAACATGACAGGCTGGTTCGATCTCGGCTCAGAACGGACATAGTAATTAGAAGTAAATTTCTAGATAATAGTATTTTTTTAAAAACAAATTATATGTTTTTTAAAAATAATAATTATATATTTTTTATAAATAATAACTATATACTTTTATAAATGATAATAACAATCCTCGTGTCCACGGTAAAAGTTTGACGCCAAACAGCTCGTCAAAATAAATTTCAATATTTCTTTCCCTTGTTTTTGGTCAAAACTTTCCCCGTGCACGAGTCCAAGGGGAAAGTTTTGGTCACATCATCCCATTTCTTGATCACCATGCTAATTGCCATCAACAAAAGTTGTTGAAGCAAAATTCTCTGGCTAGGCATACGCTAGCAAATTTCCTTCAGTCACAATGATCGTATGCTTGTATCTTGGTATCAGACCTATGAACACAAGACAACACACGTTAGCCTCGTCCCAGGTTTGACCCCGAGACCAAGCTCCGGCGTGAGAGTAAGTAACTATCACGTAAGTGGTGTCTGGTGTGGAATACCGGAGGTTAAGTATGAACGTAAAGAATAGTAATGGTGAAGAGTAAGTTAAGTTATCTTGCCTGTGTGTGTATTAAATGTGTGGATTATTTATACTACTTCACCAAGTATACCTGGATGTCTAGTCAGATCAGTAGACTAGGTTCTGAGCCCAAGACAAGATCTTTTCCATGAATCAAGAGATATTTTTCCAGGGCGGCGGTGCTATGTTTTATCCGCTGGATCGAAGAAGGCAAACTGGATAATACGATGGGCTGCTTTTACTTCTCACCAAGTCCTAGGTTTGTGGCATTAAATGTTTCACTGTTCATGTGTCGACCTTATTAATTGCTGGTGTCTCGGCTACAGTCCGGGATAGTGTACGTGTCCGGAGGCACTGGCCGGAGACATACACGAACATGTCCCCCCAGTATCATAGTGTTAGGATCAGCTAACGGTGTGATACTTTAAATGTGTTATATCTGAACAGTAGTGGGTCTAATAAATGCGAGCCGCCCTACTGACTTCCCATTAATTATTTTTGTCTTTTGGTTCCTGCGTTGTCACCCACTCAACGCATTGGGTCTCGTTCTATTAGTCGTGATCTGGTTCCACGTGTTTACTTCTAATTTCAACGGTGTAGATTGAGCATGGGGAAATGTGCATGTCCCCTCATTGTCTCTCAACCATGTATAAATACTTTCCTCTTATCATTCTTGTTTCACTTTCTTTTCTCCCTTTTTCCTCCATTCTCGCTTTCTGCTTCAAGAACCATTTTCTCGCAAGGTGTGCCCTTCGTTTCTCCCTTCTCCGGTTTTGTTTGTTTATATATTTTGTTATGTCTGTTAGTGGTTCTAATGACAAGGTTGGGCCCTCGACCTTTCGCGATCCTAAATGCGATATGCACATTAGGGTTTCCACCATGTCCAACGATGATCTTAAGAAAATTATTAGGAAGTATCTCATTCTCGACGAGCTTCGTCCTCGTCTACCGGATCCTTTATTAACCATGGACCAACTTTCGGAACGATTTATTGGGATTTATGAGGAGTATTTGAAGCACGGGGCGTTACGAATTCCCTTTTCTAGTTTCTTTCTGGCTGTCATTCGGTATTTTCGTGTGCATATTTCCCAATTGATTCCTATGAGTATTAACCGTGTCACCATGTTCGAAATACGTTTCCGTAGCTTGAATATTCCCTGTACTGTGAATCTATTTCGGGTTTTTTATAGATTGTGTAAGCAAGATCACTGGTTTTCTTTCGAGAGCCGTTGGCCTCCTCGATATGGTAAGTGCTTGCAAGAGACAACTTCTAGTCTGAAAGGATGGAAACATAAGTGGCTTCTCGTTGATAGGAGAGCGGTTCCGCATGCTATGCTGTGGAGACATAGGGATACCAATGTTCACGATGATTTCCTTACTCATTTCAATGTAGACCACGCGAAGTTACTCGTTGATAATCCCATATTACTCCGTCCTCTTAATAGACATATGTTGTTTCTATCTAGTCTATGGTATCCGTATGAGAACCCTCCGTTTTGTCGGATTGTTGTTGATCTTGATAAAAAGTGTACTTTTACATGCATTTTTTTGTGTTATCTCCGTGGGCTATTGTCGCTCTCTCTAATCTGGTCTCTTTCCTTCTTGCAGAACTTACTATGGATGAATTCATCAAGCTTCCATCTTTCGACAATGCCAAAGTTGGCCAGGATGAAAATGCAGTCATGCCCAATCCTACTCCGAAGGTGACTTAGCCGCTACCGGTGGGAACTGATATTACTTGGCCTTAATCCCCAGCAAGAGGCTGTGATCGTCCCTGACCCGAAGGTCCTTGTTGCTCGTCTTCGTCATGAGGGCAATAATGTTATTAAGCTGAAGAAAAGACCTGCGGGTGGGGAGCCCGCTGGACGTGCTGCTAAACGAAAGGGGGGAACCAAGACTCAAGAGTCGTCAGGGACGGAGGATACTGAGGAACATTCGACTCCTCCTCTAAATCATTCCCACCCTTCCGGTTCTGAAGACAAAACCAGCAAGACCAGTGGTGTTAGATCCAAGTCCCCCACTCATATCAATCTCAGTTATCAATCTTCTCCTCTGAATGACAATGATGGTGCAAGTATGATTATCTCTGCCTTATACTGCGTTTCTTGACGACTTCCTCTTTTTTTATTATTCTCTTTATTATTATGTTATTTTCTTCCAGGAGGCTTGCAGGGTCCTGTCTTTCGCGACGGTGCCCCCTCACGCAGGTTTGTGCCTCCATGGCGGTTGGAAGAAGACGTTTGTATTGATTCTCATTACTCGTCGCGGGAGTTGTTATTCCACTTAGCTACGCTGGCTGAACAAACTGGGCTCTCTTCCCTTTCCAACTATGATGTGTTAAGCCATGCTTATCAAACCCTTGCTCGAAGCACCCTTACGGTTTCAGAACTGTTGAAGAGGTATAAGGCCCTTAGCCGGGATCACTCTCGTCTAGCTACAGCTCAGCAAAGTGAACAAGAATGTCTTGGCACTATTAAGAGGCTAGAGAAGGAGGCTGAGGACTCTCAGGGTTTGCTTGAGACCAAGGACAAGAGGATTGCGGAGCTGGAACGTCTTCTTGGCATAAGTTCTCAGGATCATATTAAGGACTTTGATAGAATCAAAGAGATCGAAGCTAACAACAAGCACTTGACCTCTATTCTTGCTCAGGCGGAGTTTGTTAAGCAAGTTTTGGTGAGGGGTGGCTTTCCTATACTTGTACGTAGGTTTCTTGCTAGCTATGAATACCGCAAGTCTCTTTCTCTTGGAGCCGGAGCCATTTTTAATGAAGGATTCTTAAAAGCCGTGGAGTACGATCGCACACCGGAGCAGATAGCTGCTGCCATAGCTGTCGCTGACAATCTGAATGGCAAAATGGCCAGGACTTGGAAGGAAGACTTCGCTGCCTTATTCTCAGCCGAATACCCCTTCGTGGCCAAGGTGGCGGCGGCGAACAAGCTTCCAGTGGTTAACATCATGCAGCTTGCTCTAGCAGAGAAGCCTATTGTTCCTGCGACTGAGAACACTTCGGTGGTTAAGACTTCTGATGCTTCCAAGGCTTCGGCGGGTGGCCCTGATACTAATAAAGCTCAAGAGACTCCGGTTCAGGATGGTGGGAAGCTCTGAATGAAGGCCCGGTATGCCGGTGCAATTTGTAACCTGTTTAGATATTTTCTCAAACATTTATGTCTGTAATATGCTCTTCGTACTTTTGGTTTCCTGGACAAGCTTCACCTTATTTACCTTAGTTGTTTCGAACATACATTACCCTTTCATAATATCATTTAACGTTTCCTTTCTTTATTTGTTGTGTCTTGCTTTCTGTCATAGTTTGCACTTGTTCTTGCCGATTTCCTACCCGAGGCCTTGACACCGGAGAACGTGTTTAAATCCCTCCGGGTCACCTTTGTGATTGTGTTAAACGTTTGTGTTATGTGTTTTTATTTTTAGGAGATATCGGCACCGAGACGCTTTAGATTTGCCTCCGGACTGCCCATGGGGCACATCCAACACTTGTGTTTTTAAATTTTATATGGGAGACATCGGCACCGAGCCGCTTTTGATTTGTCTCCGGACTGCCCATGGGGCGCGTCCAACGCTTGTGTATTCGACACTTGTGTTTGTAAATTTTATATGGGGGACATCGGCACCGAGCCGCTTTTGATTTGTCCCCGAACTACCCATGGGGCGCATCCAACACTTGTGTATTTGACACTTGTGTTTGTGAATTTTATATGGGAGACATCGGCACGAAGCCGCTTTTGATTTGTCTCCGGACTACCCATGGGGCGCGTCCAACACTTTTAATGCGTACTTACATACCTTCCGGTTAGCTAAGCCTAGGTTTATAGTTACTGCAATTGATTATGTTTAACAAAAGGACTTTCATTCATTGAAATTGTTCGTACATCATTTCTTATATTACATGAAACATTTCTGCAAGTTGGTTGCATGCCATGTGTGTGGTATTTCTTTTCCATCCACAGTCTCCAGCTTGTACGAACCAGTTTGATAGGCTTCCACGACTTTATAAGGTCCTTCCTAATTGGGGCCAAGTTTTCCTATTTTCTCTTGTCTGCTGGCCATATTACGACGGTAGACAAAGTCTCCGATCTTGAAGGAGCATGGCTTGACGCGCTTGTTGTAATATTGCTCAACCTTCTTGTTATACTTTTCCTCTTGGATGGCCGCAACCTCTTTTCTCTCTTGTAGCAAGTCTAGATTTAACCGCAGCTCCTCTTCATTCGTATTTTCATCAAAGAGCAAGGTTCTGGCTGACGGGATCCCTATTTCGGCGGGGATCACAACTTCACTCCCGTAAGTGAGGCTGAAAGGAGTTTCCCCATTGCTGGTTATGAGCAATGTCCGATGCGCCCATAACACGTGGGGTAATCGGTGTATTTTGCATTCACCTCATAGCATGTTAATTTAGTATAGTTATATATTTATTTTTCGTTATATATGTACTTTGAGTGTGTTTTGTGATTATGTAGGTTACGAGCGAAATGGAATAAAATGGCCGCTTAATCTTTTGGAGAAAAGACATTGTGAGCGCCGATGAATGAAGAAAAATATTGATGAAAAAGATTTGAGCGGGTCGCAATATTTTCGGTCATCTTTTATTTGTCCGGGCTTCGTTTGAGCAATTATTGGTGTTGGGTTAATTTTTATTGGGCCAAAGTTATTATATGTCAAAAGGATTAAAAAAAAAGAAAAAAAAAATATACTTTTGGCCCATTTGGACCCAATGGCCCAATACTTAACCGACATTAATCTCAAGTATAAAAGAAAAAAAAAGACAAGCCAAGGGGGTGTGTTTTTTCTACCGCAAAGAGATATAAAAAAAAAGAGAATCGAATATGAGCATAAGACAATTCGTGTCTTGGAAACACACAGCCATCAATTTTGAGTTATAGCATATCATAAAGAAAAAAAATCATCTTTTGTGGAATCAATTAGTAGCCACCATTTAATAAAGGGTGCAGCCCCATATTATTTGCTATTTGTCCATGGAAGATTAAGATGACGCGACCAAGTAAAGAAATAAACAGTATGCGTTGGGTTGAGTGCACCGCCATGTCCGGCTAATTTTGTTGTAATTCTTTCTGGTAACTTTATTTATGGTTTGATCATTACTTTTGGATTATCATATTTTTATTGCATTGATTTATGATTTATTTATGAGTTATTTTAATTGACTTAATATTATGTTTAATTATTTGTGCAAGACAATTTATTATTAGTAACGATTCATACTTATTCTATTTAGTTAAAGAAAAAGATGGTCGCATAATCAAACAAGTTGTACCTAAATAAATTATTAAAACATAATTATTGGTTGGATTAATATAAGATTTATTATCGCGAGTCATTGTTAAACATAATAAATGCCAACATTAATTCATTCATATTAAGTCAAAATAATCTTTGTAATCGGTTCTAAAAAGTTTCAATAATCCATTAGTGTGATCAACCATAAATATTAGGAGCTGGAAGGGATTGCATTTTTCTTTTAATTGTTTACATCTTTATTTTATTTTTCTAGCTTTATTATTAGCTTAATAATTATTTTAATTCTTAATCCGTATTTTTATTATCAAAAGTATTTTAGTTGTCCGATTTCAAAACCAAAACCTTTATTGATCAGTGATCACCCCAAAACTTAAACTAAAACCACATAGTCCTCGTGGATCGATACCTGCTTATCCTATCTAGTATAAGGTAATTAGGTTATTTTTGACCGGCACTTCGACGTCGATCAAAAATTTGGCGCCGCTGCCGGGGACCCAGTGAGCTTTTCGTTTAAGTTTTTGTTAATATTTTTCTTTAATAAAATACAAAAATACAAAAAGATTTTATTTTTCTTGTTTTGTTTTGTTTTGTTTGTTTGTTTTGTTTCTTGTGAGTGTGCAGGTTAGTGTATGCGCACACGTAGATCGGGACGTACATCACCGTTAGCTTACGATCCTGAGGTTGAGAAAAGTGCACGGGTAAGAAGGAAGACGTTTCGACAGTTTTCTACTAATCTTGATTTTTCATGTTTAGCAGAGCTTTTCGCTGAAATGCCAGGTGACGAAGATGTTGGCGGAAGTGCTAGCGGCAGTAGTAGCGGAGAAGAATCTCCACCACGGGGTGTTGATTCTTATTACAGGCCGGGGATCTTCGAGGATTCCTCGCCTATCGTTTATCCGGATCCGGTTAAAGGGGTTACAAGTAACTTTAAGATCCAGCCGAACCTCATAGCAATCTTGCCAGTGTTTAGAGGTCGTGAGGAGCCATACGCACATCTGCGAGAATTCTTCTCAATTGCTGACACACATCAGGTTAATAACATTACCAAGGACGAGGTAAGACTTCGCCTTTTTCCTTTTTCACTTAAAGATCAAGCTAAGGACTGGTTCTCATCTCTTGAGCCAGGTAGTATTAACTCATGGTCTGAAATGCAATCTGCTTTTCTTGAGGAATTTTATTCTATAAGTAAAACTGCTGCCATTAGGAATAAGATTAAATCCTTTCGTCAAATCCCAGGCGAGCAGTTTCATGAAGCATTTAATAGACTTAAGGAGTTATTAAGAACATGCCCTCATCACGATGTTCTAAAATGGGAGCTTGTCAAAGTCTTCTATGATGGGTTGGATTATAACAACCAATAATTTGTGATGGCCACTAGTGGGGGTATGTTTTTCTCGCGACCTATGGAGGAAGAATGGGAGTTTTTTGAAAAACTAAGCAAAGGTTCTAAGACCCAAGCTTCATTTGATCGAAACAACCACCCATCTTCCGCCAATTATGTGTCTAACCAATGTGGCACAAATTCTGAAATTAGCGAGTTAAGTAAGAAAGTTGATCTTTTGTTGAAATACTAGCCGGGTACCCGCGCAATGCGGCGGCGGGTACCCGATGACAAATTTTACGGCGAACCAATAATTTTACGAATAAATGACAAATTTTAATAATAATAACTATAAGGAGTCTCACAACACAAAGTGAGACATTTATCAAAGGGTTAAACTAATAGTAACTCAAAAAGGTGGCTAGAATCTTTAAGTAGTATAACAATTTTTCTTATGTTGGGTTGAGTCCGTGCAGGGCAACTTCAAAGTTGTGTTGAGAGCAACTTTGTAAAAGCCCAATAATAAAAACGGATACAAGAAAACAAATGAAAAGGCACGCAAAAGACAATGATAAAATAAATTTACAATCTTTCGAATGAAAAAAATGAAAGTATTATTCAATACCAACTACACCTATTTTGTATTTAAAGGCAAATCATAGAAGAAAAATGAATGACTCTCATTCTTCTCCAACTTTTAAACTACATTAAATCATTAACTAAAATAATAAAATATCATAATACAATAGTGACCAAACATAGAATATGATAATACATACTCGCCGTTCAAAAAAAAGAATATGATAATACATACGGGCTAACAAAATATTGTTTTCTTGTTGCTTTTCTCTTTCTTTTAAAGAGTTGAGACAACCCAAATCCATCAAACCCGTCTGAGACAGCCCAAGTTCATAGAACATATCTTAGATTTATGGTGATAGTGGCGATGGACAACCATCCAAATAAAGATGAAACCAAAACGAACAACTTTCTTGGTCTTGTACCACGAAGACTTTGTGACAGGTAATAATAGATAAAAAAAGCAGAAAAATCCCACCGAAATAAAAAACACCAGCAAACACACTCAAACTTAAACACTTGATTAGCGATATATGTGACGGTGTTGCTGGCGGATCCCGATGGTGGTGGAGGCGACGGTTAGGTGATGTTATGCCAAAGAAATGAATATGTTCTATGTTTCTGATTTGTTTTTCATTTTAGGGGTAACTATATATAGTTGGTGTCTAATTTTAATATTTGGGTTGTTACAATTATTTATTTAATTTTCATTAAATTGGAATTGTCGTTATGATGAAATAGTACCTGTTACAAATTGTTACAACTTTATATAATAAAGGATATTTAATTTTCTTAAATGTGTATTTGTTACGGAGGTTACATTTTTAGAAATTGTGATGCATTTAGTGAATAGCTACGGACGGTTACATTGTATTTATAAGAAAATTACGTTTTGCTTTCCAGGTTGACTATTTTTAAACAAACTTGACTCAATTGTTAAAACTTCTTTTTTTAGCAATGTTTGAGGCTTAATTTTTTTAAGACTTCTAAAAATAAAAAGTGCTAAATGTTTTATAAAGTAGTATAGATATAGGAAAAGGTGTTCCGAATGTGTCTAATGTGTCGCATAGTGGGTGTTCAATGTGTGGTGATCCAAGTCACTCTGTCGATAATTGTCAAAGTTGGGGGGCGCCACCAAATGAGGAGGTAAATGGAGTCTATGGTGGTCGTCCACGAAATGACCCATTCTCCGAAAGTTACAATCCTGGATGGCGCAATCACCCCAATTTCCGTTGGAAAGATGAAGACAATCACCCTAATAATACCCAACAACAACACTATGGTTACAAACCAAGGTATGAGGGTGGCGAGTCATCAAATTTCCAACAAAATTATTACAATCATAGGCCACAACAACAATATCCAAATCAGGGCCAAGGCCAAGATGACAACCGTCTCTTGAATCTTGACCGAAAGTTTGATAGGCTTATGGATTCATTGTCTACCAACAATCAAGAGATTAATAGAAAATTTGAGGTCACTAATCAAAGACACGAGACCACTACTAAATCTATTGCAGCTCTTGAGAGACAAGTTGGTCAATTAGCGGATCAATTAAGCAAAAGAGATGAGGGAAGGCTACCGAGCTACCCCACCATGAATCCCGCACACAAGAAAAATGGAAATGAGCACTTGAATATGGTGACATCTCTTCGAAATGGTAAAATCTACAACAATGACAAGGGAATTCCAAATTCTCCTGATGTCGAGGATTTCGTTACCGATGACGAAATTATTGTTGAAGGTAAAAATTCTGATAATGTTAAGTCCGGTTCTGAGTTGGTAAATGATTTGTTAAATGATTTTCCTAAACCAGCAACACCGAATCCTAAAGCTACTGAATCTCCTGAAGTTGGGGAGGGTGGTGTGTCCAGCACACCTTACCCTACGGCTTTGGAGAAATCGACATCTGCAAGGTTAGCTAAAAAGGGTCATCACGCTGAGGATATGTGGGAGACTTTCAAGCAAGTTAAAATTAATCTCCCCCTTATTGATGCTATCAAGCAAATTCCTGCTTATGCCAAGTTTTTAAAGGACTTGTGTACTCAGAAGAGGAAGCTGAAGGCGTCGTTGCCTAAAAAGATTGACCTAACTGAGCATGTTAGTGCAGTCTTATCTAGCTCTCTTCCTCCTAAATTCAAAGATCCTGGAGCACCACTGATTTCAGTTGTGGTCGGAAATATTGCCATTAAGAAGGCGCTTCTTGATCTTGGTGCCAGTATTAACATCCTTCCTGCTAGTTTGGTTGATAAGTATGACTTAGGAACTCTTCGTAAGACAGACACCATTATTTCCTTAGCTGATCGATCTACCAAAATTCCTAGAGGTATCTTAGAGGATGTTATTGTGAAAGTTGATGATTTCTATTACCCAGTTGACTTCTTTGTTATGGACACCGAGTCACAATACAAGGATGTTCAACCAACTATTATCCTTGGCCGCCCATTCATAGCCATGATAGATGCTAGGATTAATTGTCAAACTGGCACCATGGATATTGCATTCGGTAATAAAAAGATAAGACTGAATGTGTTTAATTCTATGAATTCTCCTATGATGAATGAATGTTACCAAGTAGATGTGATTGATGAGGAAGTTCAAAAGCATGCATCCCGTATGCTTAAGGATGATCCTTTGGAATTATATCTAACTGGTGAGAATGAGGAGATTCTTGATGTTACTGAAGTTCAAGAGATCCAAGAGTGTTTGGTCAGTTCCTTGGACCATCAAAAATCACCCTGGTCTTATAAAGTGGAGCCCTTACCTTCTACTTTTGACACAGCCACGAAGCCTTCTCTGGAGGTGCCTCCAACTCTTGAAATAAAACCTTTGCCATCCAATCTCAAATATGCTTTTCTAGGTCCTAACAATACGTTACCCGTTATTGTTGCTTCTGATCTTTCTGAATCACAAGAGGGAGCACTTCTAAAGGTGCTTTCCAAGTACAAAGCAGCAGTGGGATGGACACAATTGCAGACTTGAAAGGGATCAGCCCTTCATTATGTATGCATCGAATTGTTACGGACCCAGATATTAAGCCAGCAAGAGATGCGCAAAGGCGTCTGAATCCTAATATGAAAGAGGTAGTGAAGACGGATGTTCTTAAATGGTTAGATGTTGGTATCATCTATCCCATCTCGGATAGTAAATGGGTAAGTCCTACTCAAACGGTGCCTAAAAAGGCCGGAATCACCGTTGTTGAAACCGAGAATGGGGAAAAGCTCACAACCCGACCAGTCACTGGGTGGAGAGTTTGTATAGATTACCGTAAGCTGAATAATGCCACGTCTAAAGATCACTTCCCACTACCTTTCATTGATCAAATAGTTGAGAAGCTTTCTGGTAAGAAATTTTATTGCTTCTTGGATGGGTACTCTAGTTATAATCAAATACCTATCCATCTTGGATGGGTACTCTGGTTATAATCGAATATGAGCATAAGACAATTCGTGTCTTGGAAACACACAGCCATCAATTTTGAGTTATAGCATATCATAAAGAAAAAAACAAAAATCATCTTTTGTGGAATCAATTAGTAGCCACCATTTAATAAAGGGTGCAGCCCCATATTATTTGCTATTTGTCCATGGAAGATTAAGATGACGCGACCAAGTAAAGAAATAAACAGTATGTGTTGGGTTGAGTGCACCGCCATGTCCGGCTAATTTTGTTGTAATTCTTTCCGGTAACTTTATTTATGGTTTGATCATTACTTTTGGATTATCATATTTTTATTGCATTGATTTATGATTTATTTATGAATTATTTTAATTGACTTAATATTATGTTTAATTATTTGTGCAAGACAATTTATTATTAGTTAACGATTCATACTTATTCTATTTAGTTAAAGAAAAAGATGGTCGCATAATCAAATAAGTTGTACCTAAATAAATTATTAAAACATAATTATTGGTTGGATTAATATAAGATTTATTATCGCGAGTCATTGATAAACATAATAAATGCCAACATTAATTCATTCATATTAAGTCAAAATAATCTTTGTAATCGGTTCTAAAAAGTTTCAATAATCCATTAGTGTGATCAACCATAAATATTAGGAGCTGGAAGGGATTGTATTTTTCTTTTAATTGTTTACATCTTTATTTTATTTTTCTAGCTTTATTATTAGCTTAATAATTATTTTAATTCTTAATCCGTATTTTTATTATCAAAAGTATTTTAGTTGTCCGATTTCAAAACCAAAACCTTTATTGATCAGTGATCACCCCAAACTTAAACTAAAACCACATAGTCCTCGTGGATCGATACCTGCTTATCCTATCTAGTATAAGGTAATTAGGTTATTTTTGACCGGCACTTAGACGTCGATCATGGGGTAATTCGTCAACCCAACCTGTTAGCCTTCTTCCCAATCTAGTTTTCAATCCATGCATCAATGACTTGTTGGCTCTCTCGACCAGGCCATTTGCTTGTGGATGAGCCACCGGTGGTCATTTGCTTGACATGCCACTTGTCGCACCACTTTCCGAATGACCCATCTATCAGCTGCTTTCCGTTTTCAGTCACTATCACTCCAGGCAACCCAAATCTGCAGACAATATTTTCCCAAGCGAAGTTCTTGACTTCTTTGCCGGTTATCTTGGACACTAGTTTAGCCTCGATCCATTTGGTGAAGTAGTCAATGGCTACAATCACGAACTTGATATTACCAGCGTTCCCGGCGATCGGTCCCAAGATGTCTATCCCCCACTGGTAGAAGGGCTATGGTGACGTTATCAAAGTCAATTTTGTCTTTGGTAGCCTTGTTATGGGCCCATGTATCTTGCACGAATCACACTTGGAGATTTCGTCCCATCCGTCTTGATGCATTGTTGGCCAAAGGTATCCCTGATGCATTATCTTTGCTACAACTGATCTTGATCCAGCATGGATACCGCAGGCTCCTTCGTCGACCTCTAAGATGATATAGTTTGCTTGCAGCGGTCCGACACACCTTAACATTGCTGATAGATATGACTTTTTGAATAGGACTCCGTTCTCCATGGTATATTGGGGTATTTTCATCCTCAGATTTCTGGCTTCATCCGGATTCTATGGCCATATTCCTTCATTTAAACATCTTTTGATGGGAGTCATCCAACATTCTCCCTCCTCTTCCACTATGTCGTTGACCTCTTGTACATCGATTGATCTTGCGTCCAAGGATTCTACCAGTACTTCTTTGGTGAGGTGATTGAATGCGACTGACGCGAGTTTACTTAGCACATCGGCCTTTTGATTCTTGCTTCTGAGTATGTGCTCAATGTTAAACTCTGTGAAGGTAGGCAGTTGTTCCTTGACTTTAGCCAGATATTTGGCCATCCGGTCATCATTTGCTTCTAATTATCCTTCGATTTGACAGGCAACTAGTTTCGAATCCACCTTGACTTGCAATTTTCTTACTCCCATTTTTTCGGCTAACCAGAGGCCTGCTAACAGTGCTTCGTATTCAGCTTCATTGTTTGAGAAGTTAAAGTTAAACCTTAAAGCATATGTGAACTCTATGTCTTCTGGGTTGATCAGAACAAATCCGGCGCCGACAACTTTACTGTTTGTGGCCCCGTCTGTGAATAGCGTCCATTGGTATTCCAGCTCTTCTTCCTCGGATATTTCATAGATTGTCGCGGCCTCTTGATGTTCCAATGGGGCTTCGTTTAGAAAATATAGTAAGACTTGCCGTTTGACTGAATTCCGGGAGACATAGAAGATTTCATATGTTCCTAATTCGACTGCGTATTTTGCTAACCTTCCGGAGGCCTCCGACTTGCTTAGTATTTTCTTCAAGGGTTGGTCCGTTATGACGTGGATGTCATGAGCCTCGAAATACCTCCTTAATCTTTGTAATAAGTGCAGCAACCCTAGGACCAATCTTTCCAAAGGAGCATATCTTTTCTCGGCATCGTGAAGCGTTCGACGTACATATCTCACCGGCATTTGTATCCAGTTTCGCTCGACCAATAGCACACCGCTGACTGCTTCCTTGTATGTGGCTAAATACACATATAAAACCTCTCCCTTGACCGGAGAGGTGAGTAGTGGGAGTTCCAAGATTGCTTTCTTGAGCTGTTGGAAAGCTTACTCGGCCTTTTGTAGTCCAACGGAATTCTTCTTTATTCTCCTTGGTGATGTTTTTCAACGTCTCGAAGAACGGCATTGATCGTTCGGCTGACCGAGACAAGAAACGGTTCAGTGCCGCCAGTTTGCCACTCAAGGATTGCATCTCTTTCAACATTTTGGGAGATCTCATTTTGGTAATTGCCTTTGTCTTCTTTGGGTTTGCTCTGATGCCTTCTGAGGTTACCATGTAACCGAGGAACTTCCCTTCTTCGACACCAAACGAACATTTCATTGGGTTTAAATTCATATTAATCTTCCTTAGGTTATCAAAGGTTTCTTGAATGTCTGCAAGCATTTCTTCTTCGGTTTTACTCTTGATCATTAAGTCATCTACATATGCTTCTAGGTTTATCCCAATTTGTGACCGAAATGTTGAGTCTACCAACCTTTGATATGTGGCTCCGGCGTTTTTCAGACCGAAGGGAAATTCCGTGTAGCAATATGTGCCTTCATCAGTATAGAATGTCGTTTTCTCTTCGTCTGCTTCATCCACAAGCACTTGATGGTATCCCTTATACGCGTCCAAGAAGCATTTGAATTTATACCCCATGACTGCTCCTATTTTTACATCTATGTCCAGTAAGGGGTAGTAATCCTTTGGGCAGGAAGAATTGAGGTTTTTGAAGTCTATGCACATTCGCCAATCACTGTCCGGTTTTTTTACTAGGACGGGGTTCAAAATCCATGTAGGATACCTCACCGTCCGTATGATGCCAGCTTTCATTAGCTCTGTAACATCCCTTTTGACTGCTTGACTTTTCTCTTCACCCGATGTCCTTCTCTTCTGCGCGAACGGAGTGACTTCTATGTTGACATTCAAAGAGTGTTTTATGATCCTTCTAGGTACTCCGGTCATATCTGAAGGTTCCCATGCGAACACATCAGAGTTATTTCTCAGCAAATCTATGAGTTGTAATCGACATCTCTTAGTGAACAGCCTTCCAATGGTGACTAACTGTTCCAGATATCCGCGATGGACTACAATCTGTTCTATCATTCCCCTGCTTCTCGTTGTTGTTGGTTGAACCTTTCGTGGGCGAGCCATTTGTCCAACTCTTTTCCCACAGCGGTTGCTTTCATCTTTTCTATTTTTTGCCCGTCTTCTATTACCCTACATTCGTAGATTGCTCGGGCCTTGGTTCTCATTGTTGCTATTCCATTGGGAGTGGGGAACTTCATGGTTGAGAGTACCGTGGAGGGCACGACCCTTAACTCCCTGATCCCGGTCCTTCCGAGTATTATATTGTATGGCGACGGTGCCCTAATCACCATGAAGCTCATTATAGTCCGTCTCGCTTGGTAATGTGATCCGAAGGTTACCTCCAAATCGATTTTTCCAAGGGGTGTAGTTTCCTCACCGGAAAAGCTCAAAACTTTTGCGTGATCGGGATTCAGCCTTTGTTGGATTGAGGGTTCCAAGTTCAAGAAGCAATGTTCGAACATAACCTGCATCGTGTCCCCTTCGTCAACGAACACCCTTTTTACCCAGTACCCTTCTACTTCGGCATCAAATATCAAAGGGTCATCCGAGGCTTCCGTGTCGGTCACCGGAGGAAAAGTGATGGGGGTGTTCATCCAGTCTATCTCAATTTTGCATACCTCTTTTCTCTTTGAACCGCTATATCTACCCTCTATCATATTTATCGTCTTCCCCTTATAGTCCCCATTTCCTCTTCCTTGATTTCTAATATATACCCGACCTCGCAAATCTTTCACGAGATGGTTCAACTTGCCGGACTCCAAAGCAGCTTCCAACTGTTTTCTTAACTGATGCCAATCGTTGGTGAGATGTCCTTTTTCTTGGTGGTAATCACAATACTTGTCCATATTTTTAGGTCGAACAATGCCTTTGGTCGGCGGCGGTGGGGGAAGCTGCAATTGTAACTCAGTGGCTAAGATTTCCTTAGGGAATTTGGTTAAGGATTCTAATACGGGGCGTTGGTAAGGTTCCCTTCTTCCTTGATTTTGATTTACCGGAGGTACGTATGGGGAAAACATGGGTTTAGACCGGTAGTCGCTTCTTTGTCGACCTCTGTTGCGACCACGTGATCCGGACGAGAGGTACTTTTCCTCCTTGCTATATTTGGAGTTTCCGTCACCAATTTCACCTTGTGGTAATTCCGTATTTCTGAAGACTTATTCCGATTTGATGAAGTCGTCCACCCTTCGCATCATTTCGGCAACTGACTTCGGAGTATCATCTAAAAAACGTCGGGCTAATTCTGTGCATTTAGCCCCATTCACAAAAGCTGATATTTTCATTACCTCAGGGACTCCTTGGATGTAACTTGCTTCGTCTGTCCGTCGTTCTTTGAATATTGCCAAAGACTCGTGTGCCCTTCGGATGATAGTGGTGATTTCCATTGGATTTTTGAGGCTTTTCTTCTTAGAGAGAATCTTTCCAGAAATTGATCTTTCAAGTCATCCCAATTATCTATGCTACCCCTCGGTAACCTTTCGAACCAGCCTCCTGCGGCCCCGTCCAATGTCTGCTGGAAAAATCTGCACCATACCGGCATTGGCCATTCTCCCGAACTGGCTGCTCTGGCGAAACGAGTGATGTGATCATTAGGATCAGTGGCTCTCGTGTATAGCTTGATGGTTGCTGGTAATATGTGTTTTGGTGAGGAGAACTCTACGATTCTTTTGGTGAAAGGGGAAGCAATGACATCCTTAAAAGGTTTTTGCAAGTCGTCCACTGGGACATTAGTTTCCTTCTGAACCTTTTGTGCCTCATTTTTGTCCTTTTGTGCATCACGTGCCTCGTCTTCGAAGACCAACCTCGTTGGTGAGATCGGATTTTTGGATATAGCGTTGTGGCGCTCCACCAAATTCTGCAACACACTCATGCTTCCTAGGATCTTTTCTTGTAGGTTTGAAGGTGTTTCAGTCTCCTTTTCTACAGTCGCGGGCTCACGGTCTGGAGATAATAGTAGGGGCGACCCTCCTCCCGAAGGTCCTGTCATGAATAACTGTTTGTGGAGATTTGAGTTTAAGGTCCCATGGAGGGCGCCAATTGTTGAAGCAAAATTCTCCGGCTAGGCAGACGCTAGCAAATTTCCTTCAGTCACAATGATCGTATGCTTGTATCTTGGTATCAGACCTATGAACACAAGACAACACACGTTAGCCTCGTCCCAGGTTTGACCCCGAGACCAAGCTCCGGCGTGAGAGTAAGTAACTATCACGGAAGTGGTGTCCGGTGTGGAATACCTGAGGTTAAGTATGAACATAAAGAATAGTAATGGTGAAGAGTAAGTTAAGTTATATTGCCTGTGTGTGTATTAAAGTGTGGAGTATTTATACTACTTCACCAAGTATACCTGGATGTCTAGTACACCAGTAGACTAGGTTCTGAGACCAAGGTAAGATCTTCTCCATGAATCGAGGGATCTTTTTCCAGGACGGTGGTGCTATGTTTTATCCGCTGGATCGAAGAAGACAAACTGGATTATACGATGGGATGATTTTGCTTTTCACCAAGTTCTAGGTTTGTGGCATTAAATGTTTCAATATTCATGTGCCGACTTTATTAATTGTTGGGGTCTCGGCTACAGTCCAAGATAGTGTACGTGTCTGGAGGCACTGGCCGGACGAACAAAAGTCATTAACAACTTGAAGAATTTATAGGGATGTGTCCCCGAGTAAAGTGTTTAGTCGAGTAAAATGGTAAAATTACACAAAAACAATCCCCGGGGACTCATAAACAATCTCCGAGAACTTGTCTCCGTGGAAACTAAATTTAAACTGTAATGTATCATGGAAAAGTATTTTAGGTCAGAAGAGGTATAAAGAAAGAACCTTCAGAGTCTAAAGGACTCATCAAAGCCTCAGACTTTAGAGTATATGATAGCATAGTCCACTGAACCTCTGATTATGAACGAGTTGAATGGTTTGAAATATTTAGTTAATCTACAAGTAAAAAAGCAGGCTATTAGAAAGGTAGTTGTTATATGATTAATCCACTCGCGTTATAGAAGTGAAAAAACTTCAAATATAGCGAAAAGTTAGTTAATAAACCATATATAGTAGCATGATCGGAACATATTTCTCAATGTGTAGTGTTATACTTACCAAAATGACAATATACGGAGTTCAAGGACGACTAAAATAATCATCATGGTTTAGGCCGGTTTTCACCGTTTCATTATTCTAGCTTATGACCGGTTTATTGGTCTTTGGTCTTTGTACTTGATCTGTTAATCCTAACATGATTTAGGCTAATCTAGGACTAGACACGATTTAGAATTAGGTTTAACTGTTTCTTAAGTTTATTGAATCAATCTAGTGGATGCTAAAGACCATCTAGCTACTTTTTTAAAGGCAATATATCATATAAAACATACCCTTCTTTTGGGTTGTCAAGACATGACCTACCAAACATTCCCTATATAAACACAAGACCACCAATAACTTCCATTCAAAGCATATATTTTCGATTCTTTCTCACCTAAGGCCACACTTACCTAAATGGCCTATCACACGGTTACTCCAGCCAACTTCACCACCGTCGAATGCCATAAACAAGTACGTTCATGGCGGCTTCTCCGCTCTATCTTGGAACTACTAATTCAAGCATGCACATGCACCCTTGTCGAAAAACCAGAATTCGAAGATGATGACTTTCCAATACAACCATACCACCATCGCAGGTCTTCTTCATTAGTCTTTCCAACCACCACCACCAATATCACTGGCACCATATTTGGCTCACGCAATGGAAAAGTTAACTTTTGTATCCAAACAAACCCTAAATCACAAACCCCTATCCTCCTACTTGAACTCACTGTTTCCACCACCTTTCTTGCACGTGAAATGAAAAATGGTCATCTAAGAATCGCCCTAGAGTGTTCAAATGAACATGAGACATCACGAGATAAATCTATTTTAGGTATGCCATTGTGGACTATGTATTGTAATGGGAAAAAAGTAGGATTTGCATTCAAGCGAAAGCCATCATTTACAGATATGAATGTTCTAAAACACATGGAAACGGTGCATGTTGGTGCAGGGGTTATTAAGGGGAAAGATATCCAACGAGAAGACGATATAATGTACCTAAGAGGGAACTTTAAAAGGGTTAGCGGTAAATCTATGAATCAATCAGAAACCTTTCATATGATAGACCCTGAGGGGAATATCGGTCAAGAGCTTAGTATATTCTTTTTCCGACCTAAATAAGTTGGTGTTTTTTTATCTTGTTGATAATTATATTTCCCCTTAGAACCCGGGGTTAGGGTTCGTTTCTTTTTGAGCTGTGCTAGATTTTGTTGGCATGACTTTCTTTGTAAACATTCAGTTTTTGATTTACCAATCAAATTTCTAATTTTATTGATATCTTAAGTTTACTAAATTATTGCCATTTCTTCATGCACAAGTATGATGTCTCTAATTAATTCATGATTATCTAGCATAAGACAAATTCTGAAAGATATAAAGGAAATAAAAGATTGTGATTTAATATTTGAAGTGGGTGCATGAGTTGTTGCTGATTCGCCATGTCTTGTCTCTATAAGGACCAAATAACTTTGTGTTTGTGTTGCTTAGTGAAACACATAAAAATGTACACACCCCACGTATCTTTATTTGGTGTAATATTTTAACTAATTTTCCCTTTTGCTTTGCACTTTATTTTGGTCTCTATTTTTCGATTCTTAAGATAATCTTTTAGTTAATGATATGGTTATGTGCTAAGTTGGAAAGTTAAGGTTATGTCGGGTGACAACCTTGTATGTATATAATTAATAAAGTCGAGATTTGGTAGAATTGTAAATATTTCCTCTCTTTGTAGTCTAGCTCCTTGTTCTAAACAAAGAAAGTTAAGGGGCAGCTGTTATACTCATGTACCGACTATCATTTTGTTGATATCAACTTTTTAGATCAAATTTCTTTAGTTCGTACTAGACGTATACCCACACATAACAACAAAATTATCTAACGATAGATAGTTAAGCATATGCTAATTGACTCGGCGGTCGAATTCAATGAATCAATCGGATTAATCTGATGATCGAACCAGTAACTCGGTTACTTGATCAAGCTGGTCCGATGATTAAACCCGTAATCTAATGATCAAAACCTTGACCCAATACCTTTTCACCATTTTGTATAAATATTCAACATTTCTATAATTATTCAATTTATATGTTTAATACATTTTATAATAAACATTCCAATTTTATTGTAAAACCCGCACGTTTTTACCATGAACAGTACACATATAATCGTACGTACATGATTAGAACTTTCCTTATTTAGCTCGTTTACGTTTCACGAATAGGAATTACAAGTATTACGTACGTGTTATTACACGATAAGTATTTATTACGTATTAAGACGCGATAATTATTATCAACAATAATTATAATCACGAACATGAAAATCATGAACGTAAATAATCACGAACCTCTTATTATGTATTTACGTATATTTATTACGGTTACGTATAAATATATTTTACGACACGAATGATTAATAATTAAATCACGTAAACACGACACGAGAACACGTAAATAAAGAGAACACGAAAAAACAACGGGTTTCCTCTTGTGGACCCCACATAGTCGCGGTATAGACAAGGGATGGGCCAAGCCCACCTTAAAATTTAACTAAAAAGGAAAATAAGGAAATAGATTTTTCATAATACAAAATATTAGAAAAATCACAAAAACCCTGCTCCTCCTTTTTCCTTTGTCCGCCGCATAGAAACACCAAGAAGGAGTGTTTGGTTAATTTTGGTAGATCCAATTCTTGCTAGATCGTTCGTGTTATTAATTTCCTTGTTATCCAAGAATCGGTAATTTCTTAAACCTTTTCTTTTTAATTATTTATTAGATCTAAGAACACGCGAATCATGGATTTATAAAAACTATTAATTAAACATGTTAATTAATTAGATCTAATCATGGGGTATTAAAAACATGTCGTTTTAAGGGGTGTTTGGTTCGACCGATGGGTAGAACCGAGAGCCAAGCTCTCGGTGGTTGTGTGATCATCACCAACCGAGACCACAAGGTCTCGGTTTGGTTTGGGTGTCTCGGCCGCAAGAAACCAAGGGACCCCGACGCATGTCGGGGTTAGCCTTGGTGGTCATGGGGGTCTCGACTGAAAAACAAGAAGCACCACCGGCTTAAGCCGGTGGCGGTTTGCCACAATTAAGGGTTTATAGATCCGGTTCAAGGGGTTTCACGGACCGGTTCATGACATGTTTAGATTTAAAACACGGGTTCGGTTCATTATTTATTTTACAAGTTAATTATTTATTTTTACAAGTTAAATAATTACAAGATTTAATTAAATTAATTTAACATGCTATGTAATTAATTTAATATAGACATGACTTAGGCTAATTATTATTAATAATAATACATGATTTTAACCTAAGTATTTTATGATTTAATTTTAGACTAAAGTAATTAATTAATTATTAAAACATGGCATATAATTAATTAATTTCGGTGACTTAGGTTATATTAATAATAAATATTAATACATGTTTCAACTTAAGTATTATTTACGCTTTATTTAATTAAATTATGTTATATTTAATTAAATCTTATAACCTATAATTTATTTAATTTATATGTAATAATTAATAAACTATACTATATAGCACATGACTTAGAATATTAATCGGTAAAACTTAATCTTATATTAATAGCTTAATAATCCAGCTTATTTCTAATTATGGAAACTTTCTATTTTTAAAAACTTCTTTATTTAAGGCAGCTAATCTATTTATGGAAACTTTTTATTTTTAGAAACTTATTTATTTAAGGCAGCTATTCTATTTTTGGAAACTTTTTGTTTTTGGAAACATTCTATTTTAGGAAACTTTCTATTTTTAGAAACTAACTATTTTTGGAAACTTTCTATTTTAGGAAACCTGCTATTTTTAGAAAGTTACTTATTATTACACAACAAGTATAATAATACAAGAAATACAAGTAATACTTAATCAGAATAGACAGAATACATGATAAACACAACATAACGATAAAATCAGTAAAACATGACATGAACATATAAAACAAGCTAAGACATGATATAAAACCAGTTACGTACTCAGTAATCAGAATACTTATACACGTATATTATTTATGTAGCATTAGTGATATCGAAGTAGGACACTCTTCCGTTCGTCTTCTTCGTTCACTGGACACAAGGTACGGATTCTCCGTCCTTTCAGTATGGACATTTTTTCCTTATTAGGATTTCCCCGTATGCAGCTAACTGTTTTCCCAGTATATGTTTTATATGTTTTGATTTCTTATGTTTAAATAAATGCCTAAGCCATATACATGCATGGCCAGTTTCACATAGTTATGGAGGTACCATAACCATAACACTGGAGGCACCAGTGTTATGACTTCACCATGGCGGAGTGATAGCTCGTGGCATCCCTTCAGCTTTTGGCCATATTCTTATGTTATCATGTGGGGCGTATGGGTGCATCCTAGGTTACATGTTTTTAAAGATTATTCAGGTGAATGTGGTGTGTGCCTTGCATCCTTCACAAGGAGCTGATCCCTCCTACCCAAACTATATTAATTAGAGGCAGCCCCTCTAATTGCATGACGAGGTCACCCCTCCAAGTATTCATGCACGTTGATATTTCATGACCTATATTGGCTAATGGTAAACATGTTAAACATATTTTATAAGATAAACATAAGGCTTTTCAAACTATAAAACCAGTTTTACTAAGTTATGTCAGGTTATCCAGGACTTAGTTTTTCCGCTGCTATATGTTGTATATGCTTATATTATTCATGATATGCTTGTATATCCGTGCACTGAGCGTTATGCTCACCCGTTTTCCTTTCGTGTTCCCAAAACGGCATGTAGTTAAGGACGCTCGTAGACTTTAAGCGTATGTGCATATGGATTGGAAGCTTCCTAGCCCTCATTACTTTATGCATTTCTTCATACTTTTGATACTCATTTCTACGGACATTGTTTAGTCATCTTCATTTACAGTACTTATGTTTGTGTGTGATGAGCTTTACTTTTGGAGTACCGATGTTTGTTTCCGGTATTTCCTTTATGGTCATGTAATGTTTAATACATTTATCCTTGTATGCTTTGATGACACGCCATAATCACGCGTGACATTCCATTTACCAAAATGGGGTGTTACAATTATGGTATCAGAGCCAAGGCTTCAACCTGTAGGCTCTCAAAACACGGTCTGTGATTAGTGGGTAGTCACTATGGTCTTCTTAGAACTGACAGTCGGTTTTCATGCATTCATTGTTTTCATGCATACATATATATGTCATTGTCGCGGGTTTATGACTAAGTAATGGTTGGCACAAGACTGGCCCTATTTAGTCGCATGTGTTTTATCGAAACTTTTAACTTTGGGACCGACCCATTGGCGTCCCCTCGCCATGTCTTTTGTTTTGAGTGAACTGGCCATAGGCGTTCACTCTCGCGCATATAAAAGTTTTCATAAAACTGCATCATGCATTCATGTACTAGTTTTTCATGCATAAAATTTTTCTCATGATTTATTGGTATCAATTTTTTTCATGTATATATTTTATGTTTCGATCAGTTTAATCATGTATTTTTATGTTATACTGTCAGATGGTTCTCACACGCGAGCAAGAACAACTCAATGCAGCAGTCTAAGCTGCAATGCAAGCTATGCTTCCTCAGTTGAGGAATGAAATCAGGGCTAAAGTGCAGGCAGCTAACAACCAGCACCAGCAGCCTAATCCTCCTCATCCTCCTCCAACAACATTGGTCATATGGCTGGAGAGATTCAATAAGCTACGCCCTCGAGCTTTCGAGAGAACATATAGCCTTAGTGAAGCTGAAAGCTGGTTGGCTCACATTGAGAAGATCTTCGATGCCATGGGCTGTGACCCCGTCTTCAAGTCGAGGTTGCCTGCTACTGGTTCGAATGTGATGTGTTATCATGGTGGATGGCACTGAAGCAGTCTGAGGGAGGTGATGCTTGGGTGGCTGGTTTGACTTGCGCTCAGTTCAGGGATTTGGTGATGGGACATTTCTTTCCTAAGGCTGAGCAAGACAAGCTGAAGAGAGAGTACCATGGAATCCAACAGAGAGTTGGGGAGAACAACAACGAGTTCATGCAGCGCTTTCTTTGTTTGGCTAGTTTTCTTGGTGCAACAACAGGTACTCCCGAAGAGCAAGCATACCACTTCCGGTGGGCTCTTCGTACATCGGTCGCAAACAATTTAGTGTGTGCTACATTCAACACAATGGCACAAGTGGCGGATGCAACACGTAAGATGGAGACGCTGCAAGAAAGAGAAGAGTTCGGGGAAGCAGAGAGACCCGAGAAGAGGTAAACATTCGTTATTCAGCGGTGACCAAACCGTATCCTTTCAGTATATGTCAACATTTATATCTCTTAAACTGCATCTTCCAGGCAGAAGACTAGGGACCGGTCTCAGCCGGCCACTCAGCAACAGCCTACTCAGCCTAAGGGAAATGGTCAGACTCACGACCGTTCTACTACGGATAGGCGTGGCGGTAATGATAATTACCGTAACAACGCTGGAAACTCCAACAGCAGCAGGTCCTTACACTTACTCATTTTCTTATGTTACATGCTATAGTTCATAATTCTGACACATTAGCAATCTTTTACCAGGAATCATGGTAACAGGAGGAACCAAAACCAGAGAGGTTCGCAGCCTAACAGTCCAGCTATCACTGGTATTCCATCTTATGAATTTTCCGCATTGTCCTTTGTACCTATTATCATGTCTCGTGTTATTCCCATATCAATCCATAACACAAAATTTAGTTGATATTTAGAGAGAGAAAGAGAAGAAAGTAGAGAGAGAAACTAGAGAGAATTTGGAAGGTTAAACACTTTTAGAGAGAGAAACAAAATGGTAACCAACACCCTCTTCCACACATGGAAGAGGGTATATATACCCTTGGCTTGTTGGGCCGTGGGTTTAAGTGACATGGGCCGGGCTTGGCTTTGTCTTGGGCTTACGCCCCTAACTTATACAATATTAGCTTAAAGTCCAAGCCCGGTTTTCCCGACTAACCTATTACAATACAAGACCATTTACAACTAAGATGACCTATTACATTCTTGTTCGACTATATAAAATATAGGGCTAACAATCTCCCCCAATGTATCGGTCATCTTTAAAATGCATAAGATGATTGAGTGAATACATTCTTGTGGAGGTGATCTTCCTTCTTTGGTCTTGTATCTTGGTCTTGATCTTGTTTGTAACGGTTTTTTTCCTTCATGCCTTGTGATCTTTATCTTGAGCCTTTGTCTTTTGACTTTGAGTGCTTGAGATCTTTAGTCTATCATTGATAGTGTTCATCTTGTGCTCTTGTGACAAGATGACCTATTACATTCTTACATTCTTAAGTATCTTGTTAATCACCATCTTTTGCTCTTGTGACTTCTGAATTGACATCGGTTACACAATGACGCCACATTCTTGATATGCATCAACATATATAGACACGACGAAATGGCTTTGAACATTTCACCCTAACTCGGTAGCGTTTTACCTCCGGTCGGTGAAGACCGTTAGACGGTATTAAATACCGTACCTGTGATTGGGTAGATTCGATTAAGAACCTTCTTGACAGGGTTTCCTGGCGGTAGTAGCCGGTTCTCTTTACTCGACCATCTCAAAGCAGACTACGAACGTAAAGAGTGAATCATAAGGATAAATTATCCATCTGATTAGAGTCGTCAATTCAGATTTCCTGGAACAAGTTTGATTCTAAAAGAACCGCACCATTGTTGCTTTCCAGTTTGTCACAAGCTTGATTCATAGAGAATCTTGCGAGTCACCTACCGCAGTGCTGTTTGATGTTGACACTGGAAGGATTTCCATTCGTCAATGTGAGCACTAAGGAGTGTCACTCTGAATGTTCTGGCAAGATCACACGGATTTTGCAAAGAAACCTGGAATCAAGTTTGAATCAAATAAGAATCCAAACTTAGTTGCTTTCCAGTTCTCACAAGTTTGATTCGTGTAGAATCGCACAAGTTACCTACCATGAGCTTGTTTGATGCTGGCTCAAGCAGGATTTCCATCTTCATTGCGAATCGTATCACTCAAAGCTATAGCAATATCACAAGGATATTGCGTAGGACTCGATTGTGTCCTAATGAGATGATAGAAAGATCTCGTTTGGCTCTAGACTCAATAAGTGCATTTTGGTAATCGGAGGCTGGAGCAGACTGCCACCTTTTCAATATTAACTAACTCGGAGTGAGAAAGTCAATAGATACGTGTTGATCTCCGTGACAATGAGACAAGTTTCTATTGAGAGAAACTCGAATGGCTGGGGAAGGGTTATGCATCGCATCACTGGGTCCATGACACTTGTCTTTGATAGATGTGTTAACCCAGTTTCTGCCTAAGTTGCATAGAATATTCAACTCCTTCAATGCTTACCAACACGTCATGACTAACACCTTTTTGTGATTGTTCCAGTGCTAACTTAAGTAATTGGTCCGCATTCAGCTTCATTCAACTCCATCTTTCCTAAGGACAACTATTTCTAGCTATGGAATGTCCTTGGGTAGATCCCTCCGGTTCTGGTTGGATCATAGGACTTAGTTTCCTATCCTAAACCACCTTTTGACTCCATCGTTCGGTCGTGGATAGTAGGTTGTTTTGGGTATAGATCGTAACCATAAACCATTGAAAACCATTCAAAGTGCTTGATAAAAATCAAAACTTTTAACACTTTGAAAGTTTTACATTTCCGAAAAGCTCCCCCTACATACATGCATCGATATACGAAATGGTTTAACATGTGAAGGAAAGAATTTCACTTGAGTCTTTAAGATCACATGTTGCGATATATTACATTTTAATCACATTTTCTCCCCTATCTCTAATATAAAAACATAATATTAGAGATACCAATTTATTAAAATGTGACAATTTCTGGAAAAACTGATTGGGAGAGAAACATGTGTGCACGCATGAATCATGGAACATTAAGTCGGGTTTCTCCCCCTCAACAATATATGTGTGTCTTGAGACAAAATTTGACAAAATTTTGGAAAAACGACACCACAAAATATGTTGAGGTACGGAGATGAGATGCCTTTTCCGATATGGTATATTACATATGGCAGTTTTAGACCGTTTTCGGAATGTTTGGATACATAAAATATGACAATTTCAGAGATGTACCCAACAACATTAAAGGCTTGATTTTAAAACGCTCCCCCTCAAAAGTTGATCAAAATAACATATGACAATTTTGAGATATAAAAACCACATATGAGGAAGGGAGTGTTGAACACACAATTTTAAAAGATTTAGAAAAATCTTTTTGAGAAATTCTTGAAAAATTGTGTTCAACGGTTTTAAAATAATCAGGTTAGAAGACTTCTCTTCTAATTATTAGAGAAAGCGCACTGAAGCGTACACTTCACTTTCGGGTCCGATTTTAATGAGCTTAAAACTTTGATTTTTTTGTGACTAGCTCATGACCGAGAAAAATTAATTTCCCGTTTTAAAGGATAAGTTATCATCCGTGATGAACTTTCCTTAAGTTGAAGTTCGAGTTCTGAGCTGATATTTACTTAGAAGTCGTTTTTCATGAACTTAAAAACGTTGAATGTTTTTATGAGAAGCTCATAACCGAGAAATATGAATTTCTCGTTGGGAAGGATAAGTTATCGTCCGTGATAAACTTTCCTTATTTGAGGTCCGAGTCCTAAGTTGTGATGCGCTTAGAAGTCATTATGAGAGAATATCAAGCAGCTTCATTTGCTAAAACCTCCAAGTCTTCAGGAGTCATGTACTTCATACCAAGACGACCAACGAGATACTGAAACCTATTTTGAGATAGAGCTTTAGTAAATAAGTCTGCTATCTGGTACTTAGTTCTGACAAAGTATAATTCCACGAGTCTACGTTCCACTTGTTCCTTGATGAAGTGATATCTGATTGCGATGTGCTTGGTACGGGAGTGTTAAACCAGATTATAGGAGATGTCTATGGCTGACCTTGAGTCACAATACATAGGTATTTTATCAAAGTGGAAGCCATAATCCGCGAGTTGAGTTCTCATCCAGAGGACTTGAGCACAACACGCGGATAGAGCCACATATTCTGCTTCAGCTGATGAGAGCGAAGTGCAATCCTGCTTCTTTGACGACCAGATCACAAGCTTGTCTTCCCCTAGAAATTGTACGCTACCAGAAGTGCTTTTTCGACTATCAAGGCAACCTGCGTGATCAGAATCTGAAAAAGCTGTTAGATGAAAACCCGTTTCCTTCGGATACCAGAGTCCCATGTGAATGGTATTCTTAAGGTACCAAAAGATCCGTTTAACCTCTTTGAGGTGCTTTTGAGTAGGTCTGGCTTGATATCGTGCACAATAGCATGTGGCATGATGAATATCAGGCCTGCTGGCTGTGAGGTACATAAGTGACCCGATCATACTGCGATATCGCGTTTGATCTACGGGAAATGAGTACAAGTCAGCGTCTAGGGATTTGGTCGACAATGGTGTACCAACGCGAGCACACGAGGCCATACCATGCTTTTTAAGTATCTCTTGAGCATACTTAGCTTGGTTAATGAAGATACCACGTGGGGATTGATGCATCTGGAGGCCTAAAAAGAATTTTAGCTCCCCTATCATTGACATTTCAAACCTGTTGTGCATTAGTTTTTCAAAACGTTTTGGAAGTTTTGGGTTCATAGAACCAAAAATGATGTCATCAACAAAAACTTGCACCAGCAGTATGTCATCCCTATATTTATTAATAAATAGAGTAGGATCAATAGAACCTTTGGAGAATCCTTTGGACACCAAGAAGTTTGAAAGTTCTTCGTGTCATGCCCTTGGAGCTTGTTTAAGTCCATATACAGCCTTCTTGAGACGATAAACTTTGTCAGGATGATGAGGATCGATGAATCCTTCTGGCTGATTCACATACACTTCTTCCTTCAAATGACCGTTTAGAAAAGTAGTTTTAACGTCCATCTGAAAAACCGTGAAGACCTTATGTGCAGCATAAGCAAGGAATATCCTGACTGCTTCCAAACGAGCGACTGGAGAGAATGATTCATCGTAGTCTATGCCTTCTTGTTGACGGTATCCCTTAACCACAAGACGAGATTTGTTTTTGATGATGGTTTGTTCTTCATCCAGTTTGTTTTTTCAGATCCATTTGAAATCTAAAATTGACATTCCATAGGGTCGGTCAACAGGTTCCCAAACATTTAGGCGTTCAAACTGATGAATTTCGTCTTGCATTGATTCAATCCACGCATGATCAATCATGGCTTGTTTGATGTTTGTAGGTACATTCAAACTCACGGTGAGTGCATACATACACACATCGCCATCGGTTTCGAGTTGTCTGCGTGTTCGAACTGGTTGTGAAGGATTTCCAATGACTTGCTCCAATGGATGATCACGTGTCCAATAGTGAGTGGATGGATATCGTTGGTAGAATGTATGCATGTTGGACGGATCAACATGTTGGGTAGAAGACTCGTCGGCTTCGTGTACCGGTGTACCGAACGGATTGATAAATTCTTCTTCGTCAGGTTGTGCATCGACTGCTTGATTGTTGTTTCCTCCTTCAGCATTGACGGTTGGTGATGTTGGTTGTATGACAGTTTCATGAGTTTGTTGAGTATCTAATGGAATTGTCTCTTGAGCAACGGTTGCTGAAGTAGATGCTGTTATGTCTTGTGGACTTTGTTCGGGTGCATCAGCAGTATTGACAGCGGAAGGCTTTGACACAACTTGATTGTTTCCATAGTAATATTCATCAAACATTGGATCATATAAATCAACCAACTCATTAATTTGTATGGTATCCTTCGAGTTTGCTGTAGGAGTATTTTCTTGACATTCTTGCACGGGACATACACTGTTTTGTGTAGTTTCCATTGTTGGACATTGAGGTGCGGGACTTGAGCTGTTGTGATTAAGTACCATTTGTGGCAATTCGTCAAAGTTCACATGAATTATTTCGACAATAATCTTTGTTCTCTTGTTATAGACCCGATATCCTTTCGACAATGTAGCATACCCCTAAAAAATACATGCATCACCTTTTTCTTTCATCTTGTCGAGATTCTCACTGTCTTTAAGGATACAGCATAAAGATCCAAACACGTGAAAGAATTTGACAGTAGGTTTCCTGCCATTGATGATGTGGTAAGGTGTCTTTTCATGTCTAGGGATGACGAGAGAATGATTATGAGTATAACAGGCAGTTGCAATTGCTTCAGCCCAGAAGAATAGCGGCAACTTTAAAGCAGAAAGCATTGTTCGAGCAGCCTCAACCAAAGTACGGTTCCGCCTTTTGACAACGCCGTTTTGTTCAGGAGTTCAAGCAATAGACGTTTGATGTTCGATGCCTTCTTCTTGAAAGTAAGATTGCAAGTTCTTGTTCAAAAATTCAGTACCCCTATCCGTTCTTACGGTTAAGACTTGAGCTTGAAGATTGCGTTGTATCATCTTGAGAAAGTTTTTGAGAACCTCTGGTGTTTCATCTTTGGACCTTAAGAAGAAAGTCCATGTGTATCTAGAGTAATCATCAACAATCACGAGAATATACTTTTTCCCGTTAATACTCTCTACACGCATGGGACCACATAAATCCATGTGTAGAAGTTATAATCGTCCTTTTGAGCTTGGGGTAGTCTTTTTTTAAAAGACTTCCGTTTTGCTTTCCCCAACTCACAAGAAGAACAAAGATGGTCTTTGACGAATTTTAACTTAGGAAGACCGGTCACAATATCATTCTTCGAAAGCAAGTTGATGGTGTCAAAGTTGAGATGTGACAATCGTTGATGCCATAACCATGCTTGAGATGATGAAGCTTTAGCGATTAAGCAAATTGGATTTATTGAAGATGTGTCTTGAAGAGTTACGGTGTAGAGATCAGAACCACGAGAACCTGTAAGAAGGTCATCCCCATCATAGTCTCTAACATAGCAAGTAGATTTCCGAAAAGCCACTTCCAAATCCGCATCACAAAATTGACCAACCGAGAATAAATTGTGATTCAGTCCCTCGATGTAATAAACCTGTTTGATAGTGATATTCCCTTGAACCAAATCTCCATATCCGAGTATCCCTGCAAACTGATCATTTCCAAACCGTACCGTACCCAGAAACTTCTCCACGAAGTTAATGAGAAGCTTGAGATTTCCCGTCATGTGCTTTGTGCACCCGGATTCCATTATGAATATGATGATTTCGACGAGCTGCAGTAGAATTAGAAGACAATGTAGCATTTGACAAATGGGAGCCCTTGATAGAAACGGGTTTCAAAATAGTAGTGGGCCTAGATGTAAAGTCTACAGGCAAGCTGATATTCCTAGACCCAATCACTAAAGTGGTTAACTTAGGTACCCATTTGTATACGGGTGGTGTAAATCTAGAATACCCCCGGGTCCATGTCCTAATCATGTTCTCATATAGCTTCTTTAATATGTTTTGTTTACGCAGAGTAGTGGAGTCTAATGCACTTAGTTTCTTAAGTGGTTGATCAGTGGATTGGTTCAAAGTTCTTGTGGGTTCTCTAGTACTAGTGGGCACAAGAATAGGCTTCCTAGTTCTAGTATTCACGCCATTATGATTAAGAGAACAAGCATCATGATTGAAAGTACGAACACATTTTCCACATTCAACACAAACAAATTCAACATTCGAGGTCTTACCATTTAACTGTCATTACATGCAGTTACAGACGTTTTATTCTTAGAAAACTTAAAATTCCAACGGTGGTCTTCTACTTCCAACTTCTTTCCTTGACTATTGTTAGGCATGACCTTATCTTGCATTCTAGCACTCTTAAGTTGTGGTCCGCTAACACTAGTAGTGGGGATTACTCTTGTAGAAGAAGACACACGTTGATTAGTTTTCTTAATATTCTGAGGTAACCGCGATGTTCCAGTTTGAGTGGGCTTAGTGTTCATCTTATACATTCTAGGTGCTATCACATTTGTACTATTATCATTTCCTATCTTAGGCAAAGTCTGTGGGGATTATCCCTAAATAGATGATTTAGGGAATTTAACAGCATTCGGTTGACGAATGGCGGATGGTTTACCCAAAACAGACTTTCCTTTCATTTTCGCAATGAGTTTCTGTAACTCACTAATGGCTATGTCCCTTTCTTGTAGCTGAGCTTTCAAATCATTAATTTCGAAATCTTTTTCATTTAATTGACAAAACGAAGAAGCTGCCATTTCTTGACACTTTTTATGATTATGAGATTTATCACCTTTTTGTAAAGGGATTTCAAGAGAAATGGAGTGTTTCTCAAGTTGGGAAAAACTTTTTGAAAGTTTGTTATATGACTGAATTTGTTTCGAAAGCTCTACTTCAAGATTGCGACATTTCTCGTCCGATTCTGACACTAGACATGCTACATGACAATATTGATCAAGATCGGTATACATACCAAGTATAGCATTCATATGGTCAGCATAAAAGTATTCCTTAGAAAGTCGATCAATTTCGTTAGAAAGTTGGTGTTTTTGTGTTTTTAATTTAGTTTGAAGAAAATCAACATCATCTTCAAGAGATTTAACATAACTTAAATCAGTTAACATTTCCTAAGTGAGAGCATTATAAAACATTTCCACATTTTTTGAAAGATCATCAATTGTTGGAACAATGCATTGTTGAATGACGACTTCTACTTGTGGGTTAGGTTTAATATTCCAAACGGTATCCCTAGAAACTTTTTCATAGTCGACGACACCTTTGTACAAATTTAAAACCCCTTATTTTATAAACTCAAATTGCTGAACACTTTTGCTTTTCTCATCCCATTTACGTTTTTCATCTGAAATCTGTTTTTCTAATAAAATTGATTGCTTTTTGAAACTCCTTTTTAAAGAAACTTTCTTTTGGGGTTCATCACTTGGTGGTGGAACACTATTATACATCTTTTGTTCTTTGGAAAGTTCTTTTTGAGGAACAAACTTAATATAATTATCAGAATCAGAAAGGTTTATTAGATCACTTAAGTTTGATCGACTTTCTTCTTGATGACGAATGATTTCGTCGCAGTCCGGTGAAAGCATAAGAGCAAGATTATCAACATAACAACCGATGTCATAGAGAGCGGGCTTTTTACTTTGAATTTTCTTGAGATATTCAGGCTTGACAAAACTCGTTTTCATATTTCTATTGAGCATATTCATGGTTTGAATGGACTGACCCGTTTTGTAAACAATGTTGTTTTAACGTTTCGACTCTCTTTTCCAAATCAAGAATTTTTTCAATATCTTTTTCTTCACGAGTTTTATAAAGCTCAGTTTGTTCTTTGTTAACCGACTCTAACTCAGTAATTTGGAGTTTATGTAGCAGCAGTTGTTCTTCAAGTTCCGATATCTTTTGTTTTGACATATGAATTTCGTGTGTTACTTCAGAACAATATTGTTCGTTGAGCACCTTACGTTCAGATACCAAACCATTAGCTATTGCAACTCGTCGATCAGCTTCTTTTACATAATCACACTCTTTAAGCTTGTCTATCTCCTCGGATAAGGACGTGTTTGCTTGCTTCAAACGTTTATTAGCCTCTTTGTTTTCATCAATTTCACGTTTTAAAGAATCAATAATAGACGCAAGCAAATCACGGTCCTCTTCCGAGTCAGTATCCTGAGTAGCATTTCCGTCATCATTAAACTTATGCTGTAAATCCGTAGAGATATTGCTATCCTCCGTGTCCATTACATATGTGTCATTGATGCTTTCGGGTTGCTCAAGATGCCGTCGTTGATTAGCAAACACATTATAGTTATCATGTGATGGTACCTTTTCAAGTGGCTCAGAATCATAGATGGGTCCAGAAGTGTAACACCCCATTTTGGAAATGGAATATTACGCATATCATGGCGTGTCATCAAAGCATACAAGGATAAATGTCTAAGCATTATTCAACCATAAAAGGAAATACCGGAATCAAACATCGGTATCCCCAAAGTAAAGCTCATCACACACAAACATAAATACTGTAAAAGGAAGGACGAAACAATGTCCAAAGCAACTGTATCAAAGTAAAGGAAATGCATAAAGTAAAGAAAGACAGTAAAGCTTCCAGTCCATATGCACCTACGTTTGAGATCTACGAGCGTCCCTGAGTACCTGCCGTTTTAGGAACATGAAAAGGAAAACGGCTGAGCAAGACGCTCAGTGCACGGATGTACAATAAAGCATGAAATAGGATAAACATGTAACATATAACAGCGGAAGACTAAGTACTGAGTAAACTGGTTAAGTATCATGAAAACTGGTTTTATAGTTTAAAAAGCCTTATGTTTAACCTGTGAAAACTGTTTTAACATATATATACCATAGCCCATATAGGTCATGAAAAGGTCACGTGCATGAATACTTGGAGGGGTGACCTCATCATGCTGATTAGAGGGAATGCCTCTAATCAATATACTGATTTGGGTAGGAGGGATCAGCTCCTTGTGAAGGGTGCAAGGCACACACCACATTCACCATGATAAACTGAATAAAACATGTAACTAGGATGCACCCATACGCCCCACCTGATATAATAATATGGCCAAACTGAAAAGGGACGCCACGAGCAATCACTCTGCCGTGGGGAAGTCATAACATCGGTGCCTCCAATGCTATGGTTATGGTACCTCCATAACTAGGTGAAACTGGTCATGCTTGTATATGGCTATAGTTTATGCTAAATTAACATAAGCAGTTCAAAACAATAAAACAAATGCTGGGGAAAACAGTTGGCTGCATACGGGGAAATCCTAATAAGGAAGGAATGTCCATACTGAAAGGACGGGAATCCGTACCTCAAGTCCAGTGAAATGAACGGAAGAAAGACTCCTACTTCTGGATCACTAACGCTACATGAATACACACGTGTATAAGTATCGATTCACTGATTACGTACTGGGTTCTGGGTCTCATTATAGCTGATTTGGTATGTTTTAGGTCATGGTTCACTGTTTAAAGCCTTAAACTGTGTTTATCTTGTATTCTGATTAATCTGATTAAGTATTACTGGTGTTTCATGTATTATTATACTTACTGTGTAATAATAAGTAACTTTCCAAAAATAGCAAGTTTCCAAAAATAGAAAGTTTCCAAAAATAGAAAGTTTCCAAAAATAGAAAGTTTCCAAAAATAGAAAGTTACCAAAAATAGAAAGTTTCCAAAAATAGAAAGTTTCCAAAAATAGAAAGTTTCCAAAAATAGAAAGTTTCCAAAAATAGAAAGTTTCCAAAAATAGAAAGTTTCCAAAAATAGAATTTACTGCCTAAAATAGATTAGTTTCTAAAAATAGATCAGCTGCCTTAATTAAATAAGTTTCCATATATAGAAGGTTTCCATAATTAGATTAGCTGCCTGAAATAGATTGATTTCCATATATAGACGGTTTCCATAATTAGATTAGCTGCCTGAAATAGATTGATTTCCATATATAGAAGGTTTCCATAATTAGATTAGTTGCCTTATTTAATTAAGTTTCTATAAATAGAAGTTTCCATAATTAGAATTAAGCTGATTTCATAAGCTAACATATAAGTCTAAGTGTTATAAGCTTATTACTTAAGTCATATGATATAGTGTATAGTTTAATTATTATTTCATGTATTTTAATTAAACTATAGGTTAAGCATTTTAATTAAAGTATAACATGTATAATTAAAATGAAATGAAAATACTTAGGTTAAAATGTGTATTATTATTAATAATAATATAACCTAAGTCATGTCTAAATTAATTAATTATAGGCATGTTTTAATAATTAATTAATTATAACTTATAACATAAAATACTTAGGTTAAATTAATGTCATGATAAACTAATAATTAAAATAACCTAAGTCATGATTTAATTAATATTTCATGTTATTAATTAATTATATCCTAAGTTCATGATTCATAAAAATTACATGTAACATAGATCATGATTTTAACCAACGAACCATGAATCGGGTATGAATTCGACACCGTACCCCGGGCCAAACCCGGGGCACACGTGTCCCCTTGCTGCCGTGGGTCCCACATGAGCCAACCAAGACCAATTGTGGTCTTGGTGGTGGCGGCAATAGCAAACCAAACCCCCCCTCGGGTTTGTTTGCTAGGCGGCCAAAAACAAACACCCTTATAAACCATTCTTTGATTTTAATTAATACCAAAACATGTTAGATCAATGATTAATTACCTTGTTTTCATAAGAAAATAATAACATGTTCATGAAAATAATCAAAGATTAAAAGAATTAAAAAGAATTAAAAAAAAGGGTTAGAAAGGTATACCACTATGTAGCTTGGAAAAAGGATGAACAAACACGTATTCTAACACTTGTTTTTAAGATCAAAATCAATCAAACACCCTCTTATGGTGGTGTAGAGGTGGCGGCACAAAGAGAGCAAAAAGGAGAGGAGAAAACTCTTTTTAGGGTTTTAATGTTTATTTCTTGAAAATGAAAATGAAGACATGTTTTTACTTTTACCCCCCCTTAACTTGTAAAGTCCATGGGCTAAGCCCATTTCTTGGTTTGTGCCGTGGGTATGGGGGCCCCACATGGGGTACCCGTACCTTTCTCGTGTCCTGATGTTTCGTGTTCGTTCGTGGTTAAACGTGCTCGTGTTTAACGTGTTTCTGTTTCTTTTAACGTGTCGTTTATCGTAAACTCCACGCTCGTGAATATATTCTGAGTATTTACGTAATTATTATAATTAGTATTTTAAATGGTGTTCATGATTTAATTATGTTCACGTGATATATTATTAACTGTTTATCATGAGTTCGTACGTAATCGATACTTGTCATGTCATACACGTATGCACTTGCTTGATTATTAGCACATGAATGTGATCAATACTACATGAGGTAAGTTTTAATCTAGAACGTACGATCTTAAGGGCACTATTCATGGTAAAAGCATGCGGGTTTTACAATTCTTCCCCCCTAAAAAGAATAATTCGTCCCCGAATTATAGATAAAGTAAGCTGAAAAGAAGTGACATACCCGAACTCAAAATATGAAGTGAGGGTAAGAAGCCCGGATAGACTCCTCTGTTTCCCAAGTGGCTTCCCGCTCGGTATGGTCCCTCCAAAGGATTTTAACGAAAGGAATCGTCTTCCTTCTCATGACTCGTTCTTGCCTGTCGAGTACTCGTTCGGGTTCTTCTATAAACGTGAGATCTTCACGTATCTGTTCTAGTGGATACTGAACCATGTGAAGGGGATGATAATTGTACCCTCTGAGTAAGGACACATGGAACACGTTATGCACGTGTGAAAGCTGAGGAGGTAACGCCAATCGGTAAGATACTTCGCCGATTCGTTCAACGATATCAAATGGTCCGATGAACCGAGGACTGAGTTTTCCTTTGATCCCGAAGCGTTTAACACCACGTGCCGGCGAAACCTTGAGGAAGACGTGATCTCCCACATTAAAATGTATGTCCCTACGATGCTTATCGGCGTAACTCTTCTGACGTGAACGCGCTTCCTGCAGTTTCTGTTTAGCTACCTCAATCTTCTCATTGGTCATTTCTATAATCTCTGGTCCTTCGAGTGTTCGCTCTCCCACTTGATCCCAGCAAGTTGGAGCGCGACACTTTCTGCCATACAACATTTCGAAAGGAGCACATTTGATACTTGCGTGCCAGCTGTTGTTGTATGCAAACTCGACTAAACAGATGTAATCGTCCCAATCACCTGTCCATTCCAACGCACACGACCTTAACATATCTTCCAATGTCTGAATTGTTCGCTCCGATTGTCCGTCCGTTTGAGGATGAAAGGCTGTGCTCAGCTTAAGTTGTGTACCCCAAGCTTTTTGCAGACCTTTCCAGAATCGCGACGTGAAACGAGGATCTCTGTCTGAGACGATGCTGGAGGGAGTGCCGTGGAGTCTCATGATCTCCCTTCTGTACGTATCTGCGAGTTTACTTACCGGATCTTCCTTGCGTATCGGTAAGAAATGAGCTGATTTGGTGAGTCGATCAACAATGACCCAAATAGCATCGTGCTTCTTCTTGGTAGGCGGAATACCGGTAACAAAATCCATGGTGATTTTGTCCCACTTCCACTCTGGAATATCCAACGGTTGAAGGAGACCGCCAGATCGCTGATGTTCAATCTTAACCTGCTGACAGGTAAGACATTTGGAGACATACGTGGCTACATCCTGTTTCATACCACTCCACCAAAAGTGCTGTCTGATGTCATGGTACATTTTTGTCGACCCAGGATGTATAGAAAATGGGGAGCTGTGAGCTTCAGCTAACAATGCTTCCCGGAGTTCTGGATTGTCAGGAACACAAAGTCTCGTGCCCTGCCAAATGATACCGTCTGCGTCCATTCTGAATTCTGTCTGCTTCTCCAAATTCTGAATTATCGCCCAAATCTCTCCATCGTCCTTCTGCGCTTCCTTAATCCTAGTCAGTAACTCAGGTTCTACTGTAAGATTCGCCCAGTATCCGTGCTGCCCACGTACCATGATTTCAATGTCAAGCCGCTCCAAGTCCCTTATGTTTTGTTCCTTGATCTCAATGCCGTTTATCATTCCGGACTTTCTGCTGAGTGCATCTGCTACTACATTAGCTTTCCCGGGATGATACTGTAGGTTAATATCATAATCCTTCAACAGTTCCAACCATCTCCTTTGTCTCATGTTCAATTCTCGCTGTGTGAAGATATACTTCAAGCTCTTGTGATCCGTGAAAATGTCGCATGATTCTCCGTATAAGTAATGCCTCCATATCTTCAATGCGAACACCACTGCAGCAAGTTCCAGGTCATGCGTAGGGTAGTTTTCTTCATAGGGCTTAAGCTGCCGTGAAGCATACGCGATCACTTTCCCATGTTGCATGAGAACACAACCCAGTCCCTTCCCCGATGCATCGCTATAGATCTGAAATCCACCTGTACCAGATGGGAGAGTAAGAATAGGTGCAGATACTAACTTCTGCTTTAGGTCTTCGAAGCTCTTCTCTCGATCTTCCGTCCAGACGAATTTCTCTCCTTTTCGCATCAGTTTGGTGAGAGGCAATGCCAGCCGAGAAAAGTTCTCCACGAATCTTCGATAATATCCAGCTAAGCCTAAGAAACTGCGGACTTCTGTCGCTGATGTTGGTCTTGGCCATTTAGTGATAGCCTCAACCTTCGCTGGGTCCATAGTGATCCCTTCTGCTGATACAATGTGACCTAAGAATGCCACCTTGTTTAACCAGAACTCACACTTGGAGAATTTCGCATACAGCTGCTTCTGACGAAGAATCTGTAGTACAGTACGGAGATGATCTTCGTGTTCCTCCGTGGACTTTGAGAATATCAAGATGTCATCGATGAATACAATGACAAATTTATCAAGGAATTCATGGAAGATTCTGTTCATCAGATCCATGAATACTGCTGGAGCGTTAGTCAGGCCGAATGGCATGACTACAAACTCATAATGGCCATAGCGGGTACGAAAAGCAGTCTTGGCAATATCCTGCTCTTTAACCCTTAGCTGATGGTAGCCTGACCTTAGATCGATCTTTGAGAAGTGTTTGGCTCCTTGAAGTTGGTCAAACAGATCGTCTATACGTGGCAGTGGATATCTGTTGCGGATGGTAATCTTATTAAGTTCACGGTAGTCAATGCAAAGTCGCATGCTGCCGTCCTTCTTCTTAACGAACAAGACCGGTGCGCCCCATGGAGATGCGCTCGGTCTAATGAACCCTCGTTCAAGAAGTTCCTGCAATTGGTCCTTCAGTTCTTTTAGCTCTATGGGAGCCATACGATACGGAGCCTTAGAGATTGGCTCAGCTCCTGGAACAAGGTCGATGTTGAACTCCACTTCTCTTGCAGGTGGTATGCCTGGAAGTTCATCTGGGAAGACGTCTTGAAATTCTGAAACTACTGGTTGATCCTGAATCGATGGGGATTCAGCATCCATGTCATGAACCGTAGCGAGATAACCTTCGCAGCCATGTGACAGTAATGCACGTGCTTGCAAGGTAGATATGACTTGTACAGACCGTCCGGGTATGAACCCGTTATGGATGTACTCTGGTGCATTAATGTCGCCGAAGATCACTCGATAAGAGTGGCAGTCTATGGTAGCATGGTGCTTGGATAGCCAATCCATGCCGAGAATCATATCGAACTCCATCATGTCTAGAGGAAGTGCATCTACTGCACGAACTTTATCGTCAAACTCTAGAGGAAGACTCTTGTATACATGAGTTATTAATACAGAGTCCCTCAGAGGCGTGGAAATGGTAAGCTTATTTTCTAGTAGCGAGGGAAGTGTCCTGATGTTCTTAGCATAAGTAGTGGAAACAACTGAATGAGTGGCACCCGTGTCGAAAAGAACACATGCAGCCTGGCCGTACATATACAAAATTCCAGTAATGGTACCTGTAGATTTGTTTGCCTGATCGCGCGATGTCGTATAGACACGCCCAGTGGTAGGAGGCGGTTTAGTATCAGCATGACCCGAAGTACCCTCCATTTCACCCTTACGGCAATCTCTCATACGATGGCCAGGGAGGCCTCACTTGTAGCACGCGTCGGAGTCACGACGACATGGGCCAGGGTGTCTGCGATGGCAGGTGCTGCAAAGAGGATGAGTGAATCCTCCAGCAGGAGTCCTTGCTTGCTGAGGGCCTGCTGATGACAGAACGTGTTAAGAATAAGGTATATGCACGAGTATAAGACGTAAACGTCGTAAGATGCTTACCAGTGTTAGCTGAATGGTTGGGCTGAGAACCCCTGTGGTTCTGGTCCCTTCCGTTACCGTGGTTCCTGGTAGAGGTTAACATAGTGTCAGCATGGGAATTATAACATGAAATCATAAGAAGATGCGTAAATAGTAAGACCTGCTGTTGTTGGACTGTCCCGCATTGTTACGGTAATTGTCATTACCACTGCGCCTTTCCACAACAGAACGGTCGTTAGAGTGACCGTTTCCTTTGGGCTGATTGGGCTGCTGCTGAGTAGCCGGCTGAGACCGGTCCCCAGTTTTCTGCCTGGAAGATACAGTTTAAGAGATGATTATAGAACATATAACGATAGGATGCGGTCTGGTTAACGCTAGAACATGAAATGTTTTACCTCTTGTCGGGTCTTTCTGCTTCCCCGAACTCATCACGTTCCTGCAACATCTCAAGCTTTCTTGCTGCGTCAGCCACTTGTGCTACCGTATTGAACGTAGCACATACTAGATTGTTCGCAACCGAGGTGCGAAGTGCCCACCTAAAATGGTATGCCTGCTCCTCAGGAGTACCAGCCGCTGCTCCTAGAAAACCAGCAAGGCGAAGAAAGCGCTGCATGAATTCATTGCTATTCTCGCCCTGTCTCTGACGTATCCCGTGGTATTCTCGCTTGAGTTTGTCCTGCTCTGCCTTAGGAAAGAACTGTTCCATCACTCTCTCCTTGAATTGGGCCCATGTCAAACCAGCGACCCATTCATCACCTCCTTCTGACTGCGTCAAAGCTAGCCACCAGTTGAGTACATCGCCTTCAAACCTGTAGCACGCCAATCTTGCCTTGAAGGCGGGGTCACATCCCATAGCATTGAAGATTTTCTCAATGTGAGTCAGCCAGCTTTCAGCATCGCTGGGGCTATCATTCTTTTCAAAAGCTCTCGGACGGAGCTTGTTAAATCTTTCCAACCATACTGCTAGAGTCACTGGGGGAGGAGGAGGAGGAGGTGCCTGATTCTGCGGCTGCTGATTATTGGCAGCTTGGACTTCAGCACGAATGTCATTCCTCAGTTGAGGAAGTAAGGCTTGCATGGCAGCCTGAATCGCAGCATTGAGCTGCTCTTGCTCGCGTGTGAGAACCATCTGACAGTATAACATAAACATATGATTAACAGTTCAAACATAAAATATATAAAAGAAAAATTTTATGCCAAAATTTCACGAGAAAAATTTTATGCAAGAAAATCTTTGTACAAATGCATGATGCAGTTTTATGAAAACGTTTGATGCTCGAGAGTGAACGCCTTCGGTCAGTTCGCTCAAAATAAAAGACATATCGAGGGGACGCCTATGGGTCGGTCCCAAATCTAAAAGTTTCGATAAAACACATGCGACTAAATAGGGCCAGTCCTGTACCAACCATTACTTAGTCAAAAACCCTGTAACAATGACATGTATATGTATGCTTAAAAATGATGAATGCATGAAAACAACTGTCAGTTCTAGGAAGACCGTAGTGACTACCCACTAATCACAGGTCATATTTGAGAGCCTACAGGTCGAAGCCTTGGCTCTGATACCATAATTGTAACACCCCATTTTGGAAATGGAATATTACGCATATCATGGCGTGTCATCAAAGCATACAAGGATAAATGTCTAAGCATTATTCAACCATAAAAGGAAATACCGGAATCAAACATCGGTATCCCCAAAGTAAAGCTCATCACACACAAACATAAATACTGTAAAAGGAAGGACGAAACAATGTCCAAAGCAACTGTATCAAAGTAAAGGAAATGCATAAAGTAAAGAAAGACAGTAAAGCTTCCAGTCCATATGCACCTACGTTTGAGATCTACGAGCGTCCCTGAGTACCTGCCGTTTTGGGAACATGAAAAGGAAAACGGCTGAGCAAGACGCTCAGTGCACGGATGTACAATAAAGCATGAAATAGGATAAACATGTAACATATAACAGCGGAAGACTAAGTACTGAGTAAACTGGTTAAGTATCATGAAAACTGGTTTTATAGTTTGAAAAGCCTTATGTTTAACCTGTGAAAACTGTTTTAACATATATATACCATAGCCCATATAGGTCATGAAAAGGTCACGTGCATGAATACTTGGAGGGGTGACCTCATCATGCTGATTAGAGGGAATGCCTCTAATCAATATACTGATTTGGGTAGGAGGGATCAGCTCCTTGTGAAGGGTGCAAGGCACACACCACATTCACCATGATAAACTGAATAAAACATGTAACTAGGATGCACCCATACGCCCCACCTGATATAATAATATGGCCAAACTGAAAAGGGACGCCACGAGCAATCACTCCGCCGTAGGGAAGTCATAACATCGGTGCCTCCAATGCTATGGTTATGGTACCTCCATAACTAGGTGAAACTGGTCATGCTTGTATATGGCTATAGTTTATGCTAAATTAACATAAGCAGTTCAAAACAATAAAACAAATGCTGGGGAAAACAGTTGGCTGCATACGGGGAAATCCTAATAAGGAAGGAATGTCCATACTGAAAGGACGGGAATCCGTACCTCAAGTCCAGTGAAATGAACGGAAGAAAGACTCCTACTTCTGGATCACTAACGCTACATGAATACACACGTGTATAAGTATCGATTCACTGATTACGTACTGGGTTCTGGGTCTCATTATAGCTGATTTGGTATGTTTTAGGTCATGGTTCACTGTTTAAAGCCTTAAACTGTGTTTATCTTGTATTCTGATTAATCTGATTAAGTATTACTGGTGTTTCATGTATTATTATACTTACTGTGTAATAATAAGTAACTTTCCAAAAATAGCAAGTTTCCAAAAATAGAAAGTTTCCAAAAATAGAAAGTTTCCAAAAATAGAAAGTTTCCAAAAATAGAAAGTTACCAAAAATAGAAAGTTTCCAAAAATAGAAAGTTTCCAAAAATAAAAAGTTTCCAAAAATAGAAAGTTTCCAAAAATAGAAAGTTTCCAAAAATAGAAAGTTTCCAAAAATAGAATTTACTGCCTAAAATAGATTAGTTTCTAAAAATAGATCAGCTGCCTTAATTAAATAAGTTTCCATATATAGAAGGTTTCCATAATTAGATTAGCTGCCTGAAATAGATTGATTTCCATATATAGACGGTTTCCATAATTAGATTAGCTGCCTGAAATAGATTGATTTCCATATATAGAAGGTTTCCATAATTAGATTAGTTGCCTTATTTAATTAAGTTTCTATAAATAGAAGTTTCCATAATTAGAATTAAGCTGATTTCATAAGCTAACATATAAGTCTAAGTGTTATAAGCTTATTACTTAAGTCATATGATATAGTGTATAGTTTAATTATTATTTCATGTATTTTAATTAAACTATAGGTTAAGCATTTTAATTAAAGTATAACATGTATAATTAAAATGAAATGAAAATACTTAGGTTAAAATGTGTATTATTATTAATAATAATATAACCTAAGTCATGTCTAAATTAATTAATTATAGGCATGTTTTAATAATTAATTAATTATAACTTATAACATAAAATACTTAGGTTAAATTAATGTCATGATAAACTAATAATTAAAATAACCTAAGTCATGATTTAATTAATATTTCATGTTATTAATTAATTATATCCTAAGTTCATGATTCATAAAAATTACATGTAACATAGATCATGATTTTAACCAACGAACCATGAATCGGGTATGAATTCGACACCGTACCCCGGGCCAAACCCGGGGCACACGTGTCCCCTTGCTGCCGTGGGTCCCACATGAGCCAACCAAGACCAATTGTGGTCTTGGTGGTGGCGGCAATAGCAAACCAAACCCCCCCCTCGGGTTTGTTTGCTAGGCGGCCAAAAACAAACACCCTTATAAACCATTCTTTGATTTTAATTAATACCAAAACATGTTAGATCAATGATTAATTACCTTGTTTTCATAAGAAAATAATAACATGTTCATGAAAATAATCAAAGATTAAAAGAATTAAAAAGAATTAAAAAGAAGGGTTAGAAAGGTATACCACTATGTAGCTTGGAAAAAGGATGAACAAACACGTATTCTAACACTTGTTTTTAAGATCAAAATCAATCAAACACCCTCTTATGGTGGTGTAGAGGTGGCGGCACAAAGAGAGCAAAAAGGAGAGGAGAAAACTCTTTTTAGGGTTTTAATGTTTATTTCTTGAAAATGAAAATGAAGACATGTTTTTACTTTTACCCCCCCTTAACTTGTAAAGTCCATGGGCTAAGCCCATTTCTTGGTTTGTGCCGTGGGTATGGGGGCCCCACATGGGGTACCCGTACCTTTCTCGTGTCCCGATGTTTCGTGTTCGTTCGTGGTTAAACGTGCTCGTGTTTAACGTGTTTCTGTTTCTTTTAACGTGTCGTTTATCGTAAACTCCACGCTCGTGAATATATTCTGAGTATTTACGTAATTATTATAATTAGTATTTTAAATGGTGTTCATGATTTAATTATGTTCACGTGATATATTATTAACTGTTTATCATGAGTTCGTACGTAATCGATACTTGTCATGTCATACACGTATGCACTTGCTTGATTATTAGCACATGAATGTGATCAATACTACATGAGGTAAGTTTTAATCTAGAACGTACGATCTTAAGGGCACTATTCATGGTAAAAGCATGCGGGTTTTACAAGAAGTATCAGTAGTCTCTGGGATCACTTCTTGAATCTTTTCCTTATACATAATGTGCCTCCAACTCTTGATCATCAGCTTCATCATTAGTGTCATCACGCCAGTCAACTTTATCTGTTGTGAGTGGAATTCCTGCTTCTTCTTTCTTACATAACAACATCTTTTCCTTGTGATATCCCGAATCCTTAACCCATTTTGGCTTCTTACATTCCCTATCCATTTGCCCAAATCCCTTGCAGTTGAAGCATTGAATCCCAGTCTTCTGCACAACCGGAGTGCGTACAGTATCTCTAGCCCCAACTTGATTCGGCATCCTCTGATTATCATACCTAGCATCACGATCATACCTAGGTGCATGATCAACTTCCTTATATCTGGCATTGGATGATGATCTGAGGTTGTTGTTGGTAGGTTTGTAGATCTTCTTATAAGTTGTGGTGAGTAAAGACATGAGTTCTTCAATCTTCTTGTCCCTTGAAGTTTGTTCATCATCACTGTCTCCATCTGACTCGGTGTCATACTTTGGAGGTGGATTGGGGAAAACTGCTTTTGTTTTGTTTCTAGCAGTAGCTAGAGGTTTGGTGGATGAGCTTGATGACCTTGAGGAATGTGTAGCTGGTTGTTGACGGGGAACGGGTTTTGTTGAAGTAGTAGCCACAAAAGCAATAGAGTTAGTAGATCGTTCTGCCTTTTCAGCCCTAAGTTCATTCACTTCATTCTGATGTTGTTTCAATATATCATAAAGTTTGTGGTAAGATATACTCTTGATATCCTCCCTTTGTTTGACCAAAGTCACAAACCTTTGCCATTCCGGTTTGAGTTGAAGTAGAAATTGAACATTGGCATGATGACTTGAGATGGTGCACTGATTTCTGACAAGCTCATTCATCATTTTGTAGAATCTCGAGTAATATGAGTCAACGGATTCACCATCTTCGGATATGAATTTTCCAAACTCCCAAAGCAGATTAGTCTCGAGATCTTGAACATTGATCGACTCACCTTGCTTCAGTCGATGAATTGCATTCCACATTTCCATAGCATTAGGACATGCATCAACCGTGGAATAGATATCGTTATCAATCCCAATGAGTATGTAGTTGACGGCATCAGCTTCAGCTTGGAGGATTTTCTTTTTCTCTGCAGACATGTGTCGAAATTCTCCAAAGCTCGTGTAGTTGATGAAGTACCATCCTTTGCTTATGTGGTAAAGGGTCTGAATTTAAAAACTGGAGGTGGGTTCTCAAGGCAATGCCGAAGAGCGGTTTGGTTCTCCTTAGTGTTGAGAAATATAAGGAAGAGAGATCTCCACTGAACGTAGCAACCGGCAGTGAGCATAGGTGGATTTCCATTGCCACCTTGTTCCAGACGAATTTGATTGGCCGTTGCATTGTTGTTGTTGTTATTTGACATGGTGATTACTTGTGAATGGATTAGGATCTTAGTGGATTTGTTGTGATGAGGTGTGGTTTAAAATTTCGAAGTGTTCCGAGAATTTTCAGTCTGACAATTAATTCCTCAGTCCGACAAAACGGTAAGCCAAAAAGATTTGTGTCGCCAAATTTTGAAACTGAGTTAGAAATAGTCAAAAACTAGTAGGGAAAAAATTTGATTTTACTTGACCTAAAAAGTACTCAAACAAAATTTCATCGCAATACCCATCGTAACTCATGATCGTGGTGGGTGATCGCAACCTTGATCGTAGTGAGTGATCGCACTGAGTGATCGTAGTGAGTGATCGTACCGAGTGATCGTAGTGAGTGATCGCACTGAGTGATCGTAGTGAGTGATCGTAGTGAGTGATCGTAGTGAGTGATCGTAGTGAGTGATCGTAGTGAGTGATCGCACTGAGTGATCGTAGGGAGTGATCGTAGTGAGTGATCGCAGTGAGTGATCACACTCTGGATCGTAGTTAGTGATCGTACTCTGGATCGTAGTGAGTGATCGCACTCTGGATCGTAGTGAGTGATCGCACTCTGGATCGTAGTGAGTGATCGCAGTGAGTGATCGCACTCTGGATCGTAGTGTGTGATCGCACTCTGGATTGTAACCAGTGATCGTGATATTGGATCGCAAGTAGAAACCCCAGGTTTATGCGATCGCAATACACAGATCGTACCAAGGAACCAAAAATACCCCTTTTCTCGGATAGTACTAGAACACACCAAATTCGAGATTTTTAGCCTAAAAATGAATCAAGCACCCAAAAATTTTGTGCTTTTAACCAAGATAACAATACCAAATCACTACCAATAGTAAGTAGATGATTTGTATCAAGAATAAACCATAAAAACACCAAAAAAAAAAATTGGTACGAGAATTTTAGAGCAAGATAGGCACGAAAAATCAAGAACACAACACACGAATCTTCAATCACTTATCCACTATAGGCTCTTGATACCAAATGTTATTCCCATATCAATTCATAGCACAAGATTTAGTTGATATTTAGAGAGAGAAAGATAAGAAAGTAGAGAGAGAAACTAGAGAGAATTTGGAAGGTTAAACACTTTTAGAGAGAGAAAAAAAATGGTAACCAACACCCTCTTCCACACATGGAAGAGGGTATATATACCCTTGGCTTGTTGGGCCGTAGGTTTAAGTGACATGGGCCGGGCTTGGCTTTATTTTGGGCTTACGCCCCTAACTTATACAATATTAGCTTAAAGTCCAAGCCTGGTTTTCCCGACTAACCTATTACAATACAAGACCATTTACAACTAAGATGACCTATTACATTCTTGTTCGACTATATAAAATATAGGGATAACATCTCATGTATACGTTTTTTATCAGGCTCTCAGCCAGAAATGAAAACTGCTGGAGGGTATACTCATCCTCTTTGCACTACATGCAACCGTAGGCACCCAGGGCCATGTCGCCGCGACAGCGACGCATGCTACAAGTGTGGCCTTACTGGTCATCGCATGAAGGACTACCGCAAGGGCGAGATAGAGGGCACATCGGGACATGCTGATTCTAAGCCGCCTCCTACTAGTGGACGCGTTTACACGACTTCTCGCGATCAGGCCAACAAGTTTACAGGTACCATCCCTGGAATCTTGTACATGTATGGTCAAGCTGCATGTTTTTTATTTGACACGGGTGCTACTCATTCGGCCATTTCTACTACTTATGCTAGGAATGTTAGGATATCCCCTATGCCATTAGAGAATGTACTAAACATTTCCACGCCTTTAAGAGACTCTGTACACATAACCCATGTGTACAAGAGCCTTCCCCCAGAAGTTTAACGACAAGGTTCGTCCTGTTGATAAACTTTCGCTGGACATGAATGATTTTGACATGATATTAGGCATGGATTGGCTATCCAAACATCATGCCACCATAGATTGTCATACATATCGGGTCATCTTCGGTGATGTAAATGCACTAGAGTACATTCACAACGGGTTCGTACCCGGAAGGTCTGTACAAATCATATCAACCCTGCAAGCACGTGCGTTACTTTCCCATGGTTGCGAGGGCTATCTAGCTATTGTTCATGACATGGATGCTGAATCACCATCAATTCAGAATCATCCGATAGTGTCAGAATTTCAAGACGTATTTCTAGAAGAACATCCGGGCATACCACCTGCACGTGAAGTAGAGTTTAATATCAAGCTCATCCTAGGAACTGAGCCGATTTCCAAGGTTCCTTATCGCATGGTTCCTATTGAGTTGAATGATTTGAAGGATCAATTGCAAGAACTTCTGGAACGAGGCTTCATTCGACCGAGCGCATCTCCATGGGGCGCACCAGTCTTATTCGTTAAGAAGAAGGACGACAGTATGCGTCTTTGCATAGATTATCGCGAGCTCAACAAGATCACCATTAGGAATATGTATCCTCTACCACGCATTGACGATCTGTTTGACAAACTCTAAGGGGCCAAGCATTTCTCCAAGATTGATCTAAGGTCGGGCTATCATCAGCTACGGGTTAAAGAGCAGGACATCGCCAAGACTGCTTTCCGTACACGCTATGGGCACTACGAATTCGTAGTTATGCCATTTGGCCTTACCAATGCTCCAACAGTGTTCATGGATTTGATGAACAGAATCTTCCATGAATTTCTGGACAAGTTCGTCATTGTCTTCATTGACGACATCCTAATATTCTCTAAGTCCAAGGAGGAACACGAAGACCATCTTTGTATAGTACTACAGATCCTTCGCCATAAGCAGTTGTATGCTAAATTCTCCAAGTGTGAGTTCTGGTTAGACAAGGTGGCGTTCTTAGGTCACATTGTATCAGCAAAAAGGAATCACCATGGACCCAGCAAACGTTGAGGCTATTACCAAGTGGCCAAGACCGACATCAACGACTGAGGTTCGCAGTTTCCTAGGCTTAGCTGGTTACTACAGTAGGTTTATAGAGAACTTTTCCCGTTTAGCACTACCATTGACCAAACTGATGCGGAAAGGGGAGAAATTCGTCTGGACTGAAGAAAGAGAAAAGAGCTTTGAAGACCTGAAGCAGAAGTTAGTATTTGCACCGATTCTTACTCTCCCATCTGGTACAGGTGGATTTCAGATCTACAGTGATGCATAGGGGAAGGGACTTGGCTGTGTTCTCATGCAACATGGGAAAGTGATCGCGTACGCTTCACGACAGCTTAAGCCTTATGAGGAAAATTACCCTATGCATGACTTGCAACTTGTAGCAGTCGTGTTTGCATTGAAGATATGGAGGCACTACTTGTATGGAGAATCATGTGACATATTCACGGACCACAAGAGCTGGAAGTACATCTTCACTCAACGTGAATTGAATATGAGACAAAGGATATGGTTAGAGCTGTTGAAGGATTATGAAATTAATCTGTAGTATCATCCCGGCAAGGCGAATGTAGTGGCAGATGCACTTAGTAGAAAATCCGGAATGATAAACGACATTGAAATAAAGGAAGAAATTATTAGAGACTTGGAGCGACTAGACATGGAGATCATGATACATGGACAGTAGGGTTACTGGGCTAATCTTAGAGTGGAACCTGAGTTACTCTCTAGGATCGAGGAAGCTCAGAAGGATGATGGTCAAATCTGGGCGATAATTCAGAATTTGGAGAAGCAGACAGAATTCCGAGTAGACGCAGATGGTATCTTATGGCAGGGCACGAGACTTTGTGTTCCTGACGATCTAGAACTCCAGGAAGCATTGTTAGCTGAGGCTCATAGCTCCCCATTCTCTATTCATCCTGGTTCGACCAAGATGTACCATGACATCAAGCAATACCTTTGGTGGAGTGGTATGAAACAGGATGTTGCGACTTACGTCTCCAAATGTCTTACCTGCGAGCAGGTTAAGATCGAGCATCAGCGATCTGGCGGTCTTCTGTAACCGTTAGATATTCCAGAGTGGAAGTGGGACAAGATCACCATGGATTTTGTTACCGGTCTTCCGCAGTCAAAGAGGAAGCACGATGCGATTTTGGTTATCGTTGATCGACTTACTAAGTCAGCTCATTTCTTACCGATCCGCAAGGAAGATTCGGTCAGTAAACTCGCTGATACTTACAAGAAGGAGATCATGAGACTTCATGGTGCTCCATCCAGCATCGTCTCAGACAGTGATCCTCGTTTCACTTCGCGATTCTAGAGAAGTCTGCTGAAAGCTTGGGGGTATAAAACTTAAGCTTAGCACGGCTTTTCATCCTCAAACAGACGGGCAATCGGAGCGAACGATTCAGACACTAGAAGACACGTTGAGGTCATGTGCATTGGAATGGACGGGAGATTGGGACGATTACATTTGTCTGGTAGAGTTTGCATACACCAACAGTTGGCACGCAAGTATTAAGTGTGCTCCATTCGAGATGCTGTATGGCAGGAAGTGTCGCGCCCCAATCTGCTGAGATCAGGTTGGTGAGCGAACACTTGAAGGACCAGAAATGATAGAGTTGAAAAATGAGAAGGTCGCAGTAGCTAAGCAGAAACTGCAAGAAGCACGGTCACGTCAGAAGAGTTATGCCGACAAGCATCGTAGGGACTTACACTTTAACGTAGGAGATCACGTCTACCTTAAGGTATCACCGACACGTGGTGTTAGACGTTTTAGAATCAAAGGGAAGCTCAGTCCTCGATTCATCGGATCGTTTGATGTCATTGAGCGGGTCGGTGAAGTATCTTATTGTTTAGCGTTACCTCCACAGCTTTCTCATGTTCACGATGTTTTCCATGTGGTCCTTACTCAGAGAGTACAAGTATCATCCCCTTCACATGGTTCAGTATCCACTGGAACAGATTCGTGAAGATCTTACCTTTATAGAGGAACCCGAACGAGTTCTTGACAGACAAGAACGAGTCATGAGAAGGAAGACGATTCCTTTCGTCAAAATCCTTTGGAGGGATCATACCGAGCGGGAAGCCACTTGGGAAACAGAGGAGTCTATCCGGGCTTCTTACCCTCACTTCAATTTTTGAATTCGGGTACGTTCTTCTTTTCTAGTTTACGTTATCTATAATTCGGGGTCGAATTATTCTTTTTAGGGGGGAGAGTTGTAAATCTCACACGCTTTTACCATGAACAGTACATATATGATCGTACGTACATGATTAGAACTTTTCTTATTTAGCACGTTTACGTTTCACGAATAGGAATTACAAGTATTACTTACGTGTTATTACACGATAAGTATTTATTACGTATTAAGACATGGTAATTATTATCAACCATAATTATAATCACGAACATGAAAATCATGAACGTAAATAATCACGAACCTATTATTATGTATTTACGTATATTTATTATGGTTACGTATAAATATATTTTACGACACGAACGATTAATAATTAAATCATGTAAACACGACACGAGAACACGTAAATAAATTGAACACGGAAAAACAACGGGTTTCCCCTTGTGGGCCCCACATAGCCGCGACATAGACAAGGGATGGGCCAAGCCCACCTTAAAATTTAACTAAAAGGAAAAGAAGGAAATAGATTTTTCATAATACAAAATATAGAAAAATCACAAAAACCCTGCTCCTCCTTTTTCCTTTGGCCGCCGCATAGAAACACCAAGAAGGGGTGTTTGGTTGATTTTGGTAGATCCAATTCTTGCTAGATCGTTCGTGTTATTAATTTCCTTGTTATCCATGAATAAGTAATTCCTTAACCTTTTTTTTTAATTATTTATTAGATCTAAGAACACGCGAATCATGGGTTTATCAAAACTATTAATTAAACATGTTAATTAATTAGATCTAATCATGGGGCATTAAAAACATGTGGTTTTAAGGGGTGTTTGGTTCGGCCGATGGTAGAACCGAGATCCAAGCTCTCGGTGGTTGTGTGATCACCACCAACCGAGACCACAAGGTCTCGGTTTGGTTTGGGTGTCTCGGCCGCAAGAAACCAAGGGACCCCGACGCATGCCGGGGTTAGCCTTGGTGGTCATGGGGGTCTTGGCTGAAAAACAAGAAGCACCACCGGCTTAAGCCGGTGGCGGTTTGCCACAATTAAGGGTTTATAGATCCGGTTCAAGGGGTTTCACGGACCGGTTCATGACATGTTTAGATTTAAAACACGGGTTCAGTTCATGATTTATTTTACAAGTTAATTACTACCTCCGTCCCATATTAAGTGTCCACTATGGAATATTCCAAATCTTTGTTTTTGAACTTTGACCATAAATAATTGTATTTGTGTTATGTAATACTTGATGAAAGTTATATGGATAGTTCGGTTTTGAAATGTATTTTCAATGGTATAGTTTTCATCAAGTATTATATAACACAAATAAAAATATTTACGGTCAAAATAAGATAAAAAAGACTTTGAAAAAGTCAAACTGGACACTTATTATGGGACGGAGGGAGTATTTATTTTTACAAGTTAAATAATTACAAGATTTAATTAAATTAATTTAACATGCTATGTAATTAATTTAATATAGACATGACTTAGGTTAATTATTAATAATAAGACATGATTTTAACCTATGTATTTTATGATTTAATTTTAGACTAAAGTAATTAATTAATTATTAAAACATGGCATATAAATAATTAATTTTCGTGACTTAGGTTATACTAATAATAAATATTAATACTTGTTTTAACCTAAGTATTATTTACGCTTTACTTAATTAAATCATGTTATATTTAATTAAATCTTATAACCTATAGTTTATTTAATTTACATGTAATAATTAATAAACTATAATATATATCACATGACTTAGAATATTAATCGGTAAAACTTAAGCTTATATTATTAGCTTAGTAAATCGTTTTATTTCTAATTATGGAAACTTTCTATTTTTAGAAACTTGTTTATTTAAGGCAGCTAATCTATTTATGGAAACTTTTTATTTTTAGAAACTTATTTATTTAAGGCAGCTATTCTATTTTTGGAAACTTTCTATTTTTGGAAACTTTCTATTTTTGGAAACTTTCTATTTTTGGAAACTATCTATTTTTGGAAACTTTCTATTGTTGGAAACTTTTTATTTTTGGAAACTTTCTTTTTTAAGAAACTTGCTATTTTTAGAAAGTTACTTATTATTACAGAACAAGTATAATAATACAAGAAATACAAGTAATACTTAATCAAAATAGATATAATATATGATAAAAACAGCATAACGATAAAGTCAATAAAACATGACATGAACATATAAAACAAGCTAAGACATGATATAAAACTAGTTACGTACTCACTAATCAGAATAGTTATACAGGTATATTATTTAGGTAGCATTAGTGATATCGAAGTAGGACTCTCTTCCGTTCGTCTTCTTCGTTCACTGGACACAAGGTACGGATTCTCCGTCCTTTCAGTGTGGACAATTTTTCCTTATTAGGATTTCCCCGTATGCAGCCAACTGTTTTCCCAGTATATGTTTTATATGTTTTGATTGCTTATGTTTAAATAAATGCCTAAGCCATATACATACATGACCAGTTTCACCTAGTTATGGAGGTACCATAACCATAACACTAGAGGCACCAGTGTTATGACTTCACCACGGCGGAGTGATAGCTCGTGGCGTCCCTTCAGCTTTTGGCCATATTATTATGTTATCATGTGGGGCGTATGGGTGCATCCTAGGTTACATGTTTTTACATATTATTTAGGTGAATGTGGTGTGTGCCTTGTATCCTTCACAAGGAGCTGATCCCTCCTACCCAAACTATATTAATTAGAGGCAACCCCTCTAATTGCATGACGAGGTCACCCCTCCAAGTATTTATGCAATTTGATATTTCATGACCTATATTGGTTAATGGTAAACATGTTAAACAGATTTTATAAGATAAACATAAGGCTTTTCAAACTATAAAACCAGTTTTACTAAGTTATGTCAGGTTATCCAGGACTTAGTTTTTCCGCTGCTATATGTTGTATATGCTTATATTATTCATGCTATGCTTGTATATCCGTGCATTGAGCGTTATGCTCAGTCGTTTTTCTTTCATGTTCCCAAAACGGCAGGTACTCAAGGACGTTCATAGACTTTAAGCGTACGTGCATATGGATTGGAAGCTTCCTAGCCTTCATTACTTTATGCATTTATTCATACTTGTGATACTCATTTCTATGGACATTGTTTAGTACTTTTCATTTACAGTACTTATGTTTGTGTGTGATGAGCTTTACTTTTGGGGTACTGATGTTTGTTTCCGGTATTCCCTTTATGGTCATGTAATGTTTTATACATTTATCCTTGTATGCTTTGATGACACGCCATAATCACGCGTGACATTCCATTTATCAAAATGAGGTGTTACATTTATTATTTAAAAATATGGTCCGAAACATTAAAATCTAAAACTAAGTTTTATTCGATGGAGAGTTGATGAATATACTCGACTGTATTTTCTCAGTTAGTATTTTTCTTCACTACATGTTGTTTGACATTAAAATCTTGAAAAAACTTGTATACAAGTTGTTGGATTATAATGTTAGCTAATAAAGGTCTTGAAAAATATTTTGTGACTAGCCACTAAATGAAACTACCCAAAAAGATTTAAAAAAACGGTCGTGTTTTTTTTCCAAATTTTCATTGCTCAGTATAAAAAAATGCTAAGTTACTATTCAGTGACAAGACTGATTAAAAAACGATACAAACCCGTCAAGAGGGATGGGTTAGCTACCATGATGGTGTGTAAGAATATGGGTCATGAAATGTATTTTGTAACTCAACTCAAGTGGTTCAACTATTTTACTTCACTATTGTATACGGAGTATTAATAGGTGATTATATTCAAAAAATGAATACAAGTATGTACTCCGTAATACATTACCCATAAAATATATAAAATGCCACCATGTTGATGTATCTACGTGCAAGTTTGAGAGAGTTGTGAGCATAAAAAGTGGTGCTAAAGGTGTCACATAGAATTTTGGGGCTTTGGTACCAGAAAGTATTTGCCATTATATTTCTGAGGTAATCGTTGGCATCAGAAAAAATGGTATCAACGAAAATAATTTTTTTTAAAAAACTAAATAACTTAAATAAAAACTTAATTAAATAAAAAAAATGTTATATAAAAAAACATAACAATAGAAAAAATACCAAAAATAAAAATAAAGAAAAATACACAACTAAAAGAAATAAACTAGTTATCGGGAGGGGCATACGATACGCGAATCGCATCTTTTTTACTCTCGATGATTGCCCGGTCTGAGGGACTCATCCTGCTTTGTCGATTTGAAGAATTGTGAATTCTTGGGCCACCTTATGCATGTTGAAGTAAATGATTTTTGCGGTCGACTCACGCTCCATGATATCCAAATTTAGCTTTTGTCTCACACTCATATTGTTCTTTCATTATTTATTGATACGCTTTCGGGTTTGAACCAGAACTAGCCTTTGAGTTGGAGGAATTTTGACTTTTAGCAACACGATACGACCCGGACGACCGTAGGACGGCGTCAGGACCGAAGAACTCTGGACCTTCCTCTGTAACACGAAGACGATGTCGCCTTTCTTGCGTCGAGTCGGGGTTCCTCCACTTATGCTTGTCCTTCAAAAAATTCCAAGCCGACTTATGCTTAAAAGTTAACCCTGTCATTCTTTTATAAGCTAGGTCAACCCGAGCTATAAACCCCTCATCGTTCTCCCTGCTCATCAATTGCATCTCGTCATAGACTATTAAACTTTTTGATTTCACGATTCAACGGGGTCCACTTTCCCGTCATAATGTTCTTGGTGTGAGTCGGGTATTTTTTTGTTTCTCCCAACCGCATTGTATGCGTCATTTACCTTGTACCAAAAAGTATCTTTTTTTACCCACGCCAATCTTAGGATCCTCAGAAATTTCTATGTAACATTCGTCCAAAAGATACTCCTCGTCATCGGTCCACAAATGCCGAGAACCCGTACCGGCTTCTTCCGGTTCTTCATTCGTCTTAGCCTTTCCCTTCTTACGACGAACTTTCTTTGACGTTGGTGTCGGGACATTTTCTTCATCTTCATTTCGTCTTCGTCTAGTAGGTGATGGGATTGTTGGTCGGATTATGGTGTAGGTTGTGGTTGTGAACCGACTTGGGCTTGTTGAAATTGTTGTTGTTGAAATTTCAAATATTGTTGTTGTTGAAATTTCAAAATTGCTTCATTTTGATTCGGAAAAAATGGCATATAGTTGAATTGGGGTTGAGAAGAAGATCTCGGATTCGAAGACGGAATTGTAGTTTGGAAATTGGTTTGAGGATGTTAAGCTTGTTGTTTGCCCAATTGGGATCCATTTTTTATAAGTAAAATTGAAAGAGATTATACAAAAATGAGATAGAGAGTGTAATAAATTAGTATAAAAATTTGGGTGAAACAAAGGTTTAATTTATAGAGTGATTTGGGGTGTCTTTTTTGAAAAGATGAAAAAAAATCCAAACATCTACATTTTTAAATCCCAGTGGCTACTTTTTCAAAAATTCAAGAAAAAAGCCCTAAAATGGACTCCAACGGCTACTTTTTTCAAATTTTCAAAAAAAAAATCAATAATCTAACAGCAGGCTGTTAGTTTTGACGCAAGGTTCCTTGGCGCGAGCCGGGGAACGATGCGCCGACGCAGCTATGGCACCAAAGGCTTACCAGCCGCGTCAACAACCATCGTTCCCCCCACTCTGAGTATCTTCTTGCTTTAGAGTATTATTTCGAAACTTAGTACAACATAAATCAGTTGTGTCGTTCTTTGCTATATAAGTGCTCTCATTATCTTTGTATATGTTAATCAACTCGTATGTTTCTTATAAACCAACATGCAATTATCATCGAATACCCTAAACATGAATTTCATGAGCCTTGCTAAGTACAACCTGAAACACGTCCTAGTAATGATTATAACTATGATTCAGCTTTTTCACTTGAGTATAGATGCGAAGAGAATGGCGATTCGTGATCCGGCTGATATTCGCAATTAGCAAGAAAAGTTCTTGTTCTCGAAAAATATTGTTCACGGAGATCATATTTTGTTGTGAAGGTAAAAGATCAAGTTCGAAGCCCAACTGCCAATATTTCTAACTTATCAGTGACCGTAATGTATCGTAATTCAATAGCAATTCTCAATTATACAACAACCAAATAAGACATAAACATAAACGTTAAGCAGTAGTTTCATTCTATTTAAAGGTACGTGCATATTATGGCCTATAATTCGTTGTTCAAGGCTCCGTTATGGTTTCACACAAACTTGTTACATTTTATTTAAGTTGTTGTTTATATGCGCGAGAAATATGAGATATTCTTCCCTAACATGTTAGAATTACGCGTAAATCCATCTGTAAACTTGTTCATTGCTAAAAACTGATTCACCTGAGAGAGCAATAATGATAATATCCGAATATGAAAACCCAACTGGCGAAAATGAGAAGCAATCTTTCAATTTGCTTCTTCCTGACCTCTTACAATACGCTTGAAAAAAAGTGCATCTTAATACGAAAAACAAATACCTAAGATTTCAATGATACAAAAATAATGATAAGAAGCAAGATCTTACGTTTTTTTCTAAAAACAACTACTCTTTGCTCAAGAAATTACAAGCTTATATACACCAAACACTCTAAGAACTGCTATTAAGCTTATTGTCGCGCGTCTAATCAATTAACATTCAAACACTCTTAACTACTTATATACTTTATAAAAACGCAAAATGCACATAAACACCAAACACCCTTACAAACAACTAACTCGAAGGTGACAAAGGTGCAGGTTTCATTTTTTTTCATCATGTTAGCAATGCGTTTGACCCACTCCTCCACTGCCGTTTCTCGCTCCTTTATGGACATTTCCCACTTCTCGGTAGCTTGTTGTCGCTATTTGGCAACTCATACCGCTCCTCTGCTGCCCTTCACTCTTCTTTAGTAAACGATACTTTTCACCATTGAACTCAACTTTTTTCCCAGCATCCTTCGGATATGCTGATGTATCATAATAGCGAAAATTATAGTTTTTAATAAAGTGATTGGAGAATCATTGATTTCAAACGACAGCAAAGCATTCCTGTATATCAATAGTTTCTATAAATAGATTAAATTTTCCACTTATTTAAAATTTTATGAAATGAAGCTATAACCATCTTCATAAATAACTTCAGACTTCAGTCACAATAGTTTCATGTTTTGACTTTGCTCATATGTTCCATTCGTGTATCATATAATTTCCTCGATTCCATTCGTGTACCATAAATACATGATTGTTATTTTGATAGGCCTTTTATAAATTAGTAGAGAAATAAAGTTTAAATAAGATAATATCAACACACTTAATGAGTTAATCTATCTTGTGATGAATTACTCTAAGCAGATAGAAAAAGAAAATATCATTTTCTATATTTAAACCAGAATGTCAACAACCTATTCTTGGCTATGGTGATTTAATACGATTGGCAAACAACTTAAGGAAGGGTTATAGTTTTAAACCTACAAGTAAAATCAACGAAGTCTATTACCTTTTTGTTATCAAACTTTCCTAGATTATTTGAGGATTTTTCAAACCATCCAAATTTAAAATCCAAAACATTAAGTAATTTAAAAAATGTAAAACAAAAAATCATCACTAATGTTAAAGAATTCAAACCCTAATTCATAAACTTGACTTTTTTGTAAGAACAAATTGGTGGAAATTGGTTAACCTAAAAATCAATAAGAATTTTAAGATCAAAATGATAAACCATAAGAATCTTTACCATGTTTTACCATGTTTGTGGTGGTGATGACAGATTAACATAGTAGCGTCGGTGATAAGATTTCAGTTTACAAGCCAAGAAACACAAAAAAAACACCATGTTTTACCCCCGAATACCACAAATTCGAAGCTACTTAAACCACAAAAAAGGTAACAATCAAGAATCAAAGCATCAGATAAATCACTAATAAGTAACCAAACAAAGTAATAAAGAATCAAGATGACCTCGAAATATTTCATAAACCAAAATTAACAAACCTTTATTTTTCATAAGATCCAACTAGAACGCAAACCAACCTTGTGGTTTTCGCAATAAATATAACACCTTTAGATCTAAAATACAATTAGCATGGTTGCCTCATCATAAAGAACCGCAAACACGATAGCATGACTACCAATTCGACATAGTACCTTTTGATAATTGTATTTTTTTAGAGAGGAAAACCTCCTTTCTTGTCAAACAAAAACAACCGCACACCAAACCTCCTAGACCTCAAAACATTAACCCGAAACATCAATCAACCATCGACAATGGCTAAGATGGTGGCAATGTCGAATCTAGTGGTTGTAGTGGCAGCTGTGGTTTTTAGAGAGAGAAAGAGAGAGCCTCGGTTGTATATGGTGTTTTTTGTGTCTTTTTGTTTCTTAAGTAAGGGATACGGGTTATTTGTTTAACATTTCAATATTTCTATAGATAGCTTTTAATATTTCATCAGACATAGTTTTTTAACAATTCTATAATTACATAGTTTTTCAACATTTCTATAATTACATATTTTTTCAACTTTCAAGAAAACTTCTAATATGCATTATAGATAGTATAGATAAAAACAAGTTATCTTACATAAATATAAAACAACTTATAGTACAAACTTTGATAGTATATACTAAAGTTTTGTACGGAATCTAAACTTTAATATCAAGAACTAGTATGAATATATGAATGAAACAGTAAACATAATTCACCAATAAGGCTTAATATTATTAAAAAATTATATAAACACTCTTAATGTGTTATGGTTATAAAATGTTGAAGCGATAATCGTTTTCTTAGTCATACTTAACTCTATGCTCTAAGACCTCTTTTATATTCTAAGAAGTCCTAATTGACTTACAATATATTCCTAAGATAAACATCAATCTTCTAAGAATATATCATATACATATCTATTCTATAAATAAAAAATACTTATCAACTAAGTATGTTTGACCTCCGAGTAAGCTATCTTGAACAACTTATTTATATCTTCCAAGCAGAATTATCACAGCAAAACATAAAACACGTGACGAACTTTTCCCCGGCGACATTTGTCGCCGGGAAAAATCCGCTAAACGAAAAATGGCGTCCTACGTGGCACATATTCTGGTAGACTTATTAGTCAAACTTTGAAAAACTTTTCCACGGCGACATGTCACCGAGGAAAGTCTTGAATAATGTTGACCAAAAAAGTCTACCAAAATCTCGGTGGCAACTTTCAGACCTACCTTTCCCCGACGACATGTCGTGGGGGAAGATTTTTCGGCTAACATTGGATTTTTAAACACTGTCATAGCATTAAGAAATATGTGTTGAATTTTTCCCGGTGACATGTCGCTGAGGAAACTACCCACTAAACGACAAACCCTAAACAATTAGCAAAAAGGATTGGCCGACTTTTTCCCACCCATTTTTTCCTGACGACATGTCGCTGGAAAAGTTTTCATCAAAAAAATCATGTCTAGGATCCTAACTGTTTAGAAAATATATTTATAAATAATAATTAAATATTTTATAAACAAGAAACACTAGAACATAGAAATTATATTATAAAATACATATACATTTAAACAACGAAGCATACGAATTACATTCTAAATTATAAACTTCAGCAAAGTTTTATTCGAAACAAACACTTAAACATACACTTAAACTATAGTTCAAGCAAACACTTAAACATACACATAACATTCGACTCGTTAAAGTGACTAAATGACAAGCTAGTTCAAACTAACATTCTCGATCTTTTCGTAAATGTCGTAGAGTAGTTCAGCTGAACTCATTGTGTGGTCTTGGGGATTTGTATAAATTTCTAGTGTTGCCTCGAGTATGTGTAGCCTTGCCTTGAGTACCTCTTACCTTGCCATCAAGATCTTGCAGTTTGTACACTCTACATATCTTGGAGACCTCTAAGAGCATGTACAAGAAACTAGAGTTGGTGAAGGTCATGTTGAATAACTTAGAGTCGTTGAAGCTCAAAGTGAACCAACAAGTAGATTGACTCGGTCGACTTTCCACATAAAAATCCACATTCGTGTGTCCCCTTCTAAGGCTGTTAATGTGTAAATAAAATAATGTTTAACACCTAATCAAAGTATTTAAAGATTAAATAAATGAAACAAAGAAAATAATGTTATTATTCACCTTTGATTTTGGACATGCATAATATAGTTTACCATGGCTTGTAGGATGAAACAATTTTTACAAAACTGCATCACCGACTCCACAAGCACACGTAAAATCTTCATATGGTACCATCTTTATGATGACAATGTGTTTTTGGGTCATTGTGAAAGGTAATAAAAAGTTTGTGTGATTGATCTGCTAGTTGTTGTGCTAATAAGAGTGTGTTTGAGCTTTGGTGGTTATAAGATGTGATATTCCCACCATAGTTTCTCACTAAAACTTTCTCTCCAAACCTTTCCTCCAAAGTTTCCTACCAAATGTACAACAATAAAATATCGAATCATCGTTTTAACATCTAATGTACAGCCATAGCATATCGACTCATTGGTGGAACATCTGATGTACAACCATAGCATATAGACTCATCCACTGAACATCTAAGGTACAACCATAGGATATCGACTAATAGGTTAAACATATAAGGTACAACCATAACATATCAAGTCATCGGTTAAACGTCTAACGTACAACCATAGCATATCGACTCATTCATTGAACATCTAATGTAAAACCATAGCATATCGACTCCTCCGTTAAAAATCTAATGTACACCCATAGCATATCGACTCGTCTATTGAACATCTAAGGTGAAATCATAGGATATCGACTCATCAGTTGAACATATAATTTACAACCATAGCATATCGAGTCATCGGTTAAACGTATTACGTACAACGATAGCATATCGACTCATCCACTGAACATCTAATGCACAACCATAGCATATCAAATCGTCCTTTGAACATCTAAGGTACAACCATAGCATATCGACTCATCTGTTGAACATATAATGTACAACCATAGTATAATGACTCATCAGTTGAACGTCAAAGGTACAACCCTAACATATTGAATCATCCATTGTACATCTAAGCTACAACCATAGCCTATTGACTCATCGATTGAACGTCTAACGTACAACTATAGAATACCATCTCATCTGTTAAACAACTAATGTACAACCATAACGTATCGACTCATCGGTTGAACATCTAACGTACAACCATAACATATTGACTCATTCGTTGAACGTCTAGTGAACAACCATAGCATGTCGACTCATTCATTGAACGTTTGTTGTACAACCATATCATATCGACTCTCGGTTGAACGTATAATTTACAACCATAGCATATTGACTCATTAGTTAAACGTCTAATGTCGAACCATAACATATCGACTCATTTGTTGAACGTAACATACAACCATAGCATATCGACTCGTCTCTTGAACGTACAATCTAACTCCATAGCATATCGACTCATCGGTTGAACATCGAATGTACAACCATAGCATACTGAATCATCAACTGGACATCTAGTGTACAACCATAGCATATCGACTCATCGGTTGAACGCTTAATGTACAAACACAACATATAGACTCATCCACTAAACGTCAACATACAACCAAAGCATATCGACTCATCCATTGAACGTCTAATGTACAACCAAAACATATCGACTCATCGTTTGAACGTCTAATGTACAACCATACCATGTCGATTCATCAGTTAAACATCTAACATACAACCATAGCATATCGACTCTTCGGTTGAACGTCAAATGTACAACCATACCATATCGACTCATCGGTTGAACTTCTAATGTACAACCATAGCATATCTACTTATCGGTCGAACATCTAATGTACAACCATAGCATACCGACTCATAGGTTGAACGTATAGTGTACAACCAAACGGACGGTAACGGAATGAACCGAAAAAGCAAGCCGACAAAAAAAAGATATATGATTTATAAACATATTTTATAAATAATACTTTAATATTTTATAAATAATACTTTATAATTATTTTATTTATAAATAATATATTTTTATTTAAATCATTTTTTTATAAAATATATAAATTATAAATATATTTTATAAATAATAATTTATGAATAATAATTATATTTAATAGCAGTAAATAATTATTATTAATAATAAAATTTATAATGAAAAAATTCAATGACCAATCAACGTATAAGAAAACTTTACCCGGCAACATGTCGCATTGGAAAATGTTAACTAAACACCAAAATGTTCCATACAAACCAGTCAATGATGAGTCAACGTATAAGAATACTTTCCCGGGTGATATGTCGCCGTGGAAAACTTTACTAAATGCCAAAATCGGCTCTCCAAAACTTGCATTATAGTGCCAAATAATACTAAACAACAAAAATGGTAATATTCCTCGACGATATGACGCCGGAGGTTTGTCGACGAGGATAACTTGACCACCAAAACCATATCTTATCCAGACTAAGACCAAAAAACTTATCTCTCCAATATAAACCGCACAGACGATGATTTACAACCACCATCTTCAATCCACCACACTTATCACATCTTTGGTTAACTCTAACATCCAACAACCACCACCACCATCTTCAACCCACCACATTTGCACACGATCACTTCACCATCTCCAACCCAATCACCACAGCCGATGACCACCACCACCTCTAAATGATGATTCTTTTTCTTTAGTTCTCTAATTGATAATTTTTTTCTTCTTTTTCGGACCCTCTAAACATCCAGTCTTTCCTGGTTTATAAAGATTTGATTTTTGTTTTTTTTTAATTTTGATAATAAGCCTAGGATTAAGGTTTAGATTAGTGTAAGTGGTGATAGCATTGAGGTTTGATGTTCGGTGTATAGAAGTTTTTCTAATTCTGCCCTCGTTTTATTCTTGGTGTATATACATATTTTTTTAATTATGCATAAGTGTATATAAGTAATGAAGAATTGTGTTGTGTTTGATTCAGGTTTTAAAATCCGAGAGGTAAGCCAAGAGGCCGCCTAAGAAGTTGCCAAGAAGTTGCCAAGAAGTCACTCGAGAACGATCCCGTCTAAGCTAACAGGTTTGTTTGTTTTAGCTTATATATTGAACGAGCCCCGACTAGTATTCATTCCAGTATACACGTTCGAGTAGTCCCAAAAATCATTTTCAAACTAACCCTTAGTTGTATTATAAGACATTGGAGTAGAACTTGAGATACTCGCTAAACTAGTATGATAGTCACCTTAGGATTATTAACAGTAGAAGTAATGGTGTATAGAAGTATAGCAGAATTATGTTGTTGTTTTTAGATTTAAAAGTCGAGATGTAAGCCTAGAGATCGCCCGAGAAGTTGCCGAGAAGTCACCCGAGAACCAGCCCGACTAAGCTAACAGGTTTGTTTATTTCGATTTATATATTGAAAGTTGTGTTTGTTTCAGCTTATGTATTAAGCTGTGCTTGTTTAGATTTTTTTTTAATTTTAAACAGTGTTAATTATATTAATAAGTGTTACTTCCGAATAAAAAGTCCCATGAATCATGAATTGTTAAGTACGTTTTAGTAAGTGCTTGTACATGGAATGGATGTATAGGGGTTGACACTCCCGTCCGTGGCGACTAGCTATAGCCATATCTTCTGACATAATCAGATGCGATTATGTTTAGATGATCAAAGCTGGGTAAGAGCGTTAAAATGAGCCCCTTATTATCTTCAAACTTTCAATGCCACAAGCTTATCAAATAATGTACTAATGTCTATCTATGTACAACATAGTCATTCGATGAATGAAAATACTTGTGTTCTACTGTTTCATCTATACATATAAAATCTATTGATTCACTCAGCATTATTGTTGATGTTTTAGCATGTTTTTGTTGGGAATAAAACTGACCAAGTCCCTAGCCGCTGACAAAGAGGATTCTAGACGCTGACAAACGGAAAGAAGCCACTGACAAATCATTGTGTAGCCTCTAACAAGAAACATTCTAGCCGATGACAAGCATCATGGAATTGCATGGAATGCATGGATCAACACCTTTTGTTTAAACTAGGAAGATATAGTCAAAGCACAAATACTAAGACTAAATCTACCAATGATGAATTCTTCAAGCTGATGGACAAAATATGAAGATAAGAATTCAAAATATATTCTTAATGTTCAAAAGATTTAGTCAATAAGTTATTTTATATGTTTATCTTGTATATCTTCCTAAAGTAGTTCATCTTAGCTTTTTGTACAAGGCTCCTTAGTGTATAAAAGGAGGCCATAGGATTAGACATAGGATACACTTTTTCCACATACTTTTCACATACTTTCTGTTCACTTTGATATATTAATTGATGAAAGTTTAACAATCGTTTGTTACTTTGTTCTTTGTTCTAAGTATTAGTTTCCGCATAATACTTAGATTATCGAATACACAAAGTTTCTCCACGTATTACTCTTGATTTATCTTGATAATACAAAGCTAATCGATCTAAATTTTGGATCAACAAGTGGTATCAGAGCTGTTGAGAAACTTTGATTTGAAGAAAGAAATCCAATATCGTGAGTTGAACCAGGCTAAGGAAGAAGGTGAAGAAGAATCTGATGATGTTTTCAGTTAAGGCCAAGTCTACTTCAAGTTATACAGTTCCAAGTTTTCTTCAAGTTCTGATAATGAGCTATGTGATGACTCTTCTTGTAGGATAAACACTAAAAAAACTTAATAAAGAAGTTTTAAAACTAAAATCAGATGTATTTGATATAGAGGTCAAGCTAGCAAACTACAAAAGGGGGCTCGCATAATCAGATGGAAAGGTGCAAGAATATAGGAAAAATTTGATCTTAAAGATAAAATTAATGTTCTAGAAAGAGATTTAAGAATTAGTAATGAGTCCAATGCTAGTTTACGTAATTCTAATGTTGAATTAAGAGCTAAAGTAGATGAGGTCATTAAGTCTAAAGAGGATATGGGTTTTAAAAATTGAAAATTTTGAGAAGGCTAGTCAAACCCTAGAAAAGTGTGTTAGTGAGCAAAGAAACCCTAAAGAGATGTCAGGGATTGGTATGAATGCTAAGGAGTATTTTGTTGTTTCACCTCCTCTTGGTGATTTTTATGGGGTTTCTACGGGAAAAGACTTATCATGGACTTGTATTACAAAATTCCAAGAAAAGATCTTTACTCCTCCACCATGTTTGGTTAGCCCCATTGAGGAATATGAGAGGAAAAAGACAGATTTAGAACAGTGGAAGGCTGTTAATCCCTTCCTCTTCGTTAAAGGAGGTCATTTAAGTGAAGAGTCTAGTGATGCCAGGCCTATTAAATTGACTAATCCTATAAATGGAAAAAATGTTATCCTTGGTTCTGCTACTAAAAGAAAAACTAGTGTTAAACATGCAAATATGTATGGAAAACCTAGTTCACCTAGAGAAAGCTAAGGTAGTGTGAATGGGTTGGGATATAATCAGTTTAGACCTAGGTTTATGTCTAAAAAGGCTTGTTATACTTGTGGGAGCTTTTCTCATTTGGCCTATAATTGTGGCAGCGGATACAAACAAGCCGCTGATAATAGACCACCCACTGTCAATCACAAACCTTTTATCCACACTAGACCACAGGTTACTAGACCAGCTCCTTACTTCTCTAAGGCATCTAATACCCAAGGACAAAGACCCTTTCAAAAGAATAGTACTTGGTCTAACAAACAATAGGTTCTTGTAGCAAACTCTAATTTAGCCGTTGACGGGAACTATCTATCCGCTGACAGGGCAAGACAAGCCGCTGACAACTCTAGGTTTGGTATGACCATGCCAAAACTAGCCGTTGTCAGACCTTATGTTAGACCATATAAAAAAGATACCTGGTTAATAATGGACAAGGGTCTAAGGGATCATTGATGTTCGTTTCTCAAGTCTTAGATTTATATTACAAGGTTTAGATAAAACAAGGGACTAGAATACAAACACGGGCAAGTATACCCTTTCGTTCGTAATATAGCTTGTAGTGGTAAGCCAGGATCGTTCGCTGAGACTTATTTTCGTTTTGGTAATCAATATAATAATTTAAGAAAGAAATGTTTGAAATAAATAACAGTAGTAACAAGTATGACTAATATGGCATAGTTCGTATGAGTTCCTGATGATGATAATAATGACCGAGATATGTTTATGTAGGTAAAAAGTGATAATCCTTTTTCGTCAAAATGGCGTTTGCACAATTTACTTTAGGGTGATTCAAGACTTATGTTTATTCAAGCGACTAAGCTCAAAACAAGTTGCCAACGAGTTCAATATTTTATCAAGGTTTCTAAGCGGATCTCTCCAACCAAAGATTCAAAACGATAGACAAGTCTTTAAAAACTTATTACAACAATTTGCGTTTCTCAACGCCAAGCCATCGTAACAAATCAACTCTAGATAAAATATGGTTTATAGAACGATGTGGTAAAATGGTTCTACAACATTAGCTTGAAATCAATTATAAAGGATCATATCATAGCATCATCACTAATCATAGTCACATACCTATATAGTCACAAATAACTTAGCCTAACATATTAATCAAAGTAACAAATGGAAAAGAGTAAGAGAACATCATACTTAGATTTGATCGAATGAACGAGTACACAAGTGTCACGATTGTATCGCTCCTCCAAGAATCAAGAGTAGAATACTCTTGTTACAAGTATTTCACAAAAGTGGATAATACTGAAAATATTACTAAAAAGCTAAGAATACTCGGATTAGAGTAGTAGTTGAAAGACGAGATATGTTGTATGTGCAGAAGTGGCTCCTATTTATAGTGTTGGCTGAGAGGAAATGTGCGCCGCACTTATCCGAAAGTGCGCCGCAATTTGGATACAGGAATGTCCGTCGCACTTCTGACAATGTGCGCCACACTTTTGTGTGTTCTAGAATCTTCTAGTTTGGCTAAATTGCACAATAATGACCCTTCTTTGTATTTTCTTCACTTTGCTTCTTCATACTTCATACCTGCATATAAAATGCAATATATTAAGTATCGAAAGCTCTTATTTATAATACAAAGTGGCATTATAATAACGGGTTGAATATGTATATTTAGGTCGTTATCAAATTCCTCCATACTTAGCTATTACTTGCCCTCAAGTAATCAAAGCGAGAAAACAAATTAGATTTTTAAAAATGCTTTTAAGTGTTATGAAGTATGATAGGAAAATGATTAAATATTTATAAGTAGAAAAATCAAATGACAAATAACTTCAGCACCTCACGTGGATAGTGTTTAGATTTTAAGTTCACACAAATGTCACTCACTAAGGGTAATTGTAAGATAATACTCAAATAGAACGGTCATAAAATAGATAGCTACCGTAGGTTTGTACATGACACATAAACATAACCGTTGTGGTGTGAGCACCAGATACATTTTCAAAGAGACAAAACATGATAAAACGAGGGTGTAGAACAAAATATGCCTTGTCAAAGTCGTAGAACAACTATACTAGAATACTTTTTTTAAGAGAACATCATATTTACTTTTTAGACTTGTCAAATGGATAGGCATCATATCGAGATAATAGCACAAGGGATAATATAGCACATAGGTACGAGTGCAAAAAATTTTAGCAAGCCAGTGTAGCTTAACTAAAATGATAAAATGGTGATTTATTTTGCATCTTCTCGAAAATATCTATAAATTAACCTCACTATGGTTTAGTAAATGATGATCAAGCACAAATTCTGAAGCATACTAGATTATCGGCTTTCGCACAAAATAGAGAAATATAAGGCTAGGTTTCCTCACATATTTGGTGGATGGGTTTTTGTGCTTAGTTATAGTGTCAATCAATGAGATTCTTGCTTTGCTAAAACTTTATTTATTTTAAAATATATCTATTTTATTTTATTTTCAAAAAGATTTTCAGGTTGGGAAATTTTTATTATTTTACCTATTTGTCTCATCCTCCACACTTTAGGTGAACATCGTCCTCGAGGTGATAACTAATAAAAACTAAAAATAGGAAAAATCCAAAGGGAAACGAGAACTTCCCGGGGCTAAGTAGAATATTACGGGACTTCAAGAGATGAATCCAGCTTAGAGATCCAAGTTTGCTATTTTCATGCATGCTATAAAACAGAAAACACATGCAAAATATATACAAGGACGGTTTTATTTATTTACAGATCCTCCTCCACACTTAAGGTAAAAAGTGGGGGATAAAATACGAATTGCCTTCCGAATAGTGCTAAGTTTAGAGTCTTCAGCCAGATTCGGCTACTCGGTTTTATTTCAAAAAGAAGGGGATTTCTTCTTCATCGAATTCATTACAGCTTTCTTCTTCGTGGTAGAGCTTGAGTCTATGTCCATTGACAATAAAAGTGGTATTGTCTCTACCGTAGAGTTCAACATATCTGGATGGATATTGGTGTTTTAATGTATAAGGTCCAGTCCATCTTGTTGGGTCAAAAGTTGATGAGTCAAATTACCATGGAAACTAGAAGGACTATATATGACATTAGAAGAAACTCCAAGCTGGTGGACAAAATACAAGAAATTTCCCCCTGCTATGAAACATTCCACTGCTATAAGTTTCCCCTACCATGTATTGAATAATGAAGATTTGGTCAAATTATTAGATGAGTATGAAGTCATTTTTGATTTAGTCATTATTGCTTTATTTAGTTTCCATGTAATCTAGGTTTCCTTATGTTATAAAAGGAACCAGACGTAGGTTTTATTTATCACTTCTATATTCACAAATGTAACCTATAGTAAACTTTGATCTCTAGGTGTGGGATTCAGTGTATACACACCTAGAGTAGTTTGTGTTAGTGATTAATACAAACTCTTTGGGAAAACTTCATCTTTGTCAAACATCTTATTTCATTTTAATTGTAATATTCCGCTGTGATTCATCACATATACAATTGATAACCTAGATAAACGGTTTTTACTGTTTGAGTCTCAAGATCTGAGATTCCACAATTGGTATCAGAGCGGGTGGCTCTCGATATCTAGGAGAATCAAGATGTTTTTCTTGTCCGTGATGTTGCTGTGAAGATGATGGTGATGCTTTGGGGTTGTCCCTAAAATATTGGTGGTCGAAACTGCTTTGTGAAGGTTTTTGTTCTGCTATTTGTATTCCATGTGAGGACGAATCACAGATAAGACCAAATAATTCATGGGCCAGTTATAATCTAAGGTTAGTAATTTTTTACTGGTCACGAATTAAATACAAATGGGTAGAAGGTTTCGGTAGCATTCACATGGACAAATGGTGTTCACACGAATGTCCCTTTTGTGTTCACACGATGAGTATAAGTTGGGTTCACACGGATGTTTTTTTGGTTTATTTAAGAAGTAGCTTGTTGAGATTATCTATTGTGGCCCCACGAACAATAAATGGATCAGAATAGGGGAGCGATTGAATAGTCTTGGGATCCCACGATGTATGTGTGTTGGTTGTGTGCATGTGGTCAAAGGAAAAGTGGTTCACATGGGAAGTGGATTATATTGATGTGCTCACATTGATTTAATATGTTGACACGAGAGACGTGGGTCCAAGCAGAATTGATGCAAAGAAAAGTGAGGGTTTGAACAAAACAAAACTGATTCGGATTCACAGTAGGTACTTTTTGTTTCCTCTATTTTGTTATTTGTTCCACTGTTATAAATTCATTCCCATAGTGTGTGGGTTTGGCACAGTTCATAACAAAAATAGTGGCATTAAAAGTTCCCTCTGTTTTTGAAAAAGTTTCCACTGCTTTTATTAAAAGTTCCCCCTGCTACGATCCCCCTGCCTTCAATAGGTCCCACTGCTTTCATTAATGGATTCCCATTGTTTTTTAAAGTTCCCCCTGCTGTCAGATATGATTTTTGGGACAACAATGAGTTGGAATTTGGTTATTCACAGCAACTGGTTTTAAAGTTATAAAGGCTCATTTTATTTTCATTAATTATGAAGAAACGTTTTTTTTCATTTGTTTGAAGATGAAGGAGATTTTCGCGGATACGGGTTTTATGCTTAAACGCTTAGTGACAAAGTGATACAAGATCTAGGAATGTGTGATTTTTCTTGTGGTACTCTATGCACATATTTTCTATCACTTGAAGGAGTTACATTATCATGCTCAGTGTCTCGTTTCAAAGGTAAATGAGGATTTTTGTATAGAATGGCACTTTGTCACGTGGTTAGAACAAGGTATAAAACGCAAGTTCGGGTTATTCTACTTCATCATCAATTAAGTTATAATTCGATTTCTTCATATGTAATCATTACATAAAGCCTACAGAATTGAAGATTCATTAATGACTAGCACAATTTTAGGGGAAGCTAATTGTTTAAGTGTTAGTCATTCACATATGACATTAAGGTGAAGGTTTTCACTATTTCTCATTGGTATTACTACAACTAATGTGAGTATCTACTGGTCAAGATCATTTTTATTAGGTGGGTGGTTCTAATGTGCTTCATGGAGGGTATTTTGGAAAGTAGAATGCTTGGGTTTGATGTATGATATTGATTAAGTAGTAGTTGAAAATCAAGGTTGTTTACATACAAGACCCCTATTTGATCATGTCAAAAAGGGGAAGTGTCTACAGAGAATGTTCAGCCTATTGAACCTTGGTGTTGTATGCTTAAGGGGAAGTGTTTTGACATCATCAACTAAGGGAAGATTGTTAGGTCAAAAGTTGATGAGTAAAATCACCATAGAAACTAGAAGGACCAAATATGACATTAGAAAAAACTTCAAGCTGGTGGATAAAATACAAGAAAGTTCTCCCTGCTATGAAACTTTCCACTGCTATAAGTTTCCCCTACCATGTTTTGAAGAATGAAGATTTGGTCAAATTATTAGATTAGTATGAATAAGTCAGTTTTGATTTAGTCATTATTGCTTTATTTAGTTTTCATGTAATCTAGGTTTCCTTATGTTAAAAAGGAACCAAACACAGGTTTTATTATCACTTCTATATTCACAAATGTAACCTATAGTAAACTTTGATCTCTAGGTGTGTGATTCAATGTACACACACCTAGAGTAGTTTGTGTTAATAATTAATACAAACTCTTTGGGAAAACTTCATCTCTGTCAAACATCTTGTTTCATGTTAATTGTATTATTCCGTTGTGATTCATCACATATACAATTGATAACCTAGATAAACGGTTTTTAGTGTTTGAGTCTCAAGATCTGGGATTCCACACATCTCGATGTAATCTTTGGTTGCTTGAACTTATATTTCGAGATAAAGAGAAGTACTTTCTCTTCATGTTTGAATTTTTTTCTTTGTCGCGGTTTGCGATCGTGCCACACTTTGGTTCGTTATTTATATAAACGTGAACTTTCATAAGCTTGATGTCGAAATTCATCTAACTCATGAAGTTGAAATATACGTTTTTCTCCAGCTGCAATAAGATCAATGTTGCAGTTCTTAAGTGCCCAATATGCACGGTGTTCAATTTCTATGGGTAAGTGGCATGTTTTTCTATACAAGAGCTTGTACGGTGTGGTTCCAGTTTGTGTTTTGAATATGGTACGAAAGGCCCATAGAGCATCTTCTAATTTCTTAGACCAACAAGCAGGGTTGTTTTGGACGGTCTTTTCAAGGATTCGCTTAAGAGCTCTATTAGTGTTTTCAACTTGGCCACTCATTTGAGGGTGGTAAGATGTGGAAAATCGATGGTTGACTCCATATCTTTTCATGATTTTTTCCATGAGTTTGTTACAGAAATGAGTTCCTCTGTCGCTTATTAGTGCTTTTGGAATTCCAAAACGACAAAATAATTTCTTTAAGAATGCTATAACAACACTTGCATCGTTAGTTTGCAAAGCTTGAGCTTCGACACATTTCGACACATAGTCGACGACGACTAAAATGTATTCACACTTATAAGATTTAGGAAATGGTCCCATGAATTCGATGATACCCACACGTCAAAGATTTCGCAGAATTGGATATTATTTAGAGGCATTTCATCTCTTTTCGTGAGATTTCCAGTCCTTTGACATGCTTCGCATAATCGTACTAAGGTATGAGCTTCACGAATAATCTTCGACCAGTAAAAGCCAGCGTCGAACACTTTTTTAGCGGTGGTGTTCGTTGCATAATGTCATCCGGTCGGTCCGTAGTGACATTCATCGAGAATTTTTCGAGATTTGGATCTGGAAATCCTACGCCAGATCATTCCATCGAAACAGATTCTAAACACGTGAGGATCGCCACAAAAGTATTTTTGATGTTCAGAAAAGAATCTTTTATTTGTTGATACGTCATTTCCTTTCGTAAAATACCTACAGCCAATTAGTTTGTAAAGTCTGCGAACCATGGTGTAATGTTAGTATTTATTTGCATTATGTGTTCATCGGGAAAATCATCGATTTCATGATCGCTAGAGTCATCATTCATTATGCGAGATAAATGTTCTGCAGTAACATTCTCAACTCCTTTTTTATCTTTAATTTCAAAATCAAATTCTTGTAAAAGCAATATCCATCGTATGAGACGAGGTCTGGCATCTTGATTTTTAAACAAGTACTTTAAGGCTGAGTGATCGGTGTAAACTATTGTTTTGACAATACGAGGTATGATCGAAATTTGTCAAGCGCATAAACTACAACCATGAGTTCTTTTTCCGTTATGGTGTAATTTTGTTGGGCTGCGTTTAGAGTTTTACTAGCAAAGTAGATGGGGTGAAATTGTTTTCCATCTTTTTGTCCAAGGACGGCTCCAAGGGCATGTCCACTTGCATCGCACATAAGCACAAATGGAAGATTTCAATTGGGGCTTGCAATAATTGGTGTGCATGTAAGCTTTGCTTTAAGAGTTTCAAATGCTAAAAGGCATTCATCATTAAAATCGAATGTTCTTTCTTTTTTCTAGAAGTTGAGCTAAAGGTCTTGCGATCTTTGCAAAGTCTTTAATAAATCGTCGGTAAACTCCGGCATGACCTAAAAAACTTCTAATGCCTTTCACATTAGTAGGTGGTGAGAGTTTTAAGATTACGTTTATTTTTTATTTGTCAACTTCTAAGCCTGCGCCAGACACTTTGTGTCCAAGCATAATTCCTTCTATGACTATAAAGTGACATTTTTCCCAGTTTAGCACAAGATTTGCTTCTTCACATTGTGCTAACATTTTATCAAGATTGCTAAGACATGTGTCGAAAGAATTTCCAAAGACGGAAAAATCGTCCATGAAGTCTTCGACTGATTCTTTAATCATATCGTGAAAAGTTGCAATCATACACCTCTAAAAAGTAGTAGGTGCATTGCATAGGCCAAAAGGCATGCACCTATACACGTAAGTTCCAAATAGACAAGTAAATGTGGTTTTCTCTTGATCCATAGGGTTGATTGGGATTTGAAAATATCCGGAAAAACCATCGAGGAAACAAAAGTATTCATTCCCTACGAGTCTTTCTAACATTTGATCCATAAAGGGCAAGGGAAAATGATATTTCGCAGTTGTGTCATTTAATTTTCTATAGTCAATACAAACTCTCCATCCGGTGATGGTTCGTGTTGGTACTAACTCATTGTTTTTATTAGTTACTACAGTGATACCTCCCTTTTTAGGTACACAATGAATAGGACTAACCCAGGGGCTATCTGCGACTGGGTAGATTATTCTAGAATCGAGGAGTTTAAGGATCTCTTTTTTAACAACGCCCTTCATGTTAGGATTTAATCTTCGTTGTTTTTCTACTTTCGGTTTCTTGTTATCCAAAAGTTGGATTTTGTGTTTACAGAACGATGGACATATGCCAAGAATATCAAAAATTTTCCAAGAAAAAGCTTGTTTATGCTTCTTTATTACTTCAATTAGATCGTTTTTGTGTTCTTCCGAAAGTTGGGATGAAATAATTACAGGCAGTAACTTTTCGTCGTGAAGAAACGCATATTCCAGATGTTCAGGAAGAGGTTTAAGTTTTAATCCGTAGGAGGTTCTTCCACAGATTTCTTAAGTTTGAAATCGGTTACGAAAGTTATGGTTTCAAATGGTGTTTCTTTTACTTCTTCAGGTGTTTCTATAGGTTCGTCGGTTTTAACGACTATGAAGGCGTCAAATTCAGCAAAAGTTCTTCTTCGAGGATGGTTCCTTCGATAGAATATAAAAGTTCGATTCCTTCATCAAGAAGAGCGTCGAAATCGGCTTCAACGACTTCGTCAATGACATCAATACTAAAGCAAGTATCGTCATTAGAATAAGAGTGTTTCATTGCTTCATCGATAGAAAAGGAAATTCTATCTTCTCCAACTTCAAGGTTGAGTTGTTTTTGTTTTACACGAATCACAGTGTCAGCTGTATGCAAGAAAGGTCTACCAAGGATAAGTTGTACCTTTCTATCTTCTTCCATCTCCAGGATTACAAAGTCGACAGGAAAATGAATTATCCAACTCCAGCGAGCATGTTTTCGGCTATTCCCATTGGGTATTGAAAAGATTGATCCGCAAGGCGAACGCTCATTTTTATGAGTTTGAGAACATATTTTGAGATTTTAGCATACAAGGAGTATGGCATGAGGTTGATACTAGCACCAAGATCGGCCAATGCGTTACAAGAGTATGAGTGATGAAAAGTACATGGAATTAGAAAACTTCCAGGATCTCCATGTTTTGGTGGTACTTTATTTTGGATAATGGTAGAACATTCATCATTTAGAAAAGCTGAAGATACATCTTCAAACTTATGTTTGCATTTGATAAGTTCTTTGAGAAATTTGCCATAGTTTGGCATCCCAGCCAGAACAACGACTAAAGGCATGTTGATTCGAACTTCTTGGATTAAGTTGAGGAATTTACCATACTTAGATTGCATCTTTTGCTTGTGTAAGCGTTGGGGGTATGGTACTTTTGGTTTATATGGTTTTGCTGTTGGGTTTGAGTTTTCAGTGGGTTTGGTTTTGGTTGGTTGGGCTTCATCCTCATCGTCACTATCAAGTGGGTTTTCGATTGGTGTGTCTTGGGTAGGTTTGGTAGATGATTCATAAGATAAACCACTCCACGTGAATACGGCATTCACATGTTCATTACGAGCTTGCGGCGGTTGATATTTGTTGTTATTTTTAGGGTTTGGGTTGGTGTTTCTTGGTAAAGAACCAAAAGCGCGATTTGATTGCTTATCAGCAAAACGATCAAACTTAGCTTCAAGGTTTTGAATGGAAGCTTGGTGGTTTTTGTTTGAAGTCTCGAACTTTGTTTTAAGGTCAGTGAATGTATCTGGCACGAAAAGTTTGGTTTTTCTTTGAGATTCGATAAATTGTCGATCTTGGTTCCGAGGTTGGGTTTGTCTTCGGTTTGGTTAGGTTTCTTTTCGTCTCGATCGTAACTTGGTTTATCGTTAGATCTCCAATTATCGCGGTCACGACTTCGATAATCGTTATAAAATCGAGTTCGACGAAAGGTGTTCATGAAATTGGCTTCTTCTTCCTTTGACATAGGTGTGTCATCGTCATCACATTCACTAGAAGGATGGTTTCCTCCACAGTGTTTGCAAGTTTCATGAATTTTGTTTTTCATCTCTTTATATTGAGTGTCGATTTTGAGGGACATGGCGTCCATACGAACCATAATTTTTCAGTATCGGTTGGGTTGTTGCTTTCTTCGGCAAAATCTATGGTTTTGGACCAATCAAGATTGAGTAAGACTTTGTCATCTAACAATTGGTAAGCTTGGTTAGGGGTTTTGTAAAGGGGAATACCGCCCGCTGCGTCAAGACCATGATAGAAAATCTTGATTATTCCTTCTTTTTTAAGTCCATGACCATGACAATTTTTGAGTAATTCTTTCATTCTTAACCATGCGTCAGTGAGAGTTTCTCGATCTTGTTGAGAAAAGCATTAGATTTCTCCGAGGAGTTTTTCAAATAGGACAGGAGGAAAGAATCGGCTAATGTAAGCGGTTTTAAGACCTTCCCATGTTCGAATGGTTCCTTCATTAAGTTCGTCGAGCCATAACTTGGCTTCTCCAGTGAGGGATGATGGAAACATCATGAGTTGAACGGCTTCGACTTGTCCTTCTCCATAGTTAAACATTTTGCATATTCCGCTAAATTCATGGATGTGTTTGTGAGGATCGGTTTTGATTCGACCATTAAATTGGTGGTTTTTGACAAGTGTCAAGTGGTTTCCTTTGATTGCAAAATAGTTCGCAATTTCAGGTAAAATTATTGCGGAGCCAGGAGTTGGTGCTACAACTCTATCGGCTGACCACATTGGTTCATCATCGGTGTACGACATTGGATCTTAACGGTTGATGTGCTTGGTGAGAAATAGGAATTGAGAAAGGTTGTCGAAAGGTTGGTTGATTTCACGAGGTTGAGTTTGCTCGTGTCTCCTATCGAAAGGCACACTAAGGTGAAGTCTACGTAACCTTCGGTTAAGGGTACGTTCAGGTTCTGATAATGGTGATAATGGTGGAGTTTCGGATGAACGGGTGTGCATCCAACAAAAGGTTTTTGGGTTACAGAAGAAAATGTGCGTCGCAATTTTTGAAATGTGCGGCGTACTTTGGTTTGCTACAGGATGTGCGACGCACTTTTTGAATTATGCAGCGTACTTTCTGTACTGCAGGAAAAATTATGGTTTTGTTTGGGTGGGAAACAGTTCAATTCTTCAAAGATTACAGAAATTTTGGTTACAAAACAGGATTATAAGTCCTCGGCGACGGCGCCAAAAACTTGATGTTCATTTCGCAAGTCTTAAATTTATATTACAAGGTTTAGACAAAACAAGGGACTAGAATACAAACACGGTCAAGTATACCCTTTCGTTCGTAATATAGCTTGTAGTGGTAAGTCAGGATCGTTCGCTGAGACTTAGTTTCATTTTGGTAATCAATATAATAATTGAAGAAAGAAATGTTGGAAATAAATAACAATAGTAACAAGTATGACTAATATGGGATAGTTCGTATGAGTTCCTTATGATGATAATAATGACCGAGATATGTTTATGTAGGTAAAAAGTGATAATCCTTTTTCGTCAAAATGGCGTTTGCATAATTTACTTTAGGGTGATTCAAGACTTATGTTTATTCAAGCGACTAAGCTCAAAACAAGTTGCCAACAAGTTCAATATTTTTTCAAGGTTTCTAAGTGGATCTCTCCAACCAAAGATTCAAAACCATAGACAAGTCTTTAAAAACTTATTATAACAATTTGCGTTTCTTAACGCCAAGCCATCGTAACAAATCAACTCTAGATAAAATATGGTTTATAGAACGAGGTGGTGAAATCGTTCTACAACATTAGCTTGAAATTAATTATAAAGGATCATATCATAGCATCATCACTAATCATAGTCACATACCCATATAGTCACAAATAGCTTAGCCTAACATAGTAATTAAAGTAACAAATAGAAAAGAGTAAGAGAACATCATACTTAGATTTGATCGAATGAACGAGAACACAAGTGTCACGATTGTATCGTTCCTCCAAGAATCGAAGAGTGGAATACTCTTGTTACAAGTATTTCCAAAAAGTGGATAATATTGAAAATATTAATAAAAACCTAAGAATACTCGGATTAGAGTAGTAGTTGCAAGATGAGATATGTTGTATGTGCAGAAGTGGCTCCTATTTATAATGTTGGCTGAGAGGAAATGTGCGCCACACTTATCCGAAAGTGTGCCGCACTTTGGATATGGGAATGCGCACCGCACTTCTAACAATGTGCGCCACACTTTTGTGCGTTCCAGAATCTTCTTTCAATAGTTTGGCTAAATTGCACAATAAGGCGCCTTCTTTGTATTTTCTTCACTTTGCTTCTTCATACTTCATACCTGCATATAAAACGCAATATATTAAGTATCGAAAGCTCTTACTTATAATACCAAGTGGCATTATAATAACGGGTTGAATATGTATATTTAGGTCGTTATCAATCATCCAATTTATCTTGGAAACCTAAACAAGAGCAAAACTCTAATTTTAATGGTGTTTCAATGACCTATAATAGATTTAAATATCTTGAGAAGGTCACTAGTAGACCCATTAGAACTAATTGGGTGTTTAGGTCACAAAGGGATGAACAGGGATTTGTGCTAAAGTATAAGACCACTCTAGTTGAACAATTAGTTAGATCCAAGTCTGACAAGGCTTAGATCTCCAAAGAAAAATAATTTGTTTTCTTTATGAGCATATTATCCAAAAGCAGGTTAATGATCAAGGAAATTGGGATAGTGGATGCTCAAGGAAGATGCATTGTTGGTCTTTCCACTGATTTATTTTTATCCAATGACATGTTATCTCTACCCACTGTTGTGGGAAAGGTAGCCTCTGTTGGTGTGTTTTTGTGGTTTTTGTCTAACTATACAGGAAAGTAGAGCTACATTAGGATGGATACAGAGTTGCAAACTTTTATTTGTGATGGTTGGAGTGTTTACATTCCTATCTTGAGATAAAATTTTGCTTCTTCACATATAATGATTTGTATGCTTCTGTTAAGGGGAGGTAAACCATTAGGTTTTTGGGTACTCTTGGAGCACTCTTATCACAATTCTATATTGTGTACACTGGTGAGTGGGGGTTAGAAATACTGAAGAAATTTTATTATGGAATTGTTGGAATTTCTAAACATCGAGGCACTGTAGCATGTACGTTTTTATTTAAACATGCATACTGCCAAGACATTTGATCTAGATTAGGGATTGGTCGGTTGGGAGACTTTGGGTATATGTGTGGGTTACCTGGGGAGTTTCAAAGGTTTTATATGAATTAACTTTCTCTTTGGGGCGTTTGTGAATAAAGGACTCTAGAGTTCATGTGTGTCTATCATACTTTTATATGAGTGTATGCATGAACAGTGTCTGTCACTCTTGCTTATTAGAGTCTAGTTAATTTCCTTAGGATTATTACCTTTGTTTGTTTTCTGCATTCTCAAGTCCATTTTATACTATGACATCCCAGTTGGTTTCATTTATAAACTTCTTTATAGACCCAAAATGCTTCATCACTATTTCATTTTTCAAATTTTGGGATATCCGAAAGCATAAAGATCATTGAGATGTTTTTCTTGGTGATTCACATCTAGTAGTAGCTGAGATCACTTTCACAAGGGTGGATACTGTTATGGAGATGGCTGGGACTACTGTCATTAGCTTTAATGCAGGTCAAGTCGGTCTTATCATCAGTAAGTCCATCCCCGTGTCCTATGAATCAACATTGAGGATTCATTTCCCGAATGTGGATGAGGGTAGTATGAAACTTTTTGACATTCATGGAATTGACAACTTTCTGTATTTACTTAAGTAACATGCACTACTTGTACCAACTGTCACGCAATAAGGTCTTGAACTCACTTGTTGAGGGAGAGACTTGCTGTTTTGGAAGCTGCTGGGAAGCCAAGGAGGACATTCATGGTTCCATCCTTTGATATTGATCTTGGAGAGGAGTCTTAAAAAGGGGAGGAGAAATTGAATTTGAGTGACGAAAGTTATAAAGAAGGCTCCATTGACTCTACAAGTATGATAGAGATAGAAGATGTTCTTCCAAGTTTAAAGAAGCTATGGAGTTGTCTATTTATATGAGAATATGGGGAGTTGAGAATTTGTTGAGAGTTAAGCATGATTTGAAGGTAATTGAAGAAAATAAAGCTGGGAAATTTTTGTCCAAATCCACGGCTGCCAGGAGAGAATTGTAAAAAATGTTATTAAGAAGTAGTTATACTTGATGGACATGGAAGAAGTTTTCTGCTATAAGATGTATTGTAGAAGATGATTAAGCACAAAGTCGAAGGTCGACTACACCAGTGATATGAGTGTTGACTTTTTGATTCACACTCAAATTCAGGGATAGAGCATGTTTGTAGAATCCTCTTTGTATATTTTGTTTTATTCAGAAATTTGATAGTTAGGTTTAAATATCAAGTTTAGGGGAGGATTGTTGGGAATAAAATTGACCAAGTCCCTAGCCGCTGACAAAGAGGATTCTAGATGCTGACAAACGAAAAGAAGCCATTGATAAATCATTGTGTAGCCGCTGATAAGAAACATTCTAGCCACTGACAAGCATCATGGAAATGCATGGAATGCATGGATCAACACCTTTTGTTTAAATTAGGAAGATATAGTCAAAACACAAAGACAAGGACTAAATCTGCCAATGATGAATTCTTCAAGCTGGTGGACAAAATATGAAGATAAGAATTCAGAATATATTCTTAATGTTTAAAAAATTTACTCAATAAGTTATTTTATATGTTTATCTTGTATCTCTTCCTAAAATAGTTGATCTTAACTTTTTGTACAAGGCTCCTTAGTGTATAAAATGAGGTCTTATGATTAGACATAGGATACACTTTTTCCACATACTTTTCATATACTTTTGTTCACTTTGATATATCAATTGATGAAAGTTTAACAATCGTTTTGTTACTTTGTTCCTTGTTCTAAGTATTAGTTTTCGCATAATACTTAGATTGTTGAATACACAAAGTTTCTCTACGTATTACTCTTTATTTATCTCGATAATACAAAGCTAATCGATCTAAGTTTGGGATCAACAGTTTTATCTCAGGTATTTAAGTTGCTAGCTTTGGTATGGATTCACATGAAATATTTTGAGGTCTTTAAAATATTATTTCTATTCGATATACATTTTGAAATTTTTTTATATTACATTATAATTGGGACACTTTATAAACTCGAATATCTTATAAATATTATCGAAAGGTTGAATTTTTCAAAACATCTCATTTTGAGTCAGTTTTTGTAACTTGTACTTTATGCTATAAAGTAGTGCCTTCAGATTTTTGAGGGTGTTACAATCTCTCCCCCCCCCCAAGTTGGAGCATTTTCAAGTCCCAACTTATGAGAAAATATGAATCTTGTATCTTTCCAAGTGCTTTAGTCGTTGAGTTGGAATATGGATTGTTTGGAGAAAACCATCTTGAACCTTATCTCTTGTGAAATACTTCCTTGGCCCTAAAATAATTGTCCACTAACAAAAAACACACAGTTTGGCATAAAATAATTTTATTATATCTCTTTTTGTCTCTTACTTGTTACCGGAATAACAAATTTTACCCCTAGCTAATTAATTAAAACTTTATATAAAGTTTGTAATAATAATTTTAAGGAAGGATAATATAGTAAATTTAGTCAAACTTCCATATCTATTTTTAATAGTGGACAGTAATTTTGGATAACTCGAAATAGAAAGAGGGATTATAAATTTAAGATGGAGGGAGTAATAACCAATGGAAAGGTGTTTGATTATATCATGATAACAAAGATTAGAAGCAATTTGTTGTGCTAACTTGTTATAAAAAGAGTAATAGGTAATTTAACAAGAATCTGCAAATCTTTTAACAAGTAGCTTAACCATAAGAGCTCACATGTTGTTGTCGCCATACTTTTGTATTCTTATTTAGTAGAGCTTCTAGATAATGTGGCTTAATTTTTAGTCTTTCATAATACCAAAGAATGCCTCATGAAAAATCACCAACCAATGAGTGACTTCCTTGTCATGAGATAAAAAGCCTAATCAACATAAAAAAACCCAGACAACTTTAGATAAGATCCTAATCAGCATAAGAGAAACCAGTTAACTAGGTAGAATAGAACTTTTAACACAGTGCCTTTAAAATACTTCATGAGATAATAAGTGTGTAAAAACTTATCCTTTTACCATTTAAAACAAGGAAAAACCAAACCAAAACATGTATTTATAAACATAAATGTCAGAATTACGCGTGGTTTTGTGTTTTGTTGTGAAATAGGAACAAAAGGACAAAAATGAAGAAAACACGGGATTTCACGGACATTTATCGAACAAAAAGTCAAAGATAAAGTCAAAGGACCAAAAGTGACAAAATAATGAAGTTTAGAGGGCTAAGGATGAAGATTTAATGAAGTTTCAAGCTTTGAATAAAGAAATGCAAACAACAAGGACTATTTCTGCCATTCTGCAAAGTTATCCACTAACAAACCACATGAACCAATAGAAGAGCACAAAATTACGAAGCCAACGGTCCTGATCCCGCGTCGTAACTTCTCACGGTTTATTTTCTATGAATTTTTTAAGTTTAATAAGTTTTAAATTAAATAAATAGTTTTTAACAAACAAATAATATAAATAATATAAATATATATATTTTTGAAAATTAACAAAAATAAAATAAAGTTTTTATAAAACTTAAATTAATTTTTATATTATTATTATTATTATTATTATTGTTATTATTATTATCATTTATTATTATTATTATTATTATTATTATTATTATTATTATTATTATTATTATTATTCTAATTTTTTTATTCAACCATCACTTTATTAAAAATAAAAAGAGATTTACAACAAACTGGATGGGAGTGGAGATACGATCTGTGCTCCCACCCCTTTAACAATGGAAAGTCTTTTTATTTGATCTATATATATATATATATATATATATATATATATATATATATATATATATATATATATATATATATATATATATATATATATATATATATATATATATATATATATATCTATATATATATATATATATATATCTATATATATATATATATATATATATATATATATATATATATATATATATATATATATATATATATATATATATATATATATATATATATATATATATATATGTATGTATCTATATATATATATGTATATATATATATGTATATATATATATATATATATATATATATATATATATATATATATATATATATATATATATATATATATATATATATATATATATATATATATATATATATATATATATATATATATATATATATATATATATATATATATATATATATATATATATATATATATATATATATATATATATATATATATATATATATATATATATATATACATATACATATATATATATATATATACATATATATATATATATATATATATATATATATATATATATATATATATATATATATATATATATATATATATATATATATATATATATATATATATATATATATATATATATATATATATATATATATATATATATATATATATATATATATATATATATATATATATTCGAACATGGGTTTCTTGATACAAAGAACAGTAACCATCACTTTATTATTATTATTATTATTAAAAGTGCATTCGCATTATAGTGTCATTAAAAAGTGTTGGAAATACGTTTTTCCAAAGAAAGTCTCGGTCACATCATTGTTAGCATAGATCACGAGCTATAGACTATTTAGGACATTGTAACTTGGAGTGAACTCCCTTAGGGGGAGATTGTTGGAAATACGTTTTTACGTATTTAGAAAGGATCGATCACTCCAACGATTTATACGTAGATTGGGCTCGTGATCCAATATGTAAACAACATAGCCCATCAAGCCCACATGTAGGGTGGGCTATATATACCCCCTCCTAGCATGTTAGGAGGGGTTGGTTGTTAGTTGTTCATTTCACATTTCACTAATTAAACATCTTTCTCTAATCCTCTCCTTTCTCTCTGTAACTTTCTCTCTCTAGTTCTTCATCTCTCTCCCTCTCTTTAGATCATTACAACACTTGCACAATTCTAAGAAACTATGGTATCAGAGCTATGGTTTGATTGGTTTGTTCTTGTGTTTGTTTTGCTTGATTTTGGTGGGTTTTGATTTAATCAAGCTCAAATCTTGAAATTTTTTGCGTTTTGTTTTGTTTATGTTTATAGCCAAATCGACTACATAGATGGGGTAGTGATTTGGATTCATTTATTTGTTCAAAATCGCAATATTTTTGATTATTTGGGTGATTTTTGGGGTATTTTTTTATCCACAGTAGGTTAGATCTGAAAACAGGGTGTCGACTATTCTTTTTGTGTTTTATCCGAAAATCAGTCCATTATCCGAAAATCTATCTTCGGAACAAAGTTTATATATTTATCCGAAAGTCCCACTTTTAGTTATCCAAAAGTCAATACATATTAGTCATTTATTCAGAAGAAGCCATTTATTTAGAAGAATTCATTTATTCAGAAGAAGTCATTTATTCAGAAGAAGTCATTTATCCGAAAAATCAGTCCTTGTTGGTTTATCCGAATTCACTACAATTTCCTGAAAACTTTTATCCGAAGAATCATATTTTGGACATTTATCCGAAGAAGTCACGTCCATTTATCCGAAGAAGTCAAGTCCAATTTTATCCGAAGAAGTCACGTCCATTTATCCGAAGAAGTTCAACACAGACTCAAACAAAAGACAGACTTCAACAACAAAAAGTCACAATCAAGACTTGACTCCAAAACCCAATACCCACACAGCCTCGACTCGATACAATAGTCTCGACTCTCAAAACACGACTCATATACAACCAGACTCTAACCAAACCAAACACACCAAAAACACAAATTATCCGAAAACATAAAGTTATCTGAAAAGTTGGTTTTATTCCGAATATTTCGAAAAACTTTCACTTTATCCGAAGCCAGATTATCCGAAAATAAGAATTGATCAATTTATCCGAAGACTAGACTCTTTCACCACACTCGCCTCAAAAACGTGACTAGACTCCAACACCAACAACACAGACTGAAACACCACTCGACTCGACGCATTTTGAAATCAACAAAGATCTATTTTGAAAACTCAACCCATTCTCGAACTCTCGACAACCCATTCTCAAACTCTCGACCCATTCTCCAACACCACACTCAACCAAATCCCAACACCACACTCGACTACAGACTGACTCACGACTCTCCATCAGCCTCTCGAAAAAAAAAACAGACTTCATTCAAGAAACTGACTCGACTATGATCTCAGTCAAAACAACTATACTCGATCCAAGACTCAAAAAACAAAACATGATAGGGGTGGAAACACCCATCATTTTACCACTTAACTATAATAATAACCAAGCCAAAACGTGTATTTAATATCGTAAAATTTGGAATTATGCGTGGTTTGTGTTTTTATTGTGTTTTAGGACCAAAAGATGAAAAAGGAAGAAAACATGGGCTTTCACGGGCTTTTATCGAAGAAAAAGACAAAAGACAAAGTCGAAAGATCAAGAGTGCAAAAAGAACGAAAGTCTAAGGCCTATTCTGAAGATTTATCAAAGAAAAAGTCTAACGACGGAAGTTTAACGAAGTCGAAGAACCAAATCTAATAAAAGAAGAAAATTAGAAGATACTACAAGGTTTTTGCCAAGTAAGAAAATTTGTTCGTCTCGATTCAATTCGAATTGATTACTGGTTTAAGTGTGTGACCCAGTCGTCTTTTGGTGGAAAAGAAAAGGTTTGGTCGTTTTTTAAAATAAAATTGTAAAACTTTAAAATAAATAGCACGGTAAATAAAGCTAAAAGTAAATGACAAAATATAAATGAAATGAACTAAAAATTAAAACAATTGACAATTATTAAAGGAACGATATTAAAAACAAACATTAAAACAAAACAATTATAAAAATAAAACTAAAAGACGAAATTAACTATCGACTCGAAAATAAAGTTTACTTAATGAAAAAGGAGTGAATAAAACTAAGATGGTACTTTAAAGCTAAACGAGGCAAAACCTAAAGCGGGTACTAAATAAAAGATAAAACTTGAACTTTACGAAAAAATATTAATTTTAAAAATAGATGAAAATTTCAACTAAAAATACGTAACTTTCTAAATTAAAATCAGAACAACTTTCAGATTAAACTAAATGATTGCGGATAAAAAAATAAACAACCAGGCAAGCAGCCTAGCTGCTCAATTTGAGCGGGAAAACTAAGCTAGCAGGCTAGGAGGCACGACAATTCTATGTAATGGTTGGTTCGGAATATAAGCTTCGTTCGGTATAATTTTTAACAAATATTTCGTTCGGTATTAGTTTTAACAAATTCTTTGTTCGGTATTTTTTTTTTCTCTCTTTGTTCGGCATTTTTGTGTTGGTTCGGAATAAAATTTGGTTCGGAATAAATGTGTTGGTTCGGGAAAAACAGTTCGTTCGGGAAAAATAACTTGGTTCGGTAAAAAAAACTTCGTTCGGGAAAATAATTTGGTTCGAGAAAAAACTGGGAAAAACTAAACAGTTACGAAAATAGGGAAACAAAAATACGAATTTAACCAAAATCAACCATAATCAATCTAAAAATTAAACTAAACTAACCACTAATAATCAACTAACAATAATAAATCAAACCAAATCAACAAAACTAACAATAAAACCCAAATTAATCAAAACCCACTTAATAAAATAAAACTTAAATCAACCAAAAACAATAAAACTAAAAACAATAATCACTAATTAAGATCTACCAAACACTAAAACATCTAAATCAATAAACTTTATGGAATCAAAATCAATAAAACTATAAAACCCACTAGATTAATCAAACTTAAATCAACCAAATCAATAAACCAAACACTAAATTAAACCAAACAAGAAAGGAATGATAAGATTAAAAATAAAACTTGATTAAAAGATAAAGATTCAATACACAAAATTAAAGACTTACTTGGAATGATCTTGAAAAATAAATGACAAGTATTAAATTGACAATTAAGAAAAGAGCATGAAATAAAATGGAGAGACTAATTTGTCAAATTAGCTAACACCTCCTAATGTGTCATTATGAGGGTATTTATAGGTGATTAGGGAGGTTAGCATGTGTTGCTCCTTTCTTTCTTCTCTCGTCTTTTCGTCTTCTAAATTCTTTGACTTTTTCGACTTTGTCTCGGGATTATTTGAACTTGTCTTGTAATTTCTTCATTAATTAGACTTGAGTTCTTCAGCTTTATTAAACTTCCGTCTTTAGACTTTTTCTTCGATAAATCTTCAGAATAGGCCTTGGACTTCCGTTCTTTTTGCACTCATGATCTTTCGACTTCGTCTTTTGTCTTTTTCTTCGATAAAAGCCTGTGAAAGCCCGTGTTTTCTTCCCTTTTCACATTTTGATCCTAAATCACAACAAGAACACAAACCACGCATAATTCCGACATTTAAGACATAAAATACACGTTTTGACTTGGTTATTATTATAATTAAGTGGTAAAAGGATAAGTGTTTTCACACTTATTAAATCCCCTACACTTGACCATTGCAATGTCCTCATGCAATGCACTAATTACAAAGCAAGTTTTACATTTTCCATCACAATCAATCCACATTGGCCTTTATTAAAGAGACAAAATATTTAAAGGAAGAAAACAAGTAAAAAGATCAAAAACTTACCTTAGGGTTTTGGAAATGTCATGAATGTTCATCATCCTCAAGTTTCACGTTCCCCATACCAAGCTTAAAAACGAGATCATTGTTATTATAAGTTAGCAAACTAACACAAACTCATGTGGCGCAGTTATTTACTTATACTCCCTTATTCCTAGGTGTATCTCTTATATTTTATTGTTGTCTTGAATGATCACGAGGATGCATTGTTGACTTATTTCGATAGTTATTTAGGCCGAAAATAAAGTAGGACGATTTAATCAATAGTTAGCTAAAGGACAAAATCTTTTAAAACTGCTTCTCGGGACCTTATAAAATTCATATCTTGGCATAACTCGCTTCACGATTTGAGACCTTTCTCGGACCGATATTTGGCAGTGACTTCATACTTCAAATCTTGAGAGACGTTCATGAAATAATGGTCTTCTCTTCATAATAGGAATTTCTTCACTTGAACTTTTTGAGAGATTCTTCATATTTGGACCACGACTTCTTCATTTTTCTCCAATCTTTATTTGGGATTTTGATATACAACGATCCGCCTCCTTTTAGGACTTGGATCTATTTATCCTCATACCTTGTTAGGCCTTTTTGGATAGACTTCTCAATGATCTTTACGGGAGTATTTGCTTTTCGTCGTGTGTCTCGATCCTTCATATTGATTTTTGATAAATGATTCTTCACATCACTTTGGATCTTTAGCAACAAAATGTAGCCCTCATGTCTTGTTAGGACCTTTTCAGACTCCCCAATCTTCGCATCCCGTTTCAATAAGTTATGCCTTGGCTATGAACTCTAATTAATACCGAGCAACTTTTAAACGATCTTGGGCTAGAAGCTAAGTAACTTTTTAAATCGTACGACCTTATTTATTGCAATTATATTTATTAACAAGCGATGGGAAAAAAAGTTTATAATCAACTCACTTAAATTCACGAAAGAATACCAAACTTATAATTGACTCTATCATCTCTCGTTCTCCACAATTTAAAATCTCAAGGAATGAGACTCGTAGATGCTTAGCCTATTAAATCAAAGTTTTGGGTTTTCAAGTCATCTATAGGATCTTGCAAATTCTTAGACTCTTTCAAGTTTAGAATTCGCATTTTAAAGTTCCCTTGATAAACGACTTTCTAGAATCAATTATAGGAACTTGCGAATTGTTCTTGTTCTTACTCCCGTAAGAGTTAAGACTTTCGCGTTTTAAAGTTCCCTATATAAAAGCCTAGCAAAACTTGACTTAAACACGTTAAGGATACTAGCTAGAGTAAACTAAGATAAGTAAACTCGGGTTGAGTCAAAAGATTCACAACGTTTAAAAATTAAAACCACTTTATTAAAATTTATTCTAGCAAAGAAAGAAAATAAATACAACAAAGATAAAACTACTAGGCCAAAATAGATTAAAAATTTTGAAAAAAAAATAGAAAAATCAATTTTCCGGTTAAAATGAGGACAAATACAAGGAAAAGCCCACTTAACTTCGAGAAGTCCCCCTACACTTAATATAAAGATTGTCCTCAATGTTTAAGCATGTTGAAGTAAAATATCCTACACTTAGGACATTGTGCAGATTGTTTAAATCTTGCTAAGGAAGAGACAACTAAAGTGATTCCTATTTTAATATTGAATAATATAAAAATAGAGAATCAAAAGAGTTTAGGATAAAACCGGGAAGACGGGTACACGGAATCATGGGTTGTCAAAAGTCATCAAGAATGTATCTTTGAAAGCTCGAATCCCTGCACATGATAAGAAAGAAAACAACAAACACATACTAGGGTCTCCCCCTATACTTATTATAAAAACAAGGAAAAAGGATAGATACTATGGGTTGCCTCCCGAGAAGCGCTTGTTTTTGTTAACCGAGTCGTGAGCCTGACTCGACCTTGATTAGCATAGTAAGAAGCTTGAAGAACATCCACCGGGATCAAATACATGGTTTTCGTCCAACAAATAGCACAAACTTATGGCGAACAATTCAAGCCAAAGAAGAGTAGGCAAGGTTCCCTTAAGTAGTTGTTGAGCATGGTGGTTGCAAGTATGTTGAGGTGCAAACATATCTTCATAAGTTCCAAAGATCATTCCTTTTATTTCATCAGATGGATACTGAGATGGCTTGAAAATTGTGATACCGGGATCGAACACCTTTTCATTCATGGGAAAATAGCAAGTGGTGTTGTCATCAAGGCTCATAAGATCATCATAGTCTAAAGTGGGAGAGTCATCCTCGTCCAAACTCAATGCAGATATATACGTATCATCGGAGTCATAGAAGAACTCCTCTTCGTGAGAAAAATAGGCATTTAGAAAGAGATCTAAATCCTCATCAAATGGAATGGCCTCTACAGTAGGCATGATTTCTAAGAGTGGGATGTCCTCCTCAAAGGTCATGACTTCTAAAATAGGGGTATAGAAGTCAAAAGGAGTCTCCATAGTCACTCAAATAAATAGGGGATGGGTTAGGCTCAAAAGATAGGTCCTCAATAGTAATGAGATCACTTAAAGAAGTGTCATCATCATAATCATCAAAGATTGGGGGATCAAAAATGGGTGGGTCAAAACCAATAATAGTGTGATCACTTAAGGAATTGTCATCACTATATGTGTCATAGGTAGGCTTATCAAAAAGTGGAGGCTCGAAGGGAGGGGATGGAGTGATCGCACAATCATTTGGATTAGTTTCGTTAATTCCAAAAGGATTAAGAAAATTCTCTTCATTATCATAAGTAAAAACATCAATCATATTGACTGATTCTTTGCCTTTAGATTGATTGGTAATTTTTCCCAATTTAAAAACTTGTGCATCGTCTCCAACACTTAGAATGAGTTCTCCCTCAGCTACATCGACTAACGCTTTTCCGGTTCTCAAGAATGGCCGCCCAAGTATTAACGGAATACGGGGGTCCATTTCATAATCAACAACAACAAAATCAACCGGAAAAGTGAAAGTACCCACTTTAACAAAAACATCTTCAGCAATACCAACGGGGTATGCGAGAGTTTGATTTGCCAGTTCAAGGGTCATGCGGTTGGGTTTTAGGTCGGGTAAGGATAATCTTTTCCAAACACTCAACGACATTAATTTAATACTTGCCCCGAGATCTGCTAATGCCATACAATCATCTAATTGAGGGAATGAGCAAGGCAACACAAATCGTCCGGGATCTCCTTGCTTTTCGGGAAGTTCTTTGAGGAGAATCACGGAACAATTTTCATTTAAACGTGTGTTTGCTAGCTCAACCAATTTCTCCTTCTTGTTAAGCAACTCTTTAAACATCTTGACGAATTTGGGCATTTGGGCCAGAGCTTCAACAAGGCTAATTGTAATATTTATGCCGGCAATCTTGTTCAAAAACTTGGAAACTTGAAAGTCATCTTTAGTAAGAATTCTAGCCTTGTTCAGCCGAGAAGGGTAAGGAATGTTGGGTTTAGGTGGTGTAGGCGTAGCGGGTAAAGGTTGAGATGTTGAAGGTTTACAGGTGGAGGGTGGGGTTGGTGAAGGGTGTTTCTTGGGTACTTCGTCATTAAGAGGTTGAGACAGTAATGGAGAACTAATACTAGGCATGGAAGTAGGTGGGATAAATGGTGGTGGAGGAGGTGTGGATGGAGTAACTGGGGGAGGGATAGTTTGTCCTACTAAGGTTGCTCCACTGCGTGTAGTAATAGCACTCACATTCGCTCTTGGGTTGGTGACAGTATTAGAGGGTTGATTACCTTGAAAGAAACTAGCCATCATATTTTTCAAATCATTTGTTTGATTGCTAAAAGAGGTTTGCATATCATGTCGAAGTTTGGTTCTAATATCATTCCCTTGCTTAGTGATATCCCCTTTCAAATTGATGATTTGGCTTTGCAGATTCTTGATTTGCTCTCCTTAGGTTCTCATAAAAGCTTCAACATCATGATTAATGGGTGGTGTTTGTTGAGCGGGTGGGTGATAAGGATTAGAAGCTCGAGGTGGGTTTGGGTTTCTTCTATTTTAGTTATTGGGGTTGTGGTTTTGAGGAGAAAAACCGGGTGAAAGAAAGTTGTTAGAACCGTAACTTAGCAAGTTACGATCACCTTGAGGTCGGGCTTGGTAGTTTTCCGATGAATAGTTACCATAAGCCGCATACACGTTTTCCGGATTGTCATGTGTAGAGGGACAATCAGTGTATGAATGAGGACCGCCGCAAGTCTCACAAGAAAGTGCTACAGCTTTAACTTGTTGTAGTTGATTTGTAGCCAAAAGTTGCATATTCTTGCTCATTTCGACCTTTGCGGGGGTCAATTCGGTGATATCACGGTTTGAAGAAGTAGAAGAAACATTGACTCTCGGGTTATTCCTTGAAGATGCGGATGAATCCCAATTTTTGTGATGAGTAGTCATGTTCTCTATGAGCTCTCTACACTCATCGGGTCTTCTTTTCGTAAATGTGCCACCGGCGGCTGCATTAATCGTATCACTATCTCGAAAAGTTAAACCGTTGTAGAAAGTATCAATTAAGGTGACGGGGAGCATGTTGTGGTTTGGACATCGATCAATCAAAACATTATATCTTTCCCAAGCATCAAAAAGTGATTCATCGGGTTCTTGAGTAAATCCACTAATTTGATTTCGAAGGCTCGTGACCATGGATGGTGGAAAGTAGCGCGACAAAAAGCGTTGAGTCATGTCATCCCATGTATGAATTGAATTCTTTGGAAGACGATCAAACCATCTTTCGACATGGTGGGATAAGGTGTGTGGAAATAGGTGAAGGCGAATAAAATCGATAGTAACCCCGGGCAACTTCATGCTTTGAGTAACGGTAATGAACTTGTCGAGGTGTTTGTTGGCATCATCATCCGGTAATCCGCGAAATGGACAAGTGTTCCGCACTTGTTGGATCATGTGATGCTTCAACGAAAACTTCAGAGCCGTGATTTGCATCGGTGCAATCGGTCCTCCTCGTCCATTCATGGTAGGTTGATAAAGCTCCTCCATCGTTCGAAGATCGGGTGGTGGAAGAACATTGTTGTTATTATTATTGTTGAGGTGCGGTGGGTTATTGCTGTTGTTCACACCAGCCATATCTAAATCTTCACGAGTCTCGGGCTCTGAATAAGTTGAAGATCTAGTATGCATACACCTGCAAAAGCAAAAGAAAACAATACTAAAGAAATAGAGAATATATGTACACTTATAAAAATAAAATCTTTTTGGATTTTTGAAATTCTTTAATTTTTATGGATTTTTGAAAATTTTTGAGCAAGAAAAATAACGCTCACGAGTGAACAGATCCCAAAATTCAACGCGTCTCTCACAGAAAATCGTTAATCTTCACGAAAAGAGCCGGCAGCGGCGCCATTTAATACAAGGTTTTTGTCAAGTAAGAAAATTTTTTCGTCTCGATTCAATTCGAATTGATTACTGGTTTAAGTGTGTGACTCATTCGTCTTTTGGTGGAAAAGAAAAGGTTTGGTCGTTTTTTAAAATAAAATTGCAAAACTTTAAAGTAAATAGCACGGTAAATAAAGCTAAAAGTAAATGACAAAATATAAATGAAATGAACTAAAAATTAAGACAATTGACAATTATTAAAGAAACGATATTAAAAACAAATATTAAAACAAAACAATTAATAAAAATAAAGCTAAAAGACGAAATTAACTATCGACTCGAAAATAAAGTTTACTTAATGAAAAAGGAGAGAATAAAACTAAGATGGTACTTTAAAGCTAAACGAGGCAAAACCTAAAGCGGGTACTAAATAAAAGATAAAATTTGAACTTTACGAAAAAATATTAATTTTAAAATTAGATGAAAAATTCAACTAAAAATACGTAACTTTCTAAATTAAAATCGGAACAACTTTCAGATTAAACTAAATGATTGCGGATAAAAAAATAAACAACCAGACAAGCAGCCTAGCTGCTCAATTTGAGCGGGAAAACTAAGCTAGCAGGCTAGGAGGCACGACAATTCTATGTAATGGTTGGTTCGGAATATAAGCTTCGTTCGGTATAATTTTTAACAAATACTTCGTTCGGTATAATTTTTAACAAATCCTTTGTTCGGTATTTTTTTTCTCTCTTTGTTCGGTATTTTTGTGTTGGTTCGGAATAAAATTTGGTTCGGAATAAATGTGTTGGTTCGGTAAAAATAACTTGGTTCGGTAGAAAAAACTTCGTTCGGGAAAATAATTTGATTCGGGAAAAAACTGGGAAAAACTAAACAATTACGAAAATAGGGAAACAAAAATACGAATTTAACCAAAATCAACCATAATCAATCTAAAACTTAAACTAAACTAACCACTAATAATTAATTAACAATAATAAATCAAACCAAATCAACAAAACTAACAATAAACCCAAATTAATCAAAACCCACTTAATAAAATAAAACTTAAATCAACCAAAAACAATAAAACTAAAAACAGTAATCACTAATTAAGATCTACCAAACACTAAAACATCTAATCAATAAACTTTATGGAATCAAAATCAATAAAACTATAAAACCCATTAGATTAATCAAACTAAATCAACCAAATCAATAAACCAAACACTAAATTAAACCAAACAAGAAAGGAAGGATAAGATTAAAAATAAAACTTGATTAAAAGAAAAAGATTCAATACACAAAATTAAATACTTACTTGGAATGATCTTGAAAAATAAATGACAAGTATTAAATTGAAAATTAATAAAAGAGCATGAAATAAAATGGAGAGACTAATTTGTCAAATTAGCTAACACCTCCTAATGTGTCATTAGGAGGGTATTTATAGGTGATTAGGGAGGTTAGCATGTGTTGCTCCTTTCTTTCTTCTCTCGTCTTTTCGTCTTCTAAATTCTTTGACTTTTTTGACTTTGTCTCGGGATTATTTGAACTCGTCTTGTAATTTCTTCATTAATTAGACTTGAGTTCTTCGGCTTTATTAAACTTCCGCCTTTAGACTTTTTCTTCAATAAATCTTCAGAATAGGCCTTGGACTTCCGTTCTTTTTGCACTCTTGATCTTTCGACTTCGTCTTTTGTCTTTTTCTTCGATAAAAGCCCGTGAAAGCCCGTGTTTTCTTCCCTTTTTACATTTTGATCCTAAATCACAACAAAAGCACAAACCACGCATAATTCCGACATTTACGACATAAAATACACGTTTTGGCTTGGTTATTATTATAATTAAGTGGTAAAAGGATACGTGTTTTCACACTTATTAGAAGACGAGTTCAATTCATATCGACAAATTCCAAGACAACGTCGAGAAAGACAAAGAATTTAAATCGAGTCGAGACGAAAAAGAAAGAAAGAAGAAAACAACTCCTTCCACTTCCTCCTATAAATACCTCCTAATATGTTATTAGGAGGTAGTAGTTAACTAGTAGTTTTTAGTTTTAATTTTAGGAGTAGCTTAATATTACTTTCTCTCTCTAGTTTTTCTTTATATGTTTTAAGCTTTTACATTAATCTTGTAATTGAATCTCTTAATCTTAATCTTTAATCCAAGCTTTTTCATTAATCATTCACATTCTACCTTTCTTATTATTGATCTTGTTTTCATTTAATTATTCATTTATGTTTGTTGTTTGATTGATGTATTTGATTGATTATGCTTATTGGTTTTTATGTGTTTGATTTTTATAGCTTATTATGTTTGGTGCTTATTGTTTGATTTTGCTTATTTTGGATTAAGTGTTTTAATAGTTTAATTTTATAAAAAGTTGATTTTTAATTTTTTAGATTAATTAGTATTTTTCAAGTTTTTGATTTGTGGTTTAATTAGCTTTTCTTAAAATTTGTTTAGATTAAGTTTTGGTTATTTGCTTATTTGATTTGTGCTTATGCGTAGCTTATTTTCTGATTTTTAGATATTACTGTAACTGTTTATCTGCTCATCATTTCTTCGCAAAAGGGTTTATGATTCCGAAGAACTCCCCTTATTCCGAAATTACTTTATCCGAAATATTGTGTTTTTTCCGAAATTAAGTATTTATTCCGAATATCTTTTCTTTTATCCGAAAAATTCTATTTATTCCGAATTTTTGTTTATTCCGAAGAAGGCATGTTATTCCGAAATTATTGATCTTTTCCGAAATTTTCTAGTTTATTCGAATTAGTTGTGTTTTTCTAAAATTTTCTTTTATTCCAAAATAATTTGTTTTTCCGAAATAGGCCCTTTATCCGAAGATAGCTAATTTATCCGAATTAGTAGCCTTTTCCGAAAATAGGTCTTTATTCCGAAGAAGTAACTTATTCCGAAGATAGGTCTTTATCCGAAATTTTCATTTATTCCGAAAATTATTGTTATTCCGAAAATTTTAATTTTTCTTGTTATTCTGAAATAGTTAGTTTTAAGTTTTATATGACTTCGTTTTACTTTCAGTTTCATTTTTATTAAATGTTTTAGCTTTTATCATTTAATTTTCAAAGTCTTAATTTTTTAATTTAATATTTGCAAGCTTATTTCTTGTTTTACTTTCCCTTTACTCAACGACATTTATATTCACCTTTTTACATTTTCATTTTACTCCTAGTCTAAAATAGATAATCATATTTCTTTATTTCCTACCAAGAACAACTGAGTCACACGATAAACCGTGATCAATTCGAATTGAGACGAGACGATAACTTTTCATACTTGGCAAAAAAACCTTGTATTAAATAGCGCCGCTGTCGGCTCTTTTCGTGAAGATTAACGGTTTATTGTGAGAGACGCGTTAGATTTTGGGATTCGTTCACTTTTGAACGTTATTTTTCTTGTCAAATTTTCAAAAATTTTAAAAATCCAAAAAAATAAAAAATTTAAAAAATCTAAAAACATTTAAAAACTTATAAAAAGCATTTCTTGTTCAAAGTTTTGCACCAAAAATATTTTATTTTCACGTTAACTTTATTTCTTCTATTTCTTTGCATTTTTTTCTTTTATAGGTGTATGCGTACTCGGTCACGCAAAAGGAAGTCCATTCAAGTCGTTATTATTGATCCTCCTGTTGTAGAGCCTCCCGTTGTCAACACAATGGAGAACCGTCCAATGATCGAGCTCGTGCAATCACACGTCGAAGACAACGATGATGCGATTGTGGTGCCAGCTATTGACGCCAACAACTTCGAGCTCAAATCCGGTTTCATTCAAATGGTTTCCACAACACCTTTCTTAGGTTGCACTCATGATGATCCACACGATCCCATTAAAAGGTTCGTACACTTATCCAATACTGTTAAATACAATGGGGTTTCACAAGAGGCAATTCGTTTGCTCCTCTTTCCTTTCTCCCTCGAGGGACAAGCCCGGACTTGGCTTGATAAGGAACCACCCCAAAGTATTGTCACATGGACGGACCTTGAGACCAAGTTTATCAATTACTTTTTCCCACCCTCACGTACTACCCCTTTGCGGAATGACATTATCAATTTTGAACAAAAGTACGGTGAGACATTTAGTGAATCTTGGGATCGTTTTAAGGAACTTTTAAGAAAGTGTCTACAACACGGTTTTACAAAGGTACATCAAATTAATAGTTTTTATAATGGATTAACTTTGAGTGACCAAGATTCACTAAATAGTGCTTCGGGGGGTAATATTCTTTTCAAGACTATGAATGAGGCTTGGGCTATTATTGAAAACAAGGCCAAAGTCCAAACCAAGAGTGTTAGGGCTACTATGGCTAGTGCCAGTGAGAGTGACTTGAAAAATCATCTTAAGGAACTTACTTCAGTTGTAAAGCAACTTTTTTTAAGAGATTACCCTCCTAATCAACATGCCCATGCCCTCAATATTACTTGTGAAACTTGTGGTGGGCCACACTCTTATGCTAATTGTGATAAATCTTATGATCAATCTCACGGGGAAGTGTATGCTTACAACAACACCGAGAGAGTTCATTTCAAGCCTAATGTCGATGTTAATCACTTGTCTTACAACTCGACAAATTACTTGGCTCCACCCGGTTTTCAACAAAGACCACACCCACCCACCCATAACAACCAAGGGCCACCAAGAGCAAATGTTCAACAAGATGCTAATGTGAGGGGATACAATGGAAACCAAGGTAATTATCCAATGCAAAACCAAGGCTTTCAAAACCAAGGTTTCAATCCTCAAGGTTTTCCACCATATAACCAATACCCAAATCAAGGTTATCAACAACAAGGGTTCAATTTACCTCATCCGCACATGGACTTGATTCTACAAAAATTAACCGATCATGAGGGAACCATGAAGGAAATGCAAGAGTCCACGGATAGGAAATTCGTTCAAATGTTTCAAACCCTTCGTCCCCAAGGTGCTCTTCCTTCTCCAACCGAAACAAACCCTAGAGCTAATGTGAGTGCTATTACTACACGAAGTGGAGCAACTCTAGTAGGACCATCTATTCCTTCCCTAGTTACTCCATCTACACCTCTCCACCTCCATTTATCCGTCCTACTTCCACGCCTAGTACTAGTTCTCCATTACCGTCTCCACCTCTTACGGAAGAAGTACCCAAGAAAAACCCTTCACCAACCCCACCTTCCACCTCTAAACCTTCTACTTCTCAACCTTCAACATCTCAACCTTCACCTTTTACACCTACACCACCAAAACCCAATATCCCTTATCCTTCTCGGTTAGACAAGTACAAATTGCTTACTAAAGAGGATGCTCAAGTTACTTCTTTTTTGAAGACGATCTCCCAAATGAATTTCAACATTAGCCTTGTTGAATCACTTGTCCAAATGCCAAAATTTGTCAAAGCATTCAAGGAATTTCTTAATAAGAAGGAAAAGATGGCTGAGTTTGTCAACACACGCTTAAATGAAAACTGTTCTGCAGTCCTTCTTAAAGAACTTCCAGAAAAACTTGGAGTTCCCGGTCGTTTTGTGTTACCTTGCATTTTTAACAAAGTTGAAGAATTTACTGCCTTAGCCGATCTCAGAGCAAGTATAAATTTGATGCCATTAAGTGTTTGGAAAAAATTATCATTACCCGACCTTACACCAACAAAGATGACTCTTGAGCTATCAAATCGAACTCTCGCTTACCCCGTTGGTATTGCCGAAGATGTTTTCGTTATAGTTCGTGCCTTCACTTTTCCTGTCGATTTTGTTGTTGTTGATTATGAAATGGACCCTCGTATTCCGTTAATACTTGGACGGCCATTATTGAGCACCAGAAAAGCTTGAGTCGATGTTGTCGAAGGTGAATTAATCTTAAGGGTTGGGAATGATGCACAAGTTTTTAAGATGGGGAAGATTACAAGTAAATCAAATGGAAAAGAATCGGTGAAAATGATTGATGTGCTTCAAGAAGAGCTTACTACTACTTTGGAAAGTATAAAGCTTGATGATTTTGTAGTATATGACAATCCTCTTTTCGAGACTTGCTATGATAATCCACTTTTTCAAGACCATGTGGATGATTATGATGATTCTCTCTCCAATTTGGATATCCCACCAATTTATGAGTCTCTACCGATCTATGATGATTATGATGATGATTCTAGTTCCAATATGGAAGATTATGATGATTTTGCTTCAGAGTATAAAGACATGACAACTTATGATGACTTTGATGAGGTTGATACTCATTCGAGTGATTCTTCACATGATGACCTTGCTCCTACTTTTGATGAAGATCCTCCGCCAACAATGCTTGATCCTACTTTGGATGGTTACTCATTTGCGGAAGATTTTGCTACTTTTCTCAATATATACTTTCCCTATGAGCATGATTCTCCTCCTTTGGACTTTGATTATGGTCTTTATCCTCCTTCGGATATTAAGAAACCCGTTTCAAAGGAGAAGAAACCAGACGACACCAATATCCGCAGTACTTATGTTTTGACACCTCTCTATCCACCTTCGTCGGATGAGATTGTGCGATTTTTGAGCGGATCTTCTTCAAATTCTACTGAGCCTGAGTCTTATTTTCCCCTAAAGGAAAAGGTGTTCGATCCGGGTATTACAATTCTTCAGCCATCTCAGTATCTATCTAATGACATAAAAGGAAATATTTTTGGAACTTGTGGAGATATGCTTGCACTTCATCATACTTTTTACCACCGTGCTCAACAACTGCTTAAGGGAACCTTGCCTACTCTTCTTTGGCTTGTCTTTTTCACCTTAATCTTGTGCTATTTGATGGACGAAAACCATGTATTTGATCCTTGTGGATGTTTTTCAAGGCTCTTACCATTGTAATCAATGTCGAGTCAGGCTCACGACTCGATGAACAAAAACAAGCGCTTCTCGGGAGGCAATTCGAGTATCTATCCTTTTTATCCGTTTTATAATAAGTGTAGGGGGAGACCCTACTATGTGTTGTTGTTTTATTTTTTATCATGTGCAGGGATTCGAGCTTTCAAAGATCTATTCTTGATGACTTTTGACGACCCGTGATTCCGTGTACCCGTCTTCCCGGTTTTATCCCAAACTCTTTTGATTCACTTTAGTTGTCCTTTCCTTAGCAAGATTTAAACAACGTGCACAATGTACTAAGTGTAGGGGAGTTTACTCCCACATGCTTAAACATTAAGGACAATGTTTAGCTTAAGTGTAGGGGAGACTTCTATCGAAGTTAAGTGGGCTTTTCCTTGTATATATCCTCATTTTAACCGAAAAATTGGTTTTTCGACATTTTTCATAATTTTGATCTATTTTGGCCTAGTTGTATTTTCCTTTGTTTTCGTTATTTTCTTTCATTAGAATAATTTTTAATAAATGGTTTTAATAAATTTAGATGTCTTTGATAAATTAGGACCGTCATGAATCTTTTGACTCAACCCGAGTTTACTTATCTAAGTTTACTCTAGCTATTATCCTTAACGTGTTTAAATCAAGTTTTGCTAGGCTTTTATATAGGTAACTTTAAAACACGAAAGTCTTAACTCTTACGGGTTAAGAAAAAGAACTTTTCGCAAGTTCCTATAATTGATCCTAGAAAGTCGTTTATCAAGGGAACTTTAAAATGCGAATTCTAAACTTGAAAAAAGTCTAAGAAGTTGCAAGATCCCATAGATGACTTGAAAACCCAAAACATTGATTTAATAGGCTAAACATCCACGAGTCTCATTCCTTGAGATTTTAAATTGTGCAGAACGAGAGATGATAGAGTCAATTATAAGTTCTGTATTCTTTCATGAATTTATTTGAGTTAATTATGAGCTTTTTCTCCCATCACTTGTTAATAAATATAATTGCAATAAGTAAGGTTGTACGATTTGAAAAGTTACTTAGCTTCTAGCACAAGATTGTTTAAAAGTTTCTCGGTATTAATTAGAGTTCATAGCCAAGGCATAACTTATTGCAGCAGGATGCGAAGATTGGCGAGTCCGAAAAGGTCCTGGCAAGGCATGAGGGCTACATTTTGTTGCTAAAGATCCAAAAGTTATGTGAAGAATCATTTATCAAAAATCAATATGAAGGATCGAGACACACGACGAAAAGAAAATACTCCCCTAAAGATCATGGAGAAGTCTATCCAAAAAGGCCCTAACAAGGTATGCGGATAAATAGATCCAAGTCCTAAAAGGAGGCGAATCGTTGTATATCAAAATCCTAAATAAAGATTGGAGAAAAATGAGGAAGTCGTGGTCCAAGTATGAAGAATCTCTCAAAAAACTTCAAGTGAATAAATTCCTATTATGAAGAGAAGACCATTATTTCATGAACGTCTCTCAAGATTTGAAGTATGAAGTCAATGCCAAATATCGGTCTGAGAAAGGTCTCAAATCGTGAAGCGAGTTATGCCAAGATATGAACTTTATGAGGTCTCGAGAAACAGTTTTAAAAGATTTTGTCCTTTAGCTAACTATTGATTAAATCGTCCTACTTTATTTTCAGCCTAAATAACTATCGACATAAGTCAACAATGTATCCTTGTGATCATTCAAGACAATAATAAAATATAAGAGATACACCTAGGAATAAGGGAGTCTAAGTGAATAATTGAGCCACATGAGTTTTTGTTAGTTTGCTAACTTATAATAACAATGATCTCGTTTTTAAGCTTGGCTTGGGGAATGTGAAACTTGAGAGTGATAAACATTCATGACAACCCAAAGCCCTAATGTAAGTCTTTGATTTCTTTACTTATTTTCTTCCTTCAAATATTTTGTTATCTCCTATCTTTTTACGTTTCCTTAATGTCTTGTGTTTAATAAAGGCCAAGGTGGGTAATTATGATAGAAAATGTAAATATTGCTTTGTAATTAATGCATTGCATGAGGGCATTGCAATGGTCAAGTGTAGGGGATTTGATAGGTGTGAAAACACCCATCCTTTTAACACTTAACTATAATAATAACCAAGCCAAAACGTGTATTTAATGTCGTAAAAGTCGGAATTATGCGTGGTTTGTGTTTTTATTGTGTTTTAGGACCAAAATATGAAAAAGGAAGAAAACACGGGCTTTCACGGGCTTTTATCGAAGAAAAAGACAAAAGACAAAGTCAAAAGATCAAGGGTGCAAAAAGAACGGAAGTCCAAGGCCTATTTTGAAGATTTATCGAAGAAAAAGTCTAAAGACGGAAGTTTAACGAAGTCGAAGAACCAAATCTAATAAAAGAAGAAAATTAGAAGACGAGTTCAATTCATATCGACAAATTACAAGACAACGTCGAGAAAGACAAAGAATTTAAATCGAGTCGAGACGAAAAAGAAAGAAAGAAGAAAACAACTCCTTCCACTTTCTCCTATAAATACCTCCTAATATGTCATTAGGAGGTAGTAGTTAATTAGTAGTTTTTAGTTTTTAGTTTTAGGAGTAGCTTAATATTACTTTCTCTTTCTAGTTTTTCTTTATATGTTTTAAGCTTTTACATTAATCTTGTAATTGAATCTCTTATTCTTAATCTTTAATCCAAGATTTTTCATTAATCATTCTAATTCTACCTTTCTTATTATTAATCTTATTTTCATTTAATTAATCATGTAGTTTGATCTTTATGCTTGTTGTTTGATTGATGTATTTGATTGATTATGCTTATTGGTTTTTATGTGTTTGATTTTTATAGCTTATTGTGTTTGGTGCTTATTGTTTGATTTTGCTTATTTTGGATTAAGTGTTTTAATAGTTTAATTTCATAAAAAGTTGATTTTTAATTTTTTAGATTAATTAGTATTTTTCAAGTTTTTGATTTGGGGTTTAATTAACTTTTCTTAAAATTTGTTTAGATTAAGTTTTGGTTATTTGCTTATTTGATTTGTGCTTATGCGTAGCTTATTTTCTGATTTTTAGATATTACTGTAACTGTTTATCTGCTCTTCATTTCTTCGCAAAAGGGTTTATGATTCCGAAGAACTCCCATTATTCCGAAATTACTTTATCCGAAATATTGTGTTTTTTCCGAAATTAAGTATTTATTCCGAATATCTTTTCTTTTATCCGAAAAATTCTATTTATTCCGAAATTTTGTTTATTCCGAAGAAGGCATGTTATTCCGAAATTATTGATCTTTTCCGAAATTTTATAGTTTATCCGAATTAGTTGTGTTTTTCTGAAATTTTCTTTTATTCCCAAATAATTTGTTTTTCCGAAATAGGCCCTTTATCCGAAGATAGCTAATTTATCCGAATTAGTAGCCTTTTCCGAAAATAGGTCTTTATTCCGAAGAAGTAACTTATTCCGAAGATAGGTCTTTATCCGAAATTTTCATTTATTCCGAAAATTTTAATTTTTCTTGTTATTCCAAAATAGTTAGTTTTAAGTTTTATATGATTTTGTTTTACTTTCAGTTTCATTTTTATTAAAGTTTTTATCTTTTATTATTTAATTTTCCAAGTCTTAAAATTTTAGTTTAATATTTGCAAGCTTATTTCTTGTTTTACTTTCCCTTTACTCAACGACATTTACATTTACCTTTTTACATATTCATTTTACTCCTAGGTCTAAAATAGATAATCATATTTCTTTATTTTCCGCCAAGAACAACTGAGTCACACTATTAACCGTGATCAATTCGAACTGAGACGAGACGATAACTTTTCATACTTGGCAAAAAACCTTGTATTAAAACACATAAACAATATCATTACCTACCCGAGACCCTATATCAATGGATCTTGAAGTACTCTTCTTGGTTGCATGATGATGCACATGATATGTGTGATTATTAGGTCGCTAACGGAAGATTAATAATTTGAGTAAATTGGTAAATTGGTTTCGAGGGTTTGATTTGTGTGCATGACTCTCGATCAGTGGTATATGGATTAAGGCGATGTGTAAAGAAAAAGAAACAAGATATAAAGGATTCCTTTGATTTATTTTTTTGATATTTTGAGAGAGTTTTTGGTTGCATCATAAGTCAAAGAGGAAGATAGTAACTGGTGGGTGGAGAAAAACAAATAGCATATATAGTGGATCTGATTTTTTTTCGCTAGGATATAGATACCACGTGTGTGGTGACTGTTACTGTGTAAAGAGGCAGAGATATATCTGAGTGTGTGCGATTAGGGTTAAGTGGCTTAGTTGTATTCCTAGTGTGATGGGCAGGGTATAATAGATCGTGATTTTCAGTCGATGGTTTAGATTTTGCAACATTGAAACTAATGGTGGGTTGATGTAAAATGAAGTAGGTGTCACGTGTTACCACAAAACCATTTTAACCATATATAACCAATGTATCCATCTTAAGTGACACATTCATTTGATTGTTGTACAACAAAAAACATCCATTCGATTATTTAGAATTTTTACTTGTGTCACGTGATTACATTGGATGTCATGTGGTTTTGATGTGATTGTTAAGATGAGTATTGGGTGCTAAAGTAATATATCAAGGAGGGCCGTGAGTTCTCATATAATTGTAAGTCATGTCATATTTTTGGATGGGCCAATGTTAATAGTCACTATCGAATATGGAAAATGTTTGTATCCCAAATCTACTAATAGTTTTATTAGTAAAACTGCTTAAGGATACACATGGATAAATTTGGCCAAATTTGTTAGTTAATGATTTATTTGGGAATGGGCTTTGCATCGAAAAAGTGACGAGACAAATAGACGTGACAAAGTGACAAATTTATTGGACGAGACCAAGAAAAATTGGATATAAATTGTCGGGCCGATCACTATATTAACCGAAGGTTGGATTAATTAGTTTACGGGCTTTATTTTTGGAGTGAGCCGAGTTTAAATTGGACTCCGGTTTGTTTTATCAACGTTTGAGCTGATCACGAAATTATTGAGCCGAGAAAAAGATATTTTACCAAACAAGGATCCAAGAATTTGTCATCGAACTATCAATGGATTCGTTGAATTCGAAATTTCAAGAGGGAGACTTGCATCACATGCAAGACACAACTAGAGAAAGTGGTATAAAGTCATTTTGACTACTTCAGTCTCATCTTGTGAACATTTCATGGCTTCAAGGAGGGAGAGAATTTGTGACACTCTTTGGTCAAGATCGTCATATATTCATGGAATTGATGTTCATCATCTTGAACCAACTAGCAGAGAAACTCCACAATGAAGACTTTAATCACTCTGCATCGATACTTGCATATAAGGCTCTTGTGACACAACTCACGCCTTTCCTCCAATTCAATATCGTCAAGTCTGAAAGTTCAGTGATTTGCCAGTTATTTCTTCGAGATATACATACCGAGCTTCGAGATTTCCGTGGTACAATATTGAAACTCATGACATCGGTCTCGTCCTCGATTTCTGAGAGATCTCGACTTCAGCAAGCGTATGATAATGGAGTGCAAGAATCTACAATGCAAGAGGAAAATGGTCATACGATTGACGCATTGGAGGCTGCTAAAGAGTGCAAAGGCATGGAATCAATAGTTAAGCATGATATCAGCAACACATCAGGGAATGATATAGACATCTCTTATGATGTCACCATACCCTTTTATGACGAAGAGCCTACAAACATGGTACAATGTAATGTTGTATATGATGTCTATATCGATGAACTACCGCATGTTGAGCATTTCGAACCTAATTATGACAAACATGGGATGGAAAAGGGTGATAGTTTTACCAATTCAGATTCATCCGATTTGCGTCATAATGGGGGAGAGATTGTTCAGAATGTTATAGTTCATCATGATAAATGCTTTATGACTGCTTCATAAACTGCTTATGATTCTAAGGTTAAAGAGCTCGAAACGATTGTAGCTCAACAATCTAAAGAACTTGAGGATGCCAAACTTGAATTTTCGAAACAAATGAACAGATTTGAAACATATTTTGAAAAGCTTGAAAAGTCAAACGTTGTTCTTGAACGAAAATTGGATCAAAAAGTTCTAGATGCTAAAGCTGAAAAGGATAATCTTTTGAAACAAATTAAGTTGCTAGAATCTAAATTGGCATTCCAAGATAAATTGATCAAAAAAAATGAGACTTTAAAAGCTCAGGTTCAAGAAAAGGTTTTTGCTATAGCTGCTTTGAGAAACGAGTTGAGGAAAACTAAAGGAACTAGTGTGGACACTAAGCTTGAAAAACCATCAATCTTGGGGAAACCGCCTACCAATCAGTTCGTCAAACAACCGACTGCATTTAGATCTGAGCGACCACAATCCTCGAGACCGATGTTTGCCTCCCAAGTTGATATGGTTCATACCTCTAGAACAGTCACTCCACCAACTAGGCCTAATGTGACTAAAACAGCTTTTGTAAGACCTAATCACATGATTGCCTCTAGTCTTCCTAGACATAGTCCAAAGAACACGTCTCGAACTAGTTCAAATGACGTTCACCAAAAATTTGTTCTAAGGGAAGGTATTCAAAAGACATATGTAAGAGACAAGAATTTCAAACCTAGTCAGATGCCTTATAGATTACCCAACACTGCTAACCGTAGCATGTCATATACTAGGAGCATCAATCAATCATCTAGGAATTCTAGATCTTACTCGGACATTAAATATGCTACTTGTAAAACATGTAGGAAATGTGTCTTTAAGGAAAATCATGACTCTTGTGTCAAAAAATTCCTTCATGAGGTGAACTTCCATGCTAGAATTAAATCCAGTGGGTAGCTAAAATCTAACCCATTGGTAAAATGTGGCGCCCCACTGGTAGAACTTTCACTCTTGTAGGAAACGAGTGCCCTTTAACTAGGATAGTCTCCGATTCTACTAAGACTACTAGGGAGGAAATTGAAAAGGATGATACATCACTTAAGCCTGAACTTAAGGTTTTCTATAAAAGGAAACGTTTTCCAACTAAGACAAGTGAATCATCTCCTCAGGTCACCTTTGGCACAAGAAAAGACAACTGTGAACCCCCATTTGCTTCTAAAATAGATATCGCTAACCCATATCAAAGCATGCAAATTCCTAATGAGAATGCAGGTACCAAAGTTAACGTTCAACAAGAACACAACGGTCCAATATTTGTATATCGTACAACTAAGGACACTCTCAAAGTTTGGTTGCTGAAGAAGCTGATATCTAAGAAACAAGTGCCTTAGGGGACTCACAGTTAAGCTGTATATGGCTCATAGACAAATCACAGTCTGTGACCCGAACTTCAAAGAAAGGGAAGTTTATCTCGTCAACGATAACTTACCCTCAAAACGAGAAATTAAGTTTTCTCGAACACGAGCTTACACTAAAACCATTCAAAGGTTTTAAGCTCGTGTACATGGCTCATAGACAAATGACAGTCTGTGACCCGCTCTTCAAATAAAGGAAAGTTTATCGCCGATGATAAACTTATCCTCACAAATGAGAAATTAAATTTTCTCGGACACGAACTTACATTAAAACTATTCAAAGGTTTTTAAGCTCGTGTACATGGTTCATCGTTAAATTTCAAACAATGACCCGATCTTCAAATTAAAGGAAAGTTTATCGCCGATGATAAACTTATCCTCACAACGAAAAATTAATTTTCTCGGGCATGAGCTTATATTAAAAACATTCGTAGTTTTTAAGGTCCTGCACAATGACTTACAGTTAAATATCAGACTGTAACTCGGACTTCAATTTTAGGAAAGCTTTTCTTTAATGATAAGTTATCCTCGTAACGAGAAATTAATTTTTCTGGGTCATGAGCTTGTATTAAAACATTCCAAGTTTAAGCTCATAAAGGAAAGTGTATCTTTTAAATAAGATAACTTTTCTTCATAACGAGAAATTTACCTTCTCGGTCATGAGCTTTACGTTAAAATATTTGAAAGTTTTTCAAGATCATGAAAACGACTTCTAAGTAAATGTCAACTTAGGACTCGTTCTTCAGTTAAAAGGAAAGTTTATCGTCGATGATAAACTTATCCTCACAACGGGAAGTTTACAACTTCTCGGACTTGAGCTCGTTTTGTAAGATATTCAACCTCTTAAGCTCAAGTAATTGGTTTTAAAAACATTGCACACAATATTTTCAAGAATTTCTCAAAAGGTTTTTCTAAATCTTTCAAAAGTGTGTGTTCAAAAATGTTTTGATAAAAAGAGCATGTCTTCTGGAATCGATAATATTTACGATACTAGAAATGTCATTCAATAATGACACGGGGTTATAAATAAAGTTCGAGCAGAAGTTCAAATGTTTTAAAACATGCTCAAAGTGGCTTGCTATAATTTCAGATAGTAACTCGCTTTTCATATTAAAGTCAAGCATTTCACCGGAAAGCTTTGACTCAACAACAGGAATTAATTTTCTCGGGCATGGTTTACTTTATAACCATGTAAGGGATTGTGTTTACGTAATAACACAATCTAACACGAATATATGTACGTTTCAGTGCATTTATTTGTTAAAACAAGAGAAATCTTGTTTTATGAAGTTATCATCTCTACAATCCACAGAAATCTACAATTGATATCTACATACTCGACGATGTGACTACTCAAACGGCGACTACAGCTCTTTCAATAGAACACGGGTCAACAATTGAGGGGGAGCAATTGTCCAGCATTCAAAATCTTTGATGCCGAAAGTGCCTAGTTCACAAATTGGTGTCAAGATAACGATAGCAATCGTACATATGGTGTCAAGAGATAATTTCAGACGTGACGAGGCGACCAACATTCGTGAACAAGAACCATGTGATTCTATCAAATGATGTTCTCCATCATTCAGTTCCAACCTTGTAAATTGCTAATCTTGTGAATACATTATCATATATGATGTTTGCACGTGATAAGTACCTTACACTTGTGTTTAAAAGGTATTTTATTTATGTTTCAAGTATACCCTCATTAATTTGAGGGGGAGCTTGTGTAAATCATGAAGATAATTGGATTTGCATTTTTCTTCCCAAATTTTCTTAAAATACTATTAAATCAATTGATATTAAAAACATCGATTGGGTTAATATTTTTAATAAGGGGGAGAAAATGTGATTTAATATGGGAAATAATTAATCACAAATGGTTTGACTTAATGTGCTGGCTCATCCCGACATGTGCGAAATGTTTCCAAATATCATGGCATATGTTTAGGGGGAGAAAAATGGATTTGCATATCAAAATGGATTTCATGGTGACATATACTTACCCACAACCATTTATTTCTTGACGATGAAGATTGTGGTGACATAAGGATGGTAGGATAGGTTAAAGTCCAATGATTCTTCTAGAACCGGAGGAATCTTCCCAAGGACGTTCCATAGCTAGCAATAGTAGTCCTTAGGAAAGATGGAGAAAGATTGTGAACGTAGCTGAATGCCTACCAAGTACATAAGTTAGCACCGGAACAATCACAACAAGGTGCTAGTTATGACGTATTGGTAAGCATTGAAGGGGTTGAAGAATGAAAAAGAATTGTAATGATAAAAGGGTGAAAAGAAAGAAGCCATCCTTACAACCTTAGGTAGAAACTGGGTCAACTCATTAGGTATTGAGATCATTTTCAATGATGCTTGATATTGATGATAAGACATCATGGACCCAGTGATGCAATGCACAACCCATCCCAGCTAACTCAGATATCTCTTAAAAGGTAGTTGTTTTATTCACACGAAGAAAACGCATTATCTATCGATTTATTCACTCCGAATATATTGATATTGAAAAGGTGGCACTCCTCTCCAGACTCCGATCACTAAAATCCAAAATGCACAATCGAGTCTAGATCCATTTAAGATCATCAAATATCTCATTAGGACACACTTTCATAATTCCTTGCTTCTTCACACACTGTGAAAAGTAAGAAAGATCTTAAGAGTCCTACGCAAAATCTTCATGATCTTGCCTGAACATCCGAGTAATACGAGTAATACAATGAAGATGGAAATCCTTCTTGAGCGAATATCAAAAATCTCATTGTAGGTGACTTGTGCGATTCTTTATGAATCAAGCTTGTGATAACTGGAAAGCAACAATAGTTTAATTCTTAACTGAACTTAAACACGTTCCAGGCCTCTACGCAATATTTAAGTGATCTTGCCAGAACACTCAGAGTGACACTCTATGGTGTTCACAGTGATGAGTGGAAATCCTTCTAGTGTTAACATTAAACAACACTTGGTAGGTAACTTGAAAGATTCTATATGAATCAAGCTCGTGACAACTGGAAAGCAACGATGGTGCGGTTCTTTAATGAATCAAACTTGTTCCAGGAATCATATTTGATGGCCTCAAATCATGCGGATAATATTATCCAAATGATTCACTCTTTATGTTCGCAATCAGCTTTGGACGGTCGAATAAAGAGAACGTGTTTACCCGCAAAAATCTTGTCAAGGAGGTTCTTAAATGAAACTACCTGCTACAAGTACGATATTTAATATCGTCCAACGGTCTTCACCGACCGGAGGTAAAATGCTACCGAATTAGAATGAAATGTTCAAGCCGATTTCATCAGTGTATATGTGTTGTTACTAACTGTCTTATGCAGCGTAACACGAAGGTGGCATTGCGGTGTTAAAACTATAAGAAGTCGTCAACACATGCTTATACTGTATGCACTTAATACTTCAACAAATTCAAGAAAGCCTAAAAGTCAAGTCTTCCGCTGTATCGAACTCTAAAGCTTTCAAGAATTATAAAGGTATAAGTATGTGGCACATGAAGTCACTAGGAGGCGAATATCACAAGTGATGAATGCACAAGGTCAAGGCAAGGAAACATGCTCAAGACTAAGTCAAAGATCTCATCAGCATATTCACAAGAACAAGATCGAAGACTCAAGCATAGTATGATAGGTTTAAGATTTTGTAAAATGGTGTGACCTCCCTTAGGGGGAGATTGTTGGAAATACGTTTTTCAAAAGAAAGTCTCGGTTACATCATTGTTAGCATAGATCACGAGCTATAGACTATTTAGGACATTGTAACTTGGAGTGACCTCCCTTAGGGGGAGATTGTTAGAAATACGTTTTTACGTATTTAGAAAGGATCTGTCACTCCAAAGATTTATACGTAGATTGGGCTCGTGATCTAATATGTAAACAATATATCCCATCAAACCCACATGTAGGGTGGGCTATATATACCCCCTCCTAGCATGTTAGGAGGGGTTGGTTGTTAGTTGTTCATTTCACATTTCACTAATTAAACATCTTCTCTAATCCTCTCCTTTCTCTCTCTAACTTTCTCTCTCTAGTTCTTCATCTCTCTCCCTCTCTATAGATCATTACAACACTTGCACAATTCTAAGAAACTAAGGACCTACAAAAAGAAATTACATCAACAAAGCTTATCACAAACCAAACTATGACATATCTAAATTAAAACAAAATCAAAAACATCACTGAAGACCTTGAATCTTTCTCATCCGAAGAAAATATGCTTGCCATTGTCGTGATTGATTGGGGGGCAGTAACATAGATCCATAGATGAAAACGATGATACCCACAAAAGAAATCAACAAACACAACCTCCCAAAATCGAACTCCCATACCCAAGAAAATATGCTTGCCATTATTATTATTATTTTATTTTTTTTAAATTGTCACTTCATTAAAATAATAGGATTTACAAGAAATTAGTGTTAAGTCGAGTAACTATCCGGGCTCCCACTCCTTTTGCAATAGCAAAAGCAATCCTAGTAAATATGTGAGCAGTAGCACGAGCCCCAATGTCCTGAAGCATGGAGAACTTTATTATTATTATTTTTTATTTTTTTATAACCATCACTTTATTAGAAATAAAAAGGGATTTACAAAAAATTGGATGGGAGTCGAGATACTATTTGCGCTCCCACCCCTTTAGCAATAGCAAAACCTATTCTATGGATACTATGTACAGCAGCGTGCGCTCCAATGTCTTGAGCCTTAGAAAATCTCTGGATCTGCTTCAGCAACGCAACTACATCTTCCTGTAACTCACCTAAAGAAGAGAAAGAGAAAGGAAGAAACCCATATCCGACAGCTGCACACTTAGCCATATACTTGTATCGTTTACGTTGTCTAGCATCAATCACAGCTCGGCCGGGTACAAAGTCATTCATCCCCGTTCGAGTCAAAGGAGAAGAACCAGTCAGACCAACACACACATCTTTACCTCCATCCCAAGAATAAAAAAAAATATTAGCCGGACGTAAGGAATTATCAAGTCCTCCATCTAATCCGATATTAACTTCCTTTCCGACAGATATCCCTGAATGATAGCATATATCAGCAAGAGTATCACGTACCAAATTGTGACGATGCTTAATCCTAACGATACCAGCACATGATACCGCATGATCCCCAAATATATCCCCATCAAATACTCTCGAACAAGCTGAACATGGTTTCGAAACAGAGAACAAGGGAATACCTAAGCGATAACACAAAACACATCGATAAGTCCTCCTGTTTATAGTCTGACCCAACCCCGAGATAGGAACCGTCCTAAGCCAATCAAAAGTATAATCCTCCATCTGAGATGCCCATAAAGCCATCTGTCGAGCAGATAAAGCGAAAGTGGATTTTGCATTCTTAATAACCCGAGCAAAATATATATTTTCCATTTTCTTCATGAGTTTGGGGGCAGTGACTTCACTCGGATTACTTAGAAAATGGATCTCCATAACCGAGTTAAACACAGATAAGGCATCATCAAACTGGAGTCCATAAGCTCTAATATCAGTGTGTTGAAGTAGCTTAGACTACAAATCAGCTGACTGTAACCGAGAAGCAAGAAAAGCATAATGCAATACATCACGCGCAGAATAAACACCCAACCCCCCAAAGGAAAAGGGCAACTTAGCAAGTCTCCACTGCCAGTCACCAAATCCCAGTCCAGAAGCAATAACGATACGCTCGAAAGAAGAACGAAGTGCCATATGAAAAGAACTTTGGGCAGACTTAAAAGCACAGGGTGAACATGTACGCATAGAAAAATATAACTTGGAAATACCGGCACAAGAACGAAGTAGCAGCAACTCACATTGAGGGTCATTAATTTTGGCCACATCATCCATAAGCTCAATAGTCTTAGCCACACGCTTCAACACAAGCTGACTACAAAAATCAAGGTCTACACTCGCAGGTCCCAGAGTAACTTAACACTGCGCGTAGGTCGAGCAATATTATCTGGGAACACACCAACAAACTTGCTACGAGGATCCTCGGTCGGCCAAAAAACTTCAGTCTTATCAACATTTAGATACAAGCCATACACGGGGCCATCCTTCATGATGCACTCCAAAACTTTCCCCACAACCAAAGTATCCCCAATAATAGTACCATCGTCCACAACCAAAGTATTATTATTATTATTATTATTATTATTATTATTATTAACAAGTTCAAAAATAAAGGGGGGGTTAATATAGCTGCCAGGTTCATAAGCGAGAAGGGGTTAAATATAACTTTTGCATATATAAAACCAAAGGGCTGCCCAACTGAGCTGACACCCTTTGGTTGATTAAGAACTGAGCCACACGACCATGGTTTGACTCTTGGCTTGAGCAAATAGCTAGGTATATATACCAGCTGCCACGTGGCACTCTCTGAGTGGTCCACGTGGCGACCCGACCCGAACCCGACCCGGACCAGACCCGACCCGACCCTAACCAGACCCGACCCGACATGAACCAGACCCGAACCAGACCCACTGACGTCATGCTAACGTCAGCAAAACACGTGGCGACGGCTGGCCAATGCCAGCACGCCACGTATAAGTGACAATTTATTATGTGTTGCAAGTCCGAGGTACAGTAGTGGCGCTGACACGTCAGACTGACGTGTCAGTCCAAGGTGGCAGAGTGGTAGCTGATGTCAGGGCGGGCTAACTAATTAGGAGCTGAAACGTGGCAGGCGACGCTGACAGGTCCGAGGTACAGTGGCGGCGCTGACACGTGAGACTGACGTGTCAGTACGAGGTGGCAGGGTTGTATATGTGGCAGGGCGGCTGACCAATCAGAGAGTTCCACATGGCACTAGGCGCGTGTCAATACTAGGTTTAGAAGGTGCACACGTGTGTCAGTACGAGGTCAGATGCTGCAGGCGCGTGATCCGAGGGTGTCTATTAGTTGGCATAAATGGGAAGGAGAAAACAAGGCAATGAGAATGGGAAATGACAAGATTACCCTGTGTCTATCAGCTTATATATACTTCTCTTATCTCATTGTAAAAAGTGTTAGTGTTAGTTTTTTTATAGTAGAAGTTTTATTTTTCCTACAAAGTTTTGTATTTCTTTTCAACTTTTGTATTAGCTTATTTTTAAGCTTTCTTCAATATTAATAAAAGTTCATGTTCAGCTTATTGTTAATCTCTTTTAACTTATTCTCATTCTACCTTTCTTAATTTTTAAATAATCTAGCTTATTATTTGGGATTAGTTTTTATAACTTTTTCCAAATAAGTTAGATTTATATAAAAGTTTGAAATAAGTATTACCTTATCTCAAGCTTATTGTCGTCTTATATTTCGAAATCTAGCTTATTGTGGGGTGATGTGTCGAGAAAGTATCGATGTATTTTAATATAATACGTTATAGAGCAAATTTAGGAAATTACCTTTAGGAAAAGGTAATAATCCAAAAATAAGCAAAAGACGAATCAATTAAACATGAGAGTGACCACGGTTCGTTGTACACAAGAAAATTGTGAATTTGAGACGTTCGTTTTACTTTGGACAATTGATTAGAATCGGTGTTGGTTTTTATCTAAGTTAATGCTACAAATTTTAATCATAAAGTGCATGAATCGTACCCAATTAAAATTGAAGAGACGTAAATCAAACTATATTACTTATTTTTATTTTAAACTTTATATTTCATTAAAACAAAATTATTTAACAAAATTAAAAAACTAAATTATTTAAAACAATATTAAAATAACATAAAATTTTAAAAGCAATAAAATATTTATATTTTAATTATTATATATATTTTTTTATATTTAGTTTTTATTTTTAAAACTTAATTTTATTTAAACTAATAATTTTACAAAATTTAAATTAAACTATCTATTACTTAGTAATTAAAAAAAATATTCATTAAACTTTAAAAAAAATGTAAATATGAAACGTATTAAAATAAAGTGACTAAACAATTAACAAAAGTATATTAATTACTATATGAAAAGATATGCTAAAAAGAAGTCCCAGCTCAGTTGGCTAACTTGTTGGACCTTGAACCGTGAGGTCACGAGTTCGATTCCATAGGAGTGGAATTTTTTAGATATATTTTTATTTTGGAGAGCAGATTGTGATAAAATCAGCAAACCAAACATCCCCAATACGAATCAGTTACACAGATCACAGTTAACTAATAAGCGAGTTTAAATAGCCAATCAAAGTTACTAGTCACTCAAATGCAGCACAGATTACTAAATCAACAATAAAACAAGGCATAAAAGTACAGTGACTTAAAATATAAGTATAAAACAAATAGAACTGCTAGAAAATTATCCCATCTAGATACAATCATATTTAAAGTAAATACAGCTAGAATATAACCAATTTTTAACAGCAAATCTCAATTCATCATTATAAACATGAGGCCCAAAGTTATCAACAGACTAATTAATGTGCAGTCTTAAAACAAATTACAACATAAATCAAACTAACATCCAAACAAAATCGACTATAACAGAAAAATTCCACTCAGAATGACACATCTAAATCAGCAATCATATTCTAACGTTCATCTCAGCATAACAATCATCTATCAGAATCAATCTCAAGACTATATTATAGTATACTAAAATCTAACTATAGCATATTGTCAAAACAACATTATACTAAAAGACATATAAACTTAAACATCGAATCTAAATACTCATTAATCATTTCAAACATCAAAGTTGTTTAACAAAATCAATCAGATTAGCAAAAATCATAAACCAAATATCAATTAAAACTAATAAATTCATAAAATATAAACACGAGCCTAACCTTTTTATCGAAGAAGCCTTTGATGTAGAAGTCACGTGCTGAACGGACTTATCTAAACCGACACCATCTAAAAACTATTATCAAGAACATCACGATCTACCATTACAAACATCGTGAATCACGTACTACATCACGAACCACAAACTTTACTCGATCCATCATTGATCATACACTTCGAATCATAAAAATAATTCGAACCAACAATAATTTTAATCTAACCAGTGGGGTTATACTTTATTCCCAATCTCACTCAAATCATTCACATAACCATTTAGACTAGATTATATGAACAATTATTTCCTTATAATATCAATATGTGTTGTCCCATATTATTATATGATTAAAAAATAAATAAAGAAGAAAGATAGATGAATTCTAGAGAGAGAAAGTAGTGAGAAAAAGTAGAGAGAATGGTTGGAACTTTTGGAGGATTAGATTAGAGAGAGAAATAACAATGAACCAACACCCTTCCTAACATGCTAGGAAGGGTATATATAGTCCACCCACATGCGGGCTTGTTTATGGACTATAGTCTAATGGGCCGGGCATTCCTTTTGGGCTTTAGTTACTTATGAATGAACTTTAGCCTAAAGTTAATCCCGTATAACACGACTAATCTACTACCTATTACAACGTTCTATTATACGATACATAATAAACATATGACCGAGCATTCTTGTTTGACTCAATATTTTGAGGCTAACAATCTCCCCAGTGAGAAGTCATTACCTTTTAGGAGAGGTCATTACCCTTTGCCATTTAGAGATTTGTAGAGATTACTAATCTCGCCATAAATGAGTCTTGAACGTGTAATAGTAGTCTTTTTCTTCATGATGTGATCTTTGAGCCTTTGTCGTTATCTTTCGACTTTGTCTTTAATCTTGAGATCTTCAAATCATCCTTGACTAGTCTTTGCCATCTTGCGATCTTGTGTCTTCATCCACATGCTCACACTATTAATTGTTGAATATGTTTTTAGGCATGAGTATGTGTTTTTTTGAATCTTGGACTTTACTGAGTACACCGTGACGCCACCTTCTTGAGACAAAACATAGACACGCACTGAATGGCTTTGACATTCGTCCTAAATCGGTATCGTTTTACCTCCGGTCGGTGAAGACCGTTATACGATATTAAATATCGTACTTGTGATTAGGTTGATTCAATTAAGAATCTCCTTGACAGGGTTTCGCGGCTGTACTAGCCGTTCTCTTTACTCGACCGTCTCAAAGCAAGACTACGAACATAAAGAGTGAATCAATTGGATAAATATCCGCTTGATTAAAGTCGTCAATTCAAATTCCTGGAACAAGTGTGATTCATAAAGAATCTTACCATTGTTTCTTTCTAGTTGACACAAGCTTGATTCATAAGAATCTCACAAGTCACCTACCGTAGCGCTGTTTGATGTTAACGCTAGAAGGATTTTCATTCGTAACTGTGAATATTAATAAATATCACTCTGAATGTTCTGGCAAGACCATAAAGATATTGCGTAGAAACTAGAAATGAATTTGAATGAATTCAGAATCAAACCACTGTTGCTTTTCAGTTTTTACACATGTTTAATTCATAAAGAATCTTACATATGACCTACCGCATTGCTGTTTGATGTTAACACTGGAAGGATTTCGAATCATCATTGTGGATACTAAGTAGTATCACTCTGAGTGCTCTAGCAATATCACAAGGATATAGCGTAGGACTCTCTTGTTCGTCATTCGTGTGTCCTAACGAGATTTGATTGATCTCTTGGCCCTAGACTCGATTTGTGCACTTTTAGTGGTCGGAGGCTGGGGCAGATGCCACCTATTCAATATCAACTATCTAGGAGTGAGAAAGCTAATAGAAGTCATGTTAAACTCCGTGAAAATGAAACAAACTTCTTTTGAGAGAAGCCTGAGTAGCTAGGAAAGGGTTGTGCACTTCATCACTGGGTCCATGATGAGTTTGTCTTCATGATGTGCTGACCCGGTTTCTGCCTAAGTTGTATGGAGGGCTTCTTTCTTTACACCCTTTATTCTTACATTTCTTTTTCATTCTTTAACCCCTTCAATGCTTACCAAGACATCATTAATAGCACCTTGTTGTGATTGTTCCAGTGCTAGCATCAGTACTTAGTCGGCATTCAGCTATGTTCACATTCTAATCCATCTTTCCTAAGGACTTCTAATAATCTATTGGATTGTCCCTGGAAAGATCCCTCCGGTTCTGGTTAGATCATAGGACTTAAACCTAACCACCCTTTTGACACCAATAACATCGTGAATTAAAGATGTTGTGGGTATGAGATCGTAACCATAAAACCACTTCAAATGTCTAACAAGATGTTTGAAAAACATTTAGCACCTTGATAGTTTTGTCGTTTCAGAAATGCTCCTCTTCACATGTGCATCGATAATCGAAAGTGTTTCGCACAGGTGGGTAAGAGTTAAAATTGCACGAGTCTTGCAAAATAGATCACATTTTAATCATATTTTCTCCCCCTATCTCTAATATATAAAATATTTTGATATTAGAGATACCAAATCTGATTAAAATATATTGTGAAAAATAGTCTTGAAAACTTTCAGGAGAAAAAATGTGTCAAGCTTAGCATGAATTTGGAAAGCTCCCCCTCAAAAATTGATCCAATTGAAGTGTCATTATGAGGATGTGATCCACATTTCGCTTTTTGAGGATGGGAGTTGTTGACCACACAATTTTTGAAAGATTTTGAATAATCATTAAAAAAATCTTGAAAAAATTGTGTTCAACGCTTTTTGAAAAACTCTATTTCTTTTTGGCGAAGAGGTTTTTCTAAAGCATAAACTTGAGTTCATAAACTTTGAATGTCTTAACGAATCCACTCAAGTGTAAGAAGATTTCTCTTCTTTTGCTGAGGGTAAGAGCACGAAATCGTACACTCCCCCGTGAATATAGATCTGGGTTGCAATCTGAAAGTGATTACAAGCCAATGTGTTGAGCTCAAAACGTTGAATGTTTTGTGACAAGCTCAACCCAAGATAGATTGCTCTACCCGTTGTTGGAAAAATTGTCCAAAATAGACATTTTCCTTTATTGAAATATAGAAATGACATGTTTTTAAAAATATTTACACTTTCATTCAAGCTTTATGTACACACCCGTGTCGTTATTGAGCGACATTTCTAGGCACGTCCATATTATCGATACTGAAAGACATGTCGAGAAGAATATTTTTGGATTTTGAAAGATTTTTAATTTTGTGTTTTGCTTTTATATGTTTTATATTTTTGTATTTGGCTTTTTCAATAACATTCACAAGTAGATGTTTGATAGATAAATCAAGCAGGCACCTTTGCCAGAATCTCCAGGTCTGCTGAAGTCAAACATCTCATACCAATTTGCCTAACGAGGTACTCAAACCTATCTTTCAACAGAGCTTTCGTAAACAAGTCAGCTAATTGGTAATCAGTTCCAACAAAGTATAGTTCAACGATACTTCTTTTAACTTTTTCCTTTATGAAGTGATATCGGACATCAATGTGCTTTGTGCGGGAATGCTGTACCGGATTGCAGGAGATGGCTATGGCCGACTTTGAGTCACAGTACATAGGTACTTTATCAAAGTGGAAGCCATAATCCGTGAGTTGTGTTCTCATCCATAGAACTTGAGCACAACACGAATATAGAGACACATACTCCGCTTCGGCTGATGAAAGTGACGTGCAATCCTGCTTCTTAGAAGACTATCCCACAAGCTTATCTTGACCTAGAAATTGTGCACCACCATAATTACTTTTTCGTGTATCAAGACACCCTACATGATCAGAATCTGAATAGGCCGTTAGAAAGAAACCAGTTTCCCTCGGATACCAGAGTCCCAAATGAATGGTATTCTTAAGGTACCGAAAGATTCGTTTAACCTGCTTGAGGTGCTTTTCAGTTGGTCGTGCTCGATATCGTGCACAATAACATGTAGCATGTGAAATATCGGGTCTGCTTGCTGTCAAGTACATGAGGGAGCCGATCATTGAACGATATCTCATTTGATCTATGGCATTTCCCTCCAAGTCAGCATCTAGCGATGTGGTTGATAACGGTGTCCCAACGGGGTCACATGAAGTCATACCGTGATTTTTGATTATCTCTTGACAATACTTAGCTTGGTTTATAAAGATACCACTTGGGGATTGGTGAACTTGAATTCCAAGAAAGAATTTTAGTTCGCCCATCATTGACATTTCAAATTTGTTGTGCATTACTTTTTCAAACCATTTTGAAAGTTTTGGGTTTGTAGACCTGGAAATAATGTCATCAACATAAATTTGCACGCAAAATGTAGTCCCCATATTTATAAGTGAACAGAGTTAGATCAATGGAACCTTTTGAGAAACCTTTGGATACCAGGAATTTCGAGAGCTCGTCGTACCACGCCCTTGGAGTTTGCTTTAGTCCATATAGTGCTTTGTGGAGACGATACACCTTGTCAGGATAATGAGGATTAACGAATCCTTCCGGCTGCGTGACATAGACTTCTTCCTTCAAAGGACCCTTAAGAAATGTTGCCTTCACGTCCATTTGATAAACATTGAGTCCCTTATGTGCAGCATAAGCAAGGAAAATACTGACCGCTTCCATGCGAGAAACTGGTGCAAATGATTTGTCAAAATCAATTCCCTCTTCTGGCCATACCCCTTAGCCACTAGCCTAGCTTTGTTCTTGATGATCGTGTTTTCTTCATCCATCTTGTTTTTCCAGATCCAACGAAGATTTATATGTGTTACATCGTATGGTCTATCAACAAGTTCCCAGACTTTAAGTCTTTCAAATTGTTAAAGTTCATCCGTCATCGATTCAATCCAAGCATGATTAGCCATGGCTTCTTTGATGTTTTTTGGTTCAGCTGTACTCACGACGAGTGCGAACATACAAACATCGCCATCGGTTGCTAGTTGTCGTCTTGTACTGTAAAACCCGCATGCTTTTACCATGAATAGTACCCTTAAGATCGTACGTACTAGATTAAAACTTTCCTTTAATAGTATGGTTACCTTCACGTGTTAGAATTTTACGTATTACGTACGTGTTAGAACACGATAAGTATTTATTACGTACGAACACACAACAATTATTTAAACAATAATTAATCACGAGCATGCGATCATGAAATCATGAACGTAATTTAATCACGAGCTAATATTAATTACGTATATATATTTATTATGAACACGAATAAATATATTAAGTCACGGTTAATATTTAACGAGAACACATAAAACACGAACACGACTAAGCACTAAAATAAATAGACTCAGAAAAAGGTACGGGTACCCCATGTGGGGGCCCCTTACCCGCGGCTACACCAAGGAGATGGGCCAAGCCCATCTAATTTTCACTAACAAGAGTTAAGGTGAAATCTTTTGGTCATTTTCACTTTACAGTAAATTAAACAAAATCCCTAAAAAGATTTTTTCTCTTTCCTTCTTGCTCTCTCTTAGCCTCCGCATATAACAACACACAAGGGGGTGTTGGTTTGATTTTTGATCTTGAATCTGGTGCAAGTGTTCGTGTGTGTTCATCCTCGTTTGATCCACGCATTCGGTATACTTTTTTTAAATCCTTTTTCTTTTGTTTTGATTTAATAAATTAAATAAGAACATGATGTTTTTAAAAAGATAATTAAAAACATAAATCAAACATGTAAATGGTTATGGGGTAAATCAAAACGGAGGATTTAGGGGTGTTTGTTGTGGCCGGCGCCTAAACCGAACCCCAAGGGGGTCTCGGCTTGGCTTATGGACCACCACCGAGACCTCAAGGTCTCGGTTTGGTGGTTTGGGTCCCACGGCAGCAGCAAACAAGGGAGAACCCCGAAGTGGTTCTGGGTATGGAGTTGATTACGGGTCCGGTTCATGGTTTCTAGTCACGATCCGGTTCATGGTTTATGTTAAGGTTATGTTTTTAACAATCATATGTTAAAAATTAAATTAATAAAATATGACATGATTAAATTAATAAAACATGACTTAGGTTATAATTTAATTATTAGATCATGGAATTTTTAACCTAAGTATTTATATTTTTCTAGACTTTATAATTAACTAATTATTAAAACCATGGCTATAATTAATTAATTAACATGACTTAGGTTATATTATTAATAATTAATAATACATGTTTTAACCTAAGTATTTAACTCTATTTAATTAAAAACATGATATATTTAATTAAATACTTTTAACCTATAGTTTATTTAAATTACATGTAATAATTAATAAACTATACCTTATATCATTATGACTTAGAAAAATAATCAGAAAACACTTAAGCTTATGTACTTAGCTTATTTAACCAGCTTATATCTAATTATGGAAACTTTCTATTTTTAGAAACTTATATAATTAAGGCAGCCAATCTATTTATGGAAACTTTCTATTTTTAGAAACTTATCTATTTTAAGCAGTAATTCTATTTTTGGAAACTTTCTATTTTTGGAAACTTTCTATTTTTGGAAACTTTCTATTTTTGGAAAATTTCTATTTTTGGTTACTTTCTATTTTAGGAAACCTGCTATTTTTAGAAAGTTACTTATTATTACACAGTAAGTATAATAATACATGAAATACAAGTAATACTTAATCAGAATAGAGAGAATATAAGATAAACACAGTTTAAAGCTTAAAACAGTAAAACATGACATGAACGTATAAAATAAACTAAGACATGACATAAAACCAGTTACGTATTTAGTAATCAGATACTTATACACGTATGTATTTATGTAGCATTAGTAATACCGAAGTAGGACTCTCCTCAGTTCGTCTTCTTCGTTCACTGGACATAAGGTACGGATTCCCGTCCTTTCAGTATGGACATTCTTTCCTTATTAGGATTCCCCGTATGCAGCCAACTGTTTTCCTGTAGTATAAGTTTATATGTTTGATTTGCTTATGTTTAATTTAGAATACCTATAGCCATATACATGCATGACCAGTTTCACCTAGTTATGGAGGTACCATAACCATAACACTAGAGGCACTGGTGTTATGACTTCCCCACGGCGGAGTGATTGCTCGTGGCGTCCCTTCAGCTTTTGGCCATATTATTATATTTATCATGTGGGGCGTATGGGTGTATCCTAGTTACATGTTTTTCAGCAGATTACTCAGTGTGAATGTGGTGTGTGCCTTGCATCCTTCACAAGGAGCTGATCCCTCTTACCCAAAAACAAGTATATTAAATTAGAGGCAGCCCCTCTAATTTGCATGATGAGGTCACCCCTCCAAGTATTCATGCACGGTGGATTTTCATGACCTATATTGGCTAATGGTAGAATATGTTAAACAATTTTTATAAGATAAACATAAGGCTTTTCAAACTATAAAATCAGTTTTACCAAGACTTAACCAGGTTATTCGGGACTTAGATTCTTCAGCTATTATAGGTTATATGCTATTACTATTCATGCTTTATTGTACATCCATGCACTGAGCGTATTGCTCAGCCGTTTTCCTTTTCTATGTTCCCAAAACGGCAGGTACTCAGGGACGCTCGTAGACTTTAAGCGTACGTGCATATGGACTGGAAGCTTTCTAGCCTTTCTTTACTTAATGCATTATCTTTACTTTGATACTCTTGCCATGGACATTGTTTAGTCCTTTCATTTACAGTACTTATGTTTGTGTGTGATGAGCTTTACTTTTGGACTACCGATGTTTGATTCCGGTATTTTCCTTTTATGGTCATGTAATGTTTAGACATATATCCTTGTATGCTTTGATGACACGTCAAAATTACGTGTGACATTCCATTATCAAAATGGGGTGTTACAATTATAGTATCAGAGCCAAGGTTTCGACCTGTAGGCTCTCGAAATATGACCTGTGATTAGTGGGTAGTCACTATGGTCTTCCTAGAACTGACAGTCGTTTTTCATGCATTCATCATTTTTATGCATACATATATATGTCATTGTCGCAGGGTTATGACTAAGTAATGGTTGGTACAGGACTGGCCCTATTTAGTCGCATGTGTTTTATCGAAACTTTTAAATTTGGGACCGACCCATAGGCGTCCCCTCGCCATGTATTTTATTTTGGGTGAACTGACCATAGGCGTTCACTCTCGAGCATACCAAAGTTTTCATAAAACTGCCTCATGCATTCATACACAAATTTTCTTGCATAAAATTTTTCTCTGGATTTATTGGTATAAATTTTTTCATGTATATATATTTTATGTTTTGATCTGTTAATCATATGTTTTATGTTATACTGTCAGATGGTTCTCACACGCGAACAGGAACAACTCAATGCTGCATTCCAAGCTGCAATGCAAGCTTTGCTTCCTCAACTGAGGAACGACATCAGGGCTGAGGTTCAAGCTGCCAACAATCAGCAACATAACCAAGCACCTCCTCCTCCTCCTCCAGTGACATTGGCAGTATGGCTGGAGAGATTCAACAAGCTCCGTCCTCGAGCTTTTGAGAAAACAGATAACCCCAGTGATGTTGAAAGCTGGTTGGCTCACATCGAGAAGATTTTCAATGCTATGGGTTGTGACCCCGCGTTCAAGGCGAGGTTGGCATGCTACCGGTTCGAAGGCGATGTGTTAAATTGGTGGTTAGCGTTGATGCAGTCTGAGGGAGGTGACGATTGGGTTGCTAGTTTGACATGGGCTCAGTTCAAGGATAGGGTGATGGAGCAGTTCTTTCCCAAGGCTGAGCAAGACAAGCTCAAGAGGGAGTACCATTGGATCCGACAGAGAGCTGGGGAGAATAGCAATGAGTTTATGCAGCGCTTTCTTCGCTTAGCTGGTTTCCTTGGTGCAGCAACAGGTACTCCTGAAGAGCAGGCACACCACTTTAGGTGGGCTCTTCGCACATCGATCGCAAACAATCTGGTGTGTGCTACGTTCACCACTGTAGCACAAGTGGCCGATGCGGCACGTAAGCTGGAGATGTTGCATGAGAGAGATGAGTTTGGGGAAGCTGAGAAACCCGACAAGAGGTAAAAATTCGTATTCAAGCGGTGACCAATTCATATTCTTTCCATATATGTCAATTATTCATCTCTTTAAATTGTATCTTCCAGGCAGAAAGCTGGGGACCTGTCTCAGCCGGCTACTCAGCAGCAGCCTCATCAGCCTAAGGGAAACGGTCAGACTAACGACCGTTCTGCTATGGATAGGCGTGGCGGTAATGATAATTACCGTAACAACGCTAGACACTCCAACGGCAGCAGGTCCTAATACTTACGCATTTTCTTATGATAAAAGTTATAACTCATATTCTGACACTTTAGTAAAACTTCTACCAGGAACCATGGAAACGGTAGGGACCAGAACCAGAGAGGTTCACAGCCTAGCCGTCCAGCTATCACTGGTATTCAATCTTACGATTATCCGCATTGTCCTTTATACCCTATTATCATGTCTTACGTAAAATGTTTTATCAAGTCCTCAGCCAGCCAGAGCACCTGCTGGAGGATATACTCATCCTCTTTGCTCTACTTTCCACCGTAGGCACCCAGGGCCATGTCGTCGTAACACTGACGCATGCTTCAAGTGTGGTCTTCCTGGCCATATCATGAAGGATTGTCGTAAGGGCGAGATGGAGGGTACATCGGGACATGCTGATACCAAGCCGCCTCCTACCACTAGGCGTGTCTACATGTCATCTCGAGACCAGGCCAACAAGTCTACAGGTACCATCACTGGAATCTTGTATATGTATGGTCAAGCTGCGTGTGTTCTTTTCGATACGGGTGCTACTCACTCGTTCATTTCTACTGCTTATGCTAAGAACATTAAGATGCTCCCCATGCTACTAGAGAATAGACTTACTATTTCCACGCCTTTTAGGGACTCTGTATTAATCACCCATGTATACAAGAGTCTTCCCTTAGAATTTGACGATAAGGTTGGTCCTGTTGACGCACTTCCGCTGGACATGAATGACTTCGACATGATTTTGGGCATGGATTGGCTATCCAAGCATCATGCTACCATAGACTGCCATTCATATCGAGTTATCTTCGGTGATGTTAATGCACCATAGTACATTCATAACGGGTTCGTACCCGGACGGTCTGTACAAATCATATCTACCCTGCAAGCGTGTGCACTACTGTCACATGGCTGCGAGGGTTATCTAGCTACGGTTCACGACATGGATGCGGAATCTCCATCAATTCAGGATCAACCAATAGTGTCGGAATTCCAAGATTTATTTCCAGAAGAACTTCCGGGCATACCACCTGCACGAGAAGTGGAATTCAATATCGAGCTTATTCCAGGATCTGAACCAATCTCCAAGGCTCCTTATCGCATGGCTCCCATAGAGTTGAAGGAGCTGAAGGATCAACTGCAAGATCTTCTAGAACGAGGTTTTATTCGACCGAGCGCATCTCCATGGGGCGCACCGGTCTTATTTGTTAAGAAGAAGGACGACAGTATGCGTCTTTGCATAGACTACCGCGAGCTCAACAAGATTACTATCCGGAATAGGTATCCACTGCCGCATATAGAAGATCTGTTTGACCAACTCCAAGTGGCCAAACACTTCTCCAAGATTGATCTTAGGTCATTCTATCATCAGCTACGGGTTAAAGAGCAGGACATCGCCAAGACTGCTTTTCGTACCCGCTATGGCCACTACGAATTTGTAGTTATGCCATATGGCCTGACAAATGCTCCAGCAGTGTTCATGGACTTGATGAACAGAATCTTCCATGAATTTCTGGACAAGTTCGTCATTGTCTTCATCGATGACATCCTGATTTTCTCAAAGTCCAAGGAGGAACACGAAGACCATCTTCGTACAGTACTACAGATTCTTCGCCAGAAGCAGCTGTATGCTAAATTCTCCAAATGTGAGTTCTGGTTAGACAAGGTGGAATTCCTAGGTCACATTGTATCAGCAGAAGGAATCACTATAGATCCAGCGAAGGTTGAGGCCATTACTAAGTGGCCGAGACCGAAATCAACAACGGAAGTCCGCAGTTTCTTAGGCTTAGCTGGCTATTACCGTAGGTTGGTGGAGAACTTTTCCCGCTTAGCACTACCATTTACCAAACGGATGCGGAAAGGGGAGAAATTCGTCTGGACCGAAGAACGAGAGAAGAGCTTTGAAGACCTGAAGCAGAAGCTAGTATCTGCACCTATTCTTACTCTCCCATCTGGTACGGGTGGATTTCAAATCTACAGTGATACATCGGGGAAGGGACTTGGCTGTGTTCTCATGCAACATGGGAAAGTGATTGCGTACGCTTCACGGCAGCTTAAGCCTTATGAAGAAAATTACCCTACGCATGACTTGGAACTTGCTGCAGTCGTGTTTGCATTGAAGATATGGAGACACTACTTGTATGGAGAATCATGTGACATTTTCACGGACCACAAGAGCTTGAAGTATATCTTCACTCAACGTGAATTGAACATGAGGCAGAGAAGATGGTTAGAGCTGTTGAAGGATTATGACATTAATCTACAGTATCATCCCGGAAAGGCAAATGTAGTAGCAAATGCTCTTAGCAGGAAGTCCGGAATGATCAACGGCATTAAAATCGAGGAGGAAATCATAAGAGACTTGGAGCGACTAGACATCGAGATCATGGTACGGGGACAACATGGTTACTGGGCTAATCTTAGAGTAGAACCCGAGTTACTCTCTAAGATCAAGGAAGCTCAGAAAAATGATGGAGAAATCTGGGCGATAGTTCAGAATTTGGAGAAACAGATGGAATTCAGAGTAGATGCAGATGGTATCGTATAGCAGGGCACGAGACTTTGTGTTCCTGATGACCAAGAACTCCGGGAAGCCTTGTTAGCTGAAGCTCATAGCTCCCCATTCTCTATACATCCTGGTTCGACTAAGATGTACCATGACATCTAGCAGTACTTTTGGTGGAGTGATATGAAACAGGATGTGGCCACTTACGTCTCCAAATGTCTTACCTGCCAGCAGGTTAAGATCGAGCATCAGCGATCTGGCAGTCTCCTTCAACCCTTAGATATTCCAGAGTGGAAGTGGGACAAAATCACCATGGATTTTGTTACTGGTCTTCCGCCTACCAAGAGGAAGGACGATGCAATTTGGGTTATCGTAGATCGACTTACCAAATCAGCTCATTTCTTACCGATCCGCAAGGAAGATCCGGTAAGTAAACTCGCCGATACGTATAGAAGAGAGATCATGAGACTCTACGGTGCTCCATCCAGCATCGTCTCAGACAGAGATCCTCGTTTCACTTCGCGATTTTGGAAGAGTCTGCAGAAAGCTTGGGGTACTCAAGTTAAGCTTAGCACGACTTTTCATCCTCAAACGGACGGACAGTCAGAGCGAACGATTCAGACATTGGAAGATATGTTGAGGTCATGTGCGTTGGAATGGACGGGTGATTGGGACGATTATATCTGTTTGGTGGAGTTTGCATACAACAACAATTGGCACGCAAGTATCAAGTGTGCTCCTTTCGAGATGTTGTATGGCAGAAAGTGTCGCGCCCCAATCTGTTGGGATTAGGTTGGCGAGCGAACACTTGAAGGACCAGAAATTATAGAGATGACCAACGAAAGGATCGCAGTAACTAAGCAGAAACATCAGGAAGCACGGTCACGTCAGAAGAGTTACGCCGATAAGCATCGTTGGGACATAAATTTTAACGTAGGAGATCACGTCTTTCTTAAGGTTTCACCAGCACGTGGTATTAGACGCTTCAGGATTAAAGGGAAGCTTAGTCCTCGTTTCATCAGACCGTTTGATATCATTGAATGCGTCGGTGAAGTATCTTACCGGTTAGCGTTACCTCCGCAGCTTTCACATGTACACAATGTGTTTCATGTGTCCTTACTCAGAGGGTACCAATATCATCCCCTTCACATGGTTCAGTATCCACTGGAACAAATACGTGAAGATCTCACTTTCATAGAAGAACCCGAACGAGTTCTTGAAAGACAAGAACGAGTCATGCGAAGGAAGACGATTCCATTCGTCAAAATCCTTTGGAGGGATCATACCGAGCGGGAAGCCACTTGGGAAACAGAGGAGTCTATCCGGGCTTCTTACCCTCATTTCATATTTTGAATTCGGGTATGTTCTTCTTCTTCAGTTTACTTTATCTATAATTCAGGGACGAATTATTCTTTTAGGGGGGAAGAGTTGTAAAACCCGCATGCTTTTACCATGAATAGTACCCTTAAGATCGTACGTACTAGATTAAAACTTTCCTTTTATAGTATGATTACGTTCACGTGTTAGAATTTTACGTATTACGTACGTGTTAGAACACGATAAGTATTTATTACGTACGAACACACAACAATTATTTAAACAATAATTAATCACGAGCATGCGATCATGAAATCATGAACGTAATTTAATCACGAGCTAATATTAATTACGTATATATATTTATTACGAACACGAATAAATATATTAAGTCACGGTTAATATTTAACCAGAACACATAAAACACGAACGAACACTAAAATAAATAGACTCGGAAAAAGGTACGTGTATCCCATGTGGGGCCCCCTTACCCGCGGCTACACTAAGGAGATGGGCCAAGCCCATCTAATTTTCACTACCAAGGGTTAAGGAAATATTTTGGTCAATTTCACTTTACAATAAATTAAACAAAAACCCTAAAAAGGTTTTTGCTCTTTCCTTCTTGCTCTATCTTGGCCGCCGCATACAACAACACAAAAGGGGGTGTTGGTTTGATTTTTGATCTTGAATTTGGTGCAAGTGTTCGTGTGTGTTCATCCTCGTTTGATCCACGCATTCGGTATACTTTTTTTAATCCTTTTTCTTTTGTTTTGATTTAATAAATTAAATAAGAACATGATGTTTTTAAAAAGCTAATTAAAAACATAAATCAAACATGTAAATTGTTATGGGGTAAATCAAAACGGAGGATTTAGGGGAGTTTGTTGTGGCCGGCGCCTAAACCGAACCCCAAAGGGGTCTTGGCTTGGCTTATGGACCACCACCGAGACCTCAAGGTCTCGGTTTGGTGGTGTGGGTCCCACGGCAGCAGCAAACAAGGGAGAACCCCGAAGTGGTTCGGGGTATGGAGTTGATTACGGGTCCGGTTCATGGTTTCTAGTCACGATCCGGTTCATGGTTTATGTTAAGGTTATGTTTTTAAAAATGAAATTAATAAAATATGACATGATTAATTTAATAAAACATGACTTAGGTTATAATTTAATTATTAGATCATGGAATTTTTAACCTAAGTATTTATATTTTTCTAGACTTTATAATTAATTAATTATTAAAAACCATGGCTATAATTAATTAATTAACATGTCTTAGGTTATATTATTAATAATTAATAATACATGTTTTAACCTAAGTATTTAACTCTATTTAATTAAAAACATGATATATTTAATTAAATACTTTTAACCTATAGTTTATTTAAATTACATGTAATAATTAATAAACTATACCTTATATCATTATGACTTAGAAAAATAATCAGAAAACACTTAAGCTTATATACTTAGCTTATTTAACCAGCTTATATCTAATTATGGAAACTTTCTATTTTTAGAAACTTATATAATTAAGGCAGCTAATCTATTTATGGAAACTTTCTATTTTTAGAAACTTATCTATTTTAAGCAGTAATTCTATTTTTGGAAACTTTCTATTTTTGGAAACTTTCTATTTTTAGAAACTTTCTATTTTGGAAACTTTCTATTTTTGGAAACTTTCTATTTTTGGTAACTTTCTATTTTTGGAAACTTTCTATTTTAGGAAACCTGTTATTTTTAGAAAGTTACTTATTATTACACAGTAAGTATAATATTACATGAAATACAAGTAATACTTAATCAGAATAGACAGAATATAAGCTAAACACAGTTTAAAGTTTAAAACAGTAAAACATGACATGAACGTATAAAATAAGCTAAGACATGACATAAAACCAGTTACGTATTTAGTAATCAGATACTTATACACGTATGTATTTATGTAGCATTAGTGATACCGAAGTAGGACTCTCCTCAGTTCGTCTTCTTCGTTCACTGGACATAAGGTACGGATTCCCGTCCTTTCAGTATGGACATTCTTTTCTTATTAGGATTCCCCGTATGCAGCCAACTGTTTTCCTGTAGTATAAGTTTATATGTTTGATTTGCTTATGTTTAATTTAGAATACCTATAGCCATATACATGCATGACCAGTTTCACCTAGTTATGGAGGTACCATAACCATAACACTAGAGGCACTGGTGGTATGACTTCCCCACGGCAGAGTGATTGCTCGTGGCGTCCCTTCAGCTTTTGGCCATATTATTATATTTATCATGTAGGGCATATGGGTGCATCCTAGTTACATGTTTTTCAGCAGATTACTCAGTGTGAATGTGGTGTGTGCCTTGCATCCTTCACAAGGAGTTGATCCCTCCTACCTAAAAACCAGTATATTAAATTAGAGGCAGCCCCTCTAATTTGCATGATGAGGTCACCCCTCCAAGTATTCATGCACGGTGGATTTTCATGACCTATATTGGCTAATGGTAGAATATGTTAAACAGTTTTTATAAGATAAACATAAGGCTTTTCAAACTATAAAACCAGTTTTACCAAGACTTAACCAGGTTATTCGGGACTTTGATTCTTCCGCTGTTATAGGTTATATGCTATTACTATTCATACTTTATTGTACATCCGTGCACTGAGCGTATTGCTCAGCCGTTTTCCTTTTCTATGTTCCCAAAACGGCAGGTACTCAGGGACGCTCGTAGACTTTAAGCGTACGTGCATATGGATTGGAAGCTTTCTAGCCTTTCTTTACTTTATGCATTATCTTTACTTTGATACTCTTGCCATGGACATTGTTTAGTCCTTTCATTTACAGTACTTATGTTTCTGTATGATGAGCTTTACTTTTGGACTACCGATGTTTGATTCCGGTATTTTCCTTTTAGGGTCATGTAATGTTTAGACATTTATCCTTGTATGCTTTGATGACACGCCATAATTACGTGTGACATTCCATTATCAAAATAGGGTGTTACATGTACGAACAGGCTGTGAAGGGTTTCCAATTACGTGAACCAAAGGATGTTCTCGGGTCCAATGATGTGTTGAAGGATGTCGTTGATAGAACGTATGCATATTAGACGGATCAACATGGAGAGTAGAGGACTCTCTAATTTCGTGTACCGATGTACCGAATGGGTTATGAAAGTCGTCACTGTCAGATAATGCATCGTCTGCTTGATTTGTGTTCTCTGGAGCAATGACAGTAGTTGTGGATGTAGTAGGATCGATTGTTGAAGAGATATTCTGAGGAGGTAAATCTGCAGCAACCCGTGTTGTAGTAGATGAAGTTGTATCTTTTTGTTGACGGTGATAGGTATCATCATTCTTATCATGAGTGACAACGGAAGACTTTGATACAACATGTTTCTCCCCCGTGAAATATTCATCAAACATTGGTCCATATAACATTTCCAACTCTTCAAGTGTCGTGTCCACTTTCATGTATACTCTAGGAACATGTTCAAGAACCAGCTTTGAACTTGACGGTTCATTGTTGTGGTCTTGAGTTCCGAGTTCCGTGCGGTTGTGAACAGAAGTCGTTTGTCGTTGTGGATCGGGACTTAAACTGTTTTGTTCAAGTGTCATTTCTTGTAATTCATCAAATCTGATATGAATAGTTTCGACTATCAATTTTGTTCTCTTGTTGTACACTCTGTATCCCTTAGACTGAGTTGCATATCCCACTAGAATGCATGCATCACATTTCTCTTTCATCTTCTCCAGATTTTCACCATCTCGAATAAAGTAACACGTACATCCAAAAACATGAAGGTGTTTGAGTGAAGGTTTGCGATCATTAATTATATGATATGGTGTCTTTTCGTGTCTTGGGATAATTAAGGATCGGTTTTGTGTGTAGCATATGGTTGACACGGCTTCGGCCCAAAAGAATAATGGTAGTTTTGAAGCAGATAATAATCTTTGAGCAGCCTCAACTAAAGTGTGATTTCGTCTTTCAACAACTCCATTTTGTTCAGGTGTTCAAGCAATAGATGTTTCATGTTCAATCCCTTCGGCTTCAAAATATTTCTTCAGAGTTGAATTCAAGAATTTTGTGCCTCTTTCAGTACGTACCACTTTTACTTGAGCTTGAAGACCATGTTGTACCAGCTTAAGGAAGTTAATGAGAACCTCAGGTGTTTCATCCTTGGACCTTAAGAAGAGGGTCCACGTGTACCTTGAGTAGTCATCGACAATTACCATAACATATTTCTTCCCATTGATGGTTTGAACACGCATGGGATCACACAGATCTATATGAAGAAGATTTATTCGTCCTTTAGAGCTTGGCGTAGTCTTTGTCTTGAAGCTACTCCGTTTAGCTTTACAAAGCTCACAAGAAGAACAAAGATGGTCTTTGATGAATTTCAAGTTTGGAAGGCCTCGCACAATATCTTTCTTGGAAAGCAAGTTGATGGTATCAAAGTTAAGATGAGATAATCGTTGATGCCATAACCAAGCTTGAGTCGTTGAAGCTTTAGCCATGAAATAGATTAGAGTTGAAGATGTGGAGTCTTGTAGTGAAATAGTGTAGATATCAGTACCCTGTGAACTGGTAAGTAAGTCATTCCCATCATAATCACGAACAAAACATGTCTTCTTTCTAAAAGCAACTTCCAAATCCGTATCACAGAATTGACCAACCGAGAAAAGATTGTGATTGATCCCTTCAATGTAGTAAACCCTTTTGATAGTGATATTTCCCTGAACCAATTCTCCATATCCTAGGATCGGTGCAAATTGATCATTTCCGAATCAGACCGTACCTAGGAACTTCTCCACGAAGTTAATTAGAAGCTTGAGATTCCCCTTCATGTGCTTCGTGCATCCAGAGTCCAGTATGAATAGAATTATCTCGATCACCTGCAGAAGAATTAGAGCACGATGGAGCATTTGCTAAATTGGATTCCATGTTAGTTGTGATATCCGAATCATTGGTTTCACTTAAAGTCACACTAACGCTCGTTTTCACATTTTCAGTCCTAACCTTAGGCATCCATTTATATCCTGGAGGACATTGATTAACAAACCACCATTTCCAAGACTTGCTTGCAGACTCATATAATTCCCTAATTCTGCTTCTAGGATTCTTAGTGGTGGAGTCTAATGTAATACTTTTCTCAGGGGGGGTTGCACCAGAATGGTTCACTTTGCGTTTGGGTTTTCGAGCACTAATAGGCATCGTAGTTTGCTTCTTAGTTCTAGTAGCTACTCTTTTGACATTATTCGAAACACACATAGCATGATTGGCATTAGCACACTTTCCACATTTCACACAAACAAACTTAACATTCAAAGCATTCAAAGTCGAATCATTCAAATCGTCATTACACGCGATTACAGACGTTTTATTCTTAGAAACATTGAAAATACTAGGGTCTTCTACTTCCTTCATCTTCCCTTGACTTTTGTTTTGCCAAACCTTTTCATTCATTCGATTGCTCTTAAGCTGAGGCCGGCTAACACTAGTAGTGGAGACTACTCCTGTAGTAAAAGACACACATCTATTAGTGTTTCTAGAAGTCTGAGGTGACTGACTTTCTTTGTTGTGTGTGGGTTTAGTGGCCAATCTATACATCCCTGGTTTAATCACATTTGTGTTCTTAATTCTTTGTAATCGAATATGTGTTTTGGGAGTATTCTGTGGTAACCTATCCTTCCCATCCGTCTTGGGGGAAAACGCAGGTTTTGCAAATGCAGAATAAGAGAAAACAGATAGTCTTCCAAAGACAGAGGGTCTAGTCACTTTGTGCGCATTGGGTTGTCTTACAATAGGTTTCTTAACACTAGGTTCCACAATTTTCCCACCCATCTTAGCAACGAGTTTCTTCAACTCTGCTATCGTTATTTCCCTGTCTTGTAACTGAGCTTTCAACTCTTTAATTTTCAAATTCTTTTCACTCATTTCTCGACATATTTGGGAAAGTTTTTCTTGTAATTTATTATCATGTGGAACACTTCCTATGTATTTTTGCAAAGCAAGTTCAAGAGAATGACAATGTTTTTGAAGGAAATCAGTTTTGTGTTGAAGTAACTCAAAAGCCTTTTTATCAACATTTTCTTTACGTTTTGAAAGCTCAAGTTCAAGACGCTCACGTTCTTTTATCTTATCAAGATATTTGCATGCAACATCAGAATATTCATCGATATCAGCACAAGATTGAAGAGTAACACACAAAATATCTTTGGAGAGACATTCTTCTAAGAGTAGATCATATTCGTTTAAATAATCTGATTTGTCATTTTGAAGTTCAATAATTTCTTTTTCAAGAGACTCAACATATTTCAAATCTTCAAACATTTCAGACCTAATCAAGTTTTCAAACTCAATAACATGTTCTTTTATTATCTTCGTATTTGGTATTAAAAGTTCTTTCACAAGCACAGTTATGTCGTGAGGAATTTCTGTTTTCCACTTATCCTTTTGACGTTTTTCCCATCGCTTTCAACAATTGATTGAACATTATCAATGTGGTGTTTAAGAAAACCAAGTGTTTTTCTACTTTTGCTTTTAGAAGCATCAAGAGGCAAATAGTTAATATATTTAAAAACATTAGTTTTCCTCTTAGTGGAAAAAGATTTCTTCCATTGAATTCGTCTTTTTTTGCATTCTAAAAACAATTCCTCACGAGACTTCTGTTTTTGTGGAGTGGAAAGACCATAAAGACTGTTTTCATAAGCATAATTATATGATGTCACAAAATCTTTATTGACCGGTGATCTACTATCCTCATCCCAAAGGGACGTCTCTTCATTATCGAGGCTAGCTACTGGGCAATCATGATCGGTCCATTTGGACTCAGCAAGATATAAGTGAGGGTTAGCAGCTTGATCTTTTTCGAGGTACTTGGGGATGGAAAAGCTAGGTTAACCCTTGAAAAACGACCGAGGTGCTATCATTCTAACGGTTTGAATAGAGTCACGCGTTTCATAAACAACTTTTTTCAAAAAATCGACTTGTTTTTCGAGATCCTTTACTTTTTCAATATCTTTGCCTTCTCTATTTTTGAAATCTTGTTTTAACGTTTCAACCTCTTGTTTCTTTTTGTCAAGAATTTTAGCAGAATCGGTGGTATTCATAGAAAGCCTCTGTTCAAGTTCATTAACTTTTGTTATGGCAAGGTACGTTTTTTGACGTTCATCACTTAATAAGACATTAAATTGACGTTTTTCCTTAGTTAACAAAGCAAGAGCTTCGTTGTATTTATTTTCAACATCGTCCTTTTAACGTTGATGACACAACTTTTGTACCCCTCAAGCTCTTTGGTCTTTTGAAGAAGCTCAGCCCTATAACTATCAATAGTCTCACTAGATTTTATAAGAGCGACTTTGCATTCTTCAAAATTTTGAGTGAGCGCTGTGTTTGCCTTCTTTAATTGCTTTTGACTCTTTCTATTTTCATTGACATCTTTTTGTAAACTAGCAATTAAATTAGCAAGCGCGACACGCTCCTCATCATCATACTCATTTGCATGTTGATCATCCTCAAACTCATTATTGCACATGTCTGATGAATCGGGTGTGGTATTGCTATCAACCATTTCCATCATACACGTGTTAGTAATTGTTGTTGGTAGATCACTATGCTCATGTGTATCACCAAACACATTATATTCATCATCATATTGTACCTTATCAATTGGCTCGGTATCAAAAATAGGACCATTGTCATCTTCATTAACGTTAAGGACCTCATGAATGTTTGCCATGTATGAATAATGTGCCTCTAGTTCTTGGTCGGAGAGTTCATCATCTGTGTCATCAAGCATTTCTCCTTCCTTAGCTGATAGCTTGATCTCAGCTTCCGTTTTCTTGCACAGCAGCATTGTTTCCTTATGATACCCATAATCTTTGACCCTCTTTGGCTGTCTGCATTCCCTAGCCAAATGCCCATAACCTCGGCAGTTAAAACACTGAATCCCAGTTTGTTGCGAAACTTGAGTACCAACAGTGTCTCTATTTCCAACAACAGTAGCAACCCTCTGATTATCATACTTTGCAGGTTATCGATCATACTTTGGAGGACTCTCAGCGTAGTTGTTCCTCGTGTTAGATGATGTTCTGAGGTTGTTGTTGGTAGGTCTGTAGATTTTCCTGTATTGTTTCATAATAAAAGCCATTTGTTGCTTGAATTCCCTATCCTTTTGAGCAAGTTCTTCATCACTGTCTTTTTCAGATGATTGCTCAGGTGTGGGTGATGGTGCTCTTGCAACTTCTTTGCCTCAGGATCTTGTTGGAGCATGTAACTTAGACACAGTGGATGATGGTGGTGATGATGATTGAGTGTAATAGGTCTTTGGAGCACGAGAATGATAATCTGGGTAATGTTGAGTGGTAGACACCAAAGCAAGTGGATTTGAAACCTTTGCAACACGTTCAGCTCGAAGTTCATTTTCTTCATTTTAAAATTGTTTCCAAACATCAAAGAGCGTGTGATATGAAACTTCATCTAACTTTTTTTGTTGTTTCACTAAGGTAACAAACCGTGTCCACTCTGGTTGAAGTTGATGTAGAAATTGGACATTGACTTGCATGGTGGAAACTTGCAAGTTGTTTCGGGTCATGTCATTCATCATTTTGTAGAATCGAGAGTAATAAGAATCAATTTATTCCCCATCCTTTGATGTAAACTTGCCAAAGTCCCAACACATCTTAGTTTTCATGTCTTGTTTGTTAAGTGATTCACCTTGTTGCAATCTTTCAATAGCTGTCCACATTTCTTTAGCAGTAGAACATGCATCAACCGTGGAATAAATATCATCTCCAATGCCACTGAGAATTAAGTAGATTGCTTCCTTTTCTGCATCAAACCAAGCACGGTTATCTGGTGTGAGATCGTTTCTTTTTTCATCATGTTCATAAGCTGGTTGTTCTTTAGTTGTGTTTGTGGCTGGTACTCTAGGAACTTGAATCCTTGAGTGTTTATAGGGTCCATCAAAAATACATTGCCTTAAAGCATCACCGTTAGGTTTTGTGTCAAGATAACGTAGAAAACGAGATTGCCATTGATCATATCGACCCGACACAAGCATTGGTGGTCTTTCTTTGTTACCTGCCACCATGATGTTGTTGTTCGTGACACGATACTTTGCAGTAGAATCCATCTCGATAATCTCTAAAGTGTATAAGTGACTAGGACCTTAAGTATATGAGGTGTGATTGGATTGTAGTTGAAATTCCGAGAAACTATGTGAAAAACCCTAAATATTGTCGTCTTGAGGAACCAAAAATTCTTAAACCAAAAAACTCGCGGTTAAAAATTTTCAAAAACACATTTTTCGAAAATTAGCAAAGATTTCGTAGTGTAGCTATTCAATTTCGCAATTATGGTGCAAGGTGACACAATTCCGCAAAGTTAAAAGGTTATAATTCCGCAATGCTAAAAAGACTTATGATTCCGCAATGTCTATAGGTTATAATTCCGCAATCCCACTGAAAGTATAATTCCGCAATCTACCAAAACATTCAATTCCGCAATCTACCAAAACATTCAATTCCGCAATCCTTTGAAAAATACAATTCCGCAAAACTCAAAAACTTCTGATTTCACAATACTTGGTGAGGTATGATTCCGCAATAATCTAGAGTTTTAAATCCCGCAATGTGAATATGTTATAATTCCGCAATATGGATATGTTATAATTCCGCAATAAATACAAAAGTTCAATTCCGCAATCAACAAAATCATATGATTTCGCAATCAGGGAATGAATCCGCAATACTTTAGATGAATTCAATTTCGCAATGTAACACAAAATTGCGAATTAAGGCAGAATCCCTAGAAAATAGGATCTTGGAAGAATTTTATGAAATTCGAGATTTCAAGCCCAAAAGGAAGCCAAACACCACAAAATTTCGCGTTTTCAACCAATCTAAGTAACCCAAATCACTACCACGCCTATGTAGTTGAGTTGTCTACTCACTAACACCACGAAAATGCAAATTTTTTTGATGATTCGAGGTATTTAGGAAGAAAACCACACGAATTCAATATGAAAACCAAAACCAATCACGTATCTACCCCGTGGCGAATGATACCAATTGTTGTCCCATATTATTAGATGATTAAACAATAAATAAAGAAGAAAGATAGATGAATTATAGAGAGAGAAAGTAGTGAGAGAAAGTAGAGAGAATGGTTGGAAGTTTTGGAGGATTAGATTAGAGAGAGAAATAACAATGAACCAGCACCCTTCCTAACATGCTAGGAAGGGTATATATAGTCCACCCACATGCGGGCTTGTTTATGGACTATAGTCTAATGGGTCGGGCTTTCCTTTTGGGCTTTAGTTACTTATGAATGAACTTTTGCCTAAAGTTAAGCCCGTATAACACGACTAATCTACTACCTATTACAATGTTCTATTATACGATACATAATAAATATATGACCGAGCATTCTTGTTTGACTCAATATTTTGAGGCTAACAATATGTAATTAAGATAAAGCAAATAAGTTTTCACAGTAAATTAAAAAACTAGAGACAAAGAAATTAATTAAGCTGAAATCACTTTCATTAAATCAAATCGACATTACAAAACTTGTAAAAACGAAAATACAAAACCTAACTACAATTTAACATTATAACTTTAAATGAAAAAGGGATACATTACAAAGAAATTAAAAGGGTATTTATAGGGAAACCAGGGGTGTGGGTGGTTGTGGAGATCAATTATTGGCCCTTGGATCTTCTCTTCATCATCTCTCTCTTTTCTATTTCTATCCAAGGGTTGAAAATCACCCTTGTTCACTTGGATTGCTAAGGTGGCACCAAGTGTGCTTCTTGTGCTTCTTTTTATGCTGAGGTGGCTTGATTTGATTGGCTTCAATGATTGAATGATTGGTAACTGACCAATAGGGAGAGAGGAGTGACATGTTGAGATGCCACGTGGGATGCCTGGTAGCAGCAACTCATCCCTAAAAACTTGGGAATTAATTTCAGGCGCGTGTGATTTAACTGCTGCTTGAATGAAACCCCCAAATAATCTAAGGTTTATTTTCTGGTTGTTCTTCCCCCTTTTCACTCTTTCTCTTTTTTTTCTCGTCATACTTTTTTCTTGTTTGTATCGTATGACTCTTTTGACCAAAGTCATTTACCACAAAAGTATACAATACTTTTTTCTTCCACCGACTGATACTATGTGTAATGGGCCTTCAACCCATTTGACCAAAGTTATTGAAACTTTACTTAGCCGAATATTTGTGGTCTTGGGATTTATTCGTCTCATATTGTTTAACACTTTTGGGCTTGCAATGAATTTGGGCCTTCAAGCCAATTTACCATAAATTCATTAGTTTTATATGGGCTTTCAGGCCCATTAACCAAATGTGGGACCCATTTGACTTCAACTTTTGATAAACTTGAATACGTGGATAAAACGACTTGATTTTTGGCTTTTTGATAAAATCTTCAAATCCCGTGTCGATTTTGCTAGTTTTTGTGATCTTTGGTACCTACACACATGAAACAAGAAACAAGCAAATACAATACCATTTTCATAAGTTTTATGCATTTAAAGTCCGTTAACTGATATAAATGATATGAGTAAATACACTCATATCAAACTCTCCCTTGCTAAGCAATTGTCGTGTCCTCACGCAATGATAAAATAAAGCTACTAACTATACTTTTATTCAACTTTTGACACTTTATTTTGCAAAGACATAATATATTGCTTTCATTATTTGAAAATAAATTTTAGGATCATAAAACTCGAATAGATTCATCGTCCTCAACTTTTCACTCATTCCATGCCAAGTTTAAAAAACAAGTCATTGTCAATCATAAGTCTCAATGTTAAGACCACTCATACAAGTAATTTGTGTTAAACTCAATCTCCTTTATTCCTAATTGTATCTCTAGATTTTAAATTTTGTCATTCACCCAAAGGCTCATTTGACTTATTTAATAATTATTAATCCAAAAATGAAGGCAAAAACGGTGTAAACCCAACACTCAAAACCTAACATCGACTTCAAAAACCGTTGTTACTAAAGAAAGCCCACATCAAGGATAACTTAACATAATTTGAGGAATAAATCCCCGGATCCGAAATTTGGCTAATAGGACTACTTAAAGCAACGATAATTCCTCCAAAGTCGATTTTGACGTTATTAATGGAGTTAGCAACATTTACATCATACACCTTGAGGCTCTTTAAGATGTAAAAGTGCTCCTTATCTATGATCCACACCCTAAGGCTCCTTGGACATAAACAAGGCAATTGACATTCACCATTCCACCTTAAGGCTCATAATGATGAAGCAATTGTTATTAAACACGTCACCATTCCATACACCCTAAGGCTCTAATGACAAGGCTAGTGCTACATGACTCCCACCCGAAGGCTCATAGAGAACATGTTTTTATTTATTCTTCTTATTATTATGATATATATAGTAAGCCAAATTTCCGCAATTCCATGATCAAAAAGTCCATGACGCTGACACCCTAATGTGTTCTTACTTTAATTACAAGGGAAGAAAAAGAAGGAGTTGCGAGTTAATATATTAAGCCCAAACCGCTAAAAACTTCATTTATTAAGCAATTTAATATTCAAGCGTGAAAAATAAATACGAGGAGATGGAATCAAACACAAAAATACTTATATAAGGAAGAATTAACCTCAAAACTTATGATTAAACTTTATCATCTCTTGTTCTCCATATTGTAAAATCTCAAAAATATGAGACTAATGGACACTTAGCTTATTAAATCAAAGTTTTAGGTTTTCAAGTCATCTATAAGATCTTGCATCTTCTTAGACTTTTTCAAGTTTAGAATTTGCTTTTTAAAGTTCACTTGATAAATGACTTACTAGGATCAATAATAGGAACTTGCGAAAAGTTTTTGTTCTTAAACCCGTATGAGTTAAGACTTTCGCGTTTTAAAGTTCCCTATATAAAAGTCTAGCATAACTTGATTTAAACACGTTAAGGAATGAGCTAAGGTAAAAACCGAGTCGAGTAAAAAAATATTCTTGTTTTCTCCAACGGAAAGCCTACATTTGTGTCAAAAACACTTATTTTCTTTATTATTAAACACAAAATACACTAAAAATTTAAAATTTTTATGAAAAACGATTACGTTTGAACACGACAAAAGCAATTGCAAGCGATTATATCGATTGACTCCCCCATGCTAAAACCAAACATTCTCCTCAATGTTTCCTAGATCAAGAGTAACACCTCCTTGCTAGAACACGAAGAATCGAATGAAAAAGTCCTAACATGGTAAGAGTACGCAAATCTATAAGTCGTTTATTAATTATGCTTTAAGATAAAACGTTAGTCGATAAAAATCAAAGGATAGTGAGTGCCTCTTTTGACAATTAAAGTATGGAAGCTCGAGTAGACCGGCAAAAACCAAACACGAGAGTCTTTAATGATTAGGGTCATACCTAAGATACACATCACAACAAAACATGAGCATGAGCTTGAAAAGATCAAGCCTTGTTAGTGTTAGAAAATAGATAGAAGATAGAATGTATGGGACTCCCCACAAGGCACCTCATTTTTGTTAACCGAGTCATGAGCTCGACTCGATCCCCGAATTCATTGGTCTTTAGGAAAAGTTTGAAGATCCGGAACAACCTTCGTAGGTATGTCCCCTCCAAAATAGTGTTTCACTCGATGACCATTCACCTTAAAGTTAGGCCCGTCTTTTTGAGCAAGCTCAACGGTGCCATAAGGGAAAACTTGTGAATGGTGAATGGTCCGGACCAACGGGATTTAAGCTTGCCCGAGAAAATCTTAAGTCTAGAGTAGAATAAGAGGACTTGATCACCAACATTGAAAATGCGGTTTTTGATCTTAGAGTCATGAATCCTCTTAGTCTTCTCTTTATACATCAAATGATTCTCATGAGCTTAATCTCTTAATTCACTTAGTTCATTCAATTGAACCTTACGATGATCATCCGCGGTCCTCAAATCAAAGTTACAATGCTTAAGAGCCCAATACGCCTTATGTTCGAGGTCAGTTGGCAAGTGGCATGCCTTTCTATAGACCAACCTAAATGGTGTACAACCAATTGGCGTCTTGTAGGCCGTACGGAAAGCCCACAATGCATCGTCCAATTTATCCGACCATGAAGTGCGATTTTCTCCAATAGAGCGCTCCAAAATCCTCTTAAGAGCTCGGTTTGAAACCTCCACTTGACCACTCGTTTGAGGGTGATAAGTCGTCGAAAGTCGATGAGTGACACCATATTTCTTTAGAACTTTTTCAAGTTGTTCATTACAAAAATGGGTCCCACGATCGCTTATTATAGCCCGTGGAGTTCCAAACCTAGCAAAGAGTTGTTTCAAAAATTTCACCACAACTCGAGCATCATTCGTAGCCAAAGCTTTAGCTTCAACCCATTTAGACAAATAGTCCACGGCTACGAGAATATACTTGTTTCCTTTAGATGATGGAAATGGCCCCATAAAATCGATTCCCCATACGTCAAAGATTTCACAAACTTGGATAATGTTTTAAGGCATTTCATCCCTTTGTGAATTCGTTCCTTGACGTTGACAAGCATCACAAGTCTTGAGCAAGTCTTGGGCATCTCGATAGATGGAAGGCCAAAAGAAACCGGCATCAAAGACTTTTTTCGCGGTGGCGTTGGCACCATGATGTCCCCCGGTGGGTCCTTCATGACAAAATTTAAGAATAACTTGAGCTTCCATTCCAAACACACACCTACGAATCACTTGATCCACACATACTCGAAACAAATAGGGGTCGTCCCAAAATTAATAGGATATGTCCTTGAAAAATTTTCGTTTTTGTTGGGACGACATTCCCTTACTCATAAACTTCCCGGCATGGTAATTTGCGATGTCCGCAAACCATAGGGTACTATCATCACCACGAAAAGTAATCATACCAAGCGTCTCGAGAGGAAATGTTTCATTAATTTCCTTGTTCTCTCGATCGCTTTGGTGAGGATTCTCAAGTCTCGATAGATGATCAGCCACGTGATTCTCGGCTCCTTTTTTGTCTAGAATTTTGACATTAAATTCTTGAAGGAGGAGAATCCACCAGAGCAACCTCGGCTTAGCATCTTGTTTATTAAAAAGATATTTGATAGCTGAGTGGTCTGTATACACTATGGTTTTAGACAAGACGAGGTATGTCTATACTTTTCGAAAGCATATACAACGGCAAGTAACTCCTTTTCGTTGTAGTATACTTAGTTTGAGCATTTGTCATAGTCTTACTTGCATAGTGTATAGGCAAGAAACGTTTGGTCTTACGTTGCCCCAAAACCGCACCTAACGCGTAATCACTAGCATCACACATTATTTCAAAAGGTAGATCCCAATCCGGGGCAACTAAAATTAGTGATTCTGTTAATTTATTTTTAAGCATCTCAAAGGCTTTGATGCACTCATCCGAAAAGAGGAATGGAGTCTCTTTTTCTAATAGATGGGACATAGGCTGAGCTATCTTAGAGAAGTCTTGGATAAAACGTCTATAGAAGCCGGCATGGCCGAGAAAACTCCTAACTCCCTTAACGGTGGTGGGTTAATTTGGCAATCACGTCGATTTTGGCCCTATCTACCTTAATACCGGCCTTAGAGATGTTATGTTCTAACACAATTCCTTCTTTGCACATGAAATGACATTTTTCATAGTTAAGCACGAGATTTGTTTCCTCACAACGTTGTAACATTCGTTCCAAGTTAGAGAGACATGAAGTAAAAGACTCCCCAAAAACCGAGAAATCATCCATGAAGACTTCCATAGTTTTCTCGATCATATCATGGAAAATGGCCATCATACACCTTTGGAACATCCCCAGAGCATTGCATAACCCAAAAGGCATTCTTCGATAAGCAAATGTTCCATAAGGACAAGTGAATGTGGTTTTTCCTTGATCACGAGGGTCTATAGGAATTTGGAAATAACCACAAAATCCATCCAAAAAGCAATAGAATTTATTTCCCGCTAGTCTCTGTAACATTTGATCCATAAAAGGTAATGGAAAATGATCCTTCCTAGCGGCATCATTAAGCTTTCTATAGTCAATACAAACACGCCATCCGGTCACAAGTCTAGTAGGAATCAATTCATTATCCTCATTAGTAACAACCGTCATTCCTCCTTTCTTTGGAACATAATGCACGAGGCTAACCCATGGGCTATCGGAGATAGGGTAGATCGTTCCAGAATCTAGAAGTTTCATTACTTCCTTTTTTATCACCTCATGAATCTTTGGATTAACCTTTCTTTGATTTTAGATAGCGGGTTTATAATCTTCCTCCATCAAAATTTTATGAGTACAAAATTTTAGGTCAATACCCTTGATCTCGACGATTTTCCATGCAATGGCCCGTTTATGTTTCTTAAGAACCTTAATAAGTTCATCCTTTTAATTATCCTTTAATCCCTTTGCAATAATCACCGGTAACTTATCCGTTCCCTCAAGAAAATCATACTCCAAATGAGTGAGAAGACCCTTAAGTTCTAGTTCGGGTGCTTTTTCAAGAGAAGTTTTCACTTTTGTTTCATTCTCGTTCACAACTTTTAAGTCCATCGGTGGTGATTCAAAAGGATCTTCATTCAAAAATTCTTAAAGCAAGTCGATATCTCCCTCCGTATCATGATAATCCTCATTATACATAGATGGCAAATCTGGTGTGCTAAGAAAAGCATCTACCTCCTCCAAGATAAAATCACTACCCCCAAATGGAGTAAGGGTGGAGAAGAAAGGGCAATAATAGGATCCGATAAAGAAGGATTCCCACTTTCAGAATTAGCCGAGAATCCAAGCACTTCTTGAGAATATTCTTCATAAGCAACATCAATCACATCGATTTGATTGATTGATTCCTCGTAGTACTTGGAAGAATATTTTGAGATATGACCAATATCAAACGTGATATTTTCGTCATCAACACGTAAAGTCAATTTCCCCGCTTTCATATCAACTAAAGCACTATCCGTGTATAAAAACGGTCTTCCCAAAGTAAGAGGTACACGAGAATCTTCCGGATAATCGCAAACTACAAAATCAGTTGGAAAGACGAGTTTCCCTACTTTGACAAACACATCCTCGGCTATTCCTTTTGGAATGGCGGTCGATCGATCCGCAAGCTCGAGAGTCATCTTAGTAGGCGTAAGCTCGGGAAGTGATAACCTTTTCCACACGGAAAGAGGCATCAAATTAATGCTAGCGCCAAGATCGGCTAATGCTAAGCATTCTTCCATATTAGGGAAATCACATGGTATAAGAAACTTGCCCGGGTCTACAAGATTTTCGGGAAACTTTTGTGTAAGAACCGCGGAACAATTAGCATCTAAAGATGTAGACACTTCAACCAATTTCCCTTTGTCATTCATCAACTTTTTAATCGTCGAAGCAAACTTAGGCATGTAAATCAATGCATCCGCGAAACTAACATTAATATAAAGATTCTTAAACATCTCAAGAAACGTGGACATTTGAGCATTGTATTTTTCGCGGAGCTTCTCTTGGTTAAGTCTCTAAGGGTAGGGTAGTGTGGGTTTATTCTTCGGAAGCTCGGGTTCTGGAATAGGCAATTGGTCTACCTTTGGTGGAATAGGAGTTTCCTTTTCTTTAACCACCTCGGGTTCTTGCTCCACTTCCCCTCACCAGAGAAGTACTAACATGTGGAAGCAAAGGTCCATTTAAAGCCTTCCCACTACGTGCGGTTATAGCTTTCATCTCACCCTTAGGGTTTGGAATGGTGTTGCTAGATAAGCCACCCGAAGACGAGGAAGGTTTGTTCATTATTGCCTCAAACATCGAAAGTATTATGTTCTCAAACTTATCTTGATTTCTCTCAATACGGTTTTGGTTTTGCTCTAATCTTTGTTGGTTAAGCTCAATCTTGTTATTTTTCCCCTTGATCGAATTTTGAAAATCATTTTCAATGTTGCCATTCGTCCTTGAAGATTATTTTGAAAAGCTTTCAAATTTGCCTCATTTGTTTTGATATAGCTTGACAAATCATTTTGATTGTTGTTTTGAAATCCTTGATTGTTTTGATTGCCATGAAATCCATTTCCTCGATTAAAATTCCCTTGGTTACCACGGTTAAAATTATTCCCATTGTTTCCATTGTTGTATCTATTTTGAACTGGTGGAAAACCCGGTGGAGCAACATGGTTTTGACGAGGAGCTTGACCGTTAGGGCCATAAGTTCCCATCGCGGCAAAAGCACTAGCTTGATCAAACCCCGTGGTTGAACAAGCATAATTTGGATGTGCTCCACCACATGATATACAAAAATTCTCAACCATATTAATCGATCCATGAGGATTCTTCCTAATCTCATTCAAAATCGTGTCAATCTTATAGTCCAATCTAGCAATCTCGGTATTAGATGAATTCACATTAGAAACAACCGGTGTGTTTCGTGAATATTGCACTCTAGACTTATTCTCAATGACACCCCACGCGTCTCTCGGAGGTTTTCTTAAAAGATTACCACCCGCGACAGCATTTAAAGAATCTTGTTCAACCATATTAAGTCCATTATAAAAAGTGTTAATTTGATGTAACTCCGTGAAACCGTGGTGTGGACATTGTCTCAACAAATCCTTCAACCTTTCCCAAGCATCTCCAAACGATTCATGCACTTTTAGTTCAAATCTATTTATTTCGTTCTTAAAGTGAGTTGTTTTGGATGGTGGAAAGAAGTAATTCATAAACTTAGACACTAAATCGTCCCATGTCAAAATCGAACCCGAGGGTTCCTTTTCATGCCAACGCTTAGCATTCCCCTCGAGCGAGTACGGAAAAAGCTTGATCTTAGTCGCGTCATTCGGCACATCTCTAAACTTGAGAGTCGAGGTGATACGAAGAAAATTCCAAATGTGAGAGTGCGGTTATCGGTCTCATTGCCACGAAATTGGTCGGCACAAATGAGTGATAAAAGACCCGTCTTAATCTCATAATGATTCGCCAAAATAGCCGGCACAACGATTGCTTCCCCGTACCCTTCGGTGGGTGCACGAAGCAATTCCTTCATTTTTCGGTTATCGGTCATCTCTAAAACAATAGGTGGAAGCTCGGGTTCCACTACTTGTTGTTGACGATTTCTATTTCTACGAGGAATGTTTTCAAGCCTATCGTGATTAATCAAAAGTTGATTAGAACGTAATTGCATAAGCCAAAATGATGAGAATTTAGAGGGTTGGAGAAATGAAAATAGATTACAAGAAGATTATTTTTGGTATTTTTATTTGGTATTGCTCAATCAAAGATTGATAAAAACAAGGAATAAGGATAATTACTATGGAAGTAATCTACCCTCGGTCGACTTTGAAATGTAGGTGAAAACCTAAACGTCTCGAGGTTCAATAAGTAAACAACAAAAATAAGATTTATTACTACTAGAGTTGGAAAACCAATAATCGGTCGTCCCTCTCAATATACACACAAGCAAGCGGGGAAACGAGGTGACACAAAGCACTTAAAAACCTTTTTCCTTAAACAGCCTTTTATAGCTCGTCGCCTTATACCCACCTTATAGTTTGTATAAATCGAGTTCAAACTTTTTATTAGTATTTATCTAATTTGCCTTTATTTTTCGTTTTGGATTCGAATACAATAGCTAGGTGATGAAATCCCAACTAAGGTCTTTTTGGAAGTAGGTAAATTTATTGTTCTATATAATACAATATATAACAAAAAACACGAAAAACGATATATATTATATTAATAGAAAAATAACAAAACTTTCCGAGGACGGAAAGGGTCTTCAAATCAACGATCAACAAATCACAACCGAAAGAATCGTACACAAAAATCCCCGGCAGCGGCGCCAAAATTTATGATGTGTCGAGAAAGTGTCGGTGTATTTTAATATAATACGTTATAGAGCAAATTTAGGAAATTACCTTTAGGAAAAGGTAATAATCCAAAAATAAGCTAAAGACGAATCAATTAAACACGAGAGTGATCTCGGTTCGTTGTACACAAGGAAATTGTGAATTTGAGACTTTCGTTTTAGTTTGAACAATTGATTAGAATTGGTGTCGGTTTTTTATCTAAATTAATGCTACAAATTTTAATCCTAAAGTGCATGAATCGTACCCAATTAAAACTGAAAAGACGTAAATCAAACTATATTACTTATTTTTATTTTAAACTTAATATTTCATTGAAACAAAATTATTTAACAAAATTATAAAAACTAATTATTTAAAACAATATTAAAATAATATAAAAATTTTAAAAGCAATAAAATATTATTTTTTAATTATTATATTTTTTTCATTTAGTTTTTATTTTTAAAACTTAATTTTATTTAAACTAATAATTTTACAAAATTTAAATTAAACAATCTATTACTTAAAGTAATTAAAAAAATATTCATTAAACTTTAAAACAAAATAAAATGTAAATATGAAACGTATTAAAATAAAGTGACTAAACAATTAACAAAACTATATTAATTACTATATGAAAAGATATACTAAAAAGAAGTCCCAGCTCAGTTGGCTAACTTGTTGGACCTTGAACCGTGAGGTCACGAGTTCGATTCCACAGGAGTAGAATTTTTTAGATATATTTTTATTTTGGAGAGCAGATTGTGATAAAATTAGCAAACCAGACATCCCCAATACGAATCAGTTACACAGATCACAGTTAACTAATAAGCGAGTTTAAACAACCAATCAAAATTACCAGTCACTCAAATGCAACATAGATTACTAAATCAACGATAAAACAAGGCATAAAAGTACAGTAACTTAAAATATCAGTATAAAACATATAGAATTGCTAGAAAATTATCCAATATAGATACAGTCATATTTAAAGTAAATACAGCTAGAATATAACCAATTTTTACCAGCAAATCTCAATTCATCATTATAAACATGAGGCCCAAAGTTATCAGCAGACTGATTAAAGTGCAGTCTTAAAACAAATTACAGCATAAATCAAACTAACATCCAAACAAAATCGACTATAACAGAAAAATTCTACTCAGAATGACAGATCTAAATCATCAATCATATTCTAACATTCATCTCAGCATAACAATCATCTATCAGAATCAATCTCAAGACTATATTACAGTATACTAAAATCTAACTATAGCATATTATCAAAACAACATTATACTAATCGACATATAAACTTAAACATCGAATCTAAATACTCATTAATCATTTCAAACATCAAAGCAGTTTAACAAAATCAATCAGATTAGCAAAAATCATAAACCAAATATCAATTAAAACTAAGAAATTTATAAAATATAATGTTAGCCTCAAAATATTGAGTCAAACAAGAATGTTCGGTCATAGGTTTCTATTATGATATTTATTAGAACGTTGTAATAGGTAGTTATTTAGTCGTGGTTCACGGGCTTGGATTTAAACTAATTAAAGTCCAAAAGACAAGCCCGACCCAATATATAGTCCATTAAAGCCCGCATGTGGGTGGACTATATATACTACCCTCCTAGCATGTTAGGAGGGTGGATGGTCATTTGTAACAAATCTTTTCTTAATCTAATATTCACCAAGTTAATCATCTCTCTCTCTACTTTCTCTCACTACTTTCTCTCTCTAGGAATTCATCTCTTCTTCATCTATTTTCTTTCTTTCTTCATTGCTTAATCAATCACAAATATATGGGACAACAATTGGTATCAATCGCCACGGGGTAGATTTGTGATTGGTTGTTGTTATTATTTTTGATGAGAATGATTTAATCCTTAAATCATCTCGGATTTAAATTTTTTTTTTTTTGTGTTTTCCGTGCTCTACTTCTTCATCTACATCTTCTACATAGTTGTAGTAGTGATTTGGTATATTTACTTTGGCTAAAAACACAAAATTTTTGGGTGTTTTGATCATTTTTGGCTTAAAATCACGTATTGGTTGAGTTTTGTCCGAGAAAAGTGGGATATATTCCGATCAGTGCAATCGGAAAAGGGAGTAGTGATTCCGATCACTCTCATCGGAAAAGGGTTTAATCATTCCGACCAGTCTTTCCGATCATCATTCCGATTTGGTATTCCGACAAGGTCTTTCCGATCATCATTCCGATTTGGTATTCCGACAAGGTCTTTCCGATCATCATTCCGATTTGGTATTCCGACAAGGTCGTTCCGATCATCATTCCGGTTAGACATTCTGACGAAGGGATTCCGATTAGACATTCCGACGAAGGGATTCCGATTAGACATTCCGTTTAGACATTCCGATTAGAAATTCCGATTAGACATTCCGATTGGACATTCCGATTAGACATTCCGACGAAGTGATTCCGATGATGTATTTTTGCTAAATTTTGTTTGAGTATTTTTTAGACTTAGCCACTATCTAGACTAGTTTTGGAATATCGTTTACACGAAGATCAAAAAAAAAAAAAAAAAAGAGTTAAAAAAAATTTTCGTCAAGTAAATTCAAATTTTTTACATACTAGTTTTAGGACATTTCTAGCTCGATTTCAAATTTTGGCGATTACAAAATTTTTTGGTCTACTGTTTTGTCGGACTGGAGAATTTATTGTCGGCCTGGAGAAAATTTGCAATTTTCGGAATTTAAACCACAACAACAATCACAACAAATCTACTTAAGATCCATATTCACTTCATCATTTCAGAGAATATTGAGATGGATTCTACTGCCGAATATCGTGTGACGAACAACAACATAATGGTGGCGGGTAACAAAGAGAGACCACCAATGCTTGTATCTGGTCGGTATGCTCAATGGCAATCACGTTTCATACGATATCTTGATACAAGACCTAATGGTGATGCCTTGAGGAAATTTATTACTCATGGACCATATATATTTAAGAAGATCTCAGTTCCTCCAAGAGCAGCCAAAGATACTACTGATCCAATACCTGCAAGTGAACGTGATGAAACAAGAGCTGATCTCACACCTGAAAATTGTGCTTGGCATGATGCGGAGAAGGAAGCCATCTATACGGTTTTAAGTGGGATTGGAGATGATATTTACTCCACGGTTGATGCATGCCCGACAGCACATGAAATGTGGACTGCTATTGAACGCTTGCAACAAGGAGAATCACTCAACAAACAAGATGTCAAAACAAACTTGTTTTGGAATTTTGGCAAGTTTACTTCAAGGGATGGAGAATCAATTGACTCTTACTACTCCAGGTTTTATAAGATGATGAATGACATGACAAGAAATAATCTGCAAGTCTCCACCATGCAAGTCAATGTCCAATTTCTTCAACAACATCAACCCGAGTGGACACGGTTCGTCACTTTGGTGAAACAACAAGAAAAGTTAGACGAGGTCTCATATCATCGACTCTTTGACATCTTGAAGCAATTTCAGAATGAAGCAAATGAGATTCGAACTGAACGTGTTGCCAAGATGGCTAATCCACTTGCTTTAGTGACTACCACACAACATGTTCACGATCATCACTCTCGTGCTCCTAAGCCATACTCCAATACATCATCTTCACCACGATATTCCACATCATCTAAGTCTTCATCTTCCATAAAATCTCGAGGTAAAGCGCCAAGAGCACCATCACCACCATCTGAGTCATCATCTGAAGAAGATAGTGATGAAGACCAAGCTCAAAAGAACCGAGAGATGAAACAACAAATTGCTTACATAATGAAGACTTACAAGAAAATCTACAAACCCACCAACAACAATCTTCGCACATCATCTAACACAAAGAACCGATATGTTGAGAGTCCTCCAAGGTATGACACACGTCGACGTGGTGAAAGTCCTTCTAGGTATGCTCGACATAATCCAACGCATGTTGAGGGTTCTGCAAGATATGATCGACAAACTGCAAAGTATGATACTCAGAGGATTGCTGCTGCTGCTGGGAATAGGGAAACGGTTGGAAGTCAAGTGGTTCAGCAAAGCGGGATTCAATGTTTTAATTGCCAAGGTTATGGGCATATGGCAAAGGAATGCAGGAAGCCGAAAAGGGTTAGAGACTCCAGCTATCACAAGGAAAAGATATTGCTATGCAAAAAGATGGAAGCAGGGGTTAAATTGTCAGCTGAGGAAGGAGCCATGCTTGATGATACTGATGATGAAGATTCTGATCAAGAGCTTGATGCACATTACTCGTACATGGCAAAGGTTGAAGAAGTTCTCAAAGTCACTGAAGATGACAATGGCCCTATCTTTGACACTGAGCCAATCGATAAGGTACACACTACTGATGAAAATAATGTGTTTGGTGATATTCCTGAGCATAGTGATCTACCCAATGCTATTAATGACACGCGTATGATGGAAACGGTTGATAGCAATACCACACCCGATTCATCAGACATGTGCAATAATGAGTCTGAGGATGATCAACATGCAAATGAATATGATGAAGAGGAACGTATTGTGCTTGCTAATTTAATTGCTACTTTACAAAAAGATGTCACTGAAAATAAAAAGAGTCAAAAGCAATTAAAGAAGGAAAACGCTATGCTCACTCAAAGTTTTGAAGAATGTAAAGCTGCTCTTATCAAATCTACTGAGATGACTGAAAGCTATAGAGATGAGCTCCTTCAGAAAACCAAAGAGCTTGAGGGGTACAAGGGAAGTGTGTTAAAAAGTCAAAAGGACGATTTTGAAAACAAATATAATACAACTCTTGAGTTATTAGCTAAAGAGAAGCGTCAATATAATGTTTTCTTAATGGATGAACGTCAAAAAACGTACCTTGCCAATACCAAAGTTAATGAACTTGAACAAAAGCTCTCTATGACCACTACTGATTCTGCTAAAATTCTTGAGGATAAGAAACAAGAGGTAGATGCGTTAAAACAAGACTTCAAATGTAGATATGATAAAGAAACTGAAAAGATAACGAAATTAGAAGCACAAGTCGAATTTTTGGAGAACGTTGTTTATAAAACGCATGATTCTATTCAATCTGTGAGAATGCTGGCACCTCCTTCGATGTTTAAGGGTCAAGCTAGCTTTGCAAGTCCTGAGTACCTTGCCAAAGCTCAAGCTGCGAACCCGCATCTTTATCTTGATGAGACTGAAAGGACAGATCTTGATTGCATGCCTGTTAGTGCCAATAGTGAAGAGACTGCCCTTTGGGATGCTGATAGTCAACCACTAGTTAATAAGGAGTTTGTGAAACCATATAATTATGCTTATGAGAATAGTCTTTATGGCCTTTTCAATAAACAAACTCAGAAAACTCGTGAGGAAGTGTTCCTTGAATGCAAACAAAAGAGAATTCAATGGAAGAAAGCTTTTGCCCCTAAGAAATCTAATGTTTACAAATACATAAACTACCTCCCTCAAGATGAATCTAAAAGCAAGAGTCGGAAAACATTAGGTATTCTTAAACACCACATAGATAATGTTAAATCTATTGTTGAAAGAGACTGGGCAAAACGTGAAAATGCTGAGTGGACACGTCCGATTCCTCAAGATATTACCTTGCTTGTGAAAGAACTCTTAATTCCTAACACGGCGTTGATTAAAGAAACTGTTCTTCAACTTGAGGAGTTCATTCGGACTGAAATGTTTGATGATTTAAAATATGTTGAATCTATTGAGAAACACATTGATGATCTTTAAATGGAGAAGTCTGATTTCTCAGATGAATATGATTTAGTCTTGCAAGAATGCGTTTCTAAAGATGTTATGTGTGCTTATTTTACATCTTGTGCTGATATTGATGAATATTCTGAAGTTGCATGCCAATATCTTGATAAGATCAAAGAATGTGAACGTCTTGAAATTGAGCTTTCGAAACGTAAAGAAAATGTTGACAAAAAGGCTTTTGAGTTACTTCAACACAAAACTGATTTCCTTCAAAAACATTGTCATTCACTTGAACTTGCTTTGCAAAAAGACGTTGGTCGTTTTCCACATGATAATAAATTGCAAGAAAAACTTTCCCAAACATTTCGAGAAATGAATGAACAAAATTTGTAAATTAAAGGGTTGAAAGCTCAATTACAAGACAGGGACAGAGCGATAGCAGAGTTGCAGAAACTCATTGCTAAAATGGGTGGGAAAATTGTGGAACCTAGCATTAAGAAAAATGTTGTTAGACAACCCAATGCCTCTAAAGAGAATAGATCCTCTATCTTGGGAAAACCATCTGCTTTATCTAATTCCTCGTTTGCAAAACCTGTGTTTGCCCCCAAGATGGATGGAAAGGAAAGGTTACCACAAGCTCAACCCATAAGGAATCCTGTAGCACCAAGCGTTAAGCACAATAATGTGATTAAACCAGGGATGTATAGAATGTCCACTAAGCCCACAAACAAAGATACTCACTCGCCTCAGACTTCTAGAAACACTAATATTCGTGTGTCTTCTACTACAGGAATAGTTTCCACTACTAGTGTTAGCCGACCTCAGCTTAAGCGCACTCAAGTGAATGATAAGGTCTGGAAACACAAGAATCAAGGGAAGATGAAGGAAGTAGAAGAACACCCTAGGAATTTGAATGTTTTTAAGAATAACAAGTCTGTAATCGCATGTAATGACGATTTGGATGCTGTGAATGATTTGAATGCTATGAATGTGAAATTTGTTTGTGTCAAATGTGGAAAGTGTGATAATGCTAATCATTCTATGTGTGCTATAAATAAAGTCAAAGGCGTAGATACTAGAACTAAGAAGCAAGTTACAATGCCTATTAGAGCTAGTAAACCCAAACGCAAAGTGAACCATTCTGGTGCAACCCCCACTAAGAAAAGTAATGCATCAGACTCCACCACTAAGAATCCTAGAAGCAAAATTAAGGAATTATATGAGTCTGCCAGTAAGTCTTGGAAATGGTGGTTTGCTAATCAATGTCCTCCCGGATATAAATGGATGCCTAAAGTTAGGACAAAAAATGTGAAAACGAGTGTTAGTTTGCCTTTAAATGTTGATAAGGACACTAATGATTCTACTATCACAACTACTGTGGTATCCAATTTAGCAAATGCTCCATCGTGTTCTAACTCTTCTGCAGGTGATACAAATAATTCTCTTCATACTGGACTCCGGATGCACGAAGCACATGACGGGGAATCTCAAGCTTCTAATTAACTTCGTGGAGAAGTTCCTGGGTACGGTCCGATTCGAAAATGATCAATTTGCACCGATCCTAGGATATGGAGATTTGGTTCAGGGGAATATTACGATTAAAAGGGTATACTACGTCGAAGGGCTCAATCACAATCTTTTCTCGGTTGGTCAATTCTGTGATGCGGATTTGGAAGTTGCTTTCAGAAAGAAGATTGTTTTGTTCGTGATTATGATGGGAATGACTTAACGGTACACGGGGTACTGATCTTTACACAATTTCACTTCAAGACACAACTTCATCAACTCCAATTTGCTTCATGGCAAAAGCTTCAACGACTCAGGCATGGTTATGGCATCAACGTCTTTCTCATCTCAACTTTGATACCATTAACTTGCTTTCCAAGAAAGATATTGTGAGAGGCCTTCCAAGCTTGAAATTCATCAAAGATCATCTTTGTTCCTCTTGTGAACTTTGTAAAGCTAAACGAAGTAGCTTCAAAACAAAGACCACACCAAGCTCTAAAGGACGGTTAGATCTTCTTCACATGGATCTGTGTGGTCCCATGCGTGTTCAGAGTATCAATGGAAAGAAATATATTCTGGTAATTGTCGATGATTACTCAAGGTACACATGGACTCACTTCTTGAGGTCCAAGGATGAAACACCTGAAGTTCTCATCAGCTTCCTTAAATTGATACAACATGGTCTTCAGGCTCAAGTTAAAGTGGTTCGTACTGACAGAGGTACAGAATTTTTGAATTCAAATCTGAGAAAGTATTTTGAAGCCGAAGGGATTGAACATGAAACATCTATTGCTCGAACACCCGAACAAAACGGCGTTGTTGAAAGACGAAACCGTACTTTGGTTGAAGCTGCTCGAACATTATTATCCGCTTCAAAACTTCCACTATATTTTTGGGCCGAAGCCGTGTCAACCGCATGCTACACACAAAACCGCTCCTTAATTATCCCAAGACACGAAAAGACACCATATCACATAATTCATGATCGAAAACCTTCACTCAAACACCTTCATGTTTTTGGATGTATTTGTTACATCATTCGAGATGGTGCAAACTTGGATAAGATGAAAGAAAAAGGTGATGCATGTATTCTTGTGGGATATGCAACTCAGTCTAAGGGATATAGAGTGTGCAACAAGAGAACAAAATTGATAGTCGAGACTATTCACATCCGATTTGATGAATTACAAGAAATGGCACTTGAACAAAACAGTTTAAGTCCCGATCCACAACGACAAACGACTTCCGTTCACAACTGCACGGAACTCGGAACTCAAGACCACAGCAATGAACCGTCAAGTTCAACGCTGGTTCCAGAAAATGTTCCTAGAGCTGATATGACAGTCGACACGACCATTGAAGAGTTGGAAATGTTATATGGACCAATGTTTGATGAATATTTCACGGGGGAGAAACAAGTTGTATCGAAGTCTTCCGCTGTCACTCATGATAAGAATGATGATACCGATCATCGTCATCAACCGGATACAACTTCATCTACTTCAACACGGGTTGCTGCAGATTTACCTCCTCAGAATGTCACTTCAACAATCGATCCTACAACATCCACAACTACTGTCATTGCTCAAGAGAACACAAATCAAGCAGACAATGCATTATCTGACGAAGACGAATTCATCAACCCATTCGGTACACCGGTACACGAAACTGGAGAGTCTTCTACTCGCCATGTTGATCCGTCAAATATGCATACTTTCTATCAACGACATCCTTCAACACATCATTGGACCCGAGATCATCCTTTGGTTCATGTCATTGGAAACCCTTCACAGCCCGTTCGCACAAGACGACAGCTTAACACCGATGCTGATGTTTGTATGTTCGCACTCGCCGCGAGTTCAGCTGAACCGAAAAACATCAAAGAAGCATTAGCTGATCATGCTTGGATTGAATCGATGACGGATGAACTTCAACAATTTGAAAGACTTAAAGTCTTGGAACTTGTTGACAGACCATACGATGTAACACCATTAAATCTTCGATGGATCTGGAAAAACAAGATGGATGAAGAGAACACGATCATCAAGAATAAATCTAGGCTAGTGGCTAAAGGGTATGGACAGAAAGAGGGTATTGATTTTGAAGAATCATTTGCACCAGTAGCTCGTATGGAAGCGGTCAGGATTTTTCTTGCTTATGCGGCACATAAGGGATTCATTGTCTATCAAATGGACGTAAAGACGGCGTTTCTTAACGGTCCTTTGAAGGAAGAAGTCTATGTCACGCAGCCGGAAGGATTCGTCAATCCTCATTATCCTGACAAGGTGTATCGTCTCCACAAAGCACTTTATGGACTCAAGCAAGCTTCAAGGGCGTGGTACGACGAACTCTCGAAATTTCTGGTCTTCAAAGGTTTCTCAAAAGGTTCCATTGATTTAACTTTGTTCACTTATAAATATGGGGATGACATTTTGCTTGTGCAAATTTATGTTGATGACATTATTTTCGGGTCTACAAACCCAAAACTTTCAAAATGGTTTGAAAAAGTAATGCACAACAGACTTGAAATGTCTATGATGGGCGAACTAAATTTCTTTCTAGGAATTCAAGTTCACCAATCCCCAAGTGGTATCTTCATTAACCAAGCTAAGTATTGTCAAGAGATAATCAAAAAGCATGGTATGACATCATGTGACCCCGTTGGGACACCATTATCAACCACATCCCTAGATGTTGATTTGGAGGGATTACCCATTGATCAAACGAGATATCGTTCCATGATCGGGTCACTCATGTACTTGACAGCAAGCAGACCTGATATTCATCATGCTACATGTTATTGTGCACGATATCAAGCACGACCCACTGAAAAGCACCTCAAGGAGGTTAAACGGATCTTTCGGTACCTTAAGAATACCATTCACATGGGACTCTGGTATCCGAGGGAAACCGGTTTCTTTCTAACAGCCTATTCAGATTCTGATCATGCAGGGTGTCTTGATACACGTAAAAGTACTTCTGGTGGTGCACAATTTCTAGGTCAAGACAAGCTTGTGGGATGGTCTTCCAAGAAGCAGGATTGCACGTCACTTTCATCAGCCGAAGCGGAGTATGTGTCTCTATCTGCGTGTTGTGCTCAAGTTCTTTGGATGAGAACACAACTCACGGATTATGGCTTCCATTTTGATAAAGTACCTATCTACTGTGACTCAAAGTCGGCCATAGCCATCTCCTGCAATCCGGTTTAGCATTCCCGCACGAAGCACATCGATGTCAGATATCACTTCATTAAGGAACAAGTTGAAAGAGGTATTGTTGAATTATACTTTGTTGGAACTGATTACCAATTAGCTGACTTGTTTACAAAAGCTATTTCGGAAGAGAGGTATGCGTATCTAGTTAGGCAAATTGGTATGAGATGTTTGACTCTAGCAGAACTGGAGGTTCTGGCAAAGAAGCCTGCTTGATTCATCTATCAAACATCTACCTGTAAATATTAATCAAAAAGCAAAATACAAAAGTAAAAAATCTTTGATAATCCAAAAATATTCTTCTCGACATGTCTTTCAGTATCGATAATATGGACGTACCTAGAAATGTCGCTCAATAACGACACGGGTGTGTACATAAAGCTCGAATGAAAGTTGTAAATATTTTTCAAAACATGTCATTTCTATCTTTTCAAAAGGAAATTGTCTATTTTGGACAATACTTCCAACAACCGGTAGAGCAATCTATCTTGTGTTGAGCTTGTCACAAAACATTCAACGTTTTGAGCTCAACACAATGGCTTGTAATCACTTTCAGATTGCAACCCGGATCTAAATTCACGGGGGAGTGTACGCTTTTGTACCCTTACCCTTAGCAAAAGAAGTTAAATCTTCTTACACTTGAGTGGATTCGTCAAGACATTCAAAGTCTATGAACTCAAGTTTATGCTTTAGAAAAACCTTTTCGTAAAAAAGAATTGATTTTTCAAAAAGCGTTGAACACAATTTTTTCAAGAATTTCTCAATGATATTCAAAATCTTTCAAAAATTGTGTGTTCAACAACTCCTATCCTCAAAAGTTTAAAGTGGATCAAATCCCCGTAATGACAATTCCATTGGATCAATTTTTGAGGGGGAGCAATTCAACTTCATGCAAAAGATTAACACATCTTTCTCCCAAAGATTTTCAAGACTATTTTTCACAATATATTTTAATCAAATTTGGTATCTCTAATATCAAAAGATTTTATATATTAGAGATAGGGGGAGAAAATGTGATTTAAATGTGATCTATAAGACTCAAGCACTTTAACTCTTACCCACATGTGCGAAACACTTTTGATTATCGATGCACATGTGAAGGGGGAGCATTTCTGAAATGACAAAACTAGCAAGGTGTTAAATGTTTTTCAAACACTTTGTTAGAATTTAAAGTGGTTTTCATGGTTACGATCAAATACCCACAACATCTTTAATTCACGATGTTATTGGTGTCAAAAAGGGTGGTTAGGTTTAAGTCCTATGATCCAACCAGAACCGGAGGGATCTTCCCAGGGACAATCCAATGGATTATTAGAAGTCCTTAGGAAAGATGGAGTAGAATGTGAACGTAGTTGAATGCCGACTAAGTACTGATGATAGCACTGGAACAATCACAACAAGGTGCTATTAATGATGTCTTGGTAAGCATTGAAGGGGTTGAAGAATGAAAAAGAAATGTAAGGATAAAGGGTGTAAAGAAAGAAGCCCTCCATACAACTTAGGTAGAAACCGGGTCAACTCATCATGAAGACAAACTCATCATGGACCCAGTGATGTGAAGCACAACCCTTTCCTAGCTACTCAGACTTCTCTCAAAAGAAGTTTGTTTTATTTTCACGGAGATCAACACGACTTCTATTGACTTTCTCACTCCGAGATTGTTGATATTGAATAGGTGGCATCTGCTCCAGCCTCCGACCACTAAAAGTGCACAAATCGAGTCTAGAGCCAAGAGATCAATCAAATCTCGTTAAGACACACGGATGAAGATCAAGAGAGTCCTACGCTATATCCTTGCGATATTGCTAGAACACTCAGAGTGATACTACTTAGTATTCACAATGATGAGTGGAAATCCTTCCAGTGTTAACATCAAACAGCACTGCGGTAGGTCATATGCAAGATTCTCTATGAATTGAACATATGTAAAACTGAAACGCAACAGTGGTTTGATTCTGAATTGATTCAAACTCGTTTCAGGTTTCTACGCAATATCTTTATGGTCTTGCCAGAACATTCAGAGTGATGTTTATTAATATTCACAGTGATGAATGGAAATCCTTCTAGCGTCAACATCAAACAGCGCTACGGTAGGTAACTTGTGAGATTCTTACGAATCAAACTTGTGTCAACTGGAAAGCAACAATGGTAAGATTCTTAATGAATCAAACTTGTTCCAGGAATTTGAATTGACGACTTTAATCAAGCGGATCTTTATCCAATTGATTCACTCTCTATGTTCGCAGTCTTGCTTTGAGACGGTCGAGTAAAGAGAACGGCTAGTACTGCCGCGAAACCCTGTCAAGGAGATTCTTAATTGAATCTACCTGATCACAGGTACGATATTTAATATCGTATAACAGTCTTCACCGACCGGAGGTAAAACGCTACCGATTTAGGACGAATGTCAAAGCCATTCAGTCCGTGTCTATGTTTTTTCTTGAGAAGGTGGCGTCACGGTGTACTCAGCAAAGTCAAAGATTCACAACCACATATTCATGCCCAAAGACTTATCCAACAATTGATAGTGTGAGCATGTGGATAAAGACACAAGATCGCAAGATGGCAATGATAAGTCATGGATGATTTGAAGATCTCAAGATAGAAGACAAAGTCGAAAGACAACGACAAAGGCTCAAAGTTCACAACATGAAGGAACAAAACTACTGTTACACGTTCATGACTCATTTATGACGAAATTCATAAATCTCCATTGGAATTCAAATATCAAAGAGGAATGACCTCACATTGGGGGAGATTGTTAGCCTCAAAATATTGAGTCAAACAAGAATGTTCGGTCATAGGTTTCTATTATGATATTTATTAGAACGTTGTAATAGGTAGTTATTTAGTCGTGGTTCACGGGCTTGGGTTTAAACTAATTAAAGTCCAAAAGACAAGCCCGGCCCAATATATAGTCCATTAAAGCCCGCATGTGGGTGGACTATATATACTACCCTCCTAGCATGTTAGGAGGGCAGATGGTCATTTGTAACAAATCTTTTCTTAATCTAATATTCACCAAGTTAATCATCTCTCTCTACTTTCTCTCACTACTTTCTCTCTCTAGGAATTCATCTCTTCTTCATCTATTTTCTTTCTTTCTTCATTGCTTAATCAATCACAAATATATGGGACAATATATAAACTCGAGCCTAACGTTTTTATCGAAGAAGCCTTTGATGTAGAAGTCACATCGTGAATCATGTACTACATCACGAACCACAAACTTCACTCGATCCATCATACACTTCGAATCATAAAAATAATTCGAACCAACAATAATTTTAATCTAACCAGTGGAGTTAGACTTTATTCCCAATCTCACTCAAATCATTCACATAACCATTGAGACTAGATTATATGAACAATTATTTCCTTATAATATCAATATGTAATTAAGATAATGCAAATAAGTTTTCACAGTAAATTAAAAAACTAGAGACAAAGAAATTAATTAAGCTAAAATCACTTTCATTAAATCAAATCGACATTACAAAACTAGTAAAAACGAGAATACAAAAACCTAACTACAATTTAACATTATAACTTTAAATGAAAAAGGGATACATTACAAAGAAAAGAAAAGGGTATTTATAGGGAAACCAGGGGTGTGGGTGGTTGATGGAGATCAATTCTTGGCCCTTGGATCTACTCTTCATCGTCTCTCTCTTTTTTGTTTTAATCCAAGGGTTGAAAATCACCCTTGTTTACTTGGGTGGCACCAAGTGTGCTTCTTGTGCTTCTTTGTATGCTGAGGTAGCTTGATTTGATTGGCTTCAATGATTGAATGATTGGTAACTGACCAATAGGGAGAGAGCAGTGACGTGTCGAGATGCCACGTGGGATGCCTGGTAGCAACAACTCATCCCTAAAGACTTGGGAATTAATTTTAGGCGCGTGTGTTATAATTGTTGCTTGAATGGAAACCCCCAAAAAATCTAGGATTTATTTTCTGGGTTGTTCTTCCCCCTTTTCACTCTTTCTCTCTTTTTTTTCTCGTCACACTTTTTTCTTGTTTGTATCGTATGACTCTTTTGACCAAAGTCATTTACCACAAAAGTATATAATAATTTTTTTCTTCCACCGACTGATACTATGTTTAATGGGCCTTCAACCCATTTGACCAAAGTAATAGAAACTTTACTTAGCCGAATATTTGTGGTCATGGGCTTTATTCGTCTCATATTGTTTAACACTTTTGGGCTTGCAATGAATTTCGGCCTTCAAGCCAATTTACCATAACTTCATTAGTTTTATATGGGATTTTAGGCCCATTAACCAAATGTGGGATCCACTTGACTTCAACTTTTGATAAACTTGAATACGTGGATAAAACGACTTGATTTTTGGCTTTTTGATAAAATCTTCAAAGCCCGTGTCGATTTTGCTGGTTTTTGTGATCTTTGGTACCTACACACATGAAACAAGAAACAAGCAAATACAATACCATTTTCATAAGTTTTATGCATTTAAAGTCCGTTAATTGATATAAATGATATGAGTAAATACACTTATATCATGGGTGAACTTGTTCAATTAGCTTTATAAGATTTTTGAATCACATAAGTTTAAGCTTAGTCTTACAACTTATTAATAAGCTAGCCTTTTAATTAATTACTTTTAGTGTAGATCTATTAGTTTTTTTATAAAATAGTGTATATCTATTTGTTTTTAGCTTAAAAATTAAAATATTTTTATAAAACCTAAAAAATAGTCTAGATCTATTAGTTTTTATCTTTAAAAAATTGAATCTCTTTATAAAATTCAAAATCAACTTAATCAAATATTACTTGTTGCTTATCATCCTAACCTCTTGTGTTCTTTTGATCCCGGCATATTGATTCATCACTTTTGGTGAGGAGCTTACGGGTTTAATAGATTTAGTTGAGAGGTGGAATTACTTAGAGTGTTTGGTTGGCGAAAGTTGTGAAGTTCGGTTTAAATCGGTTTAGTAATTGTGCGGTTTGAGTTTGATCTGAGAGGCCGTGTATTTTACTGGCCATATTCGGGTTTCGCTTTTGATTATTTTGATTTGAGAGGTCGTGTACTTTACTGGCCATATTTTTTGGTTGTATTGATCGTTTTTAGAGCGTTTTTCTTCGGACCACGGGTAATAAAGTTCTTTCCTTTTTCAATATCTAGATTAAAGTTTATTTTCATCTAAATCGTTTTAGTTTAGTTAATTAGATTAATATAGTTTAAATTATTTTCAAAAAAATATCTCGTTTATAAAAACGTTTTAATTAGTTTTAAAAATTATTATTGTTTTAAAATAGATTTAAAATTTAGTTTTCTTTTAGATAAGCTTATTTTGAGTATAAAGTTTACATCTTTTTGTGATTATTAAACTTATTAGTATATAAAGCTTCAAGCTTTATCATCTAAAAACATTAATATGCTATAAAGGTTAAAGCTTTACGCTTTAATCGTAAGTTTATCTTTTTGATTTAATTTTTGTCATTTTACTTGTTATTACGTGCTTGTATTTAGTTTAATTTTGCATTTAGAATAATTAATTTTTTTATTATATAATAGTTTTGTTGCATCTTAGATTTAATAGGTTTCATCTAGATTTTAATTTGTAGTATAATTGTATTGCATTTTAGAGTAATTTTATGTGAACTATTTGCGCTTTTATTTCTATATTCCCTAAGCCTAAAATAGTATCCCCATTTAAGTTTAATCAGACATAGATACCAAACAAGTGTTATTCACCAAAAACGATAAATCTTGTAATTAATTTGATATCAATTCGAGTCGAGTCGAGGAAAACGAACATTAAATTCATATACACAAATTTCCTACATTAAATTGGCGCCGCTGCCGCTTCGATCTCGTTACGATTGACGATTTTTCGTGAGACGATTTGGATTTTGGGATCCGTTCAATTTTGAACGTTATTTTTCTTGTTAAAAATATAATAAAAATCAAAAACTTAAAAATACAAAAAAATAAAAAATCATCAAAAGAATATTCTTTCCTAAGAATTGCAACAAAAAAATAAAAAAAATAAAAAGTAATACTTTTCCTAAAGTATTACAGCAAAAATATTACGTATTATTATTATTTTTCCTATTTCGATTTCTCTTGTCTTTTATTGTGAATGTATTTTATGTTAAAAAATAAAAATACAAAAAGATTTTCTTTTTTACTATAGATATTACTTATACGAACCCCAATACACAATATTCCAAAAGTATTGCTTGCAATACCGCGTATTTGGAGGCGTTCCGGTTCCATATCGTGTTTTGATCAAAGAAAACAAAAGGCAAAAATAGATAAATACTTTCGTTAAGCAAGAATTCGAAAAAATACGAACTTTACGGTGAATAGAAAGGAGACGTGCTATAAAAGGCCGTCTAAGGGAAGCTAGGTACTTAAGTGCTTCGCGCCACCTCATTTCCCCCGTTCACTTGTTAGTAGTTTTAGAAGGGAGGCTAATCGAGGGTTGTGCCACCCAAGTAGTATTAAGTATATATTTTCTTGTAGCATTTTAATATCGACCTCGAGAGGGATAATCCCTTCCCTTTTAAAGTCAACCAGGGCAATCCCCTTACTTCTCAGTTTTAGTTGTATGCGCACTCGTGCGCATACACATACCAAGTGGTGTACCTAATTCTTCTAATTCTTCCAAAAATAAGAAGAACAACAAAAAGAGCGTCTCTCAAGCCGATCCCGGGAATCGAGCTTTTGAAATTGCTACTATGGCAACGGATAATCGACCGATGATTGAGATCTTGGAATCCCACGTGGAGGGTAATGATGACGCGATTGTTATATCGAATATTGGTGCAAATAATTTTGAACTTAAAACGGATTTTATTCAAATGGTTTCCGCTACACCAGTTTTAGGTCGTACTCATGATGACCCACACGCTCATATTAAAAGGTTTTTACATTTGGCCAATACCGTTAAGTACAATGGGGTGACACAAGAGGCAATACGTTTGTTGCTCTTTCCTTTTTCCCTCGAGGGACAAGTCCGGATTTGGCTTGATAAGGAACCACCACAAAGTATTCTTACATGGGCGGATTTAGAGACCAAGTTCATTAACTACTTATTTCCACCATCTTGTACCACGGCTTTAAAGAATGACATAATCACTTTTGAGCAAAAATATGGGGAAACTTTTAGTGAGTCTTGGGATCGATTTAAGGAAATTTTAAGAAGGTTTCCTCAACATGCTTTTACTAAAGTTCATCAAATTAATACATTTTACAATCGATTAACTTTGAATGACCAAGACTCACTAAATAGTGCTTCGGGGGGAAATATTTTGGTTAAATCAATGAACGATGCTTGGAATATAATTAAAAACTAGGCCAAAGTTCAAACTAAGAGTGCAAGGGCTAATATGGCTAGTGCTAGTGGAGGGGATAATGAGGTTAACAATCAAATTAAAGAACTTGCTATAATTGTTAAAAATCTTGCTTTAAGAGTTGATAACCCTCCTACTAGGCACGTTTATGCCATGAGTTAGTCTTGTGAAACTTGTGGTGGACAACATTCATACTTAAATTGTGATAAGGTTTATGATCAATCTCAACAACAAGTGTATGCTTACAACACTAATGAGAGGGTTCATTTTAAACCTAATGTGGATGCTAATAATTTGTCTTATAAATCTACTAACTATTTGGCTCCCCCCCCGGTTTTCAACCTCATCTTAGACCACCTCCACAATTGTTAACCAATCCCCACCAAAGAACCAAGGTCCACAAAGAGGTAATTTTCAAAGGAATTCTTATATGAGGGGTTATATTCTAAATCAAAGGAATTTTCAAGGGCAAAATCACAGCTTTAACAACCAAGGTATTATTAATCAAGGCTTTAAAAATGCTAATCAATTTCAAAACCAAGATTTTCAAAATCAAGGGTTTAATAATCAAGGTAATCAAGGGTTTAATCAGGGGAATGTTACTAATCCTCAAATGGACTTGGTTCTTTAAAAACTTAATGAGCAAGACCGTAAGCTTAAAGAAATGCAAGAGTCCACGGATTGGAAATTCATGCAAATGTTGCAAACCCTTAGACCCCAAGGAGCCTTACCTTCTAATACCGTGACTGACCCTCGAGCTAATGTGAGTGCTATTACTACTCGAAGTGGAGCCACTTTAGTGGGACATTCCATCTTTTCGCCCATAAATGAGAGACAAGGCCCGGAGGTAACAATGAGTAATCCTACTCCCCCTTCGGTGATCCCTCCCACTACCACTCCTAGTACTAGTTCTCCATTACCTCATGAGCCTAAAGAGCATATCCCTAAGGTTGTTCAAGAAGCGAGTCCTTCTCCTTCTCAACCTTCACCTCTTAAGCCCAATTTCCCTTATCCCTCTAGGTTGGACAAGGCTAAGTTGCTTACCAAGGATGACGTTCACGTTTCTAACTTTTTGAAAATGATTAAACAAGTGAATTTTAACATTAGCCTTGTTGAAGCTCTTGCTCAAGTGCCCAAATTTGTTAAGATGTTCAAAGATTTTCTCAATAAGAAAGAAAAAATGGTAGAGCTTGTTAACACTCGTTTAAATGAGAATTGTTCCGCGATTCTCCAATGAGCTTCTAGAAAATCTTGGAGATCCGGGTCGATTCGTGTTACCTTGCTCATTTCCCGAAATTAAGGATTGTATGGCTTTAGCGGATCTTGGAGCTAGTATCAACTTAATACCTTCAAGTGTGTGGAAACAATTATCATTACCCGACCTTGTACCAACTCGTATGACTTTAGAGTTAGCTAATAGAACTCTCGCATACCACGTTGGTATTACCGAGGACTTTTTTGTTCGAGTTGGTACATTCACTTTTCCCGTGTACTTTGTCGTAGTTGACTATGAGATGGATCCTCGTATTCCGTTAATACTTGGTCGACCATTCTTAAGAACCGGAAAAGCATTAGTTGATGTAGCCGAAGGGGAATCAATTCTTAGGGTTAGGGATGATCAACAAGTTTTTAAAATAGGAAAAATCACAAATAAATTAAATGGAAAAGAATCGGTCAATATGATTGATGTGCTTAACTATGATAATGAAGAGATTTTTTTAAATCCTTTTGAAACTAAAATGTCTAAACAAAATGATTTGTGATACCTTCATCCCCACCCTAGAGCCTCAAATCTTTGACACCCCCATTTATGATACCTATAGTGATGACACTTTTCCAAGTGATCACACTATCTTGGATTTAGAGAACCAACCTTTAAATCCACCAATCTTTGATACCCCAATCTTTGATGATTATGATGATGACACTTCTTTAAGTGATCACATTATTATGGGTTTTGAGGAAACACCTAGTGAGCCTACTACACCTATCATCTCTATGAGTGATCCTCCCATTATGGAGACTCCTTTTGACTTCTACACCCTAATTTTAGAAGTCATGACTTTTGAGGAGGATCCCCCACTTTTATAGATCATTCCTACTTTGGAGGATATTCCATTTGAGGAGGATCTAGATATCTTTCTAAATACCTATTTTCCTCACGAGGATGAGTTTACTTATGACTCTGATGATTCTTATGTTTTTACATCGAGTTTGGAAGAGGACGACTCTCCTACTTTGGATTATGATGATATTTTGAGCTTTAATGAAAACACTTCTTGCTATTTTCCCCTTAAGTAAAAGGTGTTTGATCCAAGTAAAGACACCTTAGTGCTATCATTTTCATATCACCATACCATTCCTTGTGAGAAATTGTTGACTAAGGATACTCCTCTTCTCTTATACTTGTATGATTTTACCACCTTGGGGTTTATTTCCTTTCGAGATGGAAATTATGTGTTTGACCCCAGTGGACCTTCGTGGGGTTTTCCTTATATGAGTTTGTTTCACCCTTTATCATGGAGAGATTTTTCTCCCTTGAACATCTCGGCTTTTCCATGATTTTCCCATTTTGAACGATGATATACGAGGAATCAAGTTGAGCTAGAGACTCTGGTAATAAAATCAATCATCGAATAACTAGGTTAGATTTTACCTTTTTCCACTTTTCCACCTTTTCCACCAATAAGTGTAGGGGGGGCACGTAGGTTGTTGTTTTGTGGCGTTGTGTAGGGATATGTGCCAATGATCCAATTTTGGTGCTTTTGACGTGACCCGTGATCCCGTGTACCCGGTTATCTTTGATGTGTTTTTGCTATTGTGCTTCGATTTCGTATATAAATAAAGTTGAAAAATTGATCACTTTAGTTGTATCTTCCTAAGCTCGATTTAAACTAAGTGCACAATGTCCTAAGTGTAGGGGAGTTTATTCTTCAACATGCTTAAACATTGAGGAAAATGTTTATATTAAGTGTGGGGGAGACTTCTATCGAAGTAAATTGGGCTTTTCCATGAATTTTTCCTCATTTTAACCGGAAAATTAATATTTTTCGACGTTTTTAAAAAAATTTGATCTATTTTGGCCTAGTAGTATGTTTCATTTATTTTCTTTTATCTCCTTTCCTTTTTTCATCACCATCATATGTATATATTCCATTTCATGAATAAAGTAAAAAAGGAAATGAATAAATAAAATGGTTTTAACAAGTTTAGACGTCTTTGATATATTAGGCCCGTCGTGAATATTTTGACTCAACCTGAGTTTACTTATTTGAGTTTACTCTAGCTAGTATCCTTAACCATATGGACCTTCATTGTTTTATTAGGCTAAGCATCCACGAGTCTTATTACTTGAGATTTTAAATTATGGAGAACGAGAAATGATAGAGTCAATTGTAAGTTACGTATTCTTTCATGAATTTATGTGAGTTAATTATAAGCTTTTTCTCCCAACACTAGTCAATAAATAAATACAATAAATAAGCTCGTACGATTTAAAAAATTACTTAGCTTCTAGCCCAAAATCGTTTAAAAGTTGCTCGGGATTAATCAGAGTTCATATCCAAGGCATAACTTATTGAAGCGGACGCGAAGATTGACGTATCCAAAAAGGAACTAACAAGGCATGAGGATATCCGAGTCCAAAATAGCCTTCATAAGGCATAAGGATTCACTTTTTTTTTTGCTATAGATCCAAGATGATGTGAAGATCATTAATCCAAATCAATATGAAGGATTAAGACACACGACGAGAAGCAATTTACTCCCATAAGGTTGCGGAAAAGTCTATCCAAAAAGGTCCTCGCAAGGCATGAGGATAAATATGTAGAAACTAGAAAGGGGGGGGGGGGGGTTGAATAGTTTCTTAAATTTACTTGTTAAAAGACGGTTTTCAAAAATCCTTTTCAAAAACTTAGGCTTGAGTAATTATGTGAAATCTTCTTATGCATAATATGAACAAGGGATAGTGCAACTAAACTAATAATCACAAGTATTTACTAATAAAGAATAATGAATGTAAAGAGATAAGGAAAAGAAAGATCAAATCAAACACCAAGGATTTATAGTGGTTCGGCAACGAAGCTCACTCCTCGTCCCTACTCCACTCCTCGAGTACTCCTTACTCGAGAGTTCACTAATCAACAAGCTCCTTAAGTTGGAGAAACCGTACACAACATTGCTTATCCAATTTCCGACTCTAAACTAAAAGTAGAGCCCTAATCTTAGCTAGGACCAATATACACCAATATACTTTAAGGACCAAGTATTAACCTTAATACATACACAACTTCAAAATAGACACAACTACTTGGATCTTCACAACAATGACACAACAATGAATAAATAAGATTTGATCTTTAATTGATCTTTGAGGTAGACACAACACTTCAAGGATTAAAGTGTTCTTGTCATTGCACTTGGAGAGGAAGAGATGGGAGGAGAAAGATTCACTTCTAAAAAAGTAGTAATCAACCAAATGACCAAGGATTTAAGTGATATAAGAAGTATGAAAGAATCTGGAAATATATGTGCAAAAGAGGTGAAGAGAAATCTGAGAATGGTCCACTATTTATAAGACAAGGCTCCAACAGATATATCTGGCCGCGGTTCCTTAAAGCTACCCGCGGTTCCTTATCGATAAGGAACCGCATAGCCACTTAAGGAGCCGCCAGAGTAGACTCCGCTCTTTTTTTTCTTTTAGTGGTATGGTTCAAAACTGGTGATTAAAATATCTTAAAAGGATATTCTAAACCAAGATAGAATATGCCATTTTCAAATTTTCAAATAATTAATTTAATAAAACATTTTCTTAAAAATAAAGTTAAATAAAAACTTGTCACACTTAATAAAAAAGTGAGTTTTAAGAAAAGACTAAATCCTTGATCACTTAATTAGGATGAGTACTTGTTTTTATATACCTTACGTGATAATGGTTGAAATGAAAAATAATTAAACTCAAGAATTCATTTTTCTTTGTTTTTGTAAATGCTTGTTTTTACATATTGTCGTAATCAAAACAAAGCGAGACTAAAAAATGCAAGTAACGTTTTTAGGCATCATTCCATTAACAATCTCCCCCTTTTTGATTCCGACAATACATAAACTCAATCACATAAAAACAAGATTTTCAAAGACGATTTTGTTTCATTTCTCCCCCTTTGTCGAAGCAAAAAGGTTGCAAAAGTCTTTGTAGAAGAGAAGAACCGAACTTTCCAAAGGCTCCCTTTGGTGCTTACTCACCCGTGCTTTAGGCACCAAGGAACCAAGATATGGTGACAAGCTACATAGAAGGGTTAGTAGAAGAGAAGAAACACCCAACAAGATATAGCGAAGGTCACAAAAAAAAGAGACCAAGATCCAAGATAAGTCATGTTAAAAGAAAAACATAAATAAAAAATACAAGGAAACAAATCATACAAAGATGTATGAAAAATAAAACAAGCCAAAAGAAAAGCATAAATCTAATCCTAATTAAACTTGAAGTCTAAGATTTGTTTGAACTAGATGTCTTGAAGTTAAGCAACCAATGCTTAGATAAAAGACAAAGTAGTGGCGGAAGGAGGTGGTGGTGGCTTGGTAGTAATCTCATAGTCATAGTGAAGAGGAGGTTTGACTAAGAGACTCTTGATGTAATTCAACTCCTCATAGATATGAGCCATAACAAGATGTTGATATTGACAACAATGAAAATATGTTCCATGATGAATAACATTATCATGTAAAGAAGGAAGAACACTAAAGGCTAGTGGTGGAAGAAAAGAAGTTTCACAATCAACATTCTTAGAAGGAGAAGAGATGTGATTTTGAGTGTTCTTGGGTGAATTGGGACTGAAAGCAATTGGAGAAAATGGAGGAGAATCAAGGCTTTCATTTGGAGAATAAGACATTTTGATTTGACAAAGGATACAAAATGCTTAGGGTTAAATAGAGAACGCTCAAGATATTTTGAGGGTGATCAAAGGGTTGAAACAAAGATTGAAAAAAGTGTTGGAGAAAATTTGGAGTTTCAGAAATACCCGAAAAAGGAAGCACTGGCTGCGGTTCCTTATCTCCACCGGTGGTTCCATATTGATATGGAGCCGCGGTCTCTTTAAAGAACCGCCTAGAGTGTGTGGATTTTGGTGATGAAGGAGGATTTTCTAATTCAGCAAATCCTATTTTTATAGTCTAACTAATCATATAAATATGCTAAAAAGCAAAGACATACAAAGAAAACACACAAGAACTCACCAAACAAGGTTTTGACCAAAATACATGGATTTTAAAGAAAATCGATGTTGGAGGTGTGTTGAACTTGACAATAAGTCATGACACAATGATCCTCCATAGTTCACGTTTGTTCTTGTTATATTTGAGAGACACATATGAATTATGTAAGTTCAATATCAATAGCAAGAAGCTATGAAAAACGTTTTTTTAGATTGAATTAACAATGAAAAAATATTTCTCGACCATTTTCGAAAGAACTTTGAGGATTTTGAGAAAGAGAAGAGAGGTTTTCCAAAACGAGTTTGCAAGGCTCAATGACTCAAAGAAGGAAAAGACTCAAAAGAGAAAAAGACTCGATTAATAAAATGCGCAATTAAGGAATATATTCTATTAAACCTAGACCTAGACGTAAGTAATTAAAAGGTTCCCTCTTAAGTGGCTTAGTGAAGATATCGTCTAAGTTTTCTACCAAGGGTACCTTCATCGAAATGTTCCCCTTTTGAACATTATCCCTAAGGAAATGGTGGCGAATCTCTATGTGCTTAGTTCACGAATGTTGCATGGGATTCTTGCTAAGGTCTATTGCACCCTTATTATCGCACATGATGGGAACATCGTCAAGAGAAATCCCGTAATCAACAAACGCTTGCTTCATCCATAGATCTTGTTGACAAGCTTTAATGGCACTCACATACTCGGCTTTCGTGGTGGATATTGCAAGAGCGGTTTGTTTCTTGGAGAACCAAGAGGTCAAACAATAACCCATGAAGGTAAAAACTCCACTAGTGCTTTTCCGGTCCACATAGTCTCCCGCATGATCCGAGTCCGCGTAGACAATGGTTTCTATGTCGGTCCCTTTATGATAAAATAATCCTAAATGTATAGTGCCCTTAACGTGTCGGAAGATACGCTTAACCACTTCAAGGTGAGAGGTTTTAGGAGCCTCTTGGAAGCGAGCACAAAGGCAAATACTAAACATGATATCCGTTCGACTTGTCGTTAGTTACAACAAACTACCAATCATACCTCTATATTTGGTGTTGTCTACCGTCTCACAATCATCATCTACGGTGAGTTTAGTATCCGAGGCCATAGGGGTCTTCATCGGTCTAGAGTCTTCTAATCAAAATTTCTTTAGCATTTCATTAACATACTTGGATTGATTAAAGAAAATACCATCGTCCATTTATTTAATTTGGAGTACTAAAAAGAAGTTAAGTTCTCCAATCATACTTATTTCAAACTCGTCATGCATGATTTTGGCAAAGTCATCACACAATGATTGACAAGTTGAACCAATGTCATCAACATATATTTGTACGAAAATGAGGTGAGAACCTTTCTTCTTTGTAAAGAGCGTATTGTCTACCATTCCCACGGTATACTCATGTTTAACAAGAAACGCTTTAAGTCTATCATACCAAGCTTTGGGTGCTTGTTTAAGACCACAAAGAGCCTTCTTAAGCTTGTAAACATGATGCGGTTTCTCAAAATCAATGAAGCCGGGAGGTTGAGCCACATATACCTCCTCATTGATCAAACTGTTAAGAAATGCACTCTTTACATCCATTTGTTGAAGCTTAAAGTCTAAGGCACAAGCGTAGGCTAAACTAATTCTAATGGATTCTAATCTTGCTACGGGTGTGTATGTCTCGGCATAATCAATACCTTCTTGTTGATTATATCCTTTAACTACAAGTCTAGCCTTATTACGAGACACAACACCATTTTCGTCTGACTTATTCCTATATACCCATTTGGTTCCTATAATGGTAGAACTTCTAGGTGGAGGAACAAGTTCCCAAACGTCATTAGTAATGAATTGATTCAATTCTTCTTGCATAGCGATAACCCAACTCTCATCCATTAAAGCTTCTTTAACATTCTTTGGTTCAATCAAGAAGACGAAACAAAAGAAGTTACTTTGATTTTGGACTTGAGATCTTAGGGTCCTTTGATTTAATTCTCCTATGAGGTTGTCGAGAGCATGATCCTTTGACTCCTTAATGTTTACTCCCTTTTCAACATTAAGGTCTTCAACTCCTATGTTTCTAACATCTTTGTCTTTAACTATGTCTATTTCATCCAAGTCATCATCTACCAAAGGTGGTGTCTTAGATGAAGGAGGGGTTTCATCAAATGTCACATTAAGTGATTCTTCAATTACACTCGAGGTTCTATTGAGGACTATGTAGGCTTTGCTAGTTTGGGAATAACATAAAAAAATACCTTCGTATGTGAGACCCCCAAAGTCAGGTATGAAACAACTAGGCAGCAAGGGGGCGCCACGTCATGGTAAAAGAAACAATGAAATATTATTGACATAAAGTTGACGTAATAAAAATTTATTCATTAAATCATAAAGAATTAGAGTTTTTACACAAAGGTCCCAGATTTTTATAAGCGAAAATCTATAATTTAATTTTGGTTTTGTAACTTATCGTTACAAAGAATACATGATAAAGTTCTGACAGTTTTTAGATAAACTAAAGTTTAAGTACACATAGAAATCTCCAAGCTGCGATAATATCCTGCGGGCTCCCATCCAAGCAAAGCTAAGTATTAATACCTGAGATTAAACATGTAAAATCGTCAACATAAAGTTGAGTGATATTCATAGGTTTAGCAGTAAAGATGTGGAACACAAGCATTTATTTATAAAACAAGTAAATAGAGAAAATGGTTATGGTCATTAACCATAGTCCGAAACCAATATTATTGCTGTTTAGTTCATGAACCGAAGCTTAACTCAAAGTAAGTTCCTCTAGGGAGTATTCAGCCTAAATACTCAAGTATAAACAAATGTAAGTGCGTCAAGGTAATCGGTACGGGGATTGTCAATCCCGATGGATCCACCCACAACATTCGCGCTTAGCGCAAAGCATACAGGACAATTAACAGTTCATGATCAAGAGAGGAAACTTAAGGCTATTAACTATAAGCAATAATATCAATGAAAACTGTTGGAAATCATACAAGTCTGAATAGCATACAAGTTTTGGATAGCATACAGTTTTTAAATGGATGTGTTCCACCATGTAAAATCTCACCTCGCGTTTAGAAACAATGTACAAGTAGTAAAAGGGGCTATGAACTCACCTTAGCTACGAGGTGAATCAATATGGAACTTGAGGGCTGAGTAGTAACAACAAGAAATCAAGAAACTTTAAGTCATCCAAGACCTACGATGGCGGGGTGCGAAAACTTATAAGATACAAAAATAACGTTTAGAAAACGCTTTTGTTACTATTAGTACATAACCATCTTATAACTCGCAAGGCATTGCAACCTATTGACTCGAACCAATTTTGACTTAAAAACACTACTTACCCACTGTATGATCATGTTTATAAACATTAACAACGCTCATCAAACCCATAAGTAGCAAACGCTTGTACACTTTGAGTCGAAAATTAACGTTAACAAATTGGCTGCACTAAATTTTAGAAACATGCTGTAAAGATTGTATCATATCTAGAGTTCTATAATAGCTATAAGCTCAAAATTTATGGCCCTGGAAAGACAAAATTATTACCTTTTCAAATCTTTGAGAAACACTTTCAAAGCTATTACCAATCAACGGGAAATGCAGTTTTAGTGCAGACTACCCAGATTTGACTTTTTTGACAAAAAATTGCATAAAACCATTTTGACCATCATTTACATTCCGTAAAAGATTTTAACTTGAAACCAATTGAAAATGTTCACATTTGACCTATGTTACTGTAATAAGTCATAAAAATACCCACTTTGGCCTTTTATGCTTTGAGCTCAAACACAAATTTGGCGCACATGTCGGTATTGACTAGTTTTGATAAAAAGATCATATTTTACTCATCCGGACACTTCCAAAAACCACCCAACTCACCAATTGTACTACACAACCAAGGTTATCCAAAAATCAAGAAATTTGCAGGTCTTATTTGCAGAAAAACTTTATGAATGGCTGTAGCAATCTGCTATCATTCTTAACCTCATTTTTGACACTAAAATTTACTTCTAACATCACCTAAACACTTGCACACCCTAAGCAATGCCTCTACAAGTAAACAAGACCTATCATGATCATAATACCACCTTGACATCAGTAGCATATGATCTAAATACAAAAATACCAATTTCATAATCAAAGTATTTAATCAAATAGAAATCAAAGCAATACAATGGTGCTAAGAGTACCTTAGTACAAGTGTGACAGATATGAGAACCGGGCTGTAGATGGCAATGGGAAATACTCCAAGGGATACCCGCGACCTAAAATAGTGTTCACGGCCCTTAAGTATGCGTTTTAAATAAATATAAAACAATTGTATCAAAATATTTTGTAAAAATATGATATGTATATAACTTGCACAACCAACCGAGTTTAAGTGTGGTCATGACCTTCATGACACATAACCTGTATAAAATGCATAACATAATAGCCTAAGGTCTCAAATCAAGTAACCCAAGTGATTTGTACATAAAAACGCCAACAATTTATTTAACCGTAGGCGTAAAGTCATATTTTCTGGTATAGCTGTTTTGTAAAGGGCGTAGCTCCCAATCCGTAAGTCCAACAACTATGGGATCTTAACCACTAGAACGGGTCTCTCATGAGGTTCTAGAATGTTCAACCATTCGATCTAAGAGTTTACGGAACCTTTTAAAAGTCCAAAACACTAACAGCCTTACCGTAAGCACCTAATAGTCAAACTGCACTAGTCAAACTTGGGGCAAAATAACCCGTTAACCTATAAGGTTTAAGGGTCTGAGATTTCCACCGTTGGAAAGCCTCAAGACTCTACTTCCGGCCCATACTAACCACGAGTAAATAACTAATACCAATTGTCGGGAAAATTGCATTGTTTGAAGGTTACGAAATCAGAATTTAGGTTTTCGAACTCGGGTTTACCGTTTTGGTCATAAATTACAAACCGTGATAGCAATCGATGCGAGGTCAGCGGTGTTTGTTAAGTTATAATGTATACTAACCTAAATCGTCTTAAAAGGTCAAATATATGGTTTACGACCTGTATCAAATAGCTATACAAGTCTGTTGGGTCAGATTGGGTTCACAACCGTAAATCAGTCATAACTCACTCATCCGGAGGAGTTGATCGCCCATCCAACTCGCTACTAACATGTAAAAGGGTCAATGAATCCATCTAAGTGATAAAAACACAGCCTACAATGGGAAAATATGTGAGTTTTGAGCTCACAAACCTGCTGTCCGAATTTTGGTATAATAATCTCTATACCAAACAACCTCTAATTCAATCCAAAACATCAAAAATACATCCTACACTAAATGAATTATATCAAGGCTATATCAAATTACTCCATTCATGGTATGATCAAAACTTAGAATTCAACAAGGATCACAACTAGGGTTATAAACACAAAATTAACAATGCCTAAACCCTAATAACACAATACAAACCTATTGGAATGATCAAGTTCTTAATATCTCCCATTCTTATGATTCTTGATTTCTAAAAAATCAATTGCATGTGGGATTTTAAGGGTGGGTTTTGATGAGAATTAATGTAGAATGATTTTTGGTTGTTTAAATGATGATTATAGGAAAAATTGAATGAAGATGATGTTGGTGGTGTTGGTTTCGTCGGAGCAGAGAAGAGAACAGGGAGAAATATTTACTGGTAACTTTAGATGTAGTAAATGTGTGTTTTTTTATAAGTAATTGGTTAAGAGAATGTTTGTTCATTATTTTTGCTAGAGAAAAATATAAAAAGGGTGTTTGGCAATGGGTTCTGTAGGAGTAGCTAGTTAAGAAAATAAAGGGGTGTTTGGCAACAGATTTTGTAGTAGATAGTTAAAAAAGATAAAGAAATGTTTGTGTTTGTATCGACGGGAAGAAAATAAAAGATGTGATGAGGCTTTTTGGCCATTACCCAAATTCCTTAGCAAAAATCTTAGCCCAACTAAATTTTAGTCCTAGCCCGACACAACTCTTAAAAGACTAATCATTCCGACTCAGTGCAAGTTATAATACGAAAACAAAATATTTATCGAAACATGTATTTTGACTTCATAAAGTCGAAATATTTAGCCATCATTTCTCGTTCCGTTGATTTGGGTAAACTTTTTATAAAACGCGCGCGGATGATTTTAAATCAAAAATTTGAATTAAACAGATACGGAAAAATAAAATAAAATTTTTATAATTCCGGATAAAGTATTATCAATGATCAGAAAAATATTTAATTTATAATTTATTTAAAATTATAAACATCTCAGGATTTTCGTATGAAGAATACAAGAAAACATAACATGTTGGAAAATTCAAGAAACATGAATAAAAGAATAAAATAATACCGGGGAAATACGAGTTCTCACATCGTACGACTTTGGGTCGAACTTAGTAAGGTAATCTTTGGTGTTGAGAATGAAGCACTTGCTTCCAAACACCCTAAAGTATTCCAATGAGGGCTTCTTACCTTTAAGAATCTCATAGGGGGTCATTCCTAGGAAAGGTCGAATAAAAATTCGGTTAAGAATATAGGTCGATGTGTCTACAGCATTGCACCAAATTATTTTAGGCAAAGATTGCTCGTTTAACATCTTCCTACTCATCTCTTGGATGATCCTATTCTTCCTTTCAACTACCCCATTTGATGGTGGAGTGCGAGGAGCTGAGAAGTTATGGGTAATACCATGAGCTTCACAAAAGGCACCGAATTGAACTTCATTATCAAATTCCCCACCATGATCCGTCCTAATAGAGACAATTGAACATCCTAGTTGATTTTGGATTCTTCGACTAAAGATTTCGATGTGATCGAAATCCTCATTCTTAGACGCCAAAAATCTAGTCCAAGTGAATCTAGAATAGTCGTCAACTATGACTAGGGAATAAAGGTTACCTCCATAACTCCGTATGGCGGAAGTTCCAAAGACATCCATATGTAGGAGCTCAAAGCACTGAGAGGTCGAAACCAAATTCTTGGCTTTGTGACTTGAGTGAACTTGCTTCCCAACTTTGCAAGCATCACAAAAGTGACTATCAAACTTCATCTTGGGGAGATGTCTTACCAGCTCCTTAGAGACTAAAGATTGAATTAAACACATATTAGCGTGACCTAATCTCCTATGCCAAAGAGTAGAACTATCATCTAAAGTCGCTAGACATAGGTTGTCCTTTGACTTCCTATTCACCTTCATGACATAAAGCCCATGCTTTCTAACACCTTTTCCAATGACCTTTCCATCTTTTACGATTTCACTGTCATATTCCGAAAAGATGACCTTACACTTAGTGTCACAAATTTGACCTATACTTAGAAGGTTAAAACCTAAGTTATCTACGTGCTCTACATTTTCAATGGTCATGGAGTCAAGAGAAACCGTACCGTTGCCAATGATATTGCCACGTCGATTACTAGCGAATGTAACGTTACCTCCATCATATGCTTTGTAGTGCGAGAACAAACTTTGATTACCCGTCATGTGTTTAGAACATCCACTATCCTTAATCCACTCGTCGGGCTCTAAATCGATTCCCAAGCATATCTAGGTAACAACACACAAGATCAAACATTTGGTCCCCAATATATCATGGGCATAAATTTGTTAGTTCCAAACATCCCTTGCATTTGGATGGGATGCATGAATGGAGGAGTCATTCCCCATGGGGGAAAATATTGTTGTTGATAATTGTTCCAATTCATATGGCCATTTTGTTGTCCATTGTTTCTTCTTGGTGTCTTTGATCTTGATCTAGAATTATTGTTATTTCTTTTAGGTGTTGACTCATTGCGTACTCTTGGAGGAGTAGATGATTGTCTAGATAAATTTCTAGTCCCCATTAAAGGTTTACTTAAGGGCTTGTAGAATTTACCAAGAGCATTTTTATCAAGAATAGGTACTTTGACATTGTTAACAAGAATATGTTTTGCCCCTTCACCTAAGATAGACTTTCCAGAAAGTTCAGGGTTTTCATAAAAATCACCTTCTATCCGCGGTTCATTATCACTACCCGCGATTCCATAGCTATAAGGAACCGCGCCATATACTGGCGTACCGCGTACAAAGGTTCGTTTTTTCTGAAAAGCTAACTTCTTATGGTTCACTAGTATATGCTTCATTAGTGTTATATCCCAACCCAAGTCTTTCCTTAGAATTAATTTGTTTGTTTAACATATCATCAAGAGCACTAGTACCTTTCATGAACTTTTCAAATTTAATGGAGGTACTCTTGAGATCTTTATTCTCTTGTCTAAGGTTTTCACATTTTAGACAACCTAAATCAACTTCTTTGTTTTTCTCAAGCTTAGCTCATTTCTCTCTTAGCTCACTAATCTCATTTTCAAGCTTAGTTCTAGTTAATTTTAACACTATGTTCTTTTCAGTGAATCTAAGGCTAAGTTTATGTAAGTTATTGTATTGGCCTTCTAATTTGATATCATCTAGAGAAGAACTATTATTGTTATAATATTCGATTTCAGAATGTACCTCTTTAGAAGTGTGAGCCATAAGACATTTCTCATCTTTGGGGTTGTCATCAACATCTTCACCGCTATCGCTCCATAAACCTCCAACGAATGTCGTGTGGTTCTTGTCACGTGAAGGCTTAGGACAATAACCGATGAAATGGTTCGGATCACCACATCTAAAGCATTTCCTATCACCTTTATCATCCTTGGTAAATCGGTTTTTGGAGAAGGGTTTCTTGTCGTTGCTTGGTTGCCTCACGTATTTACCTCGTCTCTTGAAAAACTTCTTGAAGTCTCTAACCGCCATAGCATATTCCTCATCATCACTATCCGAGGAGCTTTCATGGTCACTTAGCGCCTTCTTGGCCTTGAGTGCTAGAGGCTTTCTTTCACTCCTGGTTTTTACCATTTTCGAGTCCTTCAAAATTATCATCTCATGAACTTTCAAGTTACCAATGAGTTCATCGAGTGATAATGTGGTGAGGTCCTTTGATTCTTTAATCCAGGTGACTTTGGCTCTCCACTTTGGATGCAACGACCTAAGAAACTTCCTAACATTGTTCTTGCTTGAAAAACCTTCATCAAGTGATTTTAGACTAGTAATAATAGTGTTAAGTCTAGCAAATACACCATCAATAGTTTCATCTTCTAAGATGAAAAATTATTCATATTGTTGAACAAGAAGATCGATTTTACTTTCTTTGAGTTCGCTATTACCTTGGTGGGTTACTAAAAGAGTGTTCCAAATATCTTAAGCGGTTTCACACATAAAAATCCTTTCGTACTCTTTCTTTGGTAAAGCATTATAAATCACCATTTTAGTCTCATTATTTTTAGCAAGTTTCCTTTTAGTGTCATCACTAGCTTTGTCAAAAGTGACTATCTCTCTGCTTTTAGATACTTCATTATATTGATAAGGCAAAAAACACCATGTGTAATAACATGCCAAAGATCTAAATCTTTTGATTTCACATAAGTCTCAAATCTATTTTTCCAATAAATAAAACTATCGGTTTCAAAAAGAGATGGTCTTTGCATAGACTGCCCTTCTAGGTACTTGTTGGAATCCATAGATCGATTCAGGTTTTAAAATACAATATATTTTGAAAACGCTTGAGCAACCACTCTTTGATACCAATTGTAGAAACTAGAAGGGGGGTGAATAGTTTCTTAATTTATTTGTTAAAAGACGGTTTTCAAAAATCCTTTTCAAAAACTTAGGCTTGAGTAATTATGTGAAATCTTCTTATGCACAATATGAACAAGGGATAGTGCAACTAAACTAATAATCACAAGTATATACTAATAAAGAATAATGAATGTAAAGAGATAAGAAAACGAAAGATCAAACCAAACACCAAGGATTTATAGTAGATCGGCCACGAAGCTCACTCCTCGTCCCTACTCCACTCCTCGAGTACTCCTTACTCGAGAGTTCACTAATCAACAAGCTCCTTAAGGTGGAGAAACCGTACACAACGTTGCTTATCCAATTTCCGACTCTAAGCTAAAAGTCGAGCCCTAATCTTAGCTAGGACCAATCTACACCAATATACTTTAAGGACCAAGTATTAACCTTAATACATACACAAATTCCAAATAGACACAACTACTTGGATCTTCATAATAATGACACAACAATGAATAAATAAGATTTGATCTTCAATGTATCTTTGAGGTAGACACAACACTTCAAGGATGAAAGTGTTCTTCTCTTTGCACTTGGAGAGGAAGAGATTGGAGGAGAAAGATTCACTTCTAAACAAGTAGTAATCAACCAAATGACCAAGGATTTAAGTGATTTAAGAAGTATGAAAGAATCTGGAAATATATATACAAAAGAGGTGAAGAGAAAATCTGAGAATGGTCCACTATTTATAAGACAAGGCTCCAACGGATATATTTGGCCGCGGTTCCTTAAAGCTACCAACGGTTCCTTATTGATAAGGAACCGTATAGCCACTTAAGGAGCCGCCGGAGTAGACTCCGCTCCTTTTTGTCTTTTAGTGGTATGGTTCAAATATGGTGATTGAAATATCTTAAAAGGATATGCCAAACCAAGATAGAATATGCCATTTTCAAATTTTCAAATAATTAATTCAATAAAACATTTTCTTAAAAATAAAGTTTAATACAAACTTGTCACACTCAATAAAAAGTGAGCTTTAAGAAAAGATTAAATCCTTGGTCACTTAATTAGGATGAGTACTTGTTTGTACATACCTTAAGTGATAATGATTGAAATAAAAAATACTTGAACTCAAGAATTCATTTTTTGTTGTTTTCGTAAATGCTTGTTTTTACATATTGTCATAATCAAAACAAAGCGAGACCAAAAAATGCAAGTAACGTTTTTAGGCATCATTACATTAACAAAATAGATCCAAGTCCGAAAAGGAGTCGGATCGTTGTATATCAAATCCTAAATAAAGAAGAGGATAAATGATGAAGTCGTGGTCAACGTTTTAAGCATCTCTTACTTCAAATGAAGATGTATACTATATATAAAGAGAAGACCATAATTTCAAGATTGTCTCTCATGATTTGAAGTTTGAAGTTAATGCCAAATATCGCTCCAAGAAAGGTGAACACCCCATTTTGATAAATGGCATGTCACGCGTGATTATGGCGTGTCATCAAAGCATATAAGGATAAATGTCTAAACATTACATGACCATAAAGGAAATACCGAAATCAAACATCGGTATCCCAAAAGTAGAACTCATCACACACAAACATAAGTACTATAAATGAAAGGACTAAACAATGTCCATGGAAATGAGTATCAAAGTATAAAGAAATGCATAAAGTAAAGAAGGCTAGGAAGCTTCCAATCCATATGCACGTACGCTTAAAGTCTACGAGCGTCCCTGAGTACCTGTTGTTTTGGGAACATGAAAAGGAAACGGCTGAGCAATACGCTCAGTGCACGAATATACAAGTATAGCATGAATAATATAAGCATATAAACATGAAGCAGCGGAAAAGACTAAGTCCTGGATAACCTGGTTATATCTTAGCAAAACTGGTTTTATAGTTTGAAAAGCCTTATGTTTATCTTGTAAAAATTGTTTAACATATTTACCATTAGCCAATATTGGTCATGAAATAACAACGTGCATGAATACTTGGAGGGGTGACCTCGTCATACAAATTAGAGGGGTTGCCTCTAATTTAATATACTAGTTTTTTGGGTAGGAGGGATCAGATCCTTGTGAAGGATGCAAGGCACATACCACATTCACACTGAATAATCTGCTGAAAACATGTAAACTAGGATGCACCCATACGCCCCACCTGATAATATAATAAATGGCCAAAAGCTGAAAGGGACGCCACGAGCTATCACTCCGCCGTGGTGAAGTCATAACACTGGTGCCTCTAGTGTTATGGTTATGGTACCTCCATAACTAGGTGAAACTGGTCATGCATGTATATGGCTTTAGGTATTCTAATTAAACATAAGCAATTCAAAAACATATAAAACATATACTGGGGAAAACAGTTGGCTGCACACGGGGAAATCCTAATAAGGAAGAAATGTACATATTTAAAGGACAGAGAATCCGTACCTTATGTCCAGTGAATGAAGAAGACGAACGGAAGAAAGTCCTACTTCGGTATCAATAATGCTACATAAATACAGACGTGTATAAGTATCTGATTACTGAGTACGTAACTGGTTTTATATCATGTATTAGCTTGTTTTATATGTTTGTGTCATGTTTTACTGATTTAAGCTTTATACTGTGTTTATCATATATTCTGTCTATTCTGATTAAGTATTACTTGTATTTCATGAATTATAATACTTGTTGTGTAATAAAAAGTAACTTCCTAAAAATAGCAGGTTTCCTAAAATAGAAAGTTTCCGAAAATATAAAGTTACCAAAAATAAAAAGTTTCCAAAAATAGAAAGTTTCCAAAAATAGATTTACTGCTTAAAATAGATAGGTTTCTAAAAATAGAAAGTTTCCATAAATAGATTAGCTGCCTTAAATAAATAAGTTTCTAAAAATAGAAAGTTTCCATACTTAGATATAAGCTGGATAATTAAGCTAATTATATAAGCTTAAGTGTTTTCTGATTAATATTCTAAGTCATGTGATTATATAGTATAGTTTATTAATTATTTCATGTGAATTAAATAAACTATAGGTTTAAGTATTTAATTAAATATAACATGATTTATTAAATTAAGGTAAAATAATTACTTAGGTTAAAACATATATTATTATCAAATAATAATATAACCTAAGTCATGTAAATTAATTAATTATAAGTCATGGTTTTATTAATTAATTAATTATATAGTCTAATTAAATGATAAATACTTAGGTTAAAATTCATGGTTTAATAATAAAATTAATAACCTAAGTCATGTAAATTAAATTAATCATGTTCATGTTTTTAATTAATTTAATTTAAGTCTTGTAAAAAAATGTAACTTGTAAAAATATTAAACCTTGTAAAAATAACTCATGAACCGGACCGTGTTTTAAATCTAAAACATGTGTGAACCAGACCCATGTTTTAACCCACGAACCGGACCCAAATACACCACCATGCCCCGACCTAGGTTGGGGTTTTTCCCTTCCTTGCTGCTTCCGTGACACCTTCACCACCAAACCGAGACCTTATGGTCTCGGTGGTGCGAAGTAAGCCAAGCCGAGACCCCCTTGGGGTTCGGTTAGGCGTCGGCTAACAAACAAACACCCCTTAACCATCTATAATTTTACCCCATGATTAACAACAACATGTTTACTCTTGTTTTTAATTAGTTATTAAAAACATTCATGATTTTATGTCATTAGAAAATCGAAAACATAAAATAAAAGAGATTAGGGTTTATACCGATCACGTGAAATCAAGAAGGATGAACACACAACGATCCTTGCAATTAATTAACACCAAAAAATCAAACCCAAACACCCTTTGGTGATGTAAACCCGGCGGCCAAAAGAAGGAGAAGAAAAGGGATTTAGGGTTTTCTTGTTTTCTAAATTTTGTGATTATGAAACATGTTTTTCCTTTTTTCCCTAGTTTAGTAAATTTGCATGGGCTTGGCCCATGTTTCTAGTTGTAGCCGCGGGTTTGTGGCCCACAAAAGGGTACCCGAACATTTCTCGTGACTAAATAATTAGTGTGTTCTCGTGTTAATGTTTTTACGTGATTTAATTAGGTATCATTCGTGACTTAATATATTTATTCATGCTCGTAATAAATATACATACATACGTAATATTAGCTCGTGATTAATTTACGTTCAAGATTTCATGTTCGTATATTCGTGATTATAATTATTATTGAAATAATTATCGTGTGTTAATACGTAATAAATATTTATCGTGTTATAACACGTACGTAATACTTGTAATTCTTGTACGTGAAACGTAAACATGTTATAAAAGGAAAGTTCTAATCATGTACGTACGATCGTAAGGGTACTATTCATGGTAAAAGCATGCGGGTTTTACAACTCTTCCCCCTAAAAAGAATAATTCGTCCCCGAATTATAGATAAAGTAACCTGGAAAAGAAGAACATACCCGAATTCAAAATATGAAATGAGGGTAAGAAGCCCGGATAGACTCCTCTGTTTCCCAAGTGGCTTCCCGCTCGGTATGATCCCTCCAAAGGAATTTGACGAATGGAATCATATTCCTTCTCATGACTCGTTCTTGTCTGTCAAGAACTCGTTCGGTTTATTCTTTGAAAGTGAGATCTTCACGAATCTGTTCCCGTGGATACTGAACCATGTGAAGGGGATGATACTGGTACCCTCTGAGTAAGGACACATGGAAACATTGTGAACATGAGAAAGCTGTGGAGGTAACGCTAAACGGTAAGATACTTCACCAACTCCTTCAATGATATCAAACGGTCCGATGAATCGAGGACTGAGCTTCCCTTTGATTCCAAAACGTCTAACATCACGTGCCGGCGAAACCTTAAGGAAAACGTGATATCCTACGTTAAAATGTATGTCCGTACGATGCTTGTCTGTGTAACTCTTCTGACGTGACCGTGCTTCTTGAAGTTTCTGCTTAGCTATTGTGACCCTCTCATTAGTCAACTCTACGATTTCTGGTCCTTCAAGTGTTCGCTCACCAACCTGATCCTAGCAGATTGGGGCGCGACACTTCCTGCCATACAACATCTCGAAAGGTGCACACTTGATACTTGCGTGTCAACTTTTTTTGTATGCAAACTCCACCAAAAAGATGTAATCGTCCCAATCACCCGTCCATTCCAACGCACATGACTCAACATGTCTTCCAATATGTGAATCGTTCGCTCTGACTGTCCGTCTGTTTGAGGATGAAAAGTCGTGCTAAGCTTAAGTTGTGTACCCCAAGCTTTCTGCAGACTTCTCCAGAATCGCGAAGTGAATCGAGGATATCTGTCTGAGACGATGCTAGATGGAGCACCGTGAAGTCTCATGATCTCCCTTCTATAAGTATCGGCGAGTTTACTGACCGAATCTTCCTTGCGGATCGGTAGGAAATGAGCTGATTTGGTAAGTCGATCTACGATAAGCCAAATTGCATCGTGCTTCCTCTTGGTTGGCGGAAGACCAGTAACAAAATCCATGGTGATTTTGTCCCATTTCCACTCTGGAATATCTAACGGTTGAAGAAGACCACCAGATCGCTGATGCTCGATCTTAACCTGCTGGCGAGTAAGACATTTGGAGACGTAAGTGGCAACATCCTGTTTCATACCACTCCACCAAAAGTACTCCTTGATGTCATGGTACATCTTGGTCGAACCAGGATGTATAGAAAATGGGGAGCTACGAGCCTCAGCTAACAAGGCTTCCCGGAGTTCTTGATCATCAGGAACACAAATTCTCGTGCCCTGCCATCAGATACCATCTGCATCTACTCGAAATTCTGTCTGCTTCTCCAAATTTTGGATTATCGCCCAGATTTCTCCATCATCTTTCTGAGCTTCCTTAATCTTAGAGAGTAACTCGGGTTCTACTCTAAGATTAGCCCAGTAACCGTGTTGTCCATATACCATGATCTCTATGTCTAGTCGCTCCAAGTCTCTTATGATTTCCTCCTCAATCTCAATGCTGTTGATCATTCCGGACTTTCTGCTAAGTGAATCTGCCACTACATTCGCCTTGCCGGGATGATACCGCAGATTAATGTCATAATCCTTCAACAGCTCTAACCATCTCCTCTGTCTCATGTTCAATTCACGTTTAGTGAAGATATACTTCAAGCTCTTGTGGTCCGTGAAAATGTCATATGATTCTCCATACAAGTAGTGCCTCCATATCTGCAATGCAAACACGACTGCTGCAAGTTCCAAGGCATGCGTAGGGTAAGTTTCCTCATAAGGCTTAAGCTGCCGTGAATCGTACGCGATCACTTTCCCATGTTGCATGAGAACACAGCCAAGTCCCTTCCCCGATGCATCACTGTAGATTTGAAATCCACCCGTACCAGATGGGAGAGTAAGAATAGGTGCAGATTCTAACTTCTGCTTCAGGTCTTCAAAGCTCTTCTCTCGTTCTTCAGTCCTGATGTAGTAAAATCATACACGTTTTAGGAAAAACGCGTATAATGGGCAAGTATTAATGTTGGGAATCTAAACCTGTTAGATTCCCTGTTCATTGATTTAAACATAATTAGGCTGATAGATAGTCCCTTGCCTATGCCTAGGAGGCAGGCAAGTTTCGCAAGACTCACAGAGATCCGAGTCTCTGTGAGCAACCTCAGAGGAGTCCATGTCAGAGACATTGTCAGGGAAGTCGAAGATTACCTGAAGACATACTCCTTGGCTGTGATGGATAACAGCCAAGATGTATTAGGGACTCTGAGGGGTTGAGAGTTAACAGGGGTGGCAATACCCTGATAACTCTCAGCACACTTTGGACATGCCATTTGTGTGTTCGAGAATATGAAGAATAAGGAAACTGTTTTGGACAACTGTTCCTTAAAGCATAATGGAAGACTACCAAGAATAGAAGGACATCATGTGACTGATGTGGGAACTTGTAAAAGCTTGTGTAGTCGACATCAAGTACTGTTCAAGTCAAACTCGTAACACTATAAATAGGATGTGTATCCTTGCATTAATGTTCAACACTTTGAGATATTAAGAACATTAGTGCGTGTAACTTAGTGAATCAAACAGCTACGACTGTATTCATAAGTTAAGGTTTATTGTTGTTCAAAGTGTGCACAACACATTGTCATCAAACTGTGTTATCCATAACACTTGTAATTCTTTATTATACAATAATAAGATTACGTTTGAAAAGTAATACCTTGTGTTGATTAAGTTAAGATTAGGGTTTCTTGCATTGATTAGGGACTTTCAATTGGTATCAGAGCGGTGTTTGATATTAAAACCTTCAAGAAACATCGTTCTCCGTTTTATAATCAAGATCCACCATGCCGGAAACCTCTAGCCCACACTCACCTTCCAGAAACCCATCTTCACCAAGACTTACCCCCCCCCCAGCAAATGACGATGATCTACCCCAACTTCTTGACTCAAGAGGTGGATCACACGTAACCAGTGTACCAGTCTTTGATGAAGAAGACTTTGCCAGTTGGAAGAGTCAATTTCTTGTATACCTTGATGGACTTGAACCTTTTCTCTTAGAAATTTTAGAAAATGGTCCATATATTCCCATGGCACTTACTTCTACTGAAGAAAACCCTCTTCCCAAGCCTGTCAAACAATGGACCGCAGCTGATAGGAAATTAGCAAACCAAGATAAACGTCTCAAAAGCATCATAATTTCCTGTCTTCCAAAGCATATCATGAAGTCTGTCATTCAGTGTCCCACAGCTAAACAAATGTGGACAGACCTCATTCTTGGCCATGAAGGACCCTCTGAAACAAGAGAGACAAAGATTCAGGCACTCAGACTTCAGTTTAATGCCTTTAAGTCTCTTGAAGGTGAAAAAGTTCAGCAAACCTATACTAGGCTGAAGATTCTTCTAAATGACCTCGCTATGAATGATGTTACTATTGGTCAAGCTGAGATCAATGCCACTTTTGTCAACAGCCTTCCAAGAAAGTGGCTGAGCATGAATCAGACTCAGAGAGCTAACAACTCAATCAAAAATGATACCCTTGCTCAGCTCTATGGAAAGTACAATTATGAAGAAGGGCTAATCGATACTATCTACAAATCAGAGACTGAAAGATTTGTAGTCCAAGGAGCATCTTACAAAGCTTTGATCTCTGCAACACATCCTCTTGACAGTGATTCTGATATTGAAGAAGATACCCGTAGCAGCCAAGAGTTCTTGTCAGACCTCAATGCAGAATTTCATGAAAGAGCACTGCTAGCCAACCAAAGAAGATACTACAAAAGATCTGGAAGAGTAGGATCAGCTAGCAAACCAACTGACAGGTCAAAAGAAACATGTTTTGCCTGTGGAAAGCTTGGACATTTTCAAAAAGAATGTCCTTCCACCAAAACATCCTCACCCTCTTATTCATCATCTTCATCCAAACCCTACAAGTTCAAACAACATAACAACTCATCTCAATCCAATTCTTCAGACACTGAGAAGAAAGATTACAAAAATAAGTACAAGGCACTTAAAGCTGAGTTAGAACAGATGAACTTGAAGATTGAAGCTATGTCCAAAAAGAAAGGTGGTGAGAAAAAGGCTGAGAAAGGGTTGGTTGCTGAAACCTATGATTGGAATGATGAACCATTGACTTCAGATGAAGAAGACACCACAAGAGTCAGGGCTTTTATGGCAATAGCTGAGGATGAACCAGCTGTTGGAAAAGGTGATGCAAGATCAGGACAATGGGTCGACATCACAATGAAAAAGGTACACAGGCTTCTTTCTATGTCTGATAGTGATGAACGTAAGCATGTCCTTGATTACACCATTGTTGATTTGCACTTTGTTGAGGAACAAAGGAAGAACCTACTTGATAAGTTTCACTCTGTTAAAACTGAAATGATAAATACTAAGGCTGAATGTGAAACTCTCAGGCGGGTTAACTTAGAAAAAATATCCCTGCAAAATGAAGTAGCTAGATTAACCTTGAAAATCTTAGCTTTAAATGATCAAGTCACTGAATTAAACAAAGTTATTGAAAAATGGCTGTGTGCTAGGTTAACTATTGATGAATTGCTTAGGGATGAAGTGCCTGCTGACTTAAACAAGGATATAACTGCTAAGCATAAAAAGCTGAGGATTATCACCAAACCCAAAGACATTGTCTTTAAATCTACAGAGACTATTCATATGTCAGATACCTCTTTGACTAATGACCCTGTCTCTGAAGATGTGGTTGAGCTTCCACCCTTGCCCAAACTCTCTGGAGTTGAACCTAGCAGTTCTTCTAGATCTGCTAAGGATGAACTTAAGATAGATATTGAGAATCCTCCAGCCAAAGTTTTTCGTGTGCCTGCTAAACCAACTAGTAAACAAGTAGCTTTTAAGCCTGTTTCTACTAAAGCTGTGAATAAGGTTGACCCCACCACTGAAGATCGCATGTTGTCTCTTATGAAAGAAGTAGAACTCTTGAAATAACACATTAAGCCTTCCGCTGAATGCTCTACTTCTCATGAACCTAAGTCAGTCCTAGGTGAACCCAAAGGGGAAAGGTTAATCAAACCTTATTGCAATGTTTGTAATAATTCTCACCACTCGACCTTAGATCATGACAGACACATGGCAGCTAAAAGAGCTCAGACACCCTCTAGGGACAGACCACAGAGTTCCAAAAGACAACAGGGAAATTACAATTCTTATCCTCCCTGTAAATTCTGTGGGTTCACAGACCATCACTCAGACGAGTGTGGTGACTTCCCTGGGTGTGATATCTGTGGGAGTTATAACCATGAAACAATGAATTGTCCATCCCAACGCCAAAAGTTTTTCAGGAACACAAGAGTTGCTAACAAGCAATTCAGGGAACCCACTGGAAAGTGGGTTCACCATAGGAACTAATCTGTTTCTATGTATCTGTGCAGAAATATCTCAAGGAATCGGTATGGTATCTAGATAGTGGCTGTTCTAGACACATGACAGGGATTCAACAATACCTGCACAGATACTCAAAGGAGCCAGGTCCCAAAGTGGTGTTTGGAGATAACTCTTCAGGTGACACAGAAGGATATGGCTCAGTGAATTGCAATGGGATCACATTTACCAGGGTTGCATATGTGAATGGTCTTAAACACAATCTTATTAGCATCAGTCAATTATGTGATGCTGATTATAAGGTTTTGTTTACTAAGACTCAGGGAACCATATTCAACAAAAATAATGATGTTGTGCTGGTGGCACCTAGAAGGAGAGATGTGTATGTCATCAACATGGCTGTGTGCTCTGAAGACAGCTCAAATTGTTTTCTTGCCAAAGCCTCTGAAAGTGTCAACTGGCTGTGGCACAAAAGACTGTCTCATCTCAACTTCAAGAACATCAATAAGATAGCCACTCAAAACTTGGTTGCTGGTCTACCTTCAGTAATGTTTTCCAAAGACAAAACTTGTTCTGCCTGTGTCAAAGGAAAACATCACAGGTCTTCATTCAAGACTAGGCAATCATTCTCTATTGACAAGTGCTTACATCTCCTTCACATGGACTTGTTTGGGCCTGTCAAACCTCAAACCATTAATCACAACAAATACACCTTGGTCATAGTTGATGAATTTTCAAGATATACATGGGTGTTCTTCCTCAGAAGGAAAAGTGATGCAGCTGATGCCATCATGTCCTTCATCAGACAGGTTGAAAATATGAATGATGTTAGAGTCAAAGCTCTAAGAAGTGATAATGGTACAGAATTCAAGAATCATCAACTTGAATCATTTTGTGATGAAAAAGGGATTTCACAGAACTTCTCTTCAGCTGGCACTCCTGAACAAAATGGTGTGGCTGAAAGAAGAAACAGGACTCTGATTGAAGCAGCAAGAACTATGTTAAATGGTGCAGCCTTACCAAAGCAATTTTGGGGAGAAGCTGTACACACTGCATGCTATACTCAAAACAGATCAATCATTGTCAAAAGACATGGCAAAACCTCCTATGAAGTTTTCAGAAAAAGATCTCCAGACGTCAGCTATTTTCATGTGTTTGGATGCCCTGTGTTTATTTATAACTACAGGGATAAACTTGGAAAGTTTGATGAAAAGGCTGATGATGGATTCTTTTTGGGATACTCTCCAACAGCCAAAGCCTTCAGAGTATTCAACATCAGAAGACAAGAAGTAGAAGAAACTTTCCATGTCAGATTAATGAAGATGATGAAGTCATACAGAGAACAGGAACAGAGGGTGATGAAGTAGATTTTAATGAAAATATTTCTTTCCCAAGTGATGAGTTCACAGAACCCAGACCTACCAGTCATCACCACTCCAACACTCTCACTCCTTATGTTCCTGCTTTTGATCCTCTGTCTACTCACAACATAGAAGTTCCTACCTCTCAGGGACTTGATGAAGAAGAACCTCAAATCTCTGATGGTCCTTCTCATGATATTAATGACTCACCAATTCTTCAAACCTCTGAAGTTGCTCCTGCTGATAATGAAATTGCTTCCCTTGATGTGGCTGAAGAAGACTCAGACACTGAAGTAGTCTTTGAAGAAAGCCCTCCTAGTCAGCAGGATGAGACTCAAATTGTTCTAGCTGTGCCCTCAAGTACCCCTGTTCTTGAAACTCCAGCTCCTCAAAATAAGTGGTCAAGAGATCAACACATTCTTCTTGTCAACATTATTGGGGAACCAAATGCAGGGGTCACAACCAGACAGCGAATCCAAGACTCTGAGTCAGCCTCAGCCAATGAATGTCTATTTGCTGAATTTCTTTCTCAAATTGAACCTAAAAGAGTTGCTGAGGCTCTGGTAGAAGATGGATGGGTAGCTGCTATGCAAGAAGAAATCAATCAGTTCAAAAGGAACAAAGTTTGGACACTAGTGCCAGCTCCACCTGGAAAGAATATCACAGGCACTAGATGGATCTATAGAAACAAGATGGATGAAATTGGGAACATCATCAGGAACAAGGCAAGATTGGTAGCACAGGGATACTCTCAGACTGAAGGAATTGATTATGATGAAACTTTTGCACCTGTTGCTAGACTTGAAGCCATCAGAATCTTTCTTGCTTATGCTGCCTATATGAACATCACTGTCTATCAGATGGATGTAAAGAGTGCCTTCCTCAATGGTGATTTGGCTGAGGAAGTCTATGTTGCTCAACCTGAAGGATTTGAGAACAGCGAGTTTCCCAACCATGTGTACAGACTTCACAAGGCAATGTATGGTCTGAAACAAGCTCCAAGAGCATGGTATGAAACTCTTTCAAATTTCCTATCTGAAAACAAATTTATCAGGGGTTCTATTGATAAAACACTCTTTACCTTCAAGGACAAGAGTGATTTCATCATTGTGCAGATTTATGTGGATGATATCATCTTTGGGTCAACAAATGTCAATCTTAGTAAACGTTTTGCTAAATTAATGACCAAGAAATATGAGATGAGTATGATGGGTGAATTAACTTACTTTTTGGGTTTTCAAATTAAACAATGTCCTAAGGGAATTTCTATTTGTCAAGAAAAGTATGTTAAGGATTTACTTAAAAAATATGACTTGGCTGATTGTGCTTCAGTGAAATGCCCCATGCTTCCACCCAACGACTTGGGCCCTGATGAGTCAGGGGTCTCTGTCAATGAGACTTTATATAGAGGCATGATTGGGTCACTGATGTATCTAACAGCCAGTCGTCCAGATATCCAATTCTCCACATGTCTCTGTGCAAGGTACCAAGCTAACCCAAAAGAATCCCATCTAGTGGCTGTTAAGAGAATTTTCAGGTATCTCAAAGGAACACCATCCCTAGGACTATGGTATCCAAAGGAATCAGGCTTTGATCTCAAGGCCTATTCAGATTCAGATTATGCTGGATGCTGTATTGACAGGAAAAGTACTTCAGGCAGCTATCAAATCCTAGGAGGAAAATTGGTTGGATGGAGTGCTAAGAAGCAAAACTCTGTGGCTATGTCTTCAGCTGAAGCTGAATATGTCGCTGCAGCCAGCTGTTGTGCTCAGGTGCTCTGGATGAAAAGTCAATTGGCTGACTATGAAATCTTGTATGACAAAGTTCCAATCATTTGTGACAACACCAGCGCCATTGCCATATCCAACAACCCTGTGCTTCACTCTCGTACCAAACACATTGATATCAGGTATCATTTTATCAGGGATCATATTATGAAGGGAGATATTGAGCTGCATTTTGTTCCCACAGAGTTGCAACTAGCTGATATCTTTACAAAGCCTTTGGCTGAACCTACGTTCAACAGGCTAGTTGCTGAGCTAGGGATGCTCAATATCTCAAAGCCTGTGGCTTGATATTAAATGTGTTCATTAAATGATTGATTCTATATTAAATGTTTTATTAAATGTTTTCCACATGAAACTAGGTAGTTGCGTTCCAAGTAAATGCGAAAAACATTCTCACATTTTTTAATCATTTAAGTTTCGGATAACGAGGAGACAAACTTTTTGAAAGGTCAAGGGGACCCACTTGAGCAGTCATTTTCGCTTTTGCATTTAATACGGTTGAATAACTGTTCACTCTAGTTTGAATATATATATTGTCTTCTTTCTCTTCTCACCCACCACCATTCTAAAAATCATCTTCTCTCTCTAAAACTCTTATCTCTCTCAACCATCCGCCATTTTCATTCTCCTTCAACCTTAAATCAATGGCGTTTCCCGTACCAAAAGCCTCCAATGTGAACTTCGAGATCAACGAGAGCATCATCGCCTCCAATAACGCCATTGGATGGATCAAGGCACCAAACAACACCTACTCATATCTGGTAAATTTCATGCAGAACTGTGACCTAAACGAAGCCTTCACCAAATCTCCATCCACCTTTTACCAAGAATACCTTAGGGAATTCTGGTATTCTGCTGAAGTAGTTGAAGACACCATTACCTTTAGCCTTTCTTGCAATGAACATCCTTTTGCCTTTTCCCTTACTGATTTTGCCAGTGTGGCCGGACTTAAACATGGAGATGAATGCCTGAAGACAGTTGACAAAAAGGCTGTCAAGGAAGCATTGGCCACACTCAACCCTTGTCATGACATTAACCCTGCCCTCACACCAGCTGAAATCCTTGCTAAAGCCCCTCTGAAGATTAAGTATTTTTCTCCTATGTGGCGTGTCCTCTTCACCCACATTGTGAAGTCCCTGGGAGGCATGCAGGGATCACAGGATCAAATGTCGTTCAAACATCAGACGATTGCATATGGATTAATATGGGGAGCTGATGTTGACGTTGGAAGCATCCTTTTCTCTAACCTGGTAGAGCAACTGAAGGGAAAAAATCAGGTCAGGGAAAAGAACATCTGTTATGTGCGCTACCTGTCCCTGATCTTTGAGAGTTTGCTGGGAGAGAACTACCATAACAAAGCCTTGACAGCTCTGAAGCCATATCGCATCACAGGCGCCATCTACAAGGAGATAGGAGCTGAGGATATCCCTGTCACTGCACACATGCTGAACGTTGCAAACCAGGTACCCAACGCTGAGAAGCCCTTGCTCCCTTCCTCTGAGAAGGTGAATACTTCTAGTGTCGCTGGCAAGTCTACGTCTTTGACCTCTGGGCAACACACTACTAAGTCCAAGGCTTCATCTGGCCAACAGCTAAAGAAGAAGAAAATCCCCTCTTCTTCCCAACCTAAAGCTGTTAGCAAGGCCAAGGAAAAGAAGATTGACACCGCCTCTGGTCCAGATACTCTTGTGGATACAGAATCTTTGGCTGACAAACAACAGGCGTCTAGTGTCTCTAGGTCAGCAGAGACTACAGGAAACCAGCCAAACCAAGCTGATATCTCACAGGTAATCAGTGTACATTTTTAGAGGTTCACAATCAACCACTCTCATTTGTCTGTAGGAGAGAGTGGTGAAGTTAGGGTAATCCTCGACCCATAGAAGTCTGTCATTTCACTTAGAATACTTTAAGACTTCTGTACACTCTGTCTTTGCACCAGGGAGTGATTCATTTGTGTTTATAAAGCACCCCGATGACCCTGAACCCTCTAGACAGTATTCAGGCTAACAACAACCTGAATATATTATTGTCTCAACCTAGATGGCTGTACTTCACACAGCCTCTTGGTTCCCTCATTAAAAGAGCCCCAAAGGATTTATCCTTTCAGGGGGAGCTGAATCATCACCCTCAGCTTTCCTAGGGGCAGCGTAACAGGCGACCTACAACAACATATGTTTCACTCTTAAAAGAGTCCCAAAGGTTTTACCTTTTGGGGGGGCTGAATAATCACACTCAGCTTTCCTAGGGGCAGCGAATGGCGATCATTAAACAACATATGTTTCACAATCAAAAGAGTCCCAAAGGTTTTTACCTTTTGGGGGGGCTGAATAATCACACTCAGCTTTCCTAGGGGCAGCGAATGGCGACCATTAACCACACTTCATTCTCACTTAAAAGAATCCCAAGGATTTATCCTTTGGAGTGGCTGAGTAATCACCCTCAGCCTCTCTGGGACAGCGAAATGGCGACCATTCACTTTATATTTTCCCCTGTTACTAATTACAACAAACTTGCAGGCTGAAATTGTACAGCCAGTCCAAGAACCTCAGGTACATGAAAAGGAGGCTGAAACAATAACTCAGGACATTCCGATTGAAGAAGAACTTGTGCTCAATGCTGATGAAGAAATGCTTTCTGTAGAAGATTATGTCGCTGAGTTTGAACCAATGCCTGAAGATGAATTCCCTGAGGGAATGTTTGATGAAGAGGAGGAAGAAGATGAGGATGACCAGCTGTCAGCCTCTCCTCCTAAAGAAGATGACAAGACTTCTCCTCTTAAGGAAGCTGTTGACACACAAAATTCTGCTACATCTGCAACAACAGTCTTCCAAAGACCAATTTATGATCCAACAGCTGAATTCCTCTTGTTTGATCATCCTACCCAGACTAACTTCGACTTGATTCCAAGGGAGGATGATTTTGCTCAACAAAGCCTCAATATCAAGAATCTTCAGCCTGTACACCATCAGTCTGATATTGAGCGCTTATCAAGAAAGCTGGACGTGATCAAGTCAGAGATGCACAATTTTACTGTCACTTTTCCAGGCATAATAAAGAAGGCTGTGACTGAGGCTGTCACTGAACCTATTCAGGAGGGTGCAAGAAAAGGTGTGTCCCAGGGACTAAGTCATCTCTCGACACGGATCAAGGATGCAATTGACTCTGTTGTCCCAGCCATGTTCCATGAACAAGAGAACAACATGAACAGGCACTTCAATGCAGTACGCAACAGGCAATACAACCATGCTGGTTTTATTGTCAGGCGTGTTCAGGCAAATACCAATGCCAATGCCAACCTATTGCTGAAGATTGCCAGGGCATCAAGGAAAAGACAGCGTGCCATGGCTGCCTCTGTGGAGCAGATTGCAAGAAGATTTCAGGCACGTTCATCCAAGCATAAGAGAAGTAAGGATAAACGTGAGGGGGAGAAGACTAATATACTCAGCCTTGCATCTGCTGAACAAGGCTCATCTTCAGCCAATCCTTCAACAACACCTGTTCCTCTTCAAGTCATCACACCAGTTATAGTACCTGATGATGAGGATCAGACTCAGGGGGAGCAACAAACACAAGATGGAGCTGACTCATCTAAATCCATGATCTTAGTTAACATCAGCAAGCCTGAGGATGATGATGAACCAGCAGCCAAGAAACTTAAATTCACTGTGAGCTCCCTACCAAAATCTATTCAAAATCAGGCTCAGACAGCGTTCCTCAAAAGAGCTGATGATTTGAAAAACATAAGTGTGGAGTCCTCTGTCTCAAAGAAAGGTAAAGAGATAGTTTTGGTTGATACTGACACCAAACTTAAGAAGATAGATGCGATGCTAGAGACAGGAGGATCCACAACAGACCTTTCCCAATTTTCAACCTTTACACCTTCCGATGAGAGTCCTTTAACGCCTGAAGAAATAGAGCAACAGGCTGAAGAATTCAAAAGACTAAGTGAGCTCAAGGCAGCCAAAGAATTAAATGAAGCCACTATGAGGAAGATGACACCACCTGAAAAAGAAAAACAAAAACAAAGGTTGAGGGAAATGGAACTTAAACGCGCTGAGGCTTTAAAGAAAGTCAAAGCTGACTATGATGCCTGCGTGAACAACAGGTATGCTGCTGGCAAGATAACCAAGTTTAGATACACCATTCACAAGTCCACAAACACCCCACAGATGATCTTATGGAGGGATAATCAACAGAGGAATATGGATGTGTTTGACAACTTCAGGTTAAAAACACTTGGGTTATCAGAATGGTTTGAACTCGAAGCCTTAGCTGCCAAAAAGTCTGGACAGGCAAATTTCATTCTGCTTAAAACTCTTAAGGCTAAGTTTAACTGGATCAAGGAAACAGCTGCCAAACTCAAGATTGATCCCCCACCACAGCTTTTCGAACAAGGACCCCCAAAGACAGGCAACAAAAGAAGAAGAATTTCCCAAATCATTGATGAAACTTTTGTTACTGAAGATGTTCGTGTGGATGGCATGCACAGGGATCTGATCCTTCCTAATGGTATAGTTGGCCCTGTTGATGGTCAGACATACTCAGTGCCTGAAAGAGGAATGGCGTTTATGAACAAAGCCTGCCAATATGCTTTTCAGAGGGAAGATGAGCTTTGCCTGGCTTCAACTATTCAGCTACTCTGTCACAAGAAGTGTCTCAAGATCAACTCAGAGTATTCCAAGAAGTTTGCAAAGACTTTGCAGGATGAAATTGATAACAGATTAGATGTGGCCGAAGCTGAAGAAAGAATAAAAAATGATGACTATTGAAGATAGTGTCAGCCCTTTTACCTTCATCTTTTATTTAACTTATGTAATGAACTTGTAATTTTTCTTTAAGTCTTAATAAAATCATGAGGTATGTTTGTTTAGATCTGTTATGTGTAAGAAGAAGCTGTTAAACTCACTTACCTTAACTTAGTTAGATCTAGCACTATTTATGTTTAAATAGGGGGAGATTGTTGGGAATCTAAACCTGTTAGATTCCCTGTTCATTGATTTAAACATAATTAGGCTGATAGATAGTCCCTTGCCTATGCCTAGGAGGCAGGCAAGTTTCGCAAGACTCACAGAGATCCGAGTCTCTGTGAGCAACCTCAGAGGAGTCCATGTCAGAGACATTGTCAGGGAAGTCGAAGATTACCTGAAGACATACTCCTTGGCTGTGATGGATAACAGCCAAGATGTATTAGGGACTCTGAGGGGTTGAGAGTTAACAGGGGTGGCAATACCCTGATAACTCTCAGCACACTTTGGACATGCCATTTGTGTGTTCGAGAATATGAAGAATAAGGAAACTGTTTTGGACAACTGTTCCTTAAAGCATAATGGAAGACTACCAAGAATAGAAGGACATCATGTGACTGATGTGGGAACTTGTAAAAGCTTGTGTAGTCGACATCAAGTACTGTTCAAGTCAAACTCGTAACACTATAAATAGGATGTGTATCCTTGCATTAATGTTCAACACTTTGAGATATTAAGAACATTAGTGCGTGTAACTTAGTGAATCAAACAGCTACGACTGTATTCATAAGTTAAGGTTTATTGTTGTTCAAAGTGTGCACAACACATTGTCATCAAACTGTGTTATCCATAACACTTGTAATTCTTTATTATACAATAATAAGATTACGTTTGAAAAGTAATACCTTGTGTTGATTAAGTTAAGATTAGGGTTTCTTGCATTGATTAGGGACTTTCAATTAAACTCGACGATTTAGGAAAACCGACAAGTCCGAATAAATGCAGGTTCATTCTCGAAGGAGGTGTGTGAATTAAGTGCCAATATGTAAAATCAAATTTGGATTAGTGTCGTTTTTGGGTTTGTAGAGAAAAAATTTAAATACGAGCTACACTACGATTAAACTACGACGAATGACGTAAAACGATAACGTAATTACGTAAAACGCGACGAAATTAAAAATTAAACCTAAAAATTAATCAAAAATTAAAACTAAGTTTAAAATAATATAAACAAGAATAAAAATTCAATAAATAAATTTTAAAACCTTTTATTAATTAAATATTCAATTTTAAATGCTAATTAAAGCCCAAAAATTAAATATAACTAACAAAAAGTCCAAACATTATTTTATTAAACAAATATCTTACTTATATCAATTAATAACTAAAAAGTATTTTTCCTAATTTTTTAAAACTATTTTTTAAATTTTTAAAGGTTAAAAATAATTTTTAAACTAAAATAATGATAAAAATTAATAAAATAATGATAAAAAAAATTATTTTTCTAAAAATTCTATTTTAACTAAATTAACAAGGGAAAATGAAAAAGTAAAAAAAACTAAAAAAAATGGCTAAAAATGAAAGTACCCCAAAGTACTCCAAGGTGGAGTACTTTTGTGTTGTCCAAGATCCTATCAGACAAAGGTGTTGTCCAATATCAGTGTTGTCCCATATCGGACAACACTACAAAAAACAAAAAAATAAAGCGTTCTCGGACAACAAAGAGAATTGTTGCTGTATGGTTTTTCGGCTCGTTTTCGCTTGTTTTCTTGCTTTTTTGGGCACAAACGGCACCCCTACAACAATGGAGTTGTAGGGAGTCAAGTATAACTTAAAAACACAACAATCAAACTCTTGAATCACACCACAAGCAACAACATACATCAACTAAAAGGCATAACAAAGATTTGGTGGCTGTTAAGACCTTAAGTGAGTTCTAAGCTTGATTTTAAGCCACCAAATGCGTACAAAAGCTTAATAACAGATGTGGCACACCTAAACACTACCCTAAGCTATACGTTTACCAAATTTTAAGTCTCAAAAATAAAAAAACAAGCTCAAAGGAGCTGCTAATGTGTTTGGGTGGACAGAAAAATGGTTGATATGGCCTTATGGGCAAACAATGAACTAAGTAGGCAGATTTAGCTATCCAAAACTTGAACTTTACTACTACTTAAACCTACATTATACTGATATCCAGCAAATAATCAAATTTCATGCACAAATCTCGCCCCTGAACTGGAAAGAAAAGAAGACGGAATGCAAAAAAAATGCTTGCTGGTCTTAGAATGGTACGACAGTAAACTTGTGAGCTATTTGGGCTTAACTGAGCACCTAGCAAAAGTTTTAAATACCAAAAATTAATCACAAACAGAAAGTCTACTCTGCCTAAACTAATGAAATTCAAATTCCTAAATAAAAACCTCAAAATCAAACAACTTCAGTTGATAGTGTGGTACGCTTTCATTTGGGTCACAAAATGTATATGAAAAATATGCAGAGAAGCGAGTCCTGCTGATAAGTTTTGCACAGTTATGAGATTGGGCCAAGCTTACTAAGCAAAATTGGCTTCCCTAAGCCTAATCCAAGCACACGCAAATCAAATGCAACACTCAAACTAGCAATAGACTTATATTCAAAACATAAAACATAACCAAGTAAGTCCTACAGCTCTCCATATATGTTTTACTGATTTATGTAGGTTTAATCATTAACTATGCGACTTATCAATTTTAAAACTACAACCTACAAGCCCAGACGTAAACTAAGTCTACTTGAATAACCAGGGTGTTGGGGCTTAAAATACTTAGTCCTACTTATACTTAGACCTAAACAAATGGTAATTCCAGTCGCTCCTTACTTTCTAATTTAATGATAATTAACCAAGCTATTGTATCTAACCAACCTCAAATCAATTGTTAACTACTTAAATCGTGCTAAAAAAACATAGAACACTATTTTCTACTTAAACTACTACCTAGAATCAACTTATTCTATTAAATCATGAAAGGACTCCATAAACACCCACTAAGCACGAAGATGCAGAATAGACAGAAAAAAGGGGGAGTTGAAGGCTCGTTACCTGATGCCGCCAGCCCTTTGCTATTTATCCCACCCTTGGTCTGAATAATGTATGTAAAGAGTCCTCGTTGTGGTTCTACAACAGAATCGAGGATAACAATGTCTTCAAAAAATAACAGAGAAGCGTGAACAATGGCTTGGTGGTACCTGCTGAGACAAAACACACAAACCAAGTAACCAAACCTTTATAAGCTCTCTTTTTTAGAGAGCTTATGAAGGCTTATGCTACAAGAAATTAGACATAATAAAAAAGCTTTTTGAAAATCTTTCAAACACCAATATTTAAAACCAATCTTTTTGAATCACCAAATGGAAACAACTGAAATTTGAACAAAATCAGAAACTCATTATCTAGGACTGTTTGTCAGTCAATCCTAAACAACAATTTCCCAATCTTTGCTCTTGAAATCTTTGATAAAAAAGTAACTTTGAACCAAACACTTTTGATAGAATCCTATATTACTTGCATAAACGTAAACATTAACACTAAAGCAATAAAAAATAGATGGAACTCAGAACTTGTATGATGTTTACAAAACACTGTAAATATTCATTAAGTAGGAAAATAGTACAAGACTGGACCAAGGAAATATGAGGAACCCTAAGGCCTTATATATACGGCTACATGAAGATTTTAGAAAAAATAAAAATACAAACCCTAATGAAATGTAATTCCATTGCTGCCCTTGGATATTCATTTGAAGATGCCATATGCTGATTTTGAATCTCGTGGTCAATAAGGATTCTTGTGACTCTTGTGATGGAACATGTGATTTGGCAGTTATGAAAGGATCTAGGTCGTCCAACAAAAAGTGGGGAACAAGAAAACTTATGTGAGCCATGGATCATCTGTTCAAGTTGTCTTGTTCTTCACATCGGGATAAGTTGGTGATGGTGATGTTCCCTTTAGCTGAGCTGGAGCCAACAGGGTCACATGGGTGTGTCTTACGTGATGCTAGCAACAAAACCCTTAAACCAATTTACAAAAACCCTTTGCTTTGGATAATCAATTTCTGGTAATTGATTTTAGGGTTTATAGGAGGATTTGGCCATGTTTGATTAGTTTAAGGGATAATAAAGGTGTTTCCCTCTTTTAACCAAAATTGACCATTTTGACTGAGTTTATTAAGTAAACAGGTTAAATGAGGGAATGGATTGGGTTGGTTTTGGGTATAGGTTTATGTGGACTGGGCTTGTGGGTTTAGGTGGGCTAAGGATGGGTAATAAACGGGTTTGGGTTTGGTTAATGGCATAAATGCCCCCTCAATTTCTGGAAAGTGAGCATAATAAGTTTGGCAAGAAACATGTATATTTTCCTTAGTAAACAACTTTCACCAAGTTGTCAAAAATGGCACATGCATAATGATAACTTTCACCAAGGACTATATTTGCATATTTTGCATTCTTTAAGGGCCAATAATGTAAACTCTCATCATTTTAGGGACCCCATGTGTAATTTTGAGTTTTACAAGGGTTTAAAATGAGAAGTCTTCAAAAGTAGAGGGACCATTCTTGTAATTCTTCAATTCTTTAAGGACTTCTTTAGAAATTCATTGTTCGGGTCCGGTTCTTTGTGCGGCTTCGTTTCCCGTGTTCGTTTTTGCTTGAATCTTGTGATGTTTTGTTGAATTCACGATATCCGTACCTAAAATACACAATGAACAAACACAAGCATATTTTTGGGTATTTTAATGATATTTTAAGAGTTTTAAGCCCGATTTGGATGATGAGAGTATGTATAATTAGAGTCTCATCACTCCCCCATACTAAACCATTGTCGTGTCCCCACGCAATGCTAGAATTAAGTATCATAGCTGATGACGTATACTCCCCAGCTGGGTCATGAACCCGGCCCACGGGTACGACCCGCATCCGGCCCATTTCTGATGGGTTGGATTAATATCATTTAAGCTTATGGGCTTAGATGAACAGTAACCGCATACATGTGTGCGGCCCACGGCCCGGCATGGCAGGTACAGGGTTAGACAGAATCATACTCTTATTATGATTAGGATTTACCCTAAAGAAGAGGATATGCACTCACTATAATTAGAAGATAACAATCAAACTAATTCTGGTACTTATCTTTTCCTTGGGGCCGAAGCATCAGTGAGAGCCCATTAGGGTTTCACTGCCTATATAAGGAACCCCCAAAGGTTTCACAAAGGTATTACATTCTACACACTCATAACTCATCCGATTCTTAAACCCTAACCGATTACTTACTCTCACGCCGGAGTCTAATCGTGGGATACATTCCCACGGTAAGCCTAACGCGTGCTGTTTTAGTGTGCAGGATCTCAACCAGATATTTCACTTGGTGCAGGAGCCGGATTCTAGCCAACCTGAATTAAGCCTAATTAGGGTCTAGCAAGGATCATCCAACTTTTGTATCAACAAGTTGGCGCCTTTTGTGGGACCATACACTAAGCTAGAGCAAACCTCATCTCGATCTCTCAATGACGAAAGGACATCCGCAAGGAAACCCCAGGAACACGAATCCTACGAGTCGGAAGTCCACAAGGGACGGGATACTCATCCCCACTCAGTCCCCCGAGAACCAAACTGGTGGACCGAATATGTAACACCCCATTTTGATAAATGGAATGTCACGCGTAATTATGGCGTGTCATCAAAGCATGCAAGGTAATATGTAGTAAAACATACATGACCATAGGGAAAACCGGAATCAAACATCGGTTCCCAAACATAAGCCCAAAACATAACAAAGTAAAAGAACTGAATGAAAGACTAAACAAGCATAAATATATGAAGGAAACAGGAGAAGAAGTCTATGGCAGCTTCCATCCTATGCATGTCCTCCAAATGCTCGAGTCTTGGGTACCTGCCGTTTTGGGACATGGAAAGGAAAGTAACGGCTGAGCGAAACGCTCAGTGCACGGATATACAATATAGCATGAAATAGGATAAGCATGCAACATATAACAGCGGAAGACTAATTCTGAGTAGACTGGTTAAGTATTGAGAAAACTGGTTTTATAGTTTGAAAAGCCTTATGTTTATCTTATGAAAACTGTTTTAACATAAATATACCATAGCCCATATAGGTCATGAAAAGGTCACGTGCATGAATACTTGGAGGGGTGACCTCATCATGCTGATTAGAGGGGATGCCTCTAATTAAGATACTGGTCTGGGTAGGAGGGATCAACTCCTTGTGAAGGATGCAAGGCACACACCACATTCACCATGAAATACTGAATAAAACATGTAACTAGGATGCACCCATACGCCCCACATGATATAATAATATGGCCAAAACTGAAAGGGACGCCACGAGCAATCACTCCGCCGTGGGGAAGTCATAACATTGGTGCCTCCAATGTTATGGTTATGGTACCTCCATAACTAGGTGAAACTGTTCATGCTTGTATATGGCTATAGATTATGCTAATTAAACATAAGCAGTTCAAAACAATAAAACAAATACTGGGGAAAACAGTTGGCTGCATACGGGGAAATCCTAATAAGGAAAGAATGTCCATACTGAAAGGACGGGAATCCGTACCTCAAGTCCAGTGAATGAACGGAAGAAAGACTCCTACTTCTGGATCACAAAAGCTACATGGATACACACGTGTATAAGTATCGAATCACTGATTACGTACTGGGTTTTATGTCTCATCTTAGTTTACTTTGTATGTTTTAAGTCATGGTTTACTGTTTAAAGCCTTAAACTGTGTTTATCTTGTATTCTGATTAATCTGATTAAGTATTACTGGTATTTCATGTATTATTATACTTACTGTGTAATAATAAGTAACTTTCCAAAAAATAGCAGGTTTCCAAAAATAGAAAGTTTCCAAAAATAGAAAGTTTCCAAAAATAGAAAGTTTCCAAAAATAGAAAGTTTCCAAAAATAGAAAGTTACCAAAAATAGAAAGTTTCCAAAAATAGAAAGTTTCCTAAAATAGAAAGTTTCCAAAAATAGAAAGTTTCCTGAAATAGAAAGTTTCCAAAAATAGAATTTACTGCTTAAAATAGATTAGTTTCTAAAAATAGAAAGTTTCCAAAAATAGATCAGCTGCCTTAATTAAATAAGTTTCCATATATAGAAGGTTTCCATGATTAGATTAGCTGCCTGAAATAGATAGGTTTCCATATATAGAAGGTTTCCATTAATAGATTAGTTGCCTTATTTAATTAAGTTTCTATAAATAGAGGTTTCCATAATTAGAATTAAGCTGGTTACATAAGCTAACATATAAGTCTAAGTGTTTATAAGCTTATTTCTTAAGTCATATGATATAGTGTATAGTTTAATTATTATTTCATGCATTTTAATTAAACTATAGGTTATGCATTTTAATTAAAGTATGACATGTTTTAATTAAAAAGGAATAAAATACTTAGGTTAAAATGTGTATTATTATGTATTAATAATATAACCTAAGTCATGTCTAAATTAATTAATTATAGGCATGTTTTAAATAATTAATTAATTATAACTTATAACATAACATACTTAGGTTAAATTAATATCATGCTAAACTAATAATTAAAAATAACCTAAGTCATGGTTTAATTAATATCTCATGTTATTAATTAATTTATATCCTAAGTTCATAATTCATAATATTAACATGTAGCATAAATCATGTTTTAACCAACGAACCATGAATCGGGCATGAACTCGACACCGTACCCCGAGCCAACTCGGGGTACTTGTGTCCCCTTGCTGCCGTGGGTCCCACACGCACCAACCAAGACCAAAATGGTCTTGGTGGTGGTCGGCTAAAAACAAACTGAACCCCCCCCTCGGGTTGGTTATACTAGGCGGCCAAAAACAAACACCCTCATATATCATTCTTTGATTTTAATTAACCCCAAAACATGTAAGATCTATGTTTAATTATCATGTTTTCACAAAAATAAAAATAACATGTTCATGAAAATAATTAAAGATTAAAAAGAAATGAAAAGAAAGGTTTAGAATGATATACCAATACGTAGCTTGAAAGAGGATGAACAAACACGGTTTCTAGCACTTGTTTTTATGATCAAAATCAACCAACACCCCCTTAAGGTGGTGTTAAAGGTGGCGGCTACAAAAGGGAAGAGAGGAGGGGAGAAGAACTTTTTTAGGTTTTGTGATTATTTCCTTGGAAAGTGAAAAATGAAAGTAGTTTTTACCCTTTACCCCCCTTTCATGTAAACTTGATGGGCTTAGCCCATTTCTTGATTGTAGCCGTGGGTATGGGGCCCCACATGGGGTGCCCGTACCTTTTCTCGTGTCCCGATGTTTCGTGTTCGTTCGTGGTTAAACGTGTTCGTGTTTAAAGTGTTTCCGTTTATTTTATCATGTAGTTTATGGTATTATTTACGCTTGTAATTATATTATATGTACTTACGTAATTATTTTAGTTCGTGTTTTAATGGTGATCATGATTTAATTATGTTCCCGTGAAATACTTATTAACTGCTTATCATGAGTTCGTACGTAAACGATACTTATCATGTTATACACGTATGTACGTACTTGATTAATAGCACATGAATGTGATCGATACTGAATAAGGTAAGTTTTAATCTAGGACGTACGATCTTAAGGGCACTATTCATGTAAAAGCATGCGGGTTTTACAATTCTTCCCCCCTAAAAAGAATAATTCGTCCCCGAATTATAGATAACGTAACTGGAAGCGAAACATACCCGAATCAAACTGGAAAGGTATGCAAAATAACGGAAATGAAGGTGACATGGTAGAAGGGAACGTGGAACGTGACCTGTCTTGAAAAGACATGGAACGTGACGTGACTGAAAAGACGTATCTAATCGATAAGAGAAAACTGGATAAGAAGTCCGGATGAACTTGTCCGTTTCCAAGTGGCCTCCCTCTTGGAACGGTTCCTTCAAAAGATCCTGACACTAATGATAAATCTTGGTCCTCCTGACCTTGACTTGGAATATGAAGAAATTCTTGGTTATCAACAGAAGGTAGATCCCCTAAATTCGATCGAGGAAAAATAATAGTTAACGTGCAAGGGTACTGAAACGTTACGATGCAAGACAATCTGACTTAACTGATAATTAGAAACGATGCGCGAGACATAAAGAAACGTAGTACGTGAAAAATTTTGAACGTGATACGTGAAAAATTTTGAACGTGCTACGTGGAGATATGGCGAGTGTAGTATGAGTAAACATATCGTGATCCATGATACGTGTAACATATCTTGATCATGATATGAGGAACGTGGAATGAACATGACATGTGAGACATATCGTGATCATAGAATATAATGGTGGTAACGCCAAACGCTACAAGGTGAGACGTGGAATATGACGTGAAACGTCTATCTAATGATGGAGAGTTATACTAAACTTGGGTCTGGTCTCGCAAGTTCTTGCAAACTTCCCAAAATGAGAAAAGAATGAACGTAAAATCGTAAGCCAAAATACGATCATGAACGTGAATAGTGTCATGAACGTGAGCGCGAAAGCAAGTCGTGGAATTAGAATGAAGACGTGAAGTAAGTTAGGAGTACAATTACGAATCTTTGTCTGACCCGATAGCTGAGGGATTACCCAGTGGTCGGATGAGCCTTGGCTGGAACATGTCCGACCACTCTGTTGGTTCTACAATCCTTACGGATGTAAGGATTCTGCAGACTTGATCAAACTGTTTGTAATAACCCAGATAGCATCATGCTTCTTCTGAGTTTGCGTTAATTTGGTAACCAACCCCATGGAGATCTTGTCCCATTTCGATTCACAATTTCAGATGATAAAAACATCCCAGTCTGTTGGTGTCCTATCTTAACCTGTCTGTATGACAGGTATGAAGATATGAACGTAACTGTATCTTGCTTCATCGAACTTGATACATAGGAGTTTGCAAAACTCTGAGTCTCTAAATCTAGACTTCTCTTAGCGTAGGATTTCCTAGAACAGCTAATGTAGTGTAGGGTTCTCTCCTTTACGCATAAGCTGAGTCGTGGAAAGATTAACCATAAAAACCCATGTTATTCAGTGTGTTACTGTAATCAAACAGAAATGATATTGGAAAAAATTTCCAGGGTAGAATTTCTCTTGTCATAGAATTTGCAACATAGTGCAGATAGTGTCTTCCTGTTCTTCTCTAGGCTTAGAGGGAATCAGGTTATCTTCAATGAAAACGCTGATGAATTTGTTTAGGAGTTCATGGAAACTCAATTTATTAACTCCATAATGCTGTTGGAGCATTGATGAGACTGAATCAAAATCATAAATCTAGCATGACCGAGTCGTGCACGAATAGCAGTCACAGACATGTCCTGCTTTTTCACTCGTCACTGTTGGCAGCATGATCATGAATTCGATCTTGGAAAAGTGATTAACACTATAAGGTCGATTGGACATGTTGTTAATACGTGGAGGAGAATAATGGTCATGAATGGTGATTTGTTTAAGTCGATGGTAGTCGACACATAATCTCATGGTACCGTTCTTCTCCTTGTAGGTTCTTCTGGAATGTATAGGAAGATTTTGGAATAATCAACTGGCTATGCATAAAGGACTTAAGTAGTCGTGTCTTACTGACAGCTAGAAAATTTTAGCGACCATGGCTAACAATGAACCTGCTTGTAAGCGTAGATATTTTGTACGGATTTTCCTGATGGAAAATCAAGCTGAATGTATTCAGGAGCCTGAACATTACAGTACATAATTATGAATCGTAGCATGGTGTGATGTTCATAGTCCATAATTAGGATAAAATTCATCTCGTGTCTGTCCGAGGGAATGCGTTAGCAGCTTGGATCTTATCATTAAGCTGAAGGAAAACCTTCGTATGCGTGGGAATAGAAAGGCGTCCTTCATGGTCATGAATATATGAAATATGGTGAAAGAAATGAAAGTGACATCGGCAACGTGACAGTTCTCACTTATGCGCCGGTAATGGTATTGAAATTCTTGTGGCCTGATTAATACATGGCACAACAAAATGGATATACCCTTGGAGGGTACCCTGAATTTCTTAGAAATGTTCCATAGTTGGACGTGAGTCATGTGTCTTGACTCGTGTCTTGGAACTATATGCATGAAATATGTCTTAACTGGTGTCTTGATATGTGTCCTCAGAAAGTATACGTAAGACATGTGTCTTGACTGATGTCTTGACATGTGTCTCGAGACATAACACAATAGAACTACAATATTAGGCTATTATGCCAGACTTGGCGGATCGGTTGGACTACTGATCCTTTGTATGTCTGATCACGTCCGCGGTCGGAGCCTCGGTTGCGATTTCTAGGATAGTTTCTGTCATAGTATTGGTTACTATCTTCCTGTCTGTCAGTTCCATGACGATCATTCTCATGACCGTGATTCATGTAACTATTCAGCTGAGTGGCCTGCTGGTACCGGTTTGCACTCATATGGTTGAAATGACAGCCGGATGACGTGTGACATGTACTAAGAAATAGGGAAAATGATCGATGGGAATTGTCTGATGGTGAAGCATCTTCTCGTCCAATTGCTTTGCTCCGACGCCTTTGTCTTCGTCTTGTAGGATCTCCAGGGTGTGAACAGCATCCGCATCTCGTAGCGTCTCCGAACGTCAGCAACATCAACCTTTAGTAACATTTCCAAGTTATGAGTAGCATCAGCAATTTGTAGAGTATTAGCAAGTGGACATATGCCTGAGATGATTCAGAATCTGCTAGCGAAAACTCGCGAAGTATTACAAGTCGAATACACATGGATTAAGGTACGTGTAATACACATGGAATACGGTACATGGAGTACACGTGGAATGCACATGAAATGATCGGTATGGGGTCGATCATTTGTCATGATTTAAGGAAAGTATACCGGTTAAACGGTTAGGAAAACCATCATGATAACCTGGCATCAATAGCATAGACATCATTCTAGTTATAACGGAAACGTTAAAGTGTGGTTACACGAAATTCAACGATGATTTGCCTGACAGCATGATCAATGAAAACCAACCATGACTATCATGAAAGCATAATTCAATGAAATCTAACAATGTCTTGCAGAACAACGTAAATGACAAAAGAGGCGTAAAACATAATCAACATGAAGACGGAATTATCATGAAGAAACATGAAACCATCTATCACGAAGAAGTGTATAACATAATCAGCATGAAACTGAAGTTAAACATGACAGTATGAAAACATACTTGACATAAAACATAATAACTTATGAGGGGACATGAAAAAAAATTTATGCCAATTTAAATCATGAGAAAAATTTTATGCATGAAAAACAGTGCATGAATGCGTAATGTAGTTTATAAAACCTTTATATGTGCGAGGGAACGCCTATGGGTCGGTTCCAAAACAAAAGACATGGCGAGGGGACGCCTATGGGTCGGTCCCAAAGTTAAAAGTTTCGATAAAAGCACATGCGACTAAATAGGGCCAGTCCTGTACCAACCATTACTTAGTCAAAATTCCTGCAATAGATGACATATGATATAAATTCATGAATGCATGAAACATAAATAATTAAAAGTCATTGTCAAAACTTAACAGAAAAAATTTTATGTGAAAATTATGAACTACTGGGGTTCAGTTCACATAATCACAGTTCACTAGGAACATCATGCATAGACACTGACACATAACTAAATATGAATGACAGTTGTCCATCCATATTAGTAAAACAATATCGATGAAAACGTCAAGGTTAAAACCTCAAGGTGCTGGAAACATCATGGTTAAAACAACAATGTGCTGAAAACATCAATACGTGGAATAACAAACGTTGGCTTAGGAAGCTCCTGGTGACTACCCACTAGTCACAGGTCGAGTTTTAGAGCCTACAGGTCGAAGCCTTGGCTCTGATACCATAATTGTAACACCCCATTTTGATAAATGGAATGTCACGCGTAATTATGGCGTGTCATCAAAGCATGCAAGGTAATATGTAGTAAAACATACATGACCATAGGGAAAACCGGAATCAAACATCGGTTCCCAAACATAAGCCCAAAACATAACAAAGTAAAAGAACTGAATGAAAGACTAAACAAGCATAAATATATGAAGGAAACAGGAGAAGAAGTCTATGGCAGCTTCCATCCTATGCATGTCCTCCAAATGCTCGAGTCTTGGGTACCTGCCGTTTTGGGACATGGAAAGGAAAGTAACGGCTGAGCGAAACGCTCAGTGCACGGATATACAATATAGCATGAAATAGGATAAGCATGCAACATATAACAGCGGAAGACTAATTCTGAGTAGACTGGTTAAGTATTGAGAAAACTGGTTTTATAGTTTGAAAAGCCTTATGTTTATCTTATGAAAACTGTTTTAACATAAATATACCATAGCCCATATAGGTCATGAAAAGGTCACGTGCATGAATACTTGGAGGGGTGACCTCATCATGCTGATTAGAGGGGATGCCTCTAATTAAGATACTGGTCTGGGTAGGAGGGATCAACTCCTTGTGAAGGATGCAAGGCACACACCACATTCACCATGAAATACTGAATAAAACATGTAACTAGGATGCACCCATACGCCCCACATGATATAATAATATGGCCAAAACTGAAAGGGACGCCACGAGCAATCACTCCGCCGTGGGGAAGTCATAACATTGGTGCCTCCAATGTTATGGTTATGGTACCTCCATAACTAGGTGAAACTGGTCATGCTTGTATATGGCTATAGATTATGCTAATTAAACATAAGCAGTTCAAAACAATAAAACAAATACTGGGGAAAACAGTTGGCTGCATACGGGGAAATCCTAATAAGGAAAGAATGTCCATACTGAAAGGACGGGAATCCGTACCTCAAGTCCAGTGAATGAACGGAAGAAAGACTCCTACTTCTGGATCACTAAAGCTACATGGATACACACGTGTATAAGTATCGAATCACTGATTACGTACTGGGTTTTATGTCTCATCTTAGTTTACTTTGTATGTTTTAAGTCATGGTTTACTGTTTAAAGCCTTAAACTGTGTTTATCTTGTATTCTGATAAATCTGATTAAGTATTACTGGTATTTCATGTATTATTATACTTACTGTGTAATAATAAGTAACTTTCCAAAAAATAGCAGGTTTCCAAAAATAGAAAGTTTCCAAAAATAGAAAGTTTCCAAAAATAGAAAGTTTCCAAAAATAGAAAGTTTCCAAAAATAGAAAGTTACCAAAAATAGAAAGTTTCCAAAAATAGAAAGTTTCCTAAAATAGAAAGTTTCCAAAAATAGAAAGTTTCCTGAAATAGAAAGTTTCCAAAAATAGAATTTACTGCTTAAAATAGATTAGTTTCTAAAAATAGAAAGTTTCCAAAAATAGATCAGCTGCCTTAATTAAATAAGTTTCCATATATAGAAGGTTTCCATGATTAGATTAGCTGCCTGAAATAGATAGGTTTCCATATATAGAAGGTTTCCATTAATAGATTAGTTGCCTTATTTAATTAAGTTTCTATAAATAGAGGTTTCCATAATTAGAATTAAGCTGGTTACATAAGCTAACATATAAGTCTAAGTGTTTATAAGCTTATTTCTTAAGTCATATGATATAGTGTATAGTTTAATTATTATTTCATGCATTTTAATTAAACTATAGGTTAAGCATTTTAATTAAAGTATGACATGTTTTAATTAAAAAGGAATAAAATACTTAGGTTAAAATGTGTATTATTATGTATTAATAATATAACCTAAGTCATGTCTAAATTAATTAATTATAGGCATGTTTTAAATAATTAATTAATTATAACTTATAACATAACATACTTAGGTTAAATTAATATCATGCTAAACTAATAATTAAAAATAACCTAAGTCATGGTTTAATTAATATCTCATGTTATTAATTAATTTATATCCTAAGTTCATAATTCATAGTATTAACATGTAGCATAAATCATGTTTTAACCAACGAACGATGAATCAGGCATGAACTCGACACCGTAACCCGAACCAACTCGGGGTACTTGTGTCCCCTTGCTGCCGTGGGTCCCACACGCACCAACCAAGACCAAAATGGTCTTGGTGGTGGTCGGCTAAAAACAAACCGAACCCCCTCTCGGGTTGGTTATACTAGGCGGCCAAAAACAAACACCCTCATATATCATTCTTTGATTTTAATTAACCCCAAAACATGTTAGATCTATGTTTAATTATCATGTTTTCACAAAAATAAAAATAACATGTTCATGAAAATAATTAAAGATTAAAAAGAAATGAAAAGAAAGGTTTAGAATGATATACCAATACGTAGCTTGAAAGAGGATGAACAAACACGGTTTCTTGCACTTGTTTTTATGATCAAAATCAACCAACACCCCCTTAAGGTGGTGTTAAAGGTGGCGGCTACAAAAGGGAAGAGAGGAGGGGAGAAGAACTTTTTTAGGTTTTGTGATTATTTCCTTGGAAAGTGAAAAATGAAAGTAGTTTTTACCCTTTACCCCCCTTTCATGTAAACTTGATGGGCTTAGCCCATTTCTTGATTGTAGCCGTGGGTATGGGGCCCCACATGGGGTGCCCGTACCTTTTCTCGTGTGCCGATGTTTCGTGTTCGTTCGTGGTTAAACGTGTTCGTGTTTAAAGTGTTTCCGTTTATTTTATCATGTAGTTTATCGTATTATTTACGCTTGTAATTATATTATATGTACTTACGTAATTATTTTAGTTCGTGTTTTAATGGTGATCATGATTTAATTATGTTCCCTTGAAATACTTATTAACTGCTTATCATGAGTTCGTACGTAAACGATACTTATCATGTTATACACGTATGTACTTACTTGATTAATAGCACATGAATGTGATCGATACTGAATAAGGTAAGTTTTAATCTAGGACGTACGATCTTAAGGGCACTATTCATGTAAAAGCATGCGGGTTTTACAGAATAACCGGAGCGTTTTTCAGTCCATGGGTGGAGTAGGCACATCCGCTATCACCCCACCACCAACCTCGACCTTGGACAACCCTGATCCAGGGAGTGCGCCTAAGCCCCCTAACAAGGAGCCGCGCAGGCCATCGACTGAGCAAGAAGTGGAAGTCGAACCACTTAGTGAGGAAGACCTCGCTCGAGTTCTCACACAGAACTTCGAGAGGATCGTCCCAGGAATCGCGTCCAGGTTAAACCTAGGGAGGAACCTGTAATCTAGGCTCAACTTTGGCAGAACCGGACCCGGCACCTCTCCTCAGACTCAAAAGAAGAAGAGGGCACGACCCCAGGAACGAAACCTCTTTGAGGAAACCCCTCAACCTAGGAATGTGTTCGAACGTATAGGGGATCGTGTTATGCAGGAACTGCTACAATCTCGTGAAGACGGAGATAGGTCCGACGATTCAGCCGAACGGCCAGATCGGTAGTTAACCAAAACTAATCGCTGCACAAGCGTGTGGGACAGGATGAATACCGGGAAGAAGGCTCATAGCTCTTCTCATAGAGAGGATCCTTTACCAAAAGTTGGGGCACCACCCCCTTCCCCCGGTCCATCAGGAGAGGATTCAAATGACCATCCACCTAAGCGTCGCCACTCCTCCACCGCCGCCAGACGATGAAGAGTACTACGGTGGCCCCTATTATCGTGAGGCAGAAGCGGAGGATCTCTCCCGCCCATGGTGTGATCCTAATCTCACCCGTCTATGGTGTATCCCAGGGAGGATCCTTTTACTCTTCGAATATGGAATTACTCCGAGGACAAAAAGCGTCGCATGCCGGCGTGCGTCAAGACTTATGATGGGTCTGGTGATCCGGATGATCACCTAAAAATATTTGAGACGCAGGCGAAAATTGAATGATGGCCCATGCTTATATGGTGCCAGATGTTCAATTCAACCTTGATTGGCAATGCTCGTGATTGGTTTGAGGGACTTCCTCCCCGAAGCATCGACAGCTTCACTGAACTGCGTACTGCGTTCAAAAACAATTATACTCAGCGAAAGAAGTATAATAGGGACCCGGTCTCATTGGCAACCGTCAACCAACGGCCTGGGGAATCTACGGAGGCCTTCACCGAACGCTTCAATGACGAGTGCACGCGCACAAAGACAATGCTGGAACTTCTAAAAATTTCCGATTATATGCATGCCATAATAGACAGGGAATTAATTAGACGTCTCAATGACAAGCGACCGGAGAAGTATGACGACCTTATGGAAAGGGTCAGGAACTTCATAGAAGGAGAAACCGCGGTAGGCGCGGCCTATCCTTCAAAAGGAAATAACTATTGATCGAACGACCAGTCCAGGAGACAGTCGGGTGGTCAAAGCAACCAGGGCAGTGGAAGGAGCTCGGACTACAAGAGCCAAAACAAAGGAGGGCGGTCGGAGGAAAAATTTACCCCTCTAAAGATGTCCTACCAGGAGATCTTGCTGACAGAAGGGGCCAACTTCCCAAGACCTCCCCCAACGACGACTCCGGTGGACCGTCGTCAAGGAAATCGCTTTTGTGAATTCCACAACGACAAGGGCCACGACACGGAGGAATGTATCTACCTCAAGAAGCACATTTAGTCACTGTTCAAGTCAGGCCAACTCAACCATTTGGTCAAGGATTGGAAGGACGAAAAGGACAACAAGAAGCATGACAAGAAGGATCCCCAAAAGGACAAACCTTCGACTATATACATGATCCAATCCAGGCAGCGCCGCACAAGGCCGAAAATTAGTTAAAAATTTTCACGTGGCAGGGAAATCTCATTCCCTCCCATCATGGCAAGTGACGTAGCCGATGCACCTCTCACGATTGAGATAAGCATTAGAACACACAATGTCCGCCGTATGTATGTGGATGGAGGGTCATCGGCAGAAGTACTATACGAACACTGTTTCGTACAGCTACGACCAGAAATAAGAAGCCAATTAGTACCGTCCACGTCGCCGCTCATCGGCTTTAGTGGAGACACCATCTGGCCAATAGGACAGCTACGTCTGCTCGTAACAATTGGGAATGAAGAGCATTCCACTTATGGTGATACGCTCACACTCTCCATACAATGGGATCATAGGCAGACCAGGTATCCTAGCCATACGGGCAGTACCCTCCACAACTCACGGAATGATTAAATTCCCTGTGGAAGGAGGAATTGTCACCATCTATAACTCAATCTTACCAGCATCTGAATGTCATGCCGTGACAACACTAGTTCTACATGTTCCCGTCAAGGATGGATCACCACCTCCCAACTGGAAGGTGGCAACCCACCCTGATTATCCGGAACAAGAGGTATCCATAGGAGGAACACTCTCGGATAGCGGCAAGAGGGCCATGTGCTCTCTCCTAAAAGCAAACTTAGATATATTCGCATGGGATCCCAAGCATATGACGGGCGTACCGCGTGCGATAGCAGAACATAAACTCCAAACCCGCCAGGTATATCCTCCCGTTAAGCAAAAGAAGCGCGGTCAGGCACCAGAACGCAGCCAAGTAATATTGGATGAAGTACATAAATTGGTGGATGCAGGTATTATGCGTGAGGTATACTACCACGAGTGTTTATCCAACCCGGTCATGGTCAAGAAGCATGACGGGAGCTGGCGCATGTGCGTGGACTTCACAGACCTGAACAAAGCCTGTCTGGAGGACTGCTATCTGTTACCAGAGATTGATTGGAAAGTGGAATCCCTATGTGGATATCCGTTTAAGTGCTTATTAGACGCATACAAAGGATACCACCAGATCCAGATGGCGGAAGAGGACGCAGAGAAGACGGCGTTTCATACTAGTCAAGGCGTATATTGTTATACAAAAATGCTATTCGGACTAAAGAACGTCGGGGAAACATATCAGCGGCTTGTTGACAAAGCGTTTGACTCACAGATAGGCCGCAACCTTGAGGTCTATGTTGATGATTTAGTCATCAAAAGTCATACGGAGGATGCACTTCTCCTTGACGTCCAAGAGACGTTTGACACATTGAGGAGGATTAATATGAAACTGAATCCAAAGAAATGCACGTTTGGGGCAACTGAAGGGATGTTCCTTGGATATATGATTGATCCAAACGGCATCAAGCCTTGTCCGGAAAAGACAGACGTGGTAATACAGTTACCATCTCCCCGGACGCGAAAAGAGGTACAATCATTAAATGGGAAGCTGGCCGGGCTAAACAGGTTCTTGTCGAAGTCCGCGGAGAAGTCACTCCCCCTATTCAAAACACTTAAGAAGTGCATCAAGAAGGGAGATTTCCGGTGGACAAAGGAAGCGGAGGAAGCTTTTGGTCAGCTTAAGCAACACCTCGCAGCTCTTCCCATGCTAGTGGCACCCCGACCTAAGGAGGAGCTCATCATGTATCAGTCGGCCACACATGGAGCAATAAGTGCGGTACTCATGACGGATAGGGACACAGTCTAAACTCCGGTCTACTTCATAAGTAGAACACTACAAGGGCCGGAGGTGAATTATTCTTATATGGAGTAATTGGTTTTGGCATTATTGTTTGCCACAAAACGGTTACGCCGGTACTTTCAGGCGCACCCGATTGTGGTTATTACTGATCAACCAATAAAACAAGTCATCTCCAGACCAGACGTGGCCGGTAGGCTACAGAAATGGAGCATTCTGTTAGGAGAGCATAACATCTCTTATAGACCAAGGACAACGGTTAAAGGCCAAATCTTGGCAGATTTCTTGATAGAGAAGCCAGACAAGGATGGACCGGTCGTACAACGAGAGGAAACTCCAGCAGAACCATGGGTATTATTTACTGACGGATCCTCGTGCACGGACGGATCAGGAGCTGGTCTCATCCTTACGAATCCGGAAGGAATGGAGTTTATTAACGCCCTGTGCTTTGAGTTCACAGCCACCAATAATGAGGCTGAATATGAAGCGTTGATTGCGGGTTTAAAAATCGCCGCTAGAATGGGATTCCGCAACCTTGAGGCCTACGTGGACTCACGGCTTGTCGCACCACATTCTAGGCGGTTATGTGGCCAAGGATGATAACATGGTTCGATACTTGGAGAAAGTCAAGTCACTCATCGCTGCTTTCAGCAAGTTTTCTATCAAACAGGTACCAGGAGGTGAAAACAAGAAGGCGTACGCTCTTAGCAAGATCGCGTCTACAAGTTTCGCCCACTTATCCAAGCAAGTCTTGGTAGAAATACTAAAGGAAAAGTCTATAACGGAAGGGGAAGTCGCAGCTATAGTTGAAGAAGATGGACCTACATGGATGACCCCGATCATCAGCTATTTAACTAACGAAACCCTTCCAGGTGAGGAAAAGGCGACACAACATCATAAGGAAGTCGCAGCACTTCGAGCTTCGAGAAGGTATTCTTTACAAGCGCTCTTTCTTACAGCCGTGGTTGCGGTGTGTTGGGCCACGCCAGGCTACTTATGTGATCAGTGAGATACATGATGGGTTATGCGGTATACACGCGGGTCCCCGATCTGTAATAGCACGAGCTCTACGCACAGGATATTATTGGCCTACTATGCATAGGGATGCACGTGACATGATTCGTAAATGCAGTGATTGCCAAGTACACAGACCAGTACCGCAACATCCGCAGCAGGAACTGACACCCATTACATCCCCATGGCCATTCTATAAGTGGGGGATTGATATTGCAGGACCTTTCCCTGTAGCTTCAGGGGGAGTTAAGTTCTTGATTGTCCTACTTTACACGCTGGATAGAAGCGAAGGCAGTTAAATCCATCACAGGCAAACAAGTTAAAAAGTTTGTTTGGGAAAACATCGTGTGCTGTTTTGACTTGCCAGGAGAAATCATCTCAGACAACGGGAAGCAGTTCGTGGATAATCCATTCAAAGACTGGTGTGCAGCAATGAATATCGCGCGACGCTTTGCATCTGTTAAACACCCGCAGACAAATGGTCTTGTGGAACGAGCAAATAGAAGCTTAGGTGAAGGCATCAAGGCACGCTTGGATGAACGAATTACCCAATGGGTGGATGAACTGCCACACGTTCTATGGGCACATAGGACTATGATTAAAACAGCCAATGGGGACACTCCATTTGCACTGGCCTACGGCACTGAAGCTGTTATACCAGCAGAAATTGGAATGCTTACCATCCGCACAGTGGAGGTTAATGTTGTCATGAACGACGAGTAACTCCGGATTAATCTGGACTTGTTGGAGGAAAAAAGAGAATAGCGGCTATCAATGAGGCCAAGTCCAAGGCACGGATGAAGGCTTATTATGACGCCAAGGTTAAAGGTGTTTCTTTTCGACCGAGAGATTTTGTTTATCGTGCCAACGAGGCAAGTCGAGCGGAGAATACAGGAAAGCTGGGGCCTAAGTGGGAAGGACCGTATGAGGTTACGGAAGCCTTAGGACGGGGCACGTACAAGTTGCATGACATGGATGGCCGCGACCTCGAACGCACATGGAATATCTGTAATCTTAAAAGATGATATCTTTGAAAAGCTACGGCTTCCGCATGGACACTTCGCTATAGTTGGCTTCAATGAAGATCCATGTATTCTCTTTTGTTTTGTTTTTTCATGCTTTCTAGGTTCCCTTTGTTTTTAGGATTTCCCATTCTTGTCAAAACAAAAATCGTAAACGTTCTAATAAAATGTCGTAGTGCCTAGCTAGCTCCACGGCTCGTTCTTGTGCAAATTATTGTCTTGTTTTTTAGATTCTATGTAAAAATTATTGTCATATAGATTTAGTTGTTATTGCTATAATGTGCTATCTCTTATTCATATGCATTCATTCAAAACCGTACATGTACTATGCGCCTTCAGGCTGGGTAAGAGGATTAAGTGAACCTAATAATTCAACTTGTCGCATAAGAGGGATGCAACCCCAGTGACGCGGATCATGTATCCTTACTAGACACCTTACTCACAAGACGTTGTGATAAGTTTCCATATGCTGCGCTCACATAGTGCTTTGCATGGTAAAGACGCACACCGCACGTCTAGTAAAATATAGACTTGATTGTATTTTGGGTAAGACGTGACATGTCATGCAACATAGGTACATGATATCTAAAAATAAAAAAATACACAAGTTTCAAATTCAAAACACAAAAGTAGCCGTGGTCCTCACGGACTTACATAAACATAGTGAGTTATAACAATCTTATCAGTTCTAGCCGTATACATATACGGACGAATAAAAGGCACAATTATTTACAATTTAACTTACAAAGGGGGTAATAACTCTCCTATCTCTTTCTTCCCTTTAGCAATCAAGGCGCGGAGGACCTCACCGCGAGCATCTTTTCCACCCTATGTCCTGCTTATGTTAGCATCCAACGCCTCGGCTAACAGCTTCTCACCTTTCATCACCTTTGAAACAGAGTTGTAGGTGGGCAGGGTCAGTTGGATGGGATCGGCGGTGAGCTTGGACATTATTACCTCATTGGGAGCATCCTTCAGCGACTCTAGCTCATCTAGGAATGGGTGATGGATTTCCCCAAGGGCGGCCATTGATGCGGTCATCTTGTCTTCGGCTAGAGGGTTGTGGTAGGCATGTTGGGTAATATCTTCCTTCTTGCTTATTAGCTCCGCAGCTTTGGTCAGTCCCTCGTGCCTACCACGGTCAATGTCGTCCGATACAACGTCGGAAAAAGCCTGCAACAGGTAAGGAGCCTCTGTTACCTTGCTCACGGCAAGCCGTATTCCCTGGCCAACCATCCATCTAGGCCCAGCTATGGCTGTGAGCAAGGGAGGACACAGCACTTCGGCGCAGTCCGTTGCCATCCTGCTCAGTTCACCCTCAGCTACCACAACTTGCTCTTCCGAAGTAGTCCGCGCTTGGGTAAGTTCATCTTTAAGCGTGTCGCGTTCCTGAGCAATAGTGAAGGCTTGTACTGTTACGGCTTTAGTGGCGGATTCGGCTACGGATACCTATTCATGATACTTGGTATTACTACAAGACAATGTGGGTTTTTTGCGTGAACAAATAAGTGTCAATATAAGCATATACCTTCTCATTGGATGCAGCTAAGAGGGCCTCCAGCTCAGTGATGCGTTCCTCACGTACGTTGGCATGGTGGGCTTATTCTTTGACAGTTGACTCTACTACGACTAAAGCTGCCTACAGAGATGTGATAGTTTTCTCATGCTTGTCCACCAGTTCCTCACGGCGAGTTATCTTCCTATCAGCACGGCTCACATTGGCCAAAGCTTTGATCAGGCGGCGCCGTAGGGCCGCACCGACTGTCACCTGGTGTGCGGAGGATACATCAAACTGCTCCAGCAGCGTCTCGGGCTCGAGTTCGTCCAAATCTTGTGCCAGTGCTGGAGGAGTGATGTTTTCAATAAATTATGTGCACTCGGACTCTACCTCTAATCTCGTTAAGCTTGACAATTTCCCGTCTAGGTGAAGGCTGGTGTCAGGTCCCTCAGGACGTGGCTCCTCTTCATGAGTCACGAGAGGGGATGGAGGTCTCATTGATATCACTGGTGAGGGTTCCCTTTCCACCTCCTTCTCTTGGTCTGCCATCGACGGGTCTGCCCTGTTATTAGAACATACTTGTTAGTTTTTGTTTGTGGATTATATTTTCTTGGAATATGGATTGGTACTTACGTAATGCCAGTTACGGGTTTCGTGATGGTAGGAGCCACGGCATTCACGGGGGTAGCCTTCTAGACTTGCTCATCAACATGCAGCGTAGGGTTTAATTGGGTCGTAGAGACACTGCTCCCCTCTTGGAACTATGGATGGTCCTTACTTAGCTTCTTTGGGGGAGCATTGTGCGCCCCTGCCACAGCCTCCAGATTTTTCACTACCTTCCTGGTAGTCTTCCGTTTCCTAGATTTGGGCTTTGATGGCTGCGGGGACCCAGAAGCTTGTATTGTTTCTTCTTCATCACCGGTGCGATTGTCAGCAGGGTTGGTGAGTTCTTCTTATTCTTCTTCTTCATCCTGGTGCGGTACGGCGTCCTCCAACAGCAGCTCTTCACCATCTTCATTATGGAAGTCAATAGGGGACTTCTGGATCACGGGCTCCTCTTCATCCGACCGCTGCTCAGAAGTTTCTTCCAGCGGGATGGTCATGTTCACGGTGGCCTCTAGTAACGGGGTACCCCTTCTTTCAGTGGTCGTGATCCCTGGGGAACTTTGCTTGGATCGCCTTCGCGCAATAAACCAAACAGCTTCATCTCTCCGGACATATGCATACACACGGATTAGTAATTTCACAAAGTACTATAAGACATTTTTGCATCTAAATTATAGAAGACCTACCCTACCTACGTTCGGTCAGAAAGCACGGGTATCTATCCTCCCTCCCATAGTAATAGCGGCTGATCCCTACTAAGCAGAGGAAATGCTCTGGCAGACCACTATGGAATTCTGTACTGTGGGTATCTAGTATTTTCAAATCCTTACTACTATAGTCCTTGGATTTGGGAGGATAGTCTTTGGGTGCTTGTTGATCCCAAACTTAGATCGATTAGCTTTGTGTATACGAGATTAGATCAAGTAAAACACGTAGAGAAACCTTTGTTATATGCTTTGTGAATCTAAGTGTTATGCGGAATTTAACACTTAAACAAGAACACAAGATGTAAACAAAACTTTCACTTTGATTATGAATGTCGAACTTGCTTACAATGAAAGATGTTTACGAATGAAAACTTATATATAACTTGATGTTAAACATTAACCTAAAGGCCTTCTTTTATAGACTAAGAAGCCTTGTACAATAAGCTACGTATCAACTATTCTAGGTAAAGATAAACATAGAAAATACATTGTCGTTTCTATCCTTACTAGAAGTATTCTAGAATATAATAAACGTGTAGCTTATATCTTCCATCAGTGCTTGTCTTCAATCTGTCAACGCTTGACTTTAACTTGTCAACGCTTGAGCTGTCAGCGCTTGCTTTGTTCCTGTCAACGCTTGATTTGTTCTTGTCAGCGCTCAAGTGATCTGGCCTTAATTTATTCCCAACAATCCTCCCCTAAACTTGATATCCACTCTTATGATCAAGTTTCTGAATAAACATTAAGAACTTGGAGGAGTCAGACAAATCTTCTCATATTGGTAATAAATAAATCTGATCAAATTCTTTGCCACGTCACTTGTATAATCTATCTCCAGCTGGGTGTCCTTCATCTTTTCCAAAACAGCCTTGGATATGAAATATTGAGCATCCACAAGTAGATACTCAGCAAACTTTGTAGAACTCAAATGGTATACACCAGCAGCTGAATATAACCTCCATTGAAGACCACTGAGGTCATCTTCAAGATCCTTCCATATTTCAGGATCTTCTTCATTTGTCCCACACATTCTTTTAAATGTGGTCCAAAGTTTTATTCCATTAGCTGAAGTTGGTGCTTCAGCCTCATACTTGGTCTCTAGTAACCTCCAAAGGTCCACCAAGTCTTCTCTATCACAACTTGCAAATAAAGATATGAGAGTGGTAAAAGTGTGTACCTCCTTGCCAAATATGCCAATCTTCCAGAATCCACATTCATCCTCATCATAACTCACAATTGGATTCCTGGAATCTAATGGTAACACTTGCACCATATCTGAAGCTTCTAATGGGGAGAGCTTGAGGCTCTTTCTAATAACTGCTTCACTTGGATATAGTGGATTCATATCTTTTGGAAACTCAAGTTTAAATCCCTTCTTCACTGGCCTGGGAATCATCATAGCTTTCTTGATTTCCATCTCTTCTGCAAGTTGCTCCTTTCTTTCATCTGAAAGAAGTCTGAGAGTGTTTTCTTCCTGCACTCTCACCCAAATAGGATAAGCCCTATGTTCCAACTCATCAAATGTCAAAGCCTTCAACTTCTGATGTGTCCATCCAACTCCATGACATCTAAGCAACATAAAGTAGAGCTCTCTTCTATCCCTTTTCAATTCTGAGAGAATATTGCTTGCCTTGTGCTTCAAAATCACCTTACAATCCTTCTGAACTCTAAGAAGAAGCTCCAAACCCCATATTTGATCTGAAATGGTCAAGTCTGGATTATCCATACAGCTTTCTTCCCAAGAATTGTACATCTGAACCACCTCTGGCATGTCAAAGTCAACCTGCAATTTTAAATCTCTCAACTTTTCCCTAGCAAGCTCATCACCATACTCAAGCCTTTCTGGTTCTATAATCATCACACTTGAGTCTGAGCTAGCTCCATCACTTTCTTCTTCAGAAGTCACAACAAATGGTGACTTTTCCTTTTCACCTTGTTCCATCATTTGCTCAGCCAATCTTCTATCAAATTCAACTTGGGCTGCATCCTTTGGAACAATTTCTTCTACCAATTTACCCTTACCCTTATCTGATGGTGCAATGGTTGGTAAGGTAGATGGTAATACCTGAGTAGAAACTTCTTTGATGATAGATGATGACTGGAATACATCACCTTCATGTGCAGGTCTGTCAACGCCCAAATTTCCTCTATCAGCGCCCAAAATACTTCTATCAGCGTCCAAATTTGTCTTGTCAAATGTCAAAGCCTTCTACTTTGACAAACGGGGTGTGGAATACTTTCTCATCTACGAAAAAATAATGGTCGTACCAATTCTTATGTGAATCTAAGGGTTTCTTATATGTAATGGGGGCAGTCGCGGATCGTTTCTTGAACGATAGCCACCCATTTACCAGTTGGGGGGAGTAAAAGACCCTAAATAGATTCACGGTCGGGGTTACCTCACATGTGTGGCAGGTAATCTCAAACTGGTTGATCTTACATGCCCCTATGCAGTGAAGTTGGGTTATGTGGTATTCATAATATAGAAGCAGATCTACTAAGAACTTAGATAAGGGGATGCGGTAGTTAGCCGAGTCAAATAGACGCGTATACATGCCTATCTTTCCCTTCGGAGCATCCGTAATAGCTTTACCGTCACCTGGATAGGTCGGATGTACGCTTTCAAGAATATAATACTTAGACAAAAAGTCTATGTATTTCTTCGCAGGCATCACGTTGAGGACATCTGTGATAAGAGGATTATCCTTCACCATATTTTACAAAAAGTATTAGAGGGTCGTGATGATCTAACCTGCGGTGGAGCAACTCCGTGGAATAAGAAAAGAAGGTATGAAGGAATGAGCTTGGAAATGACAATGGCGGAAAGAGGAATAAACTATGTGTGTAACAATAGCACACACCAACTCTTATATAGGTTTGCGTCGATTTCCAAGGTGGCGTGGATGTTCGCCACGTGTAAGCCACTACGCCCATCTAACGGATGGGATTTCTGACGCTTCTGAAATGTTTGAAGGGACCCACGGGTCACTTCTTGACAGTTTTACATGGCTCAAGGGCGGGCCTTTCTGGTACACTTTTGTAGGCGTGCGTCCGAGTATTGACTACCATTAATGCATTCATTAAAGTTGTCTCGGTCGGCTTATTTTGGAGTGCGGTCGTAATTGCAACAAAAAGGTCTACATGACAACGATTAGTCTAGAGGTTACGCCTACGGCTGTAACAACTAGATTGGGGGGACATGATAACGTATAGTCCCCAGCCGGGTCATGAACCCAGCCTACGGGTACTACCCGCATCCGGCCCATTTCTGATGGGTTGGATTAATATCATTTAAGCTTATGGGATTAGATGAACAGTAACCGCATACATGTGTGTGGCCCATGGCCCGGCTGGCTGGTACAGGGTTAGACAGAATCATACTCTTATTATGATTAGGATTTACTCCAAAGAAGAGGATATGCACTCACCATAATTAGAAGATAACAATCAAACTAATTCGGGTACTTATCCTTCCCTTGGGGCCGAAGCATCAGTGACAGCCCATTAGGGTTTCACTGCCTATATAAGGAACCCCCAAGGGTTCCACAAAGTTATTACATTCTACACACTCATAACTGATCCGATTCTCAAACCCTAACCGATTACTTACTCTCATGCCGGAGTCTAATCATGGGATACATTCCCACGGTAAGCCTAACACGTGTTGTTTTAGTGTGCAGGATCCCAACCAGATATTTCACTTGGTGCAGGAGCCGGAGTCTAGCCAACCCCAAATTAAGCCTAATTCGGGTCTAGCAAGGATCATCCAACTTTTATATCAACAGTAGCACTTCCAAAATTCATTTTATGATGACATTTATTGAAGACATATACTTAAATAAACTACTACATGTGTTTTAGATATATTGTATTGTTTTCATCACGAGAAAGTGACTTTTGGGAGCATAGAACAAGAACACGTGAATGCTTCGTTAGAAATAATTTCGTCGTCCTCGATTTTCACCCATTTCCATGCTAAGCGTGTAACGAGATCATTGTTATTATAAGTTAGCAACATGATCATATCTCATGAGTGTTAATTACGAACCTAAACTCCCTTATTCCTAATTGGTATCTCTTATATTTTATTTTGTCTTAATGATCACGAGGATACATCATTGACTAATGCGTGAATAGAGATTAGGTATAAAAATAGAGTTTTAACGGTGTAACCAAAATCATCGAATTAATAATTCACCCTAATAGACAACGATGTCAAAAAATTTAGTCAACAAGAAGGATCGATAAACACGGTTTTATAACGGTTTTGAACATGAGACTTATTACCAAGACTTTTATACGCCCCCTAACGGAAGGGCCTTATTATCATAGGTTTACCTCCATCTTTTATTCAACTCCGCCATGGAGCTTTTATTATGAATTCGGTCTTGCCTTGCCTTTTATTATCCGCCATCATCGGTGGTTTTATTATGGCCAAAGACGTATATCCTCACGCTAAAGCGAATTTTGGATCTTTAAAGCTTCAAGGATTAAGGCTTGATTCACTTTCAATTTGAGGATAGATTTTTCGGCCTTGTGAGCTTCAAATTTTTGCTTAATTTAGGTGAGCACTTGAAATCTTATTACTAGGTAGAGCTTTCGATTAATCGGGTGCCAATACTTCAAAACCGTGACGCTGGCGAATCCTCAATGTTTTCCCAATTTAGATACATGGAAGCTACTAAAACAAATTAGAAACCAACAATAGTGACTAAACCGCTAAATCAATATTTATTAACAATTTATTATATAAAAGCGTGGGGAGAATAAGCTAATAATTACTACACATGAGATCGTGAAAGATTACGAGACTTATAAATAACTCTATCATTTCTCGTCCTCATTCAAGAGACTTAGCCTAAAAAGTTAAGGAATCGAACCTAAGTGCTCAACACGCACGGTCGAGTCAAAAATTACTCTTATTCTCACCAACGGAAAACCTACATTCGTGTCTTAAACACTTATGAAAAAAAAGAAAAAATTTAAAATTTGGCCATTTTTAGCCTTATTTTGCAACAAAACGATAACAAAAAGATGAAATTTTGGATTGCGTGGTGACGTAAGCAAGGTGAAGTATCTACTCACCCCATACTAAAACTAAACATTGTCCTCAATGTTTCGAGTCTAGGGGTGAAAACACCCCCATACTAGAGATGAAGTCAAATTCTTAATCTCTAGCATGGAAAGGGTAAAACGAATAACCTAAAAGCCGTTTATGAATTATGCTAATAAGATAAACTTTAGAACATAAAAATATATCATCGGATATGGGAATCTCCAAAGGCAACTGTCGAAGCTTGAGTGATCCGTAAAACGAATACGAGAGGCTTCAATGATGACGATGAACCTAATAAAATACAATCACAAACAACCACGGAACAAAGGTTGGAAGAGCATAAGTCCTATCGTTACACTATTAGAAAAACGATAATATTTACAAGGATAAGCATGAGAATCCCCCACGAGGCACGTTGTTTTTGTTAACTGAGTCAAAAGCTCGACTCGAATCCCCATAAATGTGATCATTTAGGGATAATCTTGGTATGGTCATTTTTGGTGGGGCTTACATGATAAACAAGGCCCAAAAGCAACCGGTACTAAGGATTAAATCCTTTGATGATGCAAAATACCGGGACCGAAGATGGCGTCCTCGTTTTCATGGGATAAACGAACCAACGCCACTTCAACACGTGCCAAAACCCCAAAGGGGTAGAAGAAAAGAGATAAGAAGTAGAAAGGTTGGGCAATGGGTAAGGCAAACTTATGAGCTACTCGATGTAGACTCACACCAAGCAAATGAATATATTTTCCATTTATTGCATCGGTGGAAGACCGAGATTTCCCTTTACAAGCAATTCCGGGATCGTAAATCTCGTCCTCGGTGGAGAAATGTGAGGGAACATAAGGGGCTTCCCCCACACTATATCCACACCAACCATCGTCAAAAGGAGTAAACGAGGTGATAGCACTCAAACAACGATGTGATGACGGAGTTAAACTTGTAGAAAAATCTTTAAAAAATCTTTCCCTTTTTCATCGTTTAAAAACTCTTTATGAAAACCCGATTTGATAATGTCGAAAATATTTGGCGTGTCAAATTCAAAATTAGTCGCGCTAAAAATCCTCACATTCAAGTCTTTGGTGGGAGGGGGTAGCGGATTATATAAGTTCTCAAAACGTTTATCAATAAAGAACACCACCCCCTCGGGGTCAACATACTCGTCATCCTCATGAACATCGATCTCATCGATTTCTTCATCAAAGATAGGCTTGTCAAACCATGGTTTGTCATTCCCCTCCTTGAGTATCTTAGAAACTCTCTCGAAAAGATCACGATCAAGCACGAAACCATCATCCATTTGCGGGGATTGTTGATAAGTTAAATCCTCACGAATGTGGCAAACGTAATTCTCATTTGAGGAGTGTTGATTAGGTAACTCCTCGAGAATTGGATTTTTGGTGGTCACATGAGTTGGTTCCTCATCGAAAATAAGACGTTCCAACTCATTTAGTTCATCCTCGATTTTGGAAAGATCGACCTCACTCGTAGGTGGAAGTGGAGGCAAAAGAGCTATCTCTCGTTCATTGATTTCCTCAATTTTGGGATCAAACTCATAATCATCGTACTTCACATGAGAAGAGGTCTTTTTAGGAGAATCCTCAAAATGGCATGTGGATTTTGAAGTACGTGATCAATCTCGGCAAAATTGCCATCGTCATCATCAAAGAAAGAGTCGACGTGAGCACCCACAACCATGGTCTTACAAGTCGAATGACTATGTTTAGGTGACTTTTCTAGGACGAGAGGATCGACGTCGATGAAACCTTTATCCTCAACGGGTGTTGGGCTAGGAAAAGGAGGCACTTCGATGGAGTTAGAAATTGAAGCCTCAAAGACGTGGTCCTTCGAAGGTGGTGAAGACGAGTCCATTTTGGTTATTGTCGTGATGGCACTAACGTCGCCCTTCGGAATTGGTATTTTACTTGTTTCATCGAATACATCCCAGAGTGATTTTTCATTCAAAAATTTACACATACCCTTTTGAATTAGGTACACGTATTATTTATCATTAAAATCATCATCTTTAAAACCGTTCTTCTTAATTTTTTCAAAACATGCATTAAGCCTCATTCTTTCTGCTAAAGTGTACATTTTGAAATCATTAGGTTTAGAAACATTAGGTTTAGAAACATTAGGTTTTGAAAACTCGGTTTTTTCATTATCACAAGACACTTGGGATTTACTGGTGAAAAAGTCCATTTTATCCTCCCCATATCTCATAGTAAGTCTCCCCTCGTGAACGTCGATTACGGTTCGAGTCGTCGATAAAAATGGTCGGCCTAAAATAATAGGACATTTAGGGTCACACTCGTAATCGGATATAACGAAATCCACGGGAAAAACAAACTTTCTAACTTTGACATAGACATCCTCGGCTATTCCAGTTGATATTAATGGAGTACAATTTGCAAGCTCGATAGTCATGTTTGTGGGGGTAAGTCTAGGCAATCTCATAAATTTCCAAAGAGAATGAGGCATGAGATTGATGCTAGCACCTAAATCGGCAAGGGCTAAACATCCCTCAATCTCGGAAAAATCACAAGGTAATAGAAATTGGCCCGGATCCTCTTCCTTTCTCGGCATATGCCTTTTGGGTTTTTTTAAGAAGGATTGAAGCACAATTTTCTTCAAGGGTTACTTTGGTGAGGTCGACAAAACTCTCTTTTTGAACAGTGGATGGAATTTGAGGTAGACGAGGGTGTGCACTTTTTTTCTTGGTCACCACGTTCACCCCATCTACTTTAGAGCAATAAGACGTCTTAGAAGTCGAGGGTTGAGAAGAAGGAACAACTCGAAATCCATCAAGGTAAGGGGTAATCACACGACCTTTCTCACGAGACGAGGCGGCTTTACATTGTTCCTTCGGATTTGCAACGGTGTCACTTGGTAACGAACTCGATGAAACACCCGAGGACTTGTTCATAATAGCCGAAAACATCTTTTTAATGTCAATCTGTCCTTGCCGAATCTTCGTGTTTTGCAATTTCAAAGTATTAGTAAAGTCATTTTTCAAAGTACCAATTTCTCCCACTAATCGTCTCATATTAGCCTCATTCGTTTTCATGTAATTTTTAAAATCATTTGACGAACTATTTTGATTTGAATTAAAGTTCCCTTGGTTTTGATTACTTCTTTGAAAATTGTTTTGATTCGCACTTAAAAAATTGTTACCTTGATTGTTGTTGTTTGAAAAATTCGAGTTTTGATTATTGTCTCGATTTTGCCAATTTAAATTACGACATTGATTATAACCTTTGTTTTGAAAATTCCCTTGTTGATTGTTTCCTTGAAAATTGCCTTGTTGTGATGGACCGGCGTTATTTTGATTTTGATTAGAAAAATTTTTATTTAACGCACTCACATTCGACGTTTGTCCATCCGTAGTCGCACATTCGTAATAATTATGAGGTCCACCACAAAACGTACACGAAATCTCAACCGCTTTCACCGTAGCGGGGGCGTCTTTCTTTTGCATCTCAACGAGAAAAGACGTAAACACATTCGTAAGCTTGTCGACTTTTGCATCAACCCTCTCAATGTCGCGATTAGAACTACTAACATTGGCGACATTAGCAACACTCGGTGCGTTGCGGAGTTGGTAAACCTTGGATCGATTTTCGATAATCATTAATGCATCTTTCGGAGTCTTACACAAAAAGTTTCCACCGGCGGCGGAATTCAACGAATCTTGTTCTTGAAAACTAAGACCGTTTTAAAACGTATCGATTTGGTGCAACTCGGAAAATCGATGGTGAGGACATTGCCCAAGAAATTCCTTAAAACGATCCCACGCGTCTCTAAAAGATTCATTCGGTTTTTGCTCAAATCTCGTAATTTCATTTTTGAAAAACGTCGTCTTAGACGGTGGGAAAAAATGATTAACAAACTTGGAGACGAGATCCTTCCACGTAATTATCGAATTAGGTGGCTCTTTCTCGTACCAATCCATGGCGGCACCATCGAGCGAGTACGGAAAAAGCATAAGCTTGACGACATCAGTGTCGACGTTCTTAAACTTGCTCGTGGCCAAAAGACGATCAAAATTCCGAATATGGTCGTGAGGAATATCGGCTTCATGACCTCGAAACTTTGTAGATTGAATTAACGAAAGCATTCCGCTCTTAATCTCAAAATTCTCCGCTTCGATAGCGGGACGATCATGTCTCCATAACCCTCGGTGGGTTCTTGGAGCAATTCCATCATCGAACGATTGTTGGCCATCTCCTCTACGGTTTCTTCAACAACGATATTAGGAACGTCGGTTTCTAAATCTCGTCTACGTCGTCGATTCCTTCGATTACGATTGCGTCGATTCGAAGCGTCGCTAGAATTAGAATAATCCTTCGATCGAGTGTGCATGCACTAAGCGTAGAATGGGAGGTAGCAAAGAAGATTCTTTTTGCGGTTTTTTTTATTTTTCAATTTTTTTTGGTTTTTGATTGTTTTTTAATTTTTTTGGATTTTGGTGCATTACGTAGACTCAAATCTACAAATCTCTCCTCGAATCGATTTCTCGGTTAAAGAAGCCTCAAAGAATGAAAACGATCACGTGGAGTGAACGCCTTCGATGACTTTAGAACTTTGGTGGAACACCAAAACGTTCAAGAGGGTTTAATCTTGAAAACAAGCAAATATATATGATACGTAGATAATACTTGGGCGGAAAACCCTCGATTAGCCCTCTTTCTCAAAACACGCACAAGCAAGCGGGGGAAACAAGGAGGCGCTAAGCACTTAAGAGCCTTTTTCCCTTAGGTCGTGAAATACAACCGCCTTATACCAACCTTATAGTTTGTGTTAATCGAAATTAAGCCTCACGAAAGTATTTGTCTATTTTGCCTTTAAACTTTTGCTTTAGATTCGAATACAATGATCGAGTGATGAAATCCCGAATCAAGGTTGCGTTTTCACGCTTTTGGAGTACTTGTATATTTATTGTTCTACGTAAGTACAATATATTAATATATTCACAAGAAAAACAAAAACGTGAATGGGATATCAACAATATAGTAAAATGATTGTTGTATGTTTAGTTTAAAAAAACTAAACACGATTTATTTGGATACTATAATATAATAGAGAAAAATAACAAAAATGAGTATGTACGATATATACGCTTTCCAAAATTTGAAAAGCAAAAACGCACTACTCACACAAGCATGATAATAATAATGGCACACTAAAAACACCTCCCCGGCAGCGGTGCCAAAAATTGATGTAGTAAAATCGTACACGTTTCAGGAAAAACGCGTATAATGGGCAAGTATTAAACTCGAGGATTTAGGAAAACTGACAAGTCCGAATAAATGCGGGTTCGTTCTCGAAGGAGGTGTGTGAATTAAGTGCCAATATGTAAAATCAAATTTAGATTAGTGTCGTTTTTGGGTTTGTAGATAGAAAATTTAAAGACGAGCTACACTACGATTAAACTACGACGAATGACGTAAAACGATAACGTAATTACGTAAAACGCGACGAAATTAAAAATTAAACCTAAAAAATAATCAAAAATTAAAACTAAGTTTAAAATAATATAAACAAGAATAAAAATTCAATAAATAAATTTTAAAACCTTTTATTAATTAAATATTCATTTTTAAATGCTAATTAAAGCCCTAGAATTAATTATAACTAACAAAAAGTCCAAAATATTATTTTATTAAACAAATATCTTACTTATATCAATTAATAACTAAAAAGTATTTTTCCTAATTTTTTAAAACTATTTTTTTAATTTTTAAAGGCTAAAAACAATTTTTAAACTAAAATAATTATAAAAATTAATAAAATAATGATAAAAATAAATTTTATTTTTCTAAAAATTCTATTTTAACTAAATAAACAAGGGAAAAATGAAAAAGTTTAAAAAAAATAAAAAATGGCTAAAAACGAAAGTACCCCAAAGTACTCCAAGGTGGAGTACTTTTGTGTTGTCCAAGATCCTACCAGACAAAGGTGTTGTCCAATATCAGTGTTGTACGATATCGGTCAATACTAAAAAAACAAAAAAAAAAGCATTCTTGGACAACAAAGAGAATTGTTGCTGTATGGTTTTCGGCTCGTTTTCTCTTGTTTTGAGCTTCTTTTCTCGCTGTTTTTGGGCACAAACGGCACCCCTACAACAATGGAGTTGTAGGGAGTCAAGTATAACTTAAAAACACAACAATCAAACTCTTGAATCACACCACAAGCAACAACATACATCAACTAAAAGGCATAACAAAGATCCGGTGGCTGTTAAGACCTTAAGTGAGTTCTAGGCTTGATTTTAAGCCACCAGATGCGTACAAAAGCTTAATACCAGATGTGGCACACCTAAACACTACCCTAAGCTATATGTGTACCAAATTCAAGTCTCAAAAATAAAAAAAAAACAAGCTCAAAGGAGCTGCTGATGTGTTTGGGTGGACAGAAAAATGGTTGATATGGCCTTATGGGCAAACAATGAACTAAGTAGGCAGATTTAGCTATCCAAAACTTGAACTTTACTACTACCTAAACCTACATTATACTGATATCCAGCAAATAATCAAATTTTATGAACGAATCTCGCCCCTAAACTGGAAAGAAAAGAAGACGGAATGCAAGAAAATACGTGCTGGTCTTAGAATGGTACGACAGTAAACTTGTGAGCTATTTGAGTTTAACTGAGCACCTAGCAAAAGTTCTAAATACCAAAAATTAATCACAAACAGAAAGTCTACTATACCTAAACTAATGAAATTCAAATTCCTAAATAAAAACCTCAAAATCAAACAACTTCAGCTGATAGTGTGGTATGCTTTCATTTGGGTCACAAAATGTATATGAAAAATATGCAGAGAAGCATGACCTGCTTATAAGTTTTGCACAGTTATGAGATTGGGGAAATCTTACTAAGCAAAATTGGCTTCCCTAAGCCTAATCCAAGCACACACAAATCAACTGCAACACTCAAACTAGCAATGGACTTATATTCAAAACATAAAACATAACCATGTAAGTCCTACAACTCTCCGTATATGTTTTACTGATTTATGTAGGTTTAATCATTAACTATGCGACTTATCAATTTTAAAACTACAACCTACAAGCCCAGACCTAAAATAAGTCTACTTGAATAACCAGGGTGTTGGGGCTTAAAATACTTAGTCCTGCTTATACCTAGACCTAAACAAATGGTAATTCCAGTCGCTCCTTACTTTCTAATTTAATGAAAATTAACCAAGCTATTGTATCTTACCAACCTCAAATCAATTGTTAACTACTCAAATCGTGCTAAAAAACATAAAACACTATTTTCTACTTGAACTACTACCTAGAATCAACTTATTCTATTAAATCACGAAAGGACTCCATAAACACCCACTAAGCACGAAGATGCATAATAGACAGAAAAAAGGGGGAGTTGAAGGCTCGTACCTGATGCCGCCAGCCCTTTGCTATTTATCCCACCCTTGGTCTGAATAATGTATGTAAAGAGTCCTCGTTGTGGTTCTACAACAGAACCGAGGATAACAATGTCTTTAAAAATAACGGAGAAGCGTGAACAATGGCTTGGTGGTACCTGCTGAGACAAAACACACAAACCTAGTAACCAAACCTTTATAAGCTCTCTTTTTGAGAGAGCTTATGAAGGCTTATGCTACAAGAAATTAGACAGAATAAAAAAGCTTTTTGAAAATCTTTCAAACACCAATATTTAGAACCAATCTTTTTGAATTACTAAATGGAAACAACTGAAATTTGAACAAAATCAGAAACTCCTTATCTAGGATTGTTTGTCAGTCAATCCTAAACAACAATTTCCCAATCTTTGCTCTTGAAATCTTTGATAAAAAAAGTAACTTTGAACCAAACACTTTTGATAGAATCCTATATTACTTGCATAAACATAAACATTAACACTAAAGCAATTAAAAATAGATAGAACTCAGAACTTGTATGATTTTTACAAAACACTGTAAACATTCATTAAGTAGGAAAATAGTACAAGACTGGAACAAGGAAATATGAAGAACCCTAAGGCCTTATATATACGGCTACATGAAGATTCTAGAAAAAATAAAAATACAAACCCTAATGAAATGTAATTCCATTGTTGCCCTTGGATATACGTTTGAAGATGCCATATACTGATTTTGAATCTCGTGGTCAATAAGGATTCTTGTGACTCTTGTGATGGAACTTGTGATTTGGCAGTTATGAATGGATCTAGGTCGTCCAACAAAAAGTGGGGAACAAGAAAACTTATGTGAGCCATGGATCATCTGTTCAAGTTGTCTTGTTCTTCACATCGGGATAAGTTGGTGATGGTGATGTTCCCTTTAGCTGAGCTGGAGCCAACAGGGTCACATGGGTGTGTCTTGTGTGATGTCAGCAACAAAACCCTTAAACCAATTTACAAAAACCCTTTGCTTTGGATAATCAATTTCTGGTAATTGATTTTAGGATTTATAGGAGGATTTGGCCATTTTTGATTAGTTTAAGGGATAATAAAGGTGTTTCCCTCTTTTAACCAAAATTGACCATTTTGACTGAGTTTATTAAGTAAACAGGTTATATGAGGGAGTGGGTTGGGTTTGATGACATATAGTCCCCAGCCGGGTCATGAACCCGGCCCACGGGTACTACCCGTATCCGGCCCATCACAGATGGGTGTGAATAATGTCATTTGAGCTTATGGGCTTGGATGAACAGTAACCGCACACACGTGTGCGGCCCACGGCCCGGCATGACCGGTACAGGGTTAGACAGAATCATATTCTATCTATGAATAGGATTTACCCCAAAGAAGAGGATATTCACTCACTATAATTAGAAGATAACAACCAATCTAATTCTGGTACTTATCCTTTCCTTGGGGCCGAAGCATCAGTGACAGCCCATTAGGGTTTCGCTGCCTATAAAAGGAACCCCCAAGGGTTCCACAAATGTATTACGTTCTATACACTCTCGACCCATCCGATTTCTATAAACCCTAACCGATTACTTACTCTCACGTGGGAGTCTAATTGTGGGAAACATTCCCACGGTAAGCCTAACGCGTGTTGTTTAGTGTGCAGGATCCCAACCATACAGTTCACTTGGTGCAGGAGCCGGAGTCCAGCCAACCCGAATTAAGCCTAATTCGGGTCTAGCAAGGATCACCCAACTTTTATATCAACAAGTTGGCGCCATCCGTGGGACCCATTACACTAAGCTAGAGCAAAATCTCATCTTGAACTCTCAATGACGAAGGGGCATCCGCAAGCTAACACCAGGAACACAAATCCTGGAAATCGGAAGTCCCAAGGGGAGGGGATACTCATTCCCAATCAATCCCCTAGCCGTCCAGCGGGCGGACAAAACAACCGCAGTGGTTTTCAGTCTATGGGGGTGACGAGCACGATCTCCATGACTCCTCCACCTACTTCGACCCTGGACAACCCTGACCCAGGGAGTGCGCCCAATCCTCCTAACAAGGAGCCGCGCAGACCGTCGATAGAGGAAGAAGTAGAAGTCCAACCGCTCAGCAAGGAAGATCTCACTCGAGTTCTCACGCAGAACTTTGATAGGATCGTCCCAGGGATTGCATCAAGGTTGAATCTAGGGAGGGACCTCCAATCTAGACACAACTTCGGCAATGCCGGACCAAGCACCTCTTCCCAAAATTAGAGGAAGAGAAAGACCCGGCCTTAGGAGCGGAGCCTCTTCGAGGAAACTCCCTAACCTAGGAATGTGTTTGAGCGCATAGGGGATCGCCTTATGCAGGAATTAACGCAGTCTCGAGAAGGAGAGAGGTCAGACGGCTCTCCCGAACGACCGGATCAGGAACTGACCAGAGCCAATCGCCGTACGAGTGTGTGGCATAGGATGAACATCGGGAAGAAAGCCCCTGGCTCTTCTCACAAGAGCGGTCCTCACCCAAGAGATGGGGCACCGCCTCCTTATCAAGAGAGGATTCGGATGATCATCCGCCCAAGCGCCGCCGGCCTAGACTGTTGGGAATAAATCTATGCTTATTTGTTTCCCCTGCTAGTTGATTATTCATACCCCTGCTAGAGTAAGTTCCCCCTGCTAAATAACAAAGGCAGGGGGATCCGTTCCCCTGCTGGAGTCAAAGGCCCTGCCGTCAAGATAAACATGGAATAGATCTTTACGCGTTTCAGTTATTATTCCTTAATACTTTCCATAGTTTGTTAGTAGTGATCTTGTACGTGGGTCCTTGCATCTATAAAAGGACTCACTAGGTTAGCATGCAAAGTGTGTCTTTCTCATTTCGTTTTTCATTATTATTACTTTAAGGTTTTGTAAACCCTAATACCACTTTGGGTATTCATATATCTTTGATATATTAAAGTTCAACGTTTGAATCTCATTTGTTCTTGTGCTAAACATTACATTCTGCATCTTGTTTAGTTACTTTGCTTTGCAAAGTTTCTCTAGTGTTAGATTGAATTCTTTCTCTCTATCACAACCCTTAAACAAGCTATTAAGGTTTAAGATCTGACTTTGGGATCAACAAGTGGTATCAGAGCTTGTTGAGAAACTTTGTCTAAATCAAGAACAAAATCCTCATAGCAAACATGTCGTCAGAATCATCCACAAACAGCAACAACCACAATACCCTCAAGTTACCCATGTTGGATCCTGAAAACTTTGAATTATGGGAATTCAGAATCCAACAATACCTGAAAATGGAACACTATGTTCTCTGGGAGATCATAGAGTTTGGTGATCAATTCAACAAAATGGTGGCGGTTGAAGAAGGCAAGGATGAAGGTGAAAGTTCCAAAGGTAAGGACAAGAAGAAATCTGCTGCTCTATGTGATAAGGAAATACTGGCTAGAAGGCATGATGTCAGGGCTCATAGCTCATTGTTGTTGGCCCTACCTGATAGACATCAACTCAGATTTAGGAAATACAAGACAGCTAAGGAACTATGGGAAGCCATAGGCACAACCTTTGGAGGAAATGAAGCCACAAAGAAGAAGAAGAAGAATCAAATGCTGGATGATTTTGCTTCTTTCAAAGCAATTGGTGATGAATCAATTGGAGCTATTTACAATAGGCTTCAAGACATGGTGGCCCACTTGGAATTCTTTGATATTGAGGTGTCAAGAGAGCAGGTGAATACCAGGTTTCTTAACAGCCTCCAGAAAGAATGGTTTGTCTATAAGGCAATCTGGCAGAATAAGGATGACTTGGACAACAAGAATATTGATGATATATACAATAACTTAAAAGTTTTTGAACCTATTGTCAATGAAATGAAGTCAAAAGGGACAATTCCCACCAACTCAAGTGGAATTGCTGATCCCCCTGCTAACATGGCATTCATATCACAAAGCAGTAGAATCTCCAAGAACAGTGGAATAGAAGTAGCCCCTGCTACTTATTCCCCTGCTATCAGGTCTGGACCTTCCTATGATGAAGAAAGACCAGCTACATTCAGCCTTGATACTGCATGTGCATTCATAGCATCTCAAGGTCCACAAGGATCTACAGTGTTACATGAAGATCTGAATCAAATCAGTAAGCAAGCACTAGAAGAATTGGATATCAAGTGGAATATGGCTTTGCTAAGCATGAGAGCCAACAGGTTCCACAAGAAGTATGGGAAGAAGATCACAATTAATCCATCTGATGTGGCTGGGTTTGATAAAGCAAAAGTTGAATGCTACAATTGTGGCAAGAAGGGTCATTTTGCCAGGGAATGCAGAGGACCTAAGTCTGGAAATAGCCATAGAAAGGATGAGGATTCTGGTGCTAAAGCCATGGTAGCAATGCAGGGGATAGATGGAGCAAATGGATGGGACTGGAGTGCTATGACAGAAAGTGTGGAAAGAAATCAAGCTTTGATGGCTGAGGAAAAGGAAGAAGACTTTGCACTTATGGCCATGTCAAGTTCCAGCTCTGACAATGAGGTATATGATGACTCATACTGTACTAAAGCTTGTAGAAAAAATACTGAATCTTTAAATGATCAAATCAGAAAGGTAAAAGCTGACTATATCAATTGTGATAATGATCTTGATAACTACAAACGTGCTTTAGAACAACTAGAGTCCACCATAAGAGAATATAGGCAAAGAGAAAGTGAGTATAGGGATCACATTGTGATTCTAGAAAGAGATGCCAAGGAGAATAACCAATCTATAAATGTTTTAACTGTTGAACTTGAAATTTTCAAAGCTAACCAAAAGATAGATGAGGAAACTGTTGAAAAGTTTGGAAAAGCTTCAAAAGATTTAACCAAGGCATTTGAAATTGGTCAATCTCCTAAGGACAAAACAGGGTTTGGAATTAAGAATATGAATGCTACTATACCTCCACCCCCTGCTAACATCCATGCTGCATATCCTAGAAAAGACTTGTCATGGACTGGTCTCCCTTGTTTTGAAAAACAGGATGACATTGAGTTTGACTTGAGTGCTTATATATCTAATAACCTTGATACAGAAGAGTCTCTAGTTAAAACTAGTGTCATTAGGGATGTTAAATAGGAACAGGTTGGCTTAAAGCAAATTGACAACCCTGTTAGATTTTCAAAAGAAGGAAACTCTTCCAAATCTAATGCTAGGCCACAGTCTCCTAAACCTACCATTAAATATGCTGGTATGTACAGGAATGTCAGAGGTAATCAAAGAAATTGGAATGACCAAAAGTCTCATCAATTAGGAAAAGACTTTGTGATCAATACCAAGCCCTGCTTCACATGTGGCAGTTTTGAACACACTTATCAAGAGTGTAAGGCACCAATGGAGATGGTGGCTGCAAATCCCTTAAAGGATATGCAACCTAGAGCCATTCTTCTAAATGCAGGGGCAAAATCCTTTTCCTCTGCCAAGTATGTTGCCCCTGCCTTGAGAAATAGAGTGGCTGAGAAATATGTTGCCCCAGCCCTTAGAAAGGAAAATGATGTTCACCCAAAGCCCAACACTTCTGTGACCACCCCAACACCTTATACTACATATGGAACTGGCCCAAGACCTTACCAACACATGAATAGAGGCCAAAACAAAAGGTGGGTTCCCTCTGCTAAGCATAAGGATTCCCCTGCTAAAACTAGGGTATCCCCTGCTAGAAAAGTTGTGCATCCTAGGAACATGGGAAGATGGGGAAAAGCTGTGAAAGCCTCAGCTCGTTGGGTTTGGGCACCCAAAAGGGGTACTCAATCTAATGGTGTATCTCTAGTTTTTGATAAGCTATCCTACATTGATACACGAGGTAGATCCAAGTCTGTAATGGCTTGGGTCCCCAAGAAAAACTAATTTGTTTTTCCTTTTGCAGGTGACAAAGAAGACAAGGGATGATAGAGCATATTGGGATAGTGGATGCTCAAGAAGTATGACTGGACACAAAGCTTACTTGTCTAACTTTGTACCCCTGCATGACAATGATGGTGTTTCTTTTGGAGATGGGCATGGAACTATAACAGGAAAAGGAACTATTGTCACAAATGGGATGACTTTTGACAATGTGTACTTGGTGAAAGAACTCAAGTATAATCTCTTCAGTGTGTCACAGATGACTGATAACAAGAATTTTGTCTTGTTTACTGACACTGAATGCTTGGTATTAGGAAAGGAGTTTGTCTTGCCACAAGACACTCCAATTGTTCTCAGAACACCAAGACAGAAGAACATGTACACAATTGATCTCAAGGACATCTCTCTCCAAGACAATGAAACATGTTTCATTGCCAAAGCTTCAGCAGATGAATGTAAGAAATGGCATAGAAGACTTGGTCATCTTAATTTCAAGAACATGAACAAACTAGTGAAGCATAATCTGGTTCATGGTCTTCCCTCCAAGTCTTTTGCCACTGAACATACTTGTGCAGCATGTCTGAAAGGGAAGCAACACAGAGCATCTTGCAAGTCAAAAACAAGTATGTCCACCACCAAGCCATTGGAACTACTACATATGGATCTTTTTGGTCCTACTTCTGTGGCAAGTATAATGAAGAAATGGTAATGCTTAGTGATTACTGATGATTTTTCAAGATTTACATGGACATTCTTTCTATTTGAAAAGAGTGACACTGCTGATGTACTCATTGGGTTCATCAATCAAATTGAACTGTCAAAAAGCATGAAGGTAGTTACCATAAGGTCAGACAATGGTGGTGAGTTCAGAAATCAGAAATTGGATTCTTTCTGCATAAACAAAGGCATCAAGAGGCAATTTAGCATTGCTAGAACACCTCAACAGAATGGAGTGGCAGAAAGAAGGAATAGGACACTCATTGAAGCTGCAAGAACTATGCTGTCTGATTCCAAACTTCCAGTTATCTTTTGGGCTGAAGCTGTATCCACTGCTTGCTATGTGCAAAACAGGGCCTTGGTCGTCAAGGCACACAACAAGACCCCTTATCAGCTGTTTAATGGAAGACCTCCCTTAATTGACTTTTTCAGACCTTTTGGGTGTCATGTTATCATCTTGAACACTATTGACAATCTTGGTAAGTTTAGTGAAAAGGGTGATGATGGATACTTTGTGGGTTATTCCTTAAACAGCAAGGGATATAGGGTCTTCAACAAGAAGACAAGCAAAATCACAAAAAATCTTCATGTGAACTTCCTTGAAGACAAACCTGAAGATGTTCAAACAGGTCCTGACTGGTTCTTTGATATAGATGTACTTTCTAAGTCCATGAATTATGTACCTGTTGTCTTGCAAAACACTAACATTTCAGGTACTCAAGAAACAATTGATGCTGAGAAGTCACCTCTGAGGTACATGAATGTACCCTCATTGTTTCCTAGTGAAGCTGATAAACAAGAAGATAATTCTGCTTCAGGAAAAGAACAGCCAATCTCATCCCCTGCTATGTCTGAAGGCAGTGGAATGGCTGAAAGCAGTGGAACCCTGGATTCCCCTGCTAGAGAAATTGATTCCTCTCTCACAAAGGATCATGATGCTAATGAGACTACCGATGCAGAAAGAGAATCCCCACTCATCTCATCATCTTCACCCATAAATGATGGTCCTATCATATCCAGCAGTGGAAGCAGAATCATCAGGAGTGGAGGTCCTAGTTATTCAGAGCTTCATTCTGCTCACAAGCACCCATCTTTAGGTCATGCTGTCTCATTTGGAAGTTCCTTTGAGGACTTCTTTCCTAATCAAAATAGCCCCATCAATTCTGATTTGGAAGAAGATGAAACAGAAGTCATCATGCAGCCTACCTATAGAATCAATAAGGATCATCCTATCTCTCAGATCATTGGTGATCCTGAAGCTCCCAGACATACAAGGTATACAGCAAAGGAGCACAGCTTCATTGCTAACATCACCATGAAGTTCAATCATGACAACATGCAATGTTGTCTGTTTACTGCATTTTTGTCACAAGAAGAGCCAAAGAAGATTTTTCAGGCTTTAAATGACCCAAGCTGGGTTGAAGCTATGCAAGAGGAGCTCTTACAATTTGACATACAAGAGGTTTGGATTCTGGTTGATTGTCCCAAATGGGCAAGGCCTATTGGGACCAAGTGGGTGCTCAGGAACAAAAAGGATGAAAGGGGAATAGTTGTCAGGAACAAGGTAAGGTTAGTAGGACAAGGGTATACTCAGGAAGAAGGGATTGATTATGAAGAGGTGTTTGCTCCAGTAGCAAGGATTGAAGCTATTAGATTATTCCTTGCTTATGCCTCATTCATGGACTTCACGGTTTTCCAGATGGATGTGAAAAGTGCCTTCTTATATGGAACCATTGATGAAGAAGTCTATGTCATGCAACCACCAGGGTTTGAAGATCCTGAACATCCTAACAAAGTATACAAAGTGAAAAAGGCCATGTATGGCCTTCACCAAGCTCCCAGAGCCTGGTATGGTACTCTTTCCAAATATCTCCTAGACAATGGATTCAGCAGGGGGAAGATTGATCAGACCCTGTTTACCAAGAAACAAAAGGGTGACCTTCTGCTAGTACAAGTCTATGTGGATGACATCTTTTTTGGATCAACTAACTCCATGCTTAGCAAAGAGTTTGCCAAATTGATGCAGGATAAATTTCAAATGAGTGCTATGGGAGAACTAAACTTCTTTTTGGGGTTACAAGTTCAGCAGCGGAAAGATGGGATATTTATCTCACAAGACAAATATGTAGCTGAGATTGTAAAGAAGTTTGGCATGTCTGATGGGAAGAAGGTGTCCACTCCCATGGACAAGGATCATCCATGGGGCAAGGATAGTCCTGGCAAGCCTATTGATGTCAGGAATTACAGGTCCATGATTGGGTCTCTTATGTATCTCACTGCTTCAAGACCTGACATCATGTTTGCAGTCTGCTTATGTGCAAGATACCAGGTGTCACCAACAGAGTGTCACTTATTTGCTGTGAAAAGGATTTTTAGGTATCTAAAAAGTCATCCTACCTTAGGACTCTGGTATCCAAAGGAGTCACCATTTGAGCTGATAGTTTATTCAGATAGTGATTATGCTGGTGACAACAATGATAGGAAGTCTACAACAGGGGGATGCCAATTTTTGGGGAGCAGGCTTATATCTTGGCAATGTAAGAAGCAGACTATCATGGCAACATCCACAACTGAAGCTGAGTATGTAGCAGCTGCTGCATGATGTGGTCAAGTTCTTTGGGTGCAAAATCAATTGCTTGATTATGGGTACAACTTTCTTAAAACCAAGATATTTATTGACAACAACAGCACTATTTGCATTATAAAGAACCCTGTTTTTCATAGCAAAACCAAACACATTGAAATTAGACATCACTTTATCAGAGATTGTTTTGAAAAAGGACTGATTGTCCCTGAGAAAATTGATACAGAACTTAATGTTTCTGATCTTTTAACAAAAGCTTTTGAGGTAGGGAGGTTTCAGTATCTGGTTGCAGGTATTGGAATGGTTACTCCTTAAAATCTGATGTCTATTTTTATCATGTGTAATCAGGGTTACTTCATTGCTGTTGTTGTATAATTGTTAGTCAATTTTACCATTTCTTTCATTCCACTGCTTTTTATCACTGATTCCTCTGCTTGGGGTTCATTCCCCTGCCAAGAGAATTTTTCTCTTAAGCTGGGTGTGTTCTGTTTACAAAAGTGGTTTTATGTGGTTTTAGACTAACAATGCAGAGGTTCATATGGTGCATACTACTCTCCTTGGTGGATCAGGTATATACTCTATGTTTCAGGGGAGGTTAGGTCAAACCTTTAGGATTCAGGGTATTCTTAGGATACTCATATATGATTCTAGATCATATCCATTGGTGAGTGGGGGTTCAGGGTAATGATGACTTGCTGCACAGCTTGTCTAAACTCTGAAACCTTGAGGCACTGTAGTGTGTGTTTGCATTTCTTTATTCAAGCAGCTTGCTGTTCAAAATACAGATGTGTGGCACACATTGCCAAGACTAACTGACCATAGTTAAGGGACAAGGTTGGGATGGTGACTGGGGTATGCATGATTTCTTGGGATTACCTGGTGTAGGGGAGCTTGTGTATTAACTTTTTGTATTGGGACCATTGCTGAATAAAGGACTATTGAGATTCTATGTATCTATCTTGTGTATACAAGTGTGTGCATTAGAGCAGAGCTAGTTAGCATTAGTCCTTCCATGACTAGTTTAATACCCCTAGGAAAGTTTCCCCTGCTTTTATTTTTTATTCCCCTGCCTTCACAACATTCCCCTGTTTGACCGTTGACCGACAATACCGTTACCCTGTTCATAGCCGTTGGGCCTGCTTGCATAAATTTTGGTTAGGGAATATTTTATTCTTTTTAAAAGATATTTAAGGCGCTTTCTTTGGTGATTGGTAATCTTTTCCTTCTATTTCAAATATATTAATTTTTTATCAAGATTTATTCTTGATATTTTTGCAATTTGAAAATTTTGGTCCAATCACAGCCCTTCAATTTGTCTATATAAACTTAATTCCCTTTACCAGCAGGTCCACAAATCTCTCTCGACCTAATCCCACTTACCTTCCATCTCTATAAACCTTTAAACTATTTTCCAAATTCATCATGACCCTTAAAATTGCTCCTAATCATAACCAAATTGCTTTGCTTCATGATGAACCAGCCGAGTTTGCTGAGGCTGTGGCCTTTTTAAAGTCTTCGTACTTCAAAGTGGCCCTTCTCATCAATCCTCGCATTTATACCTCACACATTCAACAGTTCTGGTCTAAAGCCATGACCAAAACAGTGAATGGAGAGGTCATAATTCAAAGCACAGTTGATGGTCATTCCAAGGTAATCACACTTGCCTCCATCAGGGAGAATCTCCTCCTTGATGATGAGGATGGAATAACCAACTTTTCTTAGGCTGAAATTTTTGAAGGTCTTGAAAAATTGGGGTATAAACTTTCTGAAAATCAAAAATTAAAGTTTGCTAAAGGCCAGTTTGCCCCTCATTGGAAACTTTTGATTCATACTATTATGCAATGTTTGTCACCCAAAACCACTGCTTTTAATGAAGTTGGTAGTGAGATAGCTTCTGCCCTGATCTGCTTTGCAACAGGAAGGAAGTACTGTTTTTCTCAAATGATTTTTAAAGGCATGGTTAAAAATGTTTCAAGCACCTCAAAGTTTTGTATGTATCCAAGGTTTATAGAAGTTTTGCTGAATATGAGTGATCATGGTCCCATTACACACAGAAACTATTTTTCAGCAACCAAACACACAACCAAACTTTTCACCACATTACTTGCACCATCACCTTTGTTCTCTGGCAGAAACATTCCATTCACTTCAATCATGCTAGACCAAATCAGACGGGAAGAAGCCAAACACCAAACAGCCATAAATCCACCTGCTGAATCCCCTGCCAAGAACCTACCACCTGCTGATCCACACCAAGAAAGGCGTTCAAAATCCAGGTTTGCCAGGTCTCCCTTTCCTGGTGAATCTTCACAAGCAGCAGAGAGGAGAGTCTCCAAGAGTTTGGAGCAAACTGGGGGTTTGGCTGCCACTACTGTCTCATCCTCAAGGGGTGAGCAGGATAGTGACACCATCAATAAGTCCTCTCCCCCACTCCATGATATCCAACAAGGGGAGAAATTCCCTTCTAGGATTGAGAGCAGTATGCAACCTTTGACAAACTTGGAATTGACGAAAATGTGCATGAGCCTGAAAAGGCAAAATGCACAACTTGTACAAGATGTCAAAAAGCAAGGTCTAGTTATCTCTCATCTGGAAACCAGACTTGCTACTCTTGAGGGGAGGAGAAAGCCCAGACTGATTCTTTCCACAGATGAGGATGCTTCCAAAGGGGAGGAAATTCCAACCAAAGAAGGATCTACTGAGTATTATTCATATCCTGGTAGGGAGCATGGAAAGATAACAGGTGCTAAGGAAGGAATGGAGAGAGAAAGTGCTGATAAAGGAAGTGACAAGGGGAGTGCAACCAAAGATATTGCTCAAACATTGCTCACCATGGGCAATCAAGAAGAAGCCCCTGCTTCAAAAGTTTCCCCTGCCATTGTTGATCCCACTGCTGTAAGTTTATCCCCTGCTAAGAACATTACTCAAACTTTTGTTAGGAAGAACAGAAAGCAACCAGCTCAGAAGGGGATAACAATCAAAGAACCTGCATCTAAAGAAAAACCAGCACCAGCAGTGGATCCAAAAGACAAAGGAAAAGGAATCATGGTGCAACAGCCCAAGAGAAAATACAAGCATCTGACTCCTGAACAGCAGAAGATCCAAGAAGCACATGATGCACAAGTAGCTCTCAGGCTACAACAAGAGGAAATGGATATGCAGGATCAAAGGATGGAGAAGATGAGGCCCAAAGATATGCTAAAACAGGTTGAGATTATGCATAGGGAACTAGATGACAGGGTACCTCATGTTGAAGAATTTCTTAATCAATGGGAGAAGGAGTTGAAAAATGCTCCTTTGGAAGACAGTATGAGTTGACTTGCCTTGTTTACAAATATCAAACTGAATATCTGGAAAGAAGGGCAATGCAAATTCAGAGTGAGAAGTATAGAACATCAGAGAAAGGGCAACTTGATTACTACAAAGTTCTGCTTAAAAGGCATAGGAAGTGGAAGGATGGTGACTTCAGAGATATGAGCTTTGAAGCCATAAAGAGAGTAGTCAGACCAGTTCTAAAGTTGTATGATGTGGAGGATTGGATGACTATCAACACTCCTGAGGAAGCTGAGTATCTTAGGAGACAAAGTGAAGTACTACAGAAAGCCAGAGCAACAAAGAAAAGAAAAGCTTGAGATACTACACAAGCAGGTGCATCATCCCCAGCAGGGGAATCACACCAAGCAGGTGAAAGTTTTCCAGAAGTACTTGAGAAGTCGGTGCTTAATGCACAAAGAGCAGCAAAGAGACTCAAGAGAATGGAGCAAGTGGGCATAATCACTAAAGAGTCTCAAGGGCCAACAAATGATGAAATTGATAAACAGCTGATTTTGCAGGAAAATGATGAAATCTCACCTAGTGAACTTGGAAAGAAGTTTGCTATTATAGAGTATGCTGTTTATGAACACAAAGGGAGAACTTGGTGGAAGCTTACAAGGGCTGACAATACAGCACAGACATTTCTAAGCCTAGATGTCATGTTTCAAATTTTGGATAGTGAAGACTTAGAAGATCTGTGGAAATTATTGAAGAAAACGTTTGCTGCAAAACCTCCTACCATGGATGGTGTAGAGAAGGATTGGGTAATCTGGGAGTGCATGCATAGAATGTATGAACATGAATTATTTGATCCTCTATTTGATGCAGTGAATAAAGGAGATTTGGTGTATTGGAAGCTATTCACAAATTCTGGGGTTTATGAGGTGGTAATGGAAGGGGTGAGTGTTTATTTACTCAATCACAGGTATTATCCCTTCTCACAGGAAACCTTGAAGAAGTTAGCACAGGCTAAGTTAATTGTTGATGCCAAAAAGCCTGTTGCTTATGATCTGGTAAGAATGGTTCATAGTCAGATTTGGCCAGAGAGTTTGTAAGCATCCTCATCAACTAGCATTTATTCAGAAACTTGTCTTTAGGGGAAAGCACAAGTTTAGGGGAGGATTGTTGGGAATAAATCTATGCTTATTTGTTTCCCCTGCTAGTTGATTATTCATACCCCTGCTAGAGTAAGTTCCCCCTGGTAAATAACAAAGGCAGGGGGATCCGTTCCCCTGCTGGAGTCAAAGGCCATGCCGTCAAGATAAACATGGAATAGATCTTTACGCGTTTCAGTTATTATTCCTTAATACTTTCCATAGTTTGTTAGTAGTGATCTTGTACGTGGGTCCTTGCATCTATAAAAGGACTCACTAGGTTAGCATGCAAAGTGTGTCTTTCTCATTTCGTTTTTCATTATTATTACTTTAAGGTTTTGTAAACCCTAATACCACTTTGGGTATTCGTATATCTTTGATATATTAAAGTTCAACGTTTGAATCTCATTTGTTCTTGTGCTAAACATTACATTCCGCATCTTGTTTAGTTACTTTGCTTTGCAAAGTTTCTCTAGTGTTAGATTGAATTATTTCTCTCTATCACAACCCTTAAACAAGCTATTAAGGTTTAAGATCTGACTTTGGGATCAACATAGACGTACTCCTCTACCGCCACCAAACGATGAGGAGTACTATGGTGGTCCTTATTATCGAGAGACGGAAGCAGAAGATCTTTCCTAACCGTGGTGTGACCCTAGTTTCACCCGTCCATGGGCAGATACCAGGGAAGATCCTTTTACTCTCCGCATACGGAATTACTCCAAGGACACAAAACGTCGCATCCCGGCGTGTGTCAAGACTTATGATGGAACGGGCGATCCGGATGATCACCTCAATATATTTGATACGCAGGCGAAAATTGAGCGATGGCCCATGCCTATAGGGTGCCAGATGTTCAATTCAACCTTGATTGGCAATGCTCGCGACTGGTTCGAAGGACTTCCTCCGCGAAGCATTGATAGCTTCACTGAATTACGCACTGCGTTCAAAAATAATTATACTCAGAGGAAGAAGTATAATAGGGACCCTGTCTCATTGGCAACCGTCAAGCAACGGCCGGGAGAGTCCACGGAAGCCTTCACTGAGCGCTTCAATGATGAGTGCACTCGCACAAAGACAATGCCGGAACTCCTGAAAATTTCCGACTATATGCATGCCATAACAGACAAGGAATTAATCAGGCGTCTCAATGACAAGCGTCCGGAGAAGTATGACGACCTCATGGAAAGGGTCAGAAACTTCATAGAGGGAGAAACCGCGGTTGCCGCGGCCTATCCTTCAAAAGGAAATGGCTACCGATCGAACGACCAGTCCAGGAGGCAGTCGGGCGGTCAAAGCAATCAAAACAATGGGAGGGGCTCAGACAAGAGCCAAAACAAGGGAGGACGGCCAGACGATAAGTTTACCCCTCTAAAGATGTCCTACCAGGAGATCTTGCTGACGGAAGGGGCTAATTTCCCAAGGCCTCCTCCAATGACGACTTTGCTGGACCGTCGCAAAGGAAATCGTTTCTGCGAATTCCATAACGACAAGGGCCATGGTACGGAGGAGTGTATCCAGCTCAAGAAGCACATTGAGTCACTGATCAAGTCAGGTAAACTCAAGCATTTGGTTAAGGATTGGAAGGATGGAAAAGACAACAAGAAGTATGACAAGAAGGATCCCCAAAAGGACAAACCTTCGACCATATACATGATCCAATCCAGACAACGCCGCACAAGGCAGAAAATTGGTCAAAAAATTTCACACGGCAGGGAAATCTCATTCCCTCCCATTACAGCAAGCGATGTGATTGATGCGCCTCTCACTATTGAGATAAGCATTGGAACACACAATGTTCGTCACATGTATGTGGATGGAGGGTCATCAGCAGAGGTACTGTACGAACACTGTTTTGTGCAGTTACGACCAGAAATAAGAAGCCAATTGGTACCGGCCACGGCGCCGCTCATTGGTTTTAGCGGAGACACCATCTGGCCGATAGGTCAACTACGTCTGCTTGTAACCATTGGGAATAAGGAACACTCCACCTCTGCGTGGATGAACTTTCTGGTGATACGCTCTCATTCTCCATACAACGGGATCATAGGCAGACCAGGTATTCTGGCCATACGGGCCGTACCTTCCATGGCACACGGAATGATCAAATTCCCTGTGGAAGGAGGAATTGTCACCATTTACAACACAATCGTACCAGCATCCGAGTGTCATACTGTGACAACACCGGTCCCACATGTTCCACCCAAGGATGGATCACCACCTCCCAATTGGAGGGTGGCGATCCATCCTGATTATCCGGAACAGGAGGTGTCCATAGGGGGAACACTCTCGGATAGCGGCAAAAGGGCCATGAGCTATCTCTTAAAGGCAAATTTAGATATATTCGCATGGGAGCCAAAGCATATGACAGGCGTACCACGCGCGATAGCAGAACATAAGCTCCATATCCGCCAGGGGTACCAACCCGTCAAGCAAAAAAAGCGCGGTCAGGCACCTGAACGCAGCCGAGTGATACTGGATGAAGTACGGAAACTAGTGGATGCAGGTATCATGCGCGAGGTATACTACCACGAGTGGTTATCCAATCCAGTCATGGTCAAAAAACATGACGGAAGCTGGCGCATGTGTGTGGATTTCACGGATCTGAACAAAGCCTGCCCACAGGATTGTTACCCGTTACCAGAGATTGACTGGAAGGTGGAATCTCTATGTGGATATCCCTTTAAGTGCTTCCTAGACGCATATAAAGGATACCACCAGATCCAGATGGCGGAAGAGGACGCAGAGAAGACAGCGTTCCATACTAGTCAAGGCGTATACTGTTATACAAAAATGTCGTTTGGACTAAAGAACGTCGGGGCCACATACCAGCGGCTTGTGGACAAAGCCTTTGACTCTCAGATAGGCCGCAACCTGGAAGTCTATGTGGATGACTTAGTCATCAAAAGTCATACGAAGGATGCACTTCTCCGGGATGTCCAAGAGACATTTGACACACTGAGGAGGATTAATATGAAGCTAAATCCAAAGAAATGCACGTTTGGGGCAACGGAGGGAATGTTCCTTGGATATATGATTGATCCAAATGGCATCAAACCTTGCCCAGAAAAAACGGACGCAGTAATACAGCTACCATCCCCTCAGACACGGAAAGAGGTGCAGTCCTTAAATGGGAAGCTGGCCGGGCTAAATAGGTTCTTATCAAAGTCCGCAGAGAAGTCACTCCCCCTATTCAAAACACTCAAGAAGTGCATTAGGAAGGGAGACTTCCGGTGGACAAAGGAAGCAGAGGAAGCCTTTGGTCAACTCAAGCAATACCTCGCATCTCTCCCCATGCTAGTAGCTCCCCGGCCAAAGGAGGAGCTCATTATGTATTTATCAGCCACACATGGAGCAATAAGTGCGGTACTCATGACGGATAGGGATACGGTACAAACTCCGGTCTACTTCATATGTAGAACATTACAAGGGCCGGAGTTGAATTACTCCTCTATGGAAAAATTGGTTTTGGCACTAGTGTTTGCTACAAAACGGTTGCGCCGATACTTTCAGGCGCACCCAATTGTAGTCATTACCGACCAACCAATAAAACAAGTCATCTCTAGACCGGATGTGGCAGGAAGGCTACAAAAGTGGAGCATTCTATTAGGGGAGCATAACATATGTTATAGGCCAAGGACGGCTGTTAAAGGCCAAATCTTGGCAGATTTCTTGGTAGAGAAGCCGGATGAGGAAGGACCGGTCATAAAACAAGACGAGACTCCAGCAGAACCATGGGTGTTATTCACGGACGGATCTTCGTATACGGATGGGTCAGGAGCTGGTCTCATCCTCACGAATCCGGAAGGAATGGAGTTTACGTACGCCCTCTGCTTTGAGTTCACAGCCACCAACAACGAGGCGGAATATGAAGCATTAATTGCGGGTTTAAAAATCGCCGCTAGAATGGGAGTCCGCAACCTTGAGGCCTACGTGGACTCACGGCTTGTCACGAACCATATTCTAGGTGGATATATAGCTAAGGAGGATAACATGGTCCGATACTTGGAAAAAGTCAAGTCACTCATCGCGGCTTTCAGCAAGTTTTCTATCAAGCAGGTACCAAGAGGTGAGAACAAGAAGGCGGATGCTCTTAGCAAGATTGCGTCTACAAGCTTCGCCTACTTATCCAAGCAAGTCTTGGTAGAAATACTCAAGGAAAAATCTATAACAGAGGGGGAGGTCGCTACTATAGTTGAGGAGGATGGACTTACATGGATGACCCCGATCGTCAACAATTTGACCAATGAAACCCTTCCGGACGATGAAAAAGCGGCACGGCGCATCAGAAGGAAGTCGCAGCACTTCGAGCTTCACGAAGGTATCCTTTATAAGCGCTCTTTCTTGCAGCCGTGGTTGTGGTGTGTTGGACCACGTCAAGCCACTTATGTGATCAGTGAGATACATGAAGGGTTATGTGGCATGCACGCAGGTCTGCGATCCGTGGTAGCTCGATCCCTACGTACAGGATATTATTGGCCTACCATGCATAGGGACGCACGCGACATGATTCATAAGTGCAATGATTGCCAAGTGCATAGACCAGTGCCGTGACATCCGCAGCAGGAGCTTACACCTATTACATCCCCATGGCGATTTTATAAGTGGGGAATCGACATCGCTGGACCATTTCCTGTAGCTGCGGGGGGAGTTAAGTTCTTGATTGTGGCAATGGACTACTTTACACGTTGGATAGAGGCCAAGGCAGTCAAATCTATCACAGGCAAACAAGTTAAAAGTTTGTTTGGGAGAACATTGTGTGCCGTTTCGACTTACCAGGAGAAATCATCTCGGACAACGGTAAACAGTTCGCGGATAATCCATTCAAGCACTGGTGCGCATCATTAAATATCAAACGGCGCTTCGCGTCTGTTAAGCACCCGCAGACAAATGGCCTTGTGGAACGAGCAAATAGAAGCTTGGGAAACGGCATCAAGGCACGCCTGGAGGAACGAAGTGCCAAATGGGTGGATGAACTACCACATGTTCTATGGGCGCATAGGACTATGATCAAAACAGCCAACGGGGACACTCCATTCGCATTGGCCTAGGGCACCGAAGTTGTTATACCAACAGAAATTAGAATGCCTACCATCCGCACGGCGGAGGTTAATGTCGTCACGAACGACGAGCAACTCAGGATCAATTTGGATTTGTTGGAGGAAAAAAGGGAGATAGCGGTTATCAATGAGGCCAAGTCCAAGGCTAAAATGAAGGCATATTATGACGCCAAGGTTAAAAGTGTTTCTTTTCGTCCGGGAGATTATGTTTATCGTGCTAACGAAGCAAGTCGAGCGGAGAATACAGGAAAGCTGGGCCCTAAGTGGGAAGGACCGTATGAGGTCACGGAAGCCTTAGGACGAGGCGTGTACAAGTTACGTGACATGGATGGCCGCGATCTGGAACGCACATGGAACATCTCCAATCTTAAAAGGTGCTATCTTTGAAAGCTACGGCTCCCGCATGGATACTTCGCTATATATGGCTTTAATGAAGATCCATGCACTCTATCTGTTTTGTTTCTTATGTTTTTTCTAGGTTCCTTTTTTGTTTTTGAGGACTTCCCATTCTTGTTAACACAAAAAATGTAAACGTTCTAATAAAATGTCGTGGTGCCTAGCTAGCTTCACGGCTTATTTTGTGCAAATTATTTTTTAGGATTTCGTTATAGTCGTACGAATTTAATTATTATTATAATGTGACATGTCTTATTCATATGCATTCATTCAATACCGTACATGTACAATATGCCTCTAGGTGGGGTAAGAGGATTAAGTGAACCTAATAATTCAACTTGTCACATAAGAGGGATGCAACCCCAGTGACGCGGATCATGTATCCTTACTAGACACCTTATTCACAAGACGTTGTGATAAGTTTCCATATGCCGCGCTCACGTAGTGCTTTGCATAGTAAAGACGCACGCCGCACGTCTAGTAAAGTATAGACTTTGTTATATTTTGGGTAAGACGTGACATGTCATGCGACACAGATACATGATATCTAAAAATATAAACAAGTTTCCCAAAAAATCAAAATTGTCGTGCCTACGTACGGACTTATACATAGCAAAACAAAGGTTTACAATCATAAGGTACCGTGGACATCCACGGGAAAATGTTTAAAGGTTACAAACCAAATTGTCTGAAATAGATAACAAATTAGGGGCACCCTACATAGGGGGGAGAAACCTACCTATCTCCACTTGTTCTTCAGCCAGGCAAGGAAATCTCTCACCACATTTGCTCCGCTTCAAGGCTTGAGCCGCATTCCTCTCCAGCACCCCGCTTAATGGTTCTTCATCAATTACGAGCCTGGTCACGTCCTCATAGGTAGGAAGTGTAAGGTGGATGGGCGAGGGAGTGAAGGAAGCCCGGGAATGACCCTCATCTTGAGAGAACGCACCAAGACTAAGCTTTTCCATGATCTCCATGTTTGATGCATCCTTTGTGGCTTCCAGCTCGGCCAAGAATGGGTAATGTAGATCTCGCATTGCGGTCATGGAAGCAGTCATCTTGTTAGCAGCTTCGGGGTTAAAGAAGGCATGCCTTGTGAAGTTTTCCTTCTTCCTGATAAGCTCTACGGCCTTGACCATTCCTTCGTGGCGGCCGTGATCAATGCCATCTGACACAAGGCTCGCAAACTGTTGAACAAATTCAGGAGCTTCCAGCACCTTGGTAACGGCCAGACGTGCCCCGTGACCCACCATCCACATGCGGCCGGCAATGGCTGCTAGTAGTTGGGGACATAGCACGTCGTCACGTTCGGTGGTAAGGGCATCTATTATCACATCTTTTTGGGCGGACGCCTCCCTCAGCTCCTCGGTCATAACCCTCTCATGAACAAGCTCCTCTTGTACCTTTTCCACGCTTTGGATTATCGTCTGGGCATCCTCAAGTCTTTTGGTGAGCATGGATACTTGCTTGGAGGAGGACTTGGCTGACGCTTCTGCTGCGGTCACCTATATGAGATACATTACTTGTTAGAATTATGGTTATTATGGAATAAGAGTGATGCGGCGTGGATACGTACCTTGGTTGTTACGGCCTCAAGTTTTGCCTCAAGCTCGGCTACCTGCTAGTCATGCGCATTAGCGTGGGCTCATTGTTCTTTCACGGTCGCCTCGGCGGTGGCAAGCTGGGATTGGAGGGCAGCAATTTGAGCTTCATTCTCCTCGATCATCCTTTCCCTTCGCCTAACTTTCCTCTTGAGGGACTCCACATGCCCTAACGCGGCTTCGAATATCACCCTCATCGAGGTGCCCATTGCCATTTGGTGCACCAGGGCGCCGTTGTACTCATCCACCAGGTCAGCGTGGCTTAGTACATTAACATCTCGTACCAAACCAGGTGGGATACAGTTATTGAGGTACTCACGGCACTCCTCGGCCTCCCTTATCCGTGACGCAGTAGTAATATTCCAAACAGGATTGAACGATTGAGGTGGGCCGGACGTTGGGAGGTCTTGGGAAGCTGTGGGGGTACCTTCTTCGAATGCAGGGCCGGATCTTGTTGCGGCTGTATGAAGCATAGGTTCTCTCTCTACTTCTCTCTCTTTTCCCTTCTCTTTCTGGGCATCGGGTGGAGGCACGGCACCAGCTTGTTCATCTCTACAAAACAAACATTTGAATAAATATCCAGTATTGATTAAAGGAAAGTCGTGGCTCTTACTTAGCAAGATGAAGCCTTACATGTTATTCTCTGCTAGTTCTGATGCATTCGGGGGAATCTGAGTAACTGGATCCACATGTGCAGCCCGCACCGTCTCGGAGGCCTGGGTGGTGCTCCCAACAGATTGATATAGGGGGTGGTCCTTGCGAAGTTTTTTTTTTGGGGGGGGGGCATTATGTTCACCAACCTCGGCCGGAGCGACTCTTCTTACCCGCTTGTTTTTTCTGCGGGTACGCTTAGTGGCGGGCTGGGCTGCTGCTTCTTCTACTTCCTCTTCAACTTCCTTTTCTGCTCCCTCGTCTTCTTCTTTATTGACTTGCTGCATCTCCTCCTCATCATCGCCCAACATTTGGAGAAGGCTGGAGGTGGTCCTCTCAATGTTGTCTCCTTGCTCCTCCCCGTATGCGGGGGTGGCAGTCTTAGGCGGCGAAGAGGGCCCGGCTTCTTGTTCAAGCAGCATGTTGTCACCGTCCTCATTGTCAAAGTCGACGGGGGTTCTCAAGAGCGTTGTTTCCTCTTCGTCTGAGTGGGGGTCCGGCACGGCCTCCAAGGCAACCGTCACGTTTCGGGTATGCTCAAGGAGGGGTAATTCGTTCTCACATCTGGGACGGGATCCCTCTGGTACGAGCTTTGGGTCGCCTTGACGTAGGAGTCCAAAGAAGTTCATTTCTGCCACAATAAACAAAATATATTAGGCATTACAAGATATTTGTATGCGTCTTTTGGTATACGAATGCTAACCTACCTTCACCCTGTCTTCTCCAAAACACAGGATATCTGTTGGACGAGCCGAAATAGTTGCGGCTAATCCCTAGCAAACAGAGGAATGCTTCGGGGAGGTTTCTATGGAATCCTATTCTGTTAAGATCTATTTCTCGGGAATGTTGGGGATTATATGTACTAGCGTGCGGAAGGGGGTCATGAGATAACCTATGCTTAAAGACATAATCGGCTGGCCACACTATCGAGTCAATGAAAAAGTAATGGTCGTACCAGTTTTTTAATGAGTCCATAGGCTTATTATGGGATTGGGGGCTGTTGGGAGATCGTTTCTTAAAGGATAGCCAACCATTTACTATACTGGGGGTATAAAATAGCTGGAATAGTTCTACGGTTGGGGGAATTCTTCTAGCGCGACAAACAATTTCGAATTAACTTATCATACATGCGCCTATACAGTGAAGCTGGCTAATATGTACATCATAATACCCTAATAGATCTATGAGGAAACGAGTGAAAGGAATGCGGTAGTTGGCCGCATCCAAAAGGCAAGTATATAGGCCAATTTTTCCCTGCGGAGCCTCAGTTATAAGGTCTCCAGCGCCAGGGAGAGAGGGGTGTAGGTTGGTAGGGATGAAGTAATTGGTACAAAAATGATCTAGTTGCTCCTGGGTCATTACATTGAGCACGGATCCAATTGTGGGGTTGTTTCTTTGGGCCATTACTAAATAAAAAGTTAAGGACGTGGTATTCTAACCTGCGGAGGAAGGGATCCCTGCGTGATTAAGTGAAGCTAAGAAGAAAAGCTTTAATGGCAGAAATGAAGATAAAGACTGTGTGTTTCACACAGCCGTGGGGGTGGCTTATTTATAGGGTTGCCTTGTGGGTCATGGTCCGTTGGATGCGTGACACGTGTTTGCCACTATCCTTAATCGTGTGGTTAGGGTGTAAGTGGCAAGTGAAAAGTCAGGTGGGACCCACGGGTCACTTCTGACTCAGAAGTTTACGCTGCTCGAGGTTCTGACTGTTTGCACTTTGTCAGTCAAAGTGGCAGGTGAACAGTCATTTATGTCGGGATATGCGGTCTTACGTAAGACCCAATTTCAATGCTACATTTAATTTGTCTCGGTCGTCACGAGCGGCTGAGGTGTTATTGGAATAAATTCCTAAATCAGGTTGCCACGTGCGGCTGAAACAAATTCTTGGACAATTTATCATTCCCTAAAGGATCTTTCTTGGTACGTCCAGGGAGCATCTTGATAGTCTAGAGGTTACGCCTACGGCTGTAACAACTAGACTGGGGGGACATGATGACGTATAGTCCCCAGCCGGGTCATGAACCCGGCCCACGGGTACTACCCGTATCCGGCCCATCACAGATGGGTGGGAATAATGTCATTTGAGCTTATGGGCTTGGATGAACAGTAACCGCACACACGTGTGCGGCCCACGGCCCGACATGACCGGTACAGAGTTAGACAGAATCATATTCTATCTATGAATAGGATTTACCCCAAAGAAGAGGATATTCACTCACTATAATTAGAAGATAACAATCAATCTAATTCTGGTACTTATCCTTTCCTTGGGGCCGAAGCATCAGTGACAGCCCATTAGGTTTTCACTGCCTATAAAAGGAACCCCCAAGGGTTCCACAAAGGTATTATGTTCTATACACTCTCGACCCATCCGATTTCTATAAACCCTAACTGATTATTTACTCTCACGTAGGAGTCTAATCGTGGGAAACATTCCCACGGTAAGCCTAACGCGTGTTGTTTAGTGTGCAAGATCCCAACCATACAGTTCACTTGGTGCAGGAGCCGGAGTCCAGCCAACCCGAATTAAGCCTAATTCGGGTCTAGCAAGGATCACCCAACTTTTGTATCAACAGGGTTGGTTTCGGGTATAGGTTTATGTGGACTGGGCTTGTTGGTTTAGGTGGGCTAAGGATGGGTAATAAACGGGTTTGGGTTTGGTTAATGGAATAAATGCCCCCTCAATTTCTGAAAAGTGAGCATAATAAGTTTGGCCAGAAACATGTATATTTTCCTTTGTAAACAACTTTCACCAAGTTGTCAAAAATGGCACATGCATAATGATAACTTTCACCAAGGACTATATTTGCATATTTTGCATTCTTTAAGGGCCAATAATGTAAACTCTCATCATTTTAGGAACCCCATGTGTAATTATGAGTTTTACAAGGGTTTAAAATGACAAGTCTTCAAAAGTAGAGGGACCATTCTTGTAATTCTTCAATTCTTTAAGGACTTCTTTAGAAATTCATTGTTCGGGTCCGGTTCTTTGTGCGGATTCGTTTCCCGTGTTCGTTTTTGCTTGAATCTTGTGATGTTTTGTTGAATTCACGATATCCGTACCTAAAATACACAATGAACAAACACAAGCATATTTTTGGGTATTTTAATGATATTTTAAGCATTTTAAGCCCGATTTAGACGATGAGAGTATGTATAATTACAGTCTCATCAAGTCTAGACGAATTTCTCCCCTTTCCGCATCAGTTTGGTCAATGGTAGTGCTAGGCAGGAAAAGTTCTCTATGAACCTACGGTGATAACCAGCTAAGCCTAGGAAACTGCGGACTTCCGTCGTTGATGTCGGTCTGGGCCATTTGGTAATAGCCTCAACCTTCGCTGGATCCATCGTGATTCCTTCTACTGATACAATGTGACCTAAGAATGCCACCTTGTCTAACCAGAACTCACACTTAGAGAATTTAGCATACAACTGATTTTGGCGAAGAATCTGTAGTACTGTACGAAGATGGTCTTCGTGTTCCTCCTTGGACTTAGAGAAAATCAGGATGTCATCGATAAAGACAATGACGAACTTGTCCAAAAATTCATGGAAGATTCTGTTCATCAAATCCATGAACACTGATGGAGCATTGGTAAGGCCAAATGGCATGACTACAAACTCGTAGTGGCCATAGCGTATACGGAAAGCAGTCTTGGTGATGTCCTGCTCCTTAACCCGTAGTTGATGATAGCCTGACCTTAGATCAATCTTGGAGAAATGTTTGGCCCCTTTGAGTTGGTCAAACAGATCGTCTATACGTGGAAGTGGATACCTATTCCTGATGGTAATCTTGTTGAGCTTGTGATAGTCTATGCAAAGACGCATACTGCCGTCCTTCTTCTTAACGAATAAGACCGGTGCGCCCTATGGAGATGCGCTCGATCGAATAAAACCTTGTTCCAGAAGTTCTTGCAATTGATCCTTCAGCTCCTTCAACTCTATGGGAGCCATGCGATAAGGAGCCTTGGAAATCGGCTCAGCTCCTGGGATGAGCTCGATATTAAATTCTACTTCACGTGCAGGCGGTATGCCCGGAAGTTCTTCTGGAAAAACATCTGGAAATTCTGACACTATCGGTTGATTCTGAATTGATGGGGATTCAGCATCCATGTCATGAACAGTAGCTAGATAACCCTCGCAGCCATGTGAAAGTAGTGCACGTGCTTGCAGGGTTGAAATGAGTTGTACAGACCTGTCGGGTACGAACCCGTTGTGAATGTACTCTGGCGCATTAACATCACCGAAAATGACTTGATATGAATGGCAGTCTATGGTAGCATGATGCTTGGATAGCTAATCCATGCCCAAAATCATGTCAAAATCATTCATGTCCAGCGGAAGTGCGTCAAAAGGACGAACCTTGTCGTCAAACTCTAGGGGAAGACTCTTGTACAGATGGGTTATAAGTACAGAGTCTCTCAAAGGCGTGGAAATACTGAGTCTATTCTCTAGTGGCATGGGGAGTATCCTAACATTCTTGGCATAAGCAGCAAAAATGACCGAGTGAGTAGCACCCGTATTAAATAGAACACATGCAGCTTGACCATACATATACAAGATTCTAGTGATGGTACCTGTAGACTTGTTGGCCTGATCGCGAGATGTCGTGTAAACGCGCCCAGTAGTAGGAGGCGGCTTGGTATCAGCATGTCCCGATGTGCTCTCCATCTCGCCCTTGCGGAAGTCCTTCATGCGATGGCCAGGAAGACCACACTTGAAGCATGCGACACTGTCGTGGCGACATGGCCCTGGGTTCCTATGGTGGCAAGTAGAGCAAAGAGGATGAGTATATCCTCCAGTAGGTGTCCTGACTGGCTGAGAACCTGATAAAAACACTATACATGAGACATGAAAATAGGGTACAAAGGACAATGCGGATAATCGTAAGATTGAATACCAGTGATAGCTGGACTGTTAGGCTGTGAACCTCTCTGGTTCTGGTCCCTACCGTTACCATGGTTCCTGGTATAAGATTTGCCAATGTGTCAGAATCAAGAATCATAACATGAAATCATAAGAAAATGCGTAAGTATAAGGACCTGCTGTTGTTGGAGTGTCTAGCGTTGTCACGGTAATTATCGTTACCGCCACGCCTATCCGTAGCAGAACGGTCGTTAGTCTGACCGTTTCCCTTAGGCTGATTAGGTTGTTGCTGAGTAGCCGGCTGAGACCGGTCCCCAGTCTTCTGTCTGGAAGATACAATTTAAAGAGATGAAAAATTGACATATACTGAAAGAATACGGATTGGTCACCGCTTGAATACGAATGTTTACCTCTTATCGGGTCTCTCTGCTTCCCCGAACTCATCTCTCTCCTGCAGCATCTCCAGCTTACGTGCTGCATCGGCCACTTGTGCTACCGTGTTGAACGTAGCACACACCAAGTTGTTTGCGACCGATGTACGAAGAGCCCACCTGAAGTGGTGTGCCTGCTCTACAGGAGTACCTGCTGCTGCACCAAGGAAACCAGCTAAGCGAAGAAAGCGCTGCATGAACTCGTTGCTATTCTCCCCAACTCTCTGTCGGATCCCATGGTACTCCCTCTTCAGCTTGTCTTGCTCAGCCTTGGGAAAGAACTGCCCCATCACCCTATCCCTGAACTGATCCCATGTCAAACCAACCACCCAATTATCACCTCCCTCTGACTGCTTCAGTGCTATCCACCACGCTAACACATCACCTTTGAACCGGTAACATGCCAACCTCGACTTGAAGACGGGGTCACAGCCCATAGCATCGAAGATCTTCTCAATGTGAGCCAACCGGCTTTCAGCTTCATTGGGGCTATCTGTTCCATCGAAAGCTCGAGGACGGAGCTTGTTGAATCTCTCCAGCCATGTGACCAATGTTGCTAGAGGAGGAGGAGGAGGAGGAGGTACTGGGTGATGCTGCTGATTGTTGGCAGCCTGAACCTCAGCCCTGATTTCATCCTCAGCTGAGGAAGCATAGCTTGCATTGCAGCTTGGATTGCTGCATTGAGTTGTTCCTGCTCGCGTGTGAGAACCATCTGACAGTATAACATAAAATACATGATTAAACTGATCAAAACATAAACTATATACATGAAAAAAATTTATCCCAATAAATCATGAGAAAAATTTTATGCAGGAAAATTTGTACATGAATGCATAATGCAGTTTTATGAAAACTTTTGTATGCACGAGAGTGAATGCCTATGGTCAGTTCACTCAAAACAAAAGACATGGCGAGGGGACGCCTATGGGTCTGTCCCAAATTTAAAAGTTTCGATAAAACACATGCGGCTAAATAGGGCCAGTCCTGTACCAACCATTACTTAGTCATAAACCTGCGACAATGACATATATATGTATGCATGAAAATGATGAATGCATGAAAACCAACTGTCAGTTCTAGGAAGACCATAGTGACTACCCACTAATCACAGGTCTTGTTTTGAGAGCCTACAGGTCGAAGCCCTGGCTCTGATACCATAATTGTAACACCCCATTTTGATAAATGGAATGTCACGTGTGATTATGGCGTGTCATCAAAGCATACAAGGATAAATGTCTAAACATTACATGACCATAAAGGAAATACCGGAATCAAACATCGGTATCCCAAAAGTAGAACTAATCACACACAAACATAAGTACTGTAAATGAAAGGACTAAACGATGTCCATGGAAATGAGTATCAAAGTATAAAGAAAGGCATAAAGTAAAGAAGGTTAGGAAGCTTCCAATCCATAAGCACGTACGCTTAAAGTCTACGAGCGTCCCTGAGTACCTGCCGTTTTGGGAACATGAAAAGGAAAACGATTGAGCAATACGCTCAGTGCACGGATATACAAGTATAGCATGAATAATATAAGCATATAAACATGAAGCAGCGGAAAAGACTAAGTCCTGGATAACCTGGTTATATCTTAGTAAAACTAGTTTTATAGTTTGAAAAGCCTTATGTTTATCTTGTAAAAACTATTTAACATATTTACCATTAGCCAATATAGGTCATGAAATAACAACGTGCATGAATACTTGGAGGGGTGACCTCGTCATGCAAATTAGAGGGGCTGCCTCTAAATTAATATACTAGTTTTTTTGGGTAGGAGGGATCAGCTCCTTGTGAAGGATGCAAGGCACACACCACATTCAGACTGAATAATCTGCTAAAAACATGTAAACTAGGATGCACCCATACGCCCCACCTGATAATATAATAAATGGCCAAAATCTGAAAGGGACGTCACGAGCTATCACTCCGCCGTGGTGAAGTCATAACACTGGTGCCTCTAGTGTTATGGTTATGGTATCTCCATAACTAGGTGAAACTGGTCATGCATGTATATGGCTTTAGGTATTCTAATTAAACATATGCAATTCAAAAACATATAAAACATATACTGGGGAAAACAGTTGGCTGCATACGGGGAAATCCTAATAAGGAAGAAACGTCTATACTGAAAGGATGGAGAATCTGTACCTTGTGTCCAGTGAACGAAGAAGACGAACGGAAGAAAGTCCTACTTCGGTATCACTAATGCTACATAAATACATACGTGTATAAGTATCTGACTACTGAGTACGTAACTTGTTTTATATCATGTCTTAGCTTGTTTTATATGTTCGTGTCATGTTTTACTGATTTAAGCTTTATACTGTGTTTATCATATATTCTGTCTATTCTGATTAAGTATTACTTGTATTTCATGAATTATAATACTTGTTGTGTAATAATAAGTAACTTCCTAAAAATAGCAGGTTTCCTAAAAAAGAAAGTTTCCAAAAATAGAAAGTTACCAAAAATAGAAAGTTTCCAAAAATAGAAAGTTTCCAAAAATAGAAAGTTTCCAAAAATAGATTTACTGCTTAAAATAGATAATTTTCTAAAAATAGAAAGTTTCCATAAATAGATTAGCTGCCTTAATTAAATAAGTTTCTAAAAATAGAAAGTTTCCATAATTAGATATAAGCTGGATAATTAAGCTAATTATACAAGCTTAAGTGTTTTCTGATTAATATTCTAAGTCATGTGATTATATAATATAGTTTATTAATTATTTCATGTGAATTAAATAAACTATAGGTTTAAGTATTTAATTAAATATAACATGATTTAATTAAATTAAGGTCAAATAATTACTTAGATTAAAACATGTATTATTATCTATTAATAATATAACCTAAGTCATGTAAATTAATTAATTATAAGTCATGATTTTAATAATTAATTAATCATATAGTCTAATTATATAATAAATACTTAGGTTAAAATTTATGTATTAATAATAAAATTAATAACCTAATTCATGTAAATTAAATTAATCATGTTCATGTTTTTAATTAATTTTAATTAAGTCTTGTAAAAAAAATGTAACTTGTAAAAATATTAAACCTTGTAAAAATAACTCATGAACCGGACCGTGTTTTAAATCTAAAACATGTGTGAACCGGACCCGTGTTTTAACCCATGAACCGGACCCAAATACACCATGCCCCGACCTAGGTTGGGGTTTTCCCTTCCTTGCTGTTGCCGTGACACCATCACCACCAAACCGAGACCTTATGGTCTCGGTGGTGCGAAGTAAGCCAAGCCGAGACCCCCTTAGGGCTCGGTTAGGCGTCGGCTAACAAACAAACACCCCTTAACCATCTATAATTTCACACCATGATTAAGAACAACATGTTTACTCTTGTTTTTAATTAGTTATTAAAAACATTCATGATTTTATGTGATTAGAAAATCGAAAACATAAAATAAAGGAGATTAGGGTTTATACCGATCACGTGAAATCAAGAAGGACGAACACACAACGATCCTCGCAATTAATTAACACCAAAAATCAAACCAAAACACCCTTTTGGTGATGTAAACCCGGCGGCTAAAAGAAGGAGAAGAAAAGGGATTTAGGGTTTTTCTTGTTTTCTAAATTTTGTGATTATGAAACATGTTTCTTTTTCCCTAGTTTAGTAAATTTGCATGGGCTTGACCCGTGTTTCTTGTTGTAGCCGCGGGTATGGGGCCCACAAAAGGGTACCCGAACATTTCTCGTGACTAAATAATTAGTGTGTTCTCGTGTTCATGTTTTTACGTGATTTAATTAGTTATCATTCGTGACTTAATATATTTATTCGTGCTCGTAATAAATATACATACATACGTAATATTAGCTCGTGATTAATTTACGTTCATGATTTCATGTTCGTATGTTCGTGATTATAATTATTATTGAAATAATTATCGTGTGTTAATACGTAATAAATACTTATCGTGTTATAACACGTACGTAATACTTGTAATTCTTGTACGTGAAACGTAAACATGTTATAAAAGGAAAGTTCTAATCATGTCGTACGATCGTAAGGGTACTATTCATGGTAAAAGCATGCGGGTTTTACAAAAGGTCTCAAATCGTGAAACAAGTTATGCCAAGATATGAACTTTATGAGATTTCGAGAAGCCGTTTTAAAAGATTTTGTCCTTTATCTAACTATTGATTAAATCGTCCTCCTTTATTTTTGGCGTTAATAAATTATCGAAATAAGTCAAAAATGCATCTTCGTGATCATTCAAGACAAAAATAAAATACAAGAGATACACCGTAGGAATAAGGGGGTCTAAGTTAATAATTAAACCACATGAGTAAGTGTTAGCTTTACTAATTTATAATAACAATGATCTCGTTTTTACGCTTGGTAAGGGGAACGTGAAACTTGAGGGTGATAAATATTCATGACACCAAAAGCCCTAATTTAAGTCTTATATTTCTTTACGAGTTTCTTCCATAAAACAATTTCATGTAATTAAATAAAATAGAAATTGTTATATCTTTTGTTGCCTTGAATAAAGTTTTAATCTTTTCATCGTTGTTTAGTTTCTTTTGTTGTAGTAGTAATAGTATATCGTAATAAAGGCCAAGATGGGTTAATTATGATAAAAATGTAAAGTCGTGCTTTAAATTAATGCATTGCATGAGGACATTGCAATTTTCAAGTGTAGGGGATTTAATAATGTGTAAACACTTATCCTTTTACCACTTAAAACAAGATAAAACCAAACCAAAACGTGTATTTATAAACGTAAATGTTAGAATTACGCGTGGTTTTGTGTTTTGTTGTAAAATAGGAACAAAAGGACAACAATAAAGAAAACACGGGATTTCACGGTTATTTATGAAATAAAAAGTCAAAGATAAAGTCAAAGGACCAAAAGTGCCAAAAGAATGAACTTTGGAGGGATAAGGATGAAGATTTAATTAAGTTTCAAGCTTTAAATAAAGAAATGCAAACAACAAGGACTATTTATGCCTTTCTGCAAAGTTATCCACTAACAAACCACATGGATCAATATAAGAGCACAAAATTACGAAGCCAACGGTCCTGACCTCGCGTCGTAACTCCTCACGGTTTATTTTCTATGAATTTTTTAAGTTTAATAAGTTTTAAATTAAATAAATAGTTTTTAATAAATAAATAACATAAATATATATATTTTCGAAAATTTATAAAGTTAAAATAAAGTTTTTATAAGAATTAAAGTAATTTTCGTATTATTATTATTATTATTTTATTATTTTATTATTTTATTAATTTTTTAATTATAATAACTTTATTAGAATAAAAGGATTTACAAAAAGTTAGTGGGAAGCCGAGATACTAACTGGGCCCCCACTCCTTTAGCTATAACAAAACCAATCCTATTAAAGATATGTAAAGCGGCACGTGCTCCAATGTCTTGAGTCATAGAGAACTTTCGAATCCGCTTCAATATGGCAGCCGCATCCTTCTCTAAAAATGAAAAAGGGAGAAAACCATATCCAATGTCCGAACATTTAGTCTCATACTTGACTCGTTTACGATGTGCCGCATCAGCCACCGCACGACTTGCTACAAACTCAACCATCCCAGTTTGTGTCAAAGGAGAGGACCCTGTCAAATCCACACACACATCAAGCCCTCTGTCCCACGAGTAAAGTAAAATATCCACTGGACGTAAGGATTTGTCATGTCCTCAACCAAACCCAATATCAACTTCCTTACCGGTAGAAATCCCCGACATAAAACAGATATCGACAAGGGTATCACGTACGACATTATGCCGATGTTCAATGTCAATGATACCGGAACAAGATACAGCATGGTCTCCATATATATCCCCCGTAAACACCCTTGAACAAGCTGAGCACGGCTTCCGAACAGAAAATAAGGGAACACCCGATAGCATAAAATACAACGGTAAGTCTTACCATTCATAGTCCGGCCCAAGCCAGAAATCAGAACCACCCTAAGCCAGTTAGAAGTGTAGTCCTCCCTTTGAGATTTCTATAAGGCCATCTGTCGAGAAGATAAGGAAAATGTAGATTCTGTAGTTTTGGTAACCTTTGTAAAATATATATCTGTCATTTTCTTCAAGAGTTTGAGGACAGCGATCTCACTTGGATTACTCAAAAAGTCAATCTCCATTGATTTATTAAACACACATAAAGCACCATCAAAGTTAGGTCCGGGATCTACAATACCAGTATCCTGAAGAAGCTTAGTCTGTAAAGCAGCAGACTGTAATCGCGATGCAAGAAATGCATAATACAAAACATCCCCAACAGAATAAACACCAAGCCCTCCAAATGCAAAAGGTAACGTGGAAAGCCTCCATTGCCAGTCACTGAAACCTGGTCCAGAAGCAGAGACAATACGCTCTAAAGAAGAACGAAGAGCCATGTCGAAAGAACGTTGGGCAGACTCAAAGAAACGAGGAGGGCATGTACGCATAGTGAAGTGTAGCCTGGAAATACCCGTACAAGAATGAAGAAGCAACAACTCACACTAAGGATCACACTGAGGATTATTATTATTATTATTATTATTATTATTATTATTATTATTGTTATTATTATTATTATTATTATTATTATTATTATTATTATTAACAAGTTCAAAAATAAAGGGGGGTTAATATAGCTGCCAGGTTCATAAGCGAGAAGGGGTTAAATATAACTTTTGCATATATAAAACCAAAGGGCTGCCCAGCTTAGCTGGCACCCTTTGGTTGCTTAAGAACTGAGCCACACGACCATGGTTCGACTCTTGGCTTGGTCAAATAGCTGGGTATATATACCAGTTGCCACGTAGCACTCTTTGAGTGGTCCACGTGGCGACCCGACCCGAACCTGACCCGGCCCGAACCAGACCCGACCCAACCTGAACCAGACCCACTAACGTGAGCAAAACACGTGGAGATGGCTGGCCAATGCCAACACGCCACGTGTCACTGACAATTCATTATGTGTGGCAGGTTCGAGGTATAGTGGCAGCGCTGATATGTCAGATTGACGAGTCACTCCTAGGTGGCAGAGTGGTAGATGACGTCAGGGCGGCTGACCAATCAGAAGCTGGCACGTAGCAGGCGGCACTGACAGGTACGAGGTACAGTGGCGGCGCTGATATGTCAGACTGACGTGTTAGTACGAGGTGGCAGGGCTGCAGATGTGGCAGGGCGGCTGACCAATCAGAGAGTGTCACGTGGCACTGGGCGTGTGTCAGTACTAGGTTCAGAATGTGCAGGCGTGTGTCATTACGAGGTCAGATGCTGCAGACGCGTGATCCGAGGGTGTCTATTAGCTGGCATAAATGGGACGGGGTAAACAAGGCAATAAAAATGGAAAATGACAAGATTACCCCTGTGTCTATCAGCTTATATATACTTCTCATATCTCATTGTAAAAAGTGTTAGTGTTAGTTTTTTTATAGTAGTAGTTTTATTTCTCCTTCAAAATTTTGTATTTCCTTTCAACTTTTGTATTAGCTTATTTTTAAGCTTTCTTCAATATTAATAAAAGTTCATGTTTAGCTTATTGTTAATCTCTTTTTACTTATTCTCATTCTATCTTTCCTAATTTTTCAATAATCTAGCTTATTATTTGGGATTAGTTTTTATAACTTTTTCCAAATAAGTTAGATTTATATAAAAGTTTGAAATACGTGTTATCTTATTTCAAGCTTATTGTGGGCTTATATTTCGAGATCTTGCTTATTGTGGGTGAATTTGTTCAATTAGCTTTTTAAGCTTTTTGAATCACATAAGTTTTAAGCTTAAGGCTTACAACTTATTAATAAGCTAGTCTTTTAATTAATTACTTTTAGTGTAGATCTATTATTTTTTCATAAAATAGTGTAGATCTATTAGTTTTTAGCTTAAAAATTAAAATATTTTTATAGAACCTAAAAAATAGTCTAGATCTATTAGTTTTTATCTTTAAAAAATTGAATCTCTTTATAAAATTCAAAATCAACTTAATCAAATATTAATTGTTGCTTATCATCCTAACCTCTTGTGTTCTTTTGATCTCGACGTATCGATTCATCACTTTTGGTGAGGAGCTTACGAGTTTAATAGATTTAGTTGATAGGTGGAATTACTTAGAGTGTTTGGTTGGCAAAAGTTGTGAAGTTCGGTTTCAGTCAGTTTAGTAATTGTGCGGTTTGAGTTTGATTTGAGAGGCCGTGTACTTTACGGGTCATATTTTGTTGGTTGTGTTGATTGTTTTTAGAGCGTTTTTCTTCGGACCACGGGTACTAAAGTTCTTTCCTTTTTCAATATCTAGCTTAAAGTTTATTTTCATGTGAATCGTTTTAATTAAATTAATTAGATTAATATAGTTTAAATTGTTTTCAAAAAAATATCTCTTTTATAAAAAAAAAATCGTTTTAATTAGTTTTAAAAATTATTGTTGTTTTAAAAATAGATTTAAAAATTAGTTTTCTTTAGATAAGCTTATTTTGAGTATAAAGTTTACACTTTTTTGTGATTACTAAGCTTATTAGTATATAAAGCTTCAAGCTTTATCATCTAAAAATATTAATAAGCTATAAAGGTTAAAGCTTTACACTTTGATCTTAAGTTTATCTTTTTAATTTAGTTTTTGTCATTTTACTTGTTATTACGTGCTTGCATTTAGTTTAATTTTGCATTTAGAATAATTAATTTTAAATTATAGTATAGTTTTGTTGCATCTTATATTTAATAAGTTTCATCTAGATTTTAAATTGTAGTATAATTGTATTGCATTTTAGATTAATTTTATGTGAACTATTTGCGCTTTTATTTCTATATTCCCTAAGCCTAAAATAGTATCCCCATTTAAGTTTAATTAGACATAGATACCAAACAAGTGTTATTAACCAAAAACGATAAATCTTGTGATTAATTTGATATCAATTCGATTCGATTCGAAGAAAACGAACATTAATCTCTTACATATTTCCCATATTAAATTTGTTATATTATAGAGCAACTTTCATATGTACATCCTTTGGAGAGGAAATAATTGACTTAAATTTTAAACTAAATAGAAAATGTTTGGCCTAGTCATTATGACATATAACTGTCTTTCAACCAACCTTCTATATGAACCATGATCCTTTAGAGGATTTCTTTTATTGAGACAAAGTATATGTTGAGTTGGAAGAGGAAAAACCTTTAGTCTAGCAACAGTCAACCTTACATCAGTCAAGAGGTCTAAAACATCCTTCCTTTTATTCAAAAAATATTTGGCCTAACCAAGATCTTTAATAGTGAACTTGTGATGAATTGCATTCTTAAGAACCACAATTTCAGCTTGACAATCACTATTTATCAAGACAACATCATCATCATAAACTAATGCTGCAGTGAACTATCCATTAGTACTTTTCACAAACAATGAGTAATCATGCTTAGAATGAACATAACCAAGTCTAACTAAGTATTTTTTCCAACTTTTAAATTCATTACCTTGAAGCTTGTTTAAGAGCATTAAGTGACTTGGTGTGCTTACAAACTTAATTAGGAACAACTATGTTATAGCCTTCAAGAGGTATAGATTTATTCATCGATGTACCTATGAAGAAAGGAATTATTCATATCCAATTGATGTAAATCCCACTCATTTTCATTTTCAAAAAGAAATCAAAACTCTCACTATTTCTAACTTTGCAACTAGTGAAAAGGTATGTTTATAATTGTGTCCTTCATTCTGGGTGAATCTCTTGAACACTATCCTAACCTTGAACCTTCCAATGGTACCATCAGCCTTGCACTTTATTTTCTATACCCATTTTAAGGTGATAGGCTTGTGTCTAGCTGGAAGTTATTGGGTTTCCATGTATTGTTCTTCTCAAGTGCTTCAAGTTCCTTATATATTACCTCTACCCACAATGGATCTATATTGGCTTGTTTATTGTTATGAGGTTCATAATGAGTAAAAACATTGGCTAGAAAAGCAACGTGAGAAGTAGGAAAATCATTGAAATCATTTTTGCCAACGTGAGAACAAAAAGCAACAATACTACTTGCAGGCTTAGGTGTAACAAAATCCTTTATCCATATTGGTCTTTTTGAGTCTCTAGTAGACTTTCTTGGGGTGGAGGGGGTATAGGAGGATCAATGTGAAGTGGTGAAACAGTTTCATAAGCTTTTGATCATGTACTGTAACATTTGGTGTGTTTCGGTTAAGAGCATCGGAAACATAAACTAAGTGTTTGGGTTAACATGTGTGGGTTGTTTAAGTGAAATTAAAGGTTCTTCATGGGGTATAGGATTCTAAAACCAAGAATGTTTATTCATGGAAGGACTTTGTATGAACCTCATTTCATCCTTGAAGGGAAACACATCCTCCTTAAAGGTCACATCCCTTAATGTCTTTGTCTTGAAACACGTCCTTATGAGGTTTAGTCATAACTGCATAGCATAGAAACCCAATAGTTCTAAGATGATTGAAATCTGGGGCACTCCCAAACAGTATTCCAATAGGAGATTTACATTTCAATTTCTTTATTGGCATTTTGTTTATTAAATAAGTATCTACTAAAACACATTCACCCCAAAACTTAACTCGCAAGTTAACATGTGTTTTGAGGGATCTAGCAGTCTCAAGAAAATGTATGTGCTTTCTTTCTACAATTCCATTTTGCTATGGAGTATATGGCGTAGACCCTTGATGAAGAATACCTTTTTCGTTAAAAAAAGATCCACAGTTTTTGTTGATTACCCCAGTACCATTATCAATTCTCACAAACTTAGGTTTTTCCTTAAAATGATTATCAACATATGCCAAAAAAAAGTTACAAGTAAATCACGTATTTGATCTTTACTATGAAATAAGAAGGCCCATGTAGCTCTAGACCTATCATCCACAATGGTAAAGAGATAAGTTCTTCATTCAAAGCAAGATACTTATAAGTCCCCCACAAATCCATGTGTAATAATATCAAAAGGTATAGACTGAATAGAAATACTAATAGGAAAAGGAAACCTATGATGTTTAGAGACCATATGACTTTCACAATGAAAATTTGATACATCAAACTTTACATTCAGTAATGTGAACTATTTAGACATTCAAGTGTGACCAAGTCTAGTATAAAAATGTTGTATGTCAAGAGAAATATTTGGATGTATAGTATTACTAAAAGCAATTTTATTAAAAATAGTAGAAGGAGCCAAATGTTTAGTGGAAGCATGAAAATCATCAATGCTAGCAGAGAAAGCTTTATGGTAGTTAATATGAGTGCATATGTAAAGTCACCTTGAACCCTTACCAACTACCACAATCTCCTTAGTGGTACCGTCCTAAAACATAAAGGAATTAGGAACGAATTGAGCAGTTATGGTTTTGCTTAGGATCAGTTTTCCAACTAACAATAGATTTAGTGAAACTCAGGTACATAAAATACATCAGACAGGACAAGTAAAGGTGTCAAAGCCACTTCACCAGAAATGGTTACTTTAAAGGACCTTCCATCAAGCAAATAGGCCAAAATATGATTAGTTAGGTATCTTATGGATTGAAAATATCATATGATCAGAAGCCCTAATGTTAGTTACTAATCTAGTAACATCCATATTTGGGTGACAGAATAAGGAAAAGACACAGTAAAACAAGAAATTATGCATGCATGACTAGAAGTACTAGAATAATTTCCCATAAAACTCCCATTATCAGCACTTCATTTGCCCTTAAACATTTTCATCATTTAAGAACAAACTGTGTCAACTAACTTATGATCCATAGCCATGCCTATTTTATTTTCACTAGCCAAATCAAAAGGTGTCTCTACGCTAACTATCTCATTCAAACCAGAACTAACATTACAGCAAGCCTTGCACTCTTCCTGGCTTTGTTTCCCTTGTACAAATCTGGATACCTGATTCTTTAAAAACACTAATCAAACACATGAACATCTTTCCCACAATGAGTACAATCCTCTTTTTTCACCCTAGTATCAACTCTAGGTTACTTAACATCTCTTCTTGCACTACCATTTTGCATGTTACTATTAGTATTTGAAAAGAAAACAGATGGATCAAAAGTATGATTGGTGACTTGTTTTGTTTTTCAATTTTATGTAAAATATAATAGGCCTTTTTGACATTAGTAAGAGGATCCATAACCAAGATTTGACTCCTAACAGAGTCATAGTCATCATTCAGTTTCATCAACAACTGAATTAACTTCATATGACTATCTCTTTCAAGGAACTTATCAAATACATAACAAGTACACTTTTTCATTTTCCCATAATTACAAACATAAAACCATTTAGATTTTGCAATTCATCCTAACATCTTTGTAAGATGTGATTCTTACAACCCTAATTACTAGATGCGGAAAAACAACGATCGTGAAGCAAAGAATCCACAGAATAGTAAACCCACAAGGTATGTCCCTAATCGAATAGATTAGTTCATGGTAAAGAATGTGTTGTGAATCTCGTCCCCCCCCCCCCCCCCCTCACCTCCTTTTATAGACATGAGGGGGAACCGACTTATTACAAAGTCCTACGGGTTGGGGTGGGCTAAGAACAACCAACCGACATTTATTCTAGACTATTTGGCTAATACGTGTTTAAGCTCGACTCTAAGACCCCATAGACATACTCTTTAGCTAATAGGAAGACTAACACATAATAATTTCCAGCTTAGGCTTCATATTAGCCAATCTCAACACCCAGCAACTCCATGCAATGTTGTAACTTGCGTCTAGATATCACCTTCGTCAAGGCATCCGCAGCATTGTGTTCAACCCTCACCTTTAGAACTTCAACCGTCTTCGCTTCTAAGATTTCTCTGATAAAGTGATAACGCACATTGATGTGCTTAGTCCTTTCACGAAAAACATGATCCCGCGATAATTGAATCACACCATGATTATCACAATTAACTGCCATAGTGTCGAGTTCCACGTCCAACTCTTCAAGAGTCCCCTTAGCCAAATAGCTTCTTTTAGAACCTCCATAAGTGTCATATACTCCGCTTTAGTTGTCCACAAAGCCTCCGTGTGCTACAATTTAGCTTCCCAGCTCCTCGCACATCCATGTATCAGCAACTCGTACCATGTGATTGATCTACCCATGATAGTGATTGATCTACCCATAGTGTAGTCAAAATCCACAAAAACCTGTACGTTTGTCTGTAATCCACGATCAAACCCACCAACATAGCCACATCTGTAGATGTTATGTCAGGTCTCGTGCAGACCACCTGATACTCCTGGCTTCCGACTACATATATATATGACCACTTACTATTCTTTTCCACATCACAATCCCCTGATAGACTATCCTCCAACGACAGTATAGAGTGTCCGTTCAACAAAGTCTGTACCAACTTTCTGTTGTAAAACCTGGACTGTCACACCCTCAGAGTATTACCACTCTGATTCCAGATGATCTTAATACCAAGTATATTTCCCTTTGCTTTAACCAGCAAACCCTTGGTAACCGAGATCTCATCCTTGCATCCGCAAGAAAATACCATACAATCTATATAGAGAAATAGATGTATGAACATACCTGGTGTATACTCCCAGTAATAACCGTATCTGTCGTCACTGCTTTTCCTGCAACCGTCGCTGAGCACATACACATCTAACCGAGTATCCATTTCTTCTTTCAATCCAGCCATCCACTTATAAAGAACCTCACAAGCAACTATATCTTTGAAAGTCAATGACTCATGTGTATAAATCTTCTCCACTACAGCAACTGCCAAAGCAGACTCATTACTGTCTTCTCTATACTTGAATAGTTCTCGTGCTAAGTGTTGCTCCCTATCACGTGCTAGATGATAGTATATCAAATCTTGAGTTTTTACTTCCTTTGGAACATCTACATGATCAACATTCCCCCGAGGTTCCACCTCAAATGCATGATCCTCCCGAGATTCCACCTCAAACTCAACTCCTTGCAACACCTGCACTGAACTTGTACATACACCAGAACCAATGAAAGTTTTCTTTTATTTCCCACTTTCATTGAAACACATATTCCTATAAAGAACTCCCTTTGAAGTAACGTCATCTAACCTCCAAAGTTGATCAACATTCATACCTGTAGAATAATGATAATCTTAGATCTAATCAAGAGGGATGTTGTTTTCTAGAGAGAGAAACTAGAGAGAGAAAGAAATAAAACTTATATTAAATGAAAAATAATAAGTAAACAACCAACACCCCTTTCCATGGTGGAAAGGGGTTTATATACCAAGTCCCTTAGTGGACTTGGACTTCCGGCCCATGAACATGCTCATGGGTCGGGCTAATGTAAATAACAATTAAACAAATACTACGAGCCTATAACTATATTGTTGGAGTGACCGAGACTTTCTTAATACGAAAAACGTATTTCCAACAGTCTCCCACAAAGGGAGGTCACTCCAAATTTACAAAGTCCTAATCTAGCATGTTAGATCTTCGTTCTTGAGCTCGTAGTCCACTTTCTCTTTTCTTCTTTAACTTTTCTTCTTTTTTTGAATATATGTTGAATAACATCAGGCTTTTGCTTGGAACATATTCTTTTGGCCTTTCACGTGCAATCTTTGTCTTCTTGTGATGTTCACCTCTTCGTGACTTCAGACCACATACCTATCCTTTGTTGAATTCTTGAAAGTTTCAGAGTCTATACAGCGGAAGACTTTTAGGTCAGACTTTCTTGAATTTGCTAAAATATTTGATTCAGAAGGAATAAGTATGTGAGGTCGACTTCAACTGATACACCGCAACGCCACCGTCTTCAAATACATCAACATAATAAGACACGAATAGAATGGCTTTGACATTTTATTCTAATTCGGTAGCATTTTACCTCCGGTCGGTGAAGACCATTGGACGATATTAAATATCGTACTTGTGACAGGTAGCTCTAATTAAAGATCTCCTTGACAAGATTTCACGGGTAAACCTGTTCTCTTTATTCGACCATCCAAAGCTGACTGTGAACATAAAGAGTGAATCATTTGGATTAAAAATCCGTATGATTGAAGCCGTCAATTCATGAAACCTGGAACAAGTGAATTTCAATTAAGATTTTCACCATCGTTGCTTTCCAGTTATCACGAGCTTGATTCAAATAGAATCTTTCTTGTCACCTACCGCAGTGCTGTTTGATGTTGACACTGGAAGGATTTCCACTCTTTATTGTGAACACTAAAGAGTGCCACTCTGAGTGTTCTGGCAAGATCACTTGGATAATGCGTAGAGGCCCTGGAACAGGTTTAATCTCAATTAAGAGTTAAACCATCGTTTCTTTCCAGTTATCACAAGATTAGTTCTTAAAGAACCGCACGTGTCACCTACCATGAGCTTGTTTGATGTTGGCTCAAGCAGGATTTCCATCTTCATTGTAATACTTTCGTATTACTCAGATGTTCTGGCAATATTACAAGAATATTGCGTAGGACTCATAAAAATCTTTCTTGTTTTTAAAATTGTGTCCTAATGAGACTTTTGATGATCTCGTGGCTCTAGACTCAATAGTGCATTTTTGTTTTGGTGAGCGGAGGCTAGAGAGGATTGCCACCTTTTCAATATAAATTTATTCGGAGTGAATAAACCGATAGATAACGTGTTGAACTCCGTGACATTAAAACAAATATCTTTTGAGACATATTTGAGTTGGTTGGGAGGGGTTGTGCATCGCATCACTAGGTCCGTGATACTTTGTCTTCAAGATGAGTTGACCCGGTTTCTGCCTAAGTTGTAAGGAGGGCTTCTTTCTTTACACCCTTTATCTTTACATTTCTTTTTCATTCTTCAACCCCTTCAATGCTTACCAATACATCATCACTAGCACCTTGTTGTGATTGTTCCAGTGCTAGCATCAGTACTTGGTCGGCATTTAGCTACGTTCACAGTCCATTTTCCATCTTTCCTAAGGACTTCTATTTTCTAACTATGGAATTGTCCTTGGGAAGATTCCTCCGGTTCTTGGAAGAATCATTGGACTAGCACCTAATCCTACCACCCTTTTGTCACCACATCCGTCGTGAATTAAGTGTGTTTTGGGTAAGTACTTGTCACCATGAAAAATCCTTGAAAAACTCACTTAAGATACATGTGATATAAATATCAAAGTTTTGTATCTTTAAGTGTTTTTGTTCATCAAAAATGCTCCCCCTTAACATGTGCAACACACATATTAAGTTGATTTATACTTGAAGTCTTTTTCATGTTTAGCCAAATATATTATCAAGTCTCCTTAATCCCATTTTCTCCCCTTATCCAAAATGTTAACCATTAATATTCTGGATATAAATGGATTAACCGGTCTTTAGGTAACAAAATGAAATCAGTTTCTGGCCAAAGAACATATCAATGCTCCCCCTCAAGTTAATGAGGGTTAGTTGTAGTGTTTGAGTATGACTGATTTTGAAAGATTTAGAATCTCGTGAGAAATTCTTGAAACATTATCATACTTTCACACTACAGCAAGCCACAAAGCACAATATTCACAGTATTTACGTATTCACAAGAGATATATGGAGTGAACCTGATATAGTACGACCCATTTTAAATGGATCGTTCCATGAACTTGTGGTGCGCTCCATATGGTCTTCCACCAATGAATCGTTCTAGACTTCTTATAAGACGTCGTTCCCTCAGCTTTTCATCAATCTTCTTGATCGTAAAGGTAGCAATCTGTTGAAATACCATGTGCCAATCTACAGTGACCTCTGGAAGAGTCTTATACTTGTTGAGATGCACCAACTTGTCCCGAATATGGGTGAGAGTCCCGTCACTGAATTTGTTGATCTCTGGAATTCTCATGAACTTCATTAGAACATGACCATTCAGGTAGAAAATGCTGGGCATCAGGTCAGTGGTGCCGGTGTATGGAGATTTGCATGTATGCCTCTGAAACACTTTAGTACGTGGTTTTGAAAGATTGAGCTTCGTTTGATAACTTTCTACTCCAAGTTGCATATCTTCAACTCTTTTCTTGACAACTCGACGTGTGTACATTCGAAGAGCTGAATTCAAAGCAATTAGTTCTTCAGAGTTCAAGTGTCTGAGGGAGTTGTGAGTAATCAAAAGCAGCATGTCTTCAATATCCTCGAGACGAAGAAGTGGAAAATCTCCTTACTGGATAGTGTCGACTTTTTCATCTTCTCTACTGAGTCTGATCTCTGTAAAATGTTGATAGCCTGTTTTGGGTTCAATCCTAACTCCTTGGATGCCTTTGATTCGAATTAGAGAGAAGACTTGAGAACCTGAGTTGTGCAGACATGCATAGTTGTAGGCGCGTCGCACACGCTCATCCCAGTGTGAAGCGCCTAATTCGGCATATCGATCATATTCAGGATATTTTTGTGGAACCCAGAGACGATTAACTTTTTCTTCTAACCAAGGTATTAAATCCCAAGTTGCAACTTTTACCAATGTTAAGGACGTTGCATACTTGTTTGCTCCCTTGACCAAGTATTTGAGATCCTCACTGACGAAGAATTCAAGTGCGATTTGATCATCATCTGCAGCTGTGGTAGGAGGAGGTTTTTTCAGTTGCATGAAGACCGTCCCTTTGAGTAGTTCTTAACGCTTTCAGAAGCTCATTTGCGTTGTACTCGTATTCCGTATTGCTGATCTTGGATTTAACACGAAGTTTTGGATTTTTGAGTCCTCTCACAACCATTGCTTGAGTTATGTTTGACCCATAGGTGTACTCCAAGAATATTGAAAAATCTATTGGATTGCTTAGGAATTGGGAGAAGTCAGCTTCATTAGCCTTTGTCAGTGGATGAAGTGCAGCAGCGTTGGACACCCAAGGTTGTACGGGTGCATTTTCATCTTCCTCGAGTGTATACACCCATGCAGGTTCACTTGACTCTGGAACATCAAGAACTGGAGTAGAGACAGGAACATCAACAACAGGTACGGCTACTACTTCAGTGCCTGGTATGTCTTGCACTGGATCAGAGACTTGAAAATCCGGTACAGGTTGATCGGGTTCCGTCTGTTGTTTTTGCACAAAAGGTTTAGTAACTGAAGCAACTGGGGCAGATGTGACAGGAACAGATGTGGTTACAAGAGCGAATGTGGCTGGGGTATGTGATGAGGCTGTATTAGCATCTACATCGTGAAACTTCTTGGTACGTTTTCCTTGGCGAGGTGGAGGTTTTGGATTTGATTTACCCTTGGTAACATCATCTTTGTGAGATTTGTTACCTTTTGACTTATCTTGCTTATCTCCATCCTTTTTCCTTGTATCATCGTCCCCTTCTTCTTGATCATCACCATTTTTGCCGTCACCATCACCATTATCATCACCATCACTGTGTTTATCACTTCCTTCTTCGTCATTAGTACCTTCTTCGTCATCACTACCTCGTTCTTCATCACTCCCTCATTCATCATCACTACCTTTGTCTTCATCACTCCCTCCTTCGTCATCACTACCTTTGTCGTCATCACCCTTTTCATCATCATCATTGTCATCATCAGCATCATCGTCATCATGTTGGATTCGTCTTCCTCTTCATTTAAGATATTATAGGGAACTACAGTACCATGTTTCTCGAATATCTTAGTATCTTCATTCATAGCCGTTTTAAGAGTTTTGTGAAGGTTCTTTTGAGCTTTGGTTTTGTTGTAGGACCCGACTTGAATCATTCGAGCATGTAAGAGTTTCTTTAACTCATAATCCGTGAACCTTTGAGCAATGAGAAAATCTGACTTTTTAGTGTCAGAAGACTTGATCATGAATTTGCTTGCGGCAATTTGTTTCAACTCGTCTCGCAGATTGTCTATGGATTCCTTAACCTTTTCATCAAGTGATTCAACAATTGAATCGTTAGCTTTGGCAAGAATCTCTTTTTCATCTCGGTATCTCTTCTTGAGGTCTTGAAGACGAGTCAACTTTGCTTCATTTTTGGTGGTTTCATTCGCTTTGACTTGAGCTAGTTCTTCTGCATGTAGTTTGCGAGATAATTCTAACTCTTCTTGGAATTTAGCAATTGCGTCTTCTTGAGATTTTCTTGTGGATTCTTCACTTTGCTGTCTACGAGCTAACTCCTCTTTAATTCGACCCATCTCTTCTTGTTGAGTTGTCATGAGTTGTTCCAATTGAATCATGAACATTGTTGATTATGATGGAATCAATGATATCGGTGCTGCTGGGGTTTTTTGTGTAGGAGCAATGTTCATGGCAGTGCTTGAAACTGAAGCGGGGAGAGGTCGACTTGGTAGAGTTAAAGGAAGTTGAATTGACGTAGGTGGGGTCACTATAATAACTGGTGGAGGAACTGTTGAAACTAGTGGAGGCACTGTTGAAACTGGTGGAGGCACTGTAGAAACTGGTGGAGGCATTGTAGTAACTAGTAGAGACACTGTAGTACTTTTGGCTTTGGTAGTCTCAACATTTGTAACTATATGTTTAGTGTTAACAAATTCTGTCGTATCAGTAGACCCGGTAATGTCCATGTCCTTCAATCCGTCATGAGGTTGTTGTTCATCATGAATATCGACATTGTCAGCAGTTTGGGCAGATTTCTCACGAAGAGGTATGTAATCATCAGGTTTCCCAAATTCAGCAATATCAGGAGGTAGTAAAGTTTCTTTTGCCTTCATACCAGAACCACTACCCCCCGTGTCTTTCTTACTTTGCATGATTGCTTTCTTGACATTTCGTCTTTCAGTTTTGCGAAGCAGTTCTTCTTCATTAATATCTTCATCTTCATCCTCAAGCATTAACTCCTTTCTACTAGTCTTGGCGACACTTTTCTTCCTTTTGGGATTAGGTGAAGCTGTTTCTTCTGATGGTTCACTGTGTTTGCGTTTGTCTTTTGGTTTTGAAGAAAATTCTCTAGAATCAACTCGTTCTTTTGTGTTTCCACCTCTCGCAAAACTTTCTTGTAAGCATCACTTGTTTGATAGCATCATTCAACAGGTTATCAGGAACTGGAGCAGGAATCCCTAAATAAGTATCCCTTTGTCCTTCTGTTTTCATGAATGTTAATAGATCATCGTCCTCTTCGGTATGGTAGAAGAACTTTCCACGTTTATTAATTTCATCGTCTTCTTTCATGAAGTAATCAATGATCAGCTTTATAAATCGAGGAAATGGAAAGTGGTCAGACTTCTTCTTTTTGTTGTCAAATAGTTGATAGGTGAACTCCTGCCACACATATTTGGCATAATCTATCTTTTGGTTCTGAAAGATTCCCCAAAAAATGCAAGCTTGAGGGAGTCTGAATGAGTCATGGCCACTATGTTTTGCAGTAAGACACCGAATAAGGATGTTGAATACCGCCTTCCATGGTTGTCCTAGTTGTGTTGTGGTAAATTGTGACAAGTTCTTTAATTCTATACCATATCCTAAATCTTGAAGTGTATCTAAGAGATCGTCCGTGGTTGGATCAGCAACAAACTCGTCCCTTTCAGCTAAACGAGGTAAACCAAGAATTTGATGAAAGTGGGTAAGAGAGACTATCTTTTTACGTTTGTCGATTGTGAACGAGATCTTTGTGTTAGACAGTGACTTCTTGGAGACCCAAAATTCATGCATGTACACCTTTGGAACTGATGCCGTATACCATAATGCATTTTTTATTGGTGAAAGATCAAGGATCTCCATGGCTACTTTGAAAGCATGCTGAGTTGGTACAAAACCTTCTTGTAGTCTGAGATTATTTGGTTTAAACTTAAGACGTTCATCGATTGGAACGAGCTTGAGATCGGCTTGTCGTTGTTGATCCATAGTGAGTGACATGTTTCTGCTTAAGATAAAACACACAAGGTTGATACAGACAAAACAATATATCACTATGCATAACAATCCTTCAAGTATGGCAATCCTATCATATGATAAACAAATACATAATACAAGCAATTGATAGAACAGACAATACTAGTTTGCAATACCAAACACAACTACTTCGCAATCCTAATCCATACTACTTCGCAAAGATCAATCAATGCTACTTCGTAATGTGCAATTTATTCTACTTCGCAATACTAAACACAAGTACTTTGCAATGATCAATCAACGCTACTTCGCAATTTTAGTTACTTCGAAAACAAGTATACTGACTCAAAAAGGAAGACTACTTCGCAATCAAACAGAATCATGTACTTCGCAAACCCAGACAATATCATTTACTTCGCAATCATATTCAACATCATGTACTTCGCAATCCCATTCAATAACATGTACTTCGCAATCACATACCATATCATGTACTTCGCAATCAAATACAAGAACATGTACTTCGCAATCAAATACAAGAACATGTACTTCGCAATCATACAAAAACATGTACTTCGCAATCATACAAAAATATGTACTTCGCAATCACATACAAAAACATGTACTTCGCAATCACATGATATCAAGTACTTCGTAATACGACTACTCAGAAACTCACTTTGCAATACAAGGAAGTGTTTGTACTTCGCAGCCTTATTTTACTTCTCAAAAACAAGTACTTCGCAATCTGGAATGGTCAAAAACTGTTTCATTACCAAACTGTTTCAAACTGATTGTGATCTAAAACAATTACAACTGATTTTAAGGCAATCTAAGCATAAGCATATGTTTGTATACCTATTCGAACCAAAAATCATCTATCAATTCAATCATTAGGTCACTTAATTGAAAACCTATTAATCAGCCCTAATTTGAATTAATCAAAGGCATATGGTACGATTGGATGATAAACACAATGAATAGAAAATCATAATATGATAATTACCTAGATGATATAATCAGCAAGTAAGCAAAATAAGCGAAGATTGAAGAAGTGCAACAATGGAGGCAAGAGTTGGTATGTGTTTGTGAAACCGTGAAACGAAAAAGATAGAAAAGAAAGAGGGGCGGGTATATATATTGACCTAGGTCAAAATTTCCAATTTTACACTTTGTCCTCCGTTTTCTTTCTATGTTTCATTTAGTTAAACATCTATTAAGATAAACGTTAACATTCATTATCACTTAAATAGTCTATTAACTATTTGTTCACACACAACCAAACAACGCACTTAAACTCCTATGCCTAATTCCGAGTCACATAAATCACGAAAAACACGAAGCCCAACGAATACACACGAAGAAAAAAATTCACCATTAAGCATGTAACCAATTAATTTTCTGAAAGACTGTTGAAGACAAATTTGATGATGAAAATGATTTGATATTTTCTCCCCCTTAAATACAGACCGGTTTTCTATTTAAAGAATTGTAGTCTTCGTATTAAGGAGTACTGATGAAAGACTTTTTCTGTTTTAGCTTGATATAAGAACAATTCGTGGTGGCAATAAAATTTCTCTTACTTTTACAAAATAAGTTCACTGAAGCGTACACAAATTTGTGTTAGACCAAGTTATAAAGTAAACTTGATCCCTTGTATGGTTTTAAAGTAAACCATACCCGAGAAAATTAATTCCCGTTGTGAGCCAACGTCTTTGTATGAAATACGTGACTTTAATGCGAAAAACGGGTTGCATTCAGAAATAACTACAAGCCATATGGGCATGTTTTAAAATATGTACAACTTTTATACGGACTCTATTTATGGCGTCGTGTCAATTTTAATCGACATTTCTAAGGCCGTAAATATTACCGTACTAAAAAACATGCCCGATTTAAAATGAAAAATATTTTTTGATTTTCTTGATTTTATATTTTTTTTATGGTTTTTGTATGTTTTATATTTTTGTATTTTGCTTTTGGTGGTTTTTATATATATACGATAATATAAAAGATCACGGTAAAAGGATACTCTAGAATAGTTTACCACCACTATTCTGTAGATTCTTCTGCCAACTCCTTAAGTGTCGTTGGTGAGAATGATTTCATGCCTAGCTTGTCGATCAAAAACTCGATACGTCCTCGATCTATGTCCTTTGTGTATATATCCGCCAGCTGATACTCAGTGTTGACAAAATACAGTTCGATCACTCCATTTTCCACTTTCTCTTTGATGAAATGGTAGCGAATGTCAATGTGCTTTTCCTGGGAGTGTTGAACGTAGTTGCAGCATAGAGCAATGGTGCTTTTGTTGTCACAGTACATCGGATTTTTGTTGAATCCAAGACCATAGTCAGTTAATTGTGATCTCATCCAAAGAACTTGAGCACAACAAACGGACATAGCAATGTATTCAGCCTCTGTACTTGATATCGCATCACTTTTCTGCCTTTTAGATGCCCAACTAACCAGTCTATTTCCAAGAAGTTGCACACTGCCAGAAGTGATACGTCTAGTATCTTGACACCCAGCATAATCCGTATCTTTATATGATATTAGTGCAATAGAGGAAGCCTTCGGATACCATAGACCACGATGAAGTGTTCCTTTAAGATACCGAAAGATCCTTTTCATAACATGTAAGTGGTTTTCGGTAGGCCGAGCCTGATACCGGGCACACATGCATATGGCAAATTGCAAATCAGGCATGCTAGCAGTCATATAGAGAAGGGTGTCGATCATTCCACGGTAAAGTTTAGGATCAACAGCTATCCCTTCCCTATCCTCATCTAACTTGGATCTCTCTGCCATTGGAGTATCCACGGGGTCACAATTTTCAAAAAGATACGTCTTTAATGATTCAAGAGCAAATTTGGATTGACTAATGAAGATGACTCTGGGATTTTGAGAAATTTGCAACCCTAAGAAAAATGAAAATTTTCCAATCGTCGACATCTTAAAACGTGTGGACATAATTTTCTCAAAATGGTCAGACAGTCTTTGAGTAGTGGCAGCAAATATTATATCATCAACATAAATTTGTACTAGTATCATGTCGTTTTCCTCCTTGAGAATGAATAATGTTGGGTCCACTTTGCCTTTCGAGAAGCCTTGCGAAATCAGATAAGACGATAGGAGATCGTACCACGTACGTGGAGCTTGTTTCAACCCATAAAGAGCCTTCTTGATCTTGTACACGTGATTAGGATACTCCGAGTTGACGAATCCATTCGGCTGGCTTACGTAGACATCTTCCCTTAATTCGCCGTTAAGAAATGTCGTCTTAACATCCATTTGGTAGACGATCATATTCATGTGTGCAGCATAAGCAAGGAATAATCTAACCGCCTCCAATCGAGCAACAGGAGCAAAGGATTCTTCAAAGTCAATACCCAAAGCTTGTTTGTAACCTTGTAAAGATTTTGCTAGGTTTGAAAAGTTCGTTTCTCGGTATCTCTTCGAATTGATTTCCGGTTCAAAGTACGACTCTATTGTTTTTAGTGAAACAAATATTTTTGGTTGTTTTAAAAATAAATGTGCAAGACGTAAAGGTAAATGACGTTAAAGTAAATCTAAATCTAATTTAAAATAAATGGCAAGTATTTAAAAGCGAGACGAAAATTAAAAGGCACTAATAGTAAATAACGCAAACTTAAATCAATCTAGGGCAAACTTAAAACGCAACTAAAACTTAAAACTAAGGCAAGGCTAAAATAAATCTAAGGCAAATAAACTTAAAGTGCAACTAAGTAAAAAGGCAGGAAAAGTAAAGCTTGAAAATTAAAAACAGTAAGATAAAAACTGAAATTAAAAAGAACCTGAAATCAGCTCATCCGGAATAAACCTTCATTCGGAATAATCACTCATCCGGAATGTCACCTTCGTTCGGAATGATTCTTCTTTACTCAGAATATTTACCAAAACCCTTGATTCGGAATAAATCCTTTATGCGGAATATGTCACTTATCCGGAATAAATTCTTGACTCGGAATAAAGCCTTGATCCGGAATGTTTGATTCGGAACTCTTGATTCGGAATAATTCCTTGTCCCTTCGTTCGGAATATATTCCGAATGAACCTTGATCCGGAATATTAAAATATTCCGAATGAACAAGTTGATCCAGAATAATTTCCTTGATCCGGAATGTTGGATATTCTGGATGAACACTTTGGCTAAACCCTTGATCCGGAATGTTTGGTTGATTCGGAATGAGAGGCTGATCTGGAATGTTTGGTATTCCGGATGAAAGGTTTGATCCGGAATAATAAATTATTCCGAATAAACACCACTGATCCGGAATGTCTAATATTCCGGATGAACGACCCTTGATCCGGAACTTCTTCAACAAACACCTTGATTTAGACAAACTTTCTTTGATCCGGAATAAACCTGGAGAACAGTAAGAACAACAAAGAACACAGAACAAGAAAAATAACACGAATCTAATCTAGATCAATCAAAATCAAACAAAAGATTAAATCAAACTAAACAAATAACATCTACTAATCATAAACAAACAATCCAAAACAATCAAACTAACAAATATAACCAAAATAATCAAAACCCACTTTAATCAATAAAAACTCAAAAACATAAACATGAACTAAACATAAAGATCAAAGATTAAAGAAAGGTAGATAGGAGATCAAAACAATAAAGTAAAGATTGACAATAATTAAAAGGAAACTTACTTGAAATTAAATGTATTTAAGGTGCAAGACAATGTATTTAAATGGACATGAAATTAAATGACAAGGTAATTAAAGGGTGGAAGAACTAACTGTCACTATTAGCCAACAAAATGAAATGTTAATCCTAATGTTCTATTTATAGGGGAGGATTAGGAGGTGCTTAGGAAGCTTCCTCCCCTCTTTCTTATTTTCCTTAATTGCAAGATTAAGTTCTTAATCTTCTTAATCTTCTTAAATCTTGGACTTTAATGACTTTGTCTTGGGATTTCTTTAAACTCGTCTTGTAATTCTTCAATAAATTAGACTTGAGTTCTTCGGCTTTTAGTAAACTTCCGTCTTTTGACTTTTTCTTCGATAAATCTTCAGAATTGGTCTTGGACTTCCGTTCTTTTTGCACTCTTGACTTCTTGACTTCGTCTTTCGTCTTTTTCTTCGATAAAAGCCCGTGAATGCCCGTGTTTTCTCCACTTTTCACCTTTTCGTCCTAAATCACAACAAAAACACAAACCACACATAATTCCGACATAAATGACATAAAATACACGTTTTGGCTCGGTTATTATTGTAATTAAGTGGTAAAAAGGATGGGTGTTTCCACACCTATCAAATCCCCTACACTTGACCATTGCAATGTCCTCATGCAATGCATTAGTTACAAAGCACGATTACACTTTTCATCATAATCAATCCACGTTGGCCTTTATTAAAGAGATAGAAAATTATAAACATTCAAAGTAAAGAAATCAAAAACATACCTTCGGGTTTCGGAAATGTCATGAATAATCATCATCCTCAAGTTTTCACTTTCTCCAAACCAAGCTTAAAAACGAGATCATTGTTATTATAAGTTAGCAAACTAACACGAACTCATGTGGGCTAATTATTTACTTAGACTCCCTTATTCCTAGGTGTATCTCTTATATTTTATTGTTGTCTTGAATGATCACGAGGATGCATTCTTTGACTTATTTCAATAGTTATTTAGGCTGAAAATAAAGTGGGACGATTTAATCAATAGTTAGCTAAAGGAAAAAATCTTTTAAAACTGCTTCTCGGGACCTCATAAAGTTCATATCTTGGCATAACTCGCTTCGCGATTTGAGACCTTTCTCGGACCGATATTTGGCAGCGACTTCATACTTCAAACCTTGAGAGACGTTCATGAAATAATGGCCTTCTCTTCATAATAGGAATTTCTTCACTTGAATTTTGAGAGATTCTTCATATTTGGACCACGACTTCTTCATTTTTCTCCAATCTTTATTTGCGATTTTGATATACAACGATCCGCCTCCTTTTTGGACTTGGATCTATTCATCCTCATACCTTGTTAGGGCCTTTTCGGATAGACTTCTCCATGACTTTTGGGGAGTTTGCTTTTCGTCGTGTGTCTCGATCCTTCATATTGATTTTTGATAAATGATTCTTCACATCACTTGGGATCTTTAGCAACAAAATTTAGCCCTCATGCCTTGTTAGGACCTTTTTGGACTCGCCAATCTTTGCATCCCGCTTCAATAAGTTATGCCTTGGCTATGAACTCTAATCCATACCGAGCAACTTTTAAACGATCTTAGGCTAGAAGCTAAGTAACTTTTCAAATCGTACAACCTTATTTATTGCTGATAAATTTATTAAAAAGCGATGGGAGAATAGGCTCATAATTAACTCACATAAATTCACGAAAGAATACCAAACTTATAATTGACTCTATCATCTCTCGTTCTCCACAATTTAAAATCTCAAGGAATGAGACTCGTGGATGCTTAGCCTATTAAATCAAAGTTTTGGGTTTTCGAGTCGCCTATAGGATCTTGCAAACTCTTAGACTTTTTCAAGTTTAGAAATCGCATTTTAAAGTTCCCTTGATAAACGACTCTCTAGGATCAATTATAGGAACTTGCGAAAAGTTCTTGTTCTTAACCCGCGAGAGTTAAGACTTTCGCGTTTTAAAGCTCCCTATATAAAAGCCTAGCAAAACTTGACTTAAACACATTAAGGATACTAGCTAGAGTAAACTTAGATAAGTAAACTCGGGTTGAGTCAAAAGCTTCACAACGTTTGAAAAATTAAAACCACTTTATTAAAAATTTATTCAAATAAAGAAAGAAAATAACTATACAAAGGGGAAAAACTAATAGGCCAAAATAGATCAAAAATTTTGAAAAATGTCAAAAAAACTGATTTTCCGGTTAAAATGAGGACAAATACAAGGAAAAGGCCACTTAACTTCGATAGAAGTCCCCCCTACACTTAATATAAACATTGTCCTCAATGTTTAAGCATGTGGGAGTAAACTCCCCTACACTTAGGACATTGTGCACGTTGTTTAAATCTTGCTAAGGAAAAGACAACTAACGAGATTCCTATTTTTATATTGAGAAATATAAAATAGTGAATCGAAAAGAGTTTAGCATAGAACCAGGAAAACGGAAACACGGAAATCGTCAAAAATCATCAAGAGTGGATCATTGAGCGCTCGAATCCCTGAATAGTAGAAGAGAGGAAATAGCAAACACCAACGGGTCTCTCCTACACTTATGGTAAAAACAAAGAAAAAGATAGATAGATAGTCGGGTTACCTCCCAAGAAGCGCTTGTTTTTGTTAACCGAGTCACGAGCCTGACTCGTCCCCGAATTAAATGGTCCATGGGGAAGCCTCGAATGTAATACCGGGATCAAAGACCTTGTCCTTGTTCCCGAAGGAATATAACAAAGGAGAGGCAGGAGGATAAGTCTTGAATGGTAGGAAGGTCCTTTCAACATACGAGAAGTATGTGAAATCTTGATCCACGGGAGGTGGGGTAGGTAAAGGAATCACATTTTCATCCTCCAAAGACAATGGATGGTCACTATTTGGCAAAGCCGTAAAGTTAGCAATCATAGAATGGTCATTGTCACCTCCCGGGTCAAAGCACTCATCCTCAATTCCCGGTATGAAACGAGGAGAGTAAAAGCGATACATCACCCGCTGGGGTGTGCACGCGGTAGGAGGAGGTGGTAATATAATATGAGAAGTATGAGAACAATTACCTTCCACCTGCGTCACCTTTCCAGTAGAGTCAAATTTCTCCACCTCTGCGATAGAAGGGGGCATGGCTAACAAAGTATGCTCATCAATAGCAAAAGAAACAGAGCTATCAATGTCCTCAATCCCTTCGTCAAAGAGAGGATTCACCTCACTAGATATGTAAGCGTCATCAAAATCAAATAAAGGGTTCGAATAAATCTTGAAAGTTTCCTTCGGAACGTCTTCATCGGATAGTGACTCGTCATCACTAGAAGTAAAATCATCATCTTGATCAAAAAGAGGATTAGAGAAAGCCAAAGAATCCTCTCCCAAAGTGTTGGTGGAACGAACATCATCAGAAGAAAACGCATCATACTCATCGTCACTGTCAGATGTCAACTCAGATTCACTTGGAATTGGGAGAAGGTTATCAGCACTAGACTTATTGAATTCGTCGGATTCCTTTACAGGAATTGTGCTAAGATCCTCATCCCCTAGGATGGGTGAATCCGTAGGTTCCAGGGCCGGCAAGTCGGGAGAAGGAATAGAATTCTCATCGTTCAAGAAATAGGACTCTCATCGTCACCACTATCATAATAATATGGAGGCACAAGAGGAGGAGTATAAGCATTAAGGTTAGATACTTGCTCTTGTTGCTAATCCGATTGACATTTCTCCATCATCTTGTTGTAAGCTTCTTGAACTTTATGAAAGTTGTCAAAAATTGTGGCAAGTTGATCAGGAGGAAGTGCACAAAAGGGTTGATGATTGACGGTGTGACGTGGGGGCTCAAAGTTATACACACTGGGATGATATCACGGAACTTTCTCAAAGACCTTCGACGGATCACAAGAAGAAGCATCGTGAGGGCCCCCACAAATATAGCACCACGGGTATGGAGAAGAACCCGGTACATCTTGAGGATAAGGATTGTCATAGACGGGAGAAGGTGAGAAAGTATTGTAAGAGGAGAAGTATGAATTTGTTGAATTGCAAAATGGACAAAATCCAAATTGTGTATCGTCGATATCAAAACCACACCGCTCACAAGTACACCATTGACATGTTTGAAAACCATGCCATGGTCTCCCACACCGTACGCAAGACGAATCCATGAAGAATTATAAATAAGAGGGGTAAAGAAAAGAATTAAACATAATAGAGGATAAAGAGGAATATTTTTGGTGCAAAACTTTGAAAAAGAAATGCTTTTATGATTTTTCAAATGTTTTTGGGATTTTTTTGAAAATTTTTGACACGAAAAATAACGTTCACGAGTGAACGGATCCCAAAAAACAACGCGTCTCTCACAGAAAACCGTTAATCTTTACGAAAAGAGCCGGCAGCGGCGCCATTTGAATGTAAAGATTTTGCTAGGTTTGAAAAGTTCGTTTCTCGGTATCTCTTCGAATTGATTTCCGGTTCAAAGTACGACTCTATTGTTTTTGGTGAAACAAATATTTTTGGTTGTTTTAAAAATAAATGTGCAAGACGTAAAGGTAAATGACGTTAAAGTAAATCTAAATCTAATTTAAAATAAATGGCAAGTATTTAAAAGCGAGACGAAAATTAAAAGGCACTAAGAGTAAATAACGCAAACTTAAATCTATCTAAGGCAAACTTAAAACGCAACTAAAACTTAAAACTAAAGCAAGGCTAAAATAAATCTAAGGCAAATAAACTTAAAGTGCAACTAAGTAAAAAGGCAGGAAAAGTAAAGCTTGAAAATTAAAAACAGTAAGCTAAAAACTGAAATTAAAAAGAACCTGAAATCAGCTCATCCGGAATAAACCTTCGTTCGGAATAATCACTCATCCGGAATGTCACCTTCGTTCGGAATGATTCTTCTTTACTCGGAATATTTACCAAAACCCTTGATTCGGAATAAATCCTTTATCCGAAATATGTCACTTATCCGGAATAAAGTCTTGACTCGGAATAAAGCCTTGATCCGGAATGTTTGATTTGGAACTCTTGATTCGGAATAATTCCTTGGCCCTTCGTTCGGAATATATTCCGAATGAACCTTGATCCGGAATATTAAAATATTCCGAATGAACAAGTTGATCCGGAATAATTTCCTTGATCCGGAATGTTGGATATTCCGGATGAACACTTTGGCTAAACCCTTGATCCGGAATGTTTGGTTGATTCGGAATGAGAGGCTGATCCGGAATATTTGGTATTCCGGATGAAAGGTTTGATCCGGAATAATAAATTATTCCGAATAAACACCACTGATCCGGAATGTCTAATATTCCGGATGAACGACCCTTGATCCGGAACTTCTTCAACAAACACCTTGATTCAGACAAACTTTCTTTGATCCGAAATAAACCTGGAGAACAGTAAGAACAGCAAAGAACACGGAACAAGAAAAATAACACGAATCTAATCTAGATCAATCAAAATCAAACAAAAGATTAAATCAAACTAAACAAATAACATCTAGTAATCATAAACAAACAATCCAAAACAATCAAACTAACAAATATAACCAAAATAATCAAAACCCACTTTAATCAATAAAAACTCAAAAACATAAACATGAACATAAACATAAAGATCAAAGATTAAAGAAAGGTAGATAGGAGACCAAACAATAAAGTAAAGATTGACAATAATTAAAAGGAAACTTACTTGAAATTAAATGTATTTAAGGTGCAAGACAATGTATTTAAATGGACATGAAATTAAATGACAAGGTAATTAAAGGGTGGAAGAACTAATTGTCACTATTAGCCAACAAAATGAAATGTTAATCCTAATGTTCTATTTATAGGGGAGGTTTAGGAGGTGCTTAGGAAGCTTCCTCCCCTCTTTCTTCTTTTCCTTAATTGCAAGATTAAGTCCTTGATTTTCTTAATCTTCTTAAATCTTGGACTTTAATGACTTTTTCTCGGGATTTCTTTGAACTCGTCTTGTAATTCTTCAATAAATTAGACTTGAGTTCTTCGTCTTTTAGTAAACTTCCGTCTTTTGACTTTTTCTTCGATAAATCTTCAGAATTGGTCTTGGACTTCCGTTCTTTTTGCACTCTTGACTTCTTGACTTCGTCTTTCGTCTTTTTCTTTGATAAAAGCCCGTGAATGCCCGTGTATTCTCCACTTTTCACCTTTTCGTCCTAAATCACAACTAAAACACAAACCACGCATAATTCCGACATAAATGACATAAAATACACGTTTTGGCTCGGTTATTATTGTAATTAAGTGGTAAAAAGGATGGGTGTTTACACACCTATCAAACCTCTAGCAACCAATCTAGCTTTGTTCTTTAACACTCCACCTAACTCATCGAGTTTAACCTTATATACCCACAACAATGTAAGGATTTGAACGTTGTTGGGTAAAGGAACTAATTCCCATACTTCAAGACGTTGAAATTCATTAAGTTCCTCTTGCATGGCTTCAATCCAAGATGAATGTGTCATGGCTTGTTGCCAATTTTTAGGTTCAATATCGGAAAGAAATGCATCAAAGTAGCAATATAATGCATGTTCTTGGAGTTGGTGGCGTGTTAAGACTGGTCGATCGATGTCACCAATAATATTGCGGATTGGGTGATCCTTTGTCCATTTGGTGTTGTGAGTTTCAATCCGTGGTGGTCGGGAGTGAACGATTGCAGGAGCTTCCTCTGAGGTAGACGCACCGTTAGGGTTTTTGGGTATTTGTGAACCAAAGAAAGGAAGCTCTTGTAAGTGAGCAATTTCCAAATTGTGATCATAGTAATCCTCTTCAACATCATTAGGAACGAGTGGGGTTGATGATTCAGGTGTAGTTTGTGAATTGGTGGGGGATGGGGCATCTGGTTCATTAGTGACAGTAGATGCCTCGGACAGATTTCCATTATCTTGAGCAACAACTTCGGGAATCGGAGCTACTGCCGCAGGTGCTGGAGAATCAACACTTGGAGGATCAAAGAATTCATCAAACATAGGTTGAAATAACTCATCCCACTCGGACCTTGTAGGTGGTGTAAATGATGGAGAAACAGGATTGTTGGGAGTTAATCCGGAACTAATCGTACCGGTTCCCATCTCATGTAATGCGGGTTTAGAGCTGTGTTGCTCAGAAGCCATCGTTGTTAGCTCATCAAAATCGGCATCCAAAGTTTCTACTATCTTGCCAAGACAACGGTTATAAATTCAGTAAGCTTTCTTTGCGGGTGAGTAACCAATGAAAATCCCAATATCAGCCTTCGGTTGAAGTTTGCCCAAATTCTCACTATTAGTATTTGGATAACACAGTGCACCAAACACATGAAGAAATGAAATATCAGGTTTATGTCCATGAAGTAGCTCATATGGAGTTTTTCCTAGGCGCTTACGAATGATGGAGCGGTTTTGGGTATAGCATGCAGTTGCCACTGCTTCAGCCCATAAGAATAAAGGAGCATTCGCATAGATCAACATAGTTCTAGCAGCTTCCATTAGTGTACGGTTACGTCTTTCCACAACACCATTTTGTTGTGGAGTGCGAGCAACATAAGTTTCATGTGAAATATCGACCTCTTCATAATAATCTCGTAGAGTTTGATTAACGAACTCAGTTCCATTATCAGTGCGAATGCGGCGAACGGTAGCATTAAGACGTACCTGGATCATCTTTAAGAAAGAAATAATATAATTTGGTGCTTGATCCTTGGTTGCTAAAAACTTTACCCATGTAAACCTTGAGAAATCATACACCGTGACGAGGATGTATTTTATACCACTCACACTAGCCGTACGCATTGGCCCGCAAAGATCCATGTGCAAAAGATACAGTGGTTCTTGGTTGGTGTCTTCAGCTTTAGGTTTGTATGATTCCTTGGTGATTTTCCTCAAAGAACACGCGGAACATAAATGATCCTTGTCGAACTTCTACTTTCTTCTTCGCAGTCCTACTAGTGGAAGGCTTGACCCTATTATTCTTGTCTTGAGATCCTTTAGCCTTAGTAGATAGATTTACTCCTGTAGAAGCCAAGGGAACATTAGTGACAGATTTTGATTTAGCCTTGATGGGTGTGTTTAATATAGGCTTTGATCCTGGATTCTTATTGAATGGAGTCATGGCAATGGCGGGGGTTTGTTGTTTAAGTGGTGCAGAACCCGGTTGACCTATGTAATTAAAATGCTCTAAGCGTTGTTGTACTTTCTCAATGTAAGCATGAGCAGAGTAATAATGACTATTCATAGGATCTAGTTCATATGGATCATCTAGCACATCCCTAGCAAGATCCGCGTGCTTAACTGCATGCTCTATATATAACTTATATGATAGTGGATTGTTCTTATTGTACGGGTTCTTAGTGATCACCACCTTGTTGGTTTTGGAGCACTAGAGGTCGGAGCAGAGATTGTAGCTGGATTATCAACAACTTCTTGTCCTTTGAGTTGAAGTGTCTCCTTTAATTCAGCCAAAACCATGTTTTTGTCTATGAGTTGAATATTTAAGTCAGAGAATTCCTCACACTTATGGTTTAGTTGTTCAACAAGTCACTTTTGCTCTGCCGCATTGATAGCGAAGCGTTCTTCTAACGAACCATAAATTTGTGAAAAACCCTGCTTTACTTTATCAAACTCCCCTAGCATAGAAGTAAATCTATCTTCTAGGGCATGATTTTTAATCTCTGCAGCCTCTAGGTCCAATTAATCTGTCAATGATTCTCTCTTAAGTCTCATAATTTCTTCCTCTAATGCATGAATCATCTTGTCACTAGTTTCAACGGAGTTTTCACAATCATTTGTTTTTTAAAGAGTTTCATTTTTAGATTGATTTTCAATTTCAAGAGATATACAATGTTGTTGAAGCTCATCAAAACGTTTTGAAATTGAATTATAAGAATCTTGAAGCTTTAAAAATTCAGCGTTAGATTCGTGACAAGAATGATTATCTACATTATTCACAGGTTCAACAATATTCACAGAAATATCATGCACATCATCACATTTATTCATAGCGGGTGTCATCTCAAAAGGAAATTCAATAGTAACAACTTGCATCACTTCAAGAGACACTATATGTTCCAAGAATTGGTCATATTCGGACAAAATCTTTTCTTTCTCAATTAAATGTTGTTCATAAGCATCATCCATTTCATAGAAAACTTTTCGAACTTCACCCATTTCGAAATTAAGATTATCCCCGAGATCTAAAAATCCCTCTTTAATATTGTCTACAAACGGAACGATCTCTTTCTCAAACACCATTTTCATGTGTTCGAAAGCCCATTCTCCAGTGGTTTGAGCCATTGAAGTCGTACATTCCTTGATGACCTTGTCAAATCCGGTTAGGTATCACTGAATCTCTTCCAAGTTTCGCAATACCGTACTTACCGGTGGAAGATTCTTTGGAATTTCCTTAGGTTCGTCCGAATTAACAAGTGTAGGAAGTATACTAAGGCTTTCTCTAGTAGGCATGTAAGTTGGTGTATGGATAAATTCGTTTTGCATATTAAAGTGAATTCTAAGATCTGTTTTGCATACTCTGCATTAAGTTGTGCATAATCATACTCAGGATATGTATAAATTAATTTTGACCGATTCTCCTCATGTAGTGACATACTCTCAGGTTCATTTGAAAACACAATCGGATCTAAGACCAATCCTAACTTTGTTGCATCATAAAGTCGTGGGTTGTGGTTAAATGCTTGCTTTGCATACCCCGGGTTAGGTGGTAGGTCTATTAGACGCGATATAGTGAATTCTTTAAATGAATAATGAAACAAGTGTACTAAATGTGAAGTAGAGTATTGTTATAAACGCAAAACTTCAGTCTTTTTAACTTTCTCAGACGCCTTAATTTCCGTTTCAACCCTTTTAGACTCGAGAATTTCGAAATCCGTTTGTAGTTTTTGAAAATTATTAACGACTGACTCTTTTTCTTTAAGTTCTTTAGAAAGATTTGCTCTTAAACTCTCAATTTCTAGCAAATTATCCATTTGGACTTTCCTAAACCTATCAAATTCAGGACTGGTTAAGGTAGTGGTCACTGGAGTTAATTCTAAGGTTTTAACCTTTTCCTTATACAAAGCAAGCTCGGCAGATAATGTCTGATTAACACTGAGGGTTTCAAGGACCGCATTATTCATTTGGCCAAGCATCGATGCCGACACCATAACCAAATCTTGTTGAGCAAACAAATTCGTAGACGTAATAGCTCCCGGTTGTGTTTCACTCAAAGTCTGGGGACTTGCATTGATATTGCTATCATTGTTTGTCTCCTCGTTTGAGTTACTAACCACCGGAGGCTGTTCCGGATACTCAGACATGTGCTCAACTTGATAAGGTACAATACTAGTATCATTGGCAGTATTTGGTACCTCAGAGATTATGTCAGCTCCATAAAGTGAAAGATTTGCCATGAGAGCTGCCTTGGCGGTATTGAGATCATCACAGTCGGAATCGTATGCATCAAGATCATCACATTGACATGCGGTATTGTTCGTGATGGCTGCTGTGAGTCCGTCAGTGTCTGCAACTCCTGGATCTGCGAGAAATGCTAACTCTTCTTCATCGAGCTCTCGTCCTTGGGCTTGAGCATTAACCAAGTCGATCTTATCCTGAAACCATGTGCTATCCCTTTTCCTTTTTGGCTGCTTACACTCTCGAGCCATGTGCCCTTCTAATAAGTGTGTAAACACTTATCCTTTTGCCACTAAAATCAATGAAAAACAAGACCTAATCATGTGTTTAATATCTTAAAAGTCGGAATTACACGTGGCTTTGTGTTTTTGTGTGAAATAGGTATAAAAGATCAAAAGGAAAGAAAACACGGGATTTCACGGTCATTTGTTGAAGAAAAGTAAAAGGAAGAGACAAAGTCAAAGTCAAAGAACCAAAAGTGTACCGAAGGTCACGAAAAACCGGCAAAATCGACACGAGTTTGAAGAAAAGATCGAGGAAGCCAAAAACAAGCTCGATTCTAGTGGATTTAACTTAAAGGAGGGTAATTGGGCCTTGTGGGTCCCACATTTGGACGAATGGGCTAAAAAGCCCATTAGTGAAAAAAGTATTCATACTTTTTGGTTACTAATCCCATTAAAGCCCAAGTTCATAAATTTACATGGAACCGATTGAATTACAATGGGCCTAAAGCCCATTTTCTATGACAAGTTTATGAACGGATGAGTTTAAAGTTTTGGTCAAACCACATAAACACACACAATCACTCACACGTTTATTCATTCCCACACCCACTTCGTTACTATCAATGTTTACCTTTTTTCTCTCCCAAAAACCAGTCACCCCTTTCCTTTTTACCCAAACCCTAAAAATAAACCAAAAATTGGGGCTTTATTTATAAAAGCGCATGGTATACACGCCTGTCTAATTAAATCCCCTCTTTTTCGGAGATTGAAGATGGAGGAGAGAACAAGTGATGTGGCTCGTTACCCTATTCTGATTGGCCGAAGACAGCTCAAACCCACCACTCCTCCAATTAGGAGATGACAAATCAGCACTAAACAAACATAACAAACACAAAACCATCCACGGTGGCAATCCGTGTGATGGTAAATGGTTATCAGCCATTGATAAGGAATTTGAGGAGAGAGAATAAGGAACCAAAGGCTATGATGGAAGATTCGACTCAAAAACTTCATCAACAAGCCATGGGGTTGGCTATAAAAACACCCAAATTTCTGTAATTTGATATATTCATTTTTTTTATTTACTGTTTTTATTACAATTTAGGAGTAGGATTAATTGTAATTTTATTTTTATAAGTATTGTAATAATTTGCTGAAATTAATAAAAGTCATTTTAATTTAAATCTGTTTTTTTACGGTTACACTTTATTGCATCTATTCTTCTACAATCTATTTTGATATTATAATAAAATTGAGATTGGGAATACAAAGTCTAACCCTACTGGTTTGACTAAAAATAATATTGAGATTCGTGGTGTGATGATTAATGCTGGTTCGAGCCATAATTCATGGTTCGAAGGTGTTGATGGTTCGAAAGTGTTGATTCGGTTTAGATAAAACGGCTCAGCGCCTATCTTCTCCCCAATGGTTTTCTCCACAAGGTTTAATTCAATTTATATTTTTATGTTTTTTTATATTTTTAGATTAATCTGTTAAGTAGTTTAAATGATTGGACGTTTATTTGAATGTTTAGATTTCATAGTTGATTGATTAGAATCTGATATATGTCTTTTGTCTGGTTATTTAATTGTTCTGATTAGTCTAAGATGCTGCCCTTTCTTCTTGTTATTCTTAGTGGATTAGTAGTTATTAGTACTTGCTAAACTTTTGGTTTAATTGTTAAGTTTTAATCTGTAAGGTTTAATAGTGCTTATATTAGTCATGGTTTAATCTTAGTAGTTTAGCTGGATTTTCGTTAAGTTGATTAATCTGCTTAGTTATTTTTCATATTAGTGTGTTTCATGCATCAGTTATAAGGTTTTTAGATTTCTGTAGTTAAAAGGTTATAGAATGTTTATTCAGTTTACTATAATATCTGTTCTTTCTACTGATGTTAGGACTGAGAGTTTATTATATAGTCTATTCTATTCTAGATGTTAGTTTATACTGAGTTTTTTTATATAGTCTGCTGATTTTTGGTGTTGAGTATTCTTAGGATCTGCTTTTAATAATTATGTTTTGAGCTGCTGATTTGTTGAGTTTTTCTGAGTGTATTGGTGAGTTGCCATATATTAGATACTTATATGCTCAATTTTATAGATGTTAGAAGTTTACTTATTTAGACTTTATTGTTGAACTGCTGATATTTGATTAAGTTATTCTTGTTTTTAATAATCCATTTTGTTGATTGCTATTAGTTTTTCTATTGTTCTGTTAAATCTCAGTTTACCAAACGAGTGTTTGGTTAACTGATTTATTAGACTCTTATTTTATCCATTCCAAAATATATATATATATATATATATATATATATATATATAATAAAAAATAATTCACAAAAAAATGTCTCCCATGAGACTCGAACTCGTGACCTCCTGGTCACGTACCCAACATGTTTACCATCTAATCTAGTTACTTGTTTTTTTATAGGTTCAGTCTTAGTAGTTATTATAGCATCATTTGTTAGCTGTCAGCTTTTAAATAGTTTTGAATACAAAGTTTTTATTTAGTAAATTTAATTTATATTATTTTAAATAGTTTTTATTTATTTGGTAAAAAAATAGTTTTAAATAAATTAGTTTTATTTCATTTTAAAATTTGTTTTATTTTAAATAAATTAGTTTTTAGTGATATAAATTTTAATTAATTTAGTTTTTAAATAAAAATTAGTTTTAAATAGATTTTGCTTATTAATTAGTTAAAATAATTTTCAAAGTAAATTAGTTGATAAATTTTAAATAGTTTGTTTTAAATTTGTTTAATTAAATCTTAAGTAGTGTAAAAGTATTTTGTTTTAAATAGATAGTTTTAAATACCAATTAATTACTTTTAACCAAGAACAATTAATCTCTACGTATAAATTGGATATCAATTCGAGTCGAGTCGAGGAACGGAAAATAGATTATAAAGAATTGCAAAATTCCTACATTAAAATGGCGCTGCTGCCGCTTCGCTCGTTACGATTGACGATTTTTCGTGAGAAGATTTGGATTTTAGGATCCGTTCATTTTTTAACGTTATTTTTCTTGTTAAAAAATCAAAAACATAAAAAAAATCAAAAAGATAAAAATACAAAAAAATTAAAAATCATCAAAAGCAAACTCTTTCCTAAGATTTGCACCCAAAAAAAAATTAAAAAGTGACGCTTTCCTAAGTGTTACACCAAAAATATTCCTCTTTATCCTCTATTGTGTTTAATTCTTTTCTCTACCCCTCTTATTTTTAATTCTTCATGGATTCGTATTGCGTAAGGTGTGGGAGACCATGGAATGGTTATCAAACATGTCAATGGTGTACATGTGAGCGATGTGGCTATCATATCGACAATACACAACTTGGATTTTGTCCACTTTGCAATTCAACCAATTCGTACTTCACCTCTCCCATATATAAGGATCCGTATCCGCAACATGCACCAGGTTTTTCTCAATACCCGTGTTGCAACAATTGTGGGGGCCCTCACGATACTTCTTATTATCAACCGATGAATTATGAGCCACATCCGTGCTATAATTCCGGTTTTCAAAATTTTGAGCCCCCACAATACTCCGTCGTTCATCAACCTTCTTTTGGAATGAGTGAGGAACAACTCACTAGTTTGGCTGGAATTCTAGAAAGATTAAATCAACTCACAGCTACCTTGCATGACGAAAGCCGACAAGAGCAAGTATCTAATCTTAGTGCTTCCACTCCTCCTCTTGTGCGTTCTTACTATTATGATGATGATGACGATGAGAATACTATTTCTTGTAATGATCTTGTTGCTCAACATCCTAGTGCAATTGTAATTCCTTCTCTCGGTGTCCCAAATGCGTCTTAGGATTGTGATACATCAAATGAGATTAGTGATTTTGGTCTTGACAAATTCTTTGATGAGGTTTTTGATGTGCCAACTTTTACGGAGCTTACGGACGAGGTCGCTCTTATGGATGACATTTCTCCATGTTATGAGAATTTCACGTTTGAAATTTCTCTTTTTCACCCATTTCCATCGGGATATGCGGGCGATGACGATTTATTCTCTCCGACTTATGAGAAGTTCACCGATGAACTTGCTCTTTTAGATGAGGTGGAAGACGTTATTCTTCGTGACAAATTATTGAAAGTTCATCTTCTTATTTCTCACATTGAAGCGTTGAATTCTACTCCTATCAATGAACCTTTACCTCCGTCTTTTACTCCCGTTGAGAATAATGACCCATATATGGAAGAAATTGACAATCTCTCAATACCTCTGGGTATTGATGATGATGACACGGAGGGGGACATTCTCTTTGATAATTTTATAAATCAAGATATTGTCCCAAGTCCCCCTCCCGAGCACCTTTCCTCCCAACCTTTAGAACCTATTACCGAGGATGAGTGCTTTGACCCAGGAGGTGACATTGACTATTCTATACTTGATACCGTTATGGCTTTGTCGCTTGGTGCGCATTCATTTTATTTGCTTCCTTTACCCACCCCACCTCCCGTGGATCACGACCTCACATACTTTTCGTATGTTGAGAGGACTTTTCTACCTTTTAAGACTTATCCTACTGCCTCTAACTTATTAATGTCCTCCGGGAACGAGGACAAGGTCTTTGATCCCGGTATAACATTAGAGGTTTCCCCATGGACCATTTAATTCGGGATCGAGTCAGGCTCGTGACTCGGTTAACAAAAACAAGCGCTTTTCAGGAGGCAACCCGAGTATCCTTTTTATCTATTTTTTAACATAAGTGTAGGGGGAGCCTAGTAGGTTGTGTTTTGTGATGTTGTGCAGGGATGTGTGCTTTAATGATCCACTTTTAGTGCTTTTGACGTGATCCCGTATTCCCATGTACCTGGTCTCTTTGATAAGTTTTTGTTATTGTGATTCAATTTTATATATAAATAAAAGGTGAAAATTGATCATTTTAGTTGTCTCTTCCTTAGCATGATTTAAACAACGTACTCAATGTCCTAAGTGTAGGGGATTTTATTCTCCCACATGCTTAAACATTGAGGGCAATGTTTAAATTAAGTGTAGGGGGACTTCTATCGAATTTTAGTGGGCTTTTCCATGAATTTGACCTCATTTAACCGGAAAATTAAAAAATTTCAACATTTTTCAAAATTTTGATCTATTTTGGCCTAGTAGTATTTCCATTTATTTTCTTTTATTTTCTTTCCTTTTGTCATCGCATCGTATTTATATTTTCCATTTCAAGAATAAAGTCAAAAAAATAAATAAATGAATAAATGGTTTTAACAAGTTTAGATGTCTTTGATATATTAGGCCCGTCGTGAATATTTTGACTCAACCCGAGTTTACTTTTCCAAGTTTACTCTAGCTAGTATCCTTAACCATATGGACCTTAATTGGTTTATTAGGCTAAGCATCTACGAGTCTAATTATTTGAGATTTTAAATTGTGGAGAACGAGAGATGATAGAGTTGATAATAAGTTTAAGGGTTAATTCTTGCTTATATGAGTTTTTGTGGCTCTTTCTTCCCGCTGGAATATTTAATTGCTTAATAAATGAGGATTTTTGCGGTGTAGATTCGATATCTTAGCTCTTAGCCAAATCTTTTATCTCCTTGTAATTAAAGCATGAACACATTGAGGGTGCCAGCGTTGTGGCCTTTCAACTAAGGTGGCTCAAAACCACTATGTAGGAGGTATTCAGACCATGGGACCGCGGAATTTGGCCTAATATATATATCATAAATAAAGAAAGAATAAGATTAAAACATGACCTCAAGGAGCCTTAGGGTGTGGGGCATGTAGCACGAACCTTGTCATTAGAGCCTTAGGGTGTATGGCATGGTAAGTGTTGAATAAAAATTGATCAAAAAATCAATTCCCTTGTTTATGGTTCAAGGAGCCTTAGGGTGTGGACCATAGATAAGGAGCACTTTTACATCTTAAAGAGCCTAAGGGTATATGATGTGAACTTACTAAACTCCACATAAAGTCTACATGACTTTGGAGGAATAATTAATAAGTAGTACTATTGGCCAAATTTTGGATCCGGGAATTTATTCCCCAAATCGTGTTAAATTATCCTTGATGTGGGCTTACTTTAGTGACAACGTTTTTGAGGACGAGGTTAGGTTCTGAGTGTCGGTTTTGCACCGTTTTGCCTTCATTTTTGGACTAAATATTATTAAATAAGTCAAATGAGCCTACGGGTGAATGACAATCTTTAAAATCTAGAGATACAACTTAGGAATTGGAGAAAGAGTATTACACAATTGTCTTATATAAGTGGTTTTAACTTAAGGACTTATGGTAAACAATGATCTTGTTTTTAAGCTTGGTATGGGGAACGTGAAACTTGAGGGTGATTAATATTCATGACACCAAAGCCCTAATTTAAGTCTTAGATTTCTTTACGAATTTCTTCCATCAAATAATTTCAAAGTTAATAAATAAATTATTATAACTTTTGTTTCCTTGAGTAAAGTTTTTATCTTTTCATCGTCCTTTAGTTTCTTTTTATTGTAGTAGTAATAGTATATCTTAATAAAGGCTAAGATGGGTTATTTATGAGGAAAATGTAACTTTATGCTTTAAAATTATGCATTGCATGGGGTCATTGCAATGGTCAAGTGTAGGGGATTTAATAAGTGTGTAAACACTTATCCTTTTGCCACTAAAATCAATGAAAAACAAGACCTAATCATGTGTTTAATATCGTAAAAGTCGGAATTACGCGTGGTTTTGTGTTTTTGTGTGAAATAGGTACAAAAGATCAAAAGGAAAGAAAACACGGGATTTCACGGTCATTTGTTGAAGAAAAGTCAAAGAAAGAGACAAAGTCAAAGTCAAAGAACCAAAGTGTACCGAAGGTGACGAAAAACCGGCAAAATCGACACGAGTTTGAAGAAAAGATCGAGGAAGCCAAAAACAAGCTCGATTCTAGTGGATTTAACTTAAAGGAGGGTAATTGGGCCTTGTGGGTCCCACATTTGGACTAATGGGCTAAAAAGCCCATTAGTGAAAAAAGTATTCGTACTTTTTGGTTACAAAGTCCATTAAAGCCCAAGTTCATAAATTTACATGGAAAGGGTTGAATTACAATGGGCCTAAAGCCTGTTTTCTATGACAAGTTTATGAACGGATGAGTTTAAAGTTTTATTCAAACCACATAAACACACACAATCACTCACATGTTTATTCATTCCCACACCCACTTCGTTACTATCAATATTTACCTTTTTTCTCTCCCAAAAACCAGTCACCCCTTTCCTTTTTACCCAAACCCTAAAAATAAACCAAAAATTGGGGCTTTATTTATAAAAGCGCGTGGTATACACGCCTGTTTAATTACATCCCCTCTTTTTCGGAGATTGAAGATAGAGGAGAGAACAAGTGATGTGGCTCGTTACCCTATTCTGATTGGTCGAAGACAGCTCAATCCCACCACTCCTCCAATTAGGAGATGACAAATCAGCACTAAACAAACACAACAAACACAAAACCATCCACGGCGGCAATCCTTGTGATGGTAAATGGTTATCAGCCGTTGATAAGGAATTTGAGGAGAGAGAATAAGGAACCAAAGGCTGTGATGGAATACTCGACTCAAAAACTTCTTCAACAAGCCATGGGGGTTGGCTATAAAAACCCCCAAATTTCTGTAATTTGATATATTCCATTTTTTTATTTACTGTTTTTATTCTAATTTAGGAGTAGGATTAATTGTAATTTTATTTTTATAAGTATTGTAATAATTTGCTGAAATTAATAAAAGTCATTTTAATTTAAATCTGTTTTTTTACTGTTACACTTTATTGCATCTATTCTTCTACAATCTATTTTGATATTATAATAAAATTGAGATTGGGGATAAAAAGTCTAACCCTACTGGTTTGACTAAAAATAATATTGAGATTCGTGGTGTGATGATTAATGTTGGTTCGAGCCACAATTCACGGTTCGAAGGTGTTGATGGTTCGAAGATGTTGATTCGGTTTAGATAAGACGGCTCAGCGTCGATCTTCTCCCCAACGGTTTTCTCCACAAGGTTTAACTCAATTTATGTTTTTATGTTTTTTTTATATTTTTAGATTAATCTGTTAAGTAATTTAAATGATTGAATGTTTATTTGAATGTTTAGATTTCATAGTTGATTGATTAGAATCTGATATATGTCTTTTGTCTGGTTATTTAATTGTTCTGATTAGTCTAAGATGCTGCCCTTTCTTCTTGTTATTCTTAGTGGATAAGTAGTTATTTGTACTTGCTAAACTTTTGGTTTAACTGTTAAGTTTTAATCTGTAAGGTTTAATACTGCTAATATTAGTCATGGTTTAATCTTGGTAGTTTAGCTGGATTTTCGTTAAGTTGATTAATCTGCTTAGTTATTTGGTATTGAGATTGGGATTGACTGATATTTTCATATTAGTGTGTTTCATGGATCAGTTATAAGGTTTTTAGATTTCTGTAGTTAAAAGGTTATAGAATGTTTATTCAGTTTACTATAGTATCTGTTCTTTCTACTGATGTTAGGATTGAGTGTTTATTATATAGTCTATTATATTCTAGATGTTAGTTTATACTGAGTTTTTTTATATAGTCTGCTGATTTTTAGTGTTGAGTATTCTTAGGATCTGCTTTTAATAATTATGTTTTGAGCTGCTGATTTGTTGAGTTTTTCTGAGTGTATTGGTGAGTTGCCATATATTAGATACTGATATGCTCAATTTTATAGATGTTAGAAGTTTACTTATTTAGACTTTATTGCTGAACTGCTGATATTTGATTGAGTTATTCTTGTTTCTAATAATCCATTTTGTTGATTGCTATTAGTTTTTCTATTGTTCTGTTAAATCTCAGTTTACCAAACGAGTGTTTGGTTAACTGATTTATTAGACTGCTATTTTATCCATTCCAAATATATATATATATATATATATATATATATATATATATATATATATATATATATATATATATATATATATATATATATATATATATATATATATATATATATATATATATAATAAAAAATAATTCACAAAAAAATGTCTGCCATGAGACTCAAACTCGTGACCTCCTTGTCACGTACCCAACATGTTTACCATCTGATCTAGTTACTTGTTTTATTATAGGTTCAGTCTTAGTAGTTATTATAGCATCATTTGTTAGTTGCCAGCTTTTAAATAGTTTTGAATACAAAGTTTTTATTTAGTAAATTTAATTCATATTATTTTAAATAGTTTTTATTTATTTGGTAAAAAAATAGTTTTAAATAAATTAGTTTTATTTCATTTTAAAATTAGTTTTATTTTAAATAAATTAGTTTTTAGTTATATAAATTTTAATTAATTTAGTTTTTAAATAAAAATTAGTTTTAAATAGATTCTGCTTATTAATTAGTTAAAATAATTTTCAAAGTAAATTAGTTGATAAATTTTAAATAGTTTATTTTAAATTTGTTTAATTAAATCTTAAGTAGAGTAAAAGTATTTTTGTTTTAAATAGATAGTTTTAAATACCAATTAATTACTTTTAACCAAGAACAATTAATCTCTACGTATAAATTGGATATCAATTCGAGTTGAGTCGAGGAACGAAAAATAGATTATAAAGAATTGCAAAATTCCTACATTACCTTCCCCTTTGCAGTTATAACATATGATCATCTTCATTTTGCAAGTGTTATTACCCCTTGTAGCAGTAGTGTTAGATGGACGTGCACCAGTATTAGATAAATTTGGTCTCCCCTGAAGTGGTTGCACAGTGACTCTGCCATCTTGGATTGTAGCTTCTTGAGGAGAGTTAGAAGAGTTCCTCAACTGATTGTTTGTTGGAGATGGTCCTCTGTAACCTCTTTTGTTCAACGCTTGAGTGATGTAAGCAGACATTTGAGCAAGTATATCAGTAGGATTATCCCCTTGTTTAAACTCAGGAACTGGAATCTCATCATCACAATAAAATACTGGTGCTAGTTGAGCTACAAAGATTTGAAGGGACACTAACATGTTGTGAGTAATGGGGTTGAGGAGCCTCATGTTGTTGATAGGTGATGGCAGGGTTTGTTGGAGGTTGATAAGGTGAGTATGGTTGTGAAGCATAAGGTAAATGATGTGAGTCTCCTTGTGATAATATTGTTGGTTGCTTGTATTGTTGCTAATAAGATTTAGGTGGTTGTGGCAAGATCGAATACTGTGGAAAGCTTAGAGTTTGATACAATGGTTGATAGGAAGATTGGTGTCCCAAAGCATACGGAGAGTTGTGATATGACAAAGTTGGATGATTTGCCATTAATGTTGATCCCAAACTTAGATCGATTAAGCTTTGTGTATACGAGATTAGATCAAGTAATACACGTAGAGAAACCTTTGCTTATGAATAAAGTAACTAAGTGTTATGCGGAATTAACACTTAACCTAGAACACAAAGATGTTAAACAAACTTTCACTTGTATTAGAATAATCGAACTTGATTACAATGAAAGAGGTTTAACAGTCGAATACTTGTGAAAACTTATATTGAACATTAACCTAAAGATCTTCTTTTATAGATTAAGAAGTCTTGTACAATAAGCTACGAATCAACTATTCAAGGTAAAGATAATAATGAAAAATACAATGTCGAACTTATCTTTACCATATACAAATATAGAAACAAATAAACAAAAAGATTCGTATGAAGATATATTCCATCAGTGCTTGTCTTCAAGGCTGTCAGCGTTGACTTCTTCAAATGTCAACGCTTGGCTGTCAGCGTCCAACTTCTTCTTATCAGCGCTTGAACTCTTCTTATCAGCGTCTAGTGAACTGACCCATAATTTATTCCCAACAATTAATGCCAATGGTTCTTGATAAGATCCCTGAGAGATGAGTTTTTGGATCATGTGCTTCTCGTGTTGTTACAAGAAAGCATAGAGTTGATCTAAATTTGACTTGTGCAAATCCTGAATCATTTTAACATCGGTGACATATTGGCTCCACTCTTGGGGTAACGTGTTCAAGAACTTGGTGTTTACTTGAAACTGAGCAATCCTTAGATTATACACGTTCAAATCATTCATCAAAGTAGTGAAACGCCAGTAGTAGTCATGAAGTGCTTCCCCTGGAATGTATGTGAACCTATCAAACAAGTCATATAATTGACACTCTCGTTCCTGCTTAGTTAGTGAAGTCCCTTATAACAAAACAGTTAAGCGATCCCAAAGATCCTTTGCCACTGTGTGTTCACTTACCATTTGATAGATATCGGGTGGAAGAGCTTGAAGTATTGTCTGAACGGCTCTTTCATCCGCATCGGCAATGATTTTGTTAGCATCCGTTAACTCATGAAACAACCTTGGCCGCGTCACATTGTCGACAGTAACTTCTCCCCAATCGAGTGGAGCTTTTTCAATGGATTGAACCATAAGTCTCCCATTGGGTTTACCCATAATGTAAGTTCTCATACGACCTTGCCATGCTTCAAATAAGTCTTTGATGAGCAACGGTGGGCGGGTATCGGTACCCGAGATGATTGAAATATCGGTAAGCGATGTCATTGTAGGCATAAATGAATGAGGATTCATTTTTTGAACACTTGATGGAAAAAAGATTATCTTTTGATCGAGCAATGAAATAAGGTTGTGAAACTGTGTTGTTGTTGATGCTTAGTTTGTGTGTAGTTGAGGAAATCGTCAAAATCCCAAATTACTTGCAAGGTAAATTTCAAAAGAAATTAAAAAAAATTAACTTCGGAATAAATTACCAATCAACTTCGGAATGTGTTTCAGAGATCACTTCGGAATATAAAGAATGTGTACTTCAGAATAACCCTCTAAGTTCACTTCGGAATAACACTCTGAGTCCATTTTGGAATAAAACTCTAAGTCCACTTCGGAATAAAACTCTAAATTCACTTCGGAATAAATCTTCTAATTCACTTCGGAATAAAGACAAAATGGAGTACTTCGGAATGAATCTACTTCGGAATGAAGCTCTGATTTTACTTCGGAATATGGAAAAAATGGCGTACTTCGGAATGAATCTACTTCGCAATGAAACTCTGAGTTTACTTCGGAATATGAAAACAAATGAAGACTTCGGAATTATAAAGAATGTCACTTCGGAATCCTGGATGTTGAAGAACTTCGGAATAGTTGCTATAAGAATAACTTCGGAATGTTGATCTTCAATACTTCCGGAAAAACAGAAAACCTCGTGATAACTTCCAATAATCAGAAACCCTCTTTGGTACTTCGCAAAACAGACTCAGTATCCGAATATTTTGATATCCGATATCACTGTTATGCTAAAAAACACCCCGAAAATCACCAAATAACCAAGAAATTTTGTGATTTTAACCAAATCAAGTAAACCAAATCACTACCACAACTATGAAGATGATTTGTTTACCAACTTAAACCATAAAAACGCGAAAAAAATTTCAAGATTTGAGATTTATTATCCTTAAAACACCAAACCCAATAAAAACTAAAGAATAACACAAATCAAAACCTTAAATTATCCCATGGCTCTTGATACCAATTGTAGAATAATAATAATCTTAGATCTAATCAAGAGGGTTGTTGTTTTCTAGAGAGAGAAACTAGAGAGAGAAAGAAAGAAAACTTGTATTAAATGAAAAATAATAAGTAAACAACCAACACCCCTTTCCATGGTGGAAAGGGGTTTATATACCAAGTCCCTTAGTGGACTTGGGCTTCCGGCCCATGAACATGCTCGTGGGTCGGGCTAATGTAAATAACAATTAAACAAATACTACGAGCCTATAACTATATTGTTGGAGTTACCGAGACTTTCTTAATACGAAAAACATATTTCCAACAATACCTTTACGGTATCCCAGGAATATGCACTTGACCTTAACCGGTTCAAGCATCCCTTTCTTAATACTAGAAAGCCAACCAAAAAGCCCAAACATATCTATTGTCTTCTTGAATCCAATCGCTGCTGATGGTGACCTATTATCTAGATATGTAGACATGGTTGTATCCTCTGTCCAAAAAAACCTTGGACAGAACAGACTGAATCAGAAAACAACGTACCTTATCCAAGAGTGTCACGTTCGTCTCCTCAACCAACCCATTCTGCTGATGTAACCCTGCAACATCCAAATGTTTGGCGACCCCACTCTTCATACATTTTTTTGTAGACTTCTGATTACAAGAATCAAGAACATTACCCGTCTTGATCTTCCACCCAGTCTGAAATTTTCCTAACTGCTTCCTACCCTTCGTTGTCTTCCTGGTCACAGCCTGACCGTTCAGGGTATATACGCAATTATCCCTTCTTGTTCCTGATAGTACCACCAGTAAACCCTTTATAACCTTGATCTTGCCCGACTGCATCTTCCCGTTAAACCCTCTTTTTCAAGAGTGCCTAGTGATATCAAGTTTCGTCTTAATTCCAGAACATACCTGATGTTGTCCAACACGAAACTTGATCCATCCATTATTCGTACTCGAACCTTTCCTGTCCCCCGTACACTGCATTCCCTGCCATCACCTAGTAGTATATTACCACCGTCATACTCCCTAAAATCAACCAAGTAATCTCTCCTATGTGTCATATGGTATGATCCCCCTGAATCCATGATCCAGTCCAAAAGTTCATCAACACTCATAGCCATCATAACATCAGCATTGCCATACCCATCAGATCCAGAACCTGACACCTGATCTTTATTCTTGACAAAACCTTGATATTTCTTGTGGTTATACCTGGGACAGTCCCTCTTCAAATGATCCTCAGACTGACATATATAACACCTGAGTTTGTTGTTCCTTCCTTGTGACCTTGACCACGAACTATTTGCACCCTACTCTATATCTCTCTGACTAGATCTCTCCCTCACATACAACCCTTCACCATCGTCACTCTTTACTTCCGTCATCTTCTGAAGTTCCCTAGAATTAAGTGTCGCGAGCACGTCTTCTAGCTTCAAAGTATCCCGGCCATATAGCAAAGTCTCCACGAAATTATTATAAGACGATGGTAAAGATGTGAGTAATAATAATGCATGGTCCTCATCCGATATAGCAATATCTATAGCCGCTGACCCACGAGCTTGTGAAACTCATTAATATGTTCAGACTGACGCTTACCTTGATGCATTTGAAAACTATATAACTTTTTCTTCAAGTACAAACGATTAGCTAAATACTTTGTCATGTATAAAGTCTCTAACTTTTTCCAAATCCCCGCTGCAGTCGTCTCCTTGGGGATCTCCCATAGGACCCGATCATCCAAACATAAGATCAATGCGCTGTAAGCCTTTTTCTGAATGACGTTATCGTAAGACACTATTGTGGTGGCGGGTAATTCCTCCAGTGCTGCATCTAATTTCAGATGTTCCAGCAAAGCCTTCATCCTTACCTGCCATAACCTAAAGTCATTCTTCCCATCAAATTTCTCGATGTCAAATTTACTCAGCGTCATCTTATTTTAACCCTTTGTTAACCGTTTAACCTTTTGTGAATTTACCTACACAAAAATACGATCTAGCAAAGTACTCCGTGTATAAAACACCCTTGATTTATTGATATAACCCTAAGATAAAAATCTTAGAAATCGATCAAACCAAGTAACCCTTCAAAACGAAACCCTCTTTCTTACTCAAATATCGATTGAACCTTGGAAATTAACCTATCCAATAAATCGACAATCCTTGAATCAATAAAGTAGCCAACGCCTTTTGAAGTAACCCTTGTCGTACTTTTAATTTTGCAAAACCGATCTCTAATAACCTAAGAAATCTTGCAACCTCGACAAGTCTTGAACGCTCTTTATCCCCTTTGTTGATTTGCTAAACCTTGTGAATAACCTCACATTAACAAACCGAAAAAGTCCCTTCGATAATTCTTTGTGATATATTAACCTTCAAAACTACGAATTATGAAGTCCCATGGTGTAAATACCCTTCAAAGTAATACCGTTTTGTTTTATATAAAAACAAAACCACAATGCTCCGTTTTTGCTTATAAAAACAAAAATAGCAATTTAAATCTGACCCAATTAGTATTGGCCCAATTATAAATCTTAGGCCAATAAATAATTGATTTACATCGTATTACTTTCTTTGAAGTTTATCCCTTGGTTGACTTTAGATAACAGCCAAATTTGTTCTTCTTCTTCCTCCTTGTTTCAATGGCGGCACACACAAGATCAACCAATACCACCTTGTCGATCGAACTTCAACCAATCAACAACCCTTTTCTAGTCGAAACCCACTGCTGCACTTTGATGTTTCACGAACCAGAAACACCACACCCTTTGATCGATCCTAGTAACCAGAGAAACCCGCGAACCCGAGCTCTGATACCAGTTGTAAGATGTGATTCTTACAACCCTAATTACTAGCTGCGAAAAAACAACGATCGTGAAGCAAAGAATCGACAGAAAAGTAAACCCACAATGTATGTCCCTAATCGAATAGATTAGTTCATGATAAAGAATGCATTGTGAATCTCGTCCCCTCTCACCTCCTTTTATAGAGATGAGGGAGAACCGAATTATTACAAAGTCCTACGGGTTGGGTTGGGCTAAGAACAACCAACAGACCTTTATTCTAGACTACTTGGTTAATACATGTTTAAGCTCGACTCTAAGACCCCATAGATGTAAGAACTCGTATTTTTCCCGGTATTATTTTATTCTTTTACTCATGCTTTTTTGAATTTTCCAACATATTACATTTTCTTGTATTCTTATATGTAAATCTTGAGATCATGATAATTTTAATAAATTATACTTTTTAAGTATTTTCTGATCATTGATAATACTTAATTTGGAATTATAAAATTTCTTATTTTATTTTTCCCATATCTATTTAAATCAAAGTTTTTGATTTAAAAACACCCACGTACATGTTACAATGAGTTTACTCAAAATCAATGAATAACGAGAACTACTAATGATCGCGATACCGACGGATGCCCGATATTTTACATTTTATTATCGATTGTTTCGGTAATTAATATTTTCGACGATTTCATTTTAATTACGTGTTAAGTCGTGTCGGGAAAATATATTATCATAATTATGATGCATTTTAACTTTTGAAAAGTATTTTTACGAAACCCGAGTCCTGTAAATATTTTCAAAATTTACTAATAGACATTTTCTACCCTTTAAACTATCAAAATACTTTTAGGTCCAAAAGAATCAATAATTGACAAAAATTACCCTCCACCCCACTATATAAGGATTTTCCACCATTTTTCTTCTCATTTTTCATACAAAAAACACACACAAATAAAACTTCTCTTCCTCCCCTCTTTTTCTTAATATGTCGCCACCTCTCACCACACCAAAACCACCATGACTCTTGATTATACCTTGTTTAAACAAAATATAATCAAAGTCCCATTCATAAAATTCAAAGGTGATTGTTTTGATATCAAAATCTCACACATATATCAAGTTTCAATCTTTTTATGAATTATGGTTGGTATGAGGTTTTGATCATCATGCATGTGATGATCTTGATAAGATCACCATATTTTGATGATAAAAAGTTCAAGTTTTTTATTTTTGATTTTGTTTTATGTTGCATGCAAGTGTTAAGATTGATAAGGGATAACTATAAGTTGTTATTTATGCTAGAAAAATGGGTCATTTGTGTTGAAAAAGTGATTTGGTATGATTTTTAAAGAGGTGATTTTGGGCAGTAGGTTTGAGGCTATTTTTGGATATCTTAAGTTTTAATATAGGTTGAGTTAATGAGATCATGTTGTAGAGATTTTATTTAGCTTCTATTTGGTATAAATTAAAGCTTCTAACTCAAAACGAGGAGGAAGTTACGATAGTTTGATTATTCGTGTACCGGGAGACGAGTATCGGCAAAATCCGAATTGGTTGTCGATATTTAGATCGAATCTCGGGGACTATAAAATGAGTTTTACAAATGATCAAGGGCTGTTCTCAGGCCCTAAACTTATCACTTTTAGTCTATTTTCAAAGTGTCAGTTTTGCTAATGGTAAAGGTTAGGATGGTCAAAACGGTTTTACGAGTCAAGTACACAAATCTGTCCGGTTTTTCAAGTATAGAAATGTGTCGAGCAGGTAGTTTTAAAATGTAAATCATTAAATGAAATTTAAACTGAGTTTTATTCAGGTTATGATTGAGTTTTTCACCAAGTTTCATAAAAATCCGAGTTGTCTAAGTAAGGGAAACGAGCTTGTACATTTGGTATGTACTGACAGATTTTTATCGAGAAAATAGTTTACTAAAGGGAACATATAGAGGGGTATTGTAGTACACTTGTATTGTTGTTCTTTCGGGTTTATCATGGTCTTGTAATTCAGTTTTATGATTGCTAAGTATGATTTATACTTCAGTCAATTATTAGCGAGCGCGCCTTCTTTGATAGGTTGCGGCTTTCGTGTTTTTCGGGCATCCATATCGTCGGTGATCGTGTTGCCACTACTGTTTCTACTCAGCTTATGAGTACAATGATTCACTTACCTCGTGCCTAAGGTGAGTTCATATCACGTTTTTACTTGCACATTGTTTCTAAACGCGGGGTGATATTTTAGATGGTGGAACACAACCAATTAAAAAACTGTATGCTATCCAGAACTTGTATGTTATCTAGACTTGTATGTTTTGCAACAGTTTTCATTGATATTATTGCTTTTAGTCTATTGCCTTAAGTTGCCTCTCTTGATCATGAACCGTTAATTTACTTGTGTTGCTAAGCGCGAATGTTGTGGGTGGATCCATCAGGATTGACATCCCCCGTCCTGATTACCTTGACGTATTTAACATTTGATTTGTTACTTGAGTATTTAGGTTGAATACTCACTAGATGAACTTAAATTGAGTTAAGCTTCGGTTTATGAACTCTTGAGATCCTACTTGCGACCTTGGGTACCTGCCGTTTGGGAACATGGAAATGGAAAACGGCTGAGCATAACGCTCAATGCACGGATATACAATAAAGCATGGAAACATAGAGTAATGAAGCATAGTAAGAGCATATAAAGCATGAAAAGCAGCGGAAATGAATAAGTCTGGGAAACCTAGATATATGTCATGTTTACTGGTTTTAGTTCTGAAAACATAGCTTATGTTACTTATGAAAATCTGTATCAGTTTAATATACCAAAAGCCAATATAGGTCATGAGGTCAACAACGTACATGAATACTTGGAGGGGTGACCTCGTCATGCAATTAGAGGGGATGCCTCTAATTAGAATGGGTAGGAGGGATCAGCTCCTTGTGAAGGATGCAAGGCACACACCACATTCACCATGAAATCCTGACTGACACTGTAACTAGGATGCACCCATACGCCCCACATGATAATATAATAATAATAATGTCCAAATAACTTAAAGGGACGCCACGAGCTATCACTCCGCCGTGGTGAAGTCATAACACTAGTGCCTCTAGTGTTATGGTTATGGTACCTCCATAACTAGGTGAAACTGGCATGCATGTATATGGCTAAGGTAACTAATAAAACATAAGCATTTAATCTGTAACTACTGGGAAAAACAGCTAGCTGCATACAGGAAATCCTAATAAAGGAAGGGGATGTCCTTACTGAAGGATGGGAAATCCGTACCTTGTGTCCAGTAGAAGCTAACTGAAACGCTGAAGAACCTACTCCGCCGTGACGGATAATACTACATAAGAATGGGAACGTGTATGAGTTGTCTGAATTACATGTTCTTTATTGGTTCTGTGTGTTCTTAGCTTATTATTCATGTTAAGTCATGTTTTAACTTATTTGAAGTATTAATATGTAGTTACTCTTGTATTTTATTGTTTATTATTCATGTAGTATGGTATTATAATACTTGTATTGTAATACTAAGTAACTTTCTAAAAATAGCAGGTTTCCATAAATAGAAAGTTTCTAAAAATAGAAAGTTTCAAAAATAGTAATTTTCCATAATTAGAAATAAGCTGGATTATTAACGTCAAGTAAAGTATAATTAGTAAAATACAAGTCATGGTTCAAGTATTATATCTTATTAATTAAATAACTTGGTTAATTAATTAAACTATACATTATAAGAATTTAATTAAAAATACATGTTTTAATTAAATTAAGCTAAGTAAATACTTTAGGTTATACATGAAATATTAATTTTAATATTTAACCTAAGTCATGCGTTTAATTAGATTAAATAGTCTAGGAGATATTTAATTAAACATATTTTTTGATTTTTAATACTTTCCTGAAACCCGAACCCGTGTTTTAAAATTAACACGAGCCCGTACCCGTGTCACATACAAGCCGAGCCAAACACCCTTGACAGTGGCTACCCGGCCTAGTCGGTTGCCACTGTCTGAGTGGTTTACCCGCTGCCGAGCCACGGCTAGCCGCTGCCGTGCTCGGTTCCCATCGGTTCACACCGGTTCACACTGGTTTCCACCGGTTCCTATCGGTTCCCACTGTTTTTGTGGTTCGGTTCCCACTGCTAAAACAAAATTCCCACTGAGACCCTATTGGTCTCGGTTGCCACTCGATCCAAACCCAAAACCATACCCCGACTCGCGGTTGGGGTCCCTTGGCTGCGTCCGAGCCCAAACGAGCCCCACACCGAGACCTTGGGGTCTCGGCTGGGGGAAACGAACACCACCAAGAGCTTCATTGCTCTCTGTTTGGTTCTCGGCCGAACAAGCAACACCAAACACCACTTAGTTTACGATTTTAATTAATCCTACATGTTTTATAACTTGTTTTTAAGATTAATTAAGATAGTGACATGAATTCATAAAAGAATTAATAAGAAAAAGAAAGGTTTGATTATACCGAACACGTGGATGAAAAGGTTATGATCACGAACACGTACACACAAAGAATCAAGTAGCAAATTCGTCCCGAATGTCCTTGGTGGTGAGCTATGGCCGGCGGCAAGAAGAAAAAAAAGGAGGCAGGGTTTTACTTTTTTCTATAACCCAAAATTATGAGAAACATATCCCTGTGTTTTCTTATTATTTGGTTAACATGGGTCATGGGCCAAAAGGCCCACTCCCTTCCTTTCTTGCTCTTAGCCGCGGCACCCTTAAGCCCAAAAGGGAAACCCGTAACTTTTGTTAAGTTAAAATATTCGTGATCATTCGTGTTTAATTATCATGAATTTAACTATCGTGAACGTAACACATTTATAATATACATACGTAAGTACATGTTATTTATTATCGTGACACGTGAAATATATTATAAATGGAAAGTTTAAATTTTATCATATTTTCGTGTGTTCACTGTTCATGTGTACTGTTCATAATTTTAATGCGGGTTTTACAACTCTTCCCCTCTAAAAGAACAATTCGTCCTCGAATTGGAGAAAACATAAACTAAAAGAAACATACCCGAATCAAAACTGGAAATGAGGGTAAGAAGTCCGTATAGACTCCTCCGTCTCCCAAGTGGCTTCCCGCTCAGGATGATCCCTCCAGAAATTTTGACGAAAGGGATCGTCTTCCTCCATATGACACGATCTTGTCGTTCAAGAACTCTCTCTGTTCTTCGACATATGAAAGATCCTCTTGAATCTGATCAAGCGGATATTGGACTACATGAACTGGATGATAGTTGTATCCTCTGAGTAAGGACACATGGAACATGTTGTGAACGTGTGATAGCTGCGGCAGTAACGCTAAACGATATGACACTTCACCAACGCGTTCTATGATGTCGAACGGTCCGATGAAGCAAGGATTGAGCTTCCCTTTGATTCCAAAATGTTTAACTCCTCGTGCAGGTGATACCTTTAGGAAAACGTGATCACCTACGTTGAAAGATAAATCTCTACGACGTTTATCAGCATAGCTCTTCTGGCGAGCACGAGCCTCCTTAATTTTTGCCTTAGCGACCGCGACCTTCTCATTGGTCACCTCAATCATCTCTAGACCCTCAATTAGTCGTTTGCACACCTGATCCCAACAGATTGGGGCGCGACACTTCCTACCATACAACTTCTCAAAAGGTGCACACTTGATGCTAGTGTGCCAGCTTTTGTTGTATGCAAACTCCACTAGATAGATATAATCATCCCAGCTTCCTGACCACTCTAGATCAAATGCCCGCAGCATTTCCTCCAATGTCTAAATGGTACGTTCCGACTGTCCGTCGGTCTGAGGATGAAAGGCAGTGTTGAGATTAAGTCTGGTGCCCCAAGCTATCTGCAGACTCTGCCAGAAACATGATGTGAAACGGGGATCTCTGTCAGAGATGATTTCGGATGGAGTACCATGCAGTCTCATGATCTCCTTCTGAAAAGTGTCTACTAATTTGCTGACCGGATGCTCCTTGCGGATCGGCAGAAAATGAGCAGATTTAGTCAATCTATCAACAATAACCCAAATAGCGTCGTTCTTCCTCTGAGTCACAGGAAGACCAGTAACAAAATCCATGGAGATTTTGTCCCACTTCCATGCTGGAATATCTAATGGTTGTAGTAAACCACTAGCTCGCTGGTGTTCGATCTTAACCTGCTGGCAGATCATACATTTAGAAATGAAAGTGGCAACATCCTACTTCATTTCACTCCACCAAAAATGTTGCTTGATGTCTTGGTACATCTTGGTAGAACCAGGATGTATGGTAAATAGAGATTTGTGAGCTTCAGTCAGCATAAATTCCCTGAGTGTAGAGTCATTAGGAACCACTAGTCTAGTGCCATGCCATAAGATACCGTCATTGTCCACGCGAAACTCCGTCTGCTGATCAAGGTTCTGAATGATAGCCCAAATCTCACCATCGTCCTTATGAGCTTCCTTGATCCTAGAATGTAAGTCTGGTTCCACTCTAAGATTCGCCCAGTAACCATGTTGTCCTCGTACACAAAACTCAATATCAGTCATTTCTAGGTCACGGATGATCTCCTTTGCAATCAAGATGCCAGCAATCATACCCGAACTTTTGCTTAGAGCGTCTGCCACCACATTCGCCTTACCAGGATGGTACTAAATGTTAGTGTCGTAGTCCTTCAATAGCTCTAACCATCTCCTCTATCACATGTTCAGTTCCTTCTGGGTGAAGATGTACTTGTGACTCTTGTGGTCGGTGAATATGTTACAATTCACCATACAGATAATATTTCCAGATCTTCAATGCGAAAACGACTGATGCAAGCTCCAAATCATGAGTGGGATAGTTTTCTTCATAAGGTTTCAGCTGTCGTTATACGTATGAAATAACTTTCCCATGTTGCATGAGAACACAGCCTAGACCCTTTCCTGAAGCGTCACTATAGATCTGAAATCCACCTGAGCCAGATGGGAGAGTAAGAATAGGTGCAGTCACTAACTTCTACTTAAGATCTTCAAAGCTCTTCTCTCGTTCTTCCGTCAAGACCAATTTCTCTCCTTTCCTCGTCAACTTAGTCAAAGGTAATTCTAACCGTGAAAATTTCTCTACAAACCTGTAGTAGTAGCCAGCTAAACCCAGAAAACTTCTGACCTCAGTTGCAGATGTAGGTCTAGGCCATTTGGTGATAGCTTCGACCTTTGTAGGATCCATGGTGATCCCTTCTGCAGATACAATGTGGCCCAAAAATGCCACCTTGCTTAACCAGAACTTACACTTGGAGAACTTGGCATACAGTTGTTTCTGACAAAGAATCTACAAGACTGTACGAAGGTGTTCATCATGTTCCTCCTTGGATTTGGAGAGAATCATGATGTCATCAATGAACATGATAACGAACTTGTCCAGAAACTCATGTAAGACACGGTTCATCAAATCCATGAAGACTGCTGGTGCATTTGTGAGTCTGAATGGCATGACTACGAACTCGTAGTGCCCATAACGTATACGGAAAGCAGTCTTAGAGATATCCTGCTCTTTAACCCGTAACTGATGGTAGCCGGACCTCAGATCGATCTTGGAGAAATACTGGGCGCCCTGAAGTTGATCAAAAAGGTCATTTATTCACGGCAAAGGATAACGATCCCTGATCGTGATCTTGTTCAGCTCATGATAGTCTATACACAAACGCATGTTGTCGTCTTTCTTCTTCACGAAAAGTACCGGTGCACTGGGACGGATGAAACCTCGTTCTAGAAGTTCCTTCAGCTGATCTTTTAATTCTTTAAGCTCTATAGGAGCCATGCGATAAGGAGCCTTGGAAATTGGCTCTGCACATAGAATGAGTTCAAATCCAAACTCGACTTCACGAACAGGTGGTATGCCCGAAAGTTCGTCAGGAAATACGTCAGGAAATTCTGACACAATAGGTTGATCTTGGATTGATGGAGACTCGGCAGTAATGTCATGAATATTGGCTATAAAGCCCTGACAGCCGTGTGTTAGTAATGCACGCGCCTTCGTGGATGAAATAATGTGTACCAGCCTCCCTGGCAGAAAACCATGGTGTATGTACTCTAGAGATTTAACATCACCGAAGATAACTCGATAAGAGTGGCATTCTATAGTTTCCTGGTGTTTGGATAACCAGTCCATGCCCAATATCAAATCAAAATCGCACATGTCAAAAGGAAGTACGTTAGCTCTGTGGATCTTATCATCAAATTCTAGGGGAAGATCCCTGTACACCTGGGTGATTCGTACAGAGTCCCTAAGTGGCGTGGAAATGCATAAGGCATTATGTAATGGCATAGGGTAAATCCTAACACGTACAGCAAAAGTACTGGATATGACTGAATGCGTTGCTCCAGTATCAAACAGAACACATGCTGCCAAGCCATTCATAAAGAGATTCCTAGTGATGGTACCTGAAGTCTTGTTCGCCTGATCTCTAGTAGTAGTGAACACGCGACCAGAAGTAGGAGGTGGTTTGGTGTCGGCATGTCCAGAGGTGCCTTTTATCTCACCTTGGCGACAATTCTTCTACTGATGTCCTTGTTGGCCACACTTGAAACAACCAACAGTGCCTCGATGACAAACACCAGAATGTATGCGCGAACAAGTAGGACAGATAGAATGCGTGAATCCTCCAACAGGCGTCCTAGCTAGCTGAGAGCCTGTTTCAGGATTACATGCATGAGACATGATCATGGAGCATAAACATGATTACATAGAAGGTTTGAAAATTACCAGATGATGTAGAACGGTTAGGCTGTGAACCTCTACGATCATGATCCCTACCGTTGTTGTTGTTCCTGAATTAGAATCGTTGGAGTGTCAGTGTAAAACCCGCATGCTTTTACCATGCATAGTACCCTTAGGATCGTACGTACTAGTTAAAACTTTCCTAATATAGCATGATTACGATTACGTGTTAGGAGTTTACGTATTACGTACGTGTTAGAACACGATAAGTATTTTATATGCACGATCACGTAATAATTATTTAACAATAATTAATCACGAACATGCGATCATGAAATCATGAACGTAATTAAAACACGAACTATTATTAATTACGTATATATATTTATTACGAGCGTAATTAAATATATTAGATCACGGTATTTACGTAACGAGAACAATTAAAACACGAACATAAATAAACACAAACGAGTAACTAAATAACAAGACACGGAAAAAGGTACGGGAATCCCATGTGGGGTCCCTACCCGCGGCCAAACAAGGGCAATGGGCCAAGCCCATTGTCAATTTTACTAAAAGGGTTATTTATTTTTTTTACACTACACAAAAACACTTTACAGAAGATTTCAAGAAAAACCTAAAACCCTTTTCTCCCTTGTTCTTTGTGCCGCCACCCATAAATCACCATATAAGGTGATTCTTTGATCTTTGATCTTGAAGATTTGGTGATTGATCGTGTTTGTTCTTCGTTCTCTTGATCCACGAATTCGGTAAAACCTTTTTAAACCTTTTCTTTTAATTTAATCTTTTTATTAATTATGAACATGTGATGTTTTTATAAAAACATAACAATTAATCATAGATCTAACATGTTTTGGTGATTAATTAAATCAAAGGGTTGTTTTAAGGGGTGTTTTGTTTTGGCCGCAGGCTGCAACCGACCCCGAGGGGGTTTCGGTTTGCCAAGCCGACCACCACCAAGACCATATGGTCTTGGTTGGTGCGTGTGGGTCCCACGGCAGCAAGGGGTACCCCGAGTTGGTTCGGGGTACGGTGTCGATTCATGTCCGGTTCATGTTTTTAAGCCTAGATCCGGTTCATGGTATATGTTAGTTTTTTTTATGTTATGAACTTATGTTAAAATAAATTAATAAAAGATGTGATTAATTTAATAACATGACTTAGGTTATTTAATTATTAATAATCATGAAATTATTTTAACCTAAGTATTTATATATTTAAGACTTATAATTAATTAATTATTTTAAAACCATGGATATAATTAATTAATTAACATGACTTAGGTTATATTATTAATATATAATAATACATATTTTAACCTAAGTATTAAACTTATTTAATTAAAAACATGTTATATTTTAATTAAATATTATAACCTATAGTTTAATTAAATTACATGAAATAATTATTAAACTATACAATATATCATATGACTTAGAAAATAATCATGAAAACACTTAGACTTATATACTTAGCTTATTTAACCAGCTTATTTCTAATTATGGAAACTTCCTATTTTTAGAAACTTAATTAAATAAGGCATCTAATCTATTTATGGAAACCAGCTATTTTTAGAAACTTATTTATTTAAGGCAGCTAATCTATTTATGGAAACTTATTTAATTAAGGCAGCTAATCTATTTATGGAAACTTTCTATTTTTAGAAACTTATCTATTTTAAGCAGTAAATCTATTTTTGGAAACTTTCTATTTTTGGTAACTTTCTATTTTTGGAAACTTTCTATTTTTGGAAACTTTCTATTTTTGGAAACTTTCTATTTTTGGAAACTTTCTATTTTAGGAAACCTGCTATTTTTGGAAAGTTACTTATTATTACACAGTAAGTATAATAACACATGAAATACTAGAAATACTTAATCAGATTAAACAGAATATAAGATTTAACACAGTTAAGGATTTAAAACAGTAAAACATGGTAAGAACACATAAAATAAGCTAAGACATGACATAAAACCAGCTATGTATTTAGTAAGCAGATACTTATTTCATGTACGTATTTATGTAGCACTAGTGATTCGGAAGTAGGATTCTCGCAGTTCGTCTTTCTCGTTCACTGGACATAAGGTACGGATTCCCGTCCTTTCAGTATGGACATTATTTCCTTATTAGGATTCCCCGTATGCAGCCAACTGTTTTCCCGTAGTATAAGTTATGGGTTTGATTGCTTATGTTTAATTAAGATTACCTATAGCCATATACATGCATGACCAGTTTCACCTAGTTATGGAGGTACCATAACCATAACATTAGAGGCACTGATGTTATGACTTCACCACGGCGGAGTGATTGCTCGTGGCGTCCCTTCAGCTTTTGGCCATTTATTTATATTTATCATGTGGGGCGTATGGGTGCATCCTAGTTACATGTTTTTATTCAGGATTACATTGTGAATGTGGTGTGTGCCTTGCATCCTTCACAAGGAGCTGATCCCTCCTACCCATAAACCAGTATATTAAATTAGAGGCAGCCCCTCTAATTTGCATGATGAGGTCACCCCTCCAATTATTCATGCACGGTGGATTTTCATGACCTATATTGGCTAATGGTAAAATATGACAAACAGTTTTTATAAGATAAACATAAGACTTTCAAACTATAAACCAGTTTTATTAAGACTTAACCAGGTTCTCGGGACTTAGTTTTCTTCCGCTGTTATTATGTTATATGTTATCCTATTCATGCTTTATTGTACATCCGTGCACTGAGCGTATTTGCTCAGCCGTTTTCCTTTTCTATGTTCCCAAAACGGCAGGTACTCAGGGACGCTCGTAGACACTAAGAGTACGTGCATATGGACTGGAAGCTGTCTAGCCTTCTTTACATTATGTATTTCTTTTCTTTTGATACTTATGCTTTGGACATTGTTTAGTCCTTTTCCTTTATTATACTATGTTTGTGTGTGATGAGCTCTACTTTTGGACTACCGATGTTTGATTCCGTTATTTCCCTTTTATGGTCAAGTAATGTTTAGACATTTTACCTTGTATGCTTTGATGACACGCCATAATTACTGTGATATTTCCATTTCCAAAATGGGGTGTTACAATTATGATATCAGAGCCAAGGCTTCGACCTGTAGGCTCTCAAAAATGACCTGTGATTAGTGGGTAGTCATTACGGTCTTCCTAGAACTGACAGTTATTTTCATGCATTCATCATTTTTAAGCATACATATACATGTCATTGTTACAGGGTTTTTGACTAAGTAATGGTTGGTATAGGACTGGCCCTATTTAGTCGCATGTGTTTTATCGAAACTTTTAGATTTGGGACCGACCCATAGGCGTCCCCTCGCTATGTCTTTTGTTTTGGATGAACTGACCAGAGGCGTTCACTCTCGAGCATACAAAAGTTTTCATAAAACTGCATCATGCATTCATACACAAAATTTTCTTGCATAAAATTTTTCTCATGAAATTTTAGTATAAATTTTTTCATGTATATATTTTTATTTTATGTTTTGAATTGTTTAATCATACGTTTTATGTCATACTGTCAGATGGCAAACGCAAACGATATCTGGGCAATATTTGCAGCTGCTGATGCAGAGATGCAAGACGCTCTTCTTCATAACGACGGTTATCCTCCCCCGCCCAACATCTTTCCCATGGAAGGAAGGAATCGGCTCATGAGGGAATACTATAGCCTCAGACAGCGACCTGACGAAGACAGCAATGACTTCATGCAGCGTTTCCTTCGCTATACTAGTGTCCTGAGAACAGCTGCGGGCACCACTGAGGAACAAGCAATACATTTTCGTTGGGCTCTTAATCCAAGGATTGCAAATAACTTATCAAGTGCTCCATTGGATACGGTAGCACAAGTGGCCGATGCAGCACGTAGACTGGAGATGCTGCAGGAGAGGGATGAGTTCGGGGAAGCTGAAAGACCCGACAAGAGGTAAACATTCGTATTCAAGCGGTGACCAATCCGTATACTTTCCATAGGTCAATTATTCATCTCTTTAACTGTATCTTCCAGGCAGAAAACTGGGGAACGGTCTCAGCCGGCTACTCAGCAGCAGCCTCATCAGCCCAAGGGAAACGGTCAGACTAACGACCGTTCTGCTACGGATAGGCGTGGCGGTAATGACAATTACCGTAACAACGCCGGGCAATCCAACAACAGCAGGTCCTAATACTTACGAAATTGCTTATGTTTTATGTTATAACTCATATTCTGACACTTTAGCAAACTTCTACCAGGAACCATGGAAACGGTAGGGACCAGAACCAGAGAGGTTCGCAGCCTAGCCGTCCAGCTATCACTGGTATTCAATCCTACAATTATCCGCTTTGTCCTTTGTACCCAATTACCATGTCTTATGTGAAATGTTTTTATCAGGTCCTCAGCCAGCCAGAGCACCTGCTGGAGGATACACTCATCCTCTTTGCTCTACTTGCCACCGTAGGCACCCAGGACCATGTCGCCGTAATACTGATGCGTGCTTCAAGTGTGGTCTTCCTGGCCATATTATGAAGGATTGCCGTAAGGGCGAGATGGAGGGTACATCGGGACATGTTGATACCAAGCCGCCTCCTACTGTCGGGCGTGTCTACACGACATCTCTAGACCAGGCCAACAAGTCTACAAGTACCATCACTGGAATCTTGTATATGTATGGTCGCGCTGCATGTGTTCTTTTCGATACGGGTGCTACTCACTCGGTTATTTCTACTGCTTATGCTAAGAACATTAGGATGCCTCCCTTGCCACTAGAAAATAGGCTTACTATTTCCACGCCTTTGAGGGACTCTATATTAATCACACATGTATAAAAGAGTCTTCCCCAAGAATTTGATGATAAGGTTCGACCTGTCGACGCACTTCCGCTGGACATGAATGACTTCGACATGATTTTGGGCATGGATTGGCTATCCAAGTATCATGCTACCATAGACTGCCATTCATATCGAGTTATCTTCGGTGATGTTAATGCACCAGAGTACATTCATAATGGGTTCATACCCGGACGGTCTGTACAAGTCATATCCACCCTGCAAGCGCGTGCACTACTGTCACATGGCTGCGAGGGTTATCTAGCTACGGTTCACGACCTGGATGCTGAGTCTCCATCGATTCAGGATCAACCAATAGTGTCGGAATTCCAAGATGTGTTTCCAGCAGAACTTCCGGGCATACCACCTGCACGAGAAGTGGAATTCAGTATCGAGCTGGTTCCAGGAGCTGAACCAATCTCCAAGGATCCTTATCGCATGGCTCCCATAGAGCTGAAGGAGCTGAAGGATCAACTGCAAGAACTTCTTGAACGAGGTTTCATTCGACCGAGCGCATCTCCATGGGGCGCACCGGTTTTGTTTGTTAAGAAGAAGGACGGCAGTATGCGTCTTTGCATAGACTATCGCGAGCTCAACAAGATTACCATTCGGAATAGGTATCCACTGCCACGCATCGACGATCTGTTTGACCAACTCCAAGGGGCCAAACACTTCTCCAAGATTGATCTTAGGTCAGGCTATCATCAGCTACGGGTCAAGGAGCAGGACATCGCTAAGACTACCTTTCGTACTCGTTATGGCCACTACGAGTTTGTAGTTATGCCATTTGGCCTGACAAATGCTCCAGCAGTGTTCATGGATCTGATGAACAGAATCTTCCATGAATTTCTAGACAAATTCGTCATTGTTTTCATCGATGACATCTTGATTTTCTCAAAGTCCAAGGAGAAACACGAAGACCATCTTCGTACAGTACTACAGATTCTTCGCCAGAAGCAGCTGTATGCTAAATTCTCCAAATGTGAGTTCTGGTTAGACAAGGTGGCATTCTTAGGTCACATTGTATCAGCAGAAGGAATCACTATGGATCCAGCGAAGGTTGAGGCCATTACAAAGTGGCCAAGGTCGACATCAGCGACGGAAGTCCGCAGTTTCTTAAGCTTAGCTGGCTATTACCGTAGGTTCGTGGAGAACTTTTCCCGCCTAGCACTACCATTGATCAAACTGATGCGGAAAGGGGAGAAATTCGTCTGGACTGAAGATCGAGAGAAGAGCTTTGAAGACCTGAAGCAGAAGCTAGTATCTGCACCTATTCTTACTCTACCATCTGGTACGGGTGGATTTCAAATCTACAGCGATGCATCGGGGAAGGGACTTGGCCGTGTTCTCATGCAACATGGGAAAGTGATCGTGTACGCTTCACGGCAGCTTAAGCCTTATGAAGAAAATTACCCCACGCACGATCTGGAACTTGCTGCAGTCGTGTTTGCATTGAAGATATGGAGGCACTACTTATATGGAGAATCATTTGACATTTTCACGGACCACAAGAGCTTGAAGTATATCTTCACTCAACGTGAATTGAACATGAGGCAGAGGAGATTGTTAGAGCTGTTGAAGGATTATGACATTAATCTACAGTATCATCCCGGAAAGGCAAATGTAGTAGCAGATGTTCTTAGCAGGAAGTCCGGAATTATCAACGGCATTAAAATCGAAGAGGAAATCATCAGAGGCTTGGAGCGACTAGACATCGAGATCATGGTACGTGGACAGCACGGTTACTGGGCTAATCTTAGAGTAGAACCCGAGTTACTATCTAAGATCAAGGAAGCTCAGAAGGATGACGGAGAAATCTGGGCGATAGTACAGAATTTGGAGAAGCAGACAGAATTCAGAGTAGATGCAGATGGTATCGTATGGCAGGGCACTAGACTTTGTGTTCCTGATGACCAAGAACTCTGGGAAGCCTTGTTAGCTGAAGCTCATAGCTCCCCATTCTCTATACATCCTGGTTCGACTAAGATGTACCATGACATCAAACAGTATTTTTGGTGGAGTGGTATGAAACAGGATGTGGCCACTTACGTCTCCAAATGTCTTACCTGCCAGCAGGTTAAAATCGAGCATCAGCGATCTGGCGGTCTCCTTCAACCGCTAGATATTCCAGAGTGGAAGTGGGACAAAATCACCATGGATTTTGTTACCGGTCTTCCGCCTACCAAAAGGAAGCACGATGCAATTTGGGTTATCGTTGATCGACTTACCAAATCAGCTCATTCTTACCGATCTGCAAGGAAGATCCGGTAAGTAAACTCGCAGATACGTATAGACGAGAGATCATGAGACTCCACGGTGAACCATCCAGCATCGTCTCAGACAGAGATCCTCGATTCACTTCGCGCTTTTGGAAAAGTCTGCAGAAAGATTGGGGTACACAACTTAAGATTAGCACGGCTTTTCATCCTCAAACGGACGGACAGTCGGAGCGAACCATTCAGACATTGGAGGATATGTTGAGGTCATGTGCGTTCGAATGGACGGGTGATGGGATGAATACATCTGTTTGGTGGAGTTTGCATACAACAACAGCTGGCACGCAAGCATCAAGTGTGCTCCTTTTGAAATGTTGTATGGCAGGAAGTGTCGCGCCCCACTCTGCTGGGATCAGGTTGGCGAGCGAACACTTGAAGGACCGGAAATCATAGAGATGACAAATGAGAAGATCGCAGTAGCTAAGCAGAAGATTCAGGAGGCACGGTCACGTCAGAAGAGCTACGCCGATAAGCATCGTAGGGATATACACTTTAACATAGGAGATCACGTCTTCCTTAAGGTTTCGCCGGCACGTGGTGTTAGACGCTTCGGGATTAAACGGAAGCTCAGTCCTCGTTTCATCGGACCGTTTGATATCATTGAACGAGTCGGTGAAGTATCTTACCGATTGGCGTTACCTCCGCAGCTTTCGCATGTGCACAATGTGTTTCATGTGTCCTTACTCAGAGGGTACCAATATCATCCCCTTCACATGGTTCAGTATCCACTGGAACAGATACGTGAAGATCTCACTTTTATAGAAGAACCCGAACGAGTTCTTGACAGACAAGAACGAGTCATGAGAAAAAAGACGATTCCATTCGTCAAAATTCTATGGAGAGATCATACCGAGCGGGAAGCCACTTGGGAAACGGAGGAGTCTATCTGGGCTTCTTACCCTCATTTCATATTTTGAATTTGGGTATGTTCTTCTTTTCCAGTTTACTTTATCCATAATTCGGGGACGAATTATTCTTTTTAGGGGGAAGAGTTGTAAAACCCGCATGCTTTTACCATGCATAGTACCCTTAGGATCGTACGTACTAGTTAAAACTTTCCTAATATAGCATGATTACGATTACGTGTTAGGAGTTTACGTATTACGTACGTGTTAGAACACGATAAGTATTTTATATGCACGATCACGTAATAATTATTTAACAATAATTAATCACGAACATGCGATCATGAAATCATGAACGTAATTAAAACACGAACTATTATTAATTACGTATATATATTTATTACGAGCGTAATTAAATATATTAGATCACGGTATTTACGTAACGAGAACAATTAAAACACGAACATAAATAAACACAAACGAGTAACTAAACAACGAGACACGGAAAAAGGTACGGGAACCCCATGTGGGGACCCTACCCGCGGCCAAACAAGGGCAATGGGCCAAGCCCATTGTCAATTTTACTAAAAGGGTTATTTATTTTTTTTACACTACACAAAAACACTTTACAGAAGATTCAAGAAAAACCTAAAACCCTTTTCTCCCTTGTTCTTTGTGCCGCCACCCATAAATCACCATACAAGGTGATTCTTTGATCTTTGATCTTGAAGATTTGGTGATTGATCGTGTTTGTTCTTCGTTCTCTTGATCCACGAATTCGGTAAAACCTTTTTAAACCTTTTCTTTTAATTTAATCTTTTTATTAATTATGAACATGTGATGTTTTTATAAAAACATAATAATTAATCATAGATCTAACATGTTTTGTTGATTAATTAAATCAAAGGGTTGTTTTAAGGGGTGTTTTGTTTTGGCCGCATGCTGCAACCGACCCCGAGGGGGTTTCGGTTTGCCAAGCCGACCACCACCAAGACCATATGGTCTTGGTTGGTGAGTGTGGGTCCCATGGCAGCAAGGGGTACCCCGAGTTGGTTCGGGGTACGGTGCCGATTCATGTCCGGTTCATGTTTTTAAGCCTAGATCCGGTTCATGGTATATGTTAGTTTTTTTTATGTTATGAACTTATGTTAAAAATTAAATTAATAAAAGATGTGATTAATTTAATAACATGACTTAGGTTATTTAATTATTAATAATCATGAAATTATTTGAACCTAAGTATTTATATATTTAAGACTTATAATTAATTAATTATTTTAAAACCATGTATTAATTAATTAATTAACATGACTTAGGTTATATTATTAATATATAATAATACATATTTTAACCTAAGTATTAAACTTATTTAATTAAAAACATGTTATATTTTAAGTAAATATTATAACCTATAGTTTAATTAAATTACATGAAATAATTATTAAACTATACAATATATCATATGACATAGAAAATAATCATGAAAACACTTAGACTTATATACTTAGCTTATTTAACCAGCTTATTTCTAATTATGGAAACTTTCTATTTTTAGAAACTTAGTTAAATAAGGCAGCTAATCTATTTATGGAAACCAGCTATTTTTAGAAACTTATTTATTTAAGGCAGCTAATCTATTTATGGAAACTTATTTAATTAAGGCAGCTAATCTATTTATGAAAACTTTCTATTTTTAGAAACTTATCTATTTTAAGCAGTAAATCTATTTTTGGAAACTTCCTATTTTTGGTAACTTTCTATTTTTGGAAACTTTCTATTTTTGGGAACTTTCTATTTTTGGAAACTGTCTATTTTTGGAAACTTTCTATTTTAGGAAACCTGCTATTTTTGGAAAGTTACTTATTATTACACAGTAAGTATAATAACACATGAAATACCAGAAATACTTAATCAGATTAAACAGAATATAAGATTTAACACAGTTAAGGCTTTAAAACAGTAAAACATGGTAAGAACACATAAAATAAGCTAAGACATGACATAAAACCAGCTATGTATTTAGTAAGCAGATACTTATTTCATGTACGTATTTATGTAGCACTAGTGATTCGGAAGTAGGATTCTCGCAGTTCGTCTTTCTCGTTCACTGGACATAAGGTACGGATTCCTGTCCTTTCAGTATGGACATTCTTTCCTTATTAGGATTCCCCGTATGCAGCCAACTGTTTTCCCGTAGTATAAGTTATGAGTTTGATTGCTTATGTTTAATTAAGATTACCTATAGCCATATACATGCATGACCAGTTTCACCTAGTTATAGAGGTACCATAACCATAACATTAGAGGCACTGATGTTATGACTTCACCACGGCGGAGTGATTGCTCGTGGCGTCCCTTCAGCTTTTGGCCATTTATTTATATTTATCATGTGGGGTGTATGGGTGCATCCTAGTTACATGTTTTTATTCAGGATTACATGGTGAATGTGGTGTGTGCCTTGCATCCTTCACAAGGAGCTGATCCCTCCTACCCATAAACCAGTATATTAAATTAGAGGCAGCCCCTCTAATTTGCATGATGAGGTCACCCCTCCAATTATTCATGCACGGTGGATTTTCATGACCTATATTGGCTAATGGTAAAATATGACAAACAGTTTTTATAAGATAAACATAAGACTTTCAAACTATAAACCAGTTTTATTAAGACTTAACCAGGTTACTCGGGACTTAGTTTTCTTCCGCTGTTATTATGTTATATGTTATCCTATTCATACTTTATTGTACATCCGTGCACTGAACGTATTTGCTCAGCCGTTTTCCTTTTCTATGTTCCCAAAACGGCAGGTACTCAGGGACGCTCGTAGACACTAAGAGTACGTGCATATGGACCGGAAGCTGTCTAGCCTTCTTTACATTATGCATTTCTTTTCTTTTGATACTTATGCTTTGGACATTGTTTAGTCCTTTTCCTTTATTATACTATGTTTGTGTGTGATGAGCTCTACTTTTGGACTACCGATGTTTGATTCCGGTATTTCCCTTTTTATGGTCAAGTAATGTTTAGACATTTGACCTTGTATGCTTTGATGACACGCCATAATTAATGTGATATTTCCATTTCCAAAATGGGGTGTTACAGTCAGAATACCATAACATAAGATAGTTTATCCTGAAAGAAGGTAAATGTAGGGACTTGCTGTTGTTTGAGTTATTAGCGTTGTTACGGTAATTATCATTACCGCCACGCCTCTCTAAACCAGAACGGCCGTTGGTCTGACCGTTTCCTTTAGATGCTTGTTGCTGAACGGCCATAGGCTTACGGTCGTTAGTCTTCTGTGTGAAATGTAAAGTTAAACAGAGGATGATATGGAAATGAAAATAGTGAAAGAAATGAATGGTTAAAATTGGTGATTGAAGATACCTCTTCACTGCTCTATCATCACCAAACTCCTCTCGTTCCTGAAGCATCTCAAGCTTTCGGGCTGCATCGACCACCTGTGCCACTGTAGTAAACGTAGCACAAACCAAACTGTTGGCAACCGAATTGCGAAGAGCCCAACGAAACTTCTCAGCTTACTCCTCAGTAGTACCAGCTGCTGCTCCCAAGAAACCAGCCAAACGAAGAAACCTCTGCACGAATTTGTTGTTGTTCTCCCCAGCAACCTGTCGGATATTATGATAATCCCTCTTAAGCTTCTCCTGCTCAGCATGTGGGAAATACTGATTAAGGAAGAGCTCCTTAAACTGGTCCCATGTCAACAGTGCAACCCAATTATCGCCACCATTGGACTGCTTGACAGACTTCCACCACTGCAGCACATCACCTTCAAACTTATAGCAAGCCAGTCTTGCCTTAAAAACACTGTCACAACCCACCGCATCAAATATCTTCTTGATGTGAGAAATCCAAGCTTCAGCCTCGTTGGGGCTATCAGTCTGCTCAAACGAACAGGGTCTCTGCTGGTTGAATCGCTCTAACCAATTCATAAGGGTAATAGGTGGTGGTGGTGGTGGAGGATTATTGTTGTAGTGGTTTTCATGATGAGGGCCAAATTGAACGCCCTGAGCTTGAATTTCAGCATGAACTTCGTCCCTGATTTCATTACGAAGTTGGGGAAGGATGGCTTGCAAAGCTGCATTGACAGCTGCAGCCAATTCTTGAGCATTGCGTGTGTTCATCATCTGACAGTTTAAAACAAAAATGCAACATAAATGATAAGTCTGAAATACGATGAACATAAAATGCATGAACCATGTATAAATCAATGAAACAGTTTATAATGCATGAAACCGTTTAGAATGCATGATACAGTTTACAAAATCTTTTATATGCGCGAGGGTAAACGCCTATGGTCAGTTTACCCAAAACAAAGACATAGCGGGGGACGCCTATGGGTCGGTCCCAAAGTTAAAAGTTTCGATAAAAGCACATGCGACTAAATAGGGCCTGTACCAACCATTACTTAGTCATAAACCTGCGACAATGATATGAATGCATTAAAAAATGAAACAAATGAATATATGAAAACCAACTGTCAGTTTTAGGAAGACGATAGTGACTACCCGTAAGTCACAGGTCATGTTTTATAGAGCTACAGGTCGAAACCTTGGCTCTGATACCATAATTGTAACACCCCATTTGTTAAGATGGAATGCTACAGTAAAATATGGCGTGTCATCAAAGCATGCAAGGTAAATGTCTAAACATTCATGACCATAAATAGAAATACCGGAAACAAACATCGGTAGTCTAAGTAACTCACACACAAGCAAATATAAGTACTGTAAATGAAAGGACTAAACAATGTCCAAAAGAAGTCAAGTATGAGAAAGTAGGAATAAATGCATCAGGTAAAATAGGCTGGATAGCTTCCATCTAAATGCACATACTCTTGAGATCCTACTTGCGACCTTGGGTACCTACCGTTTGGGAACATGGAAATGGAAAACGGCTGAGCATAACGCTCAGTGCACGGATATACAATAAAGCATGGAAAGATAGAGTAATGAAGCATAGTAAGAGCATATAAAGCATGAAAAGCAGTGGAAATAAATAAGTCCTGGGAAACCTGGATGTATGTCATGTTTACTGGTTTTAGTTCTGAAAACATAGCTTATGTTACTTATGAAAATCTGTATTAGTTTAATATACCAAAAGCCAATATAGGTCATGAGGTCAACAACGTGCATGAATACTTGGAGGGGTGACCTCGTTATGTAATTAGAGGGGATGCCTCTAATTAAATGGTAATGGGTAGGATAGATCAACTCCTTATGAAGGATGCAAGGCACACATCATATTCACCATGAAATGTTGACTGACACTGTAACTAGGATGCACCCATACGCCCCACATGATAATATAATAATAATAATGGCCAAATAACTGGAAGGGACGCCACGAGCTATCACTCCGCCGTGGTGAAATCATAACACTAATGCCTCTAGTGTTATGGTTATGGTACCTCCATAACTAGGTGAAACTGGCATGCATGTATATGGCTAAGGTAACTAATGAAACATAAGCATTTAATCTGTAACTACTGGGGAAAACAGTTGGCTGCATACGGGAAATCCTAATAAAGGAAGAGGTTGTCCTTACGGAAGGACGGGAAATCCGTACCTCATGTCCAGTAGAAGCTAACGGAAACGCTAAAGAACTTACTCCGCCTTGACGGATAATACTACATAAGAATGGGAACGTGTATGAGTTGTCTGAATTACATGTGTTTTACTGGTTCTATGTGTTCTTAACTTATTATTCATGTTAAGTCATGTTTTAACTAATTTAAAGTATTAATCTGTAGTTATTCTTGTATTCTGTTGTTTATTATTCATGTAGTATGGTATTATAATACATATATTGTAATACTAGTAACTTTCTAAAGATAGCAGGTTTCCATAAATAGTAAGTTTCTAAAAATAGAAAGTTTCCAAAAATAGTAAGTTTCTATAATTAGAAATAAGCTGGATTATTAACGTCAAGTAAAGTATAATTAGTATAATACAAGTCATGGTTCAAGTATTATAGATTATTAATTAAATAACTTGGTTAATTGATAAAACTATACATTATAAGAATTTAATTAAACATACATGTTTTAATTAAATTAAGCTAAGTAAATACTTTAGGTTATACATGAAATATTAATTTTAATATTTAACCTAAGTCATGCATTTAATTAAATTAAATAGTCTAGGAGATAATTTAATTAAACATATTTTCTGATTTTTAATACTTTCCCGAAACCCGAACCCGTGTTTTAAAATTAACCCGAGGTCGTACCCGTGTCACATATAAGCCGAGCCAAACACCCTTGACAGTAGCTACCCGACCTAGCCGGTTGCCACTGTCCGAGTGGTTTACCCGTTGTCGAGCCACGACTAGCCGCTGTCGGGCTTGGTTCCCACCGGTTCCCACCGGTTCCTACTATTTTTGTGGTTCGGTTCCTACTGTTAAATCAAAAGTCCCATCGAGACCCTATTGGTCTCGGTTGGCACTTGATCCAAACCCAAAACCATACCCGACTCGCGGTCGGGGTCCCTTGCCTACGTCCGAGCCCAAACGAGCCCACACCGAGACCTTGGGTCTTGGCTGGGTGAAACGAACACCACCGAGAACTTGATTGCTCTCGGTTTGGTTCTCGGCCGAACAAGTAACACCGAACACCCCCTTAGTTCATGATTTTAATTAATCCTACATGTTTTATAACTTGTTTTTAAGATTAATTAAAATAGTGACATGAATTCATAAAATAATTAATAAGAAAAAGAAAGGTTTGATTATACCGAACACGTGGAAGAAAAGGTTATAATCACAAACACGTACACACAAAAAAATAAGTAGCAAATTCGTCCCGAATGTCCTTGGTGGTGAGCTATGGCCGGTGGCAAGAAGAAGAAGAAAAAGGAGGCAGGGTTTTACTTTTTTCTGTAACCTAAAAGTATGAGAAACATATCCGTGTGTTTTTTTATTATTTGGTTAAAATGGGTCATGGGCCAAAAGGACCACTCCCTTCCTTTCTTTCTCTTAGCCGCGGCACCCTTAAGCCCAAAAGGGAAACCCGTAACTTTTGTTAAGTTAAAATATTCGTGATCATTCGTTTTTAATTATCGTGAATTTAATTATCGTGAACGTAACACATTTATAATATACATACGTAAGTACATGTTATTTATTATCGTGACACGTAAAATATATTATAAATGGAAAGTTTAAATTTTATCGTATTTTCATGTGTTCACTGTTCATGTGTACTGTTCATAGTATTTTAATGCGGGTTTTACACATATGCTCTTACTGTATTTCTTGAATTCTTGTTCTTGTGAATTGAATCTTGTTACAATAATTTGATATTGTTATGACATTTTATACTTGTATCTAGAGCGCGTATGCTGCTGACTTTTCATACTCAGTTTTCTGAGTACTATTGTTATCTTTTTATGCGTGATACAACTGACCTCATATACTCGTTCGATTTGGACCGCTTGTTTTTCTCAAATCATTCTGTTAAATGTTGTGTATACTCTCGTGATACCATTGTTTGGGATTAAGAAGTGTTGCTTTCAGTGAAACTTCTGATTTTCATTTTACCCTCGTACGTGTTACCTTCATTGTTTAACTCTCTTAAGATATCTATTTAGATATCCAAATTTTTTACCGACCATTCGTGATTGGATGTCTAGTCTATAGATCATTGTGTAGCTCAATGTGTCTCTGAAAAAGACTAAAGGACATCGTGAGAGTCACACATCTCGAAGCTTTCCTTGAATCCGTGTTGAACAATATTGTGGGTTTTCATAACCTTGATTGACCTTTACGTCACCGTTTTACGTGACACTTGTATATCGATTAAATATTACTTCATTGACCATTCTATGTTTCGATTTCGAATTTCAACGTTCGTTTGTCATTGGAAACACCATTGTCATATTGTAAGTCATCCTCTATTATGTGGCGATTGTTTGAAATACAATTCTACTTCTATAAACCTGTACCCTCCCTTTTCATTAAACCTCCTCGCTCCAGGAGTGCAACCCATTAATGTTCCATTTCTTTCTCGGTATGTCTTTTGATTTTGGAAAATCACGCCGCCAAGAGACCTTCCTACATTGTATCTTGAAATCGAAGACACGGATGTCATGCGTCGTTTTTTATTTCTTAGTTTATTATTGGCATTCTTGAACCATTCCTATACGATGTTTTTCTGTATATGCTTAATTATACAGTCTATTCATTTTCATCTTTATGGAATCCACAAGTCATGCGTGTGTACATAAATTCCGGGTCATTATAAAGTTCGATTAAATTTCAAGGTGTGTTGAAAAATATACTTTCTGCAAAAAAGTTACATGTAATTTAACGATGTCGAAAAAATATTTTATAAACTTTAGAAATAAAAATATGTTTCTACTTATTGAGACGTTCGTTTAGGACATAAAATTTGACCCGTTAATCTTAAAAACGAGCAAGATACGCTCATTTGAAATTGTAAAATTTAAGAACTTAATTCGAAACTATCAGTTGGTTGACAGATTTAATGTAAGTGCCTTTTTCGTCCATTTTTTATCCGTTTCAAGTCTCGAGTAAAACTAGGAAGTTGTTCAAAACATCGTTCTACACCCAAATTGCTTTAGACTTCCGAGTCTTAAAAATATCATTTAGCAGGTCAATTGGTCTGGTCAGACCCCAAAAGTCAAACCCAAAAGTTAAACTTAAAAGTCAAAGCTGATAGAGATTTGAAATATGGTTTTAGGTGTTTTGAATTCGTTTGAGCTCGTAAAACTTTAACGAATGAGATTTTACAAATAAAAACATTGATTACGTTTGAAAATGTTTAAAAATAGTAACTTTAAGTCCGGTCATACATACGTATATCTTGAACTTTTGGAATCAAGTGATTTGATAAATCGATGATGAACTATATGTTTCGGAAAATGTGTATATTTTTATGCGTCACTATTTACGTGTTAAATTTCTAAACTTTCCTCAATAGAAACTTTTCTGAGTAGTTGTACTATTTGGGAACTGATGCTTTACTTTATTAAAAGTATATTTATGTCAAATAAATTACGACATGATCACATATGGATTCCTTTATCCTTTCTTATATACATGACTTATTTGTCACTCTATCTTATCTTTCTTCTACTTCTAACGTAACATAGATTCGGGCCGAGGTTTGAAGATTTTGTTTTCACATCTTTTGTTATCATCTTGACGCGTGTCTCATGATGATACCGGCTAAACCTTTTGAAATCTTATCACCTTGTAACCATTTTGCAGATTTTCTTATGAACTACTCTTTATTACCCTCATGTAACCCACTCGCTATTTTGTAAGCTATCATCGTGTCACCATATAAACTCAAACTGGCATTATTTGCGAATCATTTCATAAAATGTTCCACTTGGGCTTTATTAAAATACTTGAATGTTATCTTATAAAATTAATTGATATTAATTTTACAATGTATTTTCGCAAATTATTCTACCTTGGTTCTATAAAGAATTATTGTAACAATAAAGTTGTTGATTTAAACATCTAGCCAATTAGTTGTTGGCGAAAAGTTTTATATATTATTTTGATTCCTGTTTTTACAAATGACATTATACACATATTTTCAATCATATGACATGTTATACTGGTTTGACAAAGCTGAGCATCGCATTGCTAGTCCTAAATTGTGCATGGCCTGATCACCTATGCTTAATTTAGAAGGAGTCATGCGAGACCGAATAGTAGTCACCTTAAATAATTGGCCAAGAACCAACTTTTTACTTATGTTCTTTAAAAAGATAGATAAAATAAAGTTTAGAAATTTTTTACATCTTATGCGAGTAGCGCCAGTTCGCGACATACCCATATGATCCCTTATTTTTCTTGAACAAAGTACGTGCCTCAAGCACATATTTCCTTACTCGACGATCTTTGTTTTACTTGTTACCTCCTCTTCCTTCGTGATATAATTCTCGTTACCACTTGTCTAATTTCTTACCATTGAAACCAGACTTGAAATTTTTAACGTTGTTATGCTCCTTCATTGACCCACTTTCTCTATCTGTTTTGGTAGACCTTCGAAACGTCTCTGGACACGGATAATGATTTATGACTGGACGTGATCAATAATTTCGTGTATTTGTCATGATGTGTGTTAGACTATATCGTCTTGAAATTCATACGTGTGAACCACGTATTGATTTCGCCTCTCATTGCTAATGTTGTTCATTTTATTGGAATTACTCTCAAGTGACTTCGTACGAATTTTCTTTGATTCAAAAATTTGTTGTGTGGCTTTTCTCTTTCGATCGGGTATCGGCCATCGAGAACTTAATAAGCCATTGTTGGTGACACCAACCACACTTGAGAATTGATTACTTGTTAAACCTTTGGTTTCTAATTGTCTCATCATCGACACTTATATTTCCTCGCATCATTTGAAGAATCGATAAGAATTTCATGTTATCCCCTCTTGCTATTGCTTGTATTCTAATTGTTGACTATTATTTCCTATCTTGTCACCTTTTGAAAATCCAAATATGTCTTATGTTTATCATTTGATACCTTAATCACCTATTTGGATTTTTAAAAATTGTTATAAATTTTTAAGAACGTTTTACACATTTTATCAAGTGGTTAAATTATCAAAATAACTGCTTCAAGTTTAATGTCGGATCTATACATCCTCTTTGGTAGATTTATAACTAGTGTTTAAAAGGATGTTAAGCTGTATCTTTTAAAGTATTTGATTATATCATAGTTTAATTTCAACCTAATGAAATTATCAATTTAATCTATAATTTCTAACAATGATTCTAAATAATTTGGAAACTTGATTTTCTCTAATCGTAACGATAAACCTAAGCTTTTAACAATAACTTTATACAGTCATCCGAAAGTTTTTAAGCCGATCAAGATAACTATTTTGAACTCTTCTACTTCTTGATTTGAAATCATGATTAAGAAAAAGGATTTATCGGCTGCTTAATCACTAAATATATAAGTTTGATTTCAAATCACTAAACCTTGTAATTTTTTCTTTAAATCAAGAAAGTACCTAAACCGAGTTTTAAAGTAATACCAAATCCTAGACAGATAGTTGTGACCACTTGTATTTCAAATTACTATATGTAATTCATATTACCCCTTTATTTCTCTAGTAAATAAATTGTTACGTTTTAAGATTTTCATGTCTTACAGTTTGCGCGATTTGCGATTCCTTGTCGATTATTAATCTTAACTCGTTTTAGCTCACCTTGTCCGTACAAGTCATCATTATGTTCATTTTACCCTTAATATTTTCTAGCATTGAAAGCTCATTATTTTAATTCAAGTTTGAAAATTTATTCGAAGAGGAGTTAAGAAACTAAAGCATAGTGAATTCTAAATTTTAAGGTACGCTATGGTGTAGAAATTACCTAGGAAGCAATGAATCAGTTCTAAACTATGTATCTCTTTTTGTTTGCATCTTCATCTGTCTCCAGTTGAACTCTGAGGGACCAGAGTTCCTTTAGGAGGGTAGACTGTAAGAACTCGTATTTTTCCTGGTATTATTTTATTCTTTTACTCATGTTTTTTTGAATTTTCTAACGTATTATATTTTCTTGTATTCTTATATGTAAATCCTGAGATCATGATAATTTTAATAAATTATACTTTTTAAGTATTTTCTAATCATTGATAATACTTTATTTGGAATTATAAAATTTCTTATTTTATTTTTCACATATTTATTTAAATCAAACTTTTTGATTTAAAAGCACCCGCGTGCATTTTACTATGAGTTTACTCCAAACAATGAATAACGAGAACTACTAATGATCGTGATACCGACGGATGCCAGATATTTCACATTTTATTCTCGATTGTTTCGATAATTAATATTTTTGACGATTTCGTTTTAATTACGTGTTAAGTCGTGTCGGGAAACCAAATTATCATAATTATGGTGCATTTTAACTTTTGAAAACTATTTTTACGAAACTCGAGTCCCGTAAATATTTTCAAAATTTACTAATAGTCATTTTCTACCGTTTAAATTATCAAATTGCTTATAGGTCCAAAAGAATAAACAATTGACAAAAATTACCCTCCACCCCACTATATAAGGATTTTCAACCATTTTTCTTCTCATTTTCATACAAAAAACACACACAAATAAAACCTCTCTCCCTCCCTTCTTTTTCTTAATATGTTGCCACCCATCACCACACCAAAACCACCATGAATCTTGATTTATACCTTATTTTAACAAAATCTAATCAAAGTCTCATTCATAAAATTCAAAGGTGGTTGTTTTGATACCAAAATCTCACACATGCATCAAGTTTCAAGCTTTTTATGAATTATGGTTGGTATGAGGTTTTGATCATCATGCATGTGATGATCTTGATAAGATCGCCGTGTTTTGATGATAAAAATTTTAAGTTTTTGATTTTTTATTTTGTTCTATGTTGCATGCGTGTTAAGATTGATAAGGGATAATTATAAGTTGTTAATTATGGTATAAAAATGGGTAATTTGTGTTGAAAAAGTGATATGGTATGATTTTTAAAGAGTTGATTTTGGGCAGTAGGTTTGAGGCCATTTTTAGATATCTTAAGTTTGAATATAGGTTGAGGTAATGAGATCATGTTGTAGATATTTTATTTAGCTTTGATTTGGTATAGATTAGAGCTTCTAACTCAAAACGAGGAGGAAGTTACGATAGTTTGATTATTCGTGTACCGGGAGACGAGTATCGACACAATCCGAATTTGTTGTCTATATTTGGATCGAATCTCGGGGACTATAAAATGAGTTTTACAAATTTTCAAGGGTTGTTCTCAGGCCCTAAATTTAGCACTTTGAGTATTTTCAAAGTCAAGTGTCGGTTTTGCTAATGGTAAAGGTTAGGATGGTCAAAACGGTTTTACGAGTCAAGTATACAAATCTGTCTGATTTTTCAAGTCTAGAAATGTGTCGAGCAGGTGGTTTGAAAATGTAAATCATTTAATGAAATTTAAACTGAGTTTTAACTAGTTTACGATTGATTGTTTCACCAAGTTTCATAAAAATCCGAGTTGTCTAAGTAAGGGACACGAGCTTGTACATTTGGTATGTACCGGCAGAATTTTATCGAGAAAATAGTTTACTAAAGGGAACATATAGAGGGGTATTGTAGTACACTTGCATTGTTGTTCTTTCGGGTTTGTCGTGTTCTTGTAATTCTGAGTTTATGATTGTTAAGTATGATTATTACTTGAGTCAATTATTAACGAGCGCACCTTATTTGATAGGTTGTGGCTTTCGTGTTTTCCGGGCATCCATATCGTCGGTGATCGTCTTGCCACTACTGTTTCTACTCAGCTTCTGAGTATAATGATTCACTTACCTCGTGGCTAAGGTGAGTTCATAGCCCCTTTTTACTTGCACATTGTTTCTAAACGCGGGGTGAGATTCTACATGGTGGAATACAACCATTTAAAAAACTGTATGCTATCCAGAACTTGTATGCTATCCATACTTGTATGTTTTCCAACAGTTTTCATTGATATTATTGCTTTTAGTCTATATCCTTAAGTTGCCTCTCTTGATCACGAACCGTTAATTTACTTGTGTTGCTAAGCGCGAATGTTGTGGGTGGATCCATCGGGATTGACAATCCCCGTCCCGATTACCTTGACGCATTTAACATTTGATTTGTTACTTGAGTATTTAGGTTGAATACTCACTAGAGCAACTTACATTGAGTTAAGCTTCGGTTCATTAACTAAACAACAATAATAATGTTTCGGACTATCGTTAATTATCATAACCATTTTCCCTATTTCTTGTTTACAAATGAATGCTTGTGTTCCACACCTTTACTGCTAAACTTATGAATATCACTTAACTTTATGTTGACGATTTTACATGTTTAATCTCATGTATTAATACTTAGCTTTGCTTGGATGGGAGCCCGCAGGATATTATCGCAGCTTGGAGATTACTGTGTATATTTAAACTTTGGTTTTGGTAAAAACTGTTAGAAAGTTTCTCATATATTCTTGGTAACTATATGTTATAAAAGGATGATTAAATAATATATTTTTCCGCACATAAAACTTTGGGACCTATGTTTAAAAACTCTGATCTTTTATGATGTAATGTATATGATTTTATTACGTCAACTTTGTGTCAACAGTATTTCATTGTTTCTTATACCATGACGTGGAACCCTTTTACTGCCTAATTGTTTCCTTGCTTGATTTTAGGATCTCACAATAAACATACTCTTTAGCTAATAGGAAGACTATAACAATCTTTTTTAACTTATTGAAGAATGTTGCAATACTAAGGTTATCTTGTGAAATTTTGCTAAGTTTTCTTTCTTACAGATAAATTAATGGTCCATTGCTTCGACCATATCTCTCAGTAATTTTCTAAAACTTATAACCAAATGTTAATACAAGAAAGCTTTTAATAATTAAGTCAAGATTTCAAGATCCAACAAATGACCATATAATCGCACCTAACCTATCTTTTACACATTCTCATCACTAATAGCATGCTTCAAATAAGTACCATCTTTGAACCCTAACTTTAGCTTAGCACTAAGGGTATCTTGGATTGAGTTTAGTTGGAAAACATTTTCTATCATTTTTTATTTTCTATTTTATAGAAAAAGAAAATGGAATTCTTTTTCCACAAAATACTTAAAAATTTAGAAAACGCGTTTAGTTGGAGAAATTTGTGTTTTCCATTTTTCAAAGCTATAAAAGAAATGAATTTTCTATGTCTAAAGGAAAACATAGAAAACAAAAAAAATGAGTTTTTTTGTTTTGTGTGCAAAAAGGTAAAAATGATTTTGCATTTTCTAGAAAATATTTCTAAAAAACGATTGATTTGAACGCGTTTTCTTTTTTCCTTGTTTTCTAGAAGACGTTTTGTAAAAAAAAAGGGTGTTTTCATCCAACTAAACGCAGCCTCCATCCATGAAAGTACCTCTATTAAAAGGTGTATTAGTTAAAACCATGTCTGGATGATCAGAACTATAAAGATGAATGGGATCATTTATTTTGTTATTATTATGGGTGTTTTGATCATGTGTTGGAGTTGTAGGGATTGGAACAACCATTGTTGTGTTAAAAGATCAAGAAAAACTAACAAAATTAAAACAAAATCATATTTTCAAGATCAAGAAATGGTGATCAATCAAAAGTGTAAAAACATGGCTTTGAAGTTAGTTATAACAAACTAACTGTACTCCACCATTGATGATCAAAGCTAGGTATTAGTTAGCTCTAATTTCATATAGAATTTTGAATGCGAAATAATTTAGAAAGAAATGATTGATTATCATTACCAAATGTGTTGATTTACAAGCCTTTATATAGGCGGGAAAGAGTAGTACCAGAAAAATAAATATGAAAAAGTTACACTTTTTACCCTTCTACTATTACAAAGTTACAAAAAAAGTATAAATTCTTCACTAAGATATTGATCTACAAAATGATATGATGTTGAAGATGCAGCTTAAGAGACGCGCTAATTTGACTATCGAGCAGAAAGTACAGTCCGAATCAACAAAGAAACAAATAATGTTTGTATATGGTGTATCTTTATGAATTGTTGTTTAGTCATTGTCATTCTTATGCAAGTGGAATGTAGCAAAATCTCAAAAGGGCAAGTAGTATTGCTAAAATGTGGGCTTTTCTGCGCCACAATAACGTACAGTTTTAAGTGTCTTGAAATAAAAGCTCTATCTTATATCAAAACGAAATGAAAAGATATCAAGTATGAACAATATAAGCTTGTAGAATATTGATTGTGAATGACAAAACAAATAGGTTATAAAAATTCAGTGAGATATACATACGGAATGAAAAGATTATTGTTTGATATATATTGTGAATAAAGATGCCTCTAGGCTGTAACACCAATGATGAAATTTGATATTCATATATAGCATCAAGATAACAATCAATCATAGCTATAAAGAATATTTCTTAACTTAGAATTGTAATCAAGCAATACGTGTTTGAGTTTGTACTAATTATCATGCTTCGATTTCAATCGGAAACCTTGTCGAAGTTCCCGACTTATGTAGTTTACACTAGGTGTCATCTTGTACAAGGATTCTTGAATAGAAGCTTCAATATTCATAGCTTTAATCTCTTAGAAGTCAATAAGATCGATTGTAGTAGCTCTTATTTGTAAAACTACTTGCCTTTGGTAATGAATGCCCAAATGATGAACTCTTCATTACTTTACTGTGTACGTGAATACTAGAGCTCGACCCTTTAAGCTTATGTGCACTTCTCGGTATGTTATTTGGTTTCTTTGACACTACCAAATGACTACTCGGGCGCCTTTCTTGATTATTCAGAGGAAGCTTGACAGAAGCTGAGGACTCATCCATTGAAACTGATCTCCTCATTGGTATAAATTCTTCCTCTTGTACACGGTGACGGTCAACCAGGTCACTTTGTACCCTCACCCCAAGGCTAGTTTTCTCTACTAGTCCATCATTTTCGACTTCGACCACATGATGATCAGTAGTTTCTGAATCTCCACTTGGAATTTCCTCACTTGTACTTGATTCAATCAAATTCGACTCATTTGTCCCATGAGCATTTTGATCAGTTGTGTTCTTGATAACTGGAGCTCGACATAATGGGCAATTCTTATGAGACCTAAGCCAAGTATCAATACAAGGGACATGAAAGGCATGACTACACTTGGGCAAAAGCCGAAGACTTTCATCTTCCTCAAACTCACTCAAACAAACCGAACAGTCGGTCCCTTCAATCAACCCTTCATCTTTTTTATACTTGAAAACTTGTATAGAGTCTATTTGTGATTGGTCAAGACCTATTGTATTAATCAACCAAATTGGATGTACAACCCGACCAACATCCTCGTGAACAAAATCTTCATGAGCTTCATCTCTATTCACGTTGAGTCTTTGGCGTCTTCTATAGATGAGTGTAAAAATGACTAAGAAAGAAAGAGCTAAGCCACAAAACATAATGACTAAAAATGGTGTGAGTGATTGTTTCGACGATAGTGGCGTTGGAAGCTTAGGCAACGGTGCCGGTGGCGATTGTAGCGGATCAGGACAATGATCGTCATCACAATCGCCTTTCGGGTTCTTTTGCAGGATTTTTCTGTGGAAAAATGCCATGCTAAAAGTATGCACAAGAATAATGAAACCCAAAATATGAAATATATGTTCCAAGTCTTCAAATACAAGTGGTATTGAGTGTTTTTTGGGGTCAGACTTGGACAATTACCTATGAATTACGTTACTTAGATTTTTTTTTTTTTGCAAGTCAATGCCACTGAGCTTAGAGTCTTTACGCGTTTACGTGGTCACGGCCCACGAGCATCCTTTTCCTCTTCACAATAATTATATCAATATGACCCATTTGCATCCATTGATCATTACTTACATATATCCATCATATACTTTTATAGGCAAAATGAGTCGAAGACAAATCGTGATGTTTATGCGTTAAAAAGCCTTTTAGCTTTTGTTTATATAAAATTGAAGTTGCATGAGTTGAAATATAATCTGTAGCGTTGCAACTCATATACGCGTTGTGTAAAGGTAGTCGATTCAGAAAGTGTAAATAATGTTTTTCAACAATAATACAATTCACTTTGTTATCAAATTAGCTTTCTTTCTTTTCTTGCTTAAAGTAATGCTGGTGCGGCAAGAGTTGCCGCCGGGAAAACATGTTGACTCTTTTCGGTCTTACATCAACCATCAGTATTTTAAACGCGTGCTTTTCATCATATAAACTTTTGCGTTTATGAATTTTTCTTGTACAAATAGTAGAAAAGTAACCCCATTTGTATTTATTTATTTTGTTTTCGTGTGTGGAATTGAAGACTATGATTGAAAGTTAAACAGAAGTTGGATAGAGTACGGTGTTTTAGCTTTGAAATTATCCTTTTATCGACTAGGGTTAAATATATATAAAATATCTGCAACTTTTTACTGTCATTTACTAACTGGTCAAACAAACAGTATAATACGTATATAGATAGTAATTCAGATGACAAAGACGCAAACTAGATATAAAATAGTCCCAAACTCTTAATTGTTAGTAGTAATAGTCTTGATTCTAACAGGTCCAACGTTGAAATTTTTGGCAGGAGGTGACACTGACGTTTTCGTAAGCTTGCTATAGTTGATACTGTAGTTATTTTGAGTGTTACCAATAAGGCAATAAATAGATAAGATATCTTTTAAACCCAGAATGACATGTGGGCTGTTCATAAGCCCATCTCTTCCATCTTGGTTACAAGGTTCGTATATTGAGGTCTGTGGGAAGGAAACAAGCTTATTAAGAGTGATTTTGGTTTTCGTGAGATATATTTGTATGAAGTGAGATGTATTTGAGCCGTTTTATTTATAACCCCATTTGCAAGCATTGTCGTTGGTCGATGTGTCACTTCTTACACGGGTCTTGCTTACTACAGCCAACCATGAAGCACGCGTCTTTGGCCAAAACTTAGAGAACTCGGTCTTCTGGACGACCGGATCTTGGAGTTGTGTTTTTTGTGAGTGTGTCCGTGTGATTTTGGTTTTCGTGAGGTATATTTTTATTTAAGTGAGGTATATTTGAGCAGTAAAGTTAGTTGTCTTATTACACGACGTTTATTGTAACGAAAAGAAGTTGATCTGGGGTCTGAGATGTCGATGGTGAATGCTCTCTATTGGGGTCTCCTAATTACACACGGCCTAGTATGGGTGCACATTTCCTACTTGGTGCTTTTTATGGCTAAAAGTTGCAACTTATCTTTGAATTTGAGTAAATGTAATTGAACTCCTATTAACAATTCAAAACGTATCAGCTCCTAGTATAAGTAAAACTTTTAAATAGTATGCTAACTGGGCAACCAAAAAGCTTTATATTGTTGAGAGAATTTTGCTCGCTACGTAGGAAAACCTTCAACACTTGCCAATAATAATGCCATTCTAAACTATTTACTCTTTTACGACCTAAAGAAATCATTAGTCAAGTCATTCCTAGATTCCAGTCAATCAATAATGATCAATTTAAGCAAAACCAACAAGTTTCATCATCTTCATTTTGCATAACACCACTCCATTTTCAAGCTAATAATTTTTTTAAAATTTCTATGGCAGAAACAATGACCAAGTTCCAAGCATCATAATCCAAGGTCCCACCGCCTACGTTATGTGCACTAGTTATGGTCAAGAAGATATGCTATGAACACACAAAAAGTATCAAAAATCATAATAAAAGAAGGGCATGAAAAGGAATGACTCTCATTTACCACACACTACACACCCTAAACCCACCCAACTGTAAAGTAGAAAAAGGGAACAAAAAGTGCAAACCAATAACTTCATTGTTCATATCTTCCTGAAAAGCAGTCAAAGCATACTTCACCCCTTTACAGACTATGCAAAAATAAAGAGATGAACTTACTGCTAGCAAATTTAAAAAGAAAGAAAGTAAAGATAAGAACATCATCTTTCACAAAGAAATTACCATAGCAAACTAGACAAATTGTGACAACCTATGGGGTTGCTATAGTGACAATACCAAAAGATTATCCAAGGGGGTGTTTAGGATTTGCTTATTAACACTGGTTATCTTGTTTTGATACAAATGTATAGAAATTTGGGAGTGTTTGAGGTTGCTTATCCTAAAGTACTTTGTTCAACAACAAAAAAAACGGCAGCTTAGTAAACCCAAACAACCAACAATGGTAACACCAATAATATAACAACTGTAGTGGATGAATCAATTATGTGAACTTTAAATAAAAAGTGAACTAGGCATACCTGTATGTAAAAACACAGATATTGAACACATGAAAGACAGAAACACATGAAATTCCAACAGCTAAAGAGTAGATACTCACAACAAGCAGCATTCTTAATTGAAAAGCAAACTATTACAAAGCATAAACAGTTCTTGATCAAGAGAAGTTTGTTACTCGTCGGCCTTGGGTGCTTCTTTAATCTCCTCTGCACTGTCATCCTGCATAAGACCAACATCACATTCAAAATATTAACACAAGTAACAACAATCAAGTATTGATATATACAGCAAGAGCCCGCAGAACTAATTTTAACAACCACCTGCATGTCCGAGGTCCACAAGGTGAGATTATCACGAAGAAGCTGCATTATCAAGGTGCTGTCCTTGTAGGAATCCTCTCCTAAGGTGTCCAATTCTGCAATAGCTTCATCAAAAGCCTAGCAAACATAAACATTAGTTAACTTCACCTCAGTAGTAACAATGACTGGATAGATCCCATACGAATCTGAAAATATCGACATTACAACAAATTTCTCACCTGCTTTGCAAGATTGCATGCGCGGTCTGGTGAATTCAGGATCTCGTAGTAAAACACAGAGAAATTGAGTGCCAACCCAAGTCGGATAGGATGAGTAGGAGCCAGTTCTGCATTAGCAATATCCTGCGACCATAAATAAAACATTGATTCTTAGTTTCTTACACCCGTGTTTCACATTGAAATATGCGGTACACATAATAATCCCTTCTGAGTGCTTCATGAAATCAATAAAGATATAGAGCACCAATACAGAACCAAACCCATATCAAACTAACACACACCAGCTTAAGCAAACACACCAAGTGCACAAACAAGTGAAGGAAACAAAAGAAAAAGACGATGGTACAGTATAACAACCGGTTATTGAACAAATAAAGTACACCAAACTTATAGTACCTCGTTTCAAGTCGGAAAATAGTACGGAGTACTATATAAATGATTCAATTATCAAATACAAAGTAAATTAACTAATAGTAAAACGCAAAGATTAACTTCACAAAATCATAAAAGCAGCAAAAATTACACGAATCCTTCATTCATCATTATCACAATCTAAACCGTATATTACAACAATAATTTCACAATTGAAGTCCTAATTCACATCCTAAAACATACAAAGGTAATTCTTAATTTAACAGTTAGAAAAGCATTTAATAAGTCGATAGATTCAAAATTAAGTTCTAATTTACAACCGAAAAGTTAAATTTAACAAATCTAAAACAGCTATAACCCTATGTCATCAACTAAATATCATCATCAAGAAATCATGAAACGTAATCTGATCACTTCTATAAGCAGGCAAAATATATTTCACTTTGATAAAACAAAGTAATAATGGTCTCAAAACATCTCCAACTTGACACTTGCTTAATTAGTTTGTGTCAAAACTATTTACTTCCTATTGAATGTATCAACTTTTAATCTATACTATTGTGTATCCTTGCATGTAAAGTTCGATACATTTAATAAGACGAATACCCGCGCCATTTAGGCAAACTACATTGAAAGTTTGAGAAATTGAAAAGTTGTAAAGTCTAGACTTGATTAAGGTTAAGGTGTATTAAACTATTAATAGGTCTCGGGGTAATTTTAGGCAAACTACATTAAATTAAGTTCCAAGATTCAAGATTTCAACAAAGTAGTAGAGATAATTATTTTGAAGTGGATCGAAGTTAACCAATGAAGATACCACACAAGAACAAAAAATCAATAAACATTAATGATGTATCTCACTTGTTAAAGTTTAAAACAACAATTATTTTTAGGGGGTGTTTGTTTAAATAAGCCCATTAGGGCTTATATTTCGTAAGCCCTAATTTTCCGGCTTATTCTGAGACTTGTCGGCTTATATAAGTTTATTATGAATTGATAAACTTATATAAGCCCATAAGTCTCAAAATAAGCTAGAAAACTAGAAATTTCATTTGATTTCGACTTAGATTTCATAAGCTCCATTTTTGTGGCTTGTTTTGATACTTATATGGACAAATAATTTAAGACAAACCTAGATGAAAATGTGGACAAAGACCTAGGAAATAAATTACTTTAGAACATAGCATATGAATAACCGTCAAGTTTGATACCATTAAATAATTCAAGGGTTTTACTAACAAATGCCAGTGGTTAGCGGGCAATAAATGAATACAAAATTTCCAAATTAACATTAAAATGTATTAAATACACATTAATTCTAGTAAAATGATGTTTATATATAGTAATTTATGAGTTTATTTAATGTGTATTTAATGTCGTTTAATGTTAATTTAGAAGGTTTGTGTTCATAATTCAAACAAGGAAAGCTTTTTTTTGTTAATAAAAATCAAAAAAAAAAAAAATCTAATAAAGAATAAATAGTAGAGTAAGTAAAAACCTGAGCAGATTTATAAGCAGAGAGAGTATTTTCAGCAGCTTGTTTCCTTTCAGATCCAGTTTTAAACTCAGCCAAATACCTATAATAATCCCCTTTCATTTTCAAATAAAACACTTTCGAATCACCGTTACTTGCAGATCCAATCAGTTTCTCATCAAGCAGTTTCAATATCCCATCACATATCTCACTCAGCTCCTTTTCAATCTTAGATCTGTACTCACGGATGGTCGCCACGTGTCCTTCGTTGCCTCTGCTTTCCTCCTTTTGCTCGATCGATGAGATGATGCGCCACGAAGCTCGACGCGCCCCGATGACGTTCTTGTAGGCGACGGATAGGAGGTTACGTTCTTCGATTGTGAGTTCGGTTGTGGTGGTTATGAGGTTGGACATGAAGGTTACCATTTCTTCGTAACGTTCGGCTTGTTCGGCGAGTTTTGCCATGTACACGTTGTCTTCACGCGCTGCCATTGAGACTGGTTTTTGTGTTTCTGTTTGTGTGTGTGTGTGAGGTGGTGGAGAGGAAAGTTAGGGTGTTTGGGTTTTTGTTGAGGGGTTTGGTCTTTCCAGACTGGCTATTGCTTGTTCCAGGTCGAAAATTTTATTAGGGGCCTTTTGGTTCAAAATATTATTAAAATTCTGAAATTTTAAATTCTAGTATATATTAAAATTTTTCAAAATTTAAAATTTTAAAATTTAAAATGCCTAATCCTGTTTGGTTGATAGAATTTATAAATTTTTTGAAATCTTGATTTTAGATTGAACCAATTAACGAATAAATATTTTTTATATATATTTTCTATTTAAAAGATTAAAATTCGAATTTTCACATTTTATATAAATTTAAAAAAAATTATATAAATTTTATAAAAAATATATAATAATTTTATTTAAAATTTATAAAAATATATATATAAATATTATAAGAATTTATATAAATTTTATAAAAGCATTATATAAATTTTTTAAATTCTTATACAAAATTTATAAAAAGTTTATATAAATTTAATAAAAATATATAGATAAACCTTATAAAAAGTTTATATATTATAAAAAAAAAATCATAAATTTTATAAAAAAAATTATATAAATATTATAAAAGAATTCATTAAGTTTTATAAAAATTTAATAAAATTTTTTAAAAAAATTATATAAATTTTATAAAAATCTTATTAAAATTTATATAAGTTTTATAAAAAAATTCATTAAAATTTTTTAAAAAATCATTTAATTTTATAAAAAAATTATATATATTTTATAAAAAAATCATTAATTTTATAAAAAAAGTATTTAATTTTTTTAAGAAATTTCAATAAATATTATAAAAATTATATATGTATTTCATAAAAAAATTCTATATAAATATTTACTTAAATTTATATAAATTTTATAAATTTTATATAAATTTTTAAAATTTTATAATTTTTTATTTAAACATAAAAACCGAAATAATAACGAAAAGAAAAAAAGTTTATGAAAAATAATTTTCAAGTAAATTAAAATTCTTCACTTTTTGGAGGAATTCTAATATCCCTCATTTTGGAAATTCAAGGAATTTTAAATTCCTTCTTTGGTTATACCAAACACAATATTTGGGGATATTAAAATATAAAAATTTTGAATATCCCCCAATATCCTTGAATATCCCCGAACCAAACGGCACCTTAGGATTATTTACATTTCCATCCGAATCTCGAATCCTAACCCGAATAGTACCTGAAACTGTATCAATTTTCGGTACTCGAATTTCGTTTCAAACGATATTAAGATTATGAAATAAAGTGAAAAACAATTCGAGACCGCTCATTCGGTACGAGACCGGTACAAAGTCGGAAAATTCTAAAAAAAATCGATTTTTTGATACCGGTACTGATATTCGAATCTCGTTAGATACAAAATAGGTACATAACTTTTTTGATTGAAAAAAAGTCAAAAATTCTCAATCAAGATGAGTTCGAAGCGAGATTGATACCGAACTCATCCTTAAAACTATTCAAGTTATAACCCGAATAGAGTTTAATGTCGGATAGACTCGAACTTTAATTAACCAACTAAAGTTAAACTTGATACAAATTGATCTAAATTTGAATAACTCGAATTCAAATAACATCGAATTTGAATATAGTTTTCTTTGTCTTACTCGACTTTGATTATCTGAATTGATTTAAAATCGATTAACTAGATCTGATTAACATTCGAATTTTAAAGGTTAAATTTAGAAAAAAAAAAATACTTACTAAAAAATTTTAACTCAATTTTCTTCGCAGTTTTTTTCCAATTAAAAGGTGTTTAGTTCATAAATTTAGAAAATATGAATTAAAAATCTTAAGGTATTTTTAACCCCGAAGTGTTTAAAACCTAAATAAAGTTAAATTACGAAACTTTCTCTTTATAATGTCAAACGTTGCTTGAATCAAACTGGTGGCCCTATACCATCATTAAACAATAAATGTGATTTTTAATGTGATTTTTTGCATATACTAGAAAAAGGTTTAGATTATTTCACTCTTTTACGTAAACTAGGATTGATGCCCGCGCTTCGCCGCGGGTGTTTGATTACGCTGTTAGTAGATATAGGAAAAATACGACTACAGCTAAAACGTGGTCCATCAATAATAGTTAATAAGATCAAGATTATATATATGATAGAAACGAAAACTGATATATTCACCAAGAGTTCTGTTTGCTCATTTACAATTCAAGAGATCAGAGACGGACAAGTAAACAGAAAATTTGGATCAGGAACATCCTGAAGCACACCCAAAATCTTCAAGTTTTGTAGTAAATTTCCTGTAGTAATGTCCGCGAAATATTCACCACTAACTCCTTTGACTTGCGGGTGTAACGCGACGTAACATGTAGTTGTTGCTCCCTACATGTCATATAAATTAAAACAAAATTACATTTATGTTCTTCGCTCGAGAGTAAGGGTGGCAAAATGGACGATTATGATAACTGGTCAAAATAAATCGGGTCAGATTGACCCAGAACAGTGTTTGTCTCTGTCCTAAAAGATTCAAACTTTTTGATATTACAACAGTTTGTATACATCTTGCCATCTTGGCAACTTTTCCCATTTGACACATAAGAGAGAAAACATAAACAAAATCTACCCATTCATAAGTGGGTTGAAATCACTGTTTTTATTTAAGATAGACGATAATGCATTAAGGCTTAAAGATTTACCGAACTTGAGGGATGTTTTTGAGGAAGAATTTTCCGACCCAATCAAGCACACTTGAATCAAAAATCAATGCGAGATCTTAAACATAAGCCTAATGAGAATGACACATAAAATAACGTTACAATGGAGTGGAGTAGTTATGTGTTACCATCAACAATGCTGTGATAACGTAGAAAATTAGTTGCAATATATCCAGGATGCAGCGCATTTGCAGTTATGTTCACCCCGTTTTCCTGGTTATGTGTTACCGTTGTTAGATAGGCCGTGATTAAAAAGATGGGACCCATAAAAACACAGAAAAAAGCAAAATGACACAGAAGGAACAATATCTTATTTGCTTCATGGATACAGCAGACTTCCTATTTTAGATACAAATTTAGAGCTTGCCCATTTTTGGACTAAAGTAATACGTAAACTTTCCCATTAAGCTATACTTCTAGTTAAAATATCCCAAATACCTTGAAGTGTCTCGTTAGCTCCTTAGCATGCAGTATGTTGGCTAGTTTAGACTGACCATAAGCGTATATAGCTTTGCATCTTCAGATAATCAGTTCCAAAGTGTGTAAATTGTATTTGTAACTGGACTTATCTTAAAGTTTATGTAAATTTAAGTTATTCCTATCTGAAGTGTGTAAATTGTATTTGTAACTCGACTTATCTTAAACCCCAGATAATACGTAGCGGATAACTGTATTTGTAAGATGCATCTTGAAGTGTGTAAAAATGTGATCTAACGTGCAAGTAGACAGATAAAAGGCAACTTGAAGCTTACAATTCCAGTAATATAGTTACAAATAAAATTTACACATAAACCATTTGCTGCATTTTGTAAATTGTAGCTAGTGCATTTTGTAAATTGCAACTTGAAGCTTACAATTCCAGTAATATAGCTAGTGCATTTTGTAAATTGTATTTGTTATACGCCACGTATTCTCTGGACTTATCTTACAAATACAATTTACACATAAACCATGTGATCTTTGTAAATTGTATGGCAAAAGAGTGCTTTCCTATATGAAGTTTGTATATGCGTTTAGGTTCAGGGACTATACATACCATATGCTTTCTGACGCAAATTCAACAACTGGACACTATTGGCAAGGTAATAACCCTTCAAAGTTTAAGTGACTGATGAGTGGAGTTTTGTTTCATGGTTTTCGTGAGCAGATTTTGTTTTACAAAATTTAAATAGAGTTCAAGTTGTAAAAAATTGACTTAAGCATTATAAAGTCACTTGCTAACGTGACAAAATCCGTTTGGGAAAAATTATCCAGTCATGAGACAGTAAAAGTATGATTTTTTTCCATATAATGTTTTTGAATATCTTTACGTGATGTGCCTTTTTCCACATTTGACATAGTAATGTTCGATTATACTTATGAGCTTACTTGGGGGGATTTGGATAAGCTCTTTTTTTTGGCTTATTTTGGAGGGCCTAAGAATATTTATTTGATAACCTTCTTTTGGTTATTTTACCTTTAAAGCTTAATCCAAAGTCCAAACAACAGCAAGAGATTATAAATTATCATAAGTTGTACTTGATAGAAAGACCAAAAAATTATCATAGAGAAACGCGCACCCAACTCAATATAAATTTGAACAAATGAGCACACGCGGTGGGAGATCAGACCAGCCATTCTGTTTGAGCACAAATGTACAAACCTTTTTGTGCACTTTGTTCAACTAGAAGAAAGAAAGTGCGTAACTGAAGAACGGTTTTACTCTCTAATACACTTGTTTTGTAATGACTATCTGGCAAAAAGGCTATTATTTACCCCCTGAAAACCCATTATTTACCTGCTTATAGCCGAAAGCAAGCCAAATGAGTTGAGCTTGGTATAAATATTGGACGAGTAATGTTGAATAGAGGAAAAATACATCTAATGCATAAGACTGACCTCAAACGCCAATTTCCTTATTTGCATCCTAAATGTAGCTTATCAGAAGTATCAACATCATATGGCAAAGATATGCAGTCCCACCACCTATGCATAATACATGTATGACGAAGAAGAACTGAGATGTAATTGGTAGAAAAATAATAAGGCATAAGTGGAAGAGTTTCAAATACCTCTTCTTGTATCATGTTGATATAAGTTTGCTTAAAACATAAAAAATGTTATTATTCTCTTTCTCATTAGTGCTTGCTGCTTACAACTTCTTGTATTTTAAGATTGTAGAAGAAATCATCTGAAACTTAATCCAAAGATCTGTGTTTTATTAATCATCATTAATAATAATAATAAATACCTCCATAAGTCTTGTTTTATGTAAAACTCAAGGCATTGGTTGAATATCATAAGATTTAGATCAGCACTGTAGAAAACATACTGATTTGAGGCCAAAGGGGAGTTAAAAGAAACTTGAGATACATGGAGCGTATGATAGCATGTCTCATCCATAATAGAGTGTATGTCGAAAGTTGCAGTATTCTTCCTGGTTCAAACCGATCAATGGCTGTGATTCATGTGTTCGCCTCAGTCAGCTTTGACTGAGCCCCATGTCAGGGGTTTCCAAAAAGGAAGAAAATCAGCCTCTCCATATGTGTATACATTTTTAACCTGCAATCGCCAAAACAAAGAAAATAGCATGAGCATACACTTCTTGTTACAGCGAGAGATTTGGGTTTTGTCGCATTTCATTTAAATACCATTTTCCAAACACCCCTCTAAACAGAATGATGGATTACTTTCGGAGCAAAAATTTAGGTTTTTGTTTATTTTGAAGACGTACACAGTTTCTATTAACATTCCTAAGCACTATTTTCCATGCATTTTGATAAGAAGCTAATATATGCCTAACATAATGTCTTACCCGAACACGTCTTAACAATCTATTTGGGTGCAGTTACCTATTACTAATGTATGACAATGCATACCTAAATTCCTGATTTATAACTTTAGCTTTACTATAAGACTGTAACTGATTATCGGAGTCAAATACTGGTTATTACAAATCGCAGCTTATGAGCTTATTTGATATGGGGAAGGCTCATGAACACACTTTTTTTGGTTTATCAGTTTGCTTAGTCTGAACAGTATTGTGTAGCTCAACTAAGCAAACCGATAAACCGAACCGGAACCAATCCACATATAAAAGGCCATGATCAATTATAAATTACCTAAAAATATCGTCAACTATGCATAAATCGATCTAGTTTTAACCAACTAAGCTCAGTTTCACATAATTTTTAAATCAAGATAAACAACCCTCTTAAAGATACAATATTTATCACAAATCACATCCTATTATATTGAAATAAACAAATTACGACATAATTGTTAGTTGTTTGACTTGACCTCCTAAGGGCAGTTTAGTAATTTTGGTCTAAAGGGTATTTTGGTCTTTTTGCTAGAAACTTAAGAAAAATCTAGATAGATAGTTTCTTAAGAAGAATCTAGAAAAGGAGTGACTTATGGAAAAATCTAGGAAGGTTCTAGATAGGAAAATTCTAAAAACCATAAGTCTATATATATTTGTATCCTTTGTTTGTAATATATGAAAAACTTCCATACAACAAAGTTCACTACTTTTGTTTTATCCTAAAACTCCCTTGTTCTGATCATTGGTATCTGTTTTGATCAATCAGTTTTGGTGCACTTTTGTCTAGTTGATCCTAACAAATTGGTATCAGAGCTAACCGATCGTGTTTTAAGCAAGCTTCTGGTTGATTTCAAGATTCAATATCTTGATATCATTTTGGATTTTGTTCTTCGTTTTGGTGTTTGTTGTTTGCTGTTCGATCGGATTATGAAGGTAGGAGAAATCAAGATCAGAATTTGAGTTGTGGAAGATCAGAAATGTATAAAAATGTCCTCTCAGCCATCATCATCAGTTAGTGTTGTTGAGAAGTTCAATGGCAAAAGCAACTTCAGTTTGTGGCGAGTTAAGGTTCGAGCCTTATTGAAGCAACAAGGTATTTGGGCACCTCTAGCCGGTCCCAAACCGGCTGATATGACCGATGCCAAATTCAACTCACTAGATGAAAAGGCGCATTCTACTATTTTGCTATCTTTATCGGATGAGGTTCTTTACGAGGTTGCGGATGAGGAAACAGCTGCGGGTGTGTGGAAGAAACTAGAAAAGCTTTACATGACCAAGTCGTTGACGAATAAGTTATTACTCAAGCAACAGTTGTTTTCATTGCGGATGAAAGAGTGATCGGCATTAAAAGATCATCTTGATGCTTTGAATTCCATCCTGATGGATTTGAAGAGTGTTGATGTCAAGATTGATGATGAAGATGCTGCTCTTATTCTGCTCGTTTCGTTACCTCCCTCGTATGAGAACTTTGTGAATTCCTTTGTTGTTGGTAAAGAGACTATTACATTGGAAGATGTTCGATCTAATTTGCATACAAGAGAACTTCGTCAACAAGCGTCAGGAAGTGGTTATGGTTATGAGTCCCAAGCCATGGGTTTATTGACCACAAGTCGTGATAGAGGTCGATATTGGTTTGAAAAAGGTAAAGAAAAAGGTGGAGCATCGTCACGTTCTCCGGGTCCGAATCCGAGAAATATTTGTAACTATTGCCATGAGGAAGGCCATTTGAAGTTTGATTGTCCTAAACTAAAGAGTAAAGCTCGGGCAGCGGCTACTCCTAAAGACGACTCATGCTACGCGGGTTCCGAATGCGATGTGCTTTGAATTTGGTATTTCGGTCATAAGTCTTATTATATAAGTGGACCATTAGAATTTGAATTTGGTATTTTGGACTTTGAAGATCGATTTGGTGTTTTTTGAAGACTTTATTACCATCATGCCGTTTGAAGTTTGTTCGATTGTATGAAATTTGGAAATTTGGATCTTCGTTTGTCGGGCCTTTGAAGTTGGTTGCCCGAATTTGTTTGTTGAAGATCGTTTGTGCCGATTTGGTTGTTTGGTTGACCGAGTTTGAAATTGTCGGTTAACATTTGGTTGTTCGTATTTGAAGATATCGGCGTTTGTTTTTGGTTGGTTTTATTTTGGATCGTTTTCGGATTCGATCATTTGAATTAGCCTAGTTTGTCTAGCATTTGGAGGTTTGATTTTGATTTGGACCTTCGGTGTCACTTAGGAGCTAAAGTCAAGGTGGATATTGTTAGTTGTTTGACTTGACCTCCTAAGGCCAGTTTAGTAATTTTGGTCTAAAGGGTATTTTGGTCTTTTTGCTAGAAAGTTAAGAAAAATCTAGATAGATAGTTTCTTAAGAAGAATCTAGAAAAGGAGTGACTTATGGAAAAATCTAGGAAGGTTCTGGATAGGAAAATTCTAGAAACCATAAGTCTATATATATTTGTATCCTTTGTTTGTAATATACGAAAAACTTCCATACAACAAAGTTCACTACTTTTGTTTTATCCTAAAACTCCCTTTGTCCTGATCATTGGTATCTGTTTTGATCAATCAGTTTTGGTGCACTTTTGTCTAGCTGATCCTAACAAATTGGTATCAGAGCTAACCGATCGTGTTTGAAGCAAGCTTCTGGTTGATTTCAAGATTCAATATCTTGATATCATTTTGGATTTTGTTCTTCGTTTTGGTGTTTGCTGTTTGCTGTTCGATCGGATTTTGAAGGTAGGAGAAATCAAGATCAGAATTTGAGTTGTGGAAGATCAGAAATGTATAAAAATGTCCTCTCAGCCATCATCATCGGTTAGTGTTATTGAGAAGTTCAATGGCAAAAGCAACTTCAGTTTGTGGCGAGTTAAGGTTTGAGCCTTATTGAAGCAACAAGGTATTTGGGCACCTCTAGCCGGTCCCAAACCGGCTGATATGACCGATGCCAAATTCAACTCACTAGATGAAAAGGTGCATTCTACTATTTTGCTATCTTTATCGGATGAGGTTCTTTACGAGGTTGCGGATGAGGAAACGGCTGCGGGTGTGTGGAAGAAACTAGAAAAGCTTTACATGACCAAGTCGTTGACGAATAAGTTATTACTCAAGCAACAGTTGTTTTCATTGCGGATGAAAGAGGGATCGGCATTAAAAGATCATCTTGATGCTTTGAATTCCATCCTGATGGATTTGAAGAGTGTTGATGTCAAGATTGATGATGAAGATGTTGCTCTTATTCTGCTCGTTTCGTTACCTCCCTCGTATGAGAACTTTGTGAATTCCTTTGTTGTTGGTAAAGAGACTATTACATTGGAAGATGTTCGATCTAATTTGCATACAAGAGAACTTCGTCAACAAGCGTCGGGAAGTGGTTATGGTTATGAGTCCCAAGCCATGGGTTTATTGACCACAAGTCGTGATAGAGGTCGATATTGGTTTGAAAAAGGTAAAGAAAAAGGTGGAGCATCGTCAAGTTCTCCGGGTCCGAATCCGAGAAATATTTGTAACTATTGCCATGAGGAAGGCCATTTGAAGTTTGATTGTCCTAAACTAAAGAGTAAAGCTCGGGCAGCGGCTACTCCTAAAGACGACTCATGCTACGCGGGTTCCGAATGCGATGTGCTTTGAATTTGGTATTTCGGTCATAAGTCTTATTATATAAGTGGACCATTAGAATTTGAATTTGGTATTTTGGACTTTGAAGATCGATTTGGTGTTTTTTGAAGACTTTATTACCATCATGCCGTTTGAAGTTTGTTCGATTGTATGAAATTTGGAAATTTGGATCTTCGTTTGTCGGGCCTTTGAAGTTGGTTGCCCGAATTTGTTTGTTGAAGATCGTTTGTGCCGATTTGGTTGTTTGGTTGACCGAGTTTGAAATTGTCGGTTAACATTTGGTTGTTCGTATTTGAAGATATCGGCGTTTGTTTTTGGTTGGTTTTATTTTGGATCGTTTTCGGATTCGATCATTTGAATTAGCCTAGTTTGTCTAGCATTTGGAGGTTTGATTTTGATTTGGACCTTCGGTGTCACTTAGGAGCTAAAGTCAAGGTGGATATTGTTAGTTGTTTGACTTGACCTACTAAGGCCAGTTTAGTAATTTTGGTCTAAAGGGTATTTTGGTCCTTTTGCTAGAAAGTTAAGAAAAATCTAGATAGATAGTTTCTTAAGAAGAATCTAGAAAAGGAGTGACTTATGGAAAAATCTAGGAAGGTTCTGGATAGGAAAATTCTAGAAACCATAAGTCTATATATATTTGTATCCTTTGTTTGTAATATACGAAAAACTTCCATACAACAAAGTTCACTACTTTTGTTTTATCCTAAAACTCCCTTTGTTCTGATCATTGGTATCTGTTTTGATCAATCAGTTTTGGTGCACTTTTGTCTAGCTGATCCTAACAAATTGGTATCAGAGCTAACCGATCGTGTTTGAAGCAAGCTTCTGGTTGATTTCAAGATTCAATATCTTGATATCATTTTGGATTTTGTTCTTCGTTTTGGTGTTTGCTGTTTGCTGTTCGATCGGATTTTGAAGGTAGGAGAAATCAAGATCAGAATTTGAGTTGTGGAAGATCAGAAATGTATAAAAATGTCCTCTCAGCCATCATCATCGGTTAGTGTTATTGAGAAGTTCAATGGCAAAAGCAACTTCAGTTTGTGGCGAGTTAAGGTTTGAGCCTTATTGAAGCAACAAGGTATTTGGGCACCTCTAGCCGGTCCCAAACCGACTGATATGACCGATGCCAAATTCAACTCACTAGATGAAAAGGCGCATTCTACTATTTTGCTATCTTTATCGGATGAGGTTCTTTACGAGGTTGCGGATGAGGAAACGGCTGCGGGTGTGTGGAAGAAACTAGAAAAGCTTTACATGACCAAGTCGTTGACGAATAAGTTGTTACTCAAGAAACGGTTGTTTTCATTGCGGATGAAAGAGGGATCGGCATTAAAAGATCATCTTGATGCTTTGAATTCCATCCTGATGGATTTGAAGAGTGTTGATGTCAAGATTGATGATGAAGATGCTGCTCTTATTCTGCTCGTTTCGTTACCTCACTCGTATGAGAACTTTGTGAATTCCTTTGTTGTTGGTAAAGAGACTATTACATTGGAAGATGTTCGATCTAGTTTGCATACAAGAGAACTTCGTCAATAAGCGTCGGGAAGTGGTTATGGTTATGAGTCCCAAGCCATGGGTTTATTGACCACAAGTCGTGATAGAGGTCGATATTAGTTTGAAAAAGGTAAAGAAAAAGGTGGAGCATCGTCAAGTTCTCCGGGTCCGAATCCGAGAAATATTTGTAACTATTGCCATGAGGAAGGCCATTGGAAGTTTGATTGTCCTAAACTAAGGAGTAAAGCTCAGGCAACGGCTACTCCTAAAGACGACTCATGCTACGCGGGTTCCGAATGCGATGTGCTTTGAATTTGGTATTTCGGTCATAAGTCTTATTATATAAGTGGACCATTAGAATTTGAATTTGGTATTTTGGACTTTGAAGATCGATTTGGTGTTTTTTGAAGACTTTATTATCATCATGCCGTTTGAAGTTTGTTCGATTGTTTGACATTTAGATCTTCTTTTGTCAGGCCTTTGAAGTTGGTTGCCCGAATTTGTTTGTTGAAGATCGTTTGTGCCGATTTGGTTGTTTGGTTGACCGAGTTTGAAATTGTCGGTTAACATTTGGTTGTTCGTATTTGAAGATATCGACGTTTGTTATTGGTTGGTTTTGTTTTGGATCGTTTTCGGATTCGATCATTTGAATTAGGCTAGTTTGTCTAGCATTTGGAGGTTTGATTTTGATTTGGATCTTCGGTGTCACTTAGGAGCTAAAGTCAAGGTGGATATTGTTAGTTGTTTGACTTGACCTCCTAAGGGCAGTTTAGTAATTTTGGTCTAAAGGGTATTTTGGTCTTTTTGCTAGAAAGTTAAGAAAAATCTAGATAGATAGTTTCTTAATAAGAATCTAGAAAAGGAGTGACTTATGGAAAAATCTAGGAAGGTTCTGGATAGGAAAATTCTAGAAACCATAAGTCTATATATATTTGTATCCTTTGTTTGTAATATATGAAAAACTTCCATACAACAAAGTTCACTACTTTTGTTTTATCCTAAAACTCCCTTGTTCTGATCATTGGTATCTGTTTTGATCAATCAGTTTTGGTGCAATTTTGTCTAGCTGATCCTAACAAATTGGTATCAGAGCTAACCGATCGTGTTTGAAGCAAGCTTCTGGTTGATTTCAAGATTCAATATCTTGATATCATTTTGGATTTTGTTCTTCGTTTTGGTGTTTGTTGTTTGCTGTTCGATCGGATTTCGAAGGTAGGAGAAATCAAGATCAGAATTTGTGTTGTGGAAGATCAGAAATGTATAAAAATGTCCTCTCAGCCATCATCATCGGTTAGTGTTGTTGAGAAGTTCAATGGCAAAAGCAACTTCAGTTTGTGGCGAGTTAAGGTTCGAGCCTTATTGAAGCAACAAGGTATTTGGGCACCTCTAGCCGGTCCCAAACCGGTTGATATGACCGATGCCAAATTCAACTCACTAGATGAAAAGGCGCATTCTACTATTTTGCTATCTTTATCGGATGAGGTTCTTTACGAGGTTGCGGATGAGGAAACGGCTGCGGGTGTGTGGAAGAAACTAGAAAAGCTTTACATGACCAAGTCGTTGACGAATAAGTTGTTACTCAAGCAACGGTTGTTTTCATTGCGGATGAAAGAGGGATCGACATTAAAAGATCATCTTGATGCTTTGAATTCCATCCTGATGGATTTGAAGAGTGTTGATGTCAAGATTGATGATGAAGATGCTGCTCTTATTCTGCCCGTTTCGTTACCTCCCTCGTATGAGAACTTTGTGAATTCTTTTGTTGTTGGTAAAGAGACTATTACATTGGTAGATGTTCGATCTAGTTTGCATACAAGAGAACTTCGTCAACAAGCGTCGGGAAGTGGTTATGGTTATGAGTCCCAAGCCATGGGTTTATTGACCACAAGTCGTGATAGTGGTCGATATTGGTTTGAAAAAGGTAAAGAAAAAGGCGGAGCATCGTCAAGTTCTCTGGGTCTGAATCCGAGAAATATTTGTAACTATTGCCATGAGGAAGGCCATTGGAAGTTTGATTGTCCTAAACTAAAGAGTAAAGCTCGGGCAGCGGCTACTCCTAAAGACGACTCATGCTACGCGGGTTCCGAATGCGATGTGCTTTGAATTTGGTATTTCGGTCATAAATCTTATTATATAAGTGGACCACTAGAATTTGAATTTGGTATTTTGGACTTTGAAGATCGATTTGGTGTTTTTTGAAGACTTTATTATCATCATGCCGTTTGAAGTTTGTTCGATTGTTTGAAATTTGGATCTTCGTTTGTCGGGCCTTTGAAGTTGGTTGCCCGAATTTGTTTGTTGAAGATCGTTTGTGCCGATTTGGTTGTTTGGTTGACCGAGTTTGAAATTGTCGGTTAACATTTGGTTGTTCGTATTTGAAGATATCGGCGTTTGTTTTTGGTTGGTTTTGTTTTGGATCGTTTTCGGATTCGATCATTTGAATTAGGCTAGTTTGTCTAGCATTTGGAGGTTTTATTTTGATTTGGACCTTCGGTGTCACTTAGGAGCTAAAGTCAAGGTGGATATTGTTAGTTGTTTGACTTGACCTCCTTAGGCAGTTTAGTAATTTTGGTCTAAAGGGTATTTTGGTCTTTTTGCTAGAAAGTTAAGAAAAATCTAGATAGATAGTTTCTTAAGAAGAATCTAGAAAAGAAGTGACTTATGGAAAAATCTAGGAAGGTTCTGGATAGGAAAATTCTAGAAACCATAAGTCTATATATATTTGTATCCTTTGTTTGTAATATATGAAAAACTTCCATACAACAAAGTTCACTACTTTTGTTTTATCCTAAAACTCCCTTGTTCTGGTCATTGGTATCTGTTTTGATCAATCAGTTTTGGTGCAATTTTGTCTAGCTGATCCTAACAATAATTAAGGATTAAAACCAATTAATATATACCTTTTCAGGGTCTCCAAGTTTACGTTGATTGCATCTTTCGGATAAGCCTTCTTCAACTCATCAGCAGAAGCACTTTGTGAACTCTTAGTATTTAGTATTATCACTTGTTTGCCTTCTTAATCTTCGATCTTAATATACTCAGTTATAAGTCTAAAAACAAAAACGAAAACCATATTATATCTACATGAATATGAATATTAATATTAAATAAAATTAGACAAAAAAATCATACCTTGGTTTTTATTGTAGAACTTTTTTTTTCCCATCAAGCCCCAAGGATAAAACCCACAAATTGAAAATTAATCAACATTACCTGTGATAATCTAAATTTTTTTTTCTATATAATAGGTTATCGAGATCCATTATCAGATCTATTACACAGGAATCAGAAGACGAAAATCTTGTGGTGGGTTTTTTTATGAATATGATTTGGGATTGTGGATAATAGATCTGATAATGGAGGTGAGATGTTGTGTTTGGTGAAGAGAAGGTATGGGCGAGGCTATTTTGAACGGCTCCCATTTGATATGTCTCATATTGAACGGCTCCCATTAGCTCTGTCTCACAAACTTATATTATTTTTTATTCTATTTTCACATTCTGTCAAATGAATAAAGGGAGTAATAAACTAAATTTTAACATTTTATAAAAATGAATCGTGATGCATAAACATGTACATCACGACATACAAACTTCATTGCATCAAGCGCATTGATGTGCATTATGGCGCATACTTGATGGTGCACCACTAAAGAAAATGTCATTTTGGTATGCATAAGTGATAGCGCGTCATGGTGCAAAATGATAAGTAATAGTTGTAACACCCCTAAGTTACCACGCAGCGGAATACCACTTTGGGGCGCAACTCATAGCACATCACACACAATCATAGAAAACGACCTCAAAAGAGACGTTAAAAATATTATACAATCTTGTCTAAAAAGTTTTTCATCCCATCATATATAAATCAGAGTAGCGTTTAGTCCCCAAAACCCCATTACCAATCACAATACATTTATCAAAGACTTAAAAGTCATTTATTCATTTCAATGGATGGAAAAATAATATGAAACATTAGACAAGTAAGCACCAACTCCCTCCTTGCAGGCTCCGCTGCTATCCATCTTGATTACCTGAAATACATGCTTAAAATCATCAACACAACGGTTGAGAAAGTCTATAGGTTTTACAAATCATCATTTGAACACAAGAATTTTAATCATCTCAAGCTTGTCACACAGACAAGTAATATATATATATCGATAAATGCCTTAAGCTCATGCAACTGAACGTTAACCAACACGTCAACCGAATCACTTACGGCGCCCCTACAACAGGTAATATTGTCATATACCAACGACCTCTTATACATAATATCCCTTTCAGGTAATCACAAGGATACATACCCTAGGATAAGGTTTGTCAAACCAAATAGATCTATCATATGCATTAGAGTTTACCTCACAAGGTAATTAACAGTTCATGAATTTCAGGGACTTCATAAGACAATGGTACTTAGGCATTTATCATCATATTATGGTCCAACATACCAAAAACAACTTGTGTTCACTTTATAAAACAGCATGTATTCCCCCTCGCGGGTTAAAAATCATTTATAACAAGTATAAAAAGCGAGGCTATAGACTCACCTCAGATAATACACGAAGCTAGTAGTAGTAGTGATCGCCAAAGTGAAGATGCCTCTCAAATATACACGTCAAAAGCCGCCACCTAACAAATAAGGCGCGCACTTAGCAACATACTTATTACAATAAAATCAACGACTCAAAATAGTACATAAATAGTCATGACCAATCAATGCAAGTGAATCCCTTCTAAACCCCACAACATGTACTAGCTTCCCAAAACTAGCACCTTCGATATTGATCCATCTCAAGACGCCAAAGCAATACGGTTCAAGTACCCTAAATGGGTCTCCAATCTCAGAATATACACCCACACATAAGACTTATATCCTTTTATAACTTTGAGAAGCTAATAGATTAGCCTCTCGCATCAAACTATGACGCGAGGTTAAGTACCTCCCAAATAGTACTCAGTCGGTACTTACCAAAAGTACACGCTGTTTTCCCCTACCTAAACAACTCCGTTTTCGACAAAACTTGGTGACAAACTCACTTAATATCTGTAGAAGACTCAGTTCAAATTTCATTCAATTATTTACATTTTAGACCCACCTGCTCGACACATCTTTAGACCTTAAAAACCGGACAGTTTTGCACACTTGCATCGTAAAACCATTTTGACCATGTTAAACATTCCCATTTATAAAATCGCCACTTGACTTTGAAAATAGACTCCAAATGTTAAGTTTAGAACCCAACAACAGCCTTTGATCAGTTTTAAAACTCAACTTATAGTCCCCGAGATTCGATCCAAATATTGACAACAATTTCGTATTGTGTCAACACTCGTCTCCCGGTACACGAATAATCAAACTAGCATAACTTTTGACTCGTTTTGAGTTAAAAGCTCTATCTTATATAGAAATGAGCGTCTCAACGACTACTACAACAATATCCAATCATATCATCACCTAACCAACACCTACTGTTTGAAAACAGCCTTAAACTCACTGATGTAAAATGACATCTTCAAAACCATACTAAATCTTTTGACCTATTTCCAAGTTTACCAACAACTCAAATAAGCCATACCCATCATCTACAACAACTCCCAATATCCTAATCACTTGCATGATCTTCATACACTTTATCAAAAATTATAAACAAATGCATGCAATTAAATAAAAGATGATTATAATATTAATAACATATGAGTGGAACCTTACAATGATTAATTGAGATCAAATGATCAAGAACACCCAAGAACCCCATAATTTTCGTGGGTTTTGGATCAAAGAACACCAAGATTAAGTCTTTTCTAAGCTTTTATAACACTAATTCTTGATCCTAACACAAAATAACACACATGTAACCAACAAAAATGGATCAAATCAACATTTTATAAAAATAGATCTTGAAAATAAAAGGTGTTGCATGTTGGATTTTTTTGGTGATAAACACTTACAAGATGATTATATACATGAGGTATTGCTTAGATTTATAAAAAATCAAATTGTAGTGGTGGATTCATGGTGGTGAGGGTGTGCCGTGAGCTAGAGAGGGAAAGGAAGGAGAGACAAATTTTTGTTATAAGTAAAATGAAGTGTGTGTGAAAGTTTAAGCTTATATATATTAGTGGGAGGGTCAAATGTGTAAATAAGGCTATCTTTTGGTCTTTGTTGCAAAATAACTTTTAAAGAGCGGGAATGATACCTAGTCGGTTTTTAAAAATTTACGGGAGTCGGGTTTCGTCCCGGATTCATAAAAATATAAATCTCGTTTGTTAAATTGATCGGTTAAATAATTAAATGCACACGAAACGAAATAGTAAGGTTCCGTCTCGACTTAATACGTAATGAAATAAAATTTTCAAAAATATCAAATATCGAACTAATCGATACTAAAATATAATATTTGGGCATCCATTGGCATCGCGATCACTATTAGTACTCTTCAATCGTCACAACGATTAAATATAGTCACACATTATCGGTTTCAACTAAAAACCGTCAAATATAATAATACTCATCATTACTTAGAAATTAAAAATCTGTTATATAATTAGGATAAAATAATGACGTTAAGCTCGGGTTATTACATTACCACATCCTTAAAGGAGCGACGTCCCGGCGCTCACCTCGCCTCATATTTGTATTGCGTACCACTAGGAAAGACGAGGGCACTCCTTCCTAAAGAAGTCCTCACGATCCCACGTGAATTTCGATCCATGATCTCCACTGATTCTTCTCACAAAACACAACTTGTCATCAAGTTGTATCTCACCAAAAGGATGAATAAATACATATCCACCGGGAACTTCTTCAAGCTCGACATACTAAAAAATTTATGAATTACACGAAGCTCATTTGACGACAAGAACGGATGACAAGATTTTCGGGTAAGTCTAGTCAAAAGGAAAATTACAAGTAAAAGGTATAGCCATTGGCCGGATAGCCATGGACAAACATCAAAAAGAAATAACAAGAAAATATTTTTGTCATCGGAGGGTGCTCACACGCGGGTCCTTACTCAAAAGATAATACAAAGACACCATCTCACTTTCGCCAACGCGCATTCAAAGTCTCAATAAACATCGTCGTTGAAAGTCAAAAAGATATTACATGGTACGTGTTCTTCATGATCGGACGTCATTGGACAATGCCGTCTCAAGTTCTCACAACTTACGATCATTAGAGTAGATCACATACCACATAAGTACATAAAAAGAAGAGGTCGAACATAAACATCAAATATAGATCTCCATCGTTGATCATCGAGAAAACCTTGAACGAACCCTTGATAATAGAACTTAGTTTCTAGAGTCTTTCCACTTGTGGTGTCGACTACAGCATACTCCTCGAGTGATAACGAATTTATTAATTCCAATCATTAAAAAATTCGGTCCATTGGCGAAGATTCACAACATATCGGGCATATCAACAGTTTCTGCTCCAATGCTCAGCATACCAAATGTGTCCCACTAACTTCTGTTCAAGTGCTTCAGGTGATGCATCATATTCCTCATTTAGTTCATCATACTAGCCCCCAAGAGTTTCGTCATCAAGAAAAGTCTTCGGTGACCCTTTGATAGTAGCAAGTAAAATTACAAGAGCTTCATATCCATGATAAGTTGTCGTTGATAACTTGATCCTCAGTCAATCCACAAATACACGCATAAATCCTGGTGACGCTTAAGCAAGTCGCCTATTCTCAGAACGGTCAATCGATTCTTTTGAAATCTGCTTATAAAGCTCACGATCATCGGGACGCATTAAAAATGGTCCATCAAAACAAATCACAACTCGAGGGAAGTAGAACGGGTTACTCGTACATAAATGATAATCAACGATCATCATAATGACGACGTCATCGAACGATTCTTACCAACGAAACACGATTCGAAGGAAGACGTACGCATACCAAACATCCATAAATCGAGCCAGACATACTTGGGTCCACTCATTTATAACTCCTTGGCTACATCAAAGGCGTCCCCTTTCATATATACAAGAGTTTATAAATTTACGGTTCGGGAACTTATAACTTTCTTATTCAAATGAAAAGGCGTCCCAATCCATTTCAGCGAGACTATTATAAGTCATCCTACTCAAGTATTACTACCTCTCAACACGATGTCAAATCCAAATTAAACAGCATAGTAAGTACAAGGTGTTAATAAACTTACTTCATGATTTCCGTATTCAAACGTCCCATTCCATCTGAATAAGGAAAACACAAACAATCTAGGGTCTAGTAGTTTAAAACTTTCTTATTCAAATGTCCCAATCCATTTAAATAAGACAACCTTAAACAACTCATAGTTGGGTGAGTTAAAATCTTTATATCTAAATGTCCCATTCCATTTAGATACAAGGCATTAAGTCACTCAACCGAATGACTACTACGAGCATATCTTTGTTGTACCCAAACTATATATATTTGATTAGGATATATATATATATATATATATATATATATATATATATATATATATATATATATATATATATATATATATATATATATATATATATATATATATATATATATATATATATATATATATATATATATATATATATATATATATATATATATATATATATATATATATATATATATATATTAAGCCCAACATTGGCATCCTCCTTTTCGCCAATAAAACGTAGTCATATAAAATCAAACCACATGTCGCATTACATAGGAGATGTCGCCTCAGATAAATGATTCTTCAAAATCATAAGAAGTATTCAGAACACGAATATCACATCAATCAACTACGTTTCGAAAGGAGATGTCCTAAAATGGCACATCACAATACGATACGATGATACTAATCGAACTTAAACAAGTCGATATGCAATAGATTGCAAAAACAATATATACATACTCAAAGTATCAAACGAATTTCACGCTCGTATTCAGATAATGAATAATTATCAAGATTGGTGATTTGCGGTGAGGCCAAATCCGATACAAAACTGTATTATAAAAGGTACGACAATCTTGCTTCGCGTAAAATGCCTTTAAATACCATATTATATTCATAAATATACATACTACCATTCCTATATACACATAGGTTCACATAATTACAACCAAACATAACGTAATGCAAGAATAGCCTTACCGGAGCCATGCGGAGTAGTTGCGTACTTAAAACTTTTTAGAACACACCAAAGTTATAGTTTAGGACATTTTTCAAAATTGACCTAGTTCTCTATAACTTGTGGCTCTGATACCATTTTGTAACACCCCTAAATTACCACGCAGAGGAATACCACTTTGGGGCGCTACTCATAGCACATCACACACAGTCATAGAAAACGACATCAAAAGAGACGTTAAAAATATTATACAATCTTGTCTAAAAAGTTTTTCATCCCAACATATATAAATCAGAGTAGCGTTTAGTCCCAAAAACCGTTACCAATTACAATACATTTATCAAAGACTTAAAAGTCATTTATTCATTTCAATGGATGAAAAAATAATATGAAACATTAGACAAGTAAGCACCAACTCCCTCCTCGTATGCTCCGCTGCTATCCATCTTGATTACCTGAAATACATGCTTAAAATCATCAACACAACGGTTGAGCAAGTCTATAGGTTTTACAAATCATCATTTGAACACAAGAATTTTAATCATCTCAATCTTGTCACACAGACAAGTAATATATATATCGATAAATGCCTTAAGCTCATACAACTGAACGTTAACCAACACGTCAACCGAATCACTTACGGCGCCCCTACAACAGGTAATATTGTCATATACCAACGACCTTTTATACATAATATCCCTTTCAGGTGATCACAAGGATACATACCCTAGGATAAGGTTTGTCAAACCAAATAGATCTATCATATGTATTAGCGTTTACCTCGCAAGGTAATTAACATTTCATGAATTTCAGGGACTTCATAAGACAATAGTACTTAGGCATTTATCATCATATTAGGGTCCAGCATACCAAAAACAACTTGTGTTCACTTTATAAAACATCATGTATTCCCCCTCGCGGGTTAAAAATCATTTATAACAAGTATAAAAAGCGAGGCTATAGACTCACCTCAAATAATACACGAAGCTAGTAGTAGTAGTGATCGCCGAATTGAAGATGCCTCCCAAATATACACGTCAAAAGCCGCCACCTAACAAATAAGGCGTGCACTTAGCAACATACTTAATACAATAAAATCAACGACTCAAAATAGTTCATAAATAGTCATGACCAATCAATGCAAGTGAATCCCTTATAAAGCCCACAACATGTACTAGCTTCCCAAAACTAGCACCTTCAGTATTGACCCATCTCAAGATGCCAAATCAATATGGTTCAAGTACCCTAAATGGGTCTCCAATCTCAGAATATACACCCACACATAAGACTTATATCCTTTTAGAACTTTTAGAAGCTAATAGATTAGCCTCTCGCTTCAAACTATGACGCGAGGTTAAGTACCTCCCAAATAGTACTCAACCGGTACTTACCAAAAGTACACGCTGTTTTCCCTATCTAGACAACTCCGTTTTCGACGAAACTTGGCGATAAACTCACTTAATATCTGTAGAAGACTCAGTTCAAATTTCATTCAATGATTCACATTTTAGACCCACCTGCTCGACACATCTTTAGACCTTAAAAACCGGATAGTTTTGCACACTTGCATCGTAAAACCATTTTGACCTTGTTAAACATTCCCATTTATAAAATCGCCACTTGACTTTGAAAATAGACTCCAAATTCTAAGTTTAGAACCCAACAACAGCCATTGATCAGTTTTAAAACTCAACATATAGTCCCCGAGATTCGATCCAAATATTGACAACAATTTCGTATTGTGTCAACACTCGTCTCCCGGTACACGAATAACCAAACTAGCATAACTTTTGACTCGTTTGGAGTTAAAAGCTCTATCTTATATCGAAACGAGCGTCTCGACGACTACTACAACAATATCCAATCATATCATCACCTAACCAAGACCTACTTTTCGAAAACAGCCTTAAACTCACTGATGTAAAATGACATCTTCAAAACCATACTAAATCTTTTGACCCATTTCCAATTTTACCAACAACTCAAATAACCCATACCCATCATCTACAACAACTCCCGATATCCTAATCACTTGCATGATCTTCATACACTTTATCAAAAATTATAAACAAATGCATGCAATTAAATAAAAGATGATTACAATATTAATAACATATGAGTGGAACCTTACGATGATTAATTGAGATTAAATGATCAACAATACCCAAGAAACCCATAAATTTCGTGGGTTTTGGATCAAACAACACCAAGATGAAGTCTTTTCCAAGCTTGTATAACATTAATTTCTTGATCCTAACACAAAATAACACACATGCAACCAACAAAAATGGATCAAATCAACATTTTATAAAAATAGATCTTGAAAATAAAAGGTGTTGCATGTTGGATTTTTTTTGTGATAAACACTTACAAGATGATTATATACATGGGGTATTGCTTAGATTTATCAAAAATCAAATTGTGGTGGTGGATTCATGGTGGTGAGGGTGTGCCGTGAGCTAGAGAGGGAAAGGGAGGAGAGACAAAATTTTGTTATAAGTAAAATGAAGTGTGTGTGAAAGTTTAAGCTTATATATATTAGTGGGAGTGCCAAATGTGTAAATAAGGCTATCTTTTGGTCTTTGTTGCAAAATAACTTTTAAAGAGCGGGAATGGTATCTAGTCGGTTTTTAAAAATTTACGGGAGTCGGGTTTCGTCCCAGATTCATAAAAATATAAATCTCGTTTGTTAAATTGATCGGTTAAATAATTAAACGCACACGAAAGGAAATAGTAAGGTTCCGATTCGACTTAGTACGTAATGAAATAAAAATTTCAAAAATATCAAATATCGAAATAATCGATACTAAAATATAATATTTGGGCATCCATTGGCATCGCCATCACTATTAGTACTCTTCAATCGTCACAACGATTAAATATAGTCACACATTATCGGTTTCAACTAAAAACCGTCAAATATAATAATACTCATCATTACTTAGAAATTAAAAATCTGTTATATAATTAGGATAAAATAATGACGTTAAGCTCAGGTTATTATAATAGTAGTGCACTAAAGGAAATTTCTAACAACGGAGTCAACAAGCAATAATGTGAAAGATGTATTAACTTTCTAAAGAGAAGTCGACTTATGTTATGTATTAACTTTGATAACATTCAAAGTCAGTTAGATTGATGTATTTATGAAGAGAAGTGGACATGTCTTAACTGACTTGAAATGATATACAAGTGTTTCTTTTGAAATAAAAGTGGATAGTTTTTATGTTTTAAATGTTCAACAACATGAAGAGAAGTAGACATGTTTTAAGTAAGATATAATGATGTAATTACTTTTTAAAAAATATGTAAACACTTCTTATGTCTAAATGTGTAATTTAATTAAAAAATTGACATGTCTTATATAGATGCAGAGAACATATAGATCACTACATATGCATCACGACGCACAAAAACTTTCTTGCGAGTAAAATGAACAAAACTCACAAACATGCATTATGCATCACGACGCACAGTGCATCACAGTGTACAAACGTAGATGCATCGTGGCGCATAGCGTTGTGTATCACGATTCACTTTGTTAGTATATTGAACCAAGCGCACAAAATGCATTATGCATTACGACGTATAACATTTTGCATCACAGTTCACTTGCTAGTAAAATAAACTAGGCGCACAAACACTGTGTATTGTGCACAAAAATAGATGCATCACGGCGCATAACGTTGTGCATCACGGTTCACTTGCTAGTAAACTTTATCAGCCGCACAAACATTGTGCATCACGGTATATAATGATTTAAAGAATGCATCACGGCGCATAGCTATTGGCGAATATTTAATATGCTCCATGATTTGTAGCCCTCAGGTGTTACACGTCTTCCATCTAACAATCATTTTTAAAAAATCCATTTGGTAAAACTTATATGCATTGACCATTTTCGTAAGAGAGTGCGTAAAAGACTATTTTAGAAATTTTCTCTATATTAAATGGTATGAACTTCCTTTTTAGTCTGATGCTTTAGGTGAAGCTTTGCTACAATCAACGATTTATTTACCCATAGGTCAGCAGTCTAAATGTTTCTTCAAAAGTGCTGATTTATACTATCTTCGTCTCATAATTATAATTCACCGATAAAAAACACGCAGTTTAATAAAAAAAACATTACTATCTTATTTTTATATCTCTCCTAATTTTTACATAATTACTATTATAATTTTAACCAATTGATTGTATAATTTCTTTATTGTTTGTAATAATTCTTTCAAGTGGGGTGATATGATCAAATTAATCAATATTACTTATCTATTTTTGAAAGTGAACAATTAATTTGGGACGTCCAAAAAGAATAAGTTGAACTATAACTTCGGTACGGACGGAGTAAGTCATAGATTTACTTGTTTGATTTCGGTGAGTATAACGGTGGTAATGTAATGTTGGGTGATGGCAGGGAAAGTCATGTTCGGGAAACGGGTAAGGTTCGAGTACAAATCGGGATGTGTCAAGTTTTATGTTGGAAAAAGATGAACCTTAATATCGTTGGGCAATCCAGAAAAAGAGGATTTTACCATAATAATGCAATCATACAACATCAAGCTTACAAAAGAATTCATTGGTGTTACTATTAGGTACCAGGAAGGCTAGCGGTGTATATACCCTGAATAACGAGGTAATGACCAGAAAGACACTAAAGGGTAAGAAGTAGTTAGAAGAATCTCTGTAAGGAAGATCAAGATGAGCAATGTTCTTACGTCTTGTAATCATGGGTCTAAACACCAATGTATGAAGAGTGGGGTCAACAACCATTTCAATATTGATGGGATGCCAGGATGTGTTGGTTGAGGTTTATTTATACCATTTCTCTTGTTCACAGTTAATAAACGTGTTTATAAAATATCTTTTATGTGTGTGCGTGTTGTTGTCACTGGACATTAAAGGATCATAACACTTTGTGGAGGTTTTGGTAGAATTGTTATGGATATGTGGCTCACTTTAAAAACCGTTCTGTTGGATATCTTCCAACATATACACGCCTAAAATTCTCAATTTCATTTTTTACTTGTGCAATCGAAAACATAGTTATCATGTGAGAAAAATAATAGATAACTTAATCATAGTTTCATGTGATATCTTACAACTAATATATTCAAGTCACCTAATCAATTGCAAACTTTCGATAGTGTTTCGTTTCAAGGTATAAAGATGAGTAGATGACTTTCATTTCAACAACAATTGTTTGATTAGAGGTTTTAATAATTGAAAATAAGAACCTGAAGTTTAAGGGTATGTTTGGTAAGATGGGCGGGGATTAGCGACTGAGCTAAGGTTGGAGCTGGGGCTATGGCTTGGTTGTTGCAATAATGGTACGTAGGATTCCGAGAAAAAAGAGGCGGATGCATCAAAGTTAGAGAAAGGGTTCTCACAAACACCATCATCCAATAAAAAGATAGGGCTATAGCTTATATTACAAGTTGAAATTTAAATTTGTATCTTTGTAAAGTTGTTTGTCAAATGGGTGTGGGTAGGGCTTATTGTAAATTATCTAAAAATAATATAATTAAATAAGTTTTTGGTATATGTTAAATATCTTTGTGAGTAAAGAAGTAATTTATGGTTCCTATATAAGCCTGAGGTTAAAGTTTTTATCTCTTTTTTTGCTGGGACTTATAGACTTGTAAGCTCATGTAAGTTTGTGTGACAAACACGACTTATTTTATAACCTGATTTATTTAAATCAATTTATTTTAAATGTGCAGACCCTAGTAAGTATTGCGCCAAACGGTAGATATTTTCTAAACCCATCATTATGATAAATAAGTTTGATAATTACGCATACAAGTAAGCTTGTTAATTAGGCATAAGAATCATTTTTTTTATAATTACGTCCATGATCATTCCTAATAATAACAGATTTGCCAACTTTTAGAAAAAGATTTAATAGTTTCCTAGATTAGATTTACATATCTCTACTACTTATAAAGGCTGTATCTTTTTTTTCAAAAAACTCTTCATTTCTAAGATTAGTAAGTTTTCTCAACACTGCCTTAATTACATTCCCAATATTTCAAAAAAAAAGAAACCACAGTGGAAAATAGCTGTATGTCACAAATCACCAATTAATATATTCTTAACCTTATTCCCCTCAACCCTAATACACACAAAAATCATAGCCGCCGCCATGATTTTATCACCATCGGATCTGCCGAATCCGCCCCATCTTTTGGTGGTTTAGGTGGTTTGAAGATAGTTTCGTTTGATGATATTGATTGGTAGGGGTTTAGGTGATTATGAAGCGGATATGATTATTCGGCTGGTACTGGGATAAACAGCAGTTTAATATTTCAGTTTCATGATTTTTTTTACCAGGTTCGATTTCTCATAGCTTTTATATTTCGATTTCATGATTTATTTAGCAGTTTTGATTTCTGTTTGATATTGAAAGTGGGATTCATCGATTTGAATTGGGTGCTTATAGATTCGAACTTGATATTCATGGTGTAGGTTGTTGTTTGATTATTGAAGTTTTTTTGGGATTTTTTGGGTATCAACATGGATTCGGACGTGGATCAATGTGCAATATGCTTTGGAATTTGATGTTAAACATTGCTGTTTTTTATACACCTTTATCAATTGAAGCAGTTTTAGTGTACCTTATGAATAAGCTTGCAATTAAACTTCAGCTTATTGATTCTTTATGCTAGGTTTAAACAGTTGCTTAATGGGCTAATTGTAGTTTGGGTGTTGTTGGGATTTTGCTACTGTATTTTCAACATTTGGTAAAAAAGAAATAAGACGCCCTACCCTCTGAGCCGATAAAAAACAAATGAGAACCGCAGTCAGTTGGGATAACGGGAATGGTGACACCTATGTGTTGTCCTATTTCACGCTTTAGGGATAACGAGAATGGTGGCACCTATGTTTTGTCCTATTTGAGGTTTGGATTTGGCACATGTCTGACGTTTCTTTTTTTCACTTTCGGGATAACAAAAACGATGGCATTATATTATTACTATATACTGATTTACGTAGTGGTTGTCTGTGGGTTTTGGCGGGAAAAAAACGGGCACGTGTCCCCTTATATGTCTATGTGGCTTACGTGTGTGTGACTACGAAGTTAATCTATGAAGACATGTTCAATTCGAATTCCTGCTTCCCTTTGATCGAATAAATATCAAGAAAATCGTCCAACAATGGCTTTGGTTATACAAGAACTTGAGGAAGCCTTGCACATCCATGTAAGTTTGCACATATATGCACGTGTTAATATCAAAAGACGCTGGTGCATCCTATTCGAGTTGTTTTTACTGTGAGTTTTTAAATTGGTAACACGCCTTAACAATGGAAAACTGGATCTGATATGAATTGTATGTAAATTACTTGACAAGTATAATTTTTACGACTGTATTTGTTATTGCTCTTTTTTGTTGTAAAAATGTTATTCTACTACGAATCCTTTAGAATTTAATATGTCGTGTGTTATTATGCTACATGAATTAGGACCGTTGACTAATGAAGCACCACTTAAAATCAATTTCTAGAAGTTCGATGATCAGGGAGGTACGTCATATCTCTACTACTTATAAAGGCTGTATCTTTTTTTTCAAAAAACTCTTCATTTCTAAGATTAGTAAGTTTTCTCAACACTGCCTTAATTACATTCCCAATATTTCAAAAAAAAGAAACCACTGTGGAAAATAGCTGTATGTCACAAATCACCCATTAATATATTCTTAACCTTATTCCCCCTCAACCCTAATACACACAAAAATCATAGCCGCCGCCATGATTTTATCACCATCGGATCTGCCGAATCCGCCCCATCTTTTGGTGGTTTAGGTGGTTTAAAGATAGTTTCGTTTGATGATTGATTGGTAGGGGTTTAGGTGATTATGAAGCGGATATGATTATTCGGCTGGTACTGGGATAAACAGCAGTTTAATATTTCAGTTTCATGATTTTTTTACCAGGTTTGATTTCTCATAGCTTTTATATTTCGCTTTCATGATTTATTTAGCAGTTTTGATTTCTGTTTGATATTGAAAGTGGGATTCATCGATTTGAATTGGGTGCTTATAGATTCGAACTTGATATTCATGGTGTAGGTTGTTGTTTGATTATTGAAGTTTTTTTGGGATTTTTTGGGTATCAACATGGATTCGGACGTGGATCAATGTGCAATATGCTTTGGAATTTGATGTTAAACATTGCTGTTTTTTATACACCTTTATCAATTGAAGCAGTTTTAGTGTACCTTATGAATAAGCTTGCAATTAAACTTCAGCTTATTGATTCTTTATGCTAGGTTTAAACAGTTTCTTAATGGGCTAATTGTAGTTTGGGTGTTGTTGGGATTTTGCTACTATATTTTCAACATTTGGTAAAAAAGAAATAAGACGGCCTACCCTTCTGAGCCGATAAAAAACAAATGAGAACCGCAGTCAGTTGGGATAACGGGAATGGTGACACCTATGTGTTGTCCTATTTCACGCTTTAGGGATAACGAGAATGGTGGCACCTATGTTTTGTCCTATTTGAGGTTTGGATTTGGCACATGTCTGACGTTTCTTTTTTTCACTTTTGGGATAACAAAAACGATGGCATTATATTATTACTATATACTGATTTACGTAGTGGTTGTCTGTGGGTTTTGGCGGGAAAAAAAGGGCACGTGTCCCCTTATGTTTCTATGTGGCTTACGTGTGTGTGACTACGAAGTTAATCTATGAAGACATGTTCAATTCGAATTCCTGCTTCCCTTTGATCGAATAAATATCAAGAAAACCGTCCAACAATGGCTTTGGTTATACAAGAACTTGAGGAAGCCTTGCACATCCATGTAAGTTTGCACATATATGCACGTGTTAATATCAAAAGACGCTGGTGCATCCTATTCGAGTTGTTTTTACTGTGAGTTTTTAAATTGGTAACACGCCTTAACAATGGAAAACTGGATCTGATATAAATTGTATGTAAATTACTTGACAAGTATAATTTTTACGACTGTATTTGTTATTGCTCTTTTTTGTTGTAAAAATGTTATTCTACTACGAATCCTTTAGAATTTAATATGTCGTGTGTTATTATGCTACATGAATTAGGACCGTTGACTAATGAAGCACCACTTAAAATCAATTTCTAGAAGTTCGATGATCAGGGAGGTACGTCATATCCATTAAATTATTTTTCTATTAAGCTAACAGATGAGTATTAAAATATGTAGGTGTAGACGCATATTTTGGAGCTAAGTGTGCGAAGTATGGTTAATTTAATAATGTATGTAAATGTGCGGGTACCTGGAATGAAAGGTACTTGGGAAAAGGAGTTTGTGACTTTGTGCTACACCATCCATTTCTGTACCTCACAGTTGCTTAACTGATTTCCCAGCCCTGATGTTTCACTCTCGCGAAAGGTAATCTTCATTATCTACATCTTATAATGCTATGTTTAACGAATAGTACAATTATATATATTTTGATGTTGCAGCAGAGACTTTGATTAGAAATGCTACATGTGTAGGACTATGACTGATGATGATAATATTGTAAATGAGTTGTATCTCAATAGGCCATTTTAACCCATCTCTCAGGATTACACTTGCTGCACTATAATTAAATAAGTGAACTTTTATAGACGATACTGTTTATTTAATGGTAAAACTACAATTAAATGATTAGGTGTTTTACTAATTTGTTGCTATTATACGAATTACATAAACATTGTTAGAGATGATAATAGGAATATGCACTAATATTATACTTATAGGAAAAAAAATTTATACATGAAATGGTTCAAGTTAGCATGTGTGAACAAGTATTTTCCAACTGTTTTGAGATCGGGCACAAGAAATGGAGTTAAAATACGAAATATATAATATTTTCAAAAGGGAGATATACTAGGAATAATATATGTCTTAAAACCATTCTATATTTCCTCTTTGGAGGATACTTCATTTTACAGTTCTGCTATTTCAGGTTCGTCTAGAGAGTATGTGAGGGAACACCAGCTTGGATAGTTAGACCAAGGAAATATTTGGCGTGATATAACAACACGGTTCATACGTTACAGATCACACGAGTATGTCGAAGAGGCCATTTCAGCAGGTGACCACTGATTTATACATCCTCACTTTCTTGATTTTATCTATCTTAATTACATTTACATTTTTAGAGGCTTTTTTCGGGTTGATCTTGAGAACGCTCATTTTTACATCGTTACTTAATTGTTTTTTCATATTAAACTATCTGTATTCTGATCTTATGATTGCCATGTTTAATAAGGGTTGAATTGTTAGTTGTTTGTTTCCCTCATGTTTCTTCCACTTTTGTTGTCTGTTGTTATGTGATGGTTACAATAACCATTGTTATTAGATTGTTTGCTGTTCTACCATTCTTGAGACTACCTTTTAGGGAGTCTTTCTTTCCGCTTATGTAACGGACTTACGGCTTATTTGATTTTCAGCTTATCATTCATAGGGTCATTTTTTTGCCTGTTTAGAAGCTTTTAATAAACTTATATACGCTAAAAAATAAAACATCTTAATACGAACTTAGATAATCTTTCTATGCAAATAGGAACTCAACCTACGATGTTATGGATGAGCTAGCAAAAACCATTGTTAGAACTTACAAACACAGGATGTCAGGATCACACAAAGCTGAAGCAGCAAGATCAGGTAACATGCATTTATAGGTAACTTATTTGAAGTCCGACTTTTAGGTTTTAAAAGCAATTAAATACAACCCATGTTTTTTAGAAAAAAAGGGCCCACCCCAAATGAACCGACATCAATAGAAAAAAATTCATCGCGAAAAGACTGCTAATTTGGCTGGGTATCACCCTGAAGCAAAAAAAAGCATTGTGCTCTAAGATATGTGAAAGAGATACAGAAAACAACCATCTCAAGGAAGGCCTTCAACAACAACCTAAAACAGTATGTATTAGTATATGTCTAGACACACAAAGTAATCAAAGTATTTTTTAACTAAAAGATGAATATAAAATTTTGCATTAATAAGCGCTTGAGCAGCTCTCACTGCTGTGGTTTACGTAAACTGTCACAAACAGGTCAGCAGTTGTTATCCCATGTCATATGTATTTATTTATCTTTTGCCTGCGCTTGATCAGCTGTCATTGTTTTAATTTATAAAAACGGTCACGAGCCAAAATATATTCGTTATCCCATCTTATCTATATTTGTTTATCTTTTACCTGCGACTTAAAGAGCTCTCCTGCTGTGGTGTATAAATGTTCACGAAACAGGTGCATGGACATGAAGTTTAATACTGACATACTCAGGTAAGAAACCCTCCCATTATCAAATAATAATGTATTAACTTGCTTATGTGGTCCTTCTAATAATTAGAGTATTATGCATGTGTTCTTTCTAACTTGCTAAATTATGCATCTATTTATGACTATTATTTGTTACTTAATCGTTACCTATTCGCACTGATTTAATTTGACACAGGGAATTCTAGCTGTATACGTACAACAAATTCGTGAATCGTCAACACAAACCTTCATGCAACAGAACTTTATGGCAGAGTGTGCATATCAGACACATGGAATCGAGCCATTAAGCAGCCTCGAGAATTTCCATTAGATTAACGACTTCAAGAACCCTGGCTATGTTTGTCACGTCGATAAACTCAAGTAATGCTTTTCTTTCTTACGCTACTTTTCCTGGCTGAATGTTCATTTCTTTTATCAGAACTTCCATTTATACATTCGGGAGTGTAGCTCATATGGTAGATTAACAATTGTTGTGCTCTCTTATCTGAACCCCCTAAATCATTTTTTATTCAAGAACTATTTAAAAGTCTGTTGGTTTAAACCACCATGGTTACCCCTTATTCAACCCCTATGTTGTTTGAACTTGAACACATATAGTCGTCTTTTGCTAATACATAAGGAACGTGGTTACATTATTTGTCTTTTCTGAAAAGCTTCTTCTGTTTTTGCATCAGGTACGTATTATTAACAAGTGATTTGGAGGAATGGCACTAGAATCCTAAATGATTTCACCATGAGCAGAATGCAGTTCTAAGGCCTTGTGTTGAAGCACTGTACATTGTTTTGTTTCATAATAATAGCCAAGTGTCCCAAAAGTTGTTATAACATTTAGTTCATTTGTATAGCAATATGTTTCCTTTCTGATGATGACATTTAGTTACTTTTTTTTACTTTGTATAAATGTTGACGTTATTCACTTTTCAATTCTAAAATTCAAAATTTCTCAAATTATGTCACTACTTGCACGGTAGTAAGTTGTGAGTTTATGATAGTGCATTTCGTAGTAGGACTTAAAATTTATAATCTATTCGTTCAATTGGTCCATAGGTTCCTGCAACGAAGTCTAACTCACATGAACAGGGCAAACTTTGAACCTTTTGCAATTATATTTTGATATTTTTACATTTTATTTGAACGTTACATGAAAAACTACACAACCATTTTCAACCATTTTCATTGTTACTCGCATTTACAACTATTTTCAATTGCATTTAGATCTTACCGTAATATCACGTATCGTTATCATGTGTTGCTATACAATTCTGCTGCTATGCGCGGGTATTCACCTAGTTAAACTTAAAAAGCTCAACAAAGAGTTAGTTTATTGAGATCACGTATGCATGATTGCATGAATATTTTTTGTGTGTGAATTATATAAAATCTTGTGGTGTTCACCAGCTATTACACTACTAGAAAACATAGCAACAGTGACAGCCTTTTCCGTCGGAAATCCGTCGGTATAAGTGCTTTCCGACAGATTAGTGACGAAAAACGGGTGTCGGTGAATTCATGCTCGGTAAACGGTATCCGTCGGGGTTCAGTTGGAAATAGTGACAGAAAAAAGCGCCAGAAGTCCGTCGGTAATACTTCTGTCGGAAGTTAGTCGGAATAAAAGTTGTCAGAAATCTGTCGGAAATATACATTATCATTAGTTTACTGTTTGTAAATAGCCACATTACTGTTCGATATGGATGGTTCAAAACTAAACATTTAAAATAAACCAAAAACAACAAATAAATGGAAACGGATAACTCAAGATAAAAACGTTCAAATTTTATACTTACGTTTAGCATTCAAATCACAAGTTATAGTCGAACAGATCTAAACCATTCAATATGAAACTATCTTAAGATCGAGTTAATATCATCCAAATTGTATGACATTATCCAACTAAGAAGGAGGACGGGAATCCGTAAATTTTTCTAAGAACGAGTTGATCATCCATCTTTTTCTTCCATTCACTCTCTCGAGCTTGTTCACGAGCATTTGCCTCTTGTTCACGAGCATTTGCCTCTAGTTTCCGTTGTTGCATATGCTCTAGTATTTAATGTTCCACTTGTCTTTGTACCTCAATTTGCATCTCCATTTAAAACGGTGATCTTATTTGTGTGTTCTCATCCTGCAATCTTCTTACCGTCTCTTGCAAAGTTTGTACCTACATTGTATCAAGTCGTGTTACAAAACTTAAAACATATCTCCCTTCTAAGTGCTTACTTCTTCTAAGTGCTTAGTTATAAGTAATTAGCACTGCACTGGTATACACTTCTAAGTGCTTACTTCTAATAGTAAATAATTCTAAACACTCTCTTAAACTAATGAAAGTTCACGTTTTTCCTTGATATATTTAATAAAACCAGCATATGAACGCCTTTAATGAAGTTTTAAGTAGATAGACAACTATTTAAACACTTAATTTCATATTCACAGTATAATACATCTTTATCGTTTTAAGTTTGACCCTACCTGGGTTATACCTTGTATTGCATAGAGACGAAGTTTACTTTGTATCAGTACCATCTTATGCAAATAGTATTGGGCATAACTATCACATTTTATGCAAATAGTATTGGGCATAACTATCACATTTTATGATTAGACCCGTGTGACCTGCAATGTAGATCAACGTGCTGGTTTTTGAGAAACCATTAATGCTAGCTATATATAAAGTTAGGAATGACAAATACATGTAGTGCAGGCTGCAACATAAAAAAGTATTGTATCAAAGGACGATATTTGGGAATTTACTTGATTTCGAGTTTCTATCGCGTCAATAACTTATTGGCTCACAAGTCATGATACTCAATATATCTATAGTACATTGAATAACATAAGCTATCATGACAAGTAAAACTAGCTTTCTAGTAAAACTGTTAATTTTCTCATAAAGGAATATGCATGTACATTGAGGATTGGATGCAGAAATAAATAAATTTTGCTAATACGCAAGCTTTTATCTAGCCGCATAAGAAACTAAATGAGCCTTGTTGCTCTCTCTCAGAAGATCAACCACTATGATAGTTAATATAAAATAAATTTTCTTATAATGCAGTCAAGTTCATTACAAAGTCCTTTAAACTTTGGTAGTTTCATTTGCTTAGTACCAAGCTGTCGAAAGGGGTATTTCTCTGCTGCTCTAAACCATTGTAGTATCGTTTTGCACCAAAAACAGTAAAAAAAGGGCAGTTAAAAAGCCCTATCTAAATTTTTTTGATTATTATTATTGTTGCTGCAGGGGTCATCCTGTGTGTAATCTTCTACAAGACATTCGGGATCATTGTTTATTACATTTGTATCCTATTGACGAGGCTTTACTTCTCTGGGATCCTACTGTATGTCTTCTGTACTTTGGGTTTTCTTTAATTACAGTCTCATATCTAAAGTGATTAGAACAGCTTAAAAGAGTTGCATTTAAACGTAGTATATATGTATCATAGTTATATCTATTACATTAATAAAATGAGTCATCAGATCAACTTAAACGGTCCAGACCTCTAATGATTGGCACTTAAAGACCCCTTAGTTCAGACCCATTTTTACCTGTTATCAAATTCATTTTAGCTCAAAACTTACCTTGGCAGCCTTATGGGATGCCCACATAAACTTTCGTTGCATCCAGTTTATCACAAAGGCTGTTTTCTTTGCAATCTAGAAGATATGTACGGGATAGCAAAACCAAAATGTGAAACTCATTGCGGTAACATGACAGTTCCATACCCTTTTGGTATTGGACAAGATAGACACTTGTTAAAGGTCACACAACCTTTGTCTTGCCCAATTCCAAAAGTTATGGAACCGTTATGTTACTTACCGCCATGGATTTACAGTTTGTCTTTGCTATGCTATACATACTTCTTGAATTAGCACATTGAAGTTTTCCCTTGGTTTTTTTTCTTGGTTAAGTTAAAAACAGTGTGTTTGCAGCTTAATTCTTTTCTGAAGTTTAAATAGAAATCCACTCGATCAGATTCCATTGGCAAGTACGCCTAATTTATGTTAGCAACACAGTACTAGTTATGTCAAGCCATACTTTTACTAATAGGCCAGTTGATATATAGATCATGCGCCCATAATTAAATGTTACATAGTAATGCATTGTTGTTAATGCACGACTACATAGAGCATGACTCTATATCAAAGCTCTTACGGAGTAAGTTTTAGAGTGGTGGAATGGTAGTAAAAGGTGATGGGGCGGCGGGTGATGGGGTGAAACAAAGTAGTACATAGTACTGCTATTTATGTCAAGCCATGCATCGCCTAACAAGTTACAATAGTAACTACTCCGTATTCGTTTATCTACTACTTTTAAGGTTTAACAATAAGTCGGTTAGTAAGTCATGAACATACTTCTACAGTTCTACCAATAAGCAATAGGCCACTAGATAAGTTATGCACGTTAGTGATATTAGTAGTTTTTAAAGTTTGCTTTTAATGTTTGTACATTTTATAAAGTTTGTGATTTAACCCGTAAATAATCACATAAGTATCACTACCAAATCCCATCAATTGACGATTGTGTTAGAATTTTATTAGGCTATAATTAACTAGTGAATAACGAATAGTAACGATTGATCATCTGATTTGGTATTACCTAAAGTTATGCCATAACAACACTTACAATTTAGTACATATCATAATGGGTTATAGCGAGTAAAAACAAGTTAGGTAAAAACCTGGAATTCTTCAAACATGATGTCTCTACTTTCTTGGTCGACTTCTCTCCATGTCGCCCAAGGACCATAAAACATGACTTTGAAAATACTGATTATATCACGGGGTAACGTGGCCTTCTACAAAACTACAGGATTGAAACAATAAATATCAAGCAAAAAAGGAAGTAACTTTCACCGTAGTTATAGATTTAAGTACTTAGATACATACCCGCCATAATAGAGTGTAGCCAGTGGCCTTTGTGATGGATGATCAGGTATTGATTGTGGCAAGTTCGAACCACGTACACGTTGTGATGTTCCATTTTCATTAGTATCACCATGGGTCCCATCCTCATATCAACATCTGGATTCCCGCATCCAGATACATGCTAAAGCTAAAGCTGTTCAATTATAAGATTTACAAACTAAAGCAAACATACTACAGAAGTAAATATGTATAAAGTTGTGTGACTAAAGCTGTTGTATGTGTAAAATGTACTTATGTACACACAATGTAACCATGTATATAAAATATCCCTAATGACTCGTATCCATGTGGCTTGTTACCCAACACGAGTGTTTTACCACCTACAAGTGTCATTACAGTTAAAAGAACAAAGACCTTCCAGGCAGCGCAGAAATAGTTAAAAGAACAAAGACCTTCAAGCTCGTTACTCGATCCCCATAGACAATTGGTTCGACAGGTAACCCTAGTCTGTGGTCTATCTTGGACGCAATGCGACCCTGCTCCTCAAATTCAGACCTTAAGAGATACCACAACTTTACCTACTTATTATTCAAGCCTAGTACCACACATGACCAACAAAATACAAGTTCACATTAACTGCATTGCGGCATGTACACTAGTCAGTTCCAAAAACCCTTACGCGCATACCTCAGATACTACCATGTGCCAATGTCATGATATAGGATTGCACACCACTATAACCATTTTTAATCTTACATGAGCTAATTTGGTAACTTGATCACTGAAAAACTACATCTTGCTTATGTGGCATCTTTAATCTTCTTCTGATGCGCCAGCTTAAAACCAAATGAGGAAACTACCCCTTTCAGAAAATAGCACATTAACTTCATAGCTAAATATGCACAAGTCATATTCTACAATTCTATATATGTACCAAATAACACAGTAAAGCAAAATACGGTTAACTAAATCTGTTCAGTAAACTGGTTACTAAAAACAGTATTTAAAGCCAACTTTGTATCAATAAAATCTTATCCTCATGTGACACCAGAGCATTGAAGCTTATACAAGTTTACCAGCAAATTAAACTCTAATGCCAGGTTAATTTTTCAGAAAAAGTATTTAATAGTTCGAATTTGCAATACTGCAGACAAGTGCACACCATAAAGCTCGAATGATAAAGACTACAACTAAGAGCGCTTACAATTTTTAGAGTTTTAGACAGGTTTTCCCCTGCTCAGGTTGAACCCGGGAAGGGGGAGTCTTTGACTCAGATGTATGCGATCTAACCGGGTATCCCCGTGACCGTTTCTAACTCTTTCCCTGACGACCCAGAGATGCGTACCTAGTGATGTTTGAACCTGATACATCTTTCGATGAATAAGGGTGCCTGACCACTAGGCACCATGGTGGTGGTTCACACGAAATAACAGAATCAGTTGGTTAATTTGCAACGATTATTCTTGGAACAGATAAGTAACTTAAAACAATAAAGCTGTCCATATAAGGAAATTGCAATTCTGTGATGAGTATCCTGAAAATAAATTGTTTCGACTATTGTAAGGTGAAAAAAATATTTGAAGAACATATGTTGAAAAGTTAAAGCAGTTTTACTAAGTTCCCTAATAATTTTGCACATTATGTTTTCAGCTGAAAATAAAAATTTCATAAAAGATGTAACATGTTTAATACGTCCTATAAATAATATAAAACATAATGATGACATTTGAATAACGAAATCACCTATAACCAACTTGGTTCAATACAAGTCGGATTTGGTTAAGAGGCTATGATGATAGAATGTGAGTGTGTATCATTGGATTCGAGCAAAGTTGAGATTTATCCGTATCTTGGCGGGGTACACTAGTAACAAGTTTGCAGCCACGGCGGGTTATCCACATCATTCCATTGTTTATAAATCTGAGCCTTATAATTATATTTATTTGATCTTCAACTTACAATGATTTTGTGGCGTTTTGCTGTTTATTTGGTTTTGGTTAGCCACTTTTGTGCAGTTCGGTTTGGGTTAATTAACATGTTAAAAATCATTTTGAAGCTCTGTATGTCAACAGAAATGATAGTAGTTTAACAAAATTAGAGACCCATATTTTTTAAAGATCATGCTTAGCTTGACACGCTCTTGGGCAAATAGATCACAAGCTCCAATATAATCAACCTATGTGACCTGAACCAGAACATATCAATTATACAAGAAATGCTAACCTGAATATCAAATGCTCGATCCATCTAAAGTAGTTAACAACACTCGATCCATCCAAAGTACTCGATCCATCTATCCTAACTATTTAACATCTATCAAATGCTAACCTGGATACTTAACAACACTCGATCCATCTAAAGTACCCGATCCATCTATCCTAACAGCAATAAATATCAACAATAAATATTTAACATCTATCCTAACAGCAATCAAATTAGGGCAAAATTAAAAATAATCAAATTAGGGCAAAATTAGAATCGATTTCAACCTTTAATCGATGGCAGGCAACGTTGGAGACGACAGCGGCGATCGAAGACGTTGGAGACGATGGCGGCGATCGACGACGGCGGCGATCGACGACGGCGGCGATCGACGACGGCGGCGATCATCGACGGCGGCGATCGACGACGGGCGGTTGATGGCGAACGGTTGGAGACGATGGGCGGTATGTGTGAAACAAGTTTTAAAATCGTGTTTAGAAGTGGAGCTTATTATACGTTTAAATATTTGATTTTAAAAATGTATTTTATTTTAAGTTTAAAATTGTATTTTATTTTTCACTCAAAAAAATGTATTTTATTTTTAAAATATAAATGTTAAAAAAAAGTTATTTTATAAGTTTAAAAATGCATTTTATTTTAGTTGTAGGCAATGTTTTTAGATCCGGTCGGATCAACTGGTTAACTCGGTTTTAACCGAAAAACGAGTCATATTGACCCGGGTTTCACATTTTTGATACCCGGCTAGACCCGTCGGGTTTGGGATGATCAGGGTCAACCCGGTTCTCGAGACCCGGCCGGGTTCTAATTTTTTCGGTTTTTTTTAAAAAATGTGTAAATTTTACGTATTTACGATAGAGTTTATTTTTACATATTATATTGGTGCGTAAAAATTTATATTTTAAATATACGAAAGTTTTTACGGTTTTTATATAAATTTTTTGTTAATTATTAAAAAAATAAAAAAATTTTTTATAAAACAAGGGGAATCCGGGTTGACCCGGACCCAGTCACTCAACCGGGTCAATTTGAAAACCGGGTTTCAAAACAATGGTTTTAGGTCATAGTTTTGATCGGGTTGAATTCCGCATTCAGTTTAGATATTGTGCGTGATTTTGTTACGGATTATCTGGCATAAAAAAATTTAAATGACGTAAATTATTACGCTTATTTTACAACTCAAAACCTTACAAATTAACGAAACTTATAAAAGCAAACTTGCAAATAAATGGTTATGAAGCACTCAATAATAAAATATTTTATGTATAAAATATTAATTTTAAATAGATTGAGCTTTACAAATTAAATAGGCTTAGCAAAACTTCATTTTCTCATATTATTAAACATTTCTCAGAAATTCGTCGCTAAAGGGGTTTAATTTTCGACAGATTACCGACTCAAAACTTATATATAGCTAATATTTAACACTTTCCGACAGAATAGCGACAAACAAGAAAAATTGTCGGTAGCCCCTCGGAAATTAGACGCAATATAAGTTATTTACCGACGGATTTCCGTCGATATCTTTATCCCTCAGAAAGCTGTCAGGAATCTGTCGGAAATTCGTTGCAAAAAAATATCACAATATCAGTTACTAATCTGTCGGAATTTCGTCACTAATTTCCGACGGAAAAATGTCTGTCGGAAAATCCGTCGCTGTTGCTCTGTTTTCTAGTAGTGTTAGCCTATTTGAAGTTTAGAACAACTAATGACATCTAACTGATACTATCTTTGTAAAATCCTACAAACCGGAGTATTTCAATCTGTTATATTAATAATGTCTTAATACTAGATTACCCAGTAATTTTATATTAACTTATTATTAAGTGAAAAACAATGTCTTAACTGTCATGCACATGAGTTTGTTTGGCTTAGAGATATCCAATATCAAAAATATAGATCCTGTAATACAGGTTGTAGTACATAGCTGGAGTCCTACATCTTTGTAAAAAGACAGACAATTTTTAATGAAAAGATCAGGGACGGAACCAGGGTGAGTCTCTTTCGGAGGTTTCGGGACAACCATGGATTTTTGTTGCGTATTACTAGTATTAAATTTGTTAAAAAGAATCGATTTTTATTAAATTTGTGCACATGAAGTGTATATGCTAAAAACTAACAAACATTATTTGTTGCCCATATGTAGCCGATGGTCGACTTAATCAAGTGAATTTTTGTGTTTTTGTAAATTTCTTGTATCAACGCCTTCTTTTGCTAAACAAGTTACTTACTAGACCCACATTATGTATGCGTTAATTGTGATTTTTGGTTGAAGACCAATCGCTCAAGCGCATAGATGGGCATGTCAACGTCGTTGGTTATCAACGGTTGTTGATCTGAGAATGAGAGATACGGCATCTTCAGATACAAGACTTTTTTTTTTTGAACTAACTTAAGATACAAGACTTTGGAATCCATGTCAAAATTCATTTCTTTTTATTGGAACTTTTGGACTAGAATTTTATCGGACCATCAGTTTTTTCTAAATGGTAATATATCTTTGGGCAGCCCATTAATTTAGTACAAGAGATCTAGGTAATAGAAGAGATGAGATGAGCCCAAACTAGCTAAGGCCCAGTTCCATAGTATATTAAATACTCAATAAACAATGGAGTAGCAGTAAGGTTTCAAGAACAGGATGTATGATCGTTTTCGGTTTTGCAAGATCGAGATTGTAAATAAGATCGGGATCGTAAAATCTTAATATAATGTAATTTTCTTAATAGTCTTTGCAATATTTTCAAATTAATATATATCGTAAACACAAAATTATACGAATATTTTATAAAAATATAGTCCTAAACTATGATAATGATGAAATGTATAAGAAGATTAACACGTTATTTTTAGATTATACAGAATACAACTTGTAAATTTGTACTTTTTTAGTTTGTCGTTCGAGAAAAAGTAAGATGGGATCGTAATAGATCCTAGGATCCTATGATCAAGATCGGGATCCTATAAGATCTTAAGTATGCAAAAATCTTATGTAAGATCTTTATCGTTTTTGCTTTGCAGTATCGTAAAATCGTAAGATCTTAAGATAATGATCAGATTTTGACAATTACTTAAACCCATTCCAGGTTGATTACTTTTAATTGTGAGGGCCTGTTTGGTTTGTTGATGGGATTAGGGTTAGAATTTAAGTTTAGGTTAGAATATGGATTTTGGTTTGGATTTTGATTTGATGAAAGAAAGAGAAGATATAATTTTATAAAAATAATATGTTTTATAATTTGATATTTAAATTAATTATGTGTTAGCTTTGAATAAAAAATAAAAAAATATTAAAAATCTTGTGGTGGAGATAGTTTTATCACAATCCACTAACAAAGTTTTTCAAATCCCACTACCCTTGCCCAGTTTGGATCCAATGTTTTAAAACTCGGTTTTTTAGTTGACTCGGTCTAGTGATAGGTTCACGGGTTAACCGGTTCAACCGCCGGGTCAACCCGATTCCTTATATACGTATATTTTTTTATATTTTTAATGTGTAGTATTTATTTTTTACTCACCAGCCTTAGTTTTAGTTGTATATTTATAATATTATTGTAAACATGTGCAAAAATAATTAATTTATACTTACAATTTGTAATAGATTATAACAAAACAATATTAATGAACAATTTAAGTTAATTTGACTTTATTTTAACTAACACTAGTAATCATTATTTCAATATATATCTTTAAAACTTAAAAATATTTTTTAAAAAAATGTTTTTGAAATATTTTTTATAAAAAATCGTGACCTGGCCGGGTTAATCAAACCGGGTCAACCCGGGTCAACGAGAAACCGGCGGTTCAATCAGGTTCTCAAACAAGTAAAAATCCGGTCACATCCGACCGGGTCTCCAAGCCGGTTCACGGTTCAACCGGTTCAACTGGCCAGGTCAACCCGGTTTTTAAAACATTGTTTGGATCAGTGAGGTTGATGGCATGATTTTTGTGTCTACTATTTCTACCAAACAACAAAATGGACATAACTCCCTCGACCCTACATGAAAACCTAGAAACTAAACGCTTCCTTAGTTAGGCTGGATGAGGTGGTGTGATTTCTCACTCATGAGTTATAAACTCATGCGTAAGTTGTCACCTCGAAAGTCAAATTCACGCGCGAATTGTCTCCAACCAAGTGAGATCTTCACTTCGGTGAGTTACAATTTATTACACTTTTTTTAACTGTTATTTACATTCAAACATAAGAAAAAATCCTTTTTTTCTTTCTTTATAAATATCACATTATCCCATTAACTATCTACCAATACTTTTTAACTTTCAATATTTTCACACACAACTTTAAAAATCAAATGACGTGCTCCCTTCCACACACCAGAGATGAGATCAAAGCTATGTTTCAGAAACAAATCGATGAAGAAAAACGTCGTCAGCTTACGCTTACGACATTAGCCTATGATTTCGATAACTCAAATTCAAAGTAAAATTGAATGGCTGAATAATATCATTCCTTACAAAAATGAAGAAATTTTATGCCAAGCTCATATCGGTTCTTCATCACAACAACACACGCGCCAATATGTTTCTCCCAATCCGTCCTATCCAATGGTAAACAGCTCAGATGGATTACATACTGACATAGAGCTACATCAACTATACCTAGATGAACAAGTATTGATAGAAACATTGGAAGAAGAAGCCAGGGCTAAAAAAGGAGTGGGAGGAGAAAGTTAAGGCCGAAGAAGTTGAACAATAGTTATTCCGGTCGGAGTTTTCTTATGGGGAGTTATCAGATTCAGATCCGAGAATGGACTAATCGTATTACGTATTTGTTTTTTTCATCTATTTAGTTGTGTTTCTTTCCTATTATATTTGAATATTTTAATGTTTTACTTATTGAATAAATGTTTTAATTTTTAAATAAATGTTTTATTATATTTGAATTTTAGTATTTTAATATTTACGTTTTTAGTTTACGAATTAATATAATTTTGAAGAAAAAAATAGAGTATAACGTAGCAATGAGTTTTTCTTTTGTAAAAAGGAAATGATTACCCCAGTAAATTATATTAACCCAAACATAATAAGTACAATAAATGTGGCTACAGTATCACATTAATCTTAAGCAAAGCTTGAATTACCAACATACTAGATGACATGCCATCTATCTTAGGCTGGGGGGAGTGGTAAGAAAAACCCACGAGTGGGTCTGAGGTGTCAAAATCCCACGCGTGGGTTACCAAGAACCCCACTATCCTACCTTAAAAAGCCACGCGTGGGTTGCTATTCCCAGTTCAAAAAAACTCGCTACAGCCTACAGGTGAGTTTCTCACCTCTTGGTTAAAACAAGATTGTGGGCCCAACTTATTTTACAAACGAAAATGAAAGAAAAAAAGAAAAAAAAACCTGCTACTATGTGTTTCTATGTGTGAAAGACTAGGCTGAGGAAGATGGAAAAAATGATGGGATGTTTTTTTTTAATTTTATATATTGGGTTGTACAAGCTTTAAATGGGCTGTGGTTTTGAATGGGTGGGGTTAAGATAGTGTAAATAATAGTTGATTTTTAATTGAAGTGTATAAAGTGTATTAAGTGTATTAAGTTTTTATAAATATTTGATTTTTAATTTAAAAATAATATATAAAAAGATAAAAAATGATAGTGGAAAGGTGAGGTGGAGGTGAGGTGAAGGTGAGTTTTTTTTCCTTAAGAACCTTGAAAGGTGAGTTTTGGTTGGTTAGTGAGAGAAGTGAGAAAGCTGAGGTGGCGCTGAGGTGACGGTGGGTTTTTGAGTTACCACTCCCCCTAGCCTTAAGATTGAAAGATAAGTTAGTTATGTAAAAAAAGAAAACAGAAATAACGTTAACACGATGGTAATGAATTATCATACCATTTCATCTAGCCTTAAAATCAATCCAGTGAACTTTTCTTTTTTTTTTTCCTTTTTGCTCCACGTTACTATTTGGTTAGATGTACTACGTTCAAGAATACAACTAGTTACTAAGAGCATCTTCAATGGTGGAGTTTACAAAAAACTTTTTGCATTTTTTAAAGTGTAATTTCATAAATGTATAAGCATCAAAAAGTCATTTAGTTTAAACCTCTTCAATGGTAAAATGTTTAGTAAAGTTTTTCACAATAATGAAAACAAGACAAATTGATGCAAACTAAACTTGTAAATAGGTTTGCAAACACAAAGTCTTTGCTAAAAGCTTTGTAAAAAATATTCCACTCCAATGGTAAAGTCATAAATAGTGAAAAGTCTTTTACAAACCTTACATTGGAGATGCTCTAATATATTAGGGATATATCTAGTTTTGCTTCACAAATGAAAGATGTTGGTGTTAATTGCTCATAAAAGAGTTTTTGTTAGGGCTTGTTTGTTTTATCTTTTTATTAAGTTCTGTAAAATTAAAATGTCTGTAAAATTATATGTTGTCTGTTTGTAGACGGATATATGTTGTTTGTTTTGTGTACTGAATATAATGTCTGAATCAAAGAAATTTACTATTATGTCTTTTTAAATTAAATAAATGAAGAAATTAGAGAGTAAATATGTAAAATAATGATAATAAGTCATGACTTAATATGGAAAGTATCCTCTCCCTAACTTATTCTAGAAAATCGTTAATTAATTTTAAGCACAAAACAAACAAGTTACTGATGACTTAATTCATATCTCTATTTTTCAATTAAGACTATAAGTATTTATCAAACATTACCTTAAATGTCTTAAGCCGATTTGAACGATCTGAGTGACGTTTATCAATATTTGACAGTTATTGTGTCGACTTGAACAACTTGAAATACTTGTCAAATTTTTGTTAAAAATCGATCAAATCACATTGATGTATTCGAAAAACACACATAATTTAGGCAATTAATACTAAAGGCAAAAGCATTTCAAGCTACTTTTTGTTTTAGCATAATTGTTATGTGTTACCACTCATTCTTGTCTTTTATTTCTCAAAGTCTCCTTGTCTCACAAAATTAATTGGTGGCAAGATTAAAATAAAAATAAAGAAAAGTTGGCAGAATAAATTCTTAAAAATGAATTTGCAATTTATTACTAGTATGTTTTAAGAAGTGACAAGAGTGTATGATGTTAAAAAAAGTTTGAAGAATAGATTCTTTAGGATGAATTTGGTATGGTATTTAATTATTATGTATTTTTTTCGTCTCAATTTATTTATCTATTTTTTATTTTTTAAATGTTTTTTAATCAACTTTGACTTTAAATTAAAAAGTTTGTGTTATGTAATATTTAATGAAAACTCTATGAATGAATTTAGTTTTATATGTATTTTATTGGTATAATTGTTATCAAATATTACATAATACAAAAAATTAATGTTGCAAAAATGTGAATTGTTAGCCGGCCGGTCGACCACCATGTAACTTGTAACCGTTCTAGGCGGGATTAATCGGTGATTAATCGGATTGGCATTTAAAGCAAATTTTTGGTATTTTCGACAAGTTTTGAATATTTCTAATGAGTTTTAGGTATTTTCGGCAATATTATTCTTAATGTACAACTCATCATACATATAAATAGTTACTAAAAATAATAAACATATGTTTACAGTGAGTTTTCGGTATTTTCGGCCAAATTTGCAGGTTTTCGGCAAGTTTGACCTCTCTTGACCGTCGTTAATCATAGTTGACCGTCATTAATCCTCTTTTAATCAATCGGCAAGGTTAAGGGCCTTTTAGCTATTAATCGGCGATTAATCGCCCTTATAGACCTTATTTTGCAACATTGCAAAAGAATTAATTTGTAGTCAAAGTTGAAGAAAAAAGACTTAAAAGTAATTAAAAGTATACGGTAACTTGTTAAAATGGCGTTGTAGGTAAATTTTTTTATCTATGACGACATCATATTGCACCGGCCGTTCATTATATACGCGTAGTAAGTACATGTCATGTTGATAACAAGGAGGCATGTGTGCGTGAAATTTTTATGTTTGATTTCTTTTTTGCTTTTTTATTGTAAAATCAAGTTTTATAATAGTATGTTATAAAACTGTAATCTATTTTAGTTTTATGTTATATGGCAAAAGCTATATGTGACATTATATTATATTAACGTCCATATTATAAAGGGGAATCATAGTTTACAATGAACAGTGATTCCCCTCACACCCTTTTTAAAGTATAGTATTTCTCCACCCTCACAAACCATCTCTTCCCTCACAAATTTTACACACACAAGGCACACACCGTTCCCTTCCACGTTCCGTTTCCTGGTTTCGTTCGTCATTAATGGTGTGTTGAGTCTTAGGATCTAGACTCATCTGGGATATATAACAATGATTGTACTACACAGCGGAACATAATAACAAACACAATCAAAGTTATGAACAAGGCTTTCTTATTCATAAAATACTAATAAGCTATTGACTACTAGCTCCTGGTGCCTTATAGGCTTGACACCAGGAGGAACACACACACCTTTAGTTTACATTGTATATGAATGGATGCTCAACATGTGTGTCTAACCTTCTTTATATAATAGAGGGACTAGGGTTTACAAGCCAAACCCTAGCTTACTAACTAAGCTAACCTAATATTACATATTAGGTCCTTATTGTTTCTTTTGTCTTCATCTCTGCCTATAGGTTTTGTAATCATCAAATCTGTATGTCCCAACAATCTTCCCCTATTTGATATTACAAAACAATGTGCATGAAGAAACAATGCTCGAACATGTCATCACGATAATAAGCTGCACATCTAGCTATTCTTCCCCTTTTTGTAATCAGAAAATAGGGTCTTGTGCAACTCGTAGACGCTTCCCCTTAAGTGATGCATGTAGATGGTTAAGTATATAAACAATCATACTAACCATCTCTTGAATCTTGAACTCAGTGGCATAGATCATTTCTTCCTTCAGTATGAAAAAGACATGCTTATTACAATATCATGTAATAAAATGTCTTTGAATAATTCTTGTAGTCAATATATGCATGGCGATCACATGCAATGGCCGATAGTCTCAGTGAGCTCTGACGGATCAACCAGAAACCACTCGATGCTTATGATCATGCTAATTTTGTGATGATCATATCATGAACTGTATGGTATCATATGCCCCCCAAATATTTGTAAAAGAGCGTGTAACTGTTCCAGTTAAGAATTATAGCATAAACTGAACCTCCGAAACGATCTATACCCCCCGTCAAGATGAACTCCCTTCTTTTTTTTTCTTTTTTTTTTTAAACGAACAGCAGGAACCAGCAAAAACCACCAGAAGAAACCATAACGTACCAGTAGGAACGACCAGTAGAAACGACCAGTAGGAACGACCAGTAGAACCGACTAGTAGGAATACACCAGGAAGACTAAGCTTCCCCTCGATCCATGTATGCTTCCCCTGAAGAAGTGCATGTCCAATCCGATAGGTTCCTTTGAGTGATCACTGATGAAGAAAATCAAGTAGAACCAATTTGATGAAGAAGTGGAACCTCCCAAACTTGTGTCTTATATCATGCATTTTATCCAGTTTTTGGTACACGGGAACGGATAACCCTCACAACTATGAGCCAGCTGTTAGCTATAACAATATATTTAGGCAAAATGATATATTTTTGATCAAAATGACAAGGTGTATTGCTCACCAACAGTTTTTGGTACATGGGAACTGCTAACCTTCACAACTATGAGCCAGTTGTAAGCTGTAACATTATATTTAGTCCAAAGACAAGGTGTATTGCTCACCTAAATGCTGATATAATAAGAAACAAATTTGTGAAACTCAACTACAACATCAAATAAATAATCAAGCATCAACTTCAATGACCAGAAGTAACCATAGCTCACGAGTAGGAGTGACCAGCAGTAATGAAAACCTACCAGTAGCATCTCGAACCCCGTTCTTTTTTTTTTAATAATAACATGCTGTCACCACACCGTCGCCAAAGCTGTTACTAATTCGTTGCTGCTGCTGCCTTTATCATCAACTTGGTAGCCCACGTAATACCAAGCCCAATGTAAGACCCATAACTTACGTCAGGATATTAAACCATGTCCTCAAATATCTCGTACAACTGAATATCACATCTCAAAAAGAACTTCCACAAAAACAACACTTTAAGTAGGATAAGTAGAAATTTATATATGGGAAGAGAATATTCATAAAATGAGAAACGTGTGCAACCTTTAAACCCCATTTGTATCCCACAAACTTCGGATCATAACTTCAAGAATAATGACTTATTCTTCACACATATGTTGACCTTATCAAACAGTACACGTTCAAGATATCTCCTCATGACCAGCACATATCTCAAAAAATAAAGGGGATAATGATATAATAAATCATAATCCCTTAAAATCAGGAACCAAATATACGACATTCAAGTACTTCCATAATTTTTTTGGGTCATGAATCCTTCTAATATTCACACGTTTTTTACTTTGCCAATCCAAAAGAAATATGCATCATAACATAACATATCACGTGATGCTGCTCCATATTTGACGAAGTGACATGCAATATTGCGTCCAAAAATAGAGAGAAATATTCTCCTAAAGTTACTGAAGCATCAACTGCTTCCATAATTGACACTCCAAAAATCACGCAGCCAGAAAGTACATTCAAATGGAAACAATATCATGTAGCATATTCCCCGTAACATATCACATATATCTCATCCCACGTCAGAAGGATTAAACATCCGTATCATTGCTGCGCATAGTATATCATATATGGGGACCATTAAAAATATTTGAAAAAGACAAACCCATGTACCGTTGCACTACTCGATGTCTTTGTACGCGTCACTTCCTTTCGTCCTTGGTTAGCATGTGATCTCACCATCCGTGGTTCAACATGTGATCTTACCACCCCACGTCCCTTAAACATCCATACATACCCTGCGACCAGCTGAGCAGAGAAGTACATCTTGATACAGTAATGCTACTATCTCATATGCAAATATACATACCTTTGAGCAGTACCCTGTACGATCAAGCATAACCAAAGCCACATGTGACCCCGACCTTGTCGTTATACAGCTCATACCATCGTTCACATTACGAATCATAAACTTCTTCCAAAACTTTCGGATCAAATAACAAAGCAGCTTAGTCAACCCAAGAATGCGTACCCATATCCCACATTTTACGCATTATTGACCCAGTAATTGCATATAGTACGTCCATATTATATGCATATCCCCACAACATATATCATATCCAAGAATATAATAAATTAATTTAAGGAAACCCTTTAAAAAGCAATCCTAAAAAAAATCTTGAATAAAGAACTCACGTGAAGACTGTTAACCAAGCCAAGCACCAATCAAACTGCGGACTCCTTTTCCTTTGTCAATATCCAAAACGAGGGAATAACAACAATCCAATAGACGTTCTTGATAGCATCGTTTTGTCTTGACACCAAAAGAGTGCATCATCTTACGTCCCTTTTGTTGGACGTCACAGTCAGTAAAACCGCTCACTACATGCCTCCAGCTTCACATCCAAATCTTCATTTGTCCTTGCGCCCATCGAACAATAACTTGCTGCCTTGAATACCAGCCGCCAATCACCTAGTGGTTTCAAACTTTCAAACACATGAAACCCCAAAAACGAATCTGTCTTGGTAGCAAGTAATTCTACTAAGAACCAACAGCAACAAATGAGAACCAGCAGCAACAAATAAGAACCAGCAACAACAACAAATGAGAACTATCATCACAAATAAGAACCAGCAGCAACAAATGACAGCAAATAATATCACCAACATCATCACGAATCATCTAGGGTTTGTTGGGAAAAACCCTAGATCAGCATCTTTATTTAAAAACATAAAATAACACTAACATGAAAACCTTGTAGATCAACCAGATCGAGAGCCAACAAGCTCTGATACCACTTGTTGAGTCTTAGGATCTAGACTCATATGGGATATATAACAATGATTGTACTACACAACGGAACATAATAACAAACACAATCAAAGTTATGAACAAGGCTTTCTTATTCATAAAATACTAATAAGCTATTGACTACTAGCTCCTGGTGCCTTATAGGCTTGACACCAGGAGGAACACACACACCTTTAGTTTACATTGTATATGAATGGATGCTCAACATGTGTGTCTAACCCTCTTTATATAATAGAGGGACTAGGGTTTACAAGCCAAACCCTAGCTTACTAACTAAGCTAACCTAATATTACATATTAGGTCCTTATTGTTTCTTTTGTCTTCATCTCTGCCTATAGGTTTTGTAATCATCAAATCTGTATGTCCCAACATGGTGCTTTGGTTTTTTCTTGCGGTTGCCCCTTGGCCTGTTAACTTGCCCCTTAATGTACTCTCTCACAGCTCTCACAAACTATTATTAATAGGTTAATAATACAAACCTCTCTCACAAACTTCCTTTGGGACTCTCTCTACACACACAACCACCCATTCCCACCCACTCATCCAATAATTTTAGATCCGTTTGGATTTGTTTCATCTCTAATAAATATGATCGGTTTTGTGATGATCTTTATGGTAGAACTTTGTTGCCTTCAATCCCTTCGTTGCCACCATACGTGGTGTGCGGCGTAGGTGGTCGACAGGTGATGTTGGTTACCTTAGGTGGGAGGGTGGTTTTGTGGCCTGCCTTGATTGGTTGAAATTGTGATGATTGCTTGTTAATTAAGGCTCTATGATTGTTTGGGTGATTATCGAGACATTGATTCGTAATAATAACTTTTGCCCTTTTTTAAGGTATTATTTTGATTTGTTCAGGGTTTTAAATTTTGTGTCTTTCTGTTATTTGAGATTAAGGGTTGTGGTACACTTAAAGTTGTTGGTTATATCAGCTTAGGGCTCTGTTTTTATGTCGTTCTTATTTGTTGTTGGATATGTGGTATGCGTTCCAGCTGAATAAAAAGGTAGAAACCTTATTTTTGCTGTTTTTTTTTTCAATTTAGTTAGGTCTGGCCAAATAACAAGCGTTTTTTAATTATCTTTTTAGGACTTATCTTTGGTGATAATTTCAAGGTTTCAAATTAAAAACAGAAACTGATATCACGAATTACCCACTCGATGAGTCGGGGTGGTTTCATTTGGAATGGCCGTGATGATCATTTAAGTCTGTTGTGTTATTGTGGGAAGTGGAAGGATGACAGAATGCGAGACCTACTCGATTCAGCAACCTCCACGATCCCGACCTCGAAATCATATAGTTTGAGCCATGGCAGGCGACGAGTGTTTGCTATGTTTGGTTAGAATCGCGAAAAACAATACGCCTTATAGAAACGCGAGTAGAAAACGTCTCAAACATGTCTTTTGTTGCCGCTGTTTATGAAGGGCGACGATAGTGACATGCCTTATCCAATACTGTGTTGATTATAATACATACCTTTCTTATATAGGCCGTTACCTTTGGATTTGGAAGTTCCGATGGTCTGAATTGAAAATAAAAAAAACTAGCTTGGGACGTGCGATTATATTGGCGATGAGAAATGTTTACGTATGGAATGTTTTGGCAAAGGTCGTATGGCGGTGCCCGTATCTTTGAGGGGCGACCATTTGGTCGCAGCCATGGCGGGTTTCTCGGTACGCCTTCCATACCTCCATATATGAGCCTCTAATGGTATGGTTTACCTCATCATTTCTGCCCGTTGATCTGCTCCATTTCATTACCCGACCCATCTGTCATCGTCGGTTAGTGGGCATTCAAGAGACTTATTTTCAGATAGATAAGGGTGCAATTTTAGGTTTAGATCTGGTTAAATGTTATACAGGTTTGAGAAATAGAATTATTAAGTCAGACAGCTGGCTGACTGAGTACCAACCTTGATTACGTGATTCGAGTTTTAATTTGTAAGTATGAGCCTTTGATTTTTGTGTTTTGGGACCTTTTTGTTTTTGGTTTAAGTAAAAAATCCATCTTTTAGTTTTTATTAGATCATAACTGAGTTGGGTTTTCAACATTTTCGCAGAACCGCTTTTTAAAGATCCAGACTTTATGTAGTAAAGAGTGTATGATGATTATGAACATAAGGTATGTTCTTTTGTAGTAGTAATTTTTATTTTCGTGAAAGTGCGTTTCGATGCCACCAATTACTTTGCTGCCATCGTCCACTGTGTGTGGCAAACTTGATCGGTGTGCGACGCTTTAAACTGTGTCAGTGGGTCACTTTGGTAAGCAGAGTTTGCCCCCCGTTTCTTGGCCGGGCACCCATGTGGTTGCAGCCATGGTGGATTTTGGGTACCGCTTCCATACTCCTAAACCGGGTTCGAGTGAAATTTGGATTGTGGGACGCTTGGCGGGGCACCCCCTTATGGGTTTGCAGCCACGGTGAGAGCGCGAGATTGAACAGGTTCACTTGTCAATTTTATCGAGGCTACGGAAAACTTCTGCTGTAACAGGGGTGTTTGGATGTTGTGAAACTAGGAACCAAACACCCTTCTACTATTCAACTAACAGCCAAACGCCCCTTTACATTTTATATCTTTTTTTTTTGCCTATTTTCAATGTTTGGGTTAAGATTTACGAAAAGTATTTTGGATATATTGGATATAAAGTGGCTACCAGGAATTATGGAAAAAGAAATTGAAAATCCGTTACCAGTGGATATCAGGTAAAACATCCTGGTTCTGTAAACTTTAAATTCAATTCTTCTGATCTTATATTCAAGTGACTATGTGTCGGGTAACTATAATTTTAGTATACAATATTTCTGAACACTCTCTAACATTTGGATATTGTTTAACACTATAGGAAGGTGGAAGCGTATGTATCATTTGTGACTGCTGCCAGCAGAGCCGTCAGAGGATGAAATGTGTGCATTTGGTTGTTGAGATGGAGGATGCAATGGGTGGCGCTGGTTGCTGAAATGGAACCTGCAATGGGTGGGTCAAATGTGAGCTGAAAGGAGGGGGTTTTCTGCTATTGAAATTATGCCTAAAAAGGGTGACGATGTACAATCCGGTAATCATTCAGAATTGGGGTGTCTACACGAGGTATGTATGCAGCTTATGTCCTATCTTACAAACTTTCAGATGGAATAATATTACGATTCTGAAACTATGTTGCCAAACAGAATTCTTATGTTTCTGCATTTTGTAAATATCATTACATAATAATATGTTTTATTCGGTTTCTTTCTTGGGGTACTAATACTAACATCTGAGGTGCATTGCTCACAGTCAAATATGTCAATCTCTCACTAAAGTCTGCATTATCCGAGCTTTAAGGGACGAGCATTAAAAAGTTTGGGCTGCAATTACCATGGTCAGAAGTGTAGGAAGTTGTCCTGTGGTTTTCAACTTATTGGATCTTAGCGGTGAGTACATAATAATCTGAGTAGTTGAACAGGTTAGTGGTAAAAACTGTGTAATTTAGCGTGGGTCACGTTGAGTCAACCCAAAACACTTTTTATCCAAAAATTAAACTTCCTCATTAATAACATTTACAAAAGGTTTCTTATTGCAACAATAATTTTATCTTTGGATAAAGTCATTTAGTATGATATGGGCATAAATATTTACTTTGGACGACTTTCGACATGCTCCATTTTATTTTAGGTGCCTTTACCAATTTGCGCTGTTAGAGATTAAACATAACATGAATCGCCCATCCGTTGTTAAGGTGTCAAATTACTACCTATAGTGAATTACTGAACCATTCTATTATTAACTAAACATTATGTAACAAGTTCAATTTTTTGATTCAGGAAACAGCAAGGCCTACAAATCCGCAGCTTAAAAATTGAAGGTTCAAAATTTGAACATTTCAAGACCGTCTTTGGGGATCCCCGGACAGAGGATTTTAACAAACTTATGCATAATATTGAGAGAATCAAGATGTTAGAGCACTGAATGCTTAAATATTGCATACTGTTTCTAGGTAAGTTAATTTCATCGTTCATGTTGCTGATTACATTGCTTAGTTTCAACCCGAAGGTTGCCAAGCATATCATGATACCCTTCTTTGCCGCCTGAACCAAAAGCGTCTCATGGTCTCCCATAAAAAACAGACCACATTCAGTCAAAACTAGGGTACTACATCTGATATTTGTTCCACAGTAGTTAGTTCACAAAACTATCGGCTAATCACATGAGTACCCAAAATGATTTCATTGAAATTCAGGTGTGTTTTAAATGTACACACGTTTATAAGAGTTTCTAAATGCTCCTATTTTTTTTAAGCGATCGAACTATTAGATAACCAAAGAGAGCCATAAATTCGAACGAATGATGCTTAAAGGGTTGTGTCAGATGGCTTATTACTATTAGATGGTCGAGCATAACTAGCACAAATTAGAGTAAACGAAAATATATTAACTTGAACTGTGTTTGAATTCTTGATAAACATTAATATGTGTAATCTCAGCATACGTGATTCGTGCTCACATTGTAGTTGTTTATGTCTAGAAATTAGCTTTATGATGCAGTTCTGCTTTACTTATTTGAGTACATATATTAAGATGTATAAGATGTTTACATTGCTCCTGCCTTAAAAAACATGTAGTTAAATAAATAAGTTTGGTATCAATTTGTTTTATAACTTGCTTAATATTTTATCAATTGGCAGCTCCGGTACTATGTATACCAATGGCTATGTTGCCTGAAATGTAAACTATTTTCAATTCAATACAATCAAGAAATACAACAAAATCAATCACTAATATATTGTTGGCTCTTTTATTAATATATTTTCAAATTGTAACTGTTTGTACGCCATATGTGCGCTTAGTGGAAATCGCATAATGAAATGGGAAGGACCTAACGTGTTTTGCGATTTGTGGGTATTGGGATTTTACCAATAATCAGGTTCATGGTGAATTTTTTGGCGCATCTTGAGTATTTGTGCAGCGCGATAAAATAGTTTCCAAACACTCCTTCTGCCGCAAAAGGGGTGTTTGGCTGCTGTTTAAACAGGAACCAGACACCTCTGTTGCCGCATAAAGAGGTGCTTAAACTTGCTGGGGTTTTTTTTATATTTGTAGGAAACGGGGTGCTTATCTTTTGATATCTTCTTGAAGACGCCTTAGACTCTCAGACTCTCGGTTTTTGTAATATATCACCAGTTACTTGATTGGTGAAAAAGGAGGAGAAGACGTGTAAAACCCGCATACTTTTACCATGAACAATACACCTATAATTGTACGTACATGATTAAAACTTTCCTTTTATAGTATGATTACGTTCACATGTTGGAATTTTTACGTATTACGTACGTGTTAGAACACGATAAGTATTTATTACGTACGAACGCACAATAATTATTTAAACAATAATTAATCACGAACATGCGATCATGAAATCATGAACGTAATGTAATCACGAGCTAATATTAATTACGTATATATATTTATTACGAACACGAATAAATATATTAAGTCACGGTTAATATTTAACGAGAACACATAAAACACGAACACGACTAAACACGAACAAACACTTAAATAATTAGGCTCGGGAAATGGTACGGGTACCCCATGTGGGCCCCATATCACGAAATTAGGAAAGAGGAATGGGCCAAGCCCATTTCAATTTTTACTAAAACATGGAATTAGGAAAGATTTTGGTCATTTTCACATTACAGGAAAAATAACAAAAACCCTAAAAGTTTTCTTCCTTCTTCCTTTTGTTCCTCTTTGGCCGCCACCTACAATCACCATGGAGGGGTGATTCGGTTTGATTTTAACATTGGAATTATTACAAGCATTCGTGTGTGTTCATCCTTGATCGATCCACGCATTCGGTATAACCTTTTTAATCCTTTTCTTTTATGTTTTGATTTATTAAATTACATAAGATCATGATGTTTTTAAAAACTAATTAAAAACATTTATTAAACATGTCTATGATTATGGGGTAGATCAAAACAAGGGGTTTTAGGGGTGTTTTGTTTGGCCGGCGCCTAAACCGAACCCCAAGGGGGTCTGGTTTGGCTAATAGACCACCACTGAGACCATGTGGTCCCGGTTTGGTGGTGTGGTTCCCACGGCAGCAGCAAACCAAAGGGAACCCCGAAGTGGTTCGGGGTGTGGTGTCGATTTCATGTCGGGTTCATGGTTTCTAGTCAAGATCCGGTTCACGGTTTATGTTAAGATTATTTTTTTTATATAATCATATGTTAAAATTAAATTAATAAGTATGACATGATTAATTTAATAAACATGACTTAGGATATCTTTAATTATTAGAATCATGAAATTATTAACCTAAGTATTCTATATTTTCTAGACTTATAATTAATTAATTATTTAAAAACCATGGTTATAATTAATAAATTAACATAACTTCGGATATATTATTAATACATAATAATACATGTTTTAACCTAAGTATTTAACCTTATTTAATTAAAACATGATACATTTAATTAAATACTTTTGACCTATAGTTTATTTAAATTACATGAAATAATTAATAAACTATACATTATATCATTATGACTTAGAATATAATCAGAAAAACACTTACGCTTATATACTTAGCTTATTTAACCAGCTTATATCTAATTATGAAAACTTTCTATTTTTAGAAACTTATTTAATTCAGGCAGCTAATCTATTTATGGAAACTTTCTATTTTTAGAAACTATTTAATTAAAGCAGCTGATCTATTTATGGAAACTTTCTATTTATAGAAACTTATCTATTTTAAGTAGTAATTCTATTTTTGGAAACTTTCTATTTTTGGGAACTTTCTATTTTTGAAAACTTTCTATTTTTGGAAACTTTCTATTTTGGTAACTTTCTATTTTTGGAAACTTTCTATTTTAGGAAACCTGCTATTTTTAGAAAGTTACTTATTATTACACCGTACGGATTCCCGTCCTTTCAGTATGGATATTCTTTCCTTATTAGGATTCCCCGTATGCAGCCAACTGTTTTCCCCTAGTATAAGTTTATATGTTTGATTTGCTTATGTTTAATTTAGAATACCTATAGCCATATACATGCATGACCAGTTTCACCTAGTTATGGAGGTACCATAACCATAACACTAGAGGCACTGGTGTTATGACTTCCCCACGGCGGAGTGATTGCTCGTGGCGTCCCTTCAGCTTTTGGCCATACTTTATATTTATCATGTGGGGCGTATGGGTGCATCCTAGTTACATGTTTCAGTCAGGATTTCATGGTGAATGTGGTGTGTGCCTTGCATCCTTCACAAGGAGCTGATCCCTCCTACCCAAAACCAATATATTAAATTAGAGGCAGCCCCTCTAATTTGCATGACGAGGTCACCCCTCCAAGTATTCATGCACGGTGGATTTTCATGACCTATATTGGCTAATAGTAAAATATGTTAAACAGTTTTCATAAGATAAACATAAGGCTTTTCAAACTATAAAACCAGTTTTATGAACATGTTCCAGGTTTTCTAGGACTTATACATTTCCGCTGCTATTAAGTCCCTATTATGTTTTAGTCATGTATACTATGTCTATATCCGTGCACTGAGCGTTTTGCTCAGCCGTTACTTTCCTTTCCATGTCCCAAAACGGCAGGTACCCTAGGAAAGACTCGAGCATTTGGAGGACGTGCATAGGATGGAAGCTGCCATAGAATTCTTTTCCTTTTTGCCTTCTTATACTTATGCTTGTATAAGTCTTTCATTCATTTCATTTACTTTATTATGTTTTGGGCTTATGTTTGGGGACCGATGTTTGATTCCGGTTTTCCCTATGGTCATGTATGTTTTAGTACATTTTAACTTGCATGCTTTGATGACACGCCATAATTACGCGTGACATTCCATTTATCAAAATGGGGTGTTACAAGACGTCATCTCTACTTGCGCGGATTCTACTTAATTGTTGAGTTCCCCCAGCTGCCAAGCTGCCTATTGTTGATCATATATACATATATACATCAACCACATAGATTGTCTATGACCTCTTTTACTTTGATTCCAAGAGAGGCGTCTTATCAGCAACAACAACTGGCATGTCACCCATAGGCAAGTGGTATAAGCAGTACTCAGCTTTGATTCATTTTCATTTTAATTATATTAAGCAACACTTTTGCTCCCAAATAACGAGATCATGCTGAACCACAACCTAAGATAAATACCATCCCACTAGGTGCAAACAACCTTGAAGTGGCCACGCCAACCTCATGAAAAGTGAGGGCTTTACCTGGTTTGAGTCTGTGTGGCGGCGGGCTCAAACCCTGTGGATTAGTCGGCCAATGAGTCGGAAATCACGGTTACCAAAAAAAAAGATAAATACCGTCAATAGGGTTTTCCTTCAACAAGTCATTCTGGAAAAATAACCTTTTTGTTACAATTTTTTTTAAATAAAAGATGGAAGCTGATAGTTGTAAAATACGTCTTTTGGGAAAAAGAGCGTAAAAGCGGAAAGTATTAAACAAGGGGTTTTGGAAAACCAAGTGTTTATGACCCAAATTGTGTGGGATCGTTCTCAAGAAGGCTAGTGTGTTGTATAAAGAGATGATTAAATGTTTGTGATTATTATTATGAGAAAAGAAAAGAGAAAAGGATGACGGTTACGATTAAAATTACACTAAGACGAAAGTCGTACATGTAAAACCATAAAATATGACGAAATTTAAAATTATCCTAAAAATTCCTAGAAAATTGCAATAATTCCTAAAAAATGTAATTAGAATTTACAAAAAATCAAAAATCACTCAAACCTTTTATTTAATTAAATAATATTTTTTTAATGCTAATTAAAGCTCAAAAAATCAATTTAATTAACAAAAAGCCCAAAATGAGATTTTTAATTTGTAAACCTCTAAAATAACTTAATTAAACTAAAAACTATTTTTGGAAAATTTAAAACTAATTAAAACTATTTAAAAATGATTAAAAACTATAAAAATTTTAAAATAATCCTAAAAATTAATTAATTGACAAGAAAATTAATCTAAAATTTTTAAAAAAATCCTAACCTAATGTTTTTAACCTAAGAAAAATGAAAAAGTTGCAAAAATATTAAAAACTAATTTTAATAATAAAATAATAATAAAATATTAATAAAAATCCAAAATTTATAAAAAATTCTAAAAACTTGGAAACTATTAACTTAAATAAACAGAAAATGAACTTGAAATGACCAAATTACCCCTAATGGGCCTCCAAATGGGCCAAATAGTAAAACAGACCCCTTAATGGGCTCAAATTGGTCCAGTAAGAAAAATGTTCACAAAATGGCCCAAAACTTCCAGTTAAGCTTAAAATTCAATTTTAAACACAAAATTCCAAAGGCCCAAAAGCTAAAAATGAGCTTATCACAGCTTATTTCAAAACAGCTTATTCTTAATGGGCCTTTTGGCCCATTAAGCTATAAGCCAATGCCATAAGCTGTAATTTCACACACGTCCTTCTCTTGACCTCAATAAGCCTTTTGTAAAAAGCATTTTTGAATAAGCCCAAGAAATAAGCCTGAAATAAGAAAAAGCTCTCTACACAAAACGACAAAATAGTCGTTTTCGAGTTCTAGACCAATTCAAGGGCTGATTCTTGTTGCAAAATGTTTCAAATCACTTAACTAAGCTTAATAATCAAAAAGATATCCAAAAAGCACAATGAATAAGCTGGAAAAAGCAAATAAGCACTTATGTAAAAGTCAACTAAGTTGGTTTTCTAGTCAAACCTAAAAGTCAAAGCCTCAAATGCTCTAGAATAGTCAAATGGGTCAATTAAGGAAGATTGATTACAAAGACAAAGTTTTTGCAGGTCTAAATAAGCTATTATAGCTTATTGATAAGCTGTTTGATAATTAATACTAGCAGTGGCTAGTTTTGGGTGACCAGTAGTGGAAAAAGTTTCCACTGCTTGACTTAATTGACTTTTTGTCTTTAGTGAGATTTTGTTGGAATAAAAGAACAAGCAAGGCACCCTTATAACCAGTGGGTTATAAGGAGTCAATATCAACAAAGAAAACACAATTTCACCCAGCCAATTGATACAGTTTAATCAAACAGCATACAGATCTAGCACAGACATGAACATTAAGCAGTTATGAAGTAATAAGTAGATTAAGCAAAATTAAGCCAACCAAATTGAACCTAATGCATACACAAGATATAATAAACTCAAATAAGCATAAATAAACTTGTTTCCTACACTGGTTCAAAGATTAGACCTAGATTTAACCTATGTGACTTAACTGATGAACAATGAAGAACACAAGATGAACTTTGCTGATATACTTGACCACAAATCTAATTTTAAACCCTCAAATATATTAATCAGCTTACACAAACTATGTTTACCACTTTTTAATCCTAAACATGCATACACTCTAAGTGTTCCCAAGATTTCAGATCAAAACAAGCAAAATCAAAGCAGTTATAGCTCAATATTCAGATTTGATGTTCAAAGCACAAGACTTGCAGATAAAAGCATACAATCACTTAGTAAATAGATACCAACTCTAATAAACACTTAACTCCTACTCAAACTCACTTACAAAGCTTAAATCAGTAAACCCAAACACCCCTTAAACTTTTTAATCCAAGATTTAACAAAGCCAAAGTGTATAACAGGTTAATCCAAGCTCAAATAAGCATCATAACATCATTCTCAAGCATAATCAACAAGATTCAGGCACCAAGAACAACACATACAACAACAGTACACCAAATCACTAAAAATCACTTTTCAAACAGATTTTTGGAAAGAAGGCTCAAACCTCATGAATGTACATCCACACTCACGAATTTTGGAGCTTATGTGCCTAGCTTGACAAGGCACAAGCTTCCAAATAGCTGCTAAGAACAACAAGGCTAGAACAAACAGATTATATGAAAAAGAAAATGAAAAATAAAACTGATTAATTCAAGCTTTGTACCCCACTCCTTGATTATCCCCAAGCCAAGATCTCACCTCACCTTGATAATCTTCTTATCAGGGTGATGTGATCAACCTTTGACCCAAAAATTCCAAGGGTTTGAACAAAGAACTTAGAAAAATATCAGATTTTGAAACTTTTGCAATTTCTTGCACAAACTTTAAAAACAAGTTTTGAAACTTCACAGTCACAAACTTTGAACAATAACAACAGAATATTAAAGGTGGCACTTGGATTTCGTCAACAAATTCAAACACTGTTTCATTAACTTGAATATAAGATTTACAAAAAGTTGACCAAAGGAAAAACCAAGAGCAAACTAAAATGTAATGAGCCTAATACCTTATATAGGCTACAAAGAGACTAAAATACTGAATAAAAAACATGAAACCCTAACCATGAAGTTCCAACAATGCCCTTGCAGTTTGAACATCTCATGAACATGTGAAGTCTTCTTAGCTGTTTGTGGAGGTGTAAAAGGTATGCCAATTGATCAAAGGGTCCAAAATGAGCTTATGTTGTAAGCTATGTTGTGGCACGTTGGATTTCTGGCAGGTTTTGGCTTCTTCCCCAAAAACATGTAGCAGGGTATACCATGTGACCTTTGTGGTGATGTGGCAAAGGGATTAGGGGTTGGGTTATGTTTAGTATCACCTTAATGATAAAACTGGACAAGATTATGGGTTAATTTTGGCTTAAACACAAATACCCAATTTGTGTTCATGTTGTGAATAGTGGGTGTTTAATCCATTTTTGTTTTTGAAAATATGTTAACCACGTGTTTTAAACTAATTAATATAATTAGTTAAAACCGGTTATGAGTGGATTAGTGACATGTCTAAATAATAGGCTGTGATTGGTTGAATAGATTGAGTGGGGCACGTGTCCACTCATCACTGGTCTAGGTAAGTTCTTTGTCTTGGCAGCTTTTCCCCTTCTTCTTTCTTCCTTCTTTCATATCAGTTTTAATAAGCAAAACTGAATTTCCCTTTATAAGCAAGTTTTGTTTTTCATACTTTTGCCACAAAAAGTTTTGCTAAGTATTTTCAAGGGTATTTCTTGCCATTTGATGATATTTGAAGGGTGATTCTTGTAATATCTTCAATCTTCAAGGTCTTCACTTGTTCTTTGTCTTCATGGAGGACGAAAAGTGACAAGTCTTCAAATATGAGGGACCATTCTTGCCAATTCTTCAAAGTTGAGGGTCTTTTTTGTAAATTTGACAAACTTTAAGGACCAAAATTTTAATTATGAATATAAAAGGGTTTAAAGTGTCAGTTATTCAATATTGGAGGACCCTTCTTATACAATCTTCAATTCTTCAAGGACTTCTCTTGGAAAATCAACTCTAGGGCCCGGTTCATTGCGCGGCTTCGTTTCCCGTGTTCGTTTTTGCTTGTTTCTTGTGATCTTTTGCCATTTTTTCAATATCCGTACCTAAAATACACATTGAACAAACACAAGCATATATTTGGCACATTTTTTGATATTTTATGCATTTTAAGCCCGTTTTGGACGATGAGACTATGTATAAAAGCAGTCTCATCAGAAGCTCTTTTTTACCACGTAATATCAAGTTTAAGCTCAAATTATTTCATGAAAATCCAATGTGTAGGACATATAAGAGTAAAAATATAAGATCAAATTCAGGATACATATGCTACTAAAACATGTTTATGATATGCTAAAGTGAGGTTCTTATATTTCCTGAATTTACTCTTATACATAGCTTGCTTCCTGCTGGCGGTTCTAGATGTATGATATGTTATTAGGACGCGCTTATGATATGCTAAAGTGAGAAGATATAAGAGTAAATTCCGGATGCTATTTTCATCTTTCATTCACACTTTCTTTTGGTTTGTCAGGTGAAGCTGATGGAATTGAACGACACGCAGAGGCATTGCATCGACATATGCTAAAGAAATTGAGTCTTAGTGTTTAGCATATCAGTTGACCGAAGTTGATACACCTACCACACCGAAGATGACAAGCACGCAAGCCATCCACCGTACCAAGCACCGCGGCGGAGCGTGGGCACAAGACCTAGTCTTTAATAAAGAAGGGAATCACGGTTTCATAGGAACAGTTCTCCTCTCACATATCTAATTTCTAAATAAAAAGCTCCCACTCACATAGACCTTCTCCTCTATCATACCTTCACTGTAGACTACAGTTTTTACCGGGTTTTAGCCATACGATCTTCCTTCTACAGTGGAGGAGAAGCCTTGATCATTGATCTCTCCCGTTGAGTATAAAAAAATCCATCAATAAACATCGCCTCTAACCTATCTCCTTTAATTATTTGTTCTTCTCTCCCTAAAAAATAGATCTCATCTCTTTTGATCTGATCCCTGTCTCTCTATGGGTTCACATTGATAGTGGATTCATTTACCACAACATACCTCTTCGTTGTTGGCTTTGTTGAGATAAGGACAGAAGAAACAGGCAGGCTACAATACATGTAAGATGTTTACCTATTTTTATTTTTAATTTCGAATACTAATTGATTTTTTTGTTATAAATTTCATGGTTATATTAATATATGGGTATTTGCTTAATTAAGTTGGAATTTCATAATTTTGGTTTTAGCTGTTATTACATTTATGTTTAATTATGTGGATTCTTAAATTAGGGTTTATAGGTTTATAAATTGTTAGTGGTTTAGTTATCTCTTTGTTTGGGTAGCTGATGAGACTGCTTTTATACATAGTCTCATCGTCCAAAACGGGCTTAAATGCATAAAATATCATGAAAAGTTCCAAATATATGCTTGTGTTTGTTCCATGTGTATTTTAGGTACGGATATTGAGAAAATGGCAAAAGATCACAAGAAACAAGCAAAAACGAACACGGGAAACGAAGCCGCACAATGAACCAAGCCCCAGAGTTGATTTTCCAAGAATAACCCTTGAAGAATTGAAGATTGTACAAGAAGGGTCCTCCAATATTGAAGAATTGACACTTTAAACCCTTGTTTAATCATAATTACAAGTTTGGTCCATATACTTTGTCAAATTGCAAAAAGGACCCTCTACTTTGAAGAATTGGCAAGAATAGTCCCTCATAAATGAAGACTTGTCATTTTTAGTCCTCCAAGAAGTCAACAATACAAGTCAAGACCTTGAAGATTGAAGATATTACAAGAATGGTCCTTCAAAAATCATCAAATGGCAAAACAAGTTCTTGAAAACACTTTGCAAAACTTTTTAGGGCAAAAGTGTGAAAAACCAAACTTTATTAACAAAGGAAAATCAGATTTGCCTTATTTATTTTGAAGTGAAAGGAGAATGGAAGATGGGGGATTAAAACTGCCAAGACATAGAAGATACCTAGACCAACCATGTTGTGACATGTGCCCCATTAACATAAAACAGCCAATCACATGCCATCCCTTTGCCATGTCACAATCCCACTCAGCCGGTTTTAATAACTAATTTAAATAATTACATAAAAAGGCGCTAAATATGAATTCAAACACAAAACCGGATTAAAACCTCCACTATTCATCCTATGAACAAGATTAGGGGTTTGTTTAATACTTGGAATTAAACCCTAATTCTTTCTAGAATTATGATTAAGGGTCTCTTAATCATAACCCAACTCATAAACATGCCACATCATCACCCAAGAACTCACATGTATCCTCCCCTGCACACGTTTTTGGGGAAGAAGCCAAAACATGTCAGCAATCCAACGTCCCACAAAGCTGCTTTCATCCTAAGCTTGTTAGGGACCCTTGATCAAATTCTCACCACCTTTACACCTCCACAAGCAGCCAAAAGTTCTTCACATGATCAACAAAATTCAAACTGCAAGGGCATTTCAGGGACTTCACCATTAGGGTTTTCACTTATTTTTCACCTTTCTTAGTCTCATTGTAGCCTATATAAAGGCATAGGACTGAAACATTTTAGTTTGCTCTTGGTTTTTACTTGTTCAACATTCTGTAAAGCCTTCTTTCTAAGTTAATGAAAACGTGTTTGAATTGTTGAAGAAATCCAAGTGCCACCTTTATTATACTCTTGTTATTGTTACATGTTTGTGATTGTTAAGTTTCAAAACGTGTTTTCAAATCTTGTGCAAGAAATTGCAAAGTTTTCAAAAATCTGATATTTTTCTAAGTCTTTGTTCAAACCCTTGGAATTTTTGGGTCAAAGATTGATCACATCACCCTGATAAGGAGCTTATCAAGGTGAGGTGAGATCTTGGCTTGGGGATAATCAAGGACTGGGGTAACAAAGCTTGAATCAATCAGCTTTTATTTTCCATTTTTCCTTTTTATATAATCTGTTGTTCTCACCTTGTTGTTCTTAGCAGCTATTGGAAGCTTATGCCTTATTAAGCTAGGCACATAAGCTCAAAAATTTGTGAGTGTGGATGTACATTCATGAGGTTTGAGTCTTCGTACCAAAAATCTATTTGAAAAGTGATAATTTGTGATTTTGTGATCTGCTGGTGTATGTGTTGTTTGTTATGCCTGAATCTTGTTGATTATGCTTCATGTTGTTGGTATGATGCTAGATTAGGCTTTGGTAAACCTGTAGTACACTTTTACTTGTTTAAATCTTGGATTAAAAAAGTTAAGGGGTGTTTGGGTCTATTGCTATAAGGTTCTTGTTTGATTTTGAGTTAGGGTTTTAGGTTTGTTTAGTGTTGATATTTGTTTGTTAAGTGGTTGTATGCTTTTGTATGCAAGTTTCATGCTTTGAACATCAAATCTGAACATTGTGCTATAAGTTGTTTGATTTTGCCTGTTTTGACCTAAGATTTTGGAAACACCTAGACTGTATGAATGTTTAGGGCTAACAAGTGTTTAAACAAAGTTTATATAACCTGTTTAAGAGATTTGAGGGTTTGAAATTGGGCTTGTGGTCAATTACATCAGCAAAGTGCATTTTCTGTTTGTTCATTGTTCATCAGTAACTTTTATTAGCTTGAGTCTTTGTCTAAACCTTGAATCAGTGTATTGAACCAGTTGATTTATTTTCATTTGAATTTATTTAAGCTGTTGTGTGCATTTGGTTCAATTTGGTTGGCTTAATCTTGCTAAATCTGCTTATTTTGTTCACAGTTCACAATTGCTTATGTTCATGTCTGTATGATATTTGGGAAAAGATTGAATTAACTGTACTAATTGGCCTATTGTTTTTGTGATTTTGTGATTGTTATTGACACCTTATAACCCACTGGTTATAAGGGTGCCTTTGTGTGCTTTGAATCCAACAAAAATCCACAAAAGACAAAAAGTCAAGATAGTCAAGCAATGGCAACTTTTCCCACTACTAGACAACCAAAACTAGCCACTGCTAGTGTTAATTTTCAATCAGATTATTAATAAGATATTCTAGCTTATTTGGACTTGCAACAATTTTGTTTTTGTAATCAATCTTCCTTATTTGACCCATTTGACTAATCTGGAGCTTTTTAGGGTTTGACTTTTAGATTTGACTAGAAAACCAACTAAGTTGACTTTTACATAAAGTGCTTATTGCTTATTCCAGCTTATTCATTGTGCTTTTTGGAAATCTTTTTTATTATTGAGCTTAGTTTTGTCATTTAAAACATTTTGCAACAATAATAAGCCCTTGAATTGGTTTAGAACTCAAAAACGACTATTTTGTCATTTTTTGTAGAAAGCTTTTGCTTATTTCAGGCTTATTTCTTGGGCTTATTCAAAAATTCTTTTTACAAACAGCTTAATTAGGTCAAGAGAAGGTTGTGTGTCAATTTCAGCTTATGGCATCAGCTTATAGCTTAATGGGCCAAAAAGCCCATTAAGAATAAGCTGTTTTGAAATAAGCTTTGATAAGCTCACTTTTAGCTTTTGGGCCTTTAAAATTTTGTGTTTAAAATTGAATTTTAAGCTTAACTGGAAGTTTTGGGGCATTTTGGTGGGCTTTTTCTTATTGGGCCAAAACTAAGCCCATTAAGGGTCTGTTTTTCATTTTGGCCCATTTGGAGGCCCATTAGGGGTATTTTTGGTATTTCAAGTTCATTTCTGTTTTAATTAGGTTAAAATAAACTAGTTTTCATGTTTTTAGAAGTTTTTATAAATTTTGGATTTTTAATATTATTTTATTATTAAAATTTGTTTTTAATATTTTTGCAACTTTTTCATTTTTCCTAGGTTAAAAACATTAAGTTAGGAATTTTAAAACTTTTAGGTTAATTTTCTTGTCATTTAATTAATTTCTAGGATTATTTTAATATTTTTATAGTTTTTAATCATTTTTAAATAGTTTTAATTAATTTTAAATTTTTCAAAAATAGTTTTTAACTTAATTAAGTTATTTTAGAGGTTTACAAAGTGAAAAATCTCTTTTTGGGCTTTTTGTTAATTGAATTGATTTTTTGGTCTTTAATTAGCATTAAAAAATTATTATTTTATTAAATAAAAGGTTTGAGTGAATTTTGATTTGTTTTAAACTCTAATTACGTTTTCTAGGATTTATTGCAAATTTCTAGGAGTTTTTAGGTTAATTTTTAAATTTAGTCATATTTTACGGTTTTACGTGCACGACTTTCGTCTTAGTTTAATTTAGAATCGTAACTGTCATCCCTTTCTCTTTTCTTTTCTCATAATCATAATCACAAAAAGTAATCATCTCTTTACACAACACACTAGCCTCTTTGAGAACGAACTCTCCACGTTGGGTCATTTGTGCACGGTTTTCCTAAACCGTCGTACTTACCCTAATTACGTTCTTTGTCCTAAAAGACGTATTACTACCACTATCATTTTGGCGCCGCTGCCGGGGAGGCGTGTTGTGTTTTGATTTGAACAATTGTTGTTTTTATATTATCCATAAATATAATTGTATTAGTAGCACTCTACTAATACGTATTATTGGTTTTTCGTTTTTGTGTGAATATTATTACTATATTGTATACGTAAAACAATAAATTCACAAGTACTCCAAAAGTGTGAAAACACAACCTTGATTCGGGATTTCATCACTCGATCATTGTATTCGAATCTCAAACAAAGAAAAAAGGCAAAATAGATAATTACTTTCGTGAAGCTTAATTTTGAAAAACACAAACTATAAGGTGGGTATAAGGCGGGTATTATAAAATATACCTTAAAGAAAAAGGCTCTTAAGTGCTTCGCGCCGCCTCGTTTCTCCGCTTGCTTGTGCGTGTTTAGATAAAAAGGGCTAATCGAGGGTTTGCCAACCAAAGTATTATCTACATATCATATATATTTTCTTGGTTTCAATTGATTAAACCCTCTTGAACGTTTTGGTGTTCCACCAACGTTCTAAAGTCATCGAAGGCGTTCACTTCACATGATAGTTTTCATTATTTGAGGCTCCTTTAATCGAGAGATTTGATTTGAGGATAGATTTGTAGATTTTTGTCTACGTAATACATCACAAAATAAAAAAAAAGTAAAAACAATCAAAAACCACAAAAAATTGAAAAAGTTAAAAACACCAAAAAGAATCTTCTTTGCTCATCCCCACGTTGTACGTGACGTTTATGCTTACTCGTAATCAAGCTAGACGTGCACGTAAACGAAAAAACCGAAAGGAAACCACACCTAACCTTTCTAGTGAGGAATCTCGTATTGACGAACCTATCGTAGAACAAGAAGCTACCATGGCTAATCGTACTATGATGGAGTTACTTCAAGCACCCACCGAGGGTTATGGAGAAGCGATTGTGATTCCCCCATCCTTGCGGAGAATTTTGAAGTTAAGACGGGTTTGTTGTCGATGATCCAAAACAACAAATTGCGTGGTGATGAAAAGGACAACCCTCACACATATCCGCCAATTCAATCGTCTTACCGCCACTTGCAAGTTTAAGGACGTCTCTAACAACTCGATTAAGATGATGCTTTTTCCGTATTCCTTAGTGGGACCCGCTAAAATTTGGTTAGAGAAAGAGCCACCCAATTCTATATTGACGTGGAAGGATCTCGTTTCAAAGTTCGTGAACCAATTTTTCCCGCCCTCTAAGACTACGCATTTGAAAAACGAGATTTCAAAATTTTCACAAGAGTTTAATGAGAGTTTTTCTACGGCTTGGAATGGGTTTAAGGAAATGTTACATGAGTGTCATCATCACGGTTTTTACGACTTGCATCAAATTGACACGTTTTACAATGGATTGAACGATCATGGGAGAGATTATCTTAATGCCGCCGCAGGTGGTAATTTTTTGTGTAAAACGGTCGAGGAAGCGTTGTTGATTATTGAGAATAGGTCTAAGGTCTATAGTCCTCGTAACACATCGAGTGTTCGTAAGGCTTCATCTTCGGCTTCACCTTCATTATCTCATACCCTCGATGCTTGCCAAATCGAGGCAACCTTGGAAAACAAAATCTTTGATAAGCTTAAGGGTCTTTTGATTGTGTTTAAAGTTAGTGAACAATCTACTCCCGCTACGGCTAAAGCGGTTGAGGTTTCTTGCATGTATTGTGGTGGAGGTCATGATTTCTCCGAGTGCATTACCAACGGTGGTAACACTTCGAGTGCCTACGCGGCCACGGGAACTTACAACCAAAATAGCCAAGTTACCCGCTCTAATCAAATGACTCCACCGGGTTTTTCACCCAATCAAAATGCTAACAATTATCGAAACAATCAAGTTGGTTACAAAAAAAATTACAAGGGTAACAACTATGGGAATCAAGGGACTAATAATCAAGTGTAAAACAAAAATCAAAACATTGATTTTCAAAACAACAACAAGAGTTTGCAAAACTTGAAAGATCTTCCAAATGAATTTGTTGAATACACAAATGGAAATGATGCTAGGTTTGATAATATACAAAGGGAGATCATTAGCCTAAGATCCGAGTTTAAGAATGAATTGAGAAAGGAGTTAAAAAATGAGTTAGCAAATAAGCTTAAGATCCACACCAACAAAATGGAGGGTAATGTGACTAGGTTACAACAAAACCAACAAAAGATGGAACAAGGGCAACATGAGATAAACAAGAGATGCTTAAGGCCGATAAGAGGCAATCTATGTTTGAGGATAAAATTTCATCCATGTCTGAGGCTATAATGTGTAAACCGTCTTTGAGTAGTCTTCCTAGCAACACCATATCGAACCCTAAGGGAGAGATGAAAGTGATTGCCACACGTAGTGGTAAGACACTTAAGGAATCGACTCCTCAACCAATTACTCCAACAGTGGAGGAAATTGAGGAAGAATCCGAGCTGGTGGTCTAAAAGGAGCATATCCCAATCCCACAAAGTATCGCTCAAACCACACCTACGGTTGACCCATTACCATCATTGTAGCCCGAGATTCCAAAGGCTATGCCTATGCCTCAACCCACACCACCTTTGCCCTACCCTTCGAGACTTCGTAAGGAGAAACAGCAAGAATGTGATAATTATCAATTCGAGCTTTTTATGAAAATGTTTCGTGATGTGTATTTCAATGTAAGTTTTGCCGACGCTTTGGTCATGATGCCTCGATTTGCCGCTAACTTTAAGAGTATGCTACTAACAAGGAGAAATTGCAACAATTGTCTAGTTGTTCATCGGTTTATCTTAACCGCATACCTCAAAAAGTCGGTGATCCTGGTAAATTCTTGATTCCATGTGCTATCCAAGATATGGAAGAATGCTATGCCTTGGCCGATCTTGGTGCTAGTAATTATTTGATGCCTCTTGCAATCTTCAAGTCGCTCAATCTTCCTAATCTTACTCCTTCACTAATGTCTATCGAATTGGCCGATCATTCTACGATTCCCGCATGTGGATTGGCCGAAGACGTTTTTGTGAAAGTGGGAAAGTTCTATTATCCGGTAGACTTTATCGTTGTCGATATTCCCACGGATCCTCAAGTTCCTCTTATTTTAGGTCGTTCGTTTTTGGATACGTCAATGGCGTTGATTGATGTGCATGCTAGAAAAATCACCTTACGTTTCAACGACGAGGAACTTGTTATAAACGCAACACAAAACTCTCCAATTTCTCATGTTTATTCCGTCGCGACTATAAACCTGATCGATGTCGTTTGCGAGGAATTTTCAAAAGAAGTTTTAGGTTTTGGTGACGATGAAAATAGTGGCAATCCCACTATGCTTGATCCCATTCTTGATAATTCGACACCATCCTTCACTCCATTTAAAGGTGGTGGTTTTACGTTGGAATAATTTGATGTTCCTCGTACTTGTAACGAAGACCTCGACAACGATGAGGACTTCTCGATTGTCAAGGATTTTCTTAACGATTTCTCATTTCCTCAACCCGAGGAGGTTATAAGTATCGAGCCCAAATCTTCAATTGAGGAACCATCTATCCTCGAGTTGAAAGATTTACCTCCTCATCTTGAATATGTATTCTTGGAAGGAGACGATAAGTTGCCGGTGATTATTGCGAAAGATCTTTCGAATGACAAAAAACCGCACTTATCGATGTTCTAAAGGACCACAAAGGGGCAATTGCATGGAAATTAACCGACGTTAAGGGGATCGATCCTAAATTTGTACCCACAAAATCTTAATGGAGGAGGACTACAAACCCACAATCCAATGTCAAAGGAGGGTGAACCCCAAAATTCACGACGTCATCAAAAAGGAGGTCCTTAAACTCCTTGACGCAGGAATGATTTACCCTATTTCCAATAGCCCTTGGGTAAGTCCTATTCATTGTATCCCTAAGAAGGGAGGAATGACCGTTGTGCCAAACGATGCCAACGAGTTAATTCCAACTCAACTCGTGACTGGTTGAAGGGTGTGTATCGACTATCGTAAGTTGAATGACGCCACTCGTAAAGACCATTTTCCCTTGCCCTTCATGGACCAAATGTTGGAGCGTCTTGTGGGAAACGATTTCTATTGCTTTTTAGATGGTTTATCCGGTTACTTCCAAATCCCCATCGATCCTAGTGATCAAGAAAAAACTACGTTTACTTGTCCATATGGAACGTTTGCCTATCGTAGAATGCCATTCGGACTTTTCAATGCACCGGGAACTTATCAACGGTGTATGATGGCTATTTTTCATGATATGATCGAGAAGACGATGAAAGTCTTTATGGATGATTTTTCCGTGTTTGGTAGTTCGTTCACTTCGTGTTTGTCGAATGTTGAGAGAATGTTAAAACGTTGTGAGGAAACCAACCTTGTGCTCAATTGGGAAAAATGTCATTTTATGGTTAAGGAAGGAATCGTCTTAGGGCACAAGGTCTCGAAAGCGGGGATTGAGGTAGACAAAGCTAAGGTATACGTCATCGCCAAATTACCTCATCCCAAAACCGTTAAGGGATTTAGGAGTTTCCTAGGACACGCGGGCTTTTATCGTCGATTCATCAAGGATTTTTCAAATATTTCTCGACCTATTACACATCTTGTTGTCCCATTAATTTGTGATGATTAAGCAATAAAGAAAGAAAGAAAATAGATGAAGAAGAGATGAATTCCTAGAGAGAGAAAGTAGTGAGAGAAAGTAGAGAGGAGATGATTAACTTGGTGAGATTAGATTAAGAAAAGAAAGTTACAAATGACCATCCACCCTCCTAACATGCTAGGAGGGTAGTATATATAGTCCACCCACATGCGGGCTTTAATGGACTATATATTGGGCCGGGCTTGTATTTTGGACTTTAATTAGTTTAAATCCAAGCCCGTGAACCACGACTAAATAACTACTTATTACACCGTTCTAATAAATATTACAATAGAAACCTATGACCGAACATTCTTGTTTGACTCAATATTTTGAGGCTAACAATCTCCCCCAATGTGAGGTCATTCCTCTTTGATATTTGGATTCCAATGGAGATTTATGAATTTCGTCATAAATGAGTCTTGAACGTGTAACAGTAGTTTTGTTCCTTCATGCTGTGATCTTTGAGCCTTTGTCATTGTCTTTTGACTTAGTCTTTTATCTTGAGATCTTCAAATCATCCTTGACTTATCATTGCCATCTTGCGATCTTGTGTCTTTATCCACATGCTCACACTATCAATTGTTGGATAAGTCTTTGGGCATGAATATGTGGTTGTGAATCTTTGAATTTGCTGAGTACACCGTGACGCCACCTTCTCGAGACAAAACATAGACACGGACTGAATGGCTTTGACATTCGTCCTAAATCGGTAGCGTTTTACCTCCGGTCGGTGAAGACCGTTATACGATATTAAATATCGTACCTGTGATCAGGTAGATTCAATTAAGAATCTCCTTGACAGGGTTTCGCGGCTGTACTAGCCGTTCTCTTTACTCGACCGTCTCAAAGCAAGACTGCGAACATAAAGAGTGAATCAATTGGATAAATATCCGCTTGATTAAAGTCGTCAATTCAAATTCCTGGAACAAGTTTGATTCATTAAGAATCTTACCATTGTTGCTTTCCAGTTGACACAAGTTTGATTCATAAGAATCTCACAAGTCACCTACCGTAGCGCTGTTTGATGTTGACGCTAGAAGGATTTCCATTCGCCACTGTGAATATTAATGAATATCACTCTGAATGTTCTGGCAAGACCATAAAGATATTGCGTAGAAACCTGAAACGAGTTTGAATCAATTCAGAATCAAACCACTGTTGCTTTTCAGTTTTACATATGTTCAATTCATAAAGAATCTTGCATATGACCTACCGCAGTGCTGTTTGATGTTAACACTGGAAGGATTTCCACTCATCATTGTGAATACTAAGTAGTATCACTCTGAGTGTTCTAGCAATATCACAAGGATATAGCGTAGGACTCTCTTGATCTTCATCCGTGTGTCCTAACGAGATTTGATTGATCTCTTGGCTCTAGACTCGATTTGTGCACTTTTAGTGGTCGGAGGCTGGAGCAGATGCCACCTATTCAATATCAACAATCTCGGAGTGAGAAAGTCAATAGAAGTCGTGTTGATCTCCATGACAATAAAACAAACTTCTTTTGAGAGAAGCCTGAGTAGCTAGGAAAGGGTTGTGCTTCACATCACTGGGTCCATGATGAGTTTGTCTTCATGATGGGTTGACCCGGTTTCTGCCTAAGTTGTATGGAGGGCTTCTTTCTTTACACCCTTTATCCTTACATTTCTTTTTCATTCTTCAACCCCTTCAATGGTTACCAAGACATCATTACTAACACCTTGTTGTGATTGTTCCAGTGCTAGCATCAGTACTTAGTCGGCATTCAGCTACGTTCACATTCTACTCCATCTTTCCTAAGGACTTCTAATAATCTATTGGATTGTCCCTGGGAAGATCCCTCCGGTTCTGGTTGGATCATAGGACTTAAACCTAACCACCCTTTTGACACCAATAACGTCGTGAATTAAAGATGTTGTGGGTATTTGATCGTAACCATGAAAACCACTTTAAATTCTAACAAAGTGTTTGAAAAGCATTTAACACCTTGCTAGTTTTGTTGTTTCAGAAATGCTCCCCCTTCACATGTGCATCGATAATCGAAAGTTTTTCGCACATGTGGGTAAGAGTTAAAGTGCTT